>BSBM01001130.1:3870000-5272500 GCA_027924585.1 Larix kaempferi | reverse complement strand
AGGATCGATACGATTCACCACAACAACTCAGGTTTTCTTTTACACAGATCTTCTATCCCAGGTCTGAATTCGATTGCATTTACAAAACCTTTGGCATTCGTAATTTGGGGAAGAGAACATCCATCTATCTAATGTAACCTCTCCGTTCACTTCTTACAGTTGCTTTCATCCATGAGAGCCACAGCATCAGATATTGCCAAATCAGAAATGGAGGGTTTTCATATTGCTGTTTTATTGCACTCGCCTCCTCCTCAGTAACTCAGCAACTTCAAGTCTTCAACACATATATCAATTTTGCTTACTTTCCTAGAAGGAATCGACTCTTCGGAAAGTAGGAAAGACTGCAATAAGCAACACCCTCCAATAGAGCAACTTGATCTAACTTCTATCTAAGCACCCATCTGCTGCCATGGTCAACACTGTATGTGACTTTTCACACAATTTTCAGTGGGTCCTTTGTAAAACCAGTTGTGTTAACACGATTCCCTTTTCATTGTATTCAACTTGAGATCCCACACAGAGAAATCTATAAAGCTCCTCCAGATCCCCCACAGAGAAATCTATAAAGCTCATCCAGATCCCCTACAGAGAAATCTATAAATCTCTTCTAGATCCCAAATGGGATCCCAAGCGATCCTATTTGCATACCTTGCACATGTTAAATCTCATTCCCAAGTGATCTTCAGTGCCTTTTCTTGTTGTAGTAATCATCTTTTACCGTTCCATGAGAATTGATAAATGTAGATGATTAATAACAATAAAAACTAAAGATTCTAAAGCTAGAAAGATGGTCATTAAATCATTAGCACCATATAAAAGAGTCCTTCTGGATCAGCTGTAAAATATGAGAGAAACTTTGCAATATCAATTTCTGTAAATTGAATGTGCTAGAGAAGTACATAGAATTGAACATAGTGATGTGAGAGAAATCCCTGGAGCAGCTGCTATAGCCATTTCAGTGCACTGAATGTAGAGTTTAACATCCTAAAATGAGAATGAGATTCTGATAGCCATTTCTGTACATTGAATTTACTCCACTAATCAACAAAAGATACATAAAATTGAACATGACTGAGTGACAAAGCGAAATACTCCATTTTCCAAATTACCCAAAATATTGCTGATAAGGTTTTATCCATGGAAACAAATTATTAAAATTATTGATGATAAAATACAACCAGATTATATCATTCTGTTCTTTCACTGCCCAAAGAAGTGGGTTGGATCTTCACCCCTTCTAAAAGAAGCCCACCTTTCCAATTCCCACCTTCCCATTCTCTCATGCAGAACTCTATTTTTCCTGGATTATCCCCCTCTTCTTCCACAACAAATCTTCCTACATCAAACTCCATCCAACCCTCCTCTACGTGTCTATAGGGAGTCATCTGGTACCCTTCATTTTCAACAGGTATATCTGTGTCGCTCAAATACCGAGCAAATATCTCGTGGTCACCAGAAGGAGTTGTAACTGAGAATTTGACTGGCTTGCAATTCCATCCATATGCTTCATAAAAGACGGGCATAAAAGCTCTACCAACGATATGATAAATGCCACGGGGTGGTTCATGGAGTTTGAGCCTGAATGAAATGGTATATGCAGTACCAGGAGACAAAAACTTGCAGTCAAATTGACCTTTCACTTCAAGCCAACATACTGCGACTAGTTCAGCTATATCCTCGAAACTGTAGGCAAAAGTCAAAACTGTGCTGTTAGTTTTTCTTTACTTACATCAAAGAGAAAAAAAATGAAAGAATAGAGTGTTGGCCTACCTGGAGTCACCCTGAGAAATCCAATGCCAATACCGATTATCATCTCCCCATGTTATATCTAAATCTCTTGCAGACAACATAAAGCACAATTTACCTGTGGCTCGTTCTATCCAGAACTTCTGGAACGGTTAAAAAAGCATACAAGTAATTAGTGCCAAATATCAACATTCAGTTAAGAGGAAACTAAGATATGCTGAATGGGGACTAAAGTAACCAACCACAAAATAAAGAAGGTAAGCAATGAACACTGGGTAATTCAGGCTACTATTTGCCTAATCAAATACATCAAACCATGGTGTTGGCGCCATGTAATGTTGTATGCACGTAAATCAATACAAACTGAATTTCTAACAAAACTTAGAACTCTGTAGCTAGATTAGCTTCATCTAAAATTGAGATCTAGTTGCAGTTCACCCAAGTCTATAGCTGCAGCCTTCTCTCGAGGGAAACCGTTCACTTGATCAAACGATACTTTGGTAGTTTGTTTATATCTAAAGATAATGTTTTTGTTATAAAGGACCGTAGCAGATCCATTGACAACATTGTATAAATTGTACAGCAAGCTTCCCAAGATACATCATCGTTGGCCGACTAAACAAATCAAGACAATTACAGTTTTGTCAACGAATGATTTCTGGGTTCCATCTAATGGTTAGTTCCAACCACAAGTCTTGGTTCCATTTAATGGTTAAGTCCAAACAGAGGTCAATAATCCACACTCTCTATAGACTGAAGCCAGCCAATGGATAAGAGATATGTGGTTAGGGCCCAACCAGAACAAAAAACTGACTACACCAAAGCTTATATGCGGAGCTGTTATTTATGTGTATAACAGTGTTAAACACAACGGCAGTGCACTCTTCTAATGGAAGGAAACTTCTCCATTCAAATGAACAGGAATATACATGCATAAATAGTATTACAGACAACTGGAATTTGATCTGTTACATCTACAATGGTCAATTGACACCTATCTAACAAACTGATAGTTTTCACTGCTACCTCTCTAACATACTGGGATACTTGCTACCAGCACTCTATCTGTTTACTAACAAGCTTCAGTAGTTCATTTCTTCATTTATTTCAAACACTGGAGAAACGAATTCTCTACCATATGTATCATATCTCTACATATTGCAAACTTTGTCTTTCCCTAAGACTTAATGAATATTAAGCCATGTTCTCATCTTCAGTTATTTTCATGGCGATTGTCTCATCTTCATCTTTTGTCTTCATAAAGACCTAATGAATATTCAGCCATGTTCTAATCTTTAATTATATTCATCCTTGAGATTGTCTCATCTTCATCTTTTGTCTTTATATGGCTTGGACTTAGTTTGAATGCATCATTAATAGTTAATCATAATCTGTTTAAAGTAAATCAAACCATAATGACGAAGGTAAATCAAAACTTATAATGTTTAATAATTAAAAATAAACCAAAACCATAATGATGTAAGAGTTAAAAGTAAACCACAAAAATTAAGAATGATAAGCAAACTAAAACAGTAAGAGAAGTAAGCAAACTAAAACAGTAGACTCAAAACAACAAGATAATATGAAGATCGTGAATGAATAACAATTACTCCTGAAATCTATTAGGTGCAAACCTTAATGCTCTTAAATAGTATTTTGAAGAACCCCAAAAATTCACTTGGACGTTTTTATCTTTTTGGTACTTTATAAATTTGGAGTTATAATTATTTTTATGATCTTCTCCGATCGCTACACACATTGTTGAAGATCTCCTCCTACGTAGCTCTAGATGTGCCTCCGGACTGTAGAATCACATTATTGATCTCCTCTACCTGCTATCTAGATGTAAACCTTTTTCTCCGAGCATTTCACACATTCTTGAAGATGTCCTGTCCTCCTACCTGCGCTGTATATGTGCCTCCGGGCCGGGCTGTAGAATCTGCCTCTAATTGGAACTGGAACTCTTAATTGAAGTTTTATGACGTGAGTCTCCAGGCTGTAGAATCTGCCTCTAATTGGAACTCTTAATTGAAGTTTTATGACAAGAAACATGCATAGAGAAAAAGACACAAGATATGATGGAGCAATTAGGTTTATGAAATCTTAGGTTTATGAACCTTTAAGACGGATGAAACGTTTATTCGATCTTTTGTAGACCTGGCTTTTCATATTGTTGGCCTTGTGACTTTGGGATGTCTTCCTAAAAAAGGATTGGCCGTCATGATGTAAGCGGTTTACTGCACCGTAATCAACTTGTTAATACGAATGTAATTGCTCTGTTCTATACATGCACTCAACCGCATTGAAATCCGTCTAATTGATTGAGATATAACCAACTTGTGCTTCTTACGCTCTTGGCTTCTTTCCAGGATGCCGATTTTGCTAAAATTTAAAATGTATTTTACCTCTCTGGAAACAATTAACCTAAAGAGGTTTGTACAAAATGCATCTTGTTTTTTCTAAATTTACAATTAGAATGCAGATAGCATCTCTAAATACAACATCTCTGGTTTTTTTTTTTCTCTATTAACAGATCTAAGGTGAGCATAATAAAAGTGTTTTTTTAATGAAACATTCGTATTTGTCTTCTTCCGCACCAATTTTAGGGCCCCAAAGATGTTTGTTACAGACACACATACCTTGGTTCTTCCATCAATCCAACTGGGATGACAGAGAGTGAAATACAAGTCTTTATTGGAAGATCTTTCCAAAGGCGAATCGAGCCTTGCAAGAAGAAGGGAATACTGAATTGGAAGCATCTTCTCCCAAATGGAGTCCGAATTGCTGGCCAAGCTGAATGTCTGGTTGACCGCGCTGAGCCTGCAAACATCTTTGGGTGTGGTAAAGCTGAGTATTTGCGATATGCAGTTCTCTGGCAAATTCCCCATTCTCGTCAGCATCCCTTTCTCGTTATCTTTTGCCATCGTTCCCAATTGATCTTTGCTTCGCTACGAAGGTACTTGAATCAAATCTATTCAAAATTTGGATAAGCGTCCATGAATTAATGAATTTGACGGCAAACATCTCTTGGTGTGGTAAAGCTGAGTATTTGCGATACGCAGCTCTCTGGCAAATCCCCCGTCCTCATCATCGTCCCTTTCTCGTTCTCTACCGCCATCCTTCCCGATTGATCTTTGCTTCGCTACGAAGTTACTTGAATCAAATCTCTTCAAAATTTGGATAAGCGTCCATGAATTAATTAATTTGATGACAGTATTCCCTGGGTTTTAGGGATAGTTGTCATAAAAATATCGCAGTGACACCACCGATGGTGATGAATGTCAAATGAGAATTTTGAAATTTTTTTAATCATGGTTCGAACTTTCTTGATAATTTCCATGGAACAAGTTTGCAAGTTTGCGCATTAAAGATTTTTCAATGATTATTATAAATAAAAAAATAAGGGTAAAGTAAGGGTAAAGGTGGAGTAACGATGGATAGAAATTAGAGTGAATTGTTCATTGGATGTAGTTTGGATGGTGGGGAGGAATGAATGTTACCAATTCATCTATTAGGAATGACATTCCCCATTAACGAGGTTTCTCAATTTCTATAGAAGAAAGAACCACATATTTTCTCATGTCTCATTACTAATTTTATAAGAACTACCCTAAAGCTTAATACATTACTCAAAGATGTTAAGAATCATTCTACAAAAAAGTTTTTAAAAGCAAGATATGCCATGGCTTACCAACCAAATAATCCTTTTAATGTTTACTACCATCACAAAATAACTATTAGATAAATAGTTATTGAAAGCATTATGGATAGTTAGCAATAGCCTAATAAGTAGTGGGATTCAACAAGCATGGTGATGTTACTTTTGAAACAATGTAAATAGTGTATCCAAGTGATAGGAATGTGATAGTGTAAAAATATAAGTAAGGAATGCATACTGAAGACAATTGTAATTAGAAAATCCATAATCAATAAGTTTTGCATTTGAAAGTTTGTCTATGAATATTTGCATAGTCAAATTTTCTATACTAATTTTATAAGAATTACCCTAACACTCAATACATTACTCAAAGATGTTAAAATTCCTTCTACAAAAAGTTTAAGAGCAATATATGCCATGGCTTACAAATCAAATAATCCTTTTAATGTTTACTACCATCATAAAAATTATTGAAGGACATCCCATGGATGAATCATTGCCAAAGTCCACAACGTGATTGTAATTAGAAAATCCATAATCAATAATGCATGTGAAAGTTTGTCTATGAATACTTGCATACTTAAATTCTCTATACATGGCTTGTATGTGGAAGATAAATCTTCTATCATATTTTTTTAAAACAAAATCAAATTACAGACATAACATAAAGAAGTATCTAACCTACATGAACAAGAATAAAGAGACCAAAAATAAAGGGAAATGTTGGAACTAAACCTAAAATGGCCCCTCTTCATGTAAATAAGAAATCTTGTGAGCTACACCAAGAAAAATTTTCATTCTTAAAGATAAATAGATAAGTGGGCCATGAACTCGTCAACATATTAACTTTTATACCTTTGAATGTTGAAATAAAACTAATTTTATTAATGTAATTCACAAACTCCTAATAAATTTACAAATAGTTATAAGCATAAACAATATTCATATAATACATTCAATAATACCATATAAACTTATATCAAAACAAATACAAATACAAACTTAAATAAACTTAAATAAACAAACCTCAAATCAATAAGCTAATTCAAATATGAGATGGATAACACAAACAAGAGCCACTTGGTGGCAATGTCCCCGACATTGCCACCTGGCCTATTTGCAGCTTTGGGTATAGACATCAATCAACGAGAAACATACCCTGAATAAATTTATTCCTAAAATGGATTTGGGATGGGCATGTAGAATGAATACTTTTTTGTGAACCTCGTAATTTTGTGAAATATGATCCCTTTCGGTATCAGAAACCATAGTTATAAAGTTTAATGAAAAAGCCAGAAAATGAATACCACTAAGTTGTAAACAAGAAGACAAATCCAATTTCAAAAAGAGCAATCAGTTGGTTGAGCATTAAATCGTATGATAGCCATAACAATCTACAACTAATTGATGCAAAGAAAAAAGGTGACCAAGGTATTATACCATAATACACTTACCGTAATTGTCTAGGAAAAAGCATTGTTTTCAAAGGAAACATCAATATTTTTTAATAACCAGCAAATACTCACAAACATGCAACTAGCGTAAATGCCAGACAAAATACATTCGTAAATTGGACATTGACTGCCATACAATATATGTTTTAAACAAAAACAGAAAGGCATGACTCAGTCCTCAGCTCAAGTGTGCATCAAGAGATGGATGGGCAATGTTCAGGTCATTATTGTGCTCCTGAAATATAATTTTATAGAAAACCATAAACGCAGGCCATCCCTCAGCGTAAGTGCATCAAGAGATGGATGAGCAATGTTTAGGTCATTACTGTGCTCCTGAAATATACAAATTAATAAAAATGGAAGCCAAAATTCAATATGTTGATTGACATCCAAGAAACCTTGCTTCTAGATTCATCTAGTCCGTTTAGTGACATTTGGGCAGAACAGATTTGAATCTAAAATTTAATATAAAACTGTCAATCAGTAGAAAAACCATATTAAGAAATATAAATGAAAATTTGTACCATAACATATATACATAGCTAAGTCTTCCAAGTTCAAAATTCTATACACAAAGGCCTACATGCTAGCTTGTCTAAATGCAAAAAGAAAACATTTTACGTATCCTACGGTAATCTTTAGCTATATAGCCTGGGATCCCTATAGTAGATGCTCTCTTCCTTAACATGTGTCTCTCTTGTATGTTTAAGATTCATGAAAGTCAACTTAAAACAAATGGAATAGTACAAAGATTTCTAGGACTTTAAAATAATTACTTTGAAAAAAGAGAAATGTGAAAAAATCCTACAAAGATCCTAAAACATATGTCTTTAGTCAAGTGATCAGCTTATACAAAATTTGATGTGTGTGCATTGCTTAACAGATGCAGAGTATGAGCATTGAGTACTTGAAGGCATCGGTGGAAACTAAATGAAGTAGAAGGATATGTGCTCTAGTACATTGCCTTCAAATTGTGCTTCAATAACTCAAAGAATACTAAAAGCTAAGGATATGAAAATAATTCCTTGAACCATCCGACCATGAGCCACCTTGATTTTGTGGAAAAAAAACTACATCCCAAAGAACAATATGTTCTTGATTATACTAGAATAAATAACAAGTTGGGTCAAAAGGATGGAAGATAGAGTATGCATTTTGTAGTCTCCAAGTCATGGGAAGCTGAAGGTTTGAAGATCCCATCCATTTGAGATGTAATGGTAATATGATCAATGTAATAGGAGAAAGAAAGGTTGAAAATTCCTCCCCTACTTGCATTCAATATCTGTGCATTGTGATAAATGGAACAAAACAAACAGTAGTACCTCGTCATTATATCCTAGATATTAACAATGATCTCGGTGGATAGTCAAACAATGAACAAACATAGATACCTTGGTGATACTCTCTCTGATCTGCTTAGTTCTCTCTTAGGGAATCCAATGCTTCCTGTCACCACGGTGGTTTTGTTGACGTTCTTCAGGACAATGCAGAGGGAGGGAAAAGGAGCAAATAAATAGGCTTCCTCTCAGCATGCATCCATCGATCTTCAAAGTGGCCCATTAGGTGGTAGTATTGCAAAATATCTTTTCCAATACAAGGGTTAGTGGCTATTCCACAATAAGCTATGCCTCCAAATCCACTCACTAGTTCAACACCACAAATTGATCCTTCTTAGTTGAATATTGACATGAAATATATGGAAATCAACCATCAAACTTGCAACAAACACTGTGGAGTACCTCTAGGGCTTTTGCATTTTGAAGCCAACAAAACTCCACCCTTTAGTAGTGGTACCTTACTGAACACGTGACCCTTGCAAGGATCCCCAACATTTTCTTCAAATGGGATGGTTATGTTCGTGGTCTTTAGGAGTTCTAGATAGATAATGACAAGTGGAGGAGGGTAGGAAACCTCATGAAAACGACAAAATATATATTCCAAAGCATGCCAAACACATGGAATCATTTCATTTGAAAAAAAGAAACGATGATTTTGAAAACACGTGGTGGATTTCTATTGGGTATAAGGACGATGAATCAAGGAATAATGCCTAGAAACCAAACCTTGCAGAAAAAATGCCTTCGGTGTAAAAATGTATAAATGAATTAAGAAATTCAAGAAATGAAAACTTAAATAAAAGTGTTTTCACTTACAAAGCATATTTTTGGTATTTGACATTTTTTTTGTCCTTATAAAAAAGGGAGTATATTTTTCATTTGCAAGTCAAAGTACTTTAACTTTGCATTAATTCAATTTCATGCTATAAAGTTTTCCAATGTTTAAATTTTTTTAATTAAATTGAAGATTTTTTAAATCAATGGGACATAAATCTACAATAGTGTGGATTTAATTTTAAAACAAAAAAATAAAATAAAACATTTGATATGGATTTTTTTTAAAGTGTCATGTGGCAATTTTGACATGTCATTGTTGACTTTTGTTCACTAAAAATCCAAAAAAATAATTTGTTGTAGCTTCAATGCCATCTATTGATTTAGATGTGACAAATTCTATGCTTTTTTTATATTTTTATGATTTATTTTTTAGTTTCTCAATTTTTATGTTCAACCTAAAATTTAGTTTTATATTTAACAAGGGACTAGCCACTTTGTGGCATATTCATTTGTTTAATTTAATGATCTTATAATTATATTTTATGTATTGATTAACAAAGTCACATCCCTTATAACTAGCAATTTGGATCCTTCCCAACACCCAACTTGACATAACTCATATTCAACTTGACATTATTCATATGTAGTGACCTAGTTCTATGACTTTTGAGTGAGATAGGTGTGACTTTGTGAGGGTAGAGAAATTTTTATTTAGGAATACTTCCAATCAATTAAATAATTGTGTATAATAAAATATTGTTTTATTTTTTAAAATATATTATTATTAATTTATAATATTGTTGATAATAATTATGATGATGATGATAACGATGAAGATTTTATTATTTATACAAATTAATGTACGTACATCACAACATCAGAAACCAATATTCTCACTACTAGAAGCCGATAACAACACTTTAGAAAACCATTAATCATACTTTTTGAAACCGATCATCACACTTCCAAGAACCAATGCTTGCAGTTTTGGAAACCGATAATCACACTTATGAAAACCGATAATCACAAGATGGAAAACCAATAGTCACACTTTTGGAACATGCTGTAAGTCCATATTCTCACTGGGAAGTCTAAATTTAATGAAATGGGGGTTAATAGTGTTGAATTTTCAAAGAATTGGATAAAAATGCATTGAAACGGTCAGTGGAAGCAAAAAAGGGAACTAAAAAAGAAGCTAATTGCAGGGATTTGTTGTAGAGAAAATTCATGTATCCTACCTTCTAGCCAATCTTGAATCTTGACCATCTCCATCCTCCATTGCATTTCTAGTACTATGCATTAGTTAATGTATCATAAATGAGAACATGTTGCTGGCTCTATGATAGACCTAAGGTTTAAAAAAGGTATCCAACAATGATTTAGTGTAGAGTAGTGCATCGACATATTCAACCTTCTTAAAGGAAGCCGGTCTCACCCATGGTGCATATGGTAATCTACATTGATTAATATACAAAGTGTTAAAGATTTAGTGGGGTCACATGCCATATATTTTCATTGACATTCCTTCTAGTACTTAGAAACAAATACATTTGGATTAATAGCAAACACAAATATATCATCTAGATATTAAAAAAAAACATAAACACATAGGCAAAGCAATGATCCATTATATTAACAACATGCATGATATTACATCACTTTGATGTAGTAGAATACTTGAGATTTCATTACAATAACAACAACCTCTATAATGTATCAAAACTATTTACTACATCATAGCCCTCATATATATAGGAAAATGAAGTGGTTTTAAAATATTATGAAATCTACTAATTGAATCTACTAACTATAACTTGCCCAACCAAAGAGTTTACAAAATATTTTGCTCCTTTAGAGACATGCATAGAGTATTTGGAAAATTGGGTACATATGATATACAAGATGACTCTTTATCTCTACGTCTCATACTTAGGGTTCTCTGGTTTCATCTTCTACTAACGTTGTAACAACTCCAAATACCGAAAAATTGGAAAATTAAAAACTTTTTAAAAATATTTCACTCATGTTAATAATAACAATTATAGCAAAGCTCTTTTTTTATTTTTAGGAAATAATCAACTTATCTAAAATAACTTTGGTAGAAATTCATGACTCTTTTCCTCATCTCAAGATGTACATAAATTTTCTAAATATAAAATACTTTATTGCAATGTACCAATGGACTACCGTTTGTCAACACCGGCGATTGGGGCAAAAGGAAAATCTATGAAAAAAACAAAGTGGAAAAATAGGGATCATTCATATGAACTACACCGAATTCATCCTTTTACACAGAAGTTATATATAAATATATAAGAAAAATATTACAATATACATATGTAATCATGTAACAAAAGTTTTGATTCGCTTAACAAGGAAGAACCATTCAATGTCCATAATAACACACATTGAATTCCTATTATAGATCTAGTGCTTAGACAGTAAGAAAACCGTGAACTTTGTATAAAAAGAACAGAGTTATACAGATCGAAATTTTAAAAGGAATGAAGATCGAAATTTTAAAAGGAATGAAGATGATGATAGCTCTTTGGTTTTTATTAATTAATTATTTTCATCTTCCAAGCCTTTTTCGAAGCATCCAGCATCCAAACTTTGGGAGAGAAAGTCAACAAACCAATTTATTATATATGTAATGTGGATGGGGTATTTATTAGATGTAGACTCTGGAATTAAGCAATAGATATGCATACAAACCAATTTGAGGGAACGTGAACATTGATGAAATGTTTGAAATAGGCACGAATCGCAATGGTATTCCAAGCAACATTGTGAACAGTTCACAGTGTGCGTTGAACATTATGAAAGTACAACTAAAACTCAGAGCACACCTGTGATATGGTATCACAGTACACTTTAAATGAAATTGACAATAGTTTCCGGACAATTTGAAAGCATATTAGGCAGTGCTTACCAAAATTACATAGCATAAGTCATCAATCCTTCATATTAATCTATTAAGAATCCAAGTCCACTTTATATTAAGATTGGATATCTTCTACTTCCAATAGAGGAATTACTGCATGGCATAGATTGTCAGAGATCCCAAAGTTAGGTGTTGAAAGCCTGGTTTCTTAGTGATGGCACATATGATTGTATGTGTCGATGTATTAAATAAATTATTACATGGACTGACACCTCTATCTTTCCAGTTTCACTTTGACATAAAATTTTCAATTTTAAAATTACGAAGTAAAGGAAGGTACGAACAGCATCCATTGAGATTTAACCATAGTTCATCTACATTTAGGTTTGTTCACTTAGTAAATTATTTAATAATTAGGTTTCTTCATTTCAAATGCATATGCACGTGGGTAACATAATAGAGGATGTTTTCCTTTCTTAAAGCTTCACCCAACTTTTCAAGTGCAGACATGATAGTTGCTTCTGCGGAACTCTTAGCAACTTTGGAAGAAATCTCACGGAACTCTCAGTAAATTTGGAATAAATCTCAAGTGTTGAGAGTGCCTATAAAATAATAAAGCTTATAATTGATAGCAACCTGAGGACATGACATCCGTTGGTATAGGAACTTGTCTTACAAGTAAATAATGTTGCAACCTACCACACTGCTCGTCCTCAAACCTGCAAACCTGGTAAGGTTTCGTAGCTTGACATTTTTGAAGGACGACCGTGGAAACCCGGTAGAAATATATAGAAAACCTGCTTCTTGGGAAGGAACTCAGTATGGAATTCCTTCAAGGGTAAGCTATAAGCTGAGTTTACCCTGTCAGAAATATCATAAAGTAAGAAAGTTAGCCTATACAAAAAAAAGGGAAAGCATGATGAGCGCTCCATCCATTTAGTTGAAAGTGAATAATTTAGTTGAGTGCTCCATCCATTCTCATGGATTTCATCTAAAGCATGTAAAGGAGGATACTTCAACTCTGTATAAAACACCATAACGATATACTAAGTGGTTTAATAAGTAATACCTAAAAGTAAATAATTTAGCTGAGCGCAAGGATAACTCTCCTCCCTTCAATCCACAAGCTCTGTGGAGAGACTCTATGAGTAATGCAATGAATTCACAAATCCTTAAGGCTCAGTGATCAAGGACCAAATCTCAACACCAAAAGGGGATTTCATTTGCCAAGTGTTGCCAAAATATTGACGCGTCGCCCCTAAGTTCGATGCCACCAGGCTTTAAATTTGAAGCCTTCAGGCCCATGGCCAAGTTGAGTTGGCATCCAACACATGCATAAAAAAGGGACGGAAGTTGGAAAAGAAACCCCTCAAAACCCTAAAGACAGAACTCAAAACATCCCTGTAGGTTTTGAACTTACCCAGAAATGTCCCGGGCCTCGAAAATAGCCTGTAGCTGCATGCAGCAAGTCCCTTGACCCTTCTGCTTCTGTGTACAATATCATAAGTTAGGTTTCAGATTATTTCCCACATCATTGAAAGAGAAGCAGCGTTGAAGTAAACAGAATAAAAGCGTTGAACTTAATCGAGAACGCGGTATTTTAAGTTCCTAGTTCTCTGAGCAATACCCTAAAGGAACCTGAGTTATACCCTTGAAGATAATATTAACCGTCATAGTGAGGCCTGGAAAATATGAGAACTTCCAACATCGCGCAAAGTCTTGGTGCATGGCCATCGGCCGAACGGAAGAGAAGAGGGCTGGACTCTAGAGCGAATGCATCTCAATTGTTGAATCCAACTCTCACAGCTTCAATGCACCTCACAGGACATGTATACACAGAACAAGGAGGACACGGGGAAAAAAAAGCCTGACAGTGTGCCACGAGGCAGAATCACACTATATAGCTTCGTGTGAAGGGTTTCGAGATAATCCAGTACTGAGAGTTTGAAAATAATCATCGAACTATGTCTGTTCACATCAGGCTACAGTTAACGTCCATTTTGCTCCCGCATTTACTCAAATGCTAGGGCAACTGGATGTATCATTCCGGTTGTGCAATGTTCGATGGTAAAATTAAAAGCAAGTGCAGCTGAAGCCAACACGTATGCAATGTTAGGCATATGGGGGAACCCACCAGCACCAGCGCAGACCTGCACAGGAAAAACGCGAAAACCTAAAACAATTATTCATTCTCATTAATTAAGAGCCTGGCAAAGGTGCAGAGGTGACGTCAGCCCGTAGCCCCGTCGTGGGATGCAAAAATCGAGGACTACGTCACCTCCTCCAGCCAATCAATATTTTGAAAAATATGAATTTTAAATATTTAAAAAAATATTAAATAAATTAAACCATAATTTTGATATAGTTCATATGAGAAATTTTTAGTTTTAAAGTAAATCAATACAACTCTGGTGATATATATATGTTCCCCTCGGGGAACATAATAACCAAACACAAATGTTTTAATAGTAAAACGTTTATAAACCGCAATTATTAAATAAGAAAACGTCAAATCAATAAGCTCATTCAAATATGAGATAGATAACACAAATAACCAAACACAAATGTTTTAGTTGTAAAAAGTTTATGGGCCACAATTAATTTTTAGTTTTGTTGTATTCTATATAATGTAATACATTTAATTCAAACATTTTATACCTATTAAATATGGGAACTTGTTAAAAAACATAACGCAATATAATCACTTGAATGTTCAATGTCATTTTTTAATCACCGTATCAATGGAACACACTCATAAAGGTTGTTAAGATTGGTAGTTCCACTCATAAAGGTTATTAAGATTGGTAATCGTATAATTACTTGTAAAGTAGTGAAAGAATTGTGTAACACCTATGTATTAGTAGGTCAAATATCTCATTTTTAATAAAGTATTTGTACATAAAAAAATGCAGAGTCATTAAAGATATAATGTTTTAGTTAAAAATTAATGTAGTTAAATGCTCTTTGTATATGAATTAATAAAAATATGCTTCGTACACTAAGGATTGTACTCTCTTCGAATCATTAGTATATAAAAAGAGATATATACAAATAATTGGAGTGTATATTGCTTGTCTATCATTTAAAAAAAATATGTTATGTTTTAGAGCAATATGATAACAAAGAAGGAATGACTATGATCTAATGGTAAAGTGGTGTGCATAACCTTGCAAATAGATGTAGATGAAACCAAGTGGAAGTCTATAACTAACCTGGTGTATTTACGTTTATACAAATTCATGTATTAACTTTTCAACATAATACCATTCAATACACACAATAATGTTGGAAAAAAAATATCCATTTTATTTAAAAGTTTTGAAAATAATAATTTAATATTGTATTTAGATTTGTTTTTAAACTTTATAAAAAATAACCTTTTGCAAAGGAAATTAATGAAAAGTAAAAAATTCCATTCTCCATAAAAAGTATAACCCTTTCTTATGACTAATAAAACTTTTTCTGCATACATTAAATTGACTTGAACTTACGCGGATTGTGTATATACATATACAGAGAACAAAAAAATCACGATGCAATTAATAAATTAAAATAATAATACGACGACATCGTGACATTGTAAAAAAATTAAAATATATTCTTTTTAAAGTCAAATCTTTTACATTGTAGTTTTTCTTCCTACTTTCCAAATGTTTTATAAATTTAAAGTCAGGGGACATTTATACTGATGTATAAATAAAGTTTATACTAATTTATAAATAAAAGCAAACAGGATGATGGTTATAATCTTGATTGAAGTGTGGTTGGACAATGAATCCTTAATTTGATTGGGTTTGGGTGTAGTTTTGTGACTTAATAAATTTAATGTAAATTTTATATTATTAGACTAACTAAATTATTGAAAATTACATAAGTGGTTTTTATATTTATTGTCAAAGAAAAGATTAAATTATTGATAGCCATATTTATTCATATCAAAATATTAAAAATTATAGTTTATTTAAGTGTTCTTCATGTTCATTGTCAAAGAAAAGATTAAATTATTGATAATCATATTTATTCATATCAAAGTGTAGGTCAACTTATTGAAAATTACATGTTTATTTATGTATTCTTCATATCCATTATCAGATAAAATATTAAATTATTGATAGTCATATTTATTCATATCAAAGTGCAGATAAGATAAAACATGAGTTTGTGTGCTTCTAAGGTGTATGCTTATCTTATAAACAAAGTAAATACATTGGAAGCAAAGAAATGAAAGATCAATGCCATCCAATCGAACATCATATTATTCACATATAAGATATGAAGAACATTCAATTCAAATTTATCAATACTATTTCTCAAAATAGATTTCCTCTATAAGGTCTATGCAAAATATAATCCTAACTTATACCACCTTTATCATGAGAACCTAACCTATTCCCTAAAATATGTGGGTAAAGTGAAAATGGAATGGTAAGGCTATTTCCTAGACTTTTCGATCAGACGATGAATGAGATCCTTAAAGCAATTGTAACAAAGGAATAGATTAAAAGGGAGTCTTGCATTTGTTCAAGAAGGAAAAGAGTCTCAGACCAGATGGTTGAATTGTGGAGTTTTACCTTGGTTTCTATGAGCTATTGGAAGATGATATTTTAAGGGTGGTTAAAAAAGCTTGAACTTCATGCAAAATGTTAGGGGCTTTAAACACTATGTTCACTGCCCTAATTCCAAAAAAAAATGTGTTGAGTGTCTTTGAGGATTTCAAACCCATTTCTCTTTGTAATGTCAAACAGACTAAAATGGACATTGTCTAAAATGATCTCTAAGGAACAATTTTGTTTTCTCTTCAACAACAAATTCAAGATATTGTGGGTGTAGCGAAGGAGGGTCTACATACTATCAAATTAAATAATCTCTAAGCAGTTGTGATGAAGATATATTGAACTAAGGCTTATGATAAGGTTAATTGGATGTACATCAGGGAAGGCATGTGCAGGAGGGGTCATTTTTTACCCTGGAGGAAGAAAGATACACTCCTTTGCTTGGGGTTTGGGAAAGAAGACAAACAATCAGGAAGAATGGGCAACTTTAATGCAAGGCATAGAAACTATGGCAAAATTAAAAATTGGAACCTTTCAATTTTTTGGAGATTCCTGGATAGTCAAACAAAAGATGCAAAACATCCGGTCGGGTAAAGAAAAAGTTGTTGGGAGAGTACAAAAGAGGATTTTGGCCCATATTCCAGATATCTCAAAGATCCAATTCTTTCATGTTAAGCCCCATAACAATAAGGAAGCAAACAAGACAACCAATAAAGGATCAAGACTAAAGCAAGGTGAAATCTTGATTAATAACTCCACTCTTCTTCCCAAATGTTCTTCTTGCTTTTACACATAGGGAGTAGGTTCCTTTCTCTTTGCATTAGGAGGAACAACATGAAAGGGCCTAAATTTTTCCTAAGGAGGGCCTAAGGCATACATGAAATCTCTATGAATTGGCGGGATGGTAAGGTTCATTATCATTTGGAGCCCCTTCAAAGCATAAGGCGTATGGTGCAGAACATGGAGCGGGTTCAGACTTCAAGGCATGGGGAGATTTTGAGAGAAATTGAGGAAGTAAAACACAAGCATCACCAATAGTTTATGGACGACAATGAAAGAAATGAAAATCATTTCATCTGGTTGAAGGAGCTACTCAAAAAAATTCAGAAGGACTTGGAAGAATGGAGCAGAGGAAATAGCGAACCAATGCAGCCGGAAGGGGCCTCCCCCATGGAAGAAGCATCCATTGTGTAGTTGGGAGTAGCAAAAGACCAGATCTAGGAATGATGACTTGCAGTCTTTTTATATAAATTTTGATATGTTTTTATGCTTATATATCTGTAGTTAGTTTGTTAGAATTTACTCTATCAAAGTAAGTAGTATAGGTTATGGACATTATTATAATTTTGGACCTCTCAAAGAGTTGTTGGAAGCATTCATATCCATGGATCTTTCCTGTTCAACTCTCCTTTTGAACTCAATGTGGGAGGCATGTATGCGATATGTATCTCTTGTTTATATATAAATATATATTTTCCCGTTTCTGTTTAAAAAATAAAATTTTAATTGGATGTACATAATAATTATTCTATTGCAAATGGGTATGGAGTTACAAACAAATTACTGGATTATGGGTTGTGTCCCATCTACCTCCTTTGCAGTGATAATAAATGTTTCTCCCTTAGGTTTTTTCAAATCTTCAAGGATACTTAACAAGGCTTACCCTTATGCCTCCTTTTGTTTTTTATGATTGTAGAAGGTTCAAGTCTATTAGAGGAAATTTGGGGCTAAAATGGGTCGAATAAGAAAATTGTGTTTGTTGAGTTGGAAATTCAATAATCAATAGAATTTCAAAAAATTAAGTCAACAATAATCATTGAGGTGGACATATAAAAATCAAGGATGTTTATATGTCATGTTTTTATTTGACAAAATTTAATCATATATACACCTCACCTTGGTTAAGAATCAAAATCTTGGTGAGATTTTCTAGATATAATAAATATATTTGAAATACTAATAAATAATAGTTTAGATTATTAGTACTTCCATGATTTATTGTATGATACATATTATCATTAATTTACCATACTTTCATTATTATTATATAACAAGAGCCACGTG
This sequence comes from Larix kaempferi, assembly GCA_027924585.1. Taxonomy (NCBI): domain Eukaryota; kingdom Viridiplantae; phylum Streptophyta; class Pinopsida; order Pinales; family Pinaceae; genus Larix; species Larix kaempferi. The sequence continues at coordinate 5,254,027 of BSBM01001130.1, read as the reverse complement.
GTGGCAATGTCCTGCTCTATTTGTAGAAAGTTGTAGGAAGGATCTATTTACTTGGAGATGTTGACAATTGATAGAAGTTAAGATGAATAAAAACAATGTATCCGATAAACTTGCCCATTTGAATTAAAGTACCTCCCAACTGCCATCTCTAACTCTTCCTTTGTCGTTGTTTTCCTTTGTTACTGAGCATTAAATCCTACAATAGCCATAACAATCTACGACTATTAGCATAGATAGAATCCTCTATGCAAAGCAGAAAGGTGACTAAGGTATTATATCAGAATACACTTATTGTAGTTGTGTATGCAAAAGATTTGTTTTGATATGGATTATGTTTCTTGGTAATTCCACAAAATTTATTTGGGGTTTGTGATGGCAAGCAACCCCAATTGTTTAGGAATTGAATACTAGAATATTGGGATGAATAACAATCTGGCATTCCAAACACATTCAATCAAGGGTCATTCCATATTGAAACTATTAATGAACATTGTTATTATCAAATTAAAAAACTAAACAAGATTTCAAGCAAACAATAACACTAATAATATTGACCATATGTTGGTAGCAATAGTATAGAAATATTGTTATTTTGTGACTATTATTAAAATATAATTATAATGTTTTTAATTTATTAATTGTTTATAATCAAATTAACCACCAAAACCTGGTGTTTGTTTATGAGTTAAGAGCAGAACTCCTTATAGAAAACCCACAAGAACCATGTCATCATAACAAAAATTCTCATGAAGATGATCTCCCACTTTGAACCAGTGTTAGAACCTCGAACCTCAAAACATTAGCCACTCCTTTTGGTTAAAAATGCATTTTTAATTATATTTGTATTTGTAAAAAAAATCCATAATATATGATCATCAAAGAGAAGGAATTTGATGACCACCCTAATCAAACAATTATGATCAAACTTTATCTTAATATTTCAATGCTTCATAAGAGTGTGTAATGCACTTGATTATATGACAATATTATCATCCATTTACAGTGAAAAATATACCATTGAATTTGAGATATTGGGATGGGAGAAGCATTCATCTTAACTATCAACATATATAATAATAATAATAATAATAATAATAGCAATTAACATTGCATTTTTTATAGAATCCATATTTATTGCATTTGATGGAATCCGTATTCATTGCCCATCAATGTATAGAACAATTAACACTACATTTTGCATTTTGATGGAACCCTTATTCATTATCCTTCAAAATGATTGTGTACAAAAGGATTCAAATTATATCACACACACAAATATATAAATTAACTATTTAATGTTTAAATCTTACAAAATTACATCAACAAGAGCCACTTGGTGGCAACATCCACTCTTGCAAGATTTCTTTTGCAAATAGCAATGTGCTTTTAATATATCATGGAGAGAGATTGCAGATACAACAATTGTTACAGTGGGATATGTGTAGAATATTCAAAGCATTGTGCTTTTGATATAGCAGATAGATTACAGATTCAACAATTGTTAAAGTGGGCTATGTGTAGACTATTCGATGATCAAAAACAATGAAAAGTGGAAATGTCTTAATGATAATTACAATTGTTGATGAGCAATACAAATGTAGTTGTTGTTTACATATAGAAGTAGTTCGAAACAAAATTCTATTGCGATGAACAATATACATGAGCATTCAAATCCATATAAAAGTCATTGAAGAGGATATTGATCGTTGATCGACTTCATGATGAAAGACTAATTTCCATATAGTTATAAGATATTTTATGGGCAGAATCTAAAGTGGACAATGAACACAGAGCTAAGAGCTTAATTCTATTAGATCATCGATATTAGAAATTGCATAATTGCTTTGCAATACATGTTCAAAAAATCCCATTAATGTCATTTCCATTGCCAAATATGACTTTGAAGAATTGATAAATTCTCACTGTATACATCCTCACAAATATAAAACTCTCCCAAATCTGACTTTGAAGGATGGAAAATATTTCAACTTCAAGGATAAATTCAATGCTTTAGTATAAACAAAATTGTCCATATTAATAGCTAAAGCCAGGTATTAAAAAAAACTTTTCAAAAAATTGAAGAAATTCAGCAATAGCTATGCATTGACATTGTCTTCTATCACTTAATACTGCTAAAAAGTTTGCATAGATACATGTTCAAAGAGAATTGATTTAAAATTGAATCAGAAGTGTCGGAGTTTATATTGCAAAATTAAATGATGATATTCATCTCAAAGCTATTGAGGAGGCTATTTAGTTCGTGCAAGTGACATGTATGTTAATAGTATACAATATGCAGATGTATTTGTATATTTTTGCTTTGCCAATGTGCTGGAGAGTGAGAAGCCATGCAAATGAGAATAAAAAAAAATAGAAAAAACTATTTGTTCTTTTCTTGTGATTGATAAGCAATACAAAAAAAGTAAAAAGTTAAACTTTTAGTTTTGTAAGGATTCAAGAAGCCATGCTATGAATTCAAGGTGTAAGGTGCACAATAAAAATAAACCGTATATAAATGATCATATTTGGCTAAGTGAAATGAATTAAATAAATATGATATATGTATGTATCAAGTTACAAAAAAAACAAAAAAATGTATGGGTGAAACAGTAAAAGAGTGTTAAAAACTTATTTCTACTGTAGACAGTGACTTCGTTGATGTTCTTTGGCATTGTCAGAGCATGTATTTTTTTTTCCTTTACAAACCCAAAGGAAAATTGCTCATTCTTGGATCAAGACGGATATTGTCTATAGCAAAAAGAACAATTGATATCAAGCTTTCTGCTACTACAATTTATGATGGACCGCCTTTGGTGTACCTGACACGTCTTTTTTTTAATAAGATCTAGTTGGAAAAGTTTTTACCTATTTCACATTGCATTTGAATGTTTACTCTCATGCTTGAGTTATATGAAAGTTTGATGAAGTGCTTCAAAAAGTAAAATCCTTGATTTTTGGTGGATGCTTCTTCGATTAAATCTCTTCTAGTGCACAAAGCAAGAGATGGCAAAAAAAAAAGGATGGATTAGCATGTACATATCGAAGAGGTAATTTGAGGGTGACTCCAGGATAAGTTCGGGCCATCTAATTTCTTCAAGGACATGAGATTCTTAGTCTCAATGAAATTAGAGACTGTTTGAGGACCCCCACGTTGCATGCCGCAAGAATAATGAATGGTGGTGGTTGTACTGATTTTTTTCTCACTGTAAGTGGGACGTTATTCTTTGATTGCAAAAAGCCTAAGAAGGAAGGAAGGATATTTTCAGCAATCTGTTTGCGAGGCCGAGGGTAGGGAAAAAAGGCTTGTGAGGTTATCTATATTCACATGTCCCAAGAACGATTCCCATATGCCGCAGGTGATGGAGAAGTTCAACGAAATCTACGAAGCACCCTCTGGAAACCCATGTGCCTGAAAAGCCCCAAAACAATTTTTTTTTTTAAACCATCTTTCTGATTTTTTTTTAACCATGGATATGGACAAGAACAAACAATAAATTGCGTTACACATACCTGGGAAACCAATGTCGTGAATGCACCACAGAATTGACAGCAACCCGTCTCTCCCAGTGACAAACCAAACCAACCTGACACACCAGCACCAACCAAGAAGAATAACACCTCATTGGTTGCTACACCAACCACGAAACTACAAATCAGAAACTTGAAACTACCCAGCCAGAACCAAAAACCATCACCACGATACTCGCTCACACCACCAGCGCGATGCTTGCGGTACCTGGGACAATTAAATTTTAGTATCAACTCTCCTCAAGGTTTTCCGTCTTCGCGAGGGAGATTGCACATTGGGTTATTTTTTCATCAGAATATCGATCTTGAAATTCTTGGGGAAGATCTTGTAACAAGAAGATACGTGGATCATGCTATTTTTGGTTTGAAAACAAAAACCAACATCTCACAATTAAATACACACTAGAACTTGATCCCGGCCAAAGAAGAAAAATCTCTCCACTAAACCCCAAATTTTTTTATTAAATATATCTCATTACAAACACCACACGCTCGACTGAGGCGGGCTCTGTGTTTTGTCCAAAGAAAACATGCTGTCTATTCCAGGATTATAAATAATTAATAACTACACATAAATTTTCCAAGTGGCACCTGTCCAAAACATCCCACCACCTCACGAGTAGAAGGACTCGAAACATGCGAACTCGTGTCAGGAGCCTCCAACTCACTAAAAACGATTAAATGAGATTTGATATCACCTGCAGGAACCCCCGATCGAGACTGTCTAAAAGGATGCCTCAGATTTGAACATCCCATTCCCCGCCTCTCTCCACGAAACCTAGTCCATCATCTGTCCAATCACCGTATGCCTCCATGCCCTCCCCTGTACCACCCTGCTCTACAGTTACGGTGCCACGGCCCTACGCAACCCTGCAAAAGCCGCCAAAACCCTAGCCATACAAGTTGAATTTCACGTATTCCGCTGTACTTTATAGTCTCCGCATAATGTTTATGGTTTGACAATCCTATCTATTTCAGGATTATAAAAAATTTAGCACCTTCAAATAGACCAGAAAAAATCGAGGATCTGTATCTGAATGAATACCATTAAAGACGGATTGATATCTGCAAATAGGTCAAAGAATACTTGAAAGTGTAGCTAGAATTGTGTAACTATTGAGTAATTAATGAGTTCTTGCAGTTAACTTCTTGTTTAGTTCTCTTACATTATCTATTTGTTTTTTTGTTGCATAGAGGGCTAGTTGATGTATGTTTATTCTAATATCTATCAGGAAACCTAGTAGGATGTACCTGCTATCCAGGTAGTACTTCAGATAGTAGAGTGATGCTTTGGGAAATCCACACTGAATTCACCTTGTTGTAACTATGACTATGTGTTTATGTTGGTGCATAATTTAACCTTAGCCGAAAGAACTCTTGTTCCTGCATGTTTCTCGTCCCAACTGAATATATTGACGTTATCTCGATGCCAAAACTCTTTCTATTTGATTAAATGTAGCTGGGATATGATGAAGCTCAACCATGTTGCTCCCCACAATAATTCGTCTTGCAAGCAAAATGACATGCCATCATGAGGATGAAGGAATACCAGAAGCTCTTCTTTAGATTTTAGATTTCTCCATTCTGTATTAAGAGAGCATATTTTTGGTTGCAAATCCATTGAAATATCTGCACACTAATCAAAGTATTCATAAATTGTTATCATTTTAGGCTTCCACACAAAGAAATTTCAATATGAAAACATGATCTCCAACAGTATGGTGTTAATGTTCTCACTAGTTACTTTAGAGACTCTGAGAATGCACGTCGATACATCATCAATATCTATCGCCATGCTGAGCTTTCGCTTCGAAATATACTTTCTGGCTAGCATCTTGTCGATTTCCTTGTCAATACGAAGGTAAATAATTTTTAATTCGCCCCTTCTAAACCCTCTTCCCTGCACATATTTGGCATTGTCAAAAGTATACCACGTGATGGATTTAGGACTATGCAAAACCATATTGAAAAGTGGTTTGATAATATTCAAAACTAATTCTTCAACACTAGAAATTCTAGTGTGGATTATTTTGCGAATTAAATACATATGAAATAATTTGTGATGAAACCCTGGCCTAATAAAATCCACGTGATGAAGAGAGTGAAGTCTACGGGAGAAGAAATCTAGCAATCCATGCTGCAGAAAGAGACATGGACAGCATGGAGAATCTGCGTGAAGAGGTCCAATTGGTGAGAGGCATGAGACTTGAGCCCCACGCAGATGAAGACAAGTTGTGTGCTCAATGCACTCTGGTGGAGGTAACCTAAATTTACAGCGTACAATATTCAATAGAAGCAAGAATTTGGAGGACTATTACAAGAATGACAACAAAAATCTGAGATTTTACAAGAATGACAACAAATTATGTAGAGATGTCTAATATTACCTGATCACCGAAGAACACCTAGAGCTTGCAGTTGAGCAGCGTTGCTTACCAGAGAAGATGTGAGTATACTTATGTCACATTCTGGGATTTTTATTCTTGATTCTCTGGACCTGCTTATCAGGAAGCGGGGCATTGAGGGGACTCATGGACTCCCTTCCTCCTTATCCATTCTCTACCTGCTCACAATCTGCTACAGTGATCTAAACAAGCCATGAATTACCTCTAATGCGTTAGAATGGAGGATTGGTCCCAGTCATTTATCAGTTCTGGAGCGATACCTAGACTCCACCTGGAGGGCTGCTTGCACCTCGACTGCAGCTACTCTATCAAATAAGCAAATCGTTGTCAGGGTGTGAGAGATAGCAAGGTCAGATCCTTGTCAGAGCGTCAGAGCTAGAGAAAAATGAAAAGAAATCAACACAATAAGAGGATGGGGTACTTAAACATTAGACAATCGCTTAATTTAAGCCCCTAAACTTATAGTTTGTAAAGTTATTATAATTTGGGCTCATTTTAGTATATGTTCATTACGCCTGAGCATACATGAACTTGTGCAGAAGGAATTTAATGTAATGTGTACAAGGTTTGCGTCAGTGCGTCGCCCCTTCTTGGGAACCAAATTTCAAGAAATACGTCATCCTTCATCTCCCAATCAGAATTCAGATAATAAGTTTTAAATTTTTTGAATTAATAAATTAAATTTCTAAACATTAATGTAATGTGTACAGAATTTGCGTCAGTGCGCCGCCTCGTCTTGGGAACCAGATTTCAAGAAATACGTCATCCTTCATCTCCCAATCAGAATTCAGATAATAAGTTTTAAAAATTTTGAATTAATAAATTAAATTTCTAAACATTAAAAAACTTTACATTGTGTAAATATTAAACCACAATACAAATAGATTAATATGGTCTGTGCGATTTATATATATCCTGCTACACAGGACATAATAATCAAAACTAATACTTCCATTATATATTATATATTAAAAATATATATAATTATTATTTATTAACTTATTAAACTAAGAAATTACAAAGTCAAACATACATCTTAAATAAGAAACAAACGAATATTTTAGTATTTTCAAAACTTTTGATCATGAAGATGGATTTGGACACTCTTTGTATTGAAATGAACCACAACTTTGTTGTTACACAATTTTTAGGATTCCATAAGGATTTTGCAGAGCTTGCATTTTTCTACTATAGGTAATCTTTTGATATGAAAAATGATATTTTGACATTTACATATAAATTTTGATTCCGAAATCCATTTTGGTTGTGTCTTATGCCAACGGAAAGGTCTCTTTCAGATTTACAACTTTTTTGAGATTCCTTTATGTTTGTTTCAAATTTGCAAAATAAAATTATGGGAATCTTTTGGGAAATATGATATAAAATGGAGTTGAAGAAAGCCACCATTATATTATTAATATATCATATTATATTTAACTATATTATAATATAGTTTAAATAGTTATCCAGATATTATAATTTTAGATCAACCTAGTTTCAACAGAAGTGTGAGTATCATATACAACTTATTATTTTATAATTTCCTTAGGAGATTTGTTTTTGGATTGAATTTCCTCTAATAGGTTGATTGCATAAAAAAAAAGGGAAGGAACAATTAGAGGTTTACTAGTGGTAGATGACAGATGCATTGGTGCTCAAACATTTATTGCTTTGTAGATGATATATTACTATTTGGTCATGGAACAATCAAGGAGTTGAGACAACTCAAGAGCATAATGGAAACCTATTGTAATGCAACTAGAATGGATATAAAGTTTAGTAATTCTTTTATGTTTTTCAATGTCTTTGGACATGAGATAGAAAATCAAGTTTCACATATCTTTCCTCTTTCATTAGGGCCCATTGATAAAGGCGTAAATTACATGGGGTTGAACTTGAAGAGAAATTATTACAGTCATGTAGATTGGATAGGGTTATATAACAAAACTAAAGCTATGGCCTCTTGTTGGTTTAATAGATGCTTATCTCATGGATGAAGCTTAATTGTTGTAAAGTAAGTTATGGAAAGCATTCCAATTTATTGGTTAACTATTACACGTGATCCTAAAGGAATTTTGGACAAGATTAGGAAAAAATGATTTATTTTTCTTTGGACTAGAAGGAAGTAAACATAAGGCATTACACTTGTTAAATAGTCAAAATTAGCAAGAACAAAAGAGGTTGGAGGTAAGGTGCTTAAGAACATCTATAGATTTAGTAGTCAAAATTTAGTGGATGTTTCTATCTAGTAAAGGCTTATGGAGCAAGGCATTGATGTTTAAATATATCACAAAGATTACTCATTGGAGAAACATATTAAATTGGAGAGAAATCCTATCATTGAAGCTTCTATTGTTTGGAAGGAATTGGTAAGGGCTTACCTAGTTGTGGGAAGATGGGTTACATGGAAAATAGGGAGAGGTAACAAACTTAAAATAAGAGAAGATCGATGGGTTAATTGTTGCAGGAATTTCAAACTATCAGAAGAGTAGAAAGTAGGGTTACAAGCATGAATACTCACAACGTTAGAATATGTACATCCATACAACGGTTTCATGGGGAGTGGTTCAGTCTTGAAAAATAGTCGAAGACTTGAACTAACAAGGTAACGTGGTCATTGAATGGACATATTACCATAGTGTAATACATTTACAAGATCAAGAGGATTAACTTAAATGGACATGGAATAAAGCTACAGGAAATATTACTAAAAAATTAGGATAGGAAGACTTGAGGGAAAATGATTTACCTAGGACGGCAGGGCCCCCACGGCAGGTGCGATACTCCGCCACGTAGAGTGACCATGCATAATAATCTAAGTTGGTAGAAGGGTAGACCATGCAAGCATGCACGTGCCCACCCGAATGGTTCTAGGCACACTAGCCTTCCTCAACAATCTAGGTTTCTCATGTCTGGCATTTGTATCGTAATATCTTCCTGCATGCGATTATTCATGGCTACTAAATCCCATCCTGGCCACCTCTCTGCGGATGCCTGCCTCATGGTGTGGTTTCTAATTGGGAAGCGGCGGTATAGGTGCCTTTATAGACATGGTTTGGATAGTCTCTTCAAAGGGAAATTTTCTTGGTATTGTTGTAATTTGGTGGCTCTTCTACTTAACCCCTTCATTCACAAGGCATGCTTCTCTATCTGGTACTCTCCCGACCCACTGTCTGCCTTGGTGAGTACCAAGGTGAATCAGAAAAAGACTATTGTTGGCCCATGGTGGGCGTATATGCCTCAATCCATAAAGGACGTGAAGAATCCCTAGGGTTACTTCGAACAAAAGGTGAAGTCGAGAACTAAAGAGTGCATCTCCAGGATGGAAAACCAAATTCGTAGCATGGGGAAAAGGCCTACCACAGAAAAGTTAGTGGAAGAATTGGGGGTCATGGTTGAGAACTCATGATTTCATATGTTTAATGGTTCTATTCATTGGAATAGGATTTCTCTTGTGGAATGTTTTCAATCATAGATGATAGATCCTATTGTAAAGGGTCATAAAGCTTTTCCATGTTATGTTTTATGGGGTTTTTGTATTTCTAGAAACAATATATTATTTCAAGGAATACATTTGGATCGGATATAATGTCTCATAATATCAGGCTTTCCTACAAAGAAGGGTGGAAGGCCCCAAAATTAAAAGCAGCTAGGATCCTAGGATCCTCAGAGAATTAGTCATAGACTACAAAAAATCTTGGGGATTTTTTTACAGAGCCTCGGGGAGTACACTTTGTGAACCTATCACATAATACATGTGTTCATTGGATATTAAAGAATACCCCTAATTTCACTAGATATTAAGAAATTCCTTAAAAAATCCTTTTATTTAACCCCCTCCCAATACACCTTTCCAATTAAAAAAACCTTTATTTTCATTAAATATCCTAGGTATCCATTTTTTTCCATGACATTTTTAGCACCAATTTTTATTTTCACCCTTAGTACTGTGACATGACACAACCCTTACAACCCATGAAAATCTTGTAGGGTGAAATATAAAAAATTAGTGAGAAAAAATATTTTAAAGGATAGGGAACAACCCCTTGGACACAACTTCACTTCATACACAACCATTTGAATCGGCTTCATGCCACCTTTACTCACAAATCATACCTATTCACACACCCCTCTCACACCAAGCATAATTGGATTCACACCACTTCCACACATAGATATTCATACTAGGGTGTTCCCATGAAGATGGGTAACAATTTTTGGCAAGACACATGTATGGATTGCTCGAAACATGAGCTTGATCCAGGGTTATTTAAGCCCTCGATAGAGGTATTTAACCATAAAAACTTTAAATTTTAAATGGAAAAATAACCATTGGCTTATTGTTTCCATAGAAATTAACTTACCCAGAAAAAATGAAACAAAATTATTATTACTTATATGCTAATAACTTACATGATCGAAAGTTATGGATAAAAAAAGCTATTTATCGGGCTAATAACTTACAAAAGATAATCGAGTTAATATTTTTTTTATAAGTTATAAATTATAGTAAATTTTTTTTAAGTTATAATAAATAACTTTTTATGGAGATAATATATAATTATTAGCTTAATTAGTTTAACACATATTTGTTGTTAGTGATTTATGGGCCATAAATCACTAACAACAAATATGTCTTAAGCTGATTAAGCTAATAATTATTTATTATCGCCACACAAAATAATTTACTATAACTTATAAAAATCTAATTTACTATAACTTATAGCTTATAAAAAAATTATTAGCTCGATAAAAAGTTATTAGCTTGATAAATACTTATTTTTTATCCAACCCCGAGGGGTAGCTCAATTGGTTGGATATTCTGGGACCAAGAGGGCACAATGTCAAGGTCAGAGGTTCAATTGTTTGGGTCCTTCGAGGTTAGGCATCGAAGTAATGCTGACAGGGGTGAGGCCCCTTTGGGTGGCCCCCCTTGCCTTGGATCTGTGGATGTAACGAGCTCCAAAGCCGTGAACTAGATTGAAAAAAAATACTTATTTTTTATCCATAACTTTCGATCAAGGCATTAGTATATAATTAAGAATATTGTTTGTTTCATTTTTTCTAAGTAGGTTATTTTATATGGAAAAAAATAACTATTGGATTAAATAGCTCGATCAAGCTATTTAAGCCAATTGTTTTTTTTCCATATAAAATTTAATTTATTTTTTTTATGATTGAATAGGTCGATCAATATTTTATCTTTACCACAGTTAAACCCTTGATCAAGGTATTTAAATAACCACTTCAACCCTCAATCGAGCTATTAGCTCGATTGAGGGCTTTAAAACAAGCCTTTAGCCCTCTTTTCTGTAGATTTAATTTTACTTGCCTATTTGCCAAGCATAAACCCTATCATTAATTGCACCTAAGGCAGTGGACTTCATGCTAGTGGATTCATCAACGAATCGTCTGTCCGCTAGTATATAATTTACATGTTTTTGAGTTCATATGATTTATAAAAAAAAAATTAAACTTACACTTAAAAACCACGTCCACAACTTTGAAGTAGCTCAAAGAAATATCAACAACATAAAAAGTACACAACCAATTTTTCTTTTAAATATATACTTCCCACATCGACATATCCTCTTCAAAAAGATGTTTTTGGTTTTCCAGTTTTTGTAAGAAGTAAAAAAAATATGTATGTGCACACAAATGTGTACAAAATAAGATTAAAATTTTCAATGGTCAGTTTCTAAAACTATTTTACGTCCACAAAATCCACTTGTTAACTTTTCTGAAAATTTGCAAGAACAAACATTTCATTAAATGCAATTTTGTCACATTAAATGATATGTTAGTATTTGGAAAAAATATATAACTGAAAAGACAACATAATTCCTTACAATTTGTTTTTTTGTTGCATGTCAAAATTTACAAGGCATGGATGAGTTTTGAGGGAGCCTTCAATTTAATAAATGAGTAAAATATCGAATTTTCACTGTCACTTTTGGCCAAAAAGTGTTACCCATCTTCATGGATTCACCCAATAATTCATACACTAATCTAACTTCACACACAATCATATTCACACTAACTTTTGATATTGATGCATATTTAAGCCCCCCAACACCTTATTCAACCCCCTAGATACATAATTATAAAACCCCCTAATATATATATATATATATATATATATATATATATATGTTTTTTATATATTAAAAATACCCCTTGAGCCCTATATACTAGGTGATATATTTCTTACATTCCTAGAGTATTAAAACCCCCAATATGAACACTTATGGTATAATATTGCCTACTTAGTGAACCCCCTATGAATGGATCCTTCCAAGGACAACCAATTTTGTGTGTAGTTGGGGCACTCTTTTTTTTTAGTCATCATCATTATTTTCCCGCAAGTATAGTGTATGGAAAATATACTACAAATCAAGGTATGAGGTACTTGTAGGTGTCGAGAAATTTGAAGTTGTTGTTGGAATGATGCAATGAAAAATGTCATATTACTAATTTGGCTCTAGGCCTCATTATGCACAAAGTAATGGATGCAAAATGCCAATTGGGTTTTATCTCCTTCTTAGAACATATCTATAGATATTTTAACAAAAAAAAATTGCTCTCAAAGGATGCCCTTTCCTGGTAAGAAGTAGGGAAAATTTTAAAGATCCATAGTTATCTTAAAGTGTAAAAACGTTGGCGAATTTTACTAATTCTCAAAATGTCGTGACTATAAAATGTTTGGTGATATTTTTGTAAATATATTCAAATTTCTAAGAATTTTATATTGTTTTGTGATTTTTTTGGTGATATTTGGAGTAAATAAATTATCCTATGGAATTCAGGTGAATTGGGTTAAGAAAAAAATGGAATTTGGCGAATCATTTTCAAGAAAAAAACATGCAAAATTAACCCATGGGAAAAATTTCGCCCCTAAAATTTTCCCTGCCGGGAAGGAACTCTAGTCATTCAAGAATTCAAGGGAGAAGTATTACCTAAAACTATTTTCCCTCTCTTGTGATTAATGTGAAGAGATGCTACAGGTTGGCTAGGAATCTTAAAAACTATACATGGATAAGTAATATGAATGATAGTTATGGGGATTGTTTTGAAGAGACTTAGTTTCACGTATGGAAGATTATAATAAGAAGAGGATAGGGTACATTTTGATGACATTCTTAGATTGGGAAGGCCTTGTGAGATTCAATGATGTATATTTTGATTTCACTCTTTCAATAACAAATATAATGATTTTTTTGTGAGAAAAAAAGTGAAGATGGGAAACATCAAATTCAAATTCTTAAATAACTCAACTAAAATTTCACCAAACATTAATATTATTTATTAAACATAACTTTAATTTCATATTATTTCCTAAAAAGAAGCTCATAAATAATCCTTGGGCATTTCCTCTCATCAATGTTACCTAGTGTAAACTCATCAAAAATGATTACAACTCCCAACCCATAAAAACATCGATTTAGACATATCTCATATTTAAAGTTCAAACTACTAAAAACATTCAACCTAGGGTTCAACCCCATGCCTCATATTTGAAGCTCAAACTACTAAAGCATTCAAACTAACCCACCACTTTCACTTCAAACTTACACAACACCTTTACTATAAATATGAACACAAATTTTTCAAAATATAATTCCATTTTATCCATGACCTTTACTAAAATCAACTTCATACTTACCATATCTTTAACTTCATATTTACAATATTATCTTTATTATAAGCATAAGCACAAATTCATTTAAATATAAACCTAATTATACTTTATAAATAAAGTATAAGATAGTTAAGATATAATTTATTTATGCATTGCCTTTATTTCTCATATCTTAACTATAAACCATATTAAATATAAACTTGTATAAATATAATTGAAACTGAGTTTACTTCCCAAAAAAATCAATTATTTACACTTTGTTATTACCTATTTCCATAAGAGCAAGTGTCACAGGGTGGGAAAAGGGTGGCAGGGTGGTAGGGTGGTGATGTCCCTATTTATGATGCATGATACTATATAAATATTGAACATAGAATTGAAGTCAAAATTTCTATTAGAGATGTTGTAATTATTATATGCACATCTTGGTCAAACTTACTAGTATATGTACAGAAGTTGTAAATGCTAAGTAGTGGTCTTGTCAAAACTACTAGTATATGTACATATTATTAAAAAATAAAACATAGTACTCAACAAGTTTTTTTGTCATCTTCTTTTTTCTCTATTTATATGTAAAATAGAGAACATGTCAATAATGTTAATGCGAATTGTTCTTAGAAATATGCGAAATTAATTGAGATGTTATGTTACCTTTTTCTTATGCGATGTGTAACACTATGTTATCTTCGTTCAATGTCAAATGGTCATGCACTTGAAGGTTGCATAGAATATATGCAGTATCTAGTTTGTTTTGTAGATATATGTCATATGACATTTTTTGTAGGTCAGGAAGTAGTTCTTGCAAAATATGATTTCTGAGTATGTAGTGTATAATGGTTTTTCCCATTGTTTTGATACTGGCATTGCACAAGCAATTAGTAATCCTTCTATCAATGTAGATGTGCATGTAGGGAAATTGCATTGAATGCAGATGGGTTCGAATAGAGTTGAATATGCAATTGTTGTTGTCTCCTAAAAAAACTGGACTCATAAGTACAGAGCTTTCATAGCTACCAAATCTTACAATGTCTGAAGGAAAATCATGCACTAAATTGAACCAATGAAGAACGCATAAGTAAGAGTAGTTAATCTTGACCTAGTTGTTGTTTACCTAGAATCCACGATTGAATTTTAACCACCTTGAGGGGCATCGCTACCCATTCGAGATTGAGTTGACTCGTCATATGCAATGGTCAAAGTAGCATCAGCATGAGCAAGCATTCCAGCAATAGATCCGATCAAAGTAGTATTATCCGGTTAAGTTTGTCTATGATTGATTGCCAATTGTTTTAGGTTTTCTAATCCTGCCCCTCCTATAGTTACTGAATCTTTTAAATTTCTATGTTTGTAATATATATAGTGAACATTTTGTGGGATTGTGCTGTTGGGTTAAGCCGATTTAGCACGTTTTGTATAACCAAATTCAAGAATTTCGTTTAACCCTTATCATCATTATTATTATTTTGGTTCGTAAATGGCCCTTTGTCAACAAAGTGGGAATTACCAAGGACTTGTACATAGCTTTATTTGTTGACATTGCTGCTGATCCTGGAGAAATTTCTTGGTCCCAATTCACAATGACATTTCACTAAATAGCACATAATTGGCTACAATAACACAACATTATGTTGGAATTTTGCACTTGATGTGTTAAATTCATAGAGTTAAAGTTGATAATATAATGTGGATGGGGATAGAGGGGACTCTACTTGTACGCATTTCAAGTTTAATATTACAAAGTATAGTTGTCATCTCTTGTTTGATTGGACAAAAAAGGAATTTTTAGGAACTTTGAAATTCCATGACAAGATAAGAAAATGCAAATTCCAAAATAAGCAAATTTAATTATATTTACTGGTGACCACAAAGGGTCCATGAGGATATTAAAGACATGAATAGATATTTTTGAATTTGAACTGATTTGAAAATAATGCATTTTTATTTTCCATGGTCGTGGAGTACTACCTTGAGATGGGTCAAAGTACTTATGGAACTCTATTTCGCTATACAAAGAATACTCATAAACAGAAAGTCCTCACTATTAGGGAAGTTGTAAATCTAGACAGTACAATTGTTCTGTCATATTGTTAACTTGTCTTTCCAATATTGATCATAGGATGAAATATCTATCACATTAAAACTTTGGTGTTTCCTAATAATTCATATTCCATAATTCTTGTTATGAGCCTTTGCAATTGTCAACTTGCATGTGACTATTGTATTCTTTTTGTTTTTTGGCAAGGATTAGGTTCAAGCCCCGGAGAAAGGAAAGTGTTTTAAACAAATAAGCAACACGAATTGATGAACAAACACCTATTGGCAGATTGAGTGGGCTTGTACAATATGGTACAGGTATGGACTCTACGATGTTCTACTAGAAACAAAAAAGTTTTTGCCAATCTAGAAGATTATGACACACATAATACAAACAACTACCATGCATATTTACAAATTTGATGGTAAGTTGTTTGCACCTCCTTTATCATTGTAATAAATTATATACATAAAAAGTCAAATAGCGATTAATAGAAAGTCAAAGCATATAGAAAACAATAATAAGAGTAATATGTGATCGAGCACTCAACTTAATTTGACTTTTCATTAGTTAATTTATAATATTTCAATTTGCTAATTATTTTTAATTATATCATAAATCATTTTTCTAAATATTGAAATTAAAAATTAATTTTGATATAATTAAAAACTTAAATAAAAAATAAAAATAACATCTTTTTTCATTATTATTAAGGTTAATAATTTTTAATTTCATAAGGTTAATCATAAAAATTATATTTGTGATTAACGTGGTCACACTTTAAAAATTGCCAATTCAAAAGATAATCCAATTATGATTAACCATGGGAGATATTTTTATCTTAAGTCCACGTCATATTTTGTCTTAATTCCACGTCATATTTTGTCTTATTCCACGTCTTGGAGATATGTACTTCATATGATGTTGAAGGTTATAATTTTTATTACAAATAATGAAGAGTTGATAAATAGTATTATCTTTTATCTTAATTCCACGTCTTGGAGATATGTACTTCATAGGATGTTGAATGCTATAATTTTTTATTACAAACATTGATGACTTGATAAAGAGTATTGGATATATTTTTTATTTGTATATGTACTTCATATGATGTTGAAGGTTATAATTTTTTATTACAAATATTGAAGAGTTGATAAATAGTATTGGATATATGAGTTGATAAATAGTATTATATTTTATATTATTTTCACGTTTTTGAGATATGTACTTCCTATGATGTTGAAGGTTATAATTTTTTATTACAAATATTGAAGAGTTGATAAATAGTATTGGATATATGAGTTGATAAATAGTATTATATTTTATATTATTTTCACGTCTTTGAGATATGTACTTCCTATGATGTTGAATGCTATAATTTTTTATTTATTACAAATATTGAAGAGTTGATAAATAGTATTGGATATATTTTTTTATGTGTATATGTACTTCATATGATGTTGAAGGCTATAATTTTTTATTACAAATATTGAAAAATTGATAAATAATATTATATTTTTTCTTAATTCCGCATCTTGCAGATACATACTTCAAGGTTATAACTTTTTATTACAAATATTGAAGAATTGATAAATAGTATTGGATATATTTCTTTTTATCTTAAATACACTTCATATTTTATTTTAATTCCACGTTTCTGAGATATGTGCATATGATGTTGAAGGTTATTATATAATTGAGAGGTGAAAATGTTGTATTTTAAAATTTTGATAATAAATAAAATATCATACTAGCATTTGTCCTTTGCGGGGAAAAAATGAACGCCGGTAGGAAAAGAGGAAAGTTAGAAGGAACAAAAACATAGGCACAGGCAGCGAAGGATACTGGTAGGAAAAGAGCAAAGTTTGTAACAATCTCATATTACAAAGACATAGGAACTCAACCCATAACAAAAACTAATGTTAATTGCATCAACACAGTATCCTAATGTTATCAGACAGCAAAGTTTGTATTGGGAAGTCATCAGGATTTAAACTTGTTCGATCGCATCATTAACAGTCGTAGGCAATTGAATGCAGGTAAGAAGAGTTAGTAGATTGGCCATTGAATGGGAGACAAATAATTAATCTTTAAGAATTACATAATTGGATTATTTGAAGCAAATACCAACATCTATAAACAAACAATTCCTCGTGTGCTTCTACTCACAGTCAAATCATCATAGTATTTGTTGTCCAAGGGATTTTGCTTCTGTGAAAATCCGAAACAAAAACAAAACTGCATGAATGAAGGTAAGTGGTTTCTCAGATCATCTCTTTCTCTGTTTCTTGTTATTGATAATTTTTACTTCTATGTTCAGGAAGATGAATTTTTATTAGATATGTTGAGGATGTTAATATGTTTTATGGCTCATACTATGCAGCTGTCATCAACATTAACAATGAAATATCTGTCCCAGATCGCTGCAATCGCCCTGTTACTATGTTTCTACTTATCATGTGGGCAGCTGGTGACAAAACAAGCTGATGGATCTCTCAGATTGTTAGAAGTTGGAGATTGGGGGAGAAAAGGACCCTACAACCAGTCCCAAGTGGCATATCAGGCACCATTTTAAGACCATTTTTTATCTAATTTCTGGATTTTCTTATCTATGAAATTACGACTTTTATGGATGGGGAGGATAGGAGAGACTCTGGATGTACAATTCATCATCTTCACTGGTGACAACTTCTACGAGGACTAGCTAATAGGTGTTGCCGACCCCAAATTTTTAGAATTATTCTCTCACATATAGACTGCAACGACTCTCTAAAACCCTTGGCATGCTGGTATACATGATTACATTTATACAAACTGTTTTTATTTTATTTTATTTTATTTTTTTTGTAACTAGGGGAATCAACAACTAGAGACTGGGCTAGTACTCGCGTGACATGGGGTCCAGGGATCCAATCCCATTACCACTATACCCCCAGGTGCCCCACACACCCCGCAAGCATGGGACACGGGTAAAGCCATGTGTGATTTGAACTCGTGACCTCCATTTACAACTGTGACTTCATATCAACTGAACCGCCAAAGAGCCACACCCGTGCGGGCTTACAGACTGTTTTTATTTATATTCGCAGCTTTTATTTTATTTTATTTCAAAGATGTTAAGCTTTTAATTAGTTTTTTTAAGGGTTTAAGACATTTTTACTCAACATAAAATACTCAAATATTTAGCATGAATGGAATGCTTCTATCTCAGAGCCACAATTTAATCTTTATGTCTTTGTGTTTCCTGTTTTAACTCTGAAATCATATATCGTTGTAGTTTTGAAGAATGGTTAATTTTCGCGTGTCATCAAACATAGAAATCTCGAAAAGAAATTCATTATAAAACCATGAATGTAACATTGTTCACTATAAATTGCTAATCATTAAAGACATAAATAAATTGCCTCTTTGGAACCTATGTGGAAAAACTGATTCATCACATCTCTTAAAGCAAAAAAAGACGTTATAATAAGTATGCAGCCAAGAGTAAAGCACATTGCGATCTTCTAAGGCATCACCACCATGACGAGAAGAAACATGGTCAAAGAAATAAAAATGAAGTAGTCCAGTGGCTAAAAGAAAGCCAACACATCGACACAATTTAACTTAGATTTCTTTATTTGACAATTACAAACAACTATTGCAAGTATCAACATAGAAATAAACTTAAAAAAACCACTTTATGCAAGTTACAGATTGTTATTGAATGTGAAGTTGAATTGATCTCCAAATATGAATGGATTACCTCTGAACCCTTCGATGATGCTCTCTCAAGCCCATAAAAACAAACAAGCCTCCTAAGCTAACATGGTGGCACTCCATAACCATGTCATGATAAAGGTTGTTATATTCATCATAGTATTCATCATCTCATTGAATGTCTGTTTTAAGTATGTTGGTCCATGCATTCATCCGGATTAAGTTAATCTTAATCAATAACCGGAATAAAAAAAATTAGGAGGTACTTCCTGCATCTGTACACTTGGATTCTCTAGAACCTATACTTTAATTGCGCTCAATTATGTCTTGCTATTCATATTCTCTATGTTCCTAACAGTGTTGATCTTTAAGGAAAAGTCAGGTGCAAATTATTTCATGTAATCATTGTCAGGAATTTCTTTCAGAAGCTCTGTATCAAGAAGTACCCTAGTATCCACATACCAACAACGAACAACATAAATATTATATGATCCACAAGAAGTTCAATTGTATTATGACCAAGCGCTTCTGACTCTGAATACCCATAAAGCAACTTAGCATAACGATTCCAATAAGTTATTTCTCATGGCGGTTTAAATAAGTGAACAACTTGCACCATTGACTGAAGAATGTTTATAGAAATCCCTGTCCATTAAATGATCTGGAAATACATTCACTGACTCCTTCTTTGAAAGCATCTGCGTGGATTGAGAAGATCCCCACTCCCATTACAGAGGTGATCCATGATGTGTTTTATGAGGCAAAGTTTTCTCTGTTCTCTGTCGAGCATCAGAATTTCTACATTCATAGACATGAACAATACAGATCTGTAACCGCCCGATTTGGGACTCTTCTCGGCAGCTCGATTGTCGACCTCATCAAATCTCGCTGGAATAAATAAGATGAAATGGTGAATTGGTCAAAAGCATTGTTCTAGCTTAGAAGAAGTGTAAGGTTCCAGGTTAAGGTTAAAGTGAGCTTCTATTGGGTAATGTGTGGGGTTAAGTCCATGGCTAGATAATGAATTAAATCCAAAACCCTATGAAACCAAAACTCTATGAAAGATTTAAAACCTTGAATTGCGATATTGTTCAGTTTTCACTTACCCCACTCCGCTCTCCCTGGGGCGCGTATCTGGATACAACTTTGTTCAAGAATTGGATCTTAACATAGCGCGGGGCAGCCAAGATCTGAGAAGGAAGAAAGTGCTCCAAAGCAGTGAAGAGAGCTGGATAGTAATCGCACTTCACGTCTTCATAAAAGTCTGATATATGATCCAAATTGGGGGTCCTTGCGCAACATTGTCATGGAATTATTACCGCCCCTCTCTCCCTTGCAACACTACTCCTACTCCTTCCACGCAGGATCTTTATCAGAAGAACCATTGGTTCTCGATGCAGTCATTTTTTTTCCTTTCGGTCCTCTTAGCATCTGGTTCCATTTCAATCACCCGGATATAAATCAAATACTGCGACTGCAACAATGAATTTAATTTCAAATTCTGTAAGGAAATGCCACCCATTCAGAAGGAAAAACAAGGACTTTGACAAACTCTAAAACCACTGCTACGGGGCTGCTGTACCAAGCAATAAGGATGGAAGACCCATTACCTTTTTGTACATGTAGAAATTGTAGAAATTATATGACAAGCAATAAGGATGGAAGCCCCATTACCTTTAGTACATGTATAAATTATATTTCTACTCACAGATTACCAAAATTGGTTAACATAACAGCAAAAGAACAACCGCCATAAAATATGAAATTATTTGTCAAACCTCACAGCATCGCTACCTCGAATGGAAGTGCCAAAAAAATTGCGTGTGATTGCTTACCTTTACCTGCAATTCTCTATGAGATTCAGCTCTATTCAAGCTGCTTCTTGACATCTCTGTTCTCTGCATTTTCCCATGCCTTCCGATACACCTATAGATCCAAAACAACAATATAAATTACAACACCAATTATGGGTCTCAGTAGTCAAGCCTAAGATACAAGCTAAGCATCCAACAGGATTCATATCGCAATCTCTTGATAAATATGGACGGTGCCCTTTCTTTCACAGACCTCTCTCATATCTAGATCTCCTTCGCGGTTTGCTTGCACTTATCAGATCTCTCACAAAATTATATTCAAAAGCACTAACCATTGATTGCTATTCTTCTGTTTCTATATCTCTTTAACTGGGTTTCCGTTTTCTCCATTTGGGTTCAAGCATATCGGGATTTTTTTAGCATCTGGATAAATACCCATTAGGAAAAAGTGCATATAAGGTGAGATACAAAGACGGTGAAAAATCTGATAGCATATAAGGTGAGTGAGATACAAAGACGGTGAAAAATCTGACAGGGAGACCAAACGATCTGCCGATAAGAGTGAGTTCAATTATGAACAAGTGTTGCATGGCAGCAAATACTTGCCAAGATTTGGTTAGATTGTTACATCAAAGCATTAGCATTGATTTGTTAAATGCAAAGATTAATTGATGTAGTTATTTGAGATGTGAGGTTTTTGATATTTTAATGTTTAAAAGATATATTGATTTGTTAAATGCAAAGATTAATTGATGTAGTTATTTGAGATGTGAGGTTTTTGATATTTTAATGTTTAAAAGATATATTGATTTGTTAAATGCAAAGATTAATTGATGTAGTTATTTGAGATGTGAAGTTTTTGATATTTAATGTTTAAAAGATATAAAGTTGAGTTTCTCAGCTGAATGTGGATGGCATATGATACAATTTACATATTATTCTAATATTGTTAGAAATTATATTAGCAAATTCATGGTACTGACACCCCAACACGGATCCTAATTGTTTGTTTGTGGGAAAATTGTCAGCTATTTATCCTACCCAAAACTGCTACTCCCTATCAAGCTACTAAAAAAGTAGCAGAATTGCATTATATAAGAGATATTGTAAATAGAAAATAGGTTGTACAAAGGAATCAAAGGACATTTATGAGATATAGTATTAACTTGATGTGCATCATATCTACTTTTGCATATGCATATGAGTTTTGTTTTTGAATTTGCAATGTGTATTTTGAAGTAATTATTTGTGGATTTTGAAGTAGTTATTCACTGAATAAGACAACTTCATGCCCAATTTTTCATTTTTCATTTTACATCAAAATGAAAACAAAAGTCAAAGTTATCGTCGTGAATATTTCATAATGTCTATTTATTTGTTATTATTATATAATGTGCCTAGAAGATGACTTAAATAATGAGTCATTCTCTTTTCACCTCCAATGCCAATTTCTCGTGCTTTTGCTCGAGGTTCTCTCAACGATCATGATCAAACTTAGCACAACTTCAATTTTGAGTATGCTCGAGGTTCTCTGCACATGTAGACAGTTATAGTGGATTCGTGAAATCCATAATTTATTAAAATTTAGTATGCTAAGACAGAGAATATCAGTATTACATTCCATTTCACAACAATAGCATATACAAGATCACTGAAAGAGCAACAAGCACAACATAAACACAAGAGACACAGATTTATCCTGGGAAACCCTCATGGGGTAGAAAACCCAGCAAAGCTTCCTCAATATAGATGACTAGCAAATACAAAGATGTAAATCCTAAACATGAGCTCCTTCTCCTCCATAATAGATCTCTCTCTCACCTATGCGCTAATCACAAGTGGGTGTAATGTGTATTAAATGAGGAACACACCTCCGACTTGACTTTTACACTAACTAGGTTGGCCCCAACTTAACCACTTAACATAATGTGACAGGGTCGACCCCACTAGGGTGGTCTAATAACCCTTTAACCCACATGAATCATACAGGGCCGACCCCCACTAGGGAAGTCTAATAACCCAAGCTACCACATTCTCCACGGAGGAATAAAACATCTCCGGATATACAATAGAGTCTCCACGGAGGAATGAAACATCTATGGAATAATAAATTACAAATATAATATTCTTAGAAGTTACAATATCTCAACACTCCCCCTTAATGAGAAGGATATTATAACAACATCTGCAGGAGTAAGGAGTCATAAACTACATGATACATGATACATCTATAAATCATTGGAAGCTTTCTTCATACATCATCAGTAACTCAAACAGTCACTAGAACATCTTCAAGACCTTCAATACTAGATCTTCATCTTCTGCAGCACTTGATTAGCTACAACAACATCATCATCTGGATATCTCGATCAACATCTGGATCCTCTCGATCAACATCATCAACATCTGGATCTCTCGATCAACAGCCTCATCGTCTGCATATACCGATCAACAGCATCATCTGTATCTCTCGATCAACATCATCATCTCGATCATCTCGATCATCATCATCTGGATCATCTCAATCAACAGTATCATCATCTCAATCATCATCATCTGGATCATCAACTGGATCATCTCGATCAACATCTGGATCATCAAAGCAACATTCTCTGCAATACACATGATCCAATTATGGGATGATCAATCCCTCTCAATTTAGCACATAATTCCAAGGACGATGCAATCCTACCACGTACATTTTGAACCAAGGGTTCTGGGATGATGCAATCCCCTCATGTACATTTTGAACTAGTGGTTCCGGGATGATGCAATCCCCATCATGTACATTTTGAACCAAGGGTTCCGAGATGATACAATCCCTATCACGTATATTTTGAACTAGTGGTTCTGGGATGATGCAATCCCCATCATGTACATTTTGAACCAAGGGTTCCAGGATGATGCAATCGCTATCACGTACATTTTGAACTAATGGTTCTAAGATGATGCAATCCCCATCATGTACATTTTGAACTAGTGGTTCTGGGATGATGCAATCCCCATCATGTACATTTTGAACTAGTGGTTTCGGGCTGATGCAATCCCCATCACGTACATTTTGAACTAAACATTCAGGGACGATGCAGTCCTATCACATGCATTTTGAACCAAAGGTTCAGGGACGATGCAGTCCTATCACGTCCACTAGGGACCACTTCTCGGAGACATATGTCTACGGATCAATTCAGGGACAGAAGTCCGAGGATGATACAATCCCTCTCGTCCACTAGGGACCATTTCTCGGAGACATATGTCTACAGATCAATTCAGGGACAGAATTCTGGGGATGATACAATCCCTCTCATCCACTAGGGACCATTTCTCGGAGACATATGTCTACGGATCAATTCAGGGACCTAAGTCCAGGGATGATACAATCCCTCTCCTCGTCCACTTAGACAAATTATAAGGACGATATATCGACCTCATCGTCGGAACCAGTAACCTCATTATCGACCTCATCGTCGGAACAAGTAACCTCATCATCGATACATGTATCCTCATCATCGATACAGTATCCTCATCATCGATACAGTATCTTCATCATCAATACAAGTATCCACATCATCGATACAGTATCTTCATCATCCATACAAGTATCCACATCATCAATACAAGTATCCTCATCATCGACCTTACCGTCGATGCAGGCAATCTCATCATCAGCGACCATATCACTCCCCCTTTCGAGGAGGGTCCTTCTGAACTACACCAAGCTTGTCTCGAAAATACTCAAACTTTACTCGATACAGAGATTTGGTCAATACATCAACAACTTGTTCGTTAGTGCTCACATACTCGAGCTTGATAGCTCCTCTCTGCACCATATCTCGTATATAAAAATCTCGGATCTCTATGTGCCTTGACTTATCATGGAACATTGGATTCTCTGTCATCTTGATACAACTCAGGTTGTCACACAGGATCACAGTGGGTCCATCTCTAAGTCAAACAATCTTGATGACAACTTCTGAATCCATAGCGCTTCACAACTAGCAAAGCAAGCAACTATATATTCCGCTTCAACTGTGCTGAGAGCCACACTAGATTGCTTCCTGCTAAACCACGAGATCATGGCAGATCCCAGACAATAACATCCTCCTCATGTGCTCTTCCTGTCTGATACAATTCCTACCCAATCAACATCTGTGTAGCCATACAATCTGAAGTAATGATCTCCAAGATAACATAGATCAAAGTATGTTGTACCCTTTAGGTACCTCATCACATGCTTTGCAGCAATCAGGTGAACACTACTAGATATTGACTCAAGGTGTTCACAGCAAAGCATATATCTAGCCTGGTATTCGTCAAATACATCAATGACCCAATAATCTGTCTATACAGAGTAACATCCACTGACTCTGATGAGTCATCAGCTAACAGCTTCAAGTTGGAATCCATGGAGTGGCCATGGCTTTGCATTCCAACATATCAAATCTTTTCAAGATTTCCACAACATACTTTCCCTGGTTGAGAAATATTCCTTCTGAGCCTTGCCATACTTCCAGACCTGGGAAGTAATGCATCAATCCGAGATCTTTCATCTCAAATTCTATAGCTAGCTTCTTCTTGCTTTCCATGATATGTTTCTCATTCCCTGTCAGAAAGAGATCATCCACATACAGTAATAATATGACGGGTTCATCATCCATAACCTTTAAGGTAAAGGTTAGGATCATCTTTACTTATGGTAAATCCCAAGATTTTCAAGAAGCTATCAATTCTCCCTCTATGACTGAACATCATTCACACTCCGCATTGAGTGATCTTCTGTATATCTATCTGAGTCATCTCTCGTCAGATGGGTCTACTGATATGAGCCTCAAGATTATTCGAACTCTGTGGTGAGTTCCTTGTTGCATCCATCTAAGAGAAGAATGTCATCTGTATATAGACACCATCTTCAACCTTGTAGCAAAGGTTGAAATCTGCATCACCCATGGTGATCATTGAGCTCATCAAATGACTATCAATCCAAGGTACCCATACAAAGCTTTCTTCAATTGAATCCTGGGAGCTTTCTCAATTCGTACTTCTTCTTCAATTACACCATTAAGAGAATGGTCTTATCTAGCCACTTGGAGAAAACATCTCATCATGATCCTCTTCCTCTTTCTAAGAGAATCTTCTATCCACGAGCCTTCTATAGTATGTTTGATTTGTAAGTCTTCTTGTTGAACATCCATCACTTGTTCGGTGTTCATCATTCTTCATGATCTTTCCTACAAATCAAAGTTAATTACATGATTAGTAATACTTCATAATCATCAAATTACGTTGACATGATAACCTATTATGCATACAGATATGATTCACATAGTTATGCAACTATCTTGAACAATACTTTGGCACAACACTTTTCCATATCCTGTATGCATACAGTGGTTATCTAGATGCCTTCCATCTCTACCAGAACATGCTATCAAGAGTGTGCACAGCTCTCAGCATGTCAGCAAAGAGGTTTCATTCTAGATAAACAACAATGGAATGTTTGTCCAACTTACCCATCATATGCATATTAGTAGTATATTGTTCAATGCTACATGAATGCTTACACTATGCATGATATATTCTAGGAATACAAATATGCATACAACTATTATAAGCAATATCATTTACTATTTCAGATATTCAAATAACAACTCAAATACTTGACCTCTGTATGTCTTTAAACTTCTATTCATTCTGTACCACTATGCATGCTTAAGTGTGCACTAGTGTCATCCTCATGATCTCATACATAAACGTACATTCATTAGTATAATCTCAATACCATTATGTATGGTCATGATCATTTCATACACAGGTATGCTTACCTAAGATCCTAACACAAGGTAGGATTCTAACTTGATATAGGAAAACATATCTGGATTATCATGCTTGGTTATGTCTTAACATACCCAAACAATATCTTCTTTGTTCTCTTCAATGATTTAGAGACCTTGTGCTAGAACCTGCATATCTCATAAGTTAAGCATAGTAGAACAAATTCATACATACCTCGTAAGTAGAGATTCTATGTGGTCAAAGACTATGGATGAGTCTTTGTCTTTATGTCATCATGGTCATAGAACTTGATTTGTCTTTCTTGATGTACCTGTATCTTGTTAGCAGACAACATCATCCTCATACAACACCACAAGTGCATTAATACAATCATAAGTGTCATAACCCGAATCAATGAATATCTTCTATCATTCACATGCATTCATTATCAAGCAATCATAATTGTACTAACCTTAATAACATGAAGACAAACATATTATGAACTTAATCAAGAATTAGATTTTCAAAACATCCCTGTATTTCCTCAAGTCATACCTGTCAGGATTGCTTGTAGTCTTCTTATGTAAGGCCTTAGCCTCATCTCCCTCTGGAACTATAAATTCTTCACTTATGCACGTGTCCAATTCATTCTCTTCTAGGATTAACCCAATCCACTTTGATTTGCTGAAACTAGACTGGAGCTGGATTAGGGTTTGTCAGAGAAACCCTAAAAATTCAAACTTTGAATTTCAAACTTATGAATGGATGGAAATATGTGGCTTGCTGAGCTGATCAAGCTGGTATATTTCAATTTTAAAAACTGCAAAATTTGACCCCTCAAAATTGCCTTTGAAACTTCTGGATTCACTGGACAGGACCCTGAACTAGGGTTTGATAGAGCCCACCCTTCTTCCCAACCAAAAGGTTCGATCAAAATCTCTAAACTTTGTTTTTTCTGAGGAGCTTCCAGCCGTGGTCACCGACTTCAAAAATTCCAACTTTTGCAAAAGCCCTAATTTTCCATCTTTCTGATCAAAATCCCAAACTAGGGTTTGATCAAAGCCCAGCCTTCTGCCCAACCAAAAAATTTGATCTTGGTCTCTAAATTTCAATTTTGATGAGGAGCATTCATCCTTGGTTTCCGATTCCAAAAATTCCAACTTTCTCCGAAGCCCTAAATTGCTGCAGCAGTGACAAGCCAAGAATGAAGATGCTCAGAATCCAAATCTGTTTTGACATAAATATGCACCTGATTGTTTCTGGTGCATCTCTGAAATTATGACTCCATAGGGTTTGAAAATGCAGCCTGTGGTATCCTGACCTGTCATCTTTCCAACCCCACAATTATGACCTCAATTGGATTCTCTGAGAGAGAGTTATGCCAAGTGTCGCAACGTGACCTGTTTATGGGATAAAACAGGAGAGCGAAATTGTACGGTGTGCCACGTGTCACTGGTTTAAATTCAGCCTCTGAAAATCTTACTTGAGAAACTACAGTCCGTTCTCTACCTGTCACTTCTTACGAAATTTCATTTGGAGCTTCCTAGCCCAAGTTGTGACCTTTTTTCCTAGGTCTCCTGTTTATGACTGAGATCTAGAAGAGGCAGAAACCCTAACTTGTACGGATCATAAATCACAAAGTACAACGAACTTGAGGCTGTCCTTCGGACACAAGGTACAGGGGGATGTTATCTACAACCTGTAAAGGTTTCAGTTCCTAAACCTTCGCCAAAATGTATTTATAGTGAAAGTTCCACGATCACTGGTTTTTGCTATATAAAACCCTAACCTTCAAATTGTCGCAAGTGAAGCAAGTGTCGTAAGTGCCATACATTGCCTTCCTTCATTCCATCTCTGATACCATGTTAAAATTCAGTATGCTAAGACAAACAATATCAGTATTACATTCTATTTCACAACAATAGCATATACAGGATCACTGAAAGAACAACAAGCACAGCATAAACACAAGAGACACAAATTTATCCTGGGAAACCCTCATGGGGTAGAAAACCCAGCAAAGCTTCCTCAATATAGATGACCAGCAAATAAAAAGATGTAAACCCTAAACATGAGCTCCTTCTCCTCCTTAGAAGATCTCTCTCTCACCTTTGCACCAATCACAAGTGAGTGTAATGTGTGTTAAATGAGGAACACACCTCCTCTATTTATACACAACTTCAACTTGACTTTTACACTAACTAGGTCGGCCCCAACTTAACCACTTAACATAATGTGACAAGGCTGACCCCACTAGGGTGGTCTAATAACCCTTTAACCCACATGAATCATACAGGGCCGACCCCCACTAGGGAAGTCTAATAACCTAAGTTACCACATTCTCCACGGAGGAATAAAACATCTCCGGATATACAATAGAGTCTCCACGGAGGAATGAAACATCTCCGAAATAATAAAGTACAAATATAATAATAGTAATCAATTATAAATTATAATAATATTAATCAATTATAAATTATAATAATAGTAATAATTATTAATATTATAAGGCAAATTATTTCGTTTATATCTAACAAAACATACACCACACAATTAATTTAATTGCCTTTAGCACAATAGAATAGTTATCGGACTCCAGTCACAGAAGCATCACTTCGCCAATGCTTCTTAGAAAAAGTAAAATTCGCATACAACATCTTATTAAAAGCAAATAATTTGATGCCCAGATCAATTGCAATTTGCTTCTTTAGACATGAATTGTAAATGTAGATCCCTTTCTCAGATAATAAATATAAAGACTGAATAATTACTTTCTAATATCACAAATAGAATTGCATATATACCTCCATGTATAATGGAGCTAAATAGGACGCTTTTCATCAAGCTATAAAAAATAAATTACACTAATATCATAAA
Source organism: Larix kaempferi (assembly GCA_027924585.1). Classification (NCBI taxonomy): domain Eukaryota; kingdom Viridiplantae; phylum Streptophyta; class Pinopsida; order Pinales; family Pinaceae; genus Larix; species Larix kaempferi. Next base: position 5,224,258 of record BSBM01001130.1, on the reverse strand, counting down.
TAAACATTAAAGGCCGTTGAATAAAGGTGATATTACAATCTTTTTAAACCTCATATGCGGGCACTATTGAGTTCATATACTCTCGATCAATGATCTCATATTGGATCATGTATCAAATACTGCACTACCATCTATGCGCTAGTGTGATCTAAGAATGCATTAATATACAATCACTTCCTAATTCAATTTGTATGTATCATCCGCCACGTTATTGCATGCAAGGGAGGACCTAATTACTGCTGCCAAGTTCCAACTCCACATGAAATCTATTGGAAGGTTTAATTAAAAATAACACGGATCCGTCAGATGTAAACCACATATTTAATGATCGGAATGCTACTTGCAATGTCCTTTATTATTGGCATGGTAAATATTGTCCAAATGTCATTTGTATGAAACTATGTGTTAATACCATGACACAGAAATGCCCCAACTAAGAAAACAACTATGTCAAAGCCTGCAAGACCAGAATCCGCCATTCCAGCTCAAATCCTGCACAACCAAAATCCGGCATTCTAGCTGAAAGCTTGCAGCAATAGAATTTGCTAATATTTCACAATCAGGTTAGTTATGTGGTTTAGATTGTTGTCATTTTGGTAACTGAGAAGATGGATTTCAAAGATCTCATACCAAAATCATCACAATTGCTTTCAGTGCTCCAGGTAACCAGGCTTGACGTTGCTCTTCCGCGGAAAAATTTTATAGACTACCGCGTGATGCTATCAGAGCATCTGAAATCCTTGAAAGATCACAGCACTATGATTGCGTTTGTACTTCAATTTAAGTGAAATATTAGGCCTCAAATTCTGTGGACGAATTGGAGAAATAGGTTTTTTGCTCAAGGTAAGAATCAACTTTTGATTATGCATTACAGACTAATTTTGTATTTCTCCAATACCTATAATACTGTCGTACCTATATTATTTGACATTCTACCAATCTAACCTTAATCCATGGCAATCTTGGTGCCTAGGAACGAAATGACCTACTCGAGACCTCTGCCATCTAGATTCACGATTCCTGTGGATAAAATAGCAGACTTGTAGCAAATCACACTATAGCTTATAGTATTTACCAAAAAGGACAATCATGCCTTGTGGTCATGAATTAGATAAGTTTTTTTATTTCTGTTAAGAGACAAAGTAAATTTGGGGATTTTCTGGTAGAAGGCTATATTAGTAAAGCCCAGACACTCAACAGTATATCGTCTGCAAGCCTATGTATATCGGTAAATCCAATTTTAAATCAAATTCTAAGAAACTTTTGCTCTCCAAATTCGGTATAATGTTTAACAGTATATCATATCATCTGCAAGCATGTTTATATCGATAAATCCAATTCTAATAAAATTTTGCTCTCCAAATTGTGTATAATGTTTAAGAAATAGAAATGCTTCTTTTAGTTTATAAACTAATGCTTACCAGTAGTTTTCAATGTAATGAAACAATAAAAAGACTATGTTTTAGTTGCAGTATGCAGGTACAAAATATGTAATTAAGTTTGGTAATATTGATGGGCATGCCAAAGCTTTGGAAAATATTACGATATTGGAAAAACGTGCTTTATCGTTGGAGATTCTTGGCATTCGACCAAGTATTGATAGCTGAGAAGATAATACATGAAGCAACTGGTGAGTATGAGCAACTTGAAATTACTAGGTTTGCTTTATGGATTTTTGTGAGCAAGCGAAAATTGCGTGTTGAGATATCTCTGAGCTACACTTTTCACAATGAAGACCAACTTCTCCCAGCAGCATCGAGAAGGTAAGCCTTTAACTCGTTTCGGTGTTGAAGAGATGTGGTCAACTACTCAGAAGTCTCATATGTTTGTGTGGTTTTCGTTGATAAGAATTTTCATCGATAAGAATTCACATGTTTGTTTGAAGTAATTTAAACTAGCAATTGCCCCAAAAAGTGCAATAAAATGTCTAAGGAAAAAAAAAAGTAAAGGAGAATAGGAAAAAAAATAGAATTGATGAAATTAAAAAATAAAATGTGATATATTGTATCTTGTTAAACACCTGAATTGGTTACCAATCAGACTAATATACATTAAAAAATTTGTGTTTTTGAATTTATGATTCAAATCTACTTTACTTTCCTTTTTTTAGTTGTAGGTCAAGTGGAGAATGAAAACATTATTTACAATAAAGTTTATGTACAAAACTTCAAATATATAAAAAAAATATAAAATATAGATCATGTCTATATCCATCATACCTTGGAGAAGACTATATCCATCTATAATGATGAACATATCAATATGTAATTGCATCTTATATGTACAAGCATCTTTCTAAATAAACTCAAAACCTTCTTAACAACAAAATATAGATATTGCAAAGTTGTTTTTTTTTCAAATTAAAACCATACATTTATCCTCTTCACAATGAAATGCCATATATGGAAAGTAAACCACGATATTAAAGTGAAAAAACAAGCCACAAAGCACCACATCATTTTCTAATGAGCAATCAATGAAAGAAACAAAATTGATATACCAAGATATTCCCTAGAGTGGGCACCTCTTGCATGAGCTATTGCTTGCGGCCATAAGGGCCAAACACCCGTAATAAGGGAGGGATTCATAAGTCATGTGTCTCCCATTCCCTATTGGTAACAACTACCTCAAACCACACTTTCCCATGCTAATTTAGAGTTATGGTTGGTAGCTTTTAGGTTTTGATGTATTGTTATGTGCCTCTTAAGTTTGGATTAAAATATATATGTCACACAATTATATGTGAATAATATATATATATATATATAATTGGGTGATTGTTATAAAAAAGAAAAAAAGAAAAGGAATGTTAATAAAGTGAAGGATGAGATAAATATCGATATTGGAAACCAAAGTTACAAGTAAGATTTAGTGAAATGACAAAGCATATGAGATTGAAAACAATTTTTGTTAAAATAAATATTGAAAAATCAAAGATATATGAATTTTAAAAACAAAATATAAAAGGTTTTAATGTTTGATTCCATTTAATTAGAAATTTATATAACAAAACCTATATGTTAAAAACAAAATATAAAAAACTTTTAATGTTTGATTCCATTTAATTATAAATTTATATAATAAAACTTATATGTTATAAATTTTAGAATATAATATATTTTTTAAAATTTAATTTTATTATTAAAAATGAATATTTAATCTTATTTTTATTCAGTATATATATTATCTTTAAGTATATAAGGCATAAAAAAAGGTCATAAATCATTTTCATTATATATATAATAATGAAAAATATTTATGACCTTTTTTTTATGCCTTATATAGTTAAAGATAATATATATAGGTGAATAAAAATAAGATTAAATATTCATTTTTAATAATAAAATTAAATTTTAAAAAATATATTATAAATTAAATTAAATTATCTTGTAAAATAAACAAAATTTCAAAGTAAAATTAGAGATCCAAGGGTTTCAATTTAGTTTTCATAATACATTATCTCCTCCTATCCCATCTATTGATTTAAGTTTATTCCATTTTTAACTTTTATAATATATGTTTGTTTTTTTGTTTTTTTGAATTCTTGTTATTTTTATATTTTCATTTTTTATTTTTTAAACAGAAATGGCTAAAAGCATGATTATATAAAAAAGGAGTTACATCAAAATTGATTGACCAGATTGCTCTTTCAGACTTGAGTCAATCTTTAATCCACCATTCCTTGGATCCAGCACAAAATCTTCTCAACTTCAAACCATTCTACTATTGCTGTAGAGTTTGGAAACTAATCCTAATACAGCAGAAATGCAAAAATAAACTGAGTTCCATCTTAAACAAGGAAACCTGGGCAATTAGGCTACTCTTCGGTTTTAGAACCCTAATCCATGAGCAACAAGAAGCCATATTGGCCTTCTTTGTTTCAAAATAACAGAAAAAGCAAAAATAAGACCATGCCAACCCGTTTTTCCGGTGGCATGTTTCCACTTTGGTCCAGCGTTCATGACTACGTCTTCTGAGCCTGCTGCCTGGGTCTTCTTTTCGCTTAAGTCCACCTAATCCTCTTCATAGACCAGATATTTCTTCAGCTTCTTCATCCTGCATTCCAACACTTTCTCATCACTGTCTAAGTCCTTCTCCCTCTTGATTTTTTATTTTTTGGATTTGCTAAGCCCGAGACTTCACCCATATGATCTATTTTCTCAACAACAGGACAGTTCTGGGCTTTCACCTCATTAAGCGAGGAAACATCATAATTGTAAAGCCGAGCTATGATTTTTTTTGAATTCTAAGTTCTCCCCTCGTACCAGTCTAAATTGTTGTTCCATGTTCTGCAACGGTCCAGCATTTCCACTTCGAAACTGGAGTGACAACGTTTCTCATTCTGCGTGCCTTTCCCAGACTCAGCGTGCTTGCAACAAGAATTCTTCTCACACAGCCCTCCTGCTTTACACAGTCCCCCCCATCCTTCAACCGGCTGGGCATTCCTCAGATGACATCTCGAGCTAATGTTGAAAATCTCTCCACCACAGCCATCACAGTAGTGAGCCATTCCTGCCTAGTCACCAAGCCTCTGTGCAGCCAGAGGGCTCCATAATTGCGAAATTAAATGAAAAGACCTGTTCCATTGAATAGATTTGGCTAAGATCAAATACGCGGATTATGGAATCCAATTCAATTCTTTTCCAAGAGGTGTCTATCAATCCTTATACTCCCATAGTCCAACTCAACCCCTATGTTTGCCAATTGATCAGCTTCTTCATTCAATCCACGCAAGATGTGAATGAAACTGAGCCTGAGAAACTCGGAGCTGATATTGAGAAGAAGAAGGTGCATCTTGGAGATAGGGCTTTTTCTTTTGAACATTATGTGCCTAGATTCTCTGATTATGATTAGAGAGTCTCCGAGGATCGTGAGATTCCTAATTCCCATACTGGCTGCTATCTCTAGGCCTTTAATCAGTCCTAACCACTCCGTTGCATTATTGGTCTTCTTTCCGATTCCCCAGGCAAAATCCTTCTTTCTATTCCCCGTGGAGTCAAGAATTACTCCCCCCGCACCTGCCAACCTTGGGTTTCCTTTCGAAGCACCATAAAAAAACAGAATGTTGCCTTCCTGATCTGCCATCCATTGCTTCATCTCATCTTTTTTAATTCTTAGTTGCTAGGACAAATGACTCCCATTCTTGCTTGTTTTCAGCCCAGTTGGAGGAGAGGGTTGTTGAAAATTTTTTATCATCCAATTTCTTTCAAGGACTAGGAGGGGTTCCTTCTGGATACTTGGCATTCCTCTCGAATTCAGGACTTCAACCCAGAGCGTCTTGGCTTCAATGTAAACCTTTCTAGGATTGGCGACCATGCCTTCAAAGATTTCTTTATTTCTTGCTATCCAGACTTTCCAGTTGATGAACCTTGGGAGAGCTTCCCAAGCTCTTGAGAAGTCTGGTTTGTTGCAGAAGGAGCCATGATAGAAATCCTTCCAGTTATTAAAAATATCACTCCAATTTGTGGGCATGATCAGATTGACTCCCAAACTACTGACAACCATCTTCCATACTTCTGTCGTAAAATTGCAGTTTAAAAAGATGTGGTCTATTGTCTCTTCAGCTTCTTTGCACAGAACACATCTTAAAGGTCCCACAATCCCTCTTTTCCTCAGATTATCAGCAGTCAAGGTCTTCCTATGTGCAAGAGTCCAATAAAAAAAATTCATCTTCGAAATACTGTCTTTGCTCCATACTTTGCCCCAGTTTATTTCTCCAGCTTCTCCATCTTTTCTCAATTGAATGAGCTGATAACCTTCCTTTACCAAATATGCTCCAGTTCTTGCCCATCCCCGCCTGTCCTTTAGCCTGTTGCTTATAGGTCCGTGCTCTTGAAGAAGTTGAAGGAAGGCTTTATAATCCTCGATCATTGTGTGGGGAATTTCGAGGTCTTTCCATCCATTCCAGCGGCCTTTGCTGGTCCAACTGGAAATATCATACAAGGAGTGAATTTGATTCCTGTCCATCCAAGTTTTGAGAGCTTTGAGCTCGTGCTTGAAGTCAGCAGGGGAGCTTCTTCCCAACTTGTCCTCCCAAATTTTTATATTTTGTCCATTGCCTGCTATCCAATAAATATTGTCTTTCATAATATGGGCAGCTCTTTTACACAGATCCCATATATGTGATCCTTTCATAGCCATATCTATATTTTCGATGCAACGTTTCCTTTCTCCTCTCATACACTTTTTCTGTAGATCTTTCTTCCACCAAGCATCTCTATCCATCACCAGTCTCCAAAGGATCTTAGCTCCAAGAGCTAAGTTCATTTCACTTGGGTCTTTAACTCCAGTGCCTCCTTTATTTTTCGGATTGCAGAATTGTTGATGCCTCGGGTGTGCAGGGTGAGTGCAAAGTGCTGGAATGGGTTCCAAGGCACACAACAGGGGATGAAAACCCAGCCAAAGGCTTCAGTTAACCCTACGCAAGAGTTACCCTATCCTCGAGCTGTTTGGGATGGTAATCACCCACGGATATTTGGCCTCCGCTGGCACTCTACGAGTAAAAGATTTGATCTCAAAAGATCAGTTTTCCCATCAAGGAAAACTAAGTGTGAAAGCTTGTTACCAAAATCTAACTTAAACTACCTAATGAACGAATCTATTCTAAGTCAGATCTGACCTAGAAGGAGAAGTTGATGTTGTGCAAATCAGAGTTGAAGTGTGATGAACAAGTAGTTAAACCTTAAAGAGAAATGTCTTTGGGTTCTTCAATTGTTAATTAAAGTTTTATCAATTAAGAAATTAAGTGACAATTCTTCAAAGTGTTAAGCGTATTCAAATATCTGATCTGTAATCATTGTGCTAATTGAAAAATTAACATTTGATTATACATATTCAATTGCATCAAATCATTTGCAGAAGTATAAAAGTAAAAATGTTCAATTAAAGAAATTTAACATAACAGTTTTGAACATAATCCACACATACAGAAAAATCAATATGAGAGATCTTATGCATTAACAAAAAATCCTGCAAAAGATTAAACGCATGATCAATGACAAATTTGAAACATTAACTCATCAATTCCCAAAGAAATTTGAAGAACAATAGGAGGTGAATTAAAAGATAACTTTCCTGAATAGAGAAGTCTTGTACAAAAATTACAATGACTTTGATAAATAGAGTATCTTCAGTCCAAACTCCTGCTGAATTGCAATTCCAAAATTCTCAACCCCTTACTAAGAGAAACATTTCCCCTTATATACTAAATTTACATCAGAGTTCCAAAAGGAGAGATTCTACAAAATAGGGATTACAAAATCAGGTCTAACCATCGATCCAAAAAAAATCTTGCTATTTTTAAACTCAAAAGATTTTCCGCCACCTTTCACAAAAGAAAGACTTGTTCTTCAATTTGATAAGATCTCGTGGCACCATAAGAATTCAATCACAGATCGTTCATTATTGTCGACAGGTGGTGTGGCTTGCAGAGCATCCGTTGTAGGGAATTCGGGGTTGGGGAACCCACTGTCGAAAACAGAGAAATCTATTAGAGGGTTTACTTCAAGGACGGTAGCCGGCACGTCAGGTTCTTCATTGATTATAAAGTATTGTATAACATCAATATCAAGATCAGTTGACCCCTCCAGAATTTCCTTTCTTCGCTTTTCGGGTTTGTGAATGTAGGCAGACAGAGTTTCGAAGTCTTCTTCGCTGCTACCGCTGCTAAGATCAGGAACACCTGCATCAAACGGTGGTGACAACATTTCTTGATATAACAAGGGATAGAGCTCTTCATTTTCAACCTGAACATTAGAAAATTTACCATGTGCATGAATATTGCTCATTCTGAATGAGTCTTGGATAAAAAGATATAAGAAGAATGCTGAACAGAGTGTTTCCTGTTTCAGAAGGCAATGGGTGAACTGGAACTTTCATATTAATTGCTTATTTAAAGGCTAGTAAGCAGGTCTATGATAATCGGGCAGGGCAATCTGCAATGATTAAAGTTATCGAATCAATTCATTGTAATTACTTCAATTGAAACGAAGAGAGCCAAGGTATGTGCCAGTCGAATCAAAGCCTGTGCGAAGTACGAGTTCAATTACTGCTTGCATGATTTTGAATTTCCTTTTCGATCACATCGTTACTAGCAATCTCCCATCAACAATTAAGACTGGTGATCAATAACGGAGACGAAGGTTATGGTGACAAAGCTGATGTGCAAAAGGTCAGAACTAGGAGTTCCAGTACACAGGCTATTAATTCTTTGCACGTAACAAATTCGATCATCAAGAGGTGGAACAAAAACGACGAGATGTCAAAGCTCAAGTTCAGGCATGGCGAACTTAATGTGGAGAGACGGCGTCCATCCAACATGAGGTGACTAATAAACTTGTAATGGTGTGCGCTGTGATGAATTACTTAGAAAACTGATAATTTGGCAGAACCAGGTTTCAAAAGACAAGATGGCAAAGCCTGACTTAACTAATTACCCAAAATCAATATGACCGTGAGATTATAACAGACGGACAACGGAGATTAACCGAAGCGGAATGCGGAATTGAGTTCAAAAAAAAATGCATGAAGTTCTTATTCAAAGATCCTGCAAGCCAAAACCCAAAAGTACGGATTTGCGGGATGCGGGTATGCAAAACAAAAGTAAAAAAAAAGAATTTCCGAAAGCCGAAAACCGACTGTGTGGGTGGCGGGTTTCGGAAACATTAAATTGTGACGTAAGATAACCATCCCAAAAGCCGCATCCCGAAATCACGGGTTGCGGGTTTCGGGAACACACACCAGATAAACGAAAAATCATAATCCCGAAAGCTGGATGCCGCCATTGTGGGGTTCGGGTTTCGGAGTAATTATTCTTCAATCTTATTAAAAATGATTTCGTAACCCGCATCCATCGGGTTGCGGGTTTCGGAATAAGCAAAACCAAAACTTAAAAAACAATAGTCCCGCAACCTGTTCCTGTCGGGTTGCGGGGTTCGGGTTCTCCAAATGTCGGGTTTCGGGATGATGATAGCAGTCAGCAAAATACTCAAAATTTTGGCTCTTTTCAGCCCAAAACACTTTGGAAGAAATAATCAAACCCTTACAAACAAGCAGACCAAAAGCATGGGTGAAGAACTTTTAGAGGTAAAATCAAAATCTAAAATTTTCAAGATGACTCACCCAACTACCTTTGCATTTATTAAAATTATGGGGCTCCCATGCTTGGCTAAGCATGGGATCTGTTGTGGCCACAACAAGACTATATCCCAATTTATGAGGTGGAATTTTTTGGTACTGCTCTCTTTCCCTCCTTGCCAAAGGAAATTCCTCAGCTCTTTGCTGATTTCTTGAATGACATAACGCGGAGCAAGTGAGATAGAACACGCATAAATCGGATAAGCAGTCAAAACAGATTTGATTAATGTGACCTTTCCTGCTGGGTTTAGCCATTGAAACCCCCAACCAGCAATTTTCTTTTTTATTTTATCAATCAATTTTTGCCAGTCCTGCTTCCGATTTTTTCCTTTGAAGATTGGAACGCCAAGATAGTTGAAAGAGTTCCATAATGAGACTCCTTCAAACCCGAAAATTCTGGATATGCTCGCGAAGGTTGCTGGAGGATAGTTCCAAGCATACACTTTGGATTTTAATTCACTGATTTTGCCATCTGAAGCCTTTACAAATGTAGTGAGGGGTTTTTGGAATCGTTCAGCAATGATGGTGGAAGCCCCTCCCAATAGGATAGTGTCGTCTGCAAACTGCGCATTATTGGCAGCTTGGACTCCCCTAGGAATCTTAAGGCCCTTGAGTTCTCTAGATTACTGAAGATTGCGAATCCTTTTGCTTAAAGAATCAGCCATCAATATGTAAATGAAAGGGGATAACGGACAGCCTTTCCTGAGACCTCGAGAGGCTTGGAAAAAGTCTGTTGGGCGTCCATTTACTAGAGGCGCTATCCACGGACTGTTCACACAATCCTTTATCCAATTTACAAAATTCTGAGAGAATCCAAACTTAAGCATTATTTCAAATAGGAATAGGTGATTGACCCTGTCAAATGCATTGGCCATGTCCAACTTTACTGCCATGCCTTGCTGCTTTCTAGTCATGCTAGAGTGAATGGCTTCCTGAACAATAATGATATTGTCCAAAATCTGTCGTCCAGTAACAAATCCTCCTTGAGTCTCTAAGATAAGACGACCCATTATCTTCTTCATTCTAGTGGCCAGAATTTTGGTTAAACTTTTGTAAGAAGTGTTACAAAGGGAAATTGGCCGGAATCGATCTATTGAGAGAGAAGTCTTATCTTTTGGAATTAAAGCCAGGAAAGAAGAGTTGGTAGCTCCTCCAACCTTCTCCTTTTTCCTAGTCCAATTCAACATTTTTATTAGATCATTCTTGATTATATCCCAAGCAGCTTTATAAAAGTTTATAGTGAACCCATCAGGTCTTGGGGATTTGTCAGCTTGAAGAGACTAGATTGCTTCTTTAGATTCATGTTCCATGATTGGACTATAGAGGTCCCGATTCTCCTCACATGTGATAAGAGTTGGGATTTCATTCAGTAGATCCACCTGCACTGTGGGGTCGGCCTCATTTTTATCAGTGTAAAGCTCATGGAAATGCTGCAATACATGGATTTTTATCCTCTCTTGATCCTGAATTCTCATTCCATTTCCATCTCTAAGCTCCTTTATCATATTACGACTGAGGCGCATTTTTGTTTGCTTGTGATAGTAGCTTGTGTTGCTATCACCTTTTTTCAGCCAGAGCTGTCTGGATTTGACTCTCCAGATTTCTTCTTCTCTGTTGGCCGCAGTTAGAATTTTACTATTGAGTTCTTGTTCCTGACTTATTAGTGCCTGGGTGACTTCATTTTTTTCCATATTCATTTGAAGAATTGCCAGCTCCGATTGAAGAAGTTTTCTTTGAGATCTTGGCCCCTTAAATTCCAATTTCGCCCAACTTTTAAGAACATATCGAACATTCCTTAGCTTACTCTCCCAAACATAGCTTGGAGAGCCTATGCAGGGATAATTCCAGGTAGAAGAAATTAAGGACCAATATTTTTCTTCTCTCAACCAAAGTGGATTGAAACGGAAGGGGATGGGACCCAGGTTTTCCAGGGAGGAGAGGGAGAGTGTAATAGGCTCATCATCCGAGACAGCAAAGGGGATAGAAAAGGAGGAGGGGATGAGGCTTTTTTTGAAGGAAGGAAGAACTGATGAGGAAGCGGTCGAGTCTGGCCGCTATGTGTCCTACTCCAATGCGCCGGTTGTTCCAAGTGAATGTCCCATTTTTTAGGGGAGGGTCAATCAGATCAAATCCTGAGAGTAGATCTTCGAGATTTTCTCCAAAGGGATCTCTCACCCTTGACTCTCCACGCTTCTCAGAGTAAGAGATAGTATTATTGAAGTCCCCAGTGAAGATGACTTCCTTATCCTTAATAAGATCTTTGAGATTGAATAGACCGTCCCAAAAGGAACGCTTGTCTTTGTAGTGCATGGGACCATAGATATTGCAGGCTAGAAAGGTGAAGTTGTCTTCCTTATCACAAAGCTCGTAGAGAGCCCAATGAAAACTATTTTGCAGAACTTTAAAAATATACTTACTTGAGAAGAAGGAAGCTATGCCTCTAGAAGCCCCTCTTGTGCCGATTGCATGACCCTAGCCATTTTTCCAGAAGAGGTGTGAGATAGCCAGAATCTCCACCTCGCTCATTTTTGTCTCTTGAATCAGTAGGATGTCAGGTTTTTCTGAAATAACAATATTTTTCATTGCTTTGACTTTTGTAGATCCACCTAAACCCCTATAGTTCCAAGAGACGAGCTTCATCATTTTTTCCCGGATTGGAGGCCTGCATTGGCCTTATTATCTGCCTTCCCCTTGCTATTTTGAAGCAACCCCGTTTCTTCAATGCTCCGTTGTCTCCCTAGTTCGATCTCCCTCTCTGCTTCTTGTTCTCTATGGTAGCGTCGGGACTTTCTTCCTCTTGTATTAAGAGGTGGTCCTGGCTCAAAAAGTTCCTGTGATCCTTTAGACGATGACTCTGGGGTAGAGGTAAAGGAGGAATCCTTACTTTGTCGAACCGCGTTCGCCCACGAGCTTGGAGAAGAGCCTTCCGGGACCTGTAAAATGTTATCTTTTTCAGTCAGCAGGGGATTTGTGGTGGAGGGCGGGGCTTCATTGATTACTGGTTTAGACTCCGGGGCCTCAAGCTCCTCTATTTCATCTTCTTCAACTCTGAGCGCATCAAACTGGTTATTTGCCAAGATCTCTGATTCTTTCTAACATTTTCCTTGTTCCTTGTCTATTTGTTGCCTTTGATTAACAAGATTTGAAACTAGATTCGTCTTTCCTCTCTTTACCATCTGTCATTTCGTGGTTTGCGGCTGCTCCGCGCTTTCCTTTGCTATCTTTGGACAATTCTTGACGAAATGTCCGTATTCATGACATTTCTTACACTTGAAAGGGAGCTTCTCATAGTCCACTTTCTGGGCATACTCCCAACCATCCATGCACAGTTTTACCATCTCCGGGAGGCCTTTCTCTAGATCTACCTCTACACAAATTCTTGCACATGAGAATAGGGGCCCTTTCGATTCAACTCTGTCAATGTACTTCCCAAGGGAGTTCCCCATTGTCTGCAATGTTTCATCGTTCCAACAGTGGAGGGGTAAGTGGGGAAATAGACCGGGACAACTGAAGGAACATCCTTTTCAGGATCGAAGGAGAGGCTCCACCTGTTTATGTAGAGCCCGCGAGGTCCCATAAAATACGGACCGCTGCAAAAAATGAGATCTCTGTCCTCTTTTTCTTCGAACAAGAAAGTGAAGTATCCCTTACCACAAAAGCAGTGTTGAATTCCACTCGAAATCAGGGGTATCCAGTTCTTTTTTATCCAAATATCCATAGTTTTTAGGGATGGCCAAATCCCCGTGAACTGACCTATCAGTCCTCTTTCACTGAGAGCAAGTGCCTTCAACCTTGAAGCAGCCGACATGATCTATATCTTTGGGGCTTCAAAGAACCGGACAAATCCATCACCAAACGTTTGATCAATAATAGGAACAAGGGAAGCAGCTACCAGAGCCTTAAAGGCCTCATCTAGCTGTCGGCGTCGATCAGCTGTGTTTGGATCCGTGGGAGGATCCATCCCAAACACCAGGAGGGAGAGCCCTAGCGGCGGCACTGTAGGTTATTCGCAGTAGCTTACGGCTCCTTCGCAGCTCCTATTTTTATATTTTCATTTTTTAATTATATACATTATATAGAATTATAATACATTTTTTTTAATTTTTTTTAATTATATAAACTGTTGACAATATAAAAATGTTTAATTTTAAAATAATTTTATAAAAAATCTTGGACATTTCTCATTTAATAGATAGTAATTAAAAGTCATCTAAAATTCCAAAATATAAGAAAATTTAAAAAAAAAATGAACTCATAACAACTTCTATTGCTAGGTTTCTGTGGTGATTAGATTCAGGATGCAAGTTCGGAATTTCCACAGATCTCATAACAACTTCCATAATTTTAAATTTTTTATTATAATTATTTCAATTATATATTTTTATTTTTATTAATAATTTATTATTATAATTTTTATACTCTATATTATACTTTTATTAACCATTTTTTATTATAATTTTTTTTTTTTATTATAATTATCTTAATTTAAAATTAATTTACATAAAATATATCTAACGATACAAATTGACACACACACAAACTCCTTGAATCCATTTCATCTTTAATATTTTTCATCTTTAATATTTTAATAATGATTTTTTTTAATAGAAACGAGAAAAGGGATTTATATTATAAAAAGATGAAAATACAGACGGCCCCAGAGCAACAAAAATGAAAACAAAGGTCTGGAATTAGAGTTTCATAACAGAAAAGACTTACAAAAACTTCCATCAGCTCAAAGACTTTGCAAACTTTATCAAAACTGCTTCTGCTGCTTCTTACAATATAGACTTTAACGAATATACCTCCTAATAGTATGCATAAAAAAATCTATAAAACTTAGACAAAAAAGAGTGGTAACAACCTCATTGCTGGACAAGATCTTCGTCAATTTCTGGCTAAATAATGGATGCAACATCCATTGGGGAAGCCTCTGTATGCTCCCTGGTTGTCTCGCTATTCCCACGATACAGACCATTGACATATGCCTGCATTCTTCCAATATCTCCTTCAATTGAATGAAGCAGTCTTAATTCCACTTAGTAGAGTTCATGCTTTGCTCCTGGATGATCCTACGCAGCTCCCCTATCATTCCGCGAACCCTATCAAGCTTTGCATTCAGAACATGCTCCATTTCTGTGACACACTTCTTCAGTTCTTCTACTTCACTGGTTTGCACTCTGTAACTAGTCTCGGCACCCTCTAAGCGATTTTCGAAATGGGACAAATCGAGACCATTTTTCCTAGACTCCTCCAGGCTCGATTTTGCCAACTCAAAAACACACCTAGCCATTTTATTAAGGTTCGACATATGCTACTTGATGCCCCTGATCTCCTGCATGACATACATCAAGCTAAAATCTTTTTCCAGGTGGTGCACCTTCATTTCCTTCCTCGAGGAGATATCTCTCTTAGCCATGACAATGTCCCTCTACAACAGCAAATCCTCTCTGACTGAAAGGCTCTCAAAACAATACAAAGAGGTGAGACGCATCTGGAACTTCCAAAATCTTTCTGTCTCCAAGAAAGTTGAGGGGGCGGCCATTATAACACAGAAGTCTTTGTACCACTTACCATAATGCTCAACACGAGCCAGGGAATGAAGAGTAAATATAGGCATAAAATGATAAGGCCTTCCCGTGTCAGCTTGAAACAACCTCCATCCATTTGGCGTGCAGCTCAAATGGCGGCATACCACTGTATTTAACCACCTTGCCTTGGATAGAACATCCATTAAGTCAGTCATCGTAAAACGCACAACCATTTCACAATGGGGGTTGTTGAGGGATAAGACCCCTAATATTTTTTAATAAGGATTGATATCCATGTCATTATTAAAATTTATATATTTCTCTCCTTATAAATTTCCATATAGTAATTATGTATTTATAATTATTTTGTATTTTTTAAAAATACTATAAAGTAATATATAACATAAAAATTCAAATAAATAGTATAAAATTTTGAAACTTATAAGCTATCCTTTTCGACCAAAAGGTATTTCAGGAATAACAATATTTGATGATTAATTTTTTGGAATAACAATAATAGGAAATTAATTTTCCTAGTAGTAAGACTCTAATAAAGGGGAAAGAAAGACTCCAACAAAGGGCAAAGGAAGACTCCAATAAAGGGTATTGATTAATTGTTTTACGAAAATTTGTAAAGGATGTTCCCTTACGCCAGATATTGGCCACAGGTCTAACCAGAAGAAGACAAGACGCTAGCCGCCCAATGGCTTTAAGAAGTTTTTTGTCTACAATGTTCATGACCTTGATCTTCTTACACGTAAACACATGATAACTTAACATGTTCTTTTCTAAGTAAATTCTGACTTGAAGAGTTAACGTGTCCTAGTAAAGTCTCATTTTTCAAGTCCATTGTTCATAACTCATAAGTTTTGAAAAATTTATCATTGTTGATCATTTTTTACAATGATGCATTACCCTTGAGTAGCATGTCATGCCTACAAGGCAATTCTAAGGGTATGTGGACTAAGACAACCTTTGTAAACTATAATCTTTCAAGTGAAATTGGTAGTTAACCTTGCAATGAGTAAAAGCAACACAACAATGAAATGATTGTCGACAGTGTGTCACTGAGTTATGAACTATTCATCAACAAGTAGCAGTCCTCCCTTTTAGCTCAGCGAAAACCTTGTAGTCTCGTAGTCTCACTTGTATGGTTAGTAGGCACAGAGTTGTGGAACCACCTCCTACAACTTTATGGCCAAATCATTGTATCACGGCTTAAACCATTTCTAAAGGATTTTTTTATAAGGCAGATTCCAAGTAACCTTGTTCTAGCTCATAAATCTATTTACTTGCTAAGGATAACAATGTCTCTCAAATACATTTGGTAAAACTTAAAGGCCTATGAAAAATTCCAATGAAATCTATCTAAAAACTCAAGAATAATGCTATTGGGTATCGGCTTCAACCATAGTTGCATCAATTGGTTGGAGGAATGGTATTCAACTACAACTTTCGGAAATGGTATTGTACTTTTTTTAGCTAATCCTCCAAAGGGCTAGATCAAGGATTCTCCTTGTCCCTCTTCCCTTTATCCTAATCGTTAAACCATTCATCCTAATCGTTAAACCATTCAGAACAACCTTGACCAAAGTTTAAAGATTGATGTCAACCTCAAAGTCCCGTAGGATTTGTGGAGCTGTTGCATTGTCAATTCTCAACACTTCCAGTGAAAAGGTTAGAGCTATGTAGTTTTTAGTCCAAACAAAGTATGTAGACAAAGTTCAATGGTGCATCTAAAAAATGGAGCTCCAACATGAAATTAAAGAACAGACAACAAAGATCTCAAAGTTCCCGTAAATAACTAAACTTATGAGGATTAGAATAGTTCAATTTTGCAAAATTGTATTTTTTTGTTCACAAAGTCTTTTATAGAGAAGGAATTTAGCAAAGAATAATACTTTATCAAGCTTGACAACCATTTCTAAAAAGAATTTGCTGATATCTTTATGGCTATTGACAGTACAAATAATTTGTATATGTAAACATAGAAATCAGTTTGGACAAATAATTTTTATGAACAATTCTCAAACATCTTTGTAGCAAAAGAATACAAGTAGGATAGTCGCAAGGGACAAGGAAGCGTAAGACAAAAGGTGCAAAGTCATAGTCCTCTGGTTAAAAAAGCACAACACTCCGACAAAGCTCTAGACCAGTAAGGTGTAATTCTCAAAGAAAACTGTGGAGCTCCGAGTAGAATCATACAAGGAATACAATACATTGAATATAAAAGAGACGGGCAAAAGTACCCAAACGAAACAACCCTGTTCTCGATCCATCTTAATGTTATGTCCATTCCATAAGAGGAAATTGAGCTAAAATTGCTTCAAAATTAAAGTGCTCTATTTGAAAAATGAACCCCCTCCAAAAGAGTATTGGATGCCATGTTCAACACTCCTCAAAGAGAAGATATCATTTTTTTCATAGGATGTTGTTCGTGATCATTGCTTATTTCCATGAATGCATTTTCAATTGGTTTTTAAACAAATTGTTTGGAAAACTAATGAACGGTAAGATATGGTAGGTTGTTGTCATGTGAGCACGACCATTAAGAGGTTAAATATCCACTTGTAGCCTCCTCCTACTAAACTTGCAAGCTACCAATTCTCCATGGAACTCTCCAAGGTTTTATTCACCTTTCCACATTCAAATTTCCATTATATTAGTTTGTTGAGTTGATTAGGGATAGAGAAACTTATATAGTTTGAGTGTTTCGTTTTATTTTTGTTTGCACTAGCTTTGCAATTAGTGGTATATGGCTAATTTGCTCACACTACACAAATAACCTAACAAAAATGACTACTATGGTTTGTTTCGTATGTTTACAAGCCACAAGATTAATATAAAGTTATAGAATAATGACTACTATGGTTTGTTTCATATGTTTACAAGCCACAAGATTAATATAAAGTTATAGATGTATGCTAGAATGTCAGATTAATATAAAGTTATAGATGTATTCTAGAATGTGGACATGTGCATTAGATTATATTATACATGTTTCTTTTGAACTTACCAAGTTTGAACCTATCTTGAAAACTCTAAGAAATTAATCTTTGTAACTCTGTACTGAGATGGGCTTGGTCATTTAGAAAGAGGTAAAAAGTTGATCTTGACATGAACATGATTAGTCACTTCTCATCATGCTTACATCCACTAGGGATACTAATGCAGGTGTCTCAATCGAATCAAAGCTATATTTCATTTCATTAAGATAAGCACAGTACAAACATGAAAAATCAAATTAGTTTTTTATAGCATAAATTTATTTTTAATGTTGTGTTGTTAAGAACATGGACTCAAATGAAATGTACTCTTAATCATGATCTCAATACACATGCTATTGAACTGACATAAATTAGTATAGATCCGTCTTAAACTCAAATTTATTTAGCGCTAAGAAGAATTTAAAAAACAAAAACAAATATAAACCTCTCAATGTTGTGCTAAGATGGATATATGCTCTTTTTTATGTGATGGTAATCAAGAAAGAGTTACCTTTTAAAATTATTTTGTCTTTAAAATTTTACATTCAACTTAATTTTTTTTTTCATTTTAATTTTATTAACTTATCCACAAATATGACACATCTCTTACATCAAAAATATAAAATTCACCTCGTTCGTTTTTTTAATGCAATTGGCACAATGAAATTGCAAAAAGATATTATCAAAAAATTTCATTTTAACTTTACAAGCCAAAGCATATAAATAAAATTGCAACAAGACATTAGCAAGAAATTCAATGTGAATCGATTTAACAGTGTTTGCATCATGATCCAAAGTTAGTAGGACTACAATAATTATTTTGAATGAAAATAAATATATTAATGTTCACATATAGCGAAAAAAGGTCAATGGGACTGCAAGCAACCAAGAGTAACGACAGCCATACATACATGGAGTGCTTAATGCATCTCGCTCTGAATAGATGATCCCACAAACAATTATGCAACTTAGTAAGGCTCTCCCCAAAGTCACAAGTATTAATCACTAACATTTTTCTTTCATATGTATGAAAAGCTGAACATATTTTTTGGCTACCAAATTCTTTCCCATACATAGTTTTCCCAAAGGTAAGGTAAAAGTGGAGAAGTGTTCACAAAATATTAGATGTTATTTTGGTGGCAAAAATGACAGGTAAAAAAAAACTAAAAAAGCAGCTAGCAATGAGTTCTCAAAAATGAAATACAAGGAAACTTTGACGTTAAAACCTTTCACGGAGATGAGATGGTGATATAAAAAAAGACATAGATAGCCTTACAAACATCTTGTTGTTAGCTCCATAAATTATTTATTCTCAACTATACATAATGATTTTTTACTTCTGCAAAGAAGCTTCTACCCATTAACAACATAAGGAAACTATACTGTGTTTACTGCAGACTTGGGAACAAAGCTCTCGTATTCTACTATTATGTCATCATATACATTATCAAATGGATGGGTCATGGTCTTGCTAATAGTTTGGCACGTCAATGTCAATTCGTTGGCACTTTGTGATGACAGCTTTAGCACTCTATTTGGGTAAACCATGGCATCATGATCTGTTCTAGTTTCATTTTGCTTGATCCACTTCAACTTCAGTTCTCAATGATCTATCTGATCTGTCTTTGAAGTTTAAAAAATCCTCATGATTCTGAAATATGCCAGGAATAGTTTTAAGAGAGTTAAAGGCTAGACAGAACACTGAAATGAGCCATTTATTCAGAAAGATATTGGACAACAGTTTACTAGGTGGCTTGAACAATCCAAGCAATAACAAGAAATTTTCCACGAGAAACCAGAAATTTGTTAGGCTTTACTCAGTTCCCTTGTCAATAATGCTCCATGGCACATAAAATTTCTTTGGCTTTTGATCAAATCTGGTAACATCAGTAACACAATAAATTAGAACTCATTTTTTAGTCATATAGAATGTCTACCCGAATCAATTATTATGTGTTGGTGTGAACAATGATGCAAAGTTCATAATTTAGAATCCATATATAATTTGATAAGTTCATGATTTTGAATTAGAAGCTACAGTGCTAATTATGGCCTTTCGACATGACTCATGTTCCTAGGTAAATGTGACTTCTGTATATAAACAAGTTTATCTTAATGGCAAAAGAGAACCAACGCACCCCCTACCCCAATCTATTGATAGTTGTGATCTCCTTATTTTAACAACAGAGGGAATTAGGCCTTTGGCCAAAATAGCTCATTTATACCTTGCAATCGTTATCTTGTCATAATTTGATCATCAGAGGCTTTTTACTCATAATCTATGAGATTTGGGTATGGATGGCACTTAAAAGTAACTCACATTTGCTTAAAGTGAAAAAGTTTGTAATATGTTGCTACCAATATGGTTGAACTTGAAGTATCTGTAGTCTTACAATGGCCGAACTTGAAGTATCTGAAAGCAACAATTTTTTGCATAGCAAAAAGCATTGTTTTTAGCTGGCACATGAAAATGCTTTTGTAACCAATGCTCTCAAAAAATTTGGCCTTGTTTTTCTCATATCCTTTGTCTTTTCTTTTCTTTGGCATTGGACCTTTTAACTGGACAACTTGACATATTTCTATTTGTTCAGATATCCACATCATCATTTTCAGGACCTTGCATGCAATTAGGGTTTGCATGCATCCGAGTCACCAGGTTGATGCCTCCAGCACCTTACCCACCTTATTCTAGCACCCGGGAGCTTTTTACATCAGTTCTTTAGCCCTCCTAGTCATGAAGGCGCCCACTTCTCACCTACTGCCAGAGAAGGGCGCACTTCTTCACCTACCACCTCACTTTACACTCAGTTAGCTCCGATTCTCCCTGATTTGAGGCTAGTTTCACTCCCGACTCACTGTTTCACTCCGTTGGACCTCCAGATTGACTAGATGACTTGTTATGACTTCAGTTAAGCCTCCCATGTGCCCTCCACTAAGCCTCCTTCCCTATATCAGTGCTACACACTTCAGTTACACTTGTTACACTCAATTAGACTCAGATTGACACCTGGATGACTGGTTCTTGTGCATTGATGACCATCACTGATTGATGATGAGGACTCCTAGTTGGAGTCAAGCTACACCATTCAGTAATTCGAATGACCTTCTTAATCAATTCGAATTGCTCAATCATTGTTATTGTATTGTATTGTAATTATTCACCCTCATTGGGATATTGAGCACTGATGCATGTTTTGCACAGTTTTACACCATTTTTCTGAGTTTCATCTATTGTGATTGATTTACTTGTTCATTAGATCTACTGTGACTAATTTTACATGGTATCAGATCCATTGCAAGGACAAGATTTCTTTTCTACAGGTGTTCTACAAGGAGATTTGAGTGAATTTGCTCAAAATTGCAAAAAGTTTGGCATGAAATATCTCAAGAGCATTCGCTCCTATGCATGCAAAGCTTAAAAATACTTCCAATACCACTCCAGAAGCTTGAGTTTCCACATAAATCCTGGATTTGATACATTGGACCCATTCAACATTGCTTGATCTCCAATCCCAGGTGTGATGCAACTCTAAAAGGGTGGATTGTTCGACCTCACTGTTCTTGTATTGAGTGTGATTTGCAGGTTATTGTCTCCTTCAATTACATTCGCTACCTTGCTTTGGCAAGTCTTTTTACATCAAAGTGCACTCACTCCTAGCAATGGAATACTCTTCTTCAAAGCCTATCCTCACCCCTTTCAATTATTTTGATTGGAAGGAAGATATGGAGATCATGTTACGTTCAAAAGGATATTATAGAGTCACCATTGGCCTCGAATTGGAGCCAAGCACATTGTCAGAAAGAACCAAACACTACAACAAGCTTGATAAAGCTTATGGTCTTCTTTGCCTCTCCATCTCCAAAGATCTTCACTTCCATCTCAGCAGATTGAAGACTCCAAAAGCTATATGGGAGAAACTTGAAACATTATTTGGCAAGCAGGACGATCTTAGGGCTTTTCAATTAGAGAATGAATTAATTGCTCTTAGTCCTGAGAATTTCGAGACCATCAATGAGTTTTTCACAAAATTCAAGCACTTGACATTGCAGTTGAAGAACAATGGTGTTATCAAAGAGGATAAGCAATTGATCTTCTCTATTCTCACCAAGATTGGTAAAGACTATTCGGTATTTGTCTCTACTTTCAATTCCGGTCGGCTAACTACCCCGAATTGGAAGATGCCTACCTTGAATGCCTTCATTGAGTCCGTCACAAAAGAGCATGATAAGTTTATTCAAATGGGGTCCATAAGCTCCAAAGATTCATCCCTATTTGTTCAAGAACCCAAGAATTCGAATGGTAAAGGAAAGCAAAAGAAAGAGAAGCCCAAATTCGAACCTCACAAGCAAAGAGAGAAAGGCAAGCAGACGGATGCACCATCTAGTTCAAAATTCAAGCAAAAGGGCAAAGAGGGTAAGGAAAAATCTAAATGTACTTATTGCAACCGTGGCTTTCATCCCGAAAGTTCATGCATGAAGAAGACTATAGATCAAATGGCCCTCCTTTTGGAAAAGAATAGCATTACTCTTCCTGACGGTGCAAGGAAGAAGGATAGGAATGATGATCATGAAAGAGGACAAGCACTCATGGCAATTGTTTCGAAGCCCACTACTCTTTTGATAGATTCGGGTGCCTCGAATCATATGGCTGCAAATATTGATTCTTTTTCTTCATTCAATCCAAACAGCTCCATCCCCATCCATTTGGGAGATGACTCAAAAATTTCTTCAAAGGGCAAAGGTACAATCCATGTAGATCATGGAAGCTTTCAGAATGTTCTCTATGTGCCTTCCTTGGCTTCAAATATTCTTTCTGTGTATCAAATGACACACACTGGTGAATCGAAGCAAGTTACATTCAGCACTAATACAGTTGAAATTTCTGATATCAAAAGTGGAAGACTTATTGCAGCCGGAAAGGCAAACTACACTGCAAAATGCTATGAGTTTTCACACTTTATTCCGCTTGCAAAACCCACTGCTCTTTGCACACATGGTAATGAGGTTAGTAGGATTTGGCATGAAACATTTGGACATCTTAATTATAATTATTTTCTACTGTTATCAAACAAATCCATGGTATATGGTCTTCCACAACTCCGTTCCTCGAAGGGAATATGCACCGGTTGCATTATTGGGAAGCACCCCGAGCACAGGTTCGACCGCGCCAAAGCTAGCAGAGCTTCTACAGTTTTGGGGCTGATACATTCTGATATCAGTGGTCCACTACCCAATATTTCATTAAATGGATCAAGGTATGTTTTGACATTTATTGATGATTTTTCCCGCTTTACATGGGTATTTTTTCTAAAAAACAAGTCAGGAGTGCTTGGAAAATTCAAGGATTTTAAGGCTTCTGTTGAGACCCGCCACTAAGAGCAAGATCAAAGCTCTTAGATATGATAATGGTGGAGAATATATCAAGGTCGATTTGCTGCAACTTTGTGCCGAAAGCGGAATTCAGATCCAACATACAGTTCCCTACACACCCCAGCAGAACGGTGTAGCGGAAAGGAAAAATCGGTCACTGAAAGAGATGGCTACTTGCATGATTGAATCAAAAGGTTTGGCTGCAAATATTTGGGCTAAAGAAATCAATGTTGCTACATACATTCAGAACTGAGTTCCACATTCATCCGTGAAAGGTATGACTCCTTTCGAAGTATTCTTTGGTCACAAACCGGATGTGTCAAATTTGAGAGTTTTTGGCTCTACTGCATGGGCTAGAATTCCTTCCAAGAAGAGACGAACTTTGGATCCACAAAGTATTGAGTGCATACTGATAGGATATGGAGAAGAATCAAAAGCATATAAAGTCATGGATATCAGATCCAAAAATATATTCATAGAGCGCAGTGTGCAATTTGAAGAACCGCTTCAAGATTTGCAACTAGTTGAGGAAGAAACTGTCGTTTCACCGCCTTCACCAGAAGAAGATCCGTCCAGCGATAATGAAGGTATGAGTTCTGATATTTCTGATATTTTAGCAGCACATGATGATCATGACATATCAGTTTCAGAATCCGACCATTATGATCCTCCTCCGTTACCGAAGTGGGCCCAAAACACTCTTCAATCTACTGGTTTGAACCTTGGAAATCCTGCTGATCCGAGACGAACAAGAGCAGACTTTCAAAGAGCAGGTATGGCTCTTTCTATTTCTGATCCATTACTTCCTAAGATTTTTTATTTGATGACTGGTTCAGATCCCACAACATACTATCATGCCCACCGAGATCCGAGATGGCAAAGTGCCATGGATGAAGAGTACAGTTCTCTTCAAAAGAACAATACATGGGAGCTAGTTTCTCTTCCACCTGGAAGAAAATTAGTAAAATCTAAATGGGTCTACCGCACGAAAGTTGTTGCTAATGGATCTATCAGCAAATGCAAAGCAAGGTTGGTGGCAAAAGGTTTCTCCCAGGTCCAAGGAGTGGACTACACTAAGACCTTTGCAACGGTTGCAAAGATGGATTCCATCTGCCTTGTTTTGGAAATTTCTGCATCCAAGCACTGGGAAGTGCACCACATGGATGTGAAGAGTGCTTTTCTACATGGAGACCTTGCTGAAGAGGTATATATGTAAAATCCAGAAGGCTACACATCAGATCCATCATTAGTTTGCAGATTGAAGAAATCTTTGTATGGGTTAAAACAGGCCCCAAGAGCTTGGTATGCAAAGATGGACTCCTTCCTTCTTTCTCAGAATTTCAAAAGATGCAAATCTGATCCGAATGTGTATCTTCAGCAAGTTAAAGTTAATTTGTTGGTTATTGTACTTTATGTTGATGATCTTCTCATTACTGGTAGCACTCTTACTTCAATAAACAAGCTAAAAACTGCCTTAAATCTAGCTTTTGACATGAACGATTTGGGCTTGCTGAGTCACTTTTTGGGCTTGGAGATAGCTCAAAATTTTGATGGGATCACTATATCTCAGCAAAAATATGCTTCCGACATGTTATTGAAGTTTAATATGGCTGAATGTAAGGCATCCCCATTCCCATTCCTCTCAAGAATCAGTCTTGAGGAGGGAAATTCTACACCGCTTGCAGATTGCAGTATGTATCGACAGTTGATTGGTTCACTACTTTACTTGACACACTCAAGGCCTAATATTTCATATGCCGTGAGTGCCATTTCAAGGTATATGCAACAGCCCCATGAGCTTCATTGGAGGGTAGCCAAGCGGATCTTGCAGTATGTGCAAGGTACGAAACATTTTGGCATACATTATGCTGCAGATTCTGAGCTTGATTTCATTGGTTTTACTGATTCAGATTGGGCAGGTGATAGCATAGATCGGAAGTCCACTTCCGGTTATGTTTTCATGATTGGACATGGGCCTATTTGCTGGTCAAGGAAAAGGCAGGAAGCCATTGCACTTTCTTCAGCAGAGGCAGAGTATCGAGGGGCAGTCAATGCCTGCATTCAGGCAGTTTGGTTGCAGGGTATTCTTTCCGAGTTTGGTTTTGGTGGCACTACTTCGACTGTCCTCTTTTGTGACAATCAAAGTGCTATCAAGATCTCCACAGATCTAGTTCAGCGGAAAAGGACCAAACACATTGAGATTCATATGCACTACATTCGACAGTTGGTGCATGATCGCACCATCATTTTGCAATATTTCCCTATTGATGAGCAAATTGTAGACATCTTCACCAAGAGCTTCACTGAGAAGAAGTTCTCTTACCTCCGTTCACTGTTGGGGGTGAGTTCCATCATGGTGGAGACAGATTGATCCATTATTATGTTCCTAGCTTGAGGGGGGGCTTTCTTCCCACTTGGTTTTCCCTCTTTCCTCACTTAGCTTATTTTCAGCATTTTTTGGATTATTGTATTGGGGTGACCTTTGGTCTTAGTTACCAGGGCCCTACATTATTTTTTGCACATCATAGTCTAGTTTGAGGGGGGGGTGTTCGGATATCCACATCATCATTTTCAGGACCTTGCATGCAATTAGGGTTTGCATGCAAACTCTAGGGTTTGCATGCATCCCAGTCACCAGGTTGATGCCTCCAACACCTTACCCACCTTATTCTAGCACCCGGGAGCTTCTTACATCAGTTCTTTAGCCCTCCTAGTCATGAAGGTGTCCACTTCTCACCTACTTCCAGAGAAGGGCGCACTTCTTCACCTACCACCTCAGTTTACACTCAGTTATCTCCGATTCTCCCTGATTTGAGGCTAGTTTCACTCCCGACTGACTGTTTCACTCTGTTGGACCTCTAGATTGACTAGATGACTTGTTCTGACTTCATTTAAGCCTCCCATGCGCCCTCCACTGAGCCTCCTTCCCTATATCAGTGCTACACACTTCAGTTACAATTGTTACACTCAGTTAGACTCAGATTGACACCTGGATGACTGGTTCTTGTGCATTGATGACCACCACTGATTGATGATGAGGACTCCTAGTTGGAGTCAAGCTACACCATTCAGTAATTCGAATGACCTTCTTAGTCAATTCGAATTGCTCAGTCATTGTTACTGTATTGTATTGTAATTATTCACCCTCATTGGGATATTGAGCATTGATGCATGTTTTTCACAGTTTTACACCATTTTTCTGAGTTTCATCTATTGTGATTGATTTACTTGTTCATTAGATCTGCTGTGACTAATTTTACACTATTTTGGCATTTTCTCTCAATGCCATCTTTAACTTCTAATTATGTTTACTTTGGATGGTTCTTTGATGTTCAATTTGATGACAACCATTCACAAGAGGTCTCAGAAGAGCTAGTATCAGTAGTGGTTCTGGGACGATTAATAACTACTAAAGATTCTATGAAGACATGCTCTATTAGTGATCAGATCGTTGACATATCTAGCCCCTTCTCTCATATTTGTGTTATGTTCTTTGCCAGGGTTTTAGGTAAAGAAACAAATTTCCCCATTCTTCTGTTATTACTATTACTGCTCAAGCAATGGTTTCAAGAGCCTCAATATCCACTCAAAAAGGGAAAAAAATATTAGCACCTATATTGCATGGTGTTTTCCTGAGAATTTTCTTGATTTGTTCTGAGCATTTCTGGGCATGTTTGGGCCATCGAGCAGCATCATCTTAAGTCTAGGCCAATTATGAACCTGGAAGCAACAGTTCTAGGCAGAATCTATACTGTTAGCAAATATGTAAGAAACATTCTGAGCAATAGTAAGTCAAACCTAAGCAGACCTATGCATGCTCCTAGCAGTCTTATAGCTTGAGCAAAGGCCACTTCTCAAATCTGGACTACAGTTAAAATTCCAATGAGATGGAAAGGGGGTGAAGAAAAATAGTTCCTAAATCTAAGTATGGACAGTACCAAAAGTTAATTCTGGGCCATAAATCAATATTCCCTCTGTACATATAGACCTCAAACAACAACAAAAATAATGCATTTCCAGGTCTGTTGTAATGGTGAAAATCAAGGATCTGTTTAAAGGGTTAAACAACAAAAAAATAATGCATTTCTCAGATTTAAAGGGTCAATTTTTTTCTGCCAGTCTCTTTCCTAAAGCACTCTGGCTAGTAGCTTGTTTTAAAGATGACAGCTTTAGCACTCTATTTGGGTAAAAAGCCATGGCATCGTAATATGTTTCATTTTGTTTGATCCACTTCATGCTTTAGTTCTCAGTGATGTGGCATGACATGTTGAAGGTATCCAAAATACCGATGGGCATGATCTGACTAATGCATTGATCCGGAATACGGTAAATATTTTGAGAAAAGCATAGAACCCAGTCCTTGCCAGATTTTTCCAGTGGCAGCAAGTCAAAGCCCAAAAAACTGATGGAGTGGTAGATAAGTTTTTCTGTTTTTTCCTAAACAGTTCTTCTATAAATTTTTTATAATTATTGTTTGCTAGATCATCTCCGCAGACACCAAGCAGATCATCTTCTTCGAGCAACCTCTTTTTTCCTTTGGATAAAAGAGAAATCAACCACCAAAATGTCATTCTGCTAAAGAATCCTGCCTTGGCAAAAGGAGTCACATTGGAATTTAACTTCATCAGCATCTGATCTTGCTCTGAAAACCTATGGCAGGAATGAGAAACCCATGATTTATGTTATTCCTCTTAGAAGGGGTTCTGACAAAATATCACAGTCAGAATTCTTCAAATCCCTTTTCGCAGCACAAATGAGCAACAAACAACATGCTAAATGGAAGTTCTCTATCAATGATGAAATTCAACCCAACTAAAACACAATCCAATGTTCCAAGAAAAAATGACATGATCCACTAAACACGCACAAATGTCGTCACAGACCGCGTTAACCCACAGTCTGGTTACTATTAATCTGAACCATGCTAATCCTTGAACTGAAAGTACAAGCCATTCATGCAAAGAAGTTAAATGAAACCCATTTCCCAACTTCTCTTGTAGAAACCAAATCCCCAATCTCAAATTAATCACACCCAAAATAATATGTATCACTACAACATATATGTGAAATGGATTTCGACCTTTCACATTTCTCAGTATGCTCATCCTGCTTACCGATTTGATGAGAACAGTGGACCAAAATGCCAACAAGAAGACTAAATGTATGACTGTGATCAACGCATGTTTTTTTCATGAGGAGGAGAAATGGAAAGTGTGGAGTAATTCAAAGTTGAGAGATAGGGGTAAACCGCAGCCCTCTTTCACAGTTTTGAGCAAGGGACGAAGGATATGGGTGATCGCAAAAATTGCTCCAGAGCTTTGGTGTCGATAAATCAATTCAATGCAAAAAAAAATTAAACAACAAATTGCAGAAGTTCTTGAGAAATTTCAACAATCAAAACAATCTTAGATACATTCAAATATCACATTATAAATATGCCATAAGAACCGGCCATGCTACCCGTTTGTTAGTAACATCCTTGTGAATTTTACACAATAAAAATAAACGATAGTTGTTAAATGGAAAATATAATCAAAGATGTTGCGTGACTGCCAGAATTCCTTCTTGTCTTAGCGGCCTCTACATGTAGTAGATGTACAGAGACAATGACTTCTTTCTCCTTAAGCTAAATGGAAAATTAAAGCTAACTATCCAATTTTCATTTGATGCCGAGTGAAGGGAATCAATATTAGTTCTTCATTTAACAAAAGAAATTCCCAAAAAGAAGAATGCCTTCTTGTCTTAGCGGCCTCTACATGTGATGGATGTACAGAGACAATGACTTCTTTCTCCTTAAGCTAAATGGAAAATTAAAGCTAACTATCCAGTTTGCATTTGATGCCGAGTGAAGGGAATCAATATCAGTTCTTCATTTAATAAAAGAAATTGCCAAAAAGAAAAAGAAAATGTGAAAAAATTCTCTTTCCTTGCATGACAAAGACCAAGCTTCAAATAAGTATCAACATGATCATCGACGGAATACGAAAAGAAAGCTAAAATTTAAAGGATGAAGCTTCAAATAATTGTCATTTTGTCAAAATGAAGTATAAGCGCAAAACATCCCCAGTAAAATATGAAAGAAATCCAAAATTTAAAGGATGAAGCCAAAGATTTGAAGATTAATCGGCATTTTGTAGAATAATTTTCATTTTGTCAAGCGCAAATCATTCCCCGGGAAAATATGAAAGAAAGCCAGAATTTAAAGGATGAAGCCAAATATTTGAAGAATAATCGGTGTCATTTTGTCAAAATGAAGTATAAGCACAAATCATCCTCGGGAAAATATGAAAGAAAGCCAAAATTTAAAGGACGAAGGTAAAGATTTGAAGAATAATTGGCATTTAATCGGCATTTTGTAGTGCAAATCATCACAAGTAAATATGAAAGAAAGCCAAAATCTGCAAAAAGAAAGCTAAAGGAAAAACTTCAAAAATACCTTTCGGATAGGTGTCGAGCTTCTTCTCCTTTCTATCCTCCCATATGACCATATCCTAACCACTAGCAAGACAAGCCATTCCCCCATTTATCCCAGCGATACCAGCCAACGATGCCAGCTAGAATGAATGCGATTTAGAATAGATGCCAGTGCCAGATGATATGAACGCCAGGACCAAAGGAGCCCTGGAAAAGCAAGAATTACAGGCCGCCTAAGCTATGGAGGAAACACTGGCAAACATTTTAAGGAAAACCCCGTGCTTGAATTACTGATCGATGTAATGAATGGTGTGGGAGCCCCAACTTTATAACCTCGGTTACTTGGGAGGGTCTGCGAGTTCTTTTGCCTCGCCTTCCATCGATTGCGACTCTACAAGTTCTTCTACCTCGCCTTCTGTAGCTAGGGTTTTCACCCTAGCTTGTGCAAATGAGCACCTACTAAGGAGAAGGGACTCCTTAGTAGCAGTTCAATAAACAGTAAATGAAAAGACAATACATTGAAATGGAAATTATTCTAAACATATGCATGAAACATAAGAGACAAGAAATAATAAATGGTTCTCTTTGTATTAAATTTTTACCTCAAGTGTAGAGGTTGGTGGAGTTCTTGCAATGATCCAAGAGGGTTGCTCCAAACTCCAACTTTGCTCCTTCTCTTTCTCCAATGGTGGAAATGGGCCAAAAGGGGCTCTCAATTGTGAAAGTAGCTCAAGGGTGAGCTAGGGTTTCAAGAGAGATTTTGGCAGAGTAAGGGTATACTTGATTGTGGATATGAAATGAGGGGTCTCCATCACCTATTTATAGGTTTTTGGTGGTGGAGTGATGGCCCATGGTTTTGGGAACCATATGGTTTAGGTCAGCTGTATAGGGTTTTTTCCTCCTTTTTCCTCTTTTTCCTCATTATTTTATATTTTTTTATTCCCTTTTTAGAGGGTTTTTTCTATTTTGGAGGAATTTTGGATTTTTTGGAGGGAAAAGGGGTTTTTTAGCCTTTTTGAGGCTTTTTTGATGGTTTTGTGGCCTTTTGGAGGCTTTTTAATGGGATTTGAGGGTTTTGAAGGCAAATATGGTAGGAAATATGGACAAATAAGTCATGTAATGGGGTAGATGAGGTAGTGAGCACTTTTTGGGTGTTAACAGATTGCCCCCTGATGTGTGAGGGCAGGAGCTCATCGTATGGCCGATAGACATCATAAGTCTTTGAATGGTTTTCCTGGGGTGTGGAGAAGAGAAGAAACAAACTGGAGCCCGGAACAACGATCCCAAACCAATTGCGAAAAACTAAAAGTACATAACCTCAATAATGGATGAGGAATAATTTGATCATATGGACGAGGCGGGCATTCCCATGCTCGTATCAAGATATAGAACAATAATAACAATGGGGTCAAAAATATGGGGACCTGACATATACATGACCTCAAATAATGAATGAGGAAGAATCTCAATATATGGACGAGGCGGGCATACCCATGCTTGTATCAAGATACATAAAAATGACTGCGAGGCCCGAAAAGGGGGACCTGTAGGATACATAGAAAACCACTATGTACATCGTAAGGGTCCAGAGGGGACACAAAGCTGGGACATACTGCTGGGCTGACCATGTCTGAGCTGAAGAACTGATACACTGGAATGACAACAGTGCTACTGAGTGTGGTACCAAAGGAACTGATGAGCTGCTAGATCATAGTGACGGGGAGTCATACTCTCAATGGTACACTAAACTGGAACTAAACTGGGTACTCAAGGAAGCATATAACTGGATGGCTTCCGAATACAATCGCCAACGCAACCCGGACATCCACGGGAACATATAACTGGGCGTTCCGGGGGGACTCACCAATGTGCTAGAGTCAGGGGAAATCCGGGGTCTTCGACCAATAACTGAAGGGATATAAACCCTGCGTGATTCTCAACGATGCGATCAAGGTGTTGAAGTCGAGCATGTGAGAAACAACCACTCGGAGAGGAAATGATTACTCCTCTCAAAATGGTCCATAGGCACTCACCACAGATGGTGATGGGTCCAAGGCGCAGGGACCTCTGGGTCTATCCTCTGGAATAGAGGGGCTGTTGTCGAGAGAGGGAGACCTGCAACTAGCAAGGCAATGATGTTTCCTTGATAGGAGCGCGAGGTGGAGAACCGAAGTGTTATAGTACTGATGGTAGGACTGACGAACTGTGGGGGATAACTGGGCAAGTAGAGTGGGTGGACGCAAACTTCCTTTGTTCCGAGTATGATGGCGAGGATGATCGGGCAGCATATGAAACTGACTAATGGGAAAGGGATCATAGCTGTAATGGATCAAGGATAGTGACTGGGATGAGGAATTCTCAGGCTGGTGTAAAATGGCAGGAGACTGCAGACTACTCTGAACAAAGGCAACCTGATTGGGGGTGCTGCCGAGATGATTGATCATAGTGCCAGGAGGCACGGGGGGACTTCTTCATGGGTTAAGGAACTAGAAGAAGTGTGTGTAAAATGGTACTGTCGTGTGGATTTATACGAGCCCAGGACAGTTCATGCTCGTGATTGCTTTCAATTTTAAGGAGTCTGAAAGCGATAAGAAGACTCTGAAATAATGGAATGGTACTGTCGTGTGGATTTGTACGAGCCCAGGACAGTTCATGCTCATGGTTGCTTTCAATTTTAGAGAGTCTGAAAGCGATAAGAAGACTCCAGGGGGTTTCTTTTTCGTGTGTTAGTCTCCAAGGCCCAAAGAAGCATAAAAGGATGCAATGAAGAACTCTTCTAGCCGGTGTGACTAGAGTATTCCTTTTTTGTAATTAGTCTACCAGGTCCGGAAAAGGGTTAAACTTATAACAGATAGACGCCCTTTCAGGTACTTTAACGAGCATGAAAGGAAGCACGATTGCTCGGCGATCTTTTCATTGTTTTAGGAGTCAGAAAAGAGCTTAACAGAAACTCCCTAAGTGCCTTTTTCATAAAGGACTTGTCCGGCCCGAAAAATGGATAAAATTATACCGAACAAAAGGAATGGCCAGGCAAGGAGGAAGTGCTCAATCAAGGAACATTAATGATGACCAAGAACGAGGATGGGGGGGGAACACTGATGGTTCTCCTTGCGGGATAATGAATGGTGGCAAAATAACGAAATAGTTGCAGTATGACAAGAGTGAATGGCTCATGTAAAAATGTGGAACAATCCGATGGCGGCCGATGTGGTGCGCAAACCGAGGCAGCAAGGTGTCGGGACACAATGTTGAAACTGTACCAAGTGAGAGTGAGAAATGACCTCAAGCATCATCACGAGCTCGAAAAAATGAATCCGGCGATATAAAGAGTGTCAAAAACGGATAACAGTCGATGTGGCATGCAAACCGAGGCGACGGGGGCGTTTTGAAAAAATACCCGAAAACTATGGGGGTGAGAGCGAGAAATGATCTCAAGCATCCTCACCGGCTCGGAAAAATGAATCCGATGATATAAAATATGTGAAAAATGGAGAGCAGCCGAAGTGGCACGCAAACCGAGGCGACTAGTGGCATCTAAAATGTGCAAAAAATGACGTGGAAAAAATAATGTAACGAGTTGACCATCATGACAGTCTCGTCGTGCTGATTCCAGTGGTGGAAACGGTTCAAAAAATGGACTCCGTATGGGGTCAGAATGGCCAAAACAAGAAAAAGTCAATGGACTATAAATAGTGAGTGGGTCCAACATGACAAGGGTCATTTGTACTTGTTGACTTTGACTAGTGATCAGAGTTGACCAGAGCTTAGGTGGTGTTTATGGACGATCCGATCGGCCGATTTCAGATCCAGGAGATACAGGTATTCCGTCAAACTCATACCTGCATGTTTTTTAGGTTCAGGGGGTGGGTAGTGGGTCCCAGGGGGTATTTGTACGGTCCACGTGGGGTGGACCACGGGTTTGTAGGAGGGAGCCATAGTCGGAGACCGCGGGTTCCACGGCAGACGACGCGCATGGAGACCGCGCGGTTTGGGTCGGAACACACGATCTGGGACCGCGTGTTTCGAGGCTGGACACGCGGTTTGGTACCGCGTGTTCGGCCCTGACAGCCGCGGTCGAAAACCATGGAAAGGGGACCTAAAGCCACGTTTGGGAGCGAGCTATTAGGACTTCCCCCGGGGGGGGGGCAGGGTTTATTTCTTTGACATGAGTCTGATGAGTTTTGCTTGCGTGTTTGACAGGATGCCGCTGGTACTGTGGAGAGAGCGGGAGATCCCGGATGAGATAGTGACTGTCGTCCGGGAGGAGCGTCATGTGCGGTCGGTGTTGGGGATGTGCGGACTGCTGAAGTTTGCGCAGGTACCTATGATGCGGTCAGCAGGGTTGCTGCTGAACAGGCTAGTGATTTTCTGAGAGCTAGACATACAGGCGTTCAGGGTGCAGGGTGAGAGGGTGGACCTCACCCTGACAGACGTATATTTCCTGACGGGGTTGCCCTGTCTAGGTAGGGTGGTGGATACGCAGCCGCGAGTATCCACGGATGTAGATATGGAGGACATGCTGGAGCGGTACTGTGTTCCAGAGGCTAGGGTGCATAGGAATGCACTCCGGGTGATAGACCTACAGGAGCCAGCGATACAGGCTATTGCAGCATGCGTGGTTCGCGTGTTGGGGTCCCAGTCACCGGAGAAGGTGTCTGGGGGCCAGATGCAGCTAGTGGAGCGCGTACTGGATGGTGTCTACTATGCGTGGGGCCAAATGTTCCTCACCTATGTTCAGCGGCAGCTGACATCGGCGAAGGAATCTGGCAAGGGGTTCTGCTACGGGTCCTTTCTATGTGCTTTCTTTATGGAGCGGGTTCCTACACTGCGGCCGCGGGTGCCAGTCAGGGCAGGAGGATTGAGGGAGCCGTGCATGGTGCGGTGGGGGGGATGATGCGTCGCCAGGGTGGTGGTGAGGTGGGTAGATACTTTACCCAGGAGTTGTATCTGCAGTGGCTACAGATGCCGCTGCCACTGGATGACTACCCGTATAGGGATATGGACTACACGAGGGACCCAGATGCACCACGGGCACTAGGACAGGCATGGGGACCGGATGGTACGTATTGATTTACTTGCATGTTATGGATGTCAAGATTTATGTATGATGTGTGTTATGATATATACTGTTATTGAATGATGTGTGATCTACAGATGTGGGTCCGAGACCACCGCCAGGGCACGTCGTGCGTAGAGGGCATGTGGCGGTACCAGCCTTACTGGGCCGAGGGGAGGTGCATCGACGGGACGCAGAGGGGACTTTGGAGTCCGTACGGGTGTTGCTGGATTGGTTGCTAGTGGGAGTGACTGACGAGGGGTGGCGGGACGTAGATCTAGATGTGATTCAGGATTGCATGAGGGCGCCCCGGGAGTTCCGATCGATTGTGATCCGAGTGGCTATCTTGACGGACAGGGGTCGGGCACAGGAGCCCGCAGGGGATGAGGAGCTGCCGGAGGAGGAGCAAGGGGAGGATTCGGAGGCAGTTGACGCAGGCAGTGATGTAGGGTATGACTCTCATTAGGGAGTGCAGGGGACTCCCCCCGAGTTTTGTAGCTCCGACATGTATCTTATGAGATGTATAGATATTTTTTGTGCATAGCTGAGTACGGGGGTACTCAGGACATGTGTAGCATATGGACATGTATTTTTTGATATATATATATATGCACGTGGATGCACCTTTTTGTGATGATGTTTTAGTTGTACGCACGTGGATGCGCTTATGGTGTGTTTTATGTTTGTACTGCACGTGGATGCAAGTAGCATAGGGTGATGGGCACGTGGATGCCCCTTGTGTATTATATGTGATGCATTGCACATGGATGCAACAGTAGGATTAGGCACGTGGATGCCCTTGTACATGAATGTGTTTTTAGTTTTTATTGCACATGGATGCAAATGTTTATGTGATGATAGGCACATGGATGCCCCTTGCAATCTTTTTGGGTTTTTATATATTTTTTGATGAGATGTTATGTGATGCATGATGGAGGTTTTACATGGTGTGATTGATGTGCCAATCTAGGATGTTGTTAGCCATTTGATCTGCGACACTATTTTGAGCTCTTGGGACATGGGTGAATGTTATGGATTCAAATTGTCGGCTGAGTTGTTTTGTGCACAGGAATTTCCTAAAGAGACAGGGATCACGTACCTGGTAGTAGTTGTTGAGCTGGGAGACAAGTAACTGGGAGTCAAGGAACACATGAAGGTGACAAATGCCCATCTGGAGGGCAGCAGTCAGGAGACCGGTCACAGCATCATACTCCGCCTGGTTATTGGTAGTAGCGCCTATACATATTCCGTCAAGGTGAATCAAGTCGTGTGAAGGGGAATATAAGACCCATGCTGCAGAGGCCAGGTTTGGAGACCAGTGGCTTGCTCCATCAGCGAATCCAATGTAATGAGGTGGGAGAGGGTCCATCTGTGATCATGCAAAAATGATGAATGTAAGATCGCGGTAAAAAAGGTGAAAAACAAAAAAGAGAGCAAACTGTACAATGCGGACCAATGGGGCCGCGAGTTATTCTAAGGATAGAAATGCTTAAGATACAACCCATTACGGGGGTTGCGCAAAGGGTGACCTTCTGAGTCAGTTAAAATGTATGCCCCCTTGCCGAAGCAGGTCTGCACGATGTAAGGGCCTTGCCACATGGATTCAAACTTTCCTTTGCCAGTTTTGTCATGGGCTTGGTCATAGGCGAGGACGAGGTCCCCTTCATGGAAAGTTCGAGGGTGTACATGTTTGTCATAACCAGCTTTGGAGCGGTTCTTGGCGGCTTCAATGGTCTAGAGAGTGGCACGACGGTCTTCATCAGCTTGTTTGAGGGATAGCAGACGTTGCTCAAGTGGGGAGGTGTCGGGGAGAAGCTCGACGACGATGTGTAAGGCAGGTATCTGACACTCGATGGGGAGGATAGACTCTACACCGTGAACTAAATGAAACGGGGTAAAACCAGTGGCGGTCTTGGTAGAGGTACGGTAAGCCCATAAGGCGGGGAACAACATGTGGTGCCAATTGGACTTATGCCGGTCAACAGTGCGTTGAAGGATGGTTTTGAGAATTTTGTTAATGGCCTCTACTTGGCCGTTCCCTTGGGGGTAGTAAGCAGAGGAGAACTGATGTTCGAACTTGAGGAGGGTGGATAACTCGCGCCAAACGGAATCTTCGAAGTGTGAACCATGGTCTGAGACCAACTGTTTAGGAACCCCGAATCTAGTGATAACGTGGTTAAAAAAGAAACGGGCAGCGGTGTCAGCGGTACAATTGAAGGTAGGCATGGCTTCGGCCCATTTGGTGAAGTAATCGACGGCAACAATGATCTATTTATGGCCGTTGGAAGATGGGGGTCTACACTCCATGAAGTCGATGGCCCACTTACAAAATGGACCAACGGTGACGACTGGATGTAACGGAGCAGGTGGTGTCCGGGCCTTGGGGGCAAAAAGTTGGCAATTATGGCAATGCTTGAACGCAGTGATGCAGTCAGTGAAAAGTGTGGGCCAGAAGAATCCGGCGTGGATGACCTTTTGGGCGGTGGCCATCCCAGAGAAATGGCCGCCACAGGCACCGCTATGACAGTCATTGAGGACATGTTCAGCTTCCTCGTGGGTAAGGCAACGACGAAGAATCGTGTCGACCCCTCGCCGGTAAAGGACATCACCTAAGAGGAGATATCAAGAGGCCTGATGACGGATACGACGGCGTCCATCACGGTTGACTTTGGGTCTGAACTTCTGCGTGCGAAGGTATAACAAAATATCACCGTACCATGGGTCATCAGACGAGATAGTGAACAAGTGATTGTCGGGTAACTCATCGAAGATTTGTGGGGATGGCAGAAGAGAGGGGAGATCAGTGATGAGATGGGCAAGCGCGAGGGCTTTAGTGCTCTTAGGGGTTCTGAAAGTGAGGTCATATTCCTGGAGGATAATGACCCATTTAGCAACACGACCTTGTAGGAGCTGCCGAGTGAGGAGATAGACCATAGGGTTGGAGTCGGCGACAACTGTGGTACGACTGAGCAAAATGTAGTGTCGCAATTTTTGGATGGAAAAGACTACAGCTAGGGCTAATCTTTCCTTGTATGGGTAACGTAGGGGTGGTCCAGACAAGGTCTAGCTAACGTAATAAATGACATGCTCTTGGTGAGAGGCGTCTTCTTGAACCAAGACTCCGGACATGGCATGGTCGGATGCCGAGACGTAAAGGATGAAGTCCTGAGAGAAATCCGGAGGGGAGATCAAAGGGGCTTGTGTGAGAGCTTTCTTGAGGGCTTCGAATGCAGCTTCTGCTTGCTCATCCCAAACAAAGGGTACGTGGGTACGAAGCAGGCGTAAGAATCCATCAACTTTAGTGGCGTAATCAGGAACGAAGCGTCGAAGGAAATTGGACCGCCCCTGCAGACTCTGGAGTTGCCGAAGCGTGTGAGGAGAGGGAAGGTCTAAAATGGCTTGAACCTTCAGGGGATCGACAACAATTCCTTTCTGGGAAACAATGAAACCTAACAACCGGCCTGCCGGAACGCAAAAGACACACTTGTGTTGGTTCAAGCGGATTTTATATTTGCGACAACGCAGAAAAACTTGCCGGAGGTCTTTAAGGTGGTCTGATCGTTTCCGGGAACGAGCTGTAAGGTCATCAAGATAAACTAGCAGGATATGGACCAAGTCGTTAAAACAATAGGTCATGGCCCGCTGGAAGGTGGCACCAGCATTTTTGAGGCCGAAAGGCATGACGCGGTAGGCAAAGGTGCCCCATGGGGTGGTAAAGGCAGTCTTGTACTGATCCTCCTTTCGGATCTGAATCTGGTTGTATCCGGAAAAACCGTCCATGAAAGAGAGGACTTCATGCCCTGCACACGCATCGATGAGTTGGTCAATAAATGGCGTGGGGAAGTTGTCCTTGGGACAAGCTCGGTTTAAATCGCAGAAGTCAGTGCATACTCTAATGGTGCCTTGTTTTTTGTTAACTGGAACGGGGTTTGAAACCCAGGTGGTATAAGCAATAGGATAAATGAATCCTGCTTTGCGAAGTTTCTCGACCTCAGCTTTAACAGCGGGTAGCTTGGAAGGATGAATGGGACGCTATTTCTGACGAACGGGGGGTACATCAGGCCATGTGTCAATGTGGTGCTCTATAATGGCGGGGTCAAGACCGGGCATTTCGGTATAGGACCAGGCAAAGAAATCACGGAATTCTTGGAAGAGTTTTTGTACTCCTCAATCTCAGACTCACTGCAGGAGGCTCCTAAAGTGATGAGTTCAGGGGCGCCTCCAGGGGCAGAGATATCTATGTGGATAACGGGAGAGATGTTGGCCATGTTACCTTCCTCAAAGGCATCAGGAGCAGGAATAGGATCCTTAAACTAGTCGACTTTGGTGGGAAGGAAATCTTTGGACTCAATCGCGAATTGGGTAGCTGTACTAGAGGAAGATTCTTCTGGGAGGAAATAGGAACGATGGTGCATGTCATCCCAGGGATAATCTGGGGCAGTGAGAGCCTCGAGAATCTCCTCATCAGTATGGAAAGTGTGGGTTGTCAAATCGGTTGACGAGGGAATGGTGGTGGAAGAGATCATATAAATGGTATTAATCTCGCCAGACGGGGATGATACCGGGGGGTGGATCTCCACAATTGTGGGGGGCATCGTCTCAAGGTCCAAATTATTCATCTCGTAGAGAGCTGCTCTGTAATCTGGGAGATCAGGACAGTGATGTGAGTAGTGGCCGTAAATACCGCATATGGCACAAGGATGGTTGGTGCACAACGATTTATCACGAGGCTTGGGGGTTGGGTCGAGTTTGACAACCGGGATGTTGGGGTCATCGTCAAGCATCTGCATGTGTTCCTGTAATGCAGGTAACTGTGGACATTGGTGAGTCGGATGACCTAACTCATCGCACAACGAGCATTTGGGGGGAGCACAAAAAATGGGAGGGGGTTTAACTGTCTTGGGAGGAGGTACAGCAGTGTATGGTTGTGGGCCTCTGCCCCCAGTGTGCTTGATAAGAGGGGGGGTATTCGTAGAGGACAAAGGGGTAGTGACACCGGGAGGTGGTTGACTAGTAGTAGCCATGGTTGCACCGGTTGTAGGACGACATTGGGTGTCGGCGAGGAAACGGGAGGCGAAAGATACCATATGGGTAATCCCAAGGTTAACCCAGGGAGGCTAAGGGTAGCCATAACTGGGGCGCTTACTACTCCCGAGGGAGGGACTAGGAAGGGGATTGTGTGGATGGGTGTAACACCAATGTGGCTGGGTACCAATGGTGGTTTAGGCAACAAGGGCGGTTGATTGTTAGGTGTTTGTGTATTGTGGGAAAGGGTACATAGATCAGATACTTCGGGTGCAGATGACGGGGGAGAAATGGATTGGAATGTTGATGTCATCGACGGATCTGAGTAAACTCCCGGTCCCACGGAGGAAACAAACGAGGTAGCGGCACCATTAACAGGTTGTTCAACCATGGGGAGAACATTTTCGGGTGCAGCGGGGGCATTTGGATCGTAGTAGGTGAGTTGGTCGACCTTGACCACGCGTCCGTCATGGGGGAACATCATGGTACGAAAAATGGAGGAGGCAACCGCCTTCATGGCATACATGTAGTTGCGGCCAAGTAAGAGGTTATAATCAAGTTGGGCATTGATGACCTCTATGTCAATGAGAACAGTTTTACCAGCCAGCTGGATGGGGATGTTAGCTAATAGGCCTTGGGGTTGAGCCAAACGGCCATCGTAGGCTCACAACGCAGTAGTGGACTGCTGGAGAGTAGGGGATCCCAACTTCTGCCAAACGAATGTGGACATGACGCATGTAGAGGCACCTTCATCGATGATGCACCGATGGATGACAAGATTCTGAACGGAAACAGAAACTTGGAACGCTAAAGTGGAAGGCAGGCGTGGTTCGGATTGGTCTAAATCGAATGCCATCAGTTGTGAATCATTTGGGTCAATAGCACCAATGGCGGAGAACAAATTCTTGCGCTGTGACGAACAGTTTTTTAAGACTTCTAACGCGGACATGGCCGTGGGAGATTGGGCTAAGTCATCTACAATGTTGTAATTTGACGCAGCACGAGCATTGGGGTTATTATTAAGACGACGAAGTGGAAAGCAAGGTTCTTTGGTGGCGCCATCCAGTGGAGCCGGAGGTATACGTAACGTTTGATTAGTGGGATAAGCGTTAGTGTTTTTGTCGGTGGGAGGGGCTTCAGGGGTGAAGCCATATTGGTTCCGACGGGTTTGGAGGTTGACATCAGCAGACGACATCATCAACAAGTGGTGAGTACTTGAGTCGAACATGGGTTGATCAGGAGCAGCATACGTGATCTGTTGTTGTGGCGGCGCGTTGCCTTGAGGGGGAGCCAACGGCTGAGTGTTCACTACGCCTTGAGTTGGTAAGGGGTTTTGCAGTACCAAAGGTGGCTGCTGAGGGGGTGGGGGGTTGGGCGGCGCTTCAAGAGTTGCATGCCCTTGGCGATGGGAATCATCAACCCATAGTTGCCGAGCTCGCTCCAAATGTGGGAAAGCATGTGTGTAGTGGCCATAGACCCTGCAAATAGAACAAGGATGGTTAGTTCGCAAGTTAGGGTTTCTGGCCTGCTTGGGTGGCCGATCAGGGTTTTGGTTGGCAGGTGCCGCATTATTGTTGTCTGGGGGATTGGGAGGTTGACCACCTTGGTCGGGAGGAGGGTTGTTCCCACGGTTACGGCCTTTGCCATGGTTTTGCTGGCCCTGTTGGCACTGGTTGTTTTGTTTTTGCTGTTGATTTTGTTGGGCGTATACTTGCCCTTGGGCAGCAGGTGGGTTCTGGGGTTGCGCAGGTGCTGGAGCAGGCTGCGGAGGATAATATGTAGGTGGAGGATGCGCAGGTGCTGAACCTTGTGGGGGTTGCTGATATGTCTGCGAAGCGGGTTGTGGGTTGGCTGCAGGGGCTTCCTGTGGTGGGTAATAAGCAGGTTGGGCTTGAGAGGTCACAGGAGCTGGTGTAGCCTGTGGATGGTAATACGGCTGAGGCGTGACCGGGGGGACATAGGCGGGGGGTGCGTGTCCAAAGCACTGAGGTGGACATGAGGGTCCGTGGGAATGGTGGTGATGTGCCATGGGAGCATACAAATTGGTCGCACCGGACTGTGATGTAGCTCGCGATAGGTCGGGGCCATGGCTAGGACGTGCTATGGAAAAGGGTTGGGGATGCGAGGCAATACGACCAATGATGTCGTTTGTGGCATGGGCTTCCCATGGTGCATCGTGTTGGGAGGAATCGCCGTGAGGGGCGTCAGGTATGATGGTATAGAGATAACCCGACTGGGCATAAATGAGGTCAAATTGCTGGGCTTTGAGGATGGCCTCTTCTTCAAACCGGGGTCGTTCGGATGCCACATCCTTGGCAATGACAGGAAGGAGGGATTTTAGGAACCAATCTAAGAAGATACGGTCGTCTAACTTGATCTTGCAGAGGCTGCAGCGTCGACGCCACTCATGAATGTGGTCAGTGATGTGGGTGGCCATGTTCTGTCTGCAAGACAGTAGGATCTCAACTCCTGCGTCATAGCGGACAGGTAACTGAAAGAACTGCAGGAAGGTCAAGGCAAGGGAAGTAAAGGTGGCATGGGTCCCATGGGGCTGCTCGATATACCACTTAGCTGCAGAGCCAGTGAAGGTGCGCTATAACAGACGGAGGCGGACATTGTTGTCCACGATGGAGTTGGAGGAACACCATAGATGGAAGGACATAATATGGTTCTGGGGGTCCTCACCTGCCTTTCCCTCAAACTTAGGGATGTCAGAGGGGAGCTTGGTGGACATGTGAGGCCACGCAGGGTCGTGTCTGATGGGATCGTCAGTCAGTCTGGCTAGGTCAGGAAGGTTGAGGCTAGCCATGAATGGCAAACTAATAGAAGGATGTGACATACTAGTGGGTGTGACCATGTTGGGGCCAATGCCCCCAAGTGGAGGGGCAAAGTTTGGGATGTTGCCCCCAAGTGGAGGAACAAAAGTGGTATGGGACAGTCCTGCACCGCCAAGTGTAGTGTGAGTCACTGATGGAGTGGCTAACGGAATGCTAGTTGCTGGAATGGGTACAGTGATCAGAATGGTAGAGGGGGGCCCCATCGAGGGCATACCCAAAGGAGGTGTAGTAGCTGGCGTAGTGGTGGATGCTCCACCAATGGTCCCTACAAAGAAAGGGGTGGAAGTCACGCCAGCCATGGGGCTGGTTGGTGCAGTGTAAATGGGGTTCTCGGACTCTGCCTCAGAATCAGAGGTAAAATAGGGGGCGTCTAGATCGGGTGACGGAGTTCTATGCCGTTGACGAGTGGATTCAAGTGACAAAGCTCGAGATCTATGATGAGTGGTATCAAGTGATGAAGATCTAAGTCTATGACAGGTGGTGTCAAGTGAACCGTGTTGTGGGGGCTCTCCCCTGAGGCGCCGAGAATGTCTCGGGGACTCAATGGTGACAGATGGTGTCAAATATCTGGGGGTTGTGTTGAGTGAAAAACAGCTCAAAAACCCTAATGCAACCGAGTGTGCAGAAGGAGATCTCAAAAAATATGGCACTCAGTCCAACAACCAACTCAAAACACCCACTGTAACAGCCGTGCTACAATAAGTGGAGTATCAATAAAAATGGTCAGAATACCAACAAGCAGCAGGTTTCCTAAAAAATAAAAATAGTGGACCCACTAGACCAAAAGGAGGTAAGGGAGCATGCAAACACCTAACTAAATAGTATTCTGACTCAACTAGACATATCCTCTGCAAGGTGATGAAATCCAAGTCAGACAATATGGATAGGAGAGCCAAGTGGCTAAAGATATCCCCTTACCGGGAGGGACACCGAGTAGTCAATCCTAGAAGAAAGGCAACTAAGATACCCCGTTCATGACACGTCCAGAAAAGGTGAATCTACCGTTTGGTCCTTTTACCGCAGTACCCCCATACAGGGATACCCCGAGAACTGCGAAAGGTAGCCTTCGGTTACTAAATGGATTGCGGTATTCCACTCAGGCCTCCGGAATGTTAAGTTTAAACCAAATAGACTAGCAAGATCACTGAAAGAAACATAATCACAAGATAGACACATAATTTACCCTGGGAAACCCTCATGGGGTAGAAAACCCAGCAAAGCTTTCCTCAATAAGATGATCAACCAAAATACAAGATGTGCTCCCTCCTTCTCTACCTCCTTAGCAGATCTCCCAGACAAGTGCGCTACTTTTTTGAGTTGTGCAAGTATGTCTAATGAGGAGTTCACCTCCTCTATTTATACTAACTCCCGACTGACCAAAATACCTAATGGAGCCGACCTCTCCTGGAGAAGTCTAATAACCCCTAAAATATAAGATCAGGGCCGACCCCCACATGGTGGGTCTAATAACCCTAGTTACCACAAACCCCCGGAGGAATAATC
The DNA here is from genome assembly GCA_027924585.1 of Larix kaempferi. Lineage (NCBI taxonomy): Eukaryota > Viridiplantae > Streptophyta > Pinopsida > Pinales > Pinaceae > Larix > Larix kaempferi. The sequence goes on along the minus strand of BSBM01001130.1, from coordinate 5,180,400 downwards.
ATCTCCGGATACATGATAAGGTTACCTCGGAGGGATGAAACATCTCCGGAATAATAATGTACAAATTATAATATTCTTAGAAGTTACAATATTCAACACTCCCCCTTAACGTGAAGGATATTATAACAACATCTGCAGGAGCAAGGAGTAATTGAATACATCATACATGATACATCTATAAATCATCGGAAGCTTTCTTCAATTCATCATTATCAGTAACTCAACCAGTTACTAGAACATCAATGTTATTAGCATCGTCATCGCACGATCATCAGCATCGTCATCACACGATCATCAGCATCGTCATCACATGATCATCAGCATCGTCATCACACGATCTTCAACATCCAATCAATTTACAGGATGATCAATCCTGCTCTTTTTAGGACATAGGTCCATGGATGATACAATCCAGATCAAGTTCCAGGATGATCAGTCCTTATCACTTTAAGATAAGTCTCATGTCTAGGGACGATGCAATCCCGATCCAGTTCCAGGATGATCAATCCTTATCAATTTAAGACAAGTCTCATGTCTAGGGACGATGCAATCCCAATCCAGTTCCAGGATGATCAGTCCTTATCAATTTAAGACAAGTCTCATGTCTAGGGACGATGCAATCCCGATCCAGTTCCAGGATGATCAGTCCTTATCAATTTAAGACAAGTCTCATGTCTAGGGACGATGCAATCTCGATCCAGTTCCAGGATGATCAGTCCTTATCAATTTAAGACAAGTCTCATGTCTAGGGACGATGCAATCCCGATCCAGTTCCAGGATGATTAGTCCTTATCATTTTAAGACAAGTCTCATGTCTAGGGACGATGCAATACCGATCCAGTTCCAGGATGATCAGTCCTTATCAATTTAAGACAAGTCTCATGTTTAGGGACGATGCAATCCCATCACGTACATTTTGAACCGAGGTCCAGGGACGATGCAGTCCTATCTTCCATTCTTGGAGACACCTGTCTATGGCTCACTTTAGGACTGAAGTCCAGGGATGATCCAATCCTTTTTCTTTTTTTCTTTCTTTCTCGGAGACACCTGTCTACGGCTCACTTTAGGACTGAAGTCCAGGGATGATCCAATCCTTTTGCTTTCTCGAAGACACCTGTCTACGGCTCACTTTAGGACTGAAGTCCAGGGATGATCCAATCCTTTTTCTTTCTCGGAGACACCTGTCTACGGCCCACTTTAGGACTGAAGACCAGGGATGATCCAATCCTTTTTCTTTCTCAGAGACACCTGTCTATGGCTCACTTTAGAACTTGAGTTCAAGGATGATGCAATCCTATCATGTCCACCAAGGACTTCATTCTCGGAGACATCATATCTACGGCTCTCTTAAGGATGATGCAATCCTATCATGTCCACCAAGGACTTCATTCTCGGAGACATCATGTCTACGGCTCTCTTAAGGATGATGCAATCCTATCATGTCCACCAAGGACTTCATTCTCGGAGACATCATGTCTACGGCTCTCTTTAGAACTTAAGTTCAAGGATGATCCAATCCTTACATGTATTCTCATCAATACAGGTACAAGCATCCTCAACCATACAAGTACATTTAATCAATACATGTATCATCAAAAAGTATGTATTCTCACTAATACATTTAACATCAAAAGCATGTATTCTCACTAATACATCTATCATCAAAAGAATGTATTCTCACTAATACATCTAACATCAAAAGCATGTATTCTCACTAATACATCTATCATCAAAAGCATGTATTCTCACTAATACATCTAACATCAAAAGCATGTATTCTCACTAATACATCTATCATCAAAAGCATGTATTCTCACTAATACATCTAACATCAAAAGCATGTATTCTCACTAATACATCTATCATCAAAAGCATGTATTCTCACTAATACATCTAACATCAAAAGCATGTATTTGTAAAAACTAAGTATTCTAAGCATAAGAGTCCTAAATCTAAATATTTCTAAGTATCTAGGTGTGGTGAGCAGGTAACCTTATCATCGACCTTGTGTTCGATGAGGCAATCTCATCATTAGTGACTATACTACTCCCCCTTTCGAGGAGGGTCCTTTTGAACCACACCAAGCTTGTCTCGGAAGTATTCAAATTTCACTCGAGACAGAGGTTTGGTCAAGATATCAGCAATTTGATCCTCAATGCTTACATACTCGAGCTTGATAGCTCCTCTCTGCACCATATCTCGTATATAAAAGTATTGGATCTCTATGTGTTTTGACTTATTGTGGAATAAAGGATTTTCTGTCATCTTAATGCAGCTTTGATTGTCACACATAATCAGAGTGGGATCCATTTCTAAGTCAAACACTCCAGATAATAGCTTCCGAAGCCATACTGCTTCACAGCTAGCAGAGCAGGCAGCTATATATTCTACTTCAGCAGTACTGAGGGCCACACTAGATTGTTTCTTGCTGAACCATGAGATCATGGCAGATCCAAGACCATAACATCCACCTGATGTACTCTTTCTGTCTGAGACACTTCCTGCCCAATCAGAATCTGAGTAACCATGTAACCTGAGTTCATGACCTCCAAGATAATATAGACCAAAATCCAATGTACCTTTTAGGTATCTCATCACATGCTTTGCAGCTATTAAATGAACCTTTCTAGGTTCTACTAGATACTGACTTAGAGTATTCATAGCAAAGCATATATCTGGCCTAGTATTTGTTAAATACATCAATGACCCAATGATTTGTCTATATAGAGTTAGGTCTACTAGTTCCGACGAGTCATCAACTAATAACTTCAAGCTGGAGTCCATGGGAGTGGCCATGGGTTTACATTCCAACATATCAAACCTTTTTAGAATCTCCACAGCATACTTACCTTGATTCAGAAAGATTCCTTTTGGTTCTTGCCATACTTCTAGACCTAAGAAGTAGTGCATTAATCCGAGATCTTTCATCTCGAATTCTGAAGAAAGCTTCTTCTTGCTTTCAATAATTTGTTTCTCATTTCCGGTTAGAAATAGATCGTCTACATATAACAACAGTATAACTGGTTCATCATCCATCACTTTGAGATAAATATTTGGGTCAGCTTTACTCTTGGTAAAACCCATGCTAGTTAAGAAATTGTCAATCCTTCCATACCAAGCCCTGGGAGCTTGCTTCAACCCATATAATTCCTTTTTCAGTTTGCATACATGAGTTCTTCCGTCTTTAACCTCAAACCCTTGTGGTTGTTCTATGTACACTTCTTCTTCAATTACACCATTCAGAAAAGCTGTCTTAACATCCATTTGGTGTAATTTCCACTTCATCATAGATGCAAGTGCCATGATAGTTCTAATTGAAGTATACCTAGCAACAGGTGCAAATGTTTCTTCATAGTCAATTCCCTCCTTCTGAGAGAATCCTCTGGCTACAAATCTTGCCTTATATTTTTCAGTGCTACCATCTGCAGCATGTTTTATCTTGAAAATCCATTTGGAAGAAACCACACTTTTATCTTTTGGTTTGGGAACTATATCCCAGACATCATTTTTCATTATTGACTGATATTCTTCTATCATTGCTTCTATCCATTCTTTCTTCTGAGCTGCCTCTTCATAGCTAGTAGGTTGTTGATCCACAAGATCACACATCAGGGCCATATAGTTGGACACTAGCTTTGGTTTCTTTCTTTCTCTAGTGGAGCCTTCAGGAGCTCCATATCTTTCAACTCCTTGAATAATATCTCTAACCCATGCTGGCCTTCTTTTCTTAGATAAATCTGTAATAGGAGGTTCTTGTGGTTCCAACATGTCATGATCCTCTGGTGAATCATCTTCAGGGATGTGTACAGCCTCTGTGATTCTAGGAGATGGATCTTCTTCATAGATTTCTTCAAGTTGGCACTTCCTAGATTTCTTGAGAGCTGCTTCTTCATCAAATGTTACATCTCTACTTATTTCTATGTGATGAAAACCTGGTATGTAAATTATGAAGGCTTTGGATGATTCACAATAACAACCAAATATTCCCTTCTTACCAGAAGGATCTAACTTGGTTCTCTTTTCTTTTGGAATGTGGATGTACACAGGACACCCAAATATTTTAAGATGACTTACCTCGGGCTTCTTTCCTGTAAACACTTCTTCTGGAGTTTTGAAATCAAGAGCACTATGTGATAGTCTATTTTGCACATATACTGCTGTCTTAGCTGCTTCAGCCCATAGATACATGGGAAGATCTTGGTCATGTATCATAGTCTTTACAGCTTCCATGATTGTTCTATTTTTCCTCTCAGCAACCCCATTCTGTTGGGGATTGTAGGGAGTGGTTAGTTCTCTCTTAATTTCGGCTTCTTTACAAAAGTCTTCAAAGTCTTTTGAAGTATATTCTCCACCATTATCTGTTCTGAGAATCTTGATTCTCTTTTCTGAGAGATTTTCTATTAGAGCCTTGAACTCTTTGAACTTTCCAAAGACTTCATTCTTACCTTTTAGAAAGTATATCCAAGTTTTCCTTGAATGGTCATCAATGAATGAAAGATAGTATTCAAACCCACTTAGAGAAGTGGTGGGCATTGGGCCACATACATCTGAGTGTATTAGCTCCAAAATGCTCTTAGTCTTTGTTTCACTCTTTGGAAAGAGGTTCTTGACATTCTTCCCTTTCTTACACCCTTTACATGAGCCATCATGATCAGCCTTCAAGTCTGGTAATCCTATGACCACCTTGCTTACATAGGGTAAGGATTTGTAGTTAATGTGAGCTAATCTTCTATGCCATAGCTCACTGGGGCTAGAGATTTCATGAGCAAGGTCAGTTTCTGGATGACCCTTGAGCTTATAGAGACCTCCTTCTTCTTCACCAATGACAACTGCATCTTTAATTGATTTTCCTTTGGACCACATGAGTACTTGTCCATCTATGAAAGCCACCCTAAAGCCTTTCTTATCTAGTGCTGAGATACAGAGAAGGTTCTTCTTTAAACCTGGTACATATAAGACTTCTTTCATTTTCAAGGGTGTTCCAGAATCAAGCTTGTAGCTTGCTTCACCAATTCCCTTGATGGGATATTGATAATCATCTCCTAGAGATACCTTTTGGGGTGAGGACTTTTATTCAATTCTTGAGAAAGTTTTCTTTTGACCTGTCATGTGTTTTGAAGCACCACTGTCAATGAGCCATGTATCTTCACCAGGGGACACAAATCCAGAGAGTGCAGAAAATAGGACATATTCTTCTGGATCTTCTTTCTTTACTTTAGATCTTTTCCTTTGAGGCCTTTCCTCCTCCTCTTCTTCTTCTTATTCTCCTTCTTCTTCTTCACTATCATCTTCTGCCATATGTGCATGATGTCTTTTGTGAACAAAATTCTTCTTCTTCTTTCCTGGAAAAGTACAGTCTTTAGCGTAGTGTCCTAGTTTAAAACAACTATAACATTGGACTGTGGAGAGGTCTCTTTCTGAGTTTGTTCCTCCTTTCCTTTTGAATCTATGAGAGGGTTGAGACCTCTTGTAATTCACTTTCTTGAAATGGCCTCTCTTTCCTCTTTTGGTGTGGGTGGAAAAAGCTTGGTCATCCTCTTTGAGAAGAGCTTCTCTGTTGGCTACCCTAGCCTCTTCTTGAACACAATCCTCCCATACTACATCAAACTTCATGCTTTCTTTTCTGGCACACATGGTTTGTATGAAAGATTCCCAAGGTCTAGTGAGACCATTTAGGGCAGTCATCACAAGTTCATCCTCATCAAGAGTATCACCAATGGCATCTAGTTGCTCCTTGATTAGAGAGACTCTTGAGAAGTAGTCTTGAATGGACTCTCCTTTGTGCATCTTGGTACTCTTCAATTGAGTCCTTAAGTTCATCTTCCTATTGATGTTCTTTCCTTCATACATTCTTCCTAGGGCATCATACATTTCCTTTGGAATCTTCTTGGAAGCCACTTGGGGAATCAAGTGGTCTTTAATAGAATCAACTATGATTCTCTTTGCCCTAATCAAATCCTTCCTATGCTTCTCTTTGGCTTCATCTCCTTCCGGTTCTGCAACTTCATCTTTGACATAATGAGCAAGATCATTCTCTTCAAGAATAAGACCAATTCTGTATTTCCATGCTCGAAAATTCTCTATGCCTTCTAGCTTGTCTTCAAGCTTAGTGTTTGGAGCCATCTTCTCTTGGGGGAGTCCAAGAGATAAGAGATAGAGTAGTACTTACCCGGAAATATTTACCTTTTTACCTTTCCGGATCCTGGGACAGAATTTCTGGATGATCGCACTTTTGGTAAAATTAGGGTTTGACTTTCCCGGAGTTCTACCCAACCAAAAAGTTCGATCTAGGGCTTAAAAGATTGGTATTGAGAAGGGCTATCCAGCCATGTAACCAGAATTCAATAATACCAACGTTTTGCTGAAACCCTAACTTTCACCAGAGAGAGAGAGAGAGGTATTCTTACCTTGTGAAAGATGTCCTATTCAGTCTAGCTCTGATACCATGTTAAGTTTAAACCAAATAGACTAGCAAGATCACTGAAAGAAACATAATCACAAGATAGACACAGAATTTACCCTGGGAAACCCTCATGGGGTAGAAAACCCAGCAAATCTTTCCTCAATAAGATGATCAACCAAAATACAAGATGTGCTCCCTCCTTCTCTACCTCCTTAGCAAATCTCCCAGACAAGTGCGCTATTTTTCTGAGTTGTGCAAGTATGTCTAATGAGGAGTTCACCTCCTCTATTTATACTAACTCCCGACTGACCAAAATACATGATGGGGCCGACCTCTCCTGGAGAAGTCTAATAACCCCTAAAATATAAGATCAGGGCCGACCCCCACATGGTGGGTCTAATAACCCTAGTTACCACAAACCCCCGGAGGAATAATCATCTCTGGATACATGATAGGGTTACCTCGGAGGGATGAAACATCTCCGGAATAATAATGTACAAATTATAATATTCTTAGAAGTTACAATATTCAACACGGAACCAGTCTGGCGACTTCAACCCTCCTAGGGGAGAGGCCCTCTGATAAACTAGTTGCGACCGTGCCAAACAATACTAGGGAATTTTGGTTCCCTAAGGGACAACAGCTATGTCTCAAGTGTAAGCAACCGAGGGGTGTTATTTGGATGCCTATCCCCCCAATCCTACCTAACTACAAAAATTCTTATGTGTTCCCCAAGTGGGGTTAGAATGTTGGTTGTGTTAAGTACTTTTTAAGGCTCACTTGAATTAGGTGACAGAGTGTGTACATGTGAGATGATGATGAACCCAAGTAAAAAGTGCCACTAGGGTGGGCAACTTTCTAACTAGCAATAACAAGACAGAAATTAACCTTTGAAATGCACAATTTTCTTTTTTCAATTTAAAATGCTGAAAATTTAAAAACTATTCTGGAAATGGAACAGAAATAAAACTGCAGAAAAAGGTTGTAAGGAAGGGTGGCTGCAGGTAGGACAGATGGCTGTGCTGGTGCAGAAAATAGTGCAGCAAAGTGCTGGGTTCAAAACAGGGAAAAATGTAGAAAATAGACCGCGGGTTTTTGGCAAATCTGGGCGGTCGAACCGCGGAAAACAGCTCAACAGTCGCAGTCGGGTTGCGGGTTTTAGGCTGAAAAACGCAGTCGGGACGCAGGACAAACACCGAAAGTTGCAGGCGGGGTTGCAGGAAAATGGCCGGAAGTCGCAGGCGGGACGCAGGAAAAACGCCGAAAGGAGCCGATGGGTTGCGCGAAAATGGCCGAAAGCCACAGGCGGGACGTAGGAAAAACGCCGAAAGGCGCCGGCGGGTTGCGGGAAGATGGCCGAAAGCCGTAGTCGGACTGTCCCAAACAGGTTAATAGCCGCGGTCGGATCACAGGTAATAGACTGAAAATGGCCGGCAGGTCGCCGGAAACAGTCTGAGAGTCGCGGTCGGATCGCAGGTAAACGCCTGAAAGATGCGGTCGGAACGCAACTGCAGGGGGTAAAAGATGCGGTTTACGGCGGCCGAAAGGGACAGCCGAACATAAAAATATTGCAAGAAAACGTCTAAAACTTAAAAAATTATAACTAGAAATTCTTAAAAACACAAGCGGAGTCGCCAAAACTGTAGCTAGGGTTTTCACCCTATCTTGTGCAAATGAGCACCTACTAAGGAGAAGGGACTCCTTAGTAGCAGTTCAATAAACAGTAAATGAAAAGACAATACATTGAAATGGAAATTATTCTAAACATATGCATAAAACATAAGAGACAAGAAATAATAAATGGTTCTCTTTGTATTAAATTTTTACCTCAAGTGTAGAGGTTGGTGAAGTTCGTGCAATGATCCAAGAGGGTTGCTCCAAACTCCAACTTTGCTCCTTCTCTTTCTCCAATGGTGGAAATGGGCCAAAAGGGGCTCTCAATGGTGAAAGTAGCTCAAGGGTGAGCTAGGGTTTCAAGAGAGATTTTGGCTGAGTAAGGGTATACTTGATTGTGGATATGAAATGAGGGGTCTCCATCACCTATTTATAGGTTTTTGGTGGTGGAGTGCTGGCCCATGGTTTTGGGAACCATATGGTTTAGGTAAGCTGTATAGGGTTTTTTCCTCCTTTTTCCTCTTTTTCCTCATTATTTTATATTTTTTTATTCCCTTTTTAGAGGGTTTTTGTTATTTTGGAGGAATTTTGGATATTTTTGGAGGGAAAAGGGGTTTTTTTAGCCTTTTTGAGGCTTTTTTGATGGTTTTGTGGCCTTTTGGAGGCATTTTTGGCCTTTTGAAAGCTTTTTAATGGGATTTGAGGGTTTTGAAGGCAAATATGGTAGGAAATATGGACAAATAAGTCATGTAATGGGGTAGATGAGGTAGTGAGCACTTTTTGGGTGTTAACACCTTCCATCGATTGCGAGATCCTTTGCTTCACCTTCCATCGATCACATAAAAACCCTCTTCTGTCGGCAATTCGCATTGACGGGAGGATTTGGACGCAAAGAACTTCTGCAACACGCATTGTCCACTGGATTTGTACGCAATGCAAGGAAACTTTGGAACGATAAAAAATAACCCGCGTGAAAACCCTTATCTCAATGTTAAACGTGGCAGCTTCTTATTCGTGAAGCGCATGGTAGCTTTTCATTCGCGAGAGGGACGACGAAAAGCTACAGTGGTTTTCAAAACGCCCCTCGGGAAAAAAACGTCTATCAACATAATTATTAAGATTTACTCCCATATTTTCTTCATTTTGGAATTTTTTTGGTTATGAACAAACCATTAATATGGGGGAGATTCTCCAACTGGTTCTGGAATTTCCTTCAGCCATTGCCTCCAGCCATGAGTTCTACACATTCCCCCACTTCTTATCTTCAACATATAGGCCACGGGGGCTACATTTCCTCTTTCATCAACTCTTTCATCAATACCTTGCCTATTCCCTTATGTACTCTTCGAGATGAGAGAATTCTGCGGTGTCATGATGGGGCTTCCTTTTTACAACTACCTGAATAAGGCGCATTTGAAATATTGAAACCATATTTTTTACAACATTATTATTAACGGTTGGCTATGTATTTTGCTGGAAACACCACTTAATTATCAGTAAAACATTGTAAGTCACTGCTAGAGAAAGTTGTGGATGCAAAAAAGTCAAATACTATTTTTGTCTAGCAAAGGAATTGATAAATTGTGCAGGCGTTGGTGATGATATTCTGATCGCGTCTTATTCTGTGATTAATAGATGGAATTCACGAATGGTACAGTAAGTTGCACGTCATACATTGACGAACACAGGGCCGGGAGTTGTTGTGGGGTCGGGAGTTGCCGTGGTTGTGGGAACTAATCAACATAAATACAAAATTGCACGTGCTAGTTAGGAAACACGTGGCGCTATTTTATTAGATCAATGGATGACTATCAATGCTGCCATGCCACCGACCCATTCCTTCCCTGCCCATCGAACAAAACCAATAAATTCTACGTGTATGCGCCATTCACCAAACAAAGAATGTGCCAACACGGCACCATCCACGTGGCAGCATTCCATTCACTTTATGAGCGAGGAATCTAAATGTTAGTGAATGAGTGATGTATTTGAAATCAAATATTAGTGGAAAAGTAAGTTGTAAAGGGAATTTTTTTCATTTAGTAATTTGAATGTTAAGTTTTTTAATATATATGAAATGAATAATCATATGGAACAAGCCATAAGGTTTTGAAGGCCCGTTTATAGTAAAATGTCTCTAAAGTTTTTTTTTTCATATCAACATATCTATCTATAAGGATGGATTGGATTCATGTGTGATGATTAAATGGGCTAATGATGAATATCTTTTGAAGGTTACCTCTCTTATTCACTGGTGTTCTAGGATCAAAGCTGAGATCAGACGGTTTAAGAATATCTCTTTTGAACATATTTACAGACAACACAACTCATTTGCAGACAAGATGTCCAAGCAAGCTCTAGAAGGTGTTGAAGGATTCGTAATTTGGGAGGAGTTCCAGGATTCACACTTTTTTTTATCGTGGCTCTTTTGATTTCTTTGCAAATTTTAATTTTTTTTTTGTTTTTTTTTAACACCTTACAACTTGATGATGCATACATATGTTTCCTGAGTAGCACGTTTTAGTTTCATTTTTGGAGTAGTTTGGATCTGAAGATTATATGCTAGCATATATGACAATTTTTTTTGTGACTGTCTAAAGAACTGGTATGTACTATTTGATTCAGTCTTTGAATATCAATAGTATGTTTTTTTTTTGCTGGAAAAAAAGGATGGATTGGACTATAGTTTTGAGATTTTGTATTTGGGACAAGGGAATCTGGATAGGGAAATTTCCCAATTCAACATGTTGTTGAAGAAAAGAACATAATGATTTGAAAATATGCATGTACATATTTACTGTAAACTTTGAGGGGGCTGTTTCTTGCTTCAATTAAAGTTTAAAGAGGGAATGTTAGGTTAATCTTGACTTGGTTATATAGTGATTAAGATCAATTCTTGTTTTGTTTTCTAACACATGGTTTCCACCTACAAAGAAGCAAGCACAAGCTTCAGAATATATCGACCACCAAGCATGTTTTTCATTAATCTTGTTTCCAAATTCATCTCAAGAAGTGTTGCACCTTTCCTGAGATTGAATCCTTATGAAGTGTTTGACATTACATAGAACACAAATTGAATTCTTTATACAATAATGGATTTTCCATAGTCTATGTAAGCAACCCTTACATATATATAATGGCCAAAACCATGTAATGTAGTAAGAAATCTTGAGAGTACCACTTTTGATTCCCAAACTTCAATCTCAAAAGGGGTGCTTGTTGAAAATAGCATCAATGATATCATTAGCACACCGCATAACTCGTGGTAGGTGAGCATCGATAGGTCATCAAATAGAAGCCATGGGATAGTTAAGAAACATTTGAGTTTAATATTTGTCTTTTCAATTGAAAAATACAAGATTTGATGAGAGATAATACAAATATTTTATCAAATACATATATCAAGATTTAAACATCTGGCTCACGCACAATTGCAAAGTCCTAATTAATGTCTTAATATATATATATATTGTGAAGGTTTAAACACGTGCATCACAAACAATTGCAAAAGCTTAACTATAGATTTGGAATAATTCAAAAATACAAAATAGATAAAGATAAAAAAAAAAAAAAAAACATAGAGAAAATACTAAATAGAGAGACAAAGAACAAACAAAGAGTTACAAATCCATCAACTTGTTGAATTTTTAATAATATATTTATAAACTTTTGGATATTTTAAAAAGGAATGAAACTTGCGAAAAAAATAGTTAATCAAATGAGTCTTTTAAGGGGATTTTCACCAAAATAATTACTAAACATACTAAAAACTGTCTTAAGATATAATTACTAATCATACTAAAAACTTTGTCTTAAGATATATCTTGTGAGGGTTTAAACATGTGCCTAACACACAATGACAAAGTCCTAATTATAGATTTGGAGACATTCAAAAATACAAAATAGATAAAGATAAAAAAAAAATAGAGAAAATACAAAATAGATAGATAAAGAACCAACAAAGAGTTACAAATCCATCTAGCTAACTTATTGTGTTTTTAATAATAACTTATAAACTTTTGGATATTTTAAAAGGGAATGAAGCTTGTGAAAAAGATAGTTAATCACTTGTGTTCTAAGGGTATTTTTACCAAAGTAATTACTAATTATACTAAAACAATGGTTCTTATTATCAACATAATTTACAAAATGCATATAATATAACCAATTGTTGTAATGTAAAACCAAAACACACGTGGTAATGTACAAAACAAAATGATTTTACAATTATAATTACAACTCGACATAATGTATGTTTATTGAGAAAATGGGATTTCATATAGTAGATTTATGTGAAACCTTTCAATACAAGTTCAGCATATATGAATAACTCGGCCCATATGAATAATGTCGATAGGGATCAAATGTTGACTTCCATGCAAATCTTCAATACATCCATTCTTTGTCGGCAAATGAATCCAGCCACCAATAGCAAGGGGAGCGTCATTGATACCCACCAGGACACTCGCCTAGATTTCCTCTGAGCAACTGTTGACTACCATGAACACCATTCTGTTATCTCATCTCCACAAGTAGGTTGAGGGTTCGAATCTAGACATCTAGTGGGTGAATAAAAACCAACCTGTAGTAAAAACGATAAAGAATATCCACAAATCTAGAATTTGGGGAGATCGATCTCCATCATAAGGCAAAAATGGAGAGAATATCAGTTTTATTCTAACACCTATAAACATAATGAGATAGGGGTTTGTAAAAGGGAAGAAAATTAACATGTGCCTTCTTCAAACTTGATGTCACGAATTGAATCCCTAGTTGAAGCTCGTGTATGAACTTGCCTTTTGTCATATAGATATGCTTACAAATCCCATTGTCTGCCAAAGGAAGTTCCCCCCTGGATATACAAATATCTTGAAATTTGAAATGCTTCTCAATTTCACTATAACTCTTAATAAACATAGATGTATGATACAAGAAGAAAAATAAAAATCAAACCCATGCATAAAAGCATGATAAAGTATATTAAATACTCTCTCTCTCTCACACACACAAGATTGGTCGTGTACCAATGAAAGGCATGGAAATTTTGGCAAATGCCACTCATGGGAACATGATAATCACCCACCTAATGTTCCTTGTGCCTAGAATTTTGGGTTTTCATAAGAGGACTCCATGTAGAAGTAGAATTCCCTTGGAAGAAAAGTTCTTTCCGTATGGCTGCATGAGCGCATCTTAGGCTAAGTTCCACCTCTAGAATACTACATGTCGAACAATTGCAAGAGACTATTTTTTAACAATGCAAGATTAATGCAGTTGTTTTTGTTCTTTTCTAGAAGAAGATGCGATGCCAATAAATGAACAGAAAGAAGCCCAAGAAAACCTCTAACCTTTAGGAATTAAGAAGCCCTCCTCTTCACATCAACTTCACATCAATTTTGTACAGGAATTAGCCCGCAGAAGCTGCCACTGCTTTTCTATTTCCATGGGGTCGGCTTCTGCTTCGGCTCCAGGAAAACTTTCATTTGTTCATGAGCGGCCTCGCCAACAGGGCCCGGGTGCTCTTAATCTCCGTCGACTACCGTCTGGAACCCGAGCATCGTCTCCCCACTGCCTACGATGATTACTGCTAAGCGGTCGAAAAATAAACTTCGTATTGTGCTCCAAATTATCAGAAAAGCTTCATAATGCGTCGGTTGATGAGAACAAACTCATTTATAATTTATTTTATTATGTATACGATGTATGTATGGGTTGAAAATGTATAATATAAATAATATAAAAAATATTATTATTTGTAAGTTTATATTAGAAGGATTATTATTTTGAAATCTAAGGAAAAGAAATTGTGGATTTATAAATTTAGAAAGTAAAAAAATGATCTGAATAATATAAAAAATATTATTATTTTTAAATTTATATTAAAAATATTATTATTTTTAAATTTATATTAAAAATATTATTATTTTTAAATTTATAAAAAAAGAAATTATGGTTTTACAAATTTACAAATTTAGAAGATAAAAGAAAATTATCTTTAATATTATTATTTCGAACTAAAAGGAAATTATGATGTTACAAAATTTCAGAAGTTTACTAACCTAATTTTGAACATTAAAATCCACTATAAAAAAAACTGTTATTTAGAAAAGATCATTCTAATTGGATAAAAGAAAACAAAAAAATGAAGTTTATTTGATTTTTGGAATCCTCTCTCATACCTTTTCTCTATAGTGGGTTGTTTGTCTTCTAGAAACAATAAAATATGTTAGAAATGTGAATACCAGGCTGGAACTAATTGAGTGTAGATCAGGTGGTTGGGAGGAATGTTGTTATCCTCCTCACCCGGGTTCAAATCTTGCTTTGTGACACTTGCTCCTTGGGAGCCGACTTTCTATGTAATGATTGTAAATCTGGCCATACCTTGATTCTTTCTGAATAGCAGGTGTTGGCATTTTCCGTGGAAAAAAAAAAAAATAGTGGACAGAGTTATAGTTACAAAATAAAATTGGCAAGTTTGACCAGAATCTTAAAGAACTGATAAGCATTGTTTTTTCTCATCTCTCTTAGACTTCGCACATACACTAAAAACAGGGTCTCCATAGGGGCCTCAGTGTGATGTCAATGGAGCTTAAAGCTCAGCTTCACGCACATGTACATTTTGAAAGAGCCTTCCCTCGATATGTACTTTTTAGTAGCTTTATGTAGGTTGGTGTATGTAAATTCAAAATTTAAACATAAAATTAATATTAAACATGAATAAAACTTTCTAGGATGTATTTTTAGTCGGCTTTGTGAGAAAAAAAACTTTGAGTAGACTTCAGCTACACCAAAGCTTGTTAGGGATGTACTTTTAGTCGGCTTTGTCAGAAAACCTTGAGCGGACTTCAGCTGCACCAAAGCTTGTTAGGGATGTACTTTTAGCCCGCTTTTTCAGAAAGCCTTGAGCATACTTCAGCTACACCAAAGCTTGCTAGGTTGTATGTAAATTCAAAATTTAAACATAAAATTAATGTTAAACATGAATAAAACTTTTTTCGATGTACTTTTAGCTGGCTTAGTCAGAAAGCCTTGAGCAAACTTCAACTACACCAAAGATTGTTGAAGAGGGCTCATCATTACTTAGTAGTGAGCTTAGAGCTTAAAGCGCACTCCCAGTGGGCTTTTCCAATCCATGTGTGCAGGCTATCTGAGTCACTTGCTCTACTAAACAGATTCTGGATGTAGAACTTACAAATAATAGCCCCCTAAATTTTATTTTTAAGCCCGTGAGACTGACACGTGACATTGTAGGTGTAATAATTAGCTGTCAAAAAAATTTGTTTACCTACATTAATGTCAAAACAAAAATTCCCTAACAAATTTGGGGAGCTGTATAAGGGCTAACTAAAACGCCCCCGACTCGCCTAAATCCGACAGAGCAATTCTTGTCAAAATAGCAATTTGGAGTTCGGCGATCTTGGTAGTTTTAAAATTGGGCAATTAGTCTAGAACAGACAATCCCAATTACCGAAATTACAAAAATGCAAAAATAGCAATTTCCAGCAAAAAAAATCAACCGGTTTTAGATCCAAAATCGCTGGAAAAGCGAGGCATTTTGGTTGTCTTTTATCCTACACGCAAATTTGGATGTTGTTGTGTCGAAATTAAAATTTATGTAAATTAGGATTCATTATTTAGGAATAATTTTATGAAAATTTATTTTTTTATAATTTAATATAATTATCCATTCAAAATAATATTTGTAGGTTTTCTTTTGCATTATTATGTAAGGAATATAAAGGATATGCAGTGACGGTTTTCTATCTTATATTAATCAGTTGACCAATATTACTTAAAATTTTCAAACTAATTAAAAAATGTTTCATGAATTACGTCGAAGGCGTATTTTAAGGGGTCGACTCCTCTTCAGCATTCGTCGTCTGTCGATGGCGAATGAGGAGCCGCCCCGTGTGAATCGAATTAGATCAGCCTGACACGCTGACAAGCTGAGTCATAAACAACTCGATCTTCTTGAATGCAAAGAAATCAGGGTCCAAGGCCATGGCTCTCCGACAGACAGGGAGTCAGAACGGGACGTTGCGGCAGGTGTTAGGGTTTGGTGTTGGGTTGGCCTAGGGACACAGACATGGCTACTGTAAAAATGCAACGAATACGTATACGCACAATGTTTATCGAGTGAGCAACGCGGATTACAACAAGTGCATGACGACTAACCCCATGGAAAAATCCGAGACAGGCTCAACGACTATCACTCTCAACACCACCGGCCATCATTATTACATCTGCGCATATACGGACCACTGCGTCGTTAAGCAGAAGGTGAGCATCAAGGTCTCTACTGCAACTTCTCCCAGCAGTTCACCGTCGCCATCTCCCCTGATAGCTACTCCCGCGGTCGGTCCTGTAACGAGCTCGTCTCCCTCACCAATAGGTTCAGCGGGTTTAGGAGGAGGTTCACCAATCAACCTAGCAACCAGTTCACCAAGTTCGAGCAAGTTCGGTGCTTCTCACAGCACCACATCAGTTGTAGCCACATTCATGGTTATCCTTTATGGATTTGCCACACTATTTCTTTGTATCAGCTAGCGGGGTAGTGTGCAGAGAGAGCCATGTCAAATACACTGAGCTATTATAACCAAATACACACACCAATTTACATATAGACGAACATTGAATGTTGAATTGGGGAAGAAGGAAAATTCACGCAAAGGAAATGCAAATCGCTCATCTAGCAGCGTTGTTGGTCAGAATGTGAGAATCCATGGGGAAGCTATTATATATAGGGATCAAGGGCATTGATAGGAATGTTGAAGAGATGCGTAGACTGGTGACAGAAGTAGTGATATATCAGTAAAGGGGTACAAAAATTGAAGTACCAAAACAATTTTACGACTACAAGTGGAAATGACATCCCTAATTAACAAGGACTTACTAGCCACATTCATGGATTCCAGTACTAGAAGAAGCAGAATGTTTGACTCCCTGTTGCTTCTAAATCATAGGAATTCAAGGCTATATGCATTTTAGGAACTATGATGATTGGAGGAGAAAACTGTGTATTGGAGACACCTTATCCTTTATGTATATGCCCTTCATTTTCTACTTACATATTGCTACAATCCTATAATGACTATGCCTATAATAACTAATTTCCTATGCTTCATGTAAGTGCTCTTGGTTGGTAAACTTTATAGAGAGAATAGAGAATACATATAAAGATATATGTTATTGAAGCAACTTAAGCAAAATGAATACGTCACTCCAGGCGATTCTTGGAGGCGAATTCGGCCTTAAGTTTCGTTTCCTGAATGGAAAATACTTTATGTTGGCAATAGACTATCTTCTCTACAATGAAACCACTGTCTGGTCTGCCAATATAAATAGGCCTGTGTCAACCAATGCGAAGTTGGTTTTCAACAAAGATAGAAATTTGGTGTTGAAAGATGGATACGGAGATGGGGGATTAAGGATCGCCTGCCTAAGATGTCAAAGAAGCCAAGTAAACTAGTAGCAGCACACATATTTATATTGAGAATAAAGCCCAAAAGATATCATACACAATATTGGGAAGCAAGACGTGGTTGACGAAGGAAATGCAAATCGAAATCCCCAATAGAATGTTCAACAACCAACCACAGGTACAATCTGGAATCCAACAACAATACACTCTGCAAGTCAAGAAATTCATTGCTCTGAATAACCTGCAATCAGAAGTTTAATCCCCTCACTGTATCCTCCTTCGATTCCATCACACTGGTCTCAACTTTGGTGAAGTTCGAGGATATACCTGGATACTATGTTTCTACCAAAAAGTGGAATCATCGCTCTCAACGGCCATTAATGTCCCATGAGAGAGGATAAGAAGTCCATGAGAACCACCCCAGAGCTCCATGGAACTGCGACCATATGAGTGATTTACCCATGTTGTCAACGCGATAAAATCCCACAGGTTGGTTATGAATCCAAATTATTGCCGCATTAATATCATGGATGACGATTATGATGCCGAAACTATTGACCACATTGTTGATATAATCTCCCGCATTCGGAAACTTCCTAAAATCCACAGTCTTCATGGCAGAATGTATTGTCTAATCCTTAGCTGCTAAGAAATCATGTCGCAACTCCTCTCACACCATTGAAACAGGCCTTTGAGACCACCTACAATCCAAAACACTCTCGAACCAAGCCTCCATCTCTTTTCCACCTCTCGTAAAAATAATTGTCCAGGGTCGCGGCATGGCATATAGAAATGACACGCCCCCCTCCATTAAAATCATTTGCGTGTTATGCATGACTATCAACATCTGTATCATCACCCCTCTCGTCACTCGTGTAACATGACACGCTATCTCAATATTTCCATGGAATAACACTGGATTTTTATAAAATCAAAGGAAAAAAAGAAACATCCCTTTTGTGCAAAGCCTGTCACAAAATTCTACGTGGATCAAACGTTTAGGAATCGTCTTTCCACTCAGTCTCTAAAGAAGATTCAAGGTGTCATATCTACACCAAAACATAATTAACACCAAATACAATTCACAACATCTTTACAATTGAAACACAAAACAAAAACAAACCATTTTGAGTAGAACATCCTAGTTGCACTAGCATTCTCCCATGAGATCCATATTTTGTACCGAGCCAAAGCATTGTTGACCTCGATTTAGTGTTTAAGGGGTGAAAAATGTGCAGATACAAATGGTTTCACCAAGCAGTTTGCTTGCCCTACCACCTCCATTTCCCAACGGTACGCTAGCTTGAGCAGATGTTTTTACATGATGAGCACGTGTTGTTGCTATGGTGTAGTTGTGTTCCCAAAACCACACGTTAAGGTAGGTATGTGGTAATTACTGATATATTATGGACGGGTTTTCATGGTGTCCACGTATCGGTGATTGTGGACAATTTTCGCTGCTCCACGGCCTCAAATGGTAGCGTGTGGATTTCTTTTGTTTTGCTACGGTGCGGTGCCATGTGCAGTAATTTTTTGCATCTTGGTATGTGGTTTTAGTTACACATCTAGAAATGATAGATATATATTTTATATTTGCCAACAAATCAACCAGAGCATCCTTCGTTCCTTATCCTTTTCCTCCTCCTCATAAATACTAGATCATTCGATCTCATAAATACAAATATGCATTGCATTCTGGTGAAGGAATACGAACATAAGAGGAACTTTTCCCTATAGCCTCCTCCACTTACCAGGTGTAATTCACATGTGCTGCCAGTCTCCATGTAGTAACGAATTTGCATGGCATGCATGTGGCAAAAGGAAGATAGACAAGAGGTTGTGGAGAATGTGGACATCCTAGGCATACTTGGAAAAGTGGGGGCACATTTCTCCATGAATAATGCAACATGGCATCGAGTTGTGGGAACGGCCTGTTGCATGGCTCTCAAGCCAGGTGTCCAATTGCTTTTGCTTTTATTTTCATTGAGACAATTACGTGGCATAACAAAACAAAGGATGTTTTTTATTCTGACTGCAAGTCTTAAAAGAGAGATGTGTATGAATGGTCCTCTACATAGTTGTTTCTGCAGAAGGTTTTGAGTAGTCGATACATGAAGGTGACACTGGAAATTGGAAGAATGCAGCATCACAACACTAATATTATTTTTATGTGTACACCACTTGAAAATAACATGAAACTCATTTCAACATTGTCTTCATATTGATTCATTAAGAATACACAAGGTTTTCCATGACACACACTTCTATCAACTTTTAAAATGAGATGGAAGAACTTTCTACAATAGAAGTTATTGGAACAACATACACAGAAAATTATTGGAAAGACATACAAAGTGCAATGAAAATTCATGTCTTACACAAAAAAGGGAATACACTTGTACGCATATATAAATGCCCTTGGAAGGTACAACATGAATCATCATTCTGCACGTTTATGGAAAACAAATATCGCCCAACACGCACCGACCCTTGTCCGAACAACCATAATCTGAGCATACTTCAAACATGGTGAGCAAATGTACATCACCAAATATGTTGTCTTGAAATACACATCCAAATATGATTCTAAAGCAGAGGGAAAATCAAAGACCTACCATCATATGGTGACTAGAATCACAGTTACATCATTTCCACGTGACTCGACCTCATATGCCTATCATCGTTGGAACTCATAAGCAATTGTTGACCGAGACATCATTGCTCAAGAAACTTGCCATATGTTACAAAAATTACTACTTGTCTATGTACACACAACTTTCTCTCATTTTACAATATATTGAAGTTCTTCTCGGCGTTTCATTTCCCCCGATTTGAGGGTATGCTAATTAATATTATTATTTTATTGTAAAATCTTATTAGTATGGTTGGTTTAGATGGGTCTCATTATGTATGGCTACTTCAGAAGATACATTTAAATATCTAACTATGTTAAGGATTCCTTAGATGCTGCAATTTATTAGAGCACAATCAAGTCTCACAAATCATGAACAAACTAGTTAATAAAACAAAATAATATTATTTCATTATTATAAAATCTTTATATATTAATTATCATATACATGTACTTATTATCTAATTTTTTTTATGACATATACTAATGTCTTTTCCATACTTTGTATAATATTAAGTTAATTTAAGGAATGGTTAATAATTTTCACAAAAATAATTCATTTTTTATATTGTCATAAGCTTCAAATTCACTATCAAGATAAAGTTATTTTTATGAACATATAAATCTCAAAGATAAACATATGGAAAAATATGAATCTATTTATAATTAAAAAAAATACTCATTTATTTTTTATAAGCATATATTTAAAGTTATAACATTTTATTTGTTTTGTATTTCATTTCTTTGTTTTAGGGCTATATTGATATAAGAAGATTTTATTCTATGTTGAGAATCATTTTTGGATTCTCTTTGTTATCATTTGTTTTTTTTTAATTTTTCTTAAGATGAAGTATTAAGTAGATTCGTTGTTTATTCCATTTGTTTTAGATAATGGCATATATTATGTTGCTAAAAAAATAAATTAAGATTTTTAATTTTAAGGTTTTGAGTTTTTTTTTAAGAAAAAAATATGTGTATTTGAAATTTTAGGCATACATTAAACTACACTTTTACGAGTCATATTAGCTCATAGTTAAAAAATGTCAAGATTGTTCATATAGTATATTAATGACCTCTAAGTGACTAATTGTTTTCTAACAAAAGACATATATAGTCATCATGAGAGCCTTAAAATGGATTCCTTATAAAAACAAAAAACAGACCTCAAGAAAACTATGCTCTATTATTTGTACCAAGACAAGCTCCATATCTCATAGAAAAGAAAAAAAGTGTTTTGATCTTATAGTGAATTGCCCCTACTCCACAAGTTCATCGAGACCCTTGGCATGCTCCATCAAAGAACCCCCAAGGTATAGAATAATCAATATTAGTTTCCAACAAAAATCTTGGGATTTTTGTTTTGGATTTCTTTTATTGCTCCAAAGGAAAGGCAAATTTGATATCATAGTCTTCCAAGATGATCCTCTTCTCCATCAGAGATCAACTTAATTTTAAGGTATTAAGTTAATTTTAAAGTTTTTAAAATATTATTTATTTTGTTTTTCAAAAGAATATACGTGGAATAAATTTCAAACATGTAATTTTAAGTATAATTATTATTAAAAATATATTTAAACTATTCATAAATTCACATTTCCTTAGTAGTAAATGGAAAGGTGGTTACCACTAAGGGTATTGGGTTCTTCGCTCTATTAGTGATTTCTAACAAGGATCGACTCTCTTTCATGTTTTTTTCTTTTCAAGAGAACCTTCTTTGGAGCAACTTCTCACGACTGGCTCATCCCCTTAGCTTTATTTGGAATTTGGTGTGTGCACACAGTGTTAGAGCATAATAACCTCTCCATAGCATCACTCTCTCACCTAGGGACTCAAGTCACGGTTTCATGAGTCTATTGGATCAAATTGCATCCAATTTGGTCTTCTGAACCACCCTAGAGCTTACTCCTAAGATCCAAGGGGCCTACACTATTATTTATAAGTCAATTGTCATTTATAGAGTTCATAACCATCTATTTTTAACTATTGAGGGTGCATTCCATAATTTGGGGATTCTTTCCCTGATTTTAGAAATGATCCACTGCAATTAGAGTTAGGTAGTAAAACATGGGGTTCACTCCTCTCAGTTCAGGGTCTCAACTACCTCTAGAAGCTATTCTAGGCTACTAGTGCATCTGTTGAGCCTTTTTAGGGATGAACACCACATGCATGAGTCAATCATCAATTGTTCTTTTCATATAGGTGATTAAGTCCCCTTAGGGTCCAGTTAGGGTGGTTGTGGCATTGTTAACTCACCTTAGAGAGTTTGGATGGCTAATTACAATGGGCATTATGGCTCTAGTTAAGCCTCTCTAGGATCTCATGCACTAGATGAGCAATTTGAATTGCCTCCTAGACCTATTCAAATAACCTATATGTAATAACTCACTCATTATTTGTATAGTTAATGGAATACAATAGTGTTGTGTGTTATTGAAAGATATCATTGCATCTCTTTGATGGTTTGATAATTAATGACATGATTTTGTTACATTATTGATTGCTTGCAAATGTATTGCTTTCTTGTTTAGAATCTAGTTCTTTATGCTCCAAACTCTTATATACAATAGAAAGGAATATTCACTACATGACAAGAATTCTGAAACTTTCTCAAATAGTCTCCTCTACTCACTTTTTGGGATTGAAGAGATACTTCCAAGTGGCATCGCCTAGGACAGAGCATCCAAGGAATCAAATTATTTCCATTTCTATATGCATGTTGAGATGAAGGCATTGTGTATGAGACTTTCAAAATGTGAGCAAACAATGTGGTGTGTGATTTCTCTCACATGAGTTCAAAAGGAACCTATCAAGGAGTTGTGAAATACTTGGTAGTATATTGGAAATTGAAAAGGAAATAGATCTAAACAAAACAAAACATAAATACCCTTAAACATGCATGCAAACCGATATCATGAAACTCGCCATCGAAAGAAAATGCTACATGTAAAAGAATGTACATAACTTTTATTACACAAATAATTCAAATGATAGAGAACACACCTTGGTACCATTTGTTGAGAGTGATGGGCCTCCACAGCTGATCCAAGGGTAGGTTCATTTGTATCCATGTAGTCCCAATCTCGAGCCAAGTGTTGGTTGAGGATTCCCCTGATGGTGAAATTACAAAGAAGGATGTGGTTTCTCTCTCTTTTATAAAGGAAATTTAGTAGCATGTGGGCGTTTTTTGGATATATGAGAATACAGTTATGAAATGGTGACCATGAGAGCTTATTTTACAGTCAAAAGTGTGGTCAAGAAATAGGATCTAGATACAATGTGCATGTTATCCATTCCCTTGATTATTTTTTGTAAATAAAAACTATATATTACTGCTTAAAAAGAGTATAGAGCTTGTCACACAGTTTCTTCAAAAACTTAGGCATTCCCGGCTGAGATCGACCAAACAGGAATCCAAACACCGACCAAACTTATCAAGCAGAATCTAAGACATTCCCGACAGAAAACCCGCCAAATAGGAATTTGACATAGACATGGATAGTAATGTTCAAATCCCTTATTAGCTAGACCATACAGAATTACCATCTGGTGAATATGAGAAACAAAAACAGAGTTCTGAAAACCCCGAAAGATAACCCAAAACACAGAGCTTAATCAATTGTGACAGTAGGAGGATCCCTACCAGCGATATCCAGGATCTGATGTGGTCCGGTTGGCTGATTCTGATCTTTGGCCACGTTCCCTACACTCCTAGGAGGACTCTTGGTGCCACCACGAATGTTGCCGCCATGCTCCTCGTCGCCCTTCCCCTGAATGACAAAGGTAATACCAATTTTCTTGGCAATGGCATCTATTTTCGAGTGCATCACCCGACTGTCCAAATTATGGGCCTTCCAGGACCTAACCGATTCTTCGTCACCTCTGTTCTTGTTGAATGAATCCATCAGAACATGCACCATCAAATTCTTGGTAACCCAGTAAGTCATGAGGGTTCGCTCGTAGATAGAAGCGTGACCGACCGTGGTACCAGGGTCTGCCACCCAGTCTTCAATTTCGCTGCGAACTTCCTCAATTGGAAGGCTCTGAACAGTATCCCATAGCTCCTTCTCAACTCCCTCTATTTCTTCCTTGACAGACGGGGGAATACGACCGCAGAAGCCTTAAGGCGAGAATTGGACGAGGTCCGAGTAACACGGCCCACCCGAACGCTGCCTTGCGCAGACGATTCTCCTCCAAAAAGATGCCCACTGTCCCCGAGACAGTTTGGCTTCGTGGAAATATACCGATGCTTGGGGGCCATTATGAAATCCTCCAGCGGTTCAGCTGGTCTAACCCAAAAAAACCACCCACGCTCACACTCGACAATGCTCTTAACACTATCACTAAACCAGCAAGCAGGCAGAGCATTAGAGATAACAATGAGATTGCAAGAAAAACCAGGCATATTTGAAACCTGAAACGTCATCATAGAGAAAACTGCAAGTTGATTGACTTCCGTCATTGAGTACGGGCAATCCCTCAGTGAGTTTAAGAACCCACAAAAGGTAATGAGGAATGTGTTGGTGAGGGTACATCGAGATCTGCCCCCGTCCCTTTCACCTATTCTGCCACACTTAAGGTTGAGCTCGAACATGTCAATCACAGTAACCAATGGTACGGAAGGCGTCATTCAGATCAGGAATGATCCAGAACACGAGGATCCCTCATTAATTCCCCCATCCACCTACTGTTAGCAGCCTGGAACGTGGACACATGTCCAGTCATCGGGTGAAAACCCACCATATCAGCTTCGGCTAGGTGACAACAAGTCCTGATCCAATCAGCGTGATGAAAATCAGCCAGGGAGCCAGTCGATAAGGCATTGCCAGCCTCGATGCCATGATTCCCAAGGAAATATGCCACTTTATTGGCTTCTCTTTTGACATGGACAAAGGATATAGCCGTCTCATTGGAAAGAAGCTCCCTCAGGTACACCAAACGGCCCAGGGGATGCTAGTTGGAGGATACTTTCTCCGGGGATTGGCTGTGAATAATTCTCTTAGCCATGTGGACAAGAATCAGAGATTTCCCTTCCAGGATCACGAGAAACCATGCTTCCGAGAGGATCAATTTAAGTCCCTGGATAAGGCCTTCGAGCTCAATAGAAATGTTGGAATCGTGGCCAATAGATCCAAAGACGACCTTCAATATGATGCCTGAACTATTCCTACAAACCCCACCAAAACCCGCAGGGCCCGGATTTCCCCGGGAATATCCATTCCCTTGATTTATTAGTGGAGATGTTATGGTTTTTGAAGTTATATATGTTGTTGATTTCGACCATGTGATGGTATGTGTCCACTTTTAGTCACTACTTCCCTTGGGGAAGCGCAAAATTATGAATGATCATTAAAGTTTCACTTTTTGGACCAGGTCAAGGGTTTTTAGGAAATATGTGTGACCAAGGTCATGCTTTTTGAAGGAAAAGGCGCAACCCTTAGGTTATGGTCAAATTTTTAGTTTGGATTTTAGTTTTTCGTCCATTTGGTCATTTCCTCAGGTCATGTGGATGAAATGGGATGGAAAATGGTGCTTATACTACTGATTATGATGTATAATGATTATGAATCCGATGACAAAGTAGGTGATAAAATTTTGGTAGTTAACATGCAAAAAACCTCTTTAGAAGTAGTGGATGGTATTATTGCTCATTTATATTCATTTGTTAATCTTCAAGTGGAATTGATGGTACCTTCATACCACCCTCATCTAACTATGAGTGGAGAATCTACTTCACCTCCACGTTCCTCTATCTTTATGGAATATGTGGATAACACCTGGAATAGGTAGCGATTCCCCACTTTTATATTGTGTAAGGAAGTATAGCCACTAACCTCTAGGGAAAAAAAAGACTATGTTTATATTAAGAATATGTAGCTTTATTGAAATATTTAAAATCAACTCAATAAGGTCAAGCATGTTATAAGTGAGATTTAAACTTGGATGGAGAAGATAACATCTTCTTCTCTTAACCACCCACTACTACTTTTGGGGTTCCAATTCGATGCTTGCATTGATGTTCAATGCAAAAATAAATTTTCAATGTCGAATTGAAGTTGAATGGGAAGAAAATCTAAGAGAAAATGCATCAATCTCTTAATAAATGATGCTTAAGCAATGCCATCTAAGTGGCGTGGCTTAAGCGACATTAGGTAACATCACTTGAGCCACGTTATGTAACATCCCTTAAGCGATGTTACGTAACATGGCTTAAGATATTTCAAAAACAACCTTTCTGAACCCCAAAATCAAGGTTTCTAAAGTGCAAAATCCGATTCCAAAAGTGCCAAATCCAGGTTCCAAAAGTGCCAAATCTGGTTCCAAAAGCGCCAAATCCAGGTTCCAAAAGCATACTTTTTCTTTTGATATCGCCACTTTTGAAATTGATTTTTGTGCTTTTCCGATATGATAAATATGATAATGGCACTTTTAGAACTTGATTTTTCCATTTTGGAAGGCTACTTTTAACACTTCCAATTCTTAAATTTGAAAATTTGAAAACAGATTTTGGAACTTTCAAGCTTTGATTTTGCATTTTCAAAAACCAAACTCGACACTTTACAAGTATTATAATCACTGGGAAATTGAACATACTAGTACAAACAAACACCAAGTGTATTATTTAACAAAATACTTTCATTTTATTCACAATTGGCATCACATCATTCACGCCATTCAGGTGCAGCAAGCACAACCACAATTGATCTAACAAGAATGTGTCATTGATATCTTGGCAAGTATATGTTTTTGTTATAATACAGTTCCCTTCCTCATTACAAACATGTTTTTCTTTCGAGTCATCTATAGTCACTGTATTTGTAACATCCCAACCATGGATCAAAATGTCCCAAAATTTTTTTAAAGGCTTGAGAAATACTTAAGTATTTCCATCACCCTGATAACCCTCTCTGGCTATGCAAGAACAATATTCTTGTGTTCAAATTACTCTAAATTGTTCACTTTGCAATCCTATTCTTTGTAATAATGTTGGCAAAAACTCGTCAATGTTTTTGTTGTTGTGCAGATGTCCATACCCCAACTTCAAATATACTAAAGCATTTTAAAAAAATTCCCTAAATCCTGGACGTATAAAATAATACTTTGTGATTGATTTGATATCTTGTGTTCGTGGCAATCCAAATTTCTTTTTTTATGAACTGCGTGTAACAAAACTCCATTGAACTAAAAAATAATCAATGGTTTACTAGTAACAAATCTTCTAGTATCTACAAACAAAACACACACACACACAACCCATTCAATAAAATATTATGTTTGAATGTTTTTAAGTATATTGCTTTCATGTTCTACAATTTTTTAAACAAATTTTGAAATGCATCACCAAATACATGATACGATGTCCATAAATAATATGATAATTGTCCAATAAAATTTACATCAATTAAATGTAAATTTACATCAATTACATCTTGTGTTCGTGGCAATCCAAATTTCTTTTTTTATGAACTGCGTGTAACAAAACTCCATTGAATTAAAAAATAATCAATGGTTTACTAGTAACAAATCTTCTAGTATCTACAAACAAAACACACACACACACAACCCATTCAATAAAATATTATGTTTGAATGTTTCTAAGTATATTGCTTTCATGTTCTACAATTTTTTAAACAAATTTTGAAATGCATCACCAAATACATGATACAATGTCCATAAGTAATATGATAATTGTCCAATAAAATTTACATCAATTAAATGTAGAAGTTGTCAAAAATATACAAATCACTAAATGAATTGTTGTCTGTATAATGTGACGGTCATTTGAAGTTGAATGTATTCAACCAATGCCCCATTTTTTAACAAGGCCCGAGATAATTCAATAGAGAACACAAAATTGTTTGTTATTTCTCTCTCTTGTGAACCGTCAAATGTCCAACTAATTGGCATTTTCAAGCAGTTTTCCTTACTATTATCTGTTGATTGATATTGCCCTTCATCTATAAACAACATGTCCATTTATATATATATATATATATCCATATTGGATAAGTACATCCTTGAATGACTTTTTGTATATGTGCAGTACTTCTCCAACATTACAATATGCAGACATTGAGTAATTATAAATAGTACTATGTTTTCATTGCTCTCGACCCCAAATAAATACAAAGTCTTCATTCTTCAACCATTCAAATATACCAAGGAATTTTTTAATTTCCATGTTGTCGAGCGAGGAAAACCGCAGAGCAACTTCAAAATGTTCTCTAGCAACACTGATAATATTGGGGCTGAACATCCGTGCATGATAACGATAGAAAATATGGACAAAATGAGGTTGTTTGGAAGAATCTTCAATGTTGGATAACATCTGAAATCCAAAGAGAAATCCCTCTACTCCCAGGACCAATAGTTTATTTTGCGGTGATATCCGGACTGCATACAAAAACCGTGACTATATATATAACCACAACAACAACACTTCGTTCATGAAGTTAATGATCACAAACATGCAACTCTAAATGAAGATTTTGATTTCCAAAGATTAATACAAAAATCACCTAAAATTTCATAGATTCAAATCATCACAGAAAAAAATAGAAAACACATTGAATGATTTAAAATCTCCATAGGTTACATCTTGTGTTTCCCGCTCTTGAAAGAGGCAATGATAGGTTACATTTGATGGCTATTACTCAACTAGAAGAAGGCATTGAAGGTTCTGATATCAGTTTATTCATGCATTTTACTAAAACCCTACCAGAGTCAACGTACCAATTCACTATTTGTCATAGCGGACAATGCAATAAAGGGCTTACTCAAAATATAGTTTTCACATGGATGTGCTTTCACATCATCACCCTCCAAAACAAACATTGATGTATTACTTTGTGAATTTTTCATTGGGAACTCCTCCCACACACTCTCCATATTTTTTTGTGTATTTCCTTCTTTATTGTAGGTACATCTCTCTCGAAACCATAAAAATAAAATATGTTCCCCATATGATTTTTCTGCACTACCTGCCCTCAAAATTTTTGTAAACAGTGACTTCCCCTCTTTGACCCCACATTTAGATGACCAAATCCCAACATTGAATTTGGAAAGACATAATCCCAAAAATTGGATGGCATATGTTCGTGACTCATATGAAGTTTCTTTGTGTTTAAATTCAAATTCACCAACAATACTTTCTTCCCCCTTTTTTACTTTTTTCCCTCCAACAGTATTTTTTTATTTCCCTTTTTTCTCTTTTGGAGTAATTTTTTGTGACTTTCTTGCGAAATAGAAAACCTTCCATTTCTAATATCAATAACATTTTTGTATGGGAAGCTACACAGAAATATTGCTTGTCATTATATATTTCGGAATAAATTTGTTTTATCAATTTAAGTAGAAAATATTCTTTGTCTTTTACCTGTCAATGCCAGGCCAACATTTGAGTGGTGAGTAACATTGTTTGAGATACCATGTTTTGACACCAACCCCTTGCTTGGTTCATTATTATCTAAGCTCTTGCTTGGTTCATTATTATCCAATGTGATTTGTTGACTAATATCCATAGACATTGTCGATTCCATCTCTGGTTGTGGATGATCCACATGTTGAATAGCAATCCAATCATCTTGACCTGGAAATTTGCAGGTATACATTTTATATAACTTTTTGCAAGTATCCAAGGTCACTATCCTTGTTCATAATTTAGTTAATTTAACTAGGATCTTGGAAAAATAATTTTTTACCTTCTTGTTCATCTTGTTCTCCAATTTGGTAGTTCTTTGTGGATTGTCTATCACATTCAATGTCGTCATCGGATAGTATAATTTTATTGGACGATACCTGAGTGTGCTCTTTATTTGAAGTTGTAGTAGAATAGGAATTTGAAGAATTTATTGAACATAACCGACCGAGAAAAGTAAAATGCAATGAAATAAGACATCTGAAAATGTTAATACAAATACCTTGGTTTATACCCAATTCATGATAGAAACTATTCATAAACAACTCTTGTTGTACTGACTCCAAAATAGAAATAACTATTCTATCTGGTGACCTAATCAATGAATGAAGAACTCTACCTCCTGCGTACAACGAAATAACTGTACCTCGAGAAGAGACCAGTCTGGAAACTATGTGATCCCATAATTCTTATGTCATTTCTTTTTCAAAAACATGGATTCTCGAACTATCATCGTTAACCTTGGGAAAAGGTAAATCAATCATTGGTAGGCCCTCATCCTTCCAATCCATATCCATTTGAAAAGTAGACAAAATAATCCTCATCCCTTCCAATTCTCCAACACTATATAATATAGAATCCTATAAATAAGTCCTTGGAGAAATCTCTATAAACTCCCTTGGTAGGATTCCGCGTTACCTTTTTTTTATTTCTTGCTAAAAAGTGTGAAATCTTTAGAAATCATACAAGAGTTTTCCATATCAGGTAAAAAAATACAAGCACATGCCGCTTCATTTGATTCTAATTAGTACAACAATGCAAGCATATCCTCTTTTGTCCGTGAACTATCACAATTACACATATCAACAACAACAAATTCACAGTTGATTGCCGCACCAATTTAATCTTCTAACAAATAACCAACCACTTCATTAAAACATAACACCTCCAACTTTGACTCCACTTCCACTAGTTTCTTATCTTCTCTTTCTCCTTTAGCATGTGCCCAAGCAATGGCTTCTTGCTTATTTATTTTAATATTGGCTTCAAACTAAATTGGAGTTGACTCCATTGGGGTACCATAAAAAAGGATCCATTGTTCTATCATTTTTTTTTCTAAAATCCTTCTCCTCTAACCAATTTTGAAAAATATATCTCTATATATGAAAGATAGTTATTTAACTATTAATATTAATAATAATCTATTTTTAAAATCACATCCAAGTAAAAATTTGTTGTATGAGAACCCCTTATTTATGGGACAAGGGATCCTTTTTGAGCATCGATGTACTCCTAATATAAAAGCCGTTATATCAAAAAAGAGATACCACATTTATACATAAATAGAAATACTCTAAGATATGTGCATAAAAATATTATTAACATGCAAATATAAATATAGTAACAATACTGAAATATTTTATGAGTTGTGGTCTTTGAGTCTTCTGGAGTTGAGAAGAGATTTGGTCTCTCTTAATCTATACTTATAATTAAAAAATCAATGTAAACCCATAACCTTAATTTCTAAACAATGAAAATTTTATATTTACAAATTCTTTTAAATATTTAATAAATATAAAAGTAAAATAAATCTATACTAATATTTTTAAAAATATTTTTTCTTGGATGCAGATGGGGTAGACGACCAAGTGGATCATTGAGGAAGACACGTAGTCAAAGCTGCTAGTAAAGGTGGCGAGTAAATGTGGAAGGGGACGCTAGACATTGTATTGAAGATTGGAGGCAATGTGAAGTTAATGCACAAGAACAGAGGGTTGTTAAGTATTAATGTGATGGGAGTTTTGGTACAAAGCCAAAAGGGTGGAATAGACAAGAAGCAAGCAAACGAATTGCAAGGACGACAACAGGGAATGAGGATCAAATGGCACAGAAGGGAAGGTGACCTGAGGAACGTGCGAAGGAAAGAAAGGGAAATGAATGATGAGAGAAGAAGTATGAATGGAAATAATAGGAAACAAAATTATGACAGGAAGAGTTAAAGGCATTAATGGGAGCTTCGACGCCCTGTGGGAGATGAACCGGACAATGAAGGCGACTATGGAAGCCAACAGGATAAATAACAAGTGGAGGAAAGCAGTGGAGAAGAATGCGGTGAGGAGGAGAATAGAGGCTCTGGAAAGGATACACTATTTGGAAACTCTGTTAGTTAAGGTAGGAAGCATGGCCCCCCGCCAGAGAATGAGAATCAGGCGGGGAGGTAGAAGTAGAAGAAACAAAATAATTGTGAAAAATGAAGAGGAGAAATGGTACATGAAAGGAATCCCGAAGTATTTGAATGAGCATATATGTGGAATCGAGGAAGAGGAAATGACAGAAAGGATGGAAGATAAGGAGGCACTGGTGGGGATAAACCCACACTGGATCCTGCGAAGGATTCTGGCAAAAATTATGGTAGAAAGAGAGTTTTGGGGACCTGGTACATCATGCCCTCAATAATGCCAAAGAGGAATGGGGGTGTAATATCATGGACATGGAAGGTGTTATGGGTCTGGAAAATGCCCTGTATGCTCTATAGGAGGAGCAAGGGGAACCACCATTGAATGTGGGAGAAGTTCACGCTTAGAGGAACAAGGACCAACAAAAATAGCATGTTGGAAATGAGACGATGGCACATGTGACTACAGAGCAGCAGCAGGAAGAGGAGAACCACATGACGGGAGAAGTATGTGGACCACCAACGGAGGAGGTGAAGGAGGATACGGCGACAGAATTACTCCCTTGAGTAATTCAGAATTCCTTCCAGCATTGTTTTTGCAGGAGTGATAATGTCGAATTTCCCAATTTTGTTTTGTTAAGCCTCATTGTAGACACTATTAATCTTAGAATTTAGGGTGAGGCAATAATGGGAAAGTTTAATGTTGTATCACCAAGCGAGGGGTATGCTTGGGGGGCGTAGAATGGTACTTTTGAAAGAAGACTGTAATAGACTGTGATATGCATAGTCAGATGTGGGGAACAAATTCTATAGGGGGAATTTGGCTCAAATGGAGTGAAACTCTGTAATTTTTGGAAAAAGAGGTGTTTTATGAAAAGTTGTAATGGGGTAAAGCAGGGTAGTGGACATGATGGGCTCATAAGCAATCAGAGACCCGAGAAGGGTCATTTTGTAACTATATGTATAAAAAGTCTTACACAGTAATGTAATTTTCAACTCTTACTCATGAAAAAAAAATCATTCATAAATAAAAAAATCCCATGAAAAATCTATTTGTGAAGTGGTTGATTGTTACGAGGATTATCACATAATTAAAACATATTTTCCACTAGCATAAATTCAAAAAAAAAAAATTAGTCAAGTAATAAAATTTATTATAATTTAATTATTAGATGTTAGTGATGTGTAAGGGGACATACTTTCATCCGTGCTATGCCTTTGTCTTGAGTCATTTTCTTTAAGTGATGAAGACTAACTCTTAGTTAATCAAAAGTAGTTTTAAGTTTTACTCCATAACTAAAAGAACACCTTCAACTTAAATAATATCAATTCAAGAAAGCTATCACAAATTGAATAATGTATTTTCTACTAACATTTAGCTTTAATATATACCAGCATAGATCCATCTTAAATCTACCAAGAACCGAGAGGGATCAGATCTCTAGAGGTGCAAACCATTTTTTAGAGTGTAAATGTTGAGGAAGTTTTTTAATTTATCTAATTTGTGTAGTTTTATATAATGTCTTTGTAAATGTTTTAAATCTAATTTAAGCTAACATATTATTTTTTATAATTTTTTTTTTTTTAAAGAGGACACATCTCACCTCCAAGATGAGCAGACAAGGAGTTACACATCCCCCTACTGCGATGTAGCCTCTTTGGCGCAATTACTCTTATTACTAGTATAGATCCATCTTAAAGGGGAACTACCAAGGGCCAAGAGGGATCAAATATCTAGAAGCGCAAACCCCTTTTTAGAGTGCAAATATTGAGTAAGTGTTTTAATTTGTGTGGTTTTATATATGCAGTTGTAAATGTTTTAAATAGACAACATGTTATTTTTTATAATATTTTATTATTTTTTAAAAAGGACATGTGTCACTCGAGGATGAGCACGGAAGGAGTTACACATCTCCCCCTACTAGGTTGTAGAATGAGCCTCTTTGATGCAAAAATTTAATTGCTTACCCATAAAATAAACTTTAATCTTCATTTTATATTTTATTTTTATTTTTATAATAATGTTTCATTTAAAATTTATGAAGTGATTCATGAATATTTGATTTAAAATGTATGGAAGGAGACATGAATTTATTGAAAATGTGGTCCAAAAATATTTTTTAATTTTTAATTTCTTATTACATATTTACTTTATATATTATTTAATTTTTTCAATATTAATAAAATTTATTTACTAATATTAATTTTATTTTATGTTGTTATTAAATTTTTATTTTTATTATTAAATATATAATTTTGTTATAATTTTCTTAATGTGTGTGACAAAGATGATGATGGTGACGAGGATTTATTTAATCTATTAAATCTTAAAAGAAAAATATTATTTAAATTATTATAAAATTTTATTTCTGTGCTCTAAAGAAAAGTTTTTTTGGTTTTCTTCGAACTTATTTTTTTCAATTCACTACAATCAATTGTGTTGTTGAACATGTTAAGTCATTCAATGATATGGCAACCACATTAGAAGTCATTTAATAACTTTCGAAGGGATTTTGGTTTCCGTTTCCACTCTTCAGTTTCTCTTTGATTTCAGTGATTTTGAAGTATGGATGGGCTTTTGTGCAGGGTAGTAATAGGAAAGAAATCCCCACATATGGTATGCTGGTGTAGAACTTTAGAAGAATAACTAGTGTTTTTGTTGTAATTGTTGAAGGAAAAGAGGACTGGAGAGAAGGACCATCATAGATCAATTTTAATGCAAAATCTATTATGTACTCACAGCGATGAAAAATTTAGTTAAGGTGAATAGCTTCCACTATAGTTTAAAACTACATTGATATTGATTTTGCTGAAGAGGTGCATTCTACAACTCAATAGGGGGAGATGTGTAACTCCTTCCATGCTCATCCTATAGTTGACACGTGTCCTTTATAAAAAAATAAAAAAATATTATAAAAAATAACATGAAATAGTTGACACGTGTCCTTCACATGAAATAGATGGTTCTTTGCATCATTTATCACACATAGGAATGCTTTGGTTCTCTCAGGAGTGATGTATACCTGTAAGAGTTTTTCTCCACAATAAGCCCATGTTGTCTTTGTGCATTCTTAGTTTTGTTTCCGGCTTATTAAGGTCTTATTGTTTGTTTCTGTGCCTTCTTGTTATCTCTTTGGTTGTTTATTCGATGGCATTTACATCGTATTTGAGCTATCCTTGCAGGTTATGCCACTAGCCCTATAGTTCAATGTTCAATGCATGTAGTTCAATTCATTGCATGCTTGTTAAGGGTTATGTGTAATGGTTTTGATTAGCTTGAAGATTGGAGTTTGTGAGTTTCAGATGGATTTGGTGGTGTCCGTGCAATGTAGAGGTTTAATGGCTTTTTAAATGCTACAAACATCAAGTTTTCATCATGAAGTCAAAAGGAATCCACGTGGTATAGAATAAATAGTGAATGGATAAACTGTCACGAGGCATAGAATAGGCAGTCAAAAGATTAATTGTTAAGGTACTCGAAACTTCTTGAATACTAACTTAAAAAAAATTATAAAAAAAAAATCCACACATATCGGAATAAAAAAACCTAGGCAAAACTCACAATTTTTTGTTTTTTAAGCATCAGCAAGTTTTTATCCCACATGAACATTATTTTGTTTGAATCCTGGTGGGTTCTAGTTTCGTGGAAAAAAAAGGAACATCAAAGACTTAGTGAATAGTGGTTTCTTTTTTTCTTAAAACTTTAAAAGGAGAAAGGAGATGATAAATGAAGTATCTTCTCATTAAAACAAAATTGGGCAATGGGCATTCTTGGTTCTACACCTTTGAAAGGAGGATGGAGATGATAAATGAAATATTTTCTGATTGAAACAAAATTGTGCAAGGGACATTCTTGTTAGCATACTACATCTTTGAAAGGAGAAATGTATTTTTTTTGTAAGGATATTTATTGTGAGGCTAAATCTCAATGTCTTAAGCATTGCACTATAGTTGAAAATGGCTTAAGCCTTTTATGTCATATTATGTCTCTTGCTTTGCTTTCTCTATAGTTTAACATGGTATCACCTATATCATGTTAAATTATAAAACAAGCAAGTACTAAACAAAATTGGAGGAAAAGGCTTTAGACATTCTCAACATTGATCTTCATACCAATGACGGTATTATATAGTACATGGATCATAGTCACTTTTAGATCTAGATCTCATTGATGAGTCATCGGTGGATATGTATGAAACTCATAATGTGATAAGAATAACAATTCACATTAAAGTTGATCTAGAACTTTGTGATTGCATAAGGACTCACAGTCTAACATTCCCATCCTCAATCACAAGTCTGGATAATTATACCAATAAATTAATAAGAATTGGTATCATCTTCAATCTGAAACTTTTGAACTAAGCTTCGACGAAGATATGCCTAAAAACCACCTACTAAGCTTTGAATGAGAGCTGAAATTTTGGAAGTGAGCAACTTCCATGCCTAAACATTTCCTACTTTTTCTAAAATAATTTGGCGTCTTCTGCTAATTGGGTGAATAAATAGGATCACCATTATGCTATATGTGAACAAATAGGA
Organism: Larix kaempferi; assembly: GCA_027924585.1. Lineage (NCBI taxonomy): Eukaryota > Viridiplantae > Streptophyta > Pinopsida > Pinales > Pinaceae > Larix > Larix kaempferi. Next base: position 5,143,981 of record BSBM01001130.1, on the reverse strand, counting down.
TCACTAAGTACTCTCCAAAATTGGACACAATTAGGTGTTGTGCATCCATTAATAGTTGAATAGTTTGTTGAGGATACCAGTGTATATGTTGGAATTAAAGATAATTTGATGATTTGAAGAGGAGCTTAGATGCCATGCTAAACTTCCTTGATTTGATTTGTAGATTAGTTGTTGATCAATTTCCTAATTGAATTGATAGGACTTCAACTAAAATTGATTGAAAAAGAGAAGGAAATGGTAAGAATGCATATGGTTGATGCATCTTGTAATACAGATGATATCATGCAAACAATTGATGCTACATGTGATACAAATGACCTATTGGTTGAAACTCATGCACCAAAATATAAGATTGATGATGACAAGGAATTAGTGATAAGCATTGCATTGATGAACACAAGTTTTGAAGATGAGTTAAAAGAATAAGCATAGAGTGACAACAGTTGCAGTGAATGTGAATCTAAATTTGGAGAACAGATTAATGAAGGGAATCATCATCTTTCCAAGACAATCATTAGAGCTTGGGAAGAATTACAATCTAACAGAAATCGATAGGGCCTAGGATTATAAAAGGCAACTTTCACATTCCAAATTATTCCAAACTAGTTCAGTTTGTGAGTGTAGGATTCTTGATGAAAATTTGAATGCTCCAGAAACTAATGAAGAAGCAATTGATAAAAAAACACATGGAAGAAATTATTGAATGCTAGCATTCTCATAGAGTTGGTCATTTAGAGAATCAGTGTTTTGATCTCCATCCTTGTATTCATTGTGGGAAGAAAATTAATCACCATTCAGAAAAATGTAGAAAGAAGAAGAAGGATAAAAAGAAAACAATCCATGATGGTTGGATAAAAACTTGGAAATGGAACCAAGAAGGAAAGAATTTGCATAATTCTTATTGTCTAGTTCAGTCATGGGTAAGGACACATTTGAATGGTTAATTTACAAAAGAAAACAAACTTCAATCAAATATTGTAGATGATAATTTTGGTCATGAGTCATGACTATGGTCCATTCTAAATTAGTACTCCCTTGTACCTTAAGGGGGGGAGTACAAAAATGAAAGAAGAAATATACTCTCTTGAACCTCAAGGGGGGGATTACAATGAATAAACAAGCTTACTGGGTGAAAATGGTTAGTGGTCAACCAAAACCACCACATTGATGAAGTCAAGATGGTTAGTAATCAACCAAAACCACCAAGCATGTGGCATCAAAATCGGCTATTGAAGAGAATCCAAATTTCAAGATTGGATCCCTTCCAAATTCTTCTAACCTTGCACCTAACAAGGGGGGGCATAATTGATGATAGTCAAGCTTCAATATTCGAAGTCCTATCAAAATTCAATCAAACAATTGATCTACTCAATAGATATCTACAAATCAAATCAAGGAAGTTTCATATGGAATCTAATATCCTCTTCAAATCATCATCAAATCAGCATTTGGGAATTCCAACAAGTAAACTAATCTCCTCAACAAACTATTCAACTATTCATGGGATTTTCAACACCCAATTGTGTCCAAATTCAAAGAGAGAACAATGATCTTATTTATTCACTGATAGCAAAGTGGTGATCCTATTTGTTCATCAAATTAGCAGAAGACACCAACTTCTTTTAGCAAAATTAGGGAATGTTCAGACACGACAGCTATTCACTTCCAAAATTTCATCTCTCATTCAAATTTCAACATGCATATTGGCGGTTTTTCAAGCATATCTTCATCAAAGATCAATTCAAAATCTTCAAATTGAAGACGATAACAGTTCTTGTTACTTTACCAGTATTAATTATTCAGACTTGTCATTGAGGGGGAATGCCAGATTGTAAGTCCCTAGACAATCACAAAGTCCTAGATCACCTCTCATATGAGTTGTTATTCTTATCACATTATATGATTTTTAATACTTATCCACTAATGTGTTGTCAGTGATATTTAGATCTAGAGGTGACTATGATCCATGTACTATATAATACAACCATTGGTATGAATATCAATGTTGAATATGGCTTAATCCTTTTTTGCCATATTGTGTCTCTTAATTGCTTTCTCTATAGCTTAACAGTGTCATCATCGTACGAGGCAAGAATTTAACCTCCTCTACTGCAAAAGAATGTACACATAACTACCCCCAATGACCTAAAAATCACAGGGGCTAGTGATGTCGACACTAACATATCTATAAACATATAGAAATCGAGTCTCTCCTACAACATCGGGTAGTAGATCAAAGAAATAGGGAAAATCCTCCTCCCTCCCAAACAACCCAATGATAAAATAAGAATCATCATCTGTGGGTTGGTACCACAAATCAGGACCAAACACCAAACCTAAAGGCTTGTCTACCATGATCCCATCAATGAATCATATGCATAAACAAACCTACATTCCCCTTGAGGTCGGAGTTAGCCTCCTCAAAAAACTTGATGGTTCCATATTCCATCAAGAAATGACGAGACTAAATTATAATAGGATGAGGGTACGAATCCCTCTCCCTCTCTCGGATCTACCAAAATGACATACATAATTATAGGTGTTAACTTGTTGTTGTTATGGTTGTGTATGTCCTTGATTCATACACAAATTTCATTAGGCACATATCTATAAAATACAAATCTATTGATTTTTTTTGCATTACCAATGCACCTAATTTACAAAAATGCATTGTAAATGGTGATCTTACATATCAAATGCATTGCTAATATTGGTTTAACCCAAGCACCATTAACAATGCCCATATGTAAACAAGCGATGTGATTTAACCATTGATGTGTGAAATATATAAAAACACAAAAAAGTTCCTAATCAAATTGATCTTGACAATGCGAAATAAATATTAGAGTATAGTGCCATGACTATGTGTTATTAACAATAGTGGGTGGTGTGCCACATCATTGTGAAGCACAACCACTGGTTGAACTAAATATAAAATAACACATGTACATGGTGCTCTTAGTTAAAAGTGAAAGTGCCCCAACAATGCATCCATACACATATAGGTGCACCAAATAGTGAGAGAATTTTTTGCAAAATCCTTATATATATTAACAATGTGTTTCATATGTTTAGGAGCACCATAATACGGTGCAGATTGAAAAGCACCACCATGGTACATTCATACATCTATAAGAGCACTAAATAGCTTGGGAAATTTCTATAAAACTATTACAAATCTTGATGGTGTGTTTAATAAGTTTAAGTGCACCGTAATACAATGTGGACTGGAAGGCACCACCATGGTGCTTGTATAAGAGTATTACCACGATGCGTATATATATATATATATATATATATATATATATATATATATATCTGTGTGTGTGTGTGTGTGTGTGTGTGTGTGTGCATATATTAGTGTATAAGGACCTAACAAGGTCCTTAGTGAAAAATAATTAATACAATCTATTAGTTTTTGTCTCAAGGGTTTTTGTTGTATATATATTTTATTTCCTAGGCAACTAAACTGTTCTATAAAATTTTCATAACATCTACCCAACACTAAAGTGTATCACATTTAAGAAATATTCTAGGAATCTTTTGTATTTTGGGTATAACTTTTCGCTCGTAACTCGGAATTGGGCAGACTTTGGATTGTTGGAAAGCTCTTGAAATTCTCTATAACTTTTATGTTTTAGTTTTTTCTCCGATTCCTTACCATTTGTGATATGCGGGCACTTTAGTAAAAAACACATCTTTCAAAAGATGCTTTTAAATATTTCAGGAATCTTTCGTCTTTTGGGCATAAATTTTCGCTCGCAACTCAGAATTGGGAGGACTTTGGACCGTTGGAAATCTATTGAAATTATCTACAACTTTGATGTTTTGAGATTTCTCTGATTCTTTACTGTTTGTGATATGCGGGCATTTTAGTAAAAAAAAAAACATCTTTCAAAAAATGCTTTTAGAAAAGCATCTTTTGAAAGATGTTTTTTTTACTAAAATGCCCGCATCTCACAAACAGTAAGGAATCGAAGAAAAATCGAAACATCAAAGTTGTATATAATTTCAAGAGCTTTCCAACGGTCCAAACTCCTCCCAATTCCGAGTTACGAGCAAAAATTTATGCCCAAAATACGAAAGATTCTTAGAATATTTATGTTTTTCTTATTTATGATAAATTTTGGCCTGGGTAATTCCTTATGTTCTATTCAAGGTGAGAAACAATTAGTTTTCTAGGAATATTATTTGGGTATAAAGCAAATAGAATTATATGAAATTTCTTGTATAAAACTTAAGCATGTTCATTCAATTAATTGACTTTCAATATAAAAATTTGAACAATCAAATAAAATACCTGTAGGAGCTCGGATTTGTCCCTGCAGGTTTAGATCCTGATTTGTCTAGCTCCTATCAACCAAAAAAATGCTACTAGAAATTCAATTGCCCAAACAGAATTGACACCCTGCCACTAGGAAAGTCTCACCATCTCCTTAGTTCTAGGAAACAGTGTTTCTTGGACCCCCGAGCCCAAAACCTAAGTACAAAGTCCAACTAGTTTTGTATCTTTCCCTTAACCAAAATTCCATCCTCCTCTGCTGAATTTCTCAAGTTCCCGAAAGATCCCCATCCAAAATCCATCTCCCCCTATCTATCTCCTATCTTCACCAACTCTCCCCCTCCCCCATTTACTGCCTTATCCACTCCTTAAATGCTTTTCCACCTACTATGTTAGTCACATCCCTTCAAAACCATAATATATATATGTGTGTGTGTGTTTAAAACTTATTTATTATACAAATCATCATCCCTTTCAATTCAACCGACATTCCTTTTGACACAATTATAATTAATTATAATCAAAATTTAATCAATAGATATATATATATTAATTAAATAACCTAATTTTTAAGGCTAAAACCTAATTCATTCACCTAGTACCCTCTTCAATGATTATACCTTAGTTATAATTAAAACTAATTGACAATTATTAATCAAGTTAATAATAATCTCATTAACATTATTAACACGCAGTTAATATTAATGAATCAAGTTAATAATAGTATAATTAGTATTATTAACACGCAGTTAATATTAATAAATCAAGTTAATAATAGTATAATTAGCATTATTAACATGCAGTTAATATTAATGAATCAAGTTAATAATAGTATAATTAACATTATTAACACGCAGTTAATATTAATGAATCAAGTTAATAATAATCTAATTAATATTATTAACACCATTATCATTTATAAACCAAGCTATTGAAATAATTAATATCATTAACACTATTTAACATTTAGTAACCAAGTACTTCATTCAACAATTAAGTTAATAACAATTTTTTTCCTTGGTAGTTAATAACAATTTTATTAACATTATTAACATCATTAACATTTATCGACCAAGTTATTAACAATCCTATTAACCACTAACTAACATAATTAACATTATTTCACCTTTATTGACAATAGTTAATAACTAACCCTAATCACAATTAATTATCCATTCATTAATAACTTGACGTAATAATATCATTTTGTAACTAAAAATGTAATAGTAATTATAACGTGACCATTCACAACCACAATGCATCCAAGCCATATTTTAATAGTATAATAGATCATTCATACAACATATGTAGGCAAGTTATGTAAGCGTAGCTAATGCTTGCATACATCGTGTAGGTACACCAATAGTACTCAACCACATATCACACATAATCACACAAGTTATTATCTGTTGACGCATACTTAAACATGAATTTGCAATGTCTAGCCAATAACTCAAATCATAATAATCTATGACACAAACATAATATACTGAGTTACAACACAAGAACCAAGCAAAGGTTTCAACACACACAGTTAATTATGTTTCCCTCTAAAATTTCCACGACATTCCTATCCATCTACTTCCTTCTCTCTAATTCACAACTAACTTCCACATCCTATCCTTCCTATGTTGGACTACCCTGGAGCATCAACTACATGACCTAACTCCAATTAGAACCCGTAAGTGGAAGTATCAACTACATCGACCAAGCTTCCCCAGCAGGCACCCATTATTCATCATCACATACCTTGGGGAGCGTATCGTAGCACAACCCTCCCATGACTCTGAGTTTCAACCCTCCCATGACTCTGAGTTTCAGAGGATAAACGGTGGGTAATGCCTCCACCCCTCCTAATGGAACAAGGGAGTACATCTACCTCAACATAGTAATTGCATTGAGACTGTTGTACTCAGGTTTTGTCATCGAATAACCAATTTGGGCAGTTGAGTTTCTTGAAACCCTGCACCTGCTCATACATCATGATAATAAACCAATACTTATGCTAAACAATAATGCATCACTTGCATACCATTTATCTTTTGGAATTCATGTCCCCGATGTACTTCCACCTCTTAGGACCCAGCTACCGCTTAGCTCTTTTAACCTATAGGTTATTCTCTAAACACAAGATCGAGAAATATCATGCAATCATTGACATGTATACATATTTCATTACTAATGAACAATAATGCAAATCATTTTTCTATGTACCATGCACCTGGTATCATATCCATCCATTCAACATATAACTTTAACTTGGTATCCACATACCCATCATCTATTAAATTTGCATGCTAGAGACATAATCAAAACATGAACATAATTCATAATATTAACACCACACACACACACATATATATATTCCGCAAAATAATAAATCCATATGTCCACAGTGTCATCAAACAGACGAAGTTCCACAGTGATAAGAAATACAAACAGGCAATGATAGTTCAGGTAATAAAGTCAAAATGGGGCATTACATAGTGCACCTTAAAACATAAAACATATCAAAAAATATAATAATAAATATTTTCAAAACATTTAATATGTATAGGCACACCATATGATGATGGATAATGAAAAGCATTGACAAGGTGTGATTGTACATCTAAAAGCACATTATAGAGCACAAGAAATTTTCACAAACATATTTATAAATATGTATGGTGTGTTGAAGATGAAAAGGTTCACTATAAATGATGCATCATGTAAAAGCACCATACTACGATGCAAGTTGAACATTGGGGCCACATCCTTGATTTTTTCAAAACACAAAAGACAATAAAATCAAAGCTTAATTTTAAATTTTAATCCGTTGAAAATGCAAAGTAAAGGATAAAAATTCACTTACTTGGTCTCCTCTCCACTAAGAAGGCATGGTTGTCACGTAAATGAAGAATGAAAATTTGGTATTGTTTGAAAAAATCCAAAACAAACACAAATCCATTATGGAAACAAAGGAATCGAGAAATCAAGCAATCTGATAGCACTGAACAATGGGGTGGTCATAGGGAATGTTGAGAACCAATGCTTGGATGGGTGTGAAGCATTCAGTCGATGTGACAAATGAACTTTTTTTTGTCTTTTTTTAGCCCTAACATTGTATGCAACCAAATATTCTAATTCACTGGTACTTTTATAGGTATATAGCACACAAATAATATTATTTGTTATTTTTAAGAAAATTAATATTTTATAATAAAATATTTTAACCTAGTGTAATGTGTTGGATAACACACATATGTATTGATGCTTTTCTAAATATATGGCACATCAATAATAATATATATTATAACAAAATATTTTAACTTACCTCAGTGCTTGGGGTGGGGTCGCACACTAGTGTTAGAAGTAAGGGTGGCAACACTAGTGTGACAAGATGAATAAAGTGCAAAGGACAAAAAACATCCACTAAATCCTTCACCCTCCACTAGAAACCTCCGCTATAAATGGACAAGAGAGAAATTTTGGGGGGAGGTTTTGCAAAAACATACACTATTTGGTGTTTATATGCCAATGATGTCAAGCTTATTGGAACATGGATCCATGTGAAGTCATGTGTGGTAAGACTATGGAAAGGGGGTGTGACCCTTGTCGAAAGGGACAGCATGACTATCCCTATGGAGAAGAAAGTGTGTGTATGAATTTGTTGCTTGAGTGTGGATTGTAGCTTGATATGTGGGTTGATTGAGAGCACAATATCAACCAAATCAAGTTATTATTTTTTAGGATACCATCGACCATTTTTTATAGTTGTTATGTTTTGTTGATTCTAATCATGCCTACTATCATGTGCATTATGAATTGCACATATTAGATATGTTGTCAACCCTATAAAGAGGATATTTGTTGATTGGGCCTATTATTTATTGTTGTTGTTTCTATGGTGTTGTTGCTACTTAAAGAGACTATATAAGATTATTAATACTATGTTGATCTTGTTTGCTATTGGAAGAAGATTAGAAGAACCAATTTCAATAAGTACAACATGACAATGGACTATGAAGTGCATCCTTGTTTGTAAACTAAACAATCCCACAGAGGTTGTAACAACATCATGATCGGAGAAGTGTTATAGATTGTTAAGGTTGATTTAAATCGTGTGAGTGGCAAGGTGAGAGAGCTAGATCTTTACCTGTCTGTAGCTCATTCCACTTTAACAAGTATCGAATCCATTATGGAGAGGGAGAATTGCATAGTTGGTGATAAACAAGTCCTTAAATATGATGATTACGAGTTTGAAACCAAATATATACATGCATCCTTGCATCTTGATTCAAAGTATAGTGACTTCATTATCACAAGTTCAAATGGAGGTAGGGAGTTTGCAATAAAGTAGAGAAATCTTTGCAATGCAATTGAAGACTGAATCATTCTACCACTTTAGTTTTGTTAATATTTTCTCCCCTTTAGTCCTGGAGGAAGAAGGGTTATAGGTGTATGGTTCCTACTTCATAAAATATATTGGAGTATTCCATGGGATGAGAAAGGGTGTAGACTTAGGTTGAATATTTAGCTTGATTGACAAATCTATTTAAGGATATATTCTAAAAAATTAAAGGGAATTATGGGATGAAGAGTATTCAAGGTGAAGATGGGATCATTAATGTAAATTGGTAGTTGTAGTAGGAATACAATTTGATGGGCATTTTTCTTCTAAATAAGCATATGGATTACCATACCACTTTCGAATATTGTGTCGTCAAACTCGACATTCAAAAGGGATCAATATCTTAATGAAGCCAAGGTCCCAAAACTTCAAATTCAAGGGATAAATACATCACAACTAAAGCTTAGGCAGGCACCCATAACACTAAGAAAATAGGGCCTATACAAAAGGTATGGGTTTGTTGAGGGATTAACAGGGGGATTTAATTCCCTTTCATAAGGTCTTAGTGGTTTCTTAGGTTACGAAAAAGTTACTAGGTGTGTCCCACTTCTTCAATCATAAGTGATGTAGGACACATGTTGCATCTTCAATTTTTGAACACAAGATGGTTTAGGCCAGACTAGTCTACATGCTAATATACCCCTTGCTTTATGACAGTAGCAAATTAATCATATGGCCAAAATACATCATGTCTTTTTTGTTACTTGAAGAAATTAGGAGGGACAAGAGAGGATATCACCTATTAGAAAGGAGGCTACCTACAACCAGAACACAAATCAAATATGTTATTTTTCACTAATGATTCATGCATCCCTATGCTCATGTATGTTTTAAAACAAGTACATAACAATGGATCAATGGCACACTAACATGGGAATATCATGTACGAGTATAATATCTCAAATTGCATGTCTAAGTCAAATCAAGTAGTATCGGTGGATCGATGAAATAACAAAGTGGGAAGGCCATGTCCAAAATACTTATGGGTTTCAAATTACATCATAAATTCATACTTTCAATAAAAAAACATACAACAATAAAAAAGAATCATTCAAAAGGTAATATTCCTAAACATGTCTATGTAGAATATGTATCTAAAACCATTACAAAGCGTCATTCATTCAATAATTTTAATTATATCATATTTATTTTTCATATCAACAGAGAAATAGTTTAATGTCATTTTACATTTTCAGGAAGATTATGAGAATCCCAAAGGATGAACGAGGTGATATGCGAAATGTGCCAATAGGGATGTCCAAGAAAGTGTACAAGGAGATGGTCAAGGAAATGGACATAATTGCATTGCAAGAAGAGCCATCTCAACAACAACGTGCTTCAAATGTATAAAATCATTGGTTTTTAGGTTTATGTTATACATTTCATTAATTAATTCGACATTAAATATTAATTTTCAATTATTTTGTTACAGAAAATAAAATAAAATGGAACCCAGTCAGCACACAAGATAGGACGATAAGGAAAAAAGGGGTTGATAACAAAGTTTATGAGTACTTTTTATTTTGTTGTAAGAAATAAACATTTTGTAGTGGTTGTGGTTTGTATATTTTAATTTGTTTTCACTGGCAATTCTTGCATGCATTCAAACAGGTGGTAACATACAAAGATGAGCCATCATAAGAATTGGTTGACATTGGGTTAAGCAAGGGCTGTGAGTATATGTTGGCGTATCAAAAATTAATTGTGGATTTTGTAAGTCTCTATGTTGTTTTACTTCTCTCATTTTATAATTAATAAAACAACAAAAATGTTGTATATCAAATCTATGATTTGTGACGGGGCATAACACTTACAGGAAACAAAGTATGGAGTGGAACCAATAGAAGACTTGTTGATAGAAGGCATGAGATTTGGTTTTGAGAGAATGTGTATCATTCATGAGTCTATTATTTCTATGGTATGTCTCTTTTCAATTTGCATTAGTGTATACTATCTATTTATTTTTCGTTCTTCCCACTGGTAATGTAGATATACTCAGTATACTTTATTTTTATGTTTACAGATGGAAATTGAAGAAGAGGAAAACAACCGAACCAATCAACAAAACATTCCTCCAAAGAACCCAATTGATGCAAGTGGCTCGAGCACCGATAACAGTTCCAGCGAAGAATGATGCTCCATATTTAATTTTGATGTTAATGCAAGTTTTTGTAGCTTGTTGTATATTTTGAAATAATTGTTTGTGAAAATCAGACATTTTGTATAATAATGTAGTGGACATAGTGTCTGAATTCAAAGACGAGTTACCAATAAGTGTAACAATAATTACATGCATGTTGACATTTTGATTATTGTTGTCGTATTTTGTATGACAAAGGCACTCTTATTGATATATATAAAATAAATTTTTTTATTCTATTGCATTCTTCAATATTATTGTCAAATGGAACATGTAAAATGGTGAATTGGTATTTTTTTTCAATTACAAAATGCGTACGTATTTTCATTCAAGATGGAGCAAAAATAAATTATTCAGTGCCACACAACACTCGTAAATGGTAAATTGGTAATTAAATGTATGAATGATTAAATATTACAATAGATTCTTGCATCTATGATATAAGAAATTAATCCAAATAAACAATTTCAATAATTAAAATTGAAATGAATTTTACTATAAACAAATATTTCAATTTCGGAGGAATAATGGAATTAAAAAAATTAAAAATATAATATATATATATATATATATGAATGAAATATCAATAGTCATTCTTAAAATAATCATATTCGGTGCTTTTACTAATATATGTCTCACCGGGGCTCCTATACTAACATTGTGCACCGGTGCGTATAGGCGAAAATTACACATCGGTGCATGTATAACATTAAGAGTCGGTGCGTTCACATAATTGAGTACCGGTGCGTTTACATAATTGAGCGCCAGTGTGTTTATTACATTGTGCACCAGTGCATTTTATTGTATGAATCGCACCAGTGCAGGTAGATTGCTTATGCGCACCGAGAATGATCACAACTTATGCCAACCAATTTTTAGTTTTTAAGCCTGGCGGTACATTCCATGTGTTTAAATGCACCGGGCCAGGTTGATATTTTGTAAGCACCGGTGCATTCTACTTCTAAATGCACCGACGCGTTCCGGTATGAAATGCATCGGTGCAGCTGGATAAATGTACGTCGTCGTTAAATCCAAATGCAATGAAAAAATGTACAGTGCATATCACACTGGTGCTTTTATTTTGTACAGACGCCCTGTTGCGTATTTAATATACTCAAGCACCAGTGCGGTGTTTCAATTTGATTCTTTCTGGTGCTTGTTCTAGTTGAGTGCACCGGTGCATCTGTTCTAAGTATGCAGCACCGATGCGCTTAATTTCTGTTGTGCGCACTGGTAATCTAACCTCCGCTAAAACCTCCAGCCGCTGAGTATTTTTTAGTTATAATTTGTATCTGTTATCACCTCCATAAAACATCCACTACCAATGGCGAAGGCTTTTTTGACAAGTTTTGTCAATATTGTAACACTAAAAACATCCACTATGACCTTCGTTATAGGTCCTTTTCCTTGTAGTGTCTATGAGATCAATGGATGTAACAATTGGATTGTTGCAATATCCCAACTAATTTATATTCTCGGTCTCTTATAATTAGCAACTTTTCTATGCTCCATATTGGTGAGTTTGTGTTGAGGATGGTAAGCCTTCCCTGTAGTCGTTGGCTATTGTCTAACGATTGATTGAATTTGTTATGCTCCTATTTATCCTCACAACAACCATTCTATATGAGCTAGGTTTCATTGTGGGTTGTACTCTATGCTAATACCCTGATAACCAAAACCGTTGTGATTAACTCACATCTTATTGTATACTTCAATGTGCAACTGTTGTTCCTTAACTTGATATTATTACACGACAACAATTTTTTCATTTCATCAATCGACCTATCTTAATTCTTGGTGAATGTTTCATTGTCCATTGTTAAAATATTTTGAATTGGGTGCTATATTCTATGTGGAGGAATTTAGAATTTATGAGACAACAATGTTGGAAGTTGGGAAATAGTTACACATGAGTATCTAGGCCACTTACCTCTTTGTTTTAATAGTCAAGTCTACCTTAGTACCATTTCAATGGATGATATCCTTGAATATATATATACATTCATATCAATTTTTGGGTAACATAGAAGAAGTGAAGCATTTCTATTTTATCCATACATTTGTTGGATTGATCTAATAGATTGGTGATTGGATTAACTTCAAATAACATTGAGGCACCACTCCCTTGGATATTATGGTAATGATCTTCTCCTTATAAATTTGAAGAGTAAACATTGCATTGATATCTTGTGAGTGGAATAACGCTCTTCCATATATTATATTGATGTTTAAAATTGGGCATTGATTCAAACATTCCCAATAAAACCAATGTTCTTACAGACCATGCCTTGTTATTCCAATAAAGAAACCATGCACAAGCATTGTCTCATTGCGATATTGCCATCCAATTGGACAATCGACACAATTGCTTCCTCAGTTGATTGATGAGAATCTTGAGTGCTTGGATAATGTTAAGATATATAGTGTAAGACTAGCTAACATTTTCTTATCACAAACAACTTTGTCAGAAATATCTTTGTAATCTATGAGACTTTGAAGTGTTGTGGCTGCACATTTGGAAAAAACAAATCGAAAATCACCTCCAATGTTTGACATTGACTTTGATGTTACAAGCAAAGAACCCAAGTAATGAACCAATCTCAAAGTAAGCAATTATTTCCTACTTGTTGATGGATGGAGGCAAAGCCATTTTTTTGAATGCATCTTTAGTGGTTAAGATAGATGACCTTAAACCCAGAGTCTTGATTATTATTCACATTGTTAGTTGGTTGTTGTGTGCAAGCTACACTGAGATCAGAGGCCTCACAGTGTAGGCAAAGTTCAATTATATTTGTACAAGACAATGGAGCATAGAACATTTAAGTAATTCTATCGAGTATCCATGTTGGTGAATTGGGTGGGCTATAAGTCACTCATTTATGGATCAAATGGTGACATCTTTGAGAGGGAGTTCTTGTGAGTTCAAGGATAGGTGTTGACACCTAATGAATGTTCACATCATTGTATGGACATATTGTTGTAAGACATATTTAGGCATGTGTACTTCTTATTTGGTTGATCGCCTATATAAAGAGTTGTTAACACTTTGAGTTGGCTATATATTAGGTAAAGACACTGGAAGTGAGGCATCAATTGGTTGTTGACTTTGGATGAGGAATAAGGGAGGAATGTTGTAGTGTTTCCTCAAGTCAAGCTTAAGGGGAGAATTGTTGGGTTGTGTACAACCTTGAGATGGTCAATTCTTTACAACATATAGTTTTGCATTACAATAATTTACCACAAACAATATCATTTCATAATGTTTGAATCATAATGATTCATTGTACTCCACTGTAAGATGCCTAGAGTGGCCACTAGTAACATCATTGGCTAGGAAAATACAGACTAAACTATATCTTGTTCAAGTGGGTTTTCTCTTGGATGAGTTTCCCACTATAAAAATCAGTGCTCATCTTTTATGTGATTGTTAATCACTATTTATCTCTCCTATGGAGTTGACACAATTAAGCTAGTGACCCACTTCTTTCCTTTCTTGTTCCCTCATCCTAGTTTCCTCAATTCTCCTCAAAATTTGTGTGGCAATTCCAAATCCCTTTCACACACTATAACTAGGAATTTTCTTTTGGTGGTAGTGTGATACCTTACTCTAACTATTATGATATAACATCCACCATAAATTAAAAATATTAAAACAACAAACAAATATATAATTACAAACAAATATTTATCACATCAATAGTAGGCACATATTATGGAAGATTGAAACTTGCCCTTCATTATTCTATCTAGAGCATGTTTTAAAACAAAATATAAAGCATTTCCACATTAAGAAATGCATCAAATATATAGGCATATTACCACTATTTATACTAGGTGGTTGCTACATTAACTATTGTTTATACAAGATGGTTGCTACATTAGCTATGATGGACATTTCTCAAACAAAATATAATGCATTGTCATATTGAGAATGTCCTAGGAGGTTACACGTTCAAATCCAAAGGGGTTTAAGGTATGTAGGGGGCCTCTTATACCTATTTGGTATTTGGTGCTTGCTTAGCTATGACCTTAAAATTATAATAATTGTTGAATCCAACTAATAAATAAATGATGTATAAATATCTTAATATATACAATATCAATATACCCTATTCTATATAACATTTATTAATCCTTCATATATAAAAATATATATCCCCTTCCTCTACTTCATCAAAATAACACATTGCTTTAATTAATATTTTATATGTTGAGATAATAAATGAGAACACAAGGCTATCATTTATTTACATCTTGAGAAGTATTTTAAGATTAACCATTGAACATTAAAGATATTTTTCTCCTTTGTTTAATTTTAAATTTTACATATACATAAAAAAACCTAAAATGAGTGTAGATCGAAATTAAATTTTGCGTAAAAACTAAAATGAGCATAGATCTATTTTAAATCTTGATCTAGTGCTTTAAAAGGATTAATTCTTAATTTCAAATTTTGTATATAATAGGAAAACAAATTACACCAAAAAATTGTACTAAAAATAATCAAAACTTAAAAAAATATTATAATGTTAAAAAATATTATTCAATCTAATCTTATTTGAATACTAATCAAATATTTCAATATTTAAAGTTTATATAATTTTTTTAATATTTTAAAATTGAAAATTTTGATTTTTTTTTAAATGTTTTATTATTATTATTTAATTTCATACTCGAAATCTTTTTATAATCATAACTTCGGGTTTCTATTGTTTCAAAAGTTATTTGATTGAAAGATGGAGTCAAACATATTCTTCCAGTTTCTACATATGTAATTATGGAATGTGTTCATGCAGTCACTCTCTGTGTTCATTGTGAGCTATGTGGGCACTGTTAAAATGGAAATGATGGCCCCGATGCTCCTGTGCCAGTGTTCCACTAATGCCTTTGGGGAGATCAAGGCAGCTTCCATCGATCCTATGGAGAAATGTTAAAATACTAGTCTTCATTATGTTTGATTGTCGTTAATCAGTTGTATTCAGAATGAGCTGAACCAACTCAAAATAAAAATAAAATTCAAATAACTCATTTTATCCTCTCCCACAACTTCACATAACTTTCAAAACTTCAACACTGGTTCTTTGTTTTAACACTTTTCAGTTCCTTCTAACAGGGCTACCATTGGATGTAGTGCCAAACTTTCACAATTGGAAATGGGCGGATGGATCATGTGGTTGCTGCTTTCACTAGAGAAACTGGGTCAAAATCTAGCTCAGCTGGGACAGGTTCAAATGCCTGGTGGGTAACCCTAATCTATACATGCTTTCTAGTAATAACTAAATATAGATTTATTTGCAATAATGGCCTGAGATTTTTTTATCTTTAAAAACAGTTACCGAATTGAAACAGAAAATATGTGAAGACAATATATGAATTTGAGCTAAAAAAGCATCCATGCAATAGAGCTAGAGTCTTGCTAATTGCTCACCGAAACCTCTACATGATTTAAGTAAAGAGAAATATAGAGGACTCAAGGCGCCTAACCACAGCTATGGCTGCACAAATAGCAAAAGCTATACTCGGCAAGCCAATATTTCCATAGGGACCTTTCTCTTAAAAGAAACTATCCTTAGATGAGATAACAGAACATACAACATCAAAGATCCATGAGCTAAAATAATACAACTGATATAGAGAAACTGCTGCTTTATAAAAATGCGGAGATGCAATACATAAAAGAATACCAGAGTGGAGTGCTGTTGGCTCTGACACCATTTATGACAGGACCTGCCCTTACAACATAGCTTCGCAGCTTTAATTTCAACAATATCTGGTTTTAATCTATCCAAATAGTTATATAGATTAGGACACCATTTTTATTTTGCAAAATTTGAATTTAGCTGTGTTTTATTGAGATTTTGAAAATGATTCAACACCTTCAAAAACTCAAAAACATTAGGGACACTCAAAATTCTGTAACCTGGATTTTAATGAATAATTATGGCTGGATTTTTTTCAAAATAGTGCCTGAAATTACATAATTACAAAAATTAGGCGTGTGATAACTGGCACTCAAACCAAATAGCCCTGCCACAGTTCCACTCCTTCTAGTTATTTTTTTGGAATTTGGACGATCTGGATTGTCTTAAAATAGGCCAAAACCTCTAGAAACACAGTTCCATGACATAGTTCCGCAGTTAATGGGTGAAACTACAATTCCACCAATTTTTATAACCGAATCTAGGGAACAAATAAGCGAAAAACTGGGCAATTTAAGTGCCAATTATCCCACGCCCAAAAATTACAATTTTCGATTTTCATTTATCAGAAAATCTAAAAAGCTGTGCGTTTTGTTAGTTTTTATCCCATATGCGTCATTTACATTTTGTCGGTTTTTATCCCATCTGCCTCGTTTACAGTAATATTAATGCCCATGCTTTTGCTCTTCCTCTTGCCCTTCACATTCTTCTGCGTCATTTACATTTTGTCGGTTTTTATCCCATCTGCCTCGTTTACAGTAACATTAATGCTCATGCTTTTGCTCTTCCCCTTGCCCTTTACATTCTTCATTACTTGCTCTGGCCTCCGGGGATCTTCGCTTTGATTTTATCCAGCAGCCTCGGCTTCTGATTTGGATCGGAATTAGCAGTTTGAGCCTGGCTTGATGGAAGCATCTCTTTGAATTTATCCACTAGCCCTGGCTTCTGAGTTGGATTAGAATGAGCAGTCTGAGTCCCAGGCTGAGTATGGCCTTCTCCGGGAATCTTCTCTTTGGGAATCTTCTCTTTGATTTTATCCATCAGCCCTTTCTTCTGATTTGGATCAGAATGCTCAGGGCCACCAGACTGAACGGATGCTACATTTTCAGCCACCATAAAATACTTAAAATTCGAAAAGCAGATAGATAATCAGCAAATTGAAAGATATATGGCAAAATGGGTATATAGCAAATGTAGATGAAAAGAGATGGCAATGAAAGAGAGGGCGAGCACACATGGAGCCAAGAAGGGCGCCTCTGTGCTCAAAATTCAGGTGACGTAATAGAGCTTGGAGCTCTCCAGGTTTTCGCGATCGCACATGAGATTTTAGGGTGCAGTCGAACTGTGCAGGATAAAAAACAACCAAAACGCTTTGTTTTTCTGGTGATTTTGGGATAACAACGGGTTAAAAGTTTTGATGGAAATTGTTTTTTTAGTAATTTTGTAATTTTTGCAATTGCTATTGTTATCGTTTTAGAATAAATATTCAATTTTAAAACCACTTAAATTTAAATTTGAGCACTCCAAATTATGATTTTGGGAAAAATTAATCTGCTAAATTCGAGCGAGTCAAGGACATTTTGGTTAGCCCTTGTACCGCTCCCAGCCAAAATCAGTCCTTATACAGCTCCCAGCCGAACTCTCTGTACAGCCGTATTATTAATGTGGATAAATTAGGGTGCACTGAACGGCTAAGCAATCAAATCACAGTACACTGTAACAGTCAAATCATGTACAACCTGTCAGGTAACACTGTAACAGTAAAATCATCTACAGCCGTATTATTAATGTGGATAAATTAGGGTGCACTGAACGGCTAAGCAATCAAATCACAGTACACTGTAACAGTCAAATCATGTACAACCTGTCAGGTACCAAGCTTGGACTACCGCGTAGGATAAACAACAACCAAACCGCCTAGTTTTTCGGTGATTTTGGGATAAAAACTGGTAACAATTATTGCTGGAAATTGCTATTATTGTATTTGTGTAATTTTAGCAATTGGGATTGTGAGTCTTACACTCATTGTCCAATTTTAAAACTACTTAGATCGTCCAAATTACGATCTGAGCACTCCAAATGATAAAGTGGAACCTAGATGAAGTGATAAAGTTAGGAAACAAACAAAAGGTGGAACCTAGAATCCTTTCTAGAGGTTAATGTTAACCACATGTAATTCAACATACCAAAATTTTCAAAGTTAACATGTTGCATCAATGGTGTAATTGAAATTGACATGTAATTCAACATACCAAAATTTTCAAGGTTAACATGTTGCATCAATGGTGTAATTGAAATTGTGACATTTTATTCCAAAAAACTTGAGTTAAAAGGTGAGAAATATAATATTCCCTTTCTAGAGGCAATTCATTAAAAAACACATCAAAATTGAGATTGTACTATGGCGTTCTCCCCGTCCTTTGTCAAGATAAGTTTAACAAGGTTGTTTTTCTAATGCATGGACTATTTTGGATTCCTCAACTTTTATTGCAAGTGAACTTGCACATACCAAGCTACAACAAATCTTTCACGGAGGTGGAGTTGTCTATGTATTTTATCCATGATGCAAATTTTATGGTAAAAACTATTTTTTGGGCACAAGTTTGCGAACTAATATAGAGCCAGTGATGTGATACATTTTTTCCATTCAAAATGACAACCATGAGATTGGATTTAATTCTCAATGTGTTTTTGTGGGGGAGGGTGGGGGAGGGTCAGAATTTGTACCAACCAATTCATGGTTCATGCTTTCTTCTTTGGGTTATTCACTTTCCATAAATGGATAAGAAGAAACCACTTTCAACTTCAAACTTGTTTATAAGCTTTTTTACCCATGAGTAAAAGTAATTGTTTCAACCAATTACTAAGACTACAAGAATAATAAAATGTTATTAAGTGTTAACATATATCAAATAAATCATTTTAAAAAATGTGAATATATAAGTGAAAAGCTTTTGGCAACAAGACCTATAAATTGTAACTTGGAAGTATTGGAAGTGTACAAAGTGGGATTAGGAGTCACAAGTTTTAACCCAACTCAATATCAAAATAACAAAACTATTTCATGTTTAAGAAAAAAACAAAGAATAGTTTCATTAATTTTTTTTTAGATTATTATCAAATTTAAAAAAAATTGAAAATAACATCTTACCAAAATTAATAGCTCCAAGTTTGTGGTAGCCAGAGTAGAGCAGTTTCGAACTGTCTAGAGAAATGGGTATCCAAATTCAGCAGGTGCTTCTAGCTTCTGAGGCCCATAACCAAAAAACAAGCGTGTCTGAAATTCCATAGTTGATGTTTGGTAGATTCGGTACTATGATAACTTGATGATGCTTGGTAAATTTGGTAGCTAATAAATCATTGATGCTTGGTGGGTGGTTGGGTTAATTCCTTCATTAATACAGTTTAAAATCGACTTATTCTTCTAAAATGGTACCCACCTCTATCTTGGCGGTGCAATTTCGAATTTGAAAGCTGACCTATCTTCTGAAGGAAGGGCACAAAGACTAGGGAGAGGCACTAAAAGGAAGGGCACAACCTCATATTGGGACAATTCTAGGACAATATAAGAAAGAAGGAACAGATGGAATGAAAGAAAATCCATCCCCATTGAAGGCAAACTCACCCACCTACACTTCAATCAAATGGGAAAGTTTCACTCTGGGAAAGTTTCAATCTCCATTATTACATATATAATAACATGCCACCTAATGCAGGCAACTTATATAGTCATACACATATCTTAATAAGCTTATTAATAAAAATTAATGATGGTTTGGAAACCCGGATGCGGGTGCTCCAATTTCCGCCACTGTGCATAATGCTAACCGGGAGCAGCTGCCACCTCGTGTTGTTGCACGTGGCGACGATGGGATGACCCTTCGCATGCATGAACCGGTTGACGAGATGATCACTGCCGCACATATGTCCACCAGAAATGACAATCACTCCACCACCCTGAGCGCCGGCGCCTATTTAAGACTGCAGGATGAGAGTAATGGTGACGATCCCCTCCCGCGTGTTTAGAATGATGTTTTCCCTTAGTGATTGTGTCCTGCATTCAATTCTGCCACCTTCCATGAGGATGAAAGATTGTAACATTAATGGTCTCGACTCTTTAAAACATCCAGCCGACATGTATTCTGCTTCTACCGTCGAGTTCTGGCTTTTCTCTAAGGATTATTTCGCAGAGCTTGAGATCTTAGGGGTGGCTTACTCTGCGATTCTCAGAGCCATGACAATTTGCAACAAGGGGGTTTCTCGTTAGGGCAGTGGCAAGAAAAGCTCCAACCACAGGCCTAAGGTCTCCATGGACTGGATGGTCATAGATGGTTATGCTGATTGAATCTCTGCAAGGACTCGAAGCCTTATCAATGGGTGGGAGGCTCGTAGAGTGGCGGCTCTCCTTGCCTCTAGTAGCAATGGAGGCGCCATTAATCATTACTGGTTGCTCAAGAACATGATGAGCAATCTCATAGAGGAAACGGAAGCTAGTTGGCAAGCCAACTCCAGTATTGTAAGGAATATCAACGCCAGTCTGAAAGAGGCAGCGAACCACTCTAACACGTTGGACGCCAATATGACCTGGGACATATTCTCCCTGGGAAACAACTCTGAACTTGCTAAGCAGAAAAACAAGGAGGTTGATGCTCCTGAATCCCCAGCCACCGGGTCTGCAAAGAAAAAATCCAAGGTCAAGAAGAACAAGGGCTCGACCTCTGCAACCCCTGCTCTTGACGTTGTTCGTGACATTGCTCGTGATGTTGTTCGTGATGCTACCTGTGATGTTGTTCGTGATGTTGTGCGTGGCCGCTTCTGATGACCCGCGTTCTCTAGGGTCACTCTCTCCAACTCTACCCCCTCCGGGCACCTTTGAGGATTTCTATGCCGCCTGCCCCATCCTTGAGGTAGAACCAGAGAACTCACCTGCAAATCGCTAATTGGAAGGTCGTAGCCCCTGGTCATCTTTGTGACTATCAGCTTCTCTGTTTTTATTTTTTGTATGGTTTAGTTTATAGCACTATCAGACATTATGAGTATTTATTTTTGCAGCAAGTCCCGATCTTTTTATGGGAAGACCATACTCACGGGGTCTATATTTTGTACTATGTCAGTCATTTCAGTTTTTTTGAGCAATTGGCATGGTGGATTCATTATCTGAAGCCTCCCCAATCTGCAACAAACTTTACTTCTCACAATGTATATTATGTTTATGTTAATTAAATTTCTGCCTGCAACTTACAAAAAAAAAAATGACGGTTTTGAAAAATAATTAACCGTAAAAAATGTGTCCTATCAAATTGTTTGCCTGTTCTTTGATACGGTTTGTTAAAAATTTTAACCATATTTTGATGGGTAAAATTCCTCATGACGGGCATATGCCCATCAAATTCCATCCCTGGGTCAACGTAATCCTACCTATGACAACAGAAGAAAGACCAGTGGGAAGTTCAAAGGTTGTTCTTTGGAGGTCTTGACGAAATTTTAGGGGAAGAGAAGGCGAAACAAAGGCGGTGAAAGGCCATGATGGTGATAGGTGAAATGACATTGACGGTAACAGTTATGGAGGAGCAATTGTTTATTAAATGTTTGACGTCGGTGGCAGTTCTGGTGCTAGCGGAACAACTATTAATTAAATGGTTGAAGCCAGTGGAAGTTATGGCAGAGCTATTATTTATTAAATGCCCTACTCTTTCATTAAACGGCATAGACTCTACATCTTAAAACTATAATCTCAACCTTAGTACCTGCTTCTTATGAAAGAAAATTAATAGTGGGTCTTAGTTGATGAGCTATTTATAGGGTAAAGGTCACCTGTTCAATTTTTGGGTCTGTTGGGGTCAAGTTCCTCTGCAATAAAAATTAAAAAATATTGAGACAACAACTACACTACCTTTTGGATAATTTCCCTAAAAATCCCACACATGCATCAAAAATGTTGTTCCAATGATTAATGCTAAAAAGGATATGTCTTTTTGACATCGGGCTTGGGATGGTGTAGAGGGAAAGAAAGTTAAGGGGAATTCTCAAAATATTTTATATGTAAAGTAACCACAATGATGTTAAAGTTATGCTATAACAAAATATGAAGGAAGTGAAAGAGTGTGTTAGATAAAAATGCATAGAATTGACTATTTTGGAAAAGAAGCAAGGATTTGATGGTGTAGAAAATTTAATCCATACTTTAGAAAATTTCAAAGAAAAATCTATGCATTATCTTTATGATGAAGCTACCCATATCATACATTTTAACACAAAAACACATAGCAACATGTTAGATTCTTTTAAAGATATGGAATATATAAACATGAAAAAAGAGAGATGTCCATATCTTCTTAGGTTCATTCAATGCTTATTGTTTGCTTGTCAAAATTGTCATTAAGCCACAAATTTGTTAATAATCTTTTTTTTATAAAGTTCGGTTGTTATATATTACTGTAGATAGCAATAACTATACATATCAAAATACAAAAGAGAGATGTTTACTGCCAAGTGCGACCAGAAGTCTGAGACTAGGTGTTTGTGAGGAGCAGTCTGAGTTCATAGGATTCCCCCACAGGCCAGGGGTTATGACCAATTGAAATATAAACTAGTGGAGAAAATAGTCTTATACCCCAGAAATTTAAAGCAAATAGTTTATCAAAACTATAAAACCTGATAGACAGAGACCTTGTAGGTCAATTCATCATCGGAGATAATAACAATAGAGTGGTTTGAACCTGGGATTTCTTGCTTGAATTCTAGAGGAACATAAATTTCCATGTGTGTAGAGCGCTAAGCAGAGGGATGAGGCGGTGGAATAGCGGGATGTTGGGGCGCAGTGGTATCCTGAGACTTCCTTCCAACAAGTGCCTCAACCAATGCATCCAGTTCACTGTTGATGTTCTTGTCTGAGGTTACCTTGTTTTGGGTTAACTGCCTTATTCCAACTTCCAACCGAGTGAGTTTGTTATCCACTGACGGTCCCTAATTTGCCTTCCTCCTTTCACTTTCCATGCATTCGTCGAAGGCCATACATAAGAGGGCCTTCATGAACCAGAACTGTTGGAGGATTCTGGTGTGGCGGTTTTCTCTATTTCGGGCAGAGCTCAAGTCCTCCATAAGGCCCTCGTAATATTCAACCAATTTATGTCGCTCAAGCTTCAACCTTTTATTCCTGCGACGCATTTCCATCCTCTCAGCTCGATCTCAATCTTGGTGGGATACCTTTCTTTCAAAGAAGCGCTTTGCCAACTCCATGTCCAGGAGATCCCGAGGCATATGCGTGGGCCTGGGGGCGTCTTTTTTTTTACGTGTAGTCACCTGGGTTTGAACCATGGCCAGGTCAATCCTACTCGCAAGTGGTCTGCAACTGAAGAGTAGAAGGAACAACATTCCGGTCATCAAAACAACAGCTGAAGGGGAGCCACAATACTAATTGCGCAAATTGCAGGAGCAAATACACTGCATTTGTCTCCATCTCCTTGGAAACCTTTCGTCGTTATGATTGGTTTGCTAATCATGCAAAGAGCTGGTACAGGAGAATGTCATGACTTTATCACCCTCACGTACACTTAACCAAAAGTCGAGCTAGCAAAGGTATCGAGTGTAGAGAAGAACCATCATATTGGGCTCGAGTTAATGAGACCACCTGCCTTACCACATGCAGCTTTAAGGATGTACTGCCACCCCTTGCATGCGTGTGATGGGGAAATTTTCTATTAATATTACTAATAAGTCCCCATTGCTATTATAATTTACACCCATAATGTGTGACCAATTGTGTTAGTATTTTACAAAGCCAAAAGAAGAGGAAAATATAACAAAGAAAATCTAATTATGGTGATTGTAGGATCTCAAAAGATTAAGTATGGAAACAAAATGTGATGTCAATTCTCATATCAACAACAAGGATCAACAATGCTCATGACCCATGAATTCATGTGAAGATTTAGAAAGACAAGGTGTCCAAGCTTCTTTCAGAAGCTTTGATTAAGTGACACTAACAACGATGCATGCATCAATATCATAGTAGGATTATCTAGGGTGAGCTATGTGATGGCTTAATGTTGTAGAATGGTACACTATATTAAGAAATAGATGAGAGCCAAAATTAATACAAATTATTTTAATCTTTTCATGTTCACATTTCACATCCATCCTCATATAAAACGGAAGGTACAATGTTCATTGAGCCACTAAGAATTTCGAAAAGAAGATAGATATCAATCATCAAATTGAGAGATATATAGCAAAATGGGTAAATAGAAAATGTAGATGTAAAGAGATGGCAATGAAAGAGAGGGCGGGCACACATGGAGCCAAGAAGGGTGCCTTTGTGCTCAAAATTCAGCTGGAGCTTGGAGCTCTCGAGGTTTTCGCACATGAGCTTTTAGGGTGTAGCCGAACTCTCTCTACAACCGTATTATTAATGTGGATCAATTAGGGTGCACTAAACGGCTAGCGATCAAATCACAGTACTCTATAACAGTCAAATCATGTACAACTTGTCAGGTACCAGGCTTGGGCTACCGCTTCACCAAGTTTTGAACTGAAGCCATGAAGCTTAAACGTGCTTCGAGCACGCTTTACACCTCCATGTGTGAAGGCTAAGAGAGAGTAAGACTTCACACATGGAGCAAAGTGAGCCCCTCTCTATAGTGCATTAGTATGACGTAATGGTAGCTTAAACCCTTCCTTCATGCACATGGAGATTGAATCTACCCCGCTTCATGTGCGTTTTTCCGTCGAAGCTTTGAATGAACCTGTGAATTTCCGTCTATGAATTCAAAAATTAGACAGAAAATTAACCTTGAATGTCTTATCCCATGTAATTTTCTTCGGTGTAGTGTACTTTCTATCAGTTTTGTCAGAGAGCCTTGGGTCCGACTATGTCTACACCTCAACTTGTTGGAAAGCGGTCATCATTACACTAAAGGGGCTCTGAGCACGCTCTAAGCTTGATTTTTGTGTCCATGTGCGAACCCTAAGTAGAGATTGTGTATTTATAGCTCCAGTGGTGCCGCGTGGAGTTGACTTGCTTTGCTGCGGTGCAGTGCCGTGTGGAGTATACTTCAATTATCATGTTTAACGGACAAAGTTCAAGATAATGGTTTTGCGTGTTGAAATGCAGCCTTGAGAACCAAATCTAGAGATTAGGATTCAAACCCATAGGATAAAACTGTTTCAGCCAAACCGGATGCAAAAGTGGTAAGCCCAGGGCACTCTGTCGTTCTAATTAATTTTTTTTTGACATTCTGAACTTTTATTTTGCCCGTCATACAAAGTTTGAGTGAAAAAACAACTATTCAACAATGAAGTTTTATTAAAAAAAAAATTAATTAAAATATATATTTTAATTTCCAATTAAAAGACAACAATAGATTCATTTACCCATGTTTTCATTGATTATGTGCTTTGAAAATTAAGGGTGGAAACAAACAAAGCATGGAACCTAGAACCCTTTCAGAAGGTTATTGTCAGGCCACATGTAATGCAACATATAAAGTTTTGCAAGGTTAACATGTTGCATCAATTGTGTAATTTTAATTTTCAATTAAAAGATATGTTTTTATTAAGGGTTTTAATTTCCAACTAAAAGATAATAATAGACCCATTTACCCATGTTTTTAGTTGATGATGTACTTGAAAATCAAGGGTGGAAGAATGGAACAAAAAAACCTACTAATAGAGACACATACAACTCAAACATAACATGTGTCTGCATGTGAAGTAGATTAAGTGATAAAGTTAGGAAACAAACAAAAGGTAGAACCTAGAATCCTTTCTAGAGATTAATGTTAAACAACATGTAATTCAACATACCAAAATTTTCAAGGTTAACATGTTGCATCAATGGTGTAATTGAAATTGTGAAATTTTATTCCAAAGGACTTGAGTTAAAAGGTGAGATAAATATAATATTCCCTTTCTAGAGGCAATTCATTAAAAAACACATCAAAATTGAGATTGTACTATGATGTTCTCTCCGTCCTTTGTCAAGATAAGTTTAACAAGGTTGTTTTTCTAATGTATGGACTATTTTGGATTCCTCAACTTTTATTGCAAGTGAACTTGCACATACCAAGCTACAACAAATCTTTCACGGAGGTGGAGTTGTCTATGTATTTTATCCATGATGCAAATCTTATGGTAAAAACTATTTTTTGGGCACAAGTTTTGCTAATATAGAGCCAGAAGTGTGATACATTTTTTCCATTCAAATTGACAACCATGGGATTCAATTTAATACTCAATGTGTTTTTGTGGGGGAGGGTCAAAATTTGTACCAACCAATTCATGGTTCATGCTTTCTTCTTTGGATCATTCACTTTCCATAAATGGATAAGAAGAAACCATTTTCAACTTCAAACTTGTTTAGAGGCTTTTTTACCCATGAGTAAAAGTAATTGTTTCAACCAATTACTAAGACTACAATAATAATAAAATGTTATTAAGTTTTAACATATATCAAATAAATCATTTTAAAAAATGTGAATAGATAAGTGAAAAGCTTTCGGCAACAAGGCATATAAATTGTAACTTGGAAGTATTGGAAGTGTACAAAGTGGGATTAGGAGTCACAAGTCTTAACCCAGCTCAATATCAAAATAACAAAAACAATTTCATGTTTAAGAAAAAAACAGAGAATAGTTTCATTAATTTTTTTTCTAGATTATTATGAAATTTAAAAAAAATTGAAAATAACATCTTACCAAAATTAATAGCTCCAACTCTGTGGTAGCCAGAACATAGCAGTTTCGAACTGTCTAGAGAAACGGGTATCAAAATTCAGCAGGTGCTTCTAGCTTTTGAGGCCCATAACCAAAAAACAAGCGTGTTTGAAATTCCATAGGTGATGCTTGGTAGATTCGGTACTATGATAACTTGATGATGCTTGGTAAATTTGGTAGCTGATAAATCATTGATGCTTGGTGGGTGGTTGGGTTAATTCCTTCATTAACATAGTTTAAAACCGACTTATTCTTCTAAAATGGTACCCACCTCTATCTTGGAGTTGCACTTTCGAATTTGAAAACTGACTTATCTTCTGAAGGAAGGGCACAAAGACTAGGGAGAGGCACTAAAAGGAAGGGCACAACCTCATATTGGGACAATGCTAGGAAAATATAAGAAAGAAAGAACATATGGAATGAAATAAAATCCATCCCCATTGAAGGCAAACTCACCCACCTACGCTTCAATCAAATGGGAAAGTTTCACTCAAGTGGGAAAGTTTCAATCTCCATTATTACATATATAATAACATGCCACGTAATGCACGCAACTTATATAGTCATACACATATCTTAACAAGCTTATTAATAAAAATTAATGACGGTTTGGAAAAATAATTAACCGTCAAAAAATGCATCTTATCAAATTGTTTGCATGTTCTTTGATACGGTTTGTTAAGAATTTAACCGTATTTTGATGGGTAAAATGCCTCATGATGGGCATATGCCTGTCAAATTCCATCCCTAGGTCAACGTAATCCTACCTATGACAGCAGAAGAAAGACCAGTGGGCGGTTCAAAGGTAGTTCCTTGGAAGTCTTGACGACATTTTAGGGGAAGAGAAGGCGAAACAAAGGCGGTGAAAGGCCATGATGGTGATAGGTGAAATGACATTGACGGTAACAATTATGGAGGAACAACTGTTTATTAAATGTTTGTCGTCGGTGGAAATTCTGGTGCTGGCGGAACAACTATTAATTAAATGGTTGAAGTCAGTGGAAGTTATGGCAGAGCTGCTATTTATTAAATGGCCCTACTCTTTCATTAAACGACGTAGACTCTACACCTAAAAACTATAAACTCAACCTCAGTACCAGCTTCTTATGAAAGAAAATTAACGGTGGGTCTTAGTTTATGAGCTATTTATAGGGTAAAGGTCACCTGTTCAATTTCTGGGTCTGTTGGGGTTAGGTTCCTCCGCAATAAAAATTAAAAAATATTGAGACAAAACTACACTACCTTTTGGATAATTTCCCTAAAAATCCCACACATGCATCAAAAATGTTGTTCCAATGATTAATGCTAAAAAGGATATGTCTTTTTGACATTGGGCATGGGATGGTGTAGAGGGAAAGAAAGTTATGGGGAATTCTCAAAATATTTTATATGTAAAGTAAGCACAATGATGTTAAAGTTATGCTATAACAAAACATGAAGGAAGTGAAAGAGTGTGTTAGATAAAAATGCATAGAAATGACTATTTTGGAGAAGAAGCAAGGATTTGATGGTGTAGAAAATTTAATCCATACTTTCAAAAATTTCAAAGAAAAATCTATGCATTATCTTCATGATGAAGCTGCCCATATCATACATTTTAACACAAAAACACATAGCAACATGTTAGATGCTTTTAAAGATATGGAATATATAAACATGAAAAAAGAGAGATGTCCATATCTTCTTAGGTTCATTCAATGCTTATTGTTTGCTTGTCAAAATTGTTATTAAGCCACACATTTGTTAATAATATTTTTTTATAAAGTTTGGTAGCTATATATTACTGTAGATAGGAGTAACTATACATATCAAAATACAAAAGAGAGATGTTTACTGCCAAGTGTGACCAGAAGTTTGAGACTAGGTGTCTGTGAGGAGCAGTCTGAGTTCATAGGATTCCCCCACAGGCCGAGGGTTATGACCAATTGAAATATAAACCAATGGAGGAAAAAGTCTTATAGCCCATAAATTTAAAGCAAATAGTTTATCAAAACTAGAAAACCTGATAGACAGAGACCTTCTAGGCCAATTCATCATCGGAGATAATAACAATAGAGTGGTTTGAACCTGGGATTTCTTGCTTGAATTCTAGAGGAACCGAAATATCCATGTGTGTAGAGTGCTGAGTAGAGGAACGAGGCGGTGGAATAACAGGATGTTGGGGCGTAGTGGTATCCTGAGACTTCCTTCCAACAAGTGCCTCAACCAATGCATCCAGCTCAATATTGATGTTGTTGTCTGAGGTTACCTTGTTCTGGGCTAAGTGCCTTATCCCAACTTCCAACCGAGTGAGTTTGTTCTCCACCGAGGGTCCCTAATTTACTTTCCTCCTTTCACTCTCCATGCATTCGTTGAAAGCCATGCAGAAGAGGGCCTTCATGGACAAGAACAGTTGGAGTATTCTGGTGTGGCGGGTTTCTCTAGTTCGGGCAGAGCTCGAGTCCTCCACAAGGCCCTCGTAATCTTCAACCAATTTATGTCGCTCAAGCTTCGACCTTTTATTCCTGTGACGCATTTCCATCCTCTCAGCTCGCTCTCAATATTGGTGGGATACCTTTCTTTCAAAGAAGCGCTTTTCCAAATACATGTCCAGGAGAGCCCAAGGCATATGCGTGGGCCTAGGGGCATCTTTTGTTCGACGTGTAGTCACCTTGGTTTGAAACATGGCAAGGTCAATCCTGCGCGCAGGCGGTCTGCAGTTGAAGAGTAGAAGGAACAACATTTCGGTCGTCAAAACAATAGCTGAGGGGGAGCCACAATACTAATTACGCAAATTGCAGGAGCAAATACACCGCATTTGTCTCCATCTCCTTGGAAACCTTTCGTCGTCATGATTGCTTTGCTCATCATGCAAAGAGTTGGTACGGGAGAACATCATGACTTTATCACCCTCGCGTACACTTAACCAAAAGCCGAGCTAGCCAAGGTACCGAGTGTAGAGAAGAACCATCATATTGGGCTCGAGTTAATGAGGCCACCTTCCTTAACACATGCAGATTTAAGGATGTACTTCCACCCCTTGCATGCATGTGATGGGGAAATTTTCTATTAATCTTATTAATAAGACCCCATTGCTATTATAATTTACACCCATAATGTGTGACTAATTGTGTTAGTATTTTACAAGGCCAAAAGAGGAGGAAAATACAACAAAGAAAATGAAATTATGGTGATTGTAGGATCTCAAAAGATTAAGTATGGAAACAAAATGTGATGCCAATTCTCATATCAACAATAAGGATCAACAATGCTCATGACCCATGAATTCATGTGAAGATTTAGAAAGAGAAGGTGTCCAAGCTTCTTTCAGAAGCTTTGATTAGGTGACACTAACAACGGTGCATGCATCAATATGATAGTCGGATTATCTAGGGTGAGCTATGTGATGGCTTAATGTTGTAGAATGGTACACTATATTAAGAAATAGATGAGAGTCAAAATTTATACAAATTATTTTAATCTTTTCATGTTCACATTTCACATCCATCCTCATATAAAACGGAAGGTACAATGTTCATTGAGCCACTAAGAATTTCGAAAAGCAGACAGATATCAATCATCAAATTGAGAGATATATAGCAAAATGGGTAAATAGAAAATGTAGATGTAAAGAGATGGCAATGAAAAATAGGGCGGTCACACATGGAGCCAAGAAGGGCGCCTCTGTGCTCAAAATTCAGCTGGAGCTTGGAGCTCTCGAGGTTTTCGCACCTGAGCTTTTAGGGTGTAGCCGAACTCTCTGTGCAACCGTATTATTAATGTTGATAAATTAGGGTGCACTAAACAGATAGCGATCAAATCACAGTACTCTATAACAGTCAAATCATGTACAACTTGTCAGGTACCAGGCTTGGGCTACTGCTTCACCAAGTTTCGAACTGAAGCCATGAAGCTTAAAAGTGCTTCGAGCGCGCTTTACACCTCCATGTGCGAAGGCTAAGAGACAGTAAGACTTCACACATGGAGCAAAGTGAGCCCCTCTGTAGAGTGCATTAGTATGACGTAATGGTAGCTTAAACCCTTCCTTCACGCACATGGAGATTGAATCTACCCAGCTTCATGTGCATTTTTTCGTCGAAGCTCTAAATGAACCTGTACATTTCCGTCTATGAATCCAAAAATTAGACAGAAAATTAACCTTGAATGTCTTATCCCATGTAATTTTCTTCGATGCAGTGTACTTTCTATCAGTTTTGTCAGAGAGCCTTTGGTTCGACTATGTCTACACCTCAACTTGTTGGAAAGCGGCCATCATTACACTAAAGGGGCTATGAGCGTGCTCTAAGCCTGCTTTTTGTGTCCATGTGCGAACCCTAAGTAGAGCTTGTGTATTTATAGCTCAAGTGGTGCCATATGGAGTTGACTTGCTTTGCTGCAGTGCAGTGCCGTGTGGAGTATACTTCAATTATAATGTTTAACAGACAAAGTTCAAGATAATGGTTTTGCATGTTGAAATGCAGCCTTGAGAATGAAACCTAGAGATCAGGATTCAAACCCATAGGATAAAACTGTTTCAGCCAAACCGGATGCAAAAGTGGTAAGCGCAGGGAACTCTGTCCTTCTAATTAATTTTTTTTTGACATTTTGAACTTTTATGTTGCTCATCACACAAAGTTTGAGTGAAAAAACAACTATTCAACAATGAAGTTTTATTAAAAAAAAAAAAATTAATTAAAATATATATTTTAATTTCCAATTAAAAGACAACAATAGATTCATTTACCCATGTTTTCATTGATTATGTGCTTTGAAAATTAAGGGTGGAAACAAACAAAGTGTGTAACCTAGAACCCTTTCAGAAGGTTATTGCCAGGCCACATTTAATGCAACATATAAAGTTTTGCAAGGTTAACATGTTGCATCAATTGTGTAATTTTAATTCTCAATTAAAAGATATGTTTTTATTAGGGATTTTAAATCCAACTAAAAGATAATAATAGACCCATTTACCCATGTTTTTAGTTGATCATGTACTTGAAAATCAAGGGTGGAAGGATGGAACAAAAAAACCTACTAATAGAGACACATACAACTCAAAAGTAACATGTGTCTGCATGTGAAGTAGATTAAGTGATAGAGTTAGGAAACAAACAAAAGGTGGAACCTAGAATCCTTTCTAGAGGTTAATGTTAACCAAATGTAATTCAACATACCAAAATTTTCAAGGTTAACATGTTGCATCAATGGTGTAATTGAAATTGTGACATTTTATTCCAAAGGACTTGAGTTAAAAGGTGAGATAAATATAATATTCCCTTTCTAGAGGCAATTCATTAAAAAACACATCAAAATTGAGATTGTACTATGATGTTCTCCCCGTCCTTTGTCAAGATATGTTTAACAAGGTTGTTTTTCTAATGTATGGACTATTTTGGATTCCTCAACTTTTATTGCAGGTGAACTTGCACATACCAAGCTACAACAAATCTTTCGCGGAGGTGGAGTTGTCTATGTATTTTATCCATGATGCAAATCTTATGGTAAAAACTATTTTTTGGGCACAAGTTTTGCTAATATAAAGCCAGTGATGTGATACATTTTTTCCATTCAAATTGACAACCATGGGATTCAATTTAATTCTCAATGTGTTTTTGTTGGGGAGGGTCAAAATTTGTACCAACCAATTCATGGTTCATGCTTTCTTCTTTGGGTCATTCACTTTCCATAAATTGATAAGAAGAAACCACTTTCAACTTCAAACTTGTTTAGAAGCTTTTTCACCCATGAGTAAAAGTAATTGTTTCAACCAATTACTAAGACTACAAGAATAATAAAATGTTATTAAGTTTTAACATATATCAAATAAATCATTTAAAAAAATGTGAATAGATAAGTGAAAATCTTTTGGCAACAAGGCCTATAAATTGTAACTTGAAAGTATTGGAAGTGTACAAAGTGGGATTAGGATACACAATTCTTAACCCAGCTCAATATCAAAATAACAAAAACAATTTCATGTTTAAGAAAAAAACAGAGAATAGTTTCATTAATTTTTTTTTTAGATTATTATCAAATTCAAAAAAAAATTGAAAATAACATCTTACCAAAATTAATAGCTCCAAGTTTGTGGTAGCCAGAGCAGAGCAATTTCGAACTGTCTAGAGAAATGGGTATCCAAATTCAGCAGGTGCTTCTAGCTTCTGAGGCCCATAACCAAAAACCAAGCGTGTCTGAAATTCCATAGGTGATGCTTGGTAGATTCGGTACTATGATAACTTGGTGATGCTTGGTAGATTCGGTACTATGATAACTTGATGATGCTTGGTAAATTTGGTAGCTGATAAATCATTGATGCTTGGTGGGTTGTTGGGTTAATTCCTTCATTAACATAGTTTAAAACCAACTTATTCTTCTAAAATGGTACCCACCTCTATCTTGGAGTTGCACTTTCGAATTTTAAAACTGACTTATCTTCTCAAGGAAGGGCACAAAGACTAGGGAGAGGCACTAAAAGGAAGGGCACAACCTCATATTGGGACAATGCTAGGACAGTATAAGAAAGAAAGAACAGATGGAATGAAAGAAAATCCATCCGCATTGAAGGCAAACTCACCCACCTACGCTTCAATCAAATGGGAAAGTTTCACTCAAGTGGGAAAATTTCAATCTCCATTATTACATATATAATAACATGCCACCCAATGCATGCAACTTATATAGTCATACACATATCTTAACAAGCTTATTAATAAAAATTAATGACGGTTTGGAAAAATAATTAACCGTAAAAAATGTGTCTTATCAAATTGTTTGCCTGTTCTTTGATACGGTTTGTTAAAAATTTTAACTGTATTTTGATGGGTAAAATGC
The DNA here is from genome assembly GCA_027924585.1 of Larix kaempferi. Taxonomy (NCBI): domain Eukaryota; kingdom Viridiplantae; phylum Streptophyta; class Pinopsida; order Pinales; family Pinaceae; genus Larix; species Larix kaempferi. Next base: position 5,109,945 of record BSBM01001130.1, on the reverse strand, counting down.
CTCATGACGGGCATATGTCCGTCAAATTCCATCCCTGGGTCAACGTAAGCCTACCTATGACAATAGAAGAAAGACCATTGGGTGGTTCAAAGGTAGTTCTTTGGAGGTCTTGATGACATTTTAGGGAAGAGAAAGGGAAACAAAGGCAGTGAAAGGCCATGATGGTGATAGGTGAAATGACAATGACGGTAACAGTTATGGAGGAACAATTGTTTATTAAATGTTCGACGTCAGTGGCAGTTCTGGTGCTGGCGGAAGAACTATTAATTAAATGGTTAAAGTCAGTGGAAGTTATGGAAGAGCTACTATTTATTAAATGGCCCTACTCTTTCATTAAACGACATAGACTCTACACCTCAAAACTATAAACTCAACCTCAGTACCTGCTTCTTATGAAAGAAAATTAACAGTGGGTCTTAGTTGATGAGCTATTTATAGGGTAAAGGTCACCTGTTCAATTTCTGGGTCTGTTGGGGTTAGGTTCCTCCGCAATAAAAATTAAAAAATATTGAGACAAGAACTACACTACCTTTTGGATAATTTCCCTAAAAATCCCACACATGCATCAAAAATGTTGTTCCAATGATTAATGCTAAAAAGGATATGTCTTTTTGACATTAGGCTTGGGATGGTGTAGAGGGAAAGAAAGTTATGGGGAATTCTCAAAATATTTTATATGTAAAGTAACCACAATGATGTTAAAGTTATGCTATAAAAAAACATGAAGGAAGTGAAAGAGTGTGTTAGATAAAAATGCATAGAAATGACTATTTTGGAGAAGCAAGGATTTGATGGTGTAGAAAATTTAATCCATACTTTAGAAAATTTCAAAGAAAAATCTATGCATTATCTTCATGATGAAGCTACCCATATCATACATTTTAACACAAAAACACATAGCAACATGTTAGATGCTTTTAAAGATATGGAATATATAAACATGAAAAAAGTGAGATGTCCATATCTTCTTAGGTTCATTCAATGCTTATTGTTTGCTTGTCAAAATTGTCATTGAGCCACAAATTTGTTAATAATCTTTCTTTTATAAAGTTTGGTAGCTATATACTACTGTAGATAGGAGTAAATATACATATCAAAATACAAAAGAGAGATGTTTACTGCCAAGTGTGACCAGAAGTCTGAGACTAGGTGTCTATGAGGAGCAGTCTGAGTTCATAGGATTCCCCCATAGTCCGGGGGTTATGACCAATTGAAATATAAACCATTGGAGAAAATAGTCTTATAGCCCAGAAATTTAAAGCAAATAGTTTATCAAAAATAGAAAACCTGATAGATAGAGGCCTTCTAGGCCAATTCATCATCGGAGATAATAACAATAGAGTGGTTTGAACCTGCGATTTCTTGCTTGAATTCTAGAGGAACCGAAATATCCATGTGTGTAGAGCGCTGAGCAGAGGGACGAGGCAGTGGAATAGTGGGATGTTGTGGCGCAGTGGTATCCTGAGACTTCCTTCCAACAAGTGCCTCATGTTGAAATATTGTAACTTCAAAGAATATTATATTTGTACTTTATTATTTCGGAGATGTTTCATTCCTCCAATGGGACTTTGTTATGTATACGGAGATGTTTATTCCTCCGAGAGATTGTGGTAACTAGGGTTATTAGATCTCCTAGGAGAAGTCGGCCCCATAGGGTAAAAAGTCAGTCGGAAAACAAGTATAAGTAGAGGAGGATGCAGGCCTGCAATTTGACATCCCACAGAACGTTTTTTCACTTTTTAGACGTATTTGATGGGTAACTTGAAATTTAAAACGTCGAAGTTGACATTTATGTATATTGATAGCCCATCAAAAAAACTTATAGCTGTCCAACTCTCCTTGTACAGAGATGTTAAATTACATAAAAAGTGAAAATCTCTGAACAGATTTTTGGTTTGTTAGTGAAGTTGGCTTATTCTTAAACAATTTATTTAGGTTTTATTATTACAATGGACTATCTACCCAGATCTTGTTGTAAAAAACAAGTCTAGATTCAAGTAATTGAAGGAGGATTGTGTTATGACATATACAAAAGGAAAAATTGATTGTCTATAAATCTGCATAAAATGTAAAATGAAAGGCACTCTAAAAATCTAACCGTCGTCAATTTTTATTTGACAAGCTGGTAGAATTTGAAATTCCAGGCCTGGGAGGATGTTCCTCACTTATCTCATTGAATCATCCACTTGGAAGTAGCGCACAAGTGAGAGAGAGATCTGCATAGGAGGAGGAGGAGCTCTTGTTTGGTTTCTACGTCTTGTATTTGGATGATCATCTATATTGAGGAAAGCTTTGCTGGGTTTTCTACCCCATGAGGGTTTCCCAGGGTAAATCTTTGTATATCTTGTGATTGTGTTTCTTTCAGTGATCTTGCTAATAAAATTAGTATAAACTTAACATGGGGTCAGATCTAGCCTGAATAGGACATCTTTCACAAGGTGAAAATACCTCTCTCTCCTCCTACGGTGAAAGTTGGGGTTTGTGCAAAAGTTGAATTTTTGGATTCTGATTGAATGACTAGATAGCCCTCCTCAAAATCAAAGTTTTGAGCCCTGGATCGAGGTTTTTGGTTGGGTAGAACTTTGGGAAAGTCAAACCCTAGTTTGACCAAAAGTGCAGAAAACCAGAGAACCAGAAAAGCTGCGCACCTATGCACCAGTGAACCAGAAAAGCTGTGAACCTGTGCACCAGAAAAAACCAGAAAACCAGAAATTCTGTTGCAGATCCGGAAGGTGAAAAGTTGAAGTTTCCAGAAGCAGAACACACCAGAACCTTCAAATCAATCAAGCACATCTCCTGGTAAGTGTTATTCTATCTCCTGATAAAATTCAATCTCTATGACCCCTGAATAAGATGGCTCCAAGCACTAAGCTTGAAGACAAGCTAGAGGGTATAGAGAATTTCTGGGCATGGAAATATAGGATTGGTCTCATTCTTGAAGAGAATGATCTTGCCCAATATATCAAGGATGAAATTGCAGAACCTGAAGAAGATGAAGCCAAAGAGAAATATAGGAAGGACTTGATTAGGGCAAAGAGAATCATTGATGATTCTATAAAAGACCACTAGATTCCCCAATTGGCATCCAAGAAGACCCCAAAGGAAATGTATGATGCCCTTTCCAAAATGTATGAAAGAAAGAACATCAATAGGAAGATGAACCTGAGAGCTCAATTGAAGAGCACCAAGATGAATCAAGGAGAATCCATTCAAGATTATTTCTCAAGGGTTTCCCAGTTCAAGGAACAACTAGATGCCATTGGAGATACCCTTGATGAAGATGAACTAGTCATGACTGCTCTAAATGGTCTCACCAGACCATGGGAGTCATTTATCTAAACCATGTGTGCTAGAAAAGAGAGCATGAAGTTTGATGTGGTATGGGAAGATTGCATCCAAGAAGAAGCTAGGGTTGCTAATAGAGAAGCCTTGCTCAAAGAAGGTGACCAAGCCTTGGCCACTCACACCAAGAGAAGAAGGAATAAACCCTACTTCAAGAAGGATAGTCACAAGGAGTCTCAACCTCCACAAATATTTCAGAAGAGAAGAGGAACTACTCAAGGAAGAAAGTTTTCCACATTCCAATGTTTCAATTGTCATAATATAGGACACATTGCTAGGAATTGTCCTTCAAAGGAAAAGAAGACGGGATTCCACCATAAAAGACATCAAGCACACCTAGCAGAAGATGAAAGTGAAGAAGAAGAAGAGGAAAGGCCTCAGAGGAAAAGAGTTAGAATAGAAGAAGAATATGCAGAAGAATATGTTCTATTCTCTGCACTCTCTAGGACTGTAACACCTGGAGAAAATACATGGCTCATTGATAGTGGTGCTTCAAAGCACATGACAGGTCAAAAGAAAACTCTTACAAAACTTGAAGAGAAGACCTCTCCACAAAAGGTATCTCTAGGAGATGACTATCAATATCCAATCCAGGGAATTGGTGAAGCAAGCTACAAGCTTGATTCTGGAATACCATTGAAGATGAAGGAGATATTATATGTCCCAGGATTGAAGAATAACTTACTCTCTATCTCAGCTCTAGACAAGAAAGGTTATAGGGTTGCATTCATAGATGGACAAGTACTCATGTGGTCCAAAGGAAAATCAATTGAGGATGCAATTGTTATTGGTGAAGAGGAAGGAGGCCTATACAAACTCAAGGGACATCCAGAAGCTGCCCTTGTTCATGAAGCCACTAGCCCTAGTGAACTATGGCATAGGAGGCTTGCTCATATTAACTACAAAGCACTACCTCATGTGAGTAAAGTAGTCATAGGACTACCAGATTTGAAGATTGATCACGATGGCACATGCAAAGGATGTGCAAAAGGGAAGAATATCAAGAACCCATTTCCAAAGAGTGAAACAAAGACTAAGAGTATTTTGGAATTGATTCATTCAGATGTATGTAGACCAATGCCCTCCACATCTTTGAGTGGATATGAATACTACCTTACATTTATTGATGACTACTCCAGAAAGACTTGGATATACTTTCTAAAGGGGAAGAATGAAGTCTTTGAAAAGTTCAAGGAGTTCAAAGCATTGATAGAAAATCTTTCAGAAAAGAAGATCAAAATACTCAGAACAGATAATGGTGGAGAATACACTTCAAAAGATTTTGAAGTCTTTTGTAAAGAAGCTGGAATCAAGAGGGAGTTAACCACTCCCTACAATCCTCAACAAAATGGTGTTGCAGAAAGAAAGAATAGAACCATTATGGAAGCAGTGAAGACAGTGATACATGATCAAGACCTCCCTATGTATCTATGGGCTGAAGCAACCAGGACAACAGTCTATGTGCAGAATAGACTATCTCATAGTGCTCTTGAATTCAAGACCCCAGAAGAAGTGTTTATAGGGAAGAATCTTGAGGTAAGCCACCCCAAGATATTTGGGTGTCCTGTATATATTCACATTCCAAAAGAAAAGAGAACTAAATTAGACCCTTCCGGAAAGAAGGGAATATTTGTTGGATATTGTGAAACATCTGAGGCATTCAGAATATACATCCCAGGATTCCACCATATGGAGATTAGTAGGGATGTGACATTTGATGAAGAGACAGCTCTCAAGAAATCTAGGAAGTGTCAGTATGAATAAGTATGTGAAGAAGATGCACCTCCCAGAATTGCAGAGACGGTTCCCATCCCTGAAGATGTAACACCTGAAGACCATGATATGATAGAACCACAAGAACCCCCCATTTCAAACATTTCAAGGAAAAGAAAGCCAGCATGGGCAAGAGATATTATACTAGGAGCAGAAAGGTATGGAGCTCCTGAAGGCTCCACTAGAGTGATCAAGAAACCAAATCCCTTCTCCAACTATATGGCTTTGATGTGTGATCTTGTAGACAAAGAACCTACTAGTTATGAAGAGGCATTTCATAAGAAAGAGTGGGTAGAGGCAATGACAGAGGAATACCAATCAATAATGAAGAATGACGTTTGGGATATAGTTCCTAAGCCTAAAGACAAAAGTGTGGTGTCCTCCAAATGGATATACAAAATAAAGCATGCTGCGGATGGTAGCATTGAAAAATACAAAGCAAGATTTGTGGCTAGAGGATTCTCTCAGAAAGAGGGAATTGACTATGAAGAGACATTTGCACCAGTTGCAAGGTACACTTCCATTAGAACCATCATGGCACTTGCATCCATGATGAAGTGGGATTTACACCAGAAGGATGTGAAGACAGCCTTCCTGAATGGTGTGATTGAGGAGGAAGTGTACATAGAACAACCTCAAGGATTTGAGGTGGAAGATGGAAGAACCCATGTATGCAAACTGAAGAAGGCTCTGTATGGGTTGAAGCAAGCTCCTAGAGCTTGGTATGTGTAATACCCCAATTTTGACCCTTGTCATTTATTGACTTTTATGTAAATATTGTATACATGCGTTGTATGTTTCCTTAGCGTGGAGCTCAAGGCCAAGGCCCCGCTAGTGTATGTTCGGATTTTATTTAAAATGGACAAGCATTTGACATTTTGTTACCCATGTGCTATTAAGCCATGGAATGTTGTAAATTGATGTAAATATTAATATTGCAATAAAATACCAAAACTGGCTATGGAAGCAACCAATGAGAAGGGGCCATGTGTATCCACTAGGGAGTGGTGAGGGGGTTGTGGGGATGAACCATACGCTGCCAAATGCCATTGTGAGAACCCATTTGACTTTCCTGATGACATTTATTTATGTTGTAAGGAAGCAGTTGAGGATTTCAATCCATGGCTTCAATGGAGTATGGGCAGCCCAAAAATTTGTATTTGCAAGTATGGGCTCTGTTTTCTTGTACTACAAGCCACTCTACCTCATGGGAGTTGCTTCTTCCTCATCCCCATTCCATTGTGGAAGTTATCAGCATCATTCTCCATCCAAAAACGAATTGCCAGGAGTGAGAAAAACCAAAAATCGCAACTTTGAAAGAACCCACGTTTTGAAGAGCCAAAAACGCCCAGATTTGGTATTGGACAGTAAAATCCAATGGGGGATCCATAGATATGAACCTCGGGGCGAATTTGAAAGCATTAGATACCCCGAAATCCATTGGGAAACCCAGTTTCTATAGCCTAGAAAACCAGTGACAGGATTGAGTTATTTTGATGACAGAGTTCTGAGAAATCCAAGTATGAATGACATAGCAGAGGTTGGGTTTGCTTGATAAACCCAGTGAAGGATAGAATCTCAAAGAATTAACAGCTGGACCTTTCTATGCCCATCCTGAAGAGCACTGGAGGGAAGGGACGCCTGAGGGACTGTGCAGCAGAGAAGGGGACCTTCCTTGTGTTGGGTGTGGTAGGTGTTGTGGGTGCATTGACTGTTTGAATTAACTTGAGATGCCTGTAGCTCTGTGGTTGAGCTCACTGGCTTAGCATCGCCCTCCTCTACCTTCTTTTATGCTTGATAAACCCAACAGTGAGTTGGATTAGCATAACTGTTGAAATAAACCATGGCTATGAGTGAGCCCAGTTAGTTCCTCCTGAGTGGATACACAACCCAGCTCGGGGGTGATCTCTCAGCTGAAGGAATGCGGGATGGTTACATCCCCGTGACCGCAACTTGACTTTTCGAACCCTCCGTCTTTCGGGATGCGGGATGCGGGTTGCGGGATGGTCACATCCCCGTGACCGCAACTTGACCCCCCCCCGAACCCGTAGTTTCGGGTATTGGGATGCGGGATGGTCACATCCCCGTGACCCCAACTTGACCCTCCCCGAACCCGCAGTTTCGGGTTTCGGGATGCGGGATGCGGGTTGTGGGATGGTTACATCCCCTTCACCGCAACTTGACTTTCCAAACCCATCGTCTTTCGGGTTGCGGGTTGCAGCCTGTGTGTGGCGGGATAGGTTAAAAAAAAAAGTATAGAGCCCGAAATTTAAATTTTGGATAGCAGGAGCATGCAGGATCAGATTTTGATGAGGTCAGTGGCATTCTGAGGCCATCAACGGAGGCCATGAATGAACTAGTGAAGATCCCGATCTCATTATGCTCCAATTTGGCATAAAATTGGAATTATTAGCTTTTACAAATCAGTGTCCCGACGCTTGACAGAAGGTCAGATTGAGCCGAATTTAATGTGGAGTAGTCATGGATCAGACACGATGTTAAGTTTGGAGTTTTAGAGCCAAACTCCAAAGGATGTGGAGTCGAGATGTTCAAGAAGGCCGAAAAGCACTATTCCGGGCCACGTTTTGGGAATTTTGAAAACCTTGCAGTGATTGAAAGTGACCCTATAATTCGGAATCAAGAAAACGACTGAACTCAGCATTTCATATTCTATGTAAACTAGACATATTCCGTTAGACAAAGATTTCCCAGAAATGCACCGTTTGTGAAATAGCCATTTTGACCCAAAATTTGGAATTTTGGAAAAATTTGGAATTTTGGAAAAATGTGAAAAGTGGAAAAGTCAAACCTGGAATTTTGTAGAAGATGAATGGTGCATCGGAACAGAGATCCACAAGTTGCTGAGCGTTCCTTGTTATATGGACTAACTTCGCCCAGTAGCAAAATTTTCGTGATTCTTCATAGATTTTCTTCCACAGGTAGCTGAAGTTGGCATTCGGGACCAAAATACAACTGTGTAAAAGTATGTAGAATTGTGGTGAAAGTTGTCATTTTTGAAATAACGCAGTCTCCACACCCGATGTCGGAATGGAGCACGGGGACAGGAATTGGAAAGCTTGTCCAGCAGGGAATAATGGTGTATGACCAGAATTTGAATGAAGTTATCACACCCCACAGATAATTAGAACTAAAAAGTGCCAGTGACTGTTTTTGACATATTGTTGATAGTATGGGCAATTTCCAGAATTGTGTGAATGGGCAAAAGAAATGAATGCATAGCAACTGTGTGAATTAATCCATGAATTTTATTATGTTAAATATTGATTGTGTATATGTCTATATGCATTCTTATGATGTCTAACAAATATTTTCATAATACACAGTGCTTGTAGCTCATAAAAATTAATAACTGTAGCAAAAGTAGCATACAGGAAAAATGGTGACCATAAATGATGCTCAAGATCCTTATGAGCATGAAGAAGACGTCCTAGGGGAAAATGTGCATGAAGAGAATGCTGAGACTGAATCCAATGGGAGAAGGGAGCAGGTGACTCCTCAAAACTTGGTTGAAACCATGGTGAGCTTCAATGAAAGATTGATAAAGGCTCAAGAAGAACAACACCAACTCAATGCTGCTATTTTGCAAAGTCTCATTGACATGCAACAGAGGATAAACCTTGGGTCCAATCCAAGCAATGCAGGTGAAGAAGAAAGAGAGGCAGAGAGTCGCTCTAGAGGTCGTTCAAAGAAGAGGACTCCAAGCCCAATGAAGAGCTCGATGAGCAGAAAGCATAGAACATCTTCATCAAGATCTTATTCTAGCAAATCGTGTGACTCCAGGGGTTCTCAAAGAAGTCCAAGGCATGCACCGAAGAGATTTGATGGAAGAAAGAAGTTCAAAGGCATTCCACAGGGAGAATTCTGGAAGGCAAGACCTCCCACCTTTGATGGAGAAGGTAAGACTGGCCAAGAGGCAGAGGCATGGCTTCTTGGAATGAAGAAATATTTCAGAATTCAAGACTACTCAGGAAATGAGAAAGCCAGAATTGCCATTTACAATCTAAATGGAAGAGCTTCAATTTGGTGGGACAATCTCTTGCAAGTGAAAGGAATCAATGAGAGGAAGATCAGTTGGGAGAGATTCAAGAAGTACTTCAAGGAGAAATACCTTTCTGCTAGGTATTATGACAGTAAGAGAAAAGAGTTCAATGAACTCAGGTTGGGACAAAAAGCTATGGAAGAGCATGTCCACAAATTTTTGGAATTATTGAGGTATGTTGACTATATCAAAGATGAGAGTAAAAATCCAATGCTTTCTTGGGAGTCTACCTTAGAGTTTTAGAGATAGGATTGAATTTGTTAATCCACCAAGTCTTGATGAAGCCATTAGAATGGCAATGCATTGCTATGAGTAGAATAAAGGAAAAACAAAGGTTAACCCAGCATGGAAAGGGAAGCAAAGAGGAAGGTTCGATCAAAAGAAGAGTGGCTTCAAGCCACCATTCAGAGGTCAGCCTGGAACCTTTCCACAGGGGCAGCAAGCAAGGAGTGGATTCAAGCCAGCAGTAGCAGCAGACAAAGCATCAAAGGGACCACTTCAGTGTTGGGGATGTGAAGAAAACCACATGCTGAAAGATTTCCCACATCGAAAGGATAATCCCCGAAAGTTGCACAACTTAAAGGGAGCAGCTACAGTGGAGAACATGGCAAGGGCAGTGCCTTGAATTTATGTAGCGTTGGACAATCATCAAGCATACCATCAATTATCAGTGGTGGAAGTTGAAGGTAAGATTGCTAAGCAATCTATTTCTGTTTTGATTGATCCAGGATCTACTCATAGTTATGTTTCTCCAAAAGTGGTTGAAGCTTGTTCTCTTAGAAAGGTGAAGCACAATAAGTCTTGGTTAGTTCAATTAGCCATAGGGACCAAGAGGAAAGTAAGTGAAGTAGTGGTGGAGTGCCCCATAGAATTGAATGGACTCCACACACATGCAGATTTAAATGTGCTACCTTTAAGATCTTATGATGCCTTGATTGGCATGGATTGGTTGGAAAAACATAGAGCCAAGTTGGACTGTTATGAGAAAGCACTTGAGTGCATTGATGAAGAGGGAAGGCCAACATTGGTAAGAGGAATTTCCAAGCAAGTTTCAGTAAGGTAAATTTCATCCCTACAGTTGAAAAAGTTGTACAAGAAGGGTTGTCAATTATATGCAGTTCATATGTCAGATTCGTCTGAGGACAAGGGTCCAAGGATAGGAGATTTCTCATTATTGCAAGAATTCCAATATGTATTTCCAGATGAGGTGTCGGGACTACCACCAAAGAGAGATATTGATTTTACCATCGATCTTATTCCAAGGGCAACGCCGAATTCCAAAGCTCCTTATAGAATGAGTACACCGGAGTTGGTAGAGTTGAAGATGCAGCTACAAGAATTAATGGACAAAAGGTATATCAGGCCTAGTGTGTCTCCTTGGGGAGCACTGGTGTTATTTGTCAAGAATAAAGATGAGACTTTAAGACTGTGTATTGATTATAGGCAGCTAAATAAAGTGATAGTCAAGAACAAGTATCCATTGCCAAGAATTGATGACTTGTTTGATCAAATGAAGGAAGCTAAATTATTTTCAAAGATTGACTTGAGGTCTGGCTATCATCAAGTGAGAATTAAAGAAGAAGACATTCACAAGACGGCTTTCAGAACTAGATATGGTCATTACGAGTTCACCGTGGTGCCATTTGGTCTTACCAATGCACCTGCCACATTCATGTGTCTCATGAATAGTGTCTTCAGCAAATATTTGGATAAGTTTGTGATTGTGTTTTTGGATGACATTCTTGTCTATTCAATGAATGAAGAAGAACATGAGAAACATCTAAGAATGGTGTTGAAAGTCCTTAGAGAACATCAGTTGTATGCCAAGTTAAGCAAGTGCGAATTCTATCAAAAGAAGGTGCAATATTTGGGTCATGTCATTTCTGAAGAAGGTATTGCAGTGGATCTAGAAAAGATTAACTCCATCATGGATTGGTTAACTCCAAGAAATGTTTCAGATGTTAGATATTTTATGGGTCTTGCTCGTTACTACAGAAGTTTTATTGAAGGCTTCTCCAGGATAGCTCATCCGATCACTTCATTGCAAAGAAAGAACATCAAGTTTATATGGTCTGAAAAATGTGAGAAAAGTTTTCAGAAGTTAAAGGAGTTACTTACCAGCGCTCCTGTTTTGAAGATAGCAGATCCAAAGAAAGATTTCGTGGTGTGCACAGATGCTTGCATTGAAGGGCTAGGTGGAGTGCTCATGCAAGAAGGAGTTGTGATTTGCTATGAGTCAAGGAAATTAAAAGAACATGAAAAGAATTATGCCACACACGATTTAGAATTAACAACCATAGTACATGCTCTTAAGATGTGGAGATATTATTTGATGGGAAGAAGATTCAAGCTTAGGATGGACCACATGAGTTTAAAGTATTTGTTTGATCAGCCAAACTTGAATGCTAGGCAAGCTAGATGGATGGAGTTCCTTTGTGAATTTGATTTTGAAATTAAACATGTAAAAGGGAAGGAGAATAAGGTTGCAGAAGCTCTTAGCAGAAAATTTCATGTTGCAGCAGTAAGTATGTGTAAATCAGACTTGAAGACAAGAGTTATTGAAGCCCAGCACGGTGATGAAACTTGCCTTCAAATTAAAGAGAAGTTGCAACAAGGTAATGTGGATGAAAAGTATGCAGGATATCAGCTCGGTGAAAACGATATCCTCATCTACAAGGATAGAATGTACATTCCAAATAGTGTAGATTTGAAGAAGTTAGTGATGGATGAGATACATCAAATTCCATATTCAGGACACCCGGGATATCAGAAAACTATAACAGCAGCAAGAAAACAATACTTTTGGCATGGTATGAAGAGGGAAATAGCTGAGTATATTGCTAGGTGTCAAAAGTGCCAACAAGTCAAGGCAGAACACCAACATCCAGCAGGGTTGTTGCAGCCCTTACCCATTCCAGAATGGAAGTGGGAAGTGATCTCTATGGATTTTATAGTAGGTCTGCCCATGACAGTGAAGAAGCATGATTCAATCATGGTTGTGGTGGACAATCTATCAAAGGTACCTCACTTTATTCTAGTCAAGTCCACTCACAAGACTAGTGACATTGCAAACATCTTCATGAGAGAGATATTCAAGTTGCATGGATTGCCTAAGGCAATAATTTCTGATTGTGACACAAAGTTTACTTCCAATTTTTGGAAGGGATTGTTTTAGGAATTGGGAACTAAATTGAATTTCAGTACAGCATATCATCCTCAAACAGATGGCCAAACTGAGAGGGTGAATCAGGTTCTTAAAGACATGCTGAGAATGTATGTGATGGATAAACCATCCAAGTGGGAGGATTTCCTACACTTGGTAGAATTTGCATACAATAATGGACATCATGCATCATTGGGTATGAGTCCATTTGAGGCATTGTATGGCAAAGGATGCAGGACTCCAATGAGTTGGGACAGCCCAGTGAACATGGTAGTGCTTGGACTAGAGATGATCAAGGAAATGGAACAGGAAATTGCTAAGATCAGGCAGAATTTAAAGGCAGCTCAGGACAGGCAGAAGAGTTATGCAGATTTGAAAAGAGTGCATAAGGAATTTCAGAATGGGGATCATGTTTATTTAAGAGTGAAACCAAGGAAGAGTTCCCTCAAGTTGGGGAGCTGTGCCAAGTTGTCACCAAGATATTGTGGGCCATTTGAAGTCATAGATAGGATAGGGTCAGTTGCATATAGACTTGCATTGCCTGCTAACATAAGAGCTCATAATGTTTTCCATGTATCTTTACTTAAGAAGTATGTACATGATCATAATCATATGATTGATTGGAATGTGATACAGGTGGAACCCGGGGGAGAGTTCCAAGTAGAGCCTATGCGCATTCTCGACAAGAAGGTCACTTTGCTCTGGAACAAAGCCATCGGGCAGGTAAAGGTCCAATGGGAGCACCTTAGTCCCGATGAGGCTACATGGGAGCTGGAGGATGCCATGAGAGAGGCATTCCCATTTTGTTCAGTTTTGAGGACACCGAGGACGGTGTTGTTCTAAGGGGGAGGGGAATGTAATACCCCAATTTTGACTCTTCTGATTTATTGACTTTTATGTAAATATTGTATACATGCGTTGTATGTTTCCTTAGCGTGGAGCTCAAGGCCAAGGCCCCGCTAGTGTATGTTCGGATTTTATTTAAAATGGACAAGCATTTGACATTTGGTTACCCATGTGCTATTAAGCCATGGAATGTTGTAAATTGATGTAAATATTAATATTGCAATAAAATACCAAAACTGGCTAGGGAAGCAACCAATGAGAAGGGTCCATGTGTATCCACTAGGGAGTGGTGAGGGGGTTGTGGGGATGAACCATACGCTGCCAAATGTCATTGTGAGAACCCATTTGACTTTCCTTGATGACATTTATTTCTGTTGTAAGGAAGCAGTTGAGGATTTCAGTCCATGGCTTCAATGGAGCCTGGGTAGCCCAGAAATTCGTATTTGCAGGTATGGGCTCTGTTTTCTTGTACAAAAGCCACTCTACCTTATGGGAGTTGCTTCTTCCTCATCCCCATTCCTTTGTGGAAGTTACCAGCATCATTCTCCATCCAAAAACGAATTGCTAGGAGTGAGAAAAACCAGAAATCGCAACTTTGAAAGAACCCACGTTTTGAAGAGCCAAAAACGCCCAGATTTGGTATTGGACAGTGAAATCCAATGGGGGATCCATAGATATGAACCTTGGGGCAAATTTGAGAGCATTAGATACCCCGAAATCCATTGGGAAACCCAGTTTCTATAGCCCAGAAAACCAGTGACAGGATTGAGTTATTTTGATGACAGAGTTCAGAGAAATCCAAGTATGAATGACAGAGCAGAGGTTGGGTTTGCTTGATAAATCCAGTGAAGGCTAGAATCTCAAAGAATTAACAGTTGGACCTTTCTATGCCCATCCTGAAGAGCACTGGAGGGAAGGGACGCCTGAGGGACTATGCAGCAAAGAAGAGGACCTTCCTTGTGTTGGGTGTGGTAGGTATTGTGTGTGCCTTGACTGTTTGAATTAACTTGAGATGCCTGTAGCTCTGTGGTTGAGCTCACTGGCTTAGCATCGCCCTCCTCTACCTTCTTGTATGCTTGATAAACCCAACAGTGAGTTGGCTTAGCATAACTGTTGAAAGAAACCATGGTTGTGAGTGAGCCCAGTTAATTCCTCTTTAATGGATACACAACCCAGCTCGGGAGTGATCTCTCAACTGAAGGAATACAAGCTGGACAGAGATCTATGGTTGGGTGGAACGTTGCTCTCACATAGCCAATTGTTTGGACCGCTTCATCTTCAAGATAAGTGTTATCTGTGTTTTAAATTATATGCATTATGTGTTCTGCAATATGTCAATTGTCCATGTTTAATGAAATGAAATAATTATCTTAATATGGGATCTATGTATGGCATTGGAATGAGATTGAGTCTCTATATGTTGGATCATCCTCTGTTGTGATAGATATGTTATGCATTACTATTTGTGTGTGTGCAAATGTGAGTTGTTTCCGTTGTTCTTAGTTAATTTGAACCTGCACACGTTAAGTTTTTAATTATCCAATAAAATTGGGTAACGTATGGGGCTGAGATCGTTGAACGAAGTCCGTATGTTTGGTCATGTTCTCTCCCTTGCAATGGGATGACGGGAGGGGACGTGACAGTATGGAAGAATTGACAGTTTCTTGACAAGCTTGGGATTTACCAAAAGTAAAGTTGATCCTAATCTTTATCTCAAGGTTATGGATGATGAACATGTCATATTGTTGCTATATGTGGATGATCTATTTATGACTAGAAATGAGAAACAGATTATCGAGTGCAAGAAGAAGCTCTCATTAGAGTTTGAAATGAAAGATCTCAGATTGATACACTACTTCCTAGGTCTAGAAGTGTGGAAAGGCCTAGATGGAATCTTTCTCAACCAAGGAAAGTATGTTGTGGGAATCTTGAAAAGATTCAATATGTTGGAATGCAAAGCCATGGCCACTCCCATGGATTCCAACTTGAAGTTGTTAGTTGATGACTCGTTAGAGTTAGTGGATGTGACTCTGTACAGACAGATTATTGGGCCATTAATGTATCTGACAAATACCAAGCCAGACATTTGTTTTGCGGTGAACACCCTGAGTCAGTACCTAGTGGAACATAGAAGAGTTCACCTGATTGTTGCAAAGCATGTGATGAGGTACCTAAAGGGTACGATAGATTTTGTTCTATATTATCAAGGAGATCATGACTTCAGATTGTTTGGCTACACAGATGCTGATTGGGCAGGAAGCGTATTAGACAGGAAGAGTACATCAGGTGGATGTTATTGTCTGGGATCTGCCATGATCTCGTGGTTTAGTAGGAAGTAGTCAAGTGTGGCTCTTAGCACAGCTGAAGCGGAATATATAGCTTCCTGCTCTTCTAGTTGCGAAGCGGTATGGCTTCGGAAGCTATTATCAGGATTGTTTGACTTAGAGATGGAACCCACTGTGATCATGTGTGACAACCAGAGTTGTATCAAAATGACAGAGAATCCAGTATTCCATGATAAGTCAAAGCACATAGAGATCCGATATTTCTATACATGGGATATGGTGCAGAAAGGAGCTATCAAGCTCGAATATGTAGGCACTGATGAACAAGTTGCTGATGTGTTGACCAAACCTCTGTCTCGAGTAAAGTTTGAGTATTTTTTAGACAAGCTTGGTGTAGTTCAAAAGGACCCTCCTCGAAAGGGGGAGTGATATGGTCGATAAATATATCCTTGGATACTGGTATCGATGTGGATACATGTATCAATGATGAGATTGCCTATATTGATGGTAAGGTCAATGATGAAGATACCTGTGGATACTGTATTGATAAGGATACTGTATCGATGATGTGGATACCTGTATTGATATGGATACTTGTATCGATGGTGAGGCTACTTGTTCTGACGATGAGGTCATTGTATGGTACCTAGTTGATATGATAGGATTGCATCGTCCCTGAACTCCTAGTTCAAAATGTACGTGATCGGGATTGCATCATCCCGGAACCACTAGTTCAAAATGTACATGATGGGGATTGCATCA
Source organism: Larix kaempferi (assembly GCA_027924585.1). Taxonomy (NCBI): domain Eukaryota; kingdom Viridiplantae; phylum Streptophyta; class Pinopsida; order Pinales; family Pinaceae; genus Larix; species Larix kaempferi. The sequence goes on along the minus strand of BSBM01001130.1, from coordinate 5,093,714 downwards.
TCCCGAAACCACTAGTTCAAAATGTACATGATGGGGATTGCATCATCTCAGAACCACTAGTTCAAAATGTACGTGATGGGGATTGCATCATCCCGGAACCACTAGTTCAAAATGTACGTGATGGGGATTGCATCATCCCGGAACCACTAGTTCAAAATGTACGTGATGGGGATTGCATCATCCCGGAACCACTAGTTCAAAATGTACATGATGGGGATTGTATCGTCCCCAGACTTCGGTCCTTGAATTGATCTGCAGACTTATGTTTCCATGGTCCCTAGTGGACGAGAGGGGATTGTATCATCCCCGGAATTTGGTCCCTGAATTGATCCACAGACTTATGTCTCCATGGTCCCTAGTGGAATAGAGGGGATTGTATCGTCCCCAGACTTCAGTCCCTGAATTGATCCGTAGACAGATGTCTCCGAGAAGTGGTCCCTAGTGGACGAGAGGGGATTGTATCATCCCCGGACTTCGGTCCTTGAATTGATCCGTAGACATATGTCTTCGAAAAATGGTCCTTAGAATTTGTCTAAGTTGACGAGTGGACTGCATCATCCCTAGACATGTTATGGTGTCTTAAATGGATCATGTGTATTGCAGGGTATGCTGCTATGATACTGCTGATCGTGATGGTCTAGATGACGATGATGTTGATCGTGATGGTCTAGATGACGATGATGTTGATCATGATCATATGATGACAATGCTGATGATCGTGTGATGACGATGCTGATGATCGTGTGATGACGATGTTTATGATCATGTGATGATGATGTTGATAATCGTATGATGACGATGCTGATGATTGTGTGATGACGATGCTGATGATCGTGTGATGACGATGTTGATGATCGTGTGATGACGATGTTGATGATCATGTTATGACGATGCTAATGATCATGTGATGACGATGTTGATGATCGTGTGATGACGATGTTATTGATCGAGAGGATCCAGATGATGATGCCACTGTAGCTGTTCGAGTGCTGCAAAAGATGAAGACTCAATACTGAATATGTTGATGTTCCAGTATTGAAGTTCTTGAAGATGTTCCAGTAACTGGTTGACTTACTGAAGAAAGCTTCCAATGATTTATAGATGTATCATGTATCATATAGTTGATGACTCCTTGCTCCTGCAGATGATGTTATAATATCCTTCTCGTTAAGGGGGAGTGTTGAAATATTGTAACTTCAAAGAATATTATATTTGTACTTTATTATTCCGGAGATGTTTCATTCCTCCGATGGGACTTTGTTATGTATCCGGACATGTTTATTCCTCCGAGAGATTGTGGTAACTAGGGTTATTAGATCTCCTAGCAGAGGTCGGTCCCAAGTTAGTTATTGGAGGGTTATTAGACTCTCCTAGGAGAGGTCGGCCCCATAGGGTAAAAAGTCAGTCGGAAAACAAGTATAAGTAGAGGAGGATGTACCTCACTTATCTCATTGAATCATCCACTTGGAAGTAGCGCGGAAGTGAGAGAGAGATCTGCATAGGAGGAGGAGGAGCTCTTATTTGGTTTCTACATCTTGTATTTGGTTGATCATCTATATTGAGAAAAGCTTTGCTGGGTTTTCTACCCCATGAGGGCTTCCCAGGGTAAATATTTGTCTATCTTGTGATTGTGTTTCTTTCAGTGATCTTGCTAGTCAAATTAGTATACACTTAACACCTCAACCAATGCATCCAGCTCACTGTTGATGTTCTGTCTGAGGTTACCTTGTTCTAAGCTAAGTGACTTATTCTAACTTCCAACCGAGTGAGTTTGTTCTCCACCGAGGGTCCCTAATTTACCTTCCTCCTTTCACTCTCCATGCATTCGTCGAAGGCCATGCAGAAGAGGGCCTTCATGGACCAGAACAGTTGCAAGATTCTGGTGTGGCGGTTTTCTCTAGTTTCGGCAGAGCTCGAGTCCTCCACAAGGCCCTCGTAATCTTCAACCAATCTATGTCGCTCAAGCTTCGACCTTTTATTCCTGCGACGCATTTCCATCCTCTCAACTCGCTCTCAATCTTGGTGGGATACCTTTCTTTCAAAGAAGCGCTTTGCCAACTCCATGTCCAGGAGAGCCTGAGGCATATGCGTGGGCCTGTGGGCTTCTTTTGTTCGACGTGTAGTCACCTTGGTTTGAAACATGGCAAGGTCAATCCTGCTCGCAGGCGGTCTGCAACTGAAGAGTAGAAGGAACAATATTTCGGTCATCAAAACAACAGCTGAGGGGGAGCCACAATACTAATTACGCAAATTGCAGGAGAAAATACACCGCATTTGTCTCCATCTCCTCGGAAACCTTTCGTCGTCATGATTGATTTGCTCACCATGCAAAGAGCTGGTACGGGAAAACGACATCACTTTATCACCCTCGCGTACACTTAACCAAAAGTCGAGCTAGCCAAGGTACCGAGTGTAGAGAAGAACCATCATATTGGGCTCGAGTTAATGAGACCACCTGCCTTACCACTTGCAGCTTTAAGGATGTACTGCCACCCCTTGCATGCGTGTGATGGGGAAATTTTCTATTAATCTTACTAATAAGTCCCCATTGCTATTATAATTTACACCCATAATGTGTGACTAATTGTGTTAGTATTTTACAAAGCCAAAAGAGGAGGAAAATATAACAAAGATAATGAAGTTATGGTGATTGTAGCATCTCAAAAGATTAAGTATGGAAACAAAATGTGATGCCAATTCTCATATCAACAACAAGGATCAACAATGCTCATGACCCATGAATTCATGTGAAGATTTAGAAAGACAATGTGTCCAAGCTTCTTTCAGAAGCTTTGATTAAGTGACACTAACAATGGTGCATGCATCAATATGATAGTAGGATTATCTAGGGTGATCTATGTGATGGCTTAATGTTGTAGAATGGTACACTATATTAAGAAATAGATGAGAGCCAAAATTAATACAAATTATTTTAATCTTTTCATGTTCACATTTCACATCCATCCTCATATAAAACGGAAGGTACAATGTTCATTGAGCCACTAAGAATTTCGAAAAGCAGATAGATATCAATCATCAAATTGAGAGATATATAGCAAAATGGGTATATAGCAAATGTAGATGTAAAGAGATGACAATGAAAGAGAGGGCGGGCACACATGGAGCCAAGAAGGGCGCCTCTGTGCTCAAAATTCAGCTGGAGCTTGGAGCTCTCGAGGTTTTCGCACATGAGCTTTTAGGGTGTAGCCGAACTCTCTCTACAACCGTATTATTAATGTGGATGAATTAGGGTGCACTAAACGGCTAGCGATCAAATCACAATACTCTATAACAGTCAAATCATGTACAACTTGTCAGGTACCAGGCTTGGGCTACCACTTCAGCAAGTTTCGAACTGAAGCCATGAAGCTTAAACGTGCTTCGCGCGTACTTTACACCTCCATGTGCGAAGGCTAAGAGACAATAAGACTTCACACATGGAGCAAAGTGAGCCCCTCTGTAGAGTGCATTAGTATGACGTAATGGTAGCTTAAACCCTTCCTTCACGCACATGGAGATTGAATCTACCCCGCTTCATGTGCATTTTTCCGTCGAAGCTTTGAATGAACCTGTACATTTGCATCTATGAATTCAAAAATTAGACAGAAAATTAACCTTGAATGTCTTATCCCATGTAATTTTCTTCGATGCAGTGTACTTTCTATCAGTTTTGTCAGAGAGCCTTTGGTCCGACTATGTATACACCTCAACTTGTTGGAAAGCGGTCATCATTACACTAAAGGGGCTCTGAGCGCGCTCTAAGCCTGCTTTTTGTGTCCATGTGCAAACCCTAAGTAGAGCTTGTGTATTTATATCTCTAGTGGTGCCGCGTGGAGTTGACTTGCTTTGTTGCGGTGCAGTGTCGTGTGGAGTATACTTCAATTATCATGTTTAACGGACAAAGTTCAAGATAATGGTTTTGCATGTTGAAATGCAGCCTTGAGAACCAAACCTAGAGATCAGGATTCAAACCCATAGGATAAAACTGTTTCACCCAAACCGGATGCAAAAGTGGTAAGCGCAGGGAACTCTGTTCTTCTAATTAATTTTTTTTTGACATTCTGAACTTTTATTTTGCCCGTCACACAAAGTTTGAGTGAAAAAACAACTATTCAACAATGAATTTTCATTAAAAAAGATAATTTGTAATTAAAATATATATTTTAATTTCCAATTAAAAGACAACAATAGATTCATTTACCCATGTTTTCATTGATTATGTGCTTTGAAAATTAAGGGTGGAAACAAACAAAGCGTGGAACCTAGAACCCTTTCAGAAGGTTATTGTCAAGCCACATGTAATGCAACAAAATAAAGTTTTGCAAGGTTAACATGTTGCATCAATTGTGTAATTTTAATTTTCAATTAAAAGATATGTTTTTATTAGGGATTTTAATTTCCAACTAAAAGATAATAATAGACCCATTTACCCATGTTTTTAGTTGATCATGTACTTGAAAATCAAGGGTGGAAGGATGGAACAAAAAAACCTACTAATAGAGACACATACAACTCAAAAGTAACATGTGTGTGCATGTGAAGTAGATGAAGTGATAAAGTTAGGAAACAAACAAAAGGTGGAACCTAGAATCCTTTCTAGAGGTTAATGTTAACCACATGTAATTCAACATACCCAAATTTTTAAGGTTAACATGTTGAATCAATGGTGTAATTGAAATTGTGACATTTTATTCCAAAGGACTTGAGTTAAAAGGTGAGATAAATATAATATTCTCTTTCTAGAGGCAATTCATTAAAAAACACATCAAAATTGAGATTGTACTATGATGTTCTCCCCGTCCTTTGTCAAGATAAGTTTAACAAGGTTGTTTTTCTAATGTATGGACTATTTTGGATTCCTCAACTTTTATTGCAGGTGAACTTGCACATACCAACCTACAACAAATCTTTCACGGAGGTGGAGTTGTCTATGTATTTTATCCATGATGCAAATCTTATGGTAAAAACTATTTTTTGGGCACAAGTTTTGCTAATATAGAGCCAGAGATGTGATACATTTTTTCCATTCAAATTGACAACCATGAGATTCAATTTAATTCTCAATGTGTTTTTGTGGGGGAGGGTCAAAATTTTTACCAACCAATTCATGGTTCATGCTTTCTTCTTTGGTTCATTCACTTTCCATAAATGGATAAGAAGAAACCACTCTCAACTTCAAACTTGTTTAGAAGCTTTTTTACCCATGAGTAAAAGTAATTGTTTCAACCAATTACTAAGACTACAAGAATAATAAAAGGTTATTAAGTTTTAACATATATCAAATAAATCATTTAAAAAAATGTCAACAGATAAGTGAAAAGCTTTTGGCAACAAGGCCTATAATTGGAAGTATTGGAAGTGTACAAAGTGAGATTAGGAGTCACAAGTATTAACCCAGCTCAATATCAAAATAACAAAAACAATTTCATGTTTAAGAAAAAAACAGAGAATAGTTTCATTAATTTTTTTTATTATTATTATCAAATTTTAAAAAAATTGAAAATAACATCTTACCAAAATTAATAGCTCCAAGTCCGTGGTAGCCAGAGTAGAGTAGTTTCGAACTGTCTAGAGAAATGGGTATCCAAATTAAGCAGGTGCTTCTAGCTTCTGAGGCCCATAACCAAAAAACAAGTGTGTCTGAAATTCCATAGGTGATGCTTGGTAGATTCGGTACTATGATAACTTGATGATGCTTGGTAAATTTGGTAGCTGATAAATCATTGATGCTTGGTGGGTGGTTGGGTTAATTCCTTCATTAACATAGTTTAAAACCGACTTATTCCTCTAAAATGGTACCCACCTCTATCTTGGAGTTGCACTTTCGAATATGAAAATTGACTTATCTTCTGAAGGAAGGGCACACAGACTAGGGATAGGCACTAAAAGGAAGGGCACAACCTCATATTGGGACAATGCTAGGACAATATAAGAAAGAAAGAACAGATGGAATGAAAGAAAATCCATCCCCATTGAAGGAAAACTCACCCACCTACGCTTCAATCAAACGGGAAAGTTTCACTCAAGTGGGAAAGTTTCAATCTCCATTATTACATATATAATAACATGCAAGCTAATGCATGCAACTTATATAGTCATACACATATATTAATAGCTTTTTAATAAAAATTAATGACGGTTTGGAAAAATAATTAACCGTTAAAAATGCGTCTTATCAAATTGTTTGCCTATTCTTTGATACTGTTTGTTAAAAATTTTAACCGTATTTTGATGGGTAAAATGCCTCATGACGGGCATATGCCTGTCAAATTCCATCCCTGGGTCAACGTAAGCCTACCTATGACAACAGAAGAAAGATCAGTGGCGGTTCAAAGGTAGTTCTTTGGAGGTCTTGAAGACATTTTAGGAGAAGAGAAGGCGAAACAAAGGCGGTGAAAGGTGATGGTGATAGGTGAAATGACAATGACGGTAACAGTTATGGAGGAACAACTGTTTATTAAATGTTAGACGTCGGTGGCAGTTTTGGTGCAGGCAGAACAACTATTAATTAAATGGTTGAAGTCAATGGAAGTTATGGCAGAGCTGCTATTTATTAAATGGCCCTACTCTTTCATTAAACGGTGTAGACTCTACACATCAAAACTATAAACTCAACCTTAGTACCTGCTTCTTATGAAAGAAAATTGACAGTGGGTCTTAGTTGATGAGCTATTTATAGGGTAAAGGTCACCTGTTCAATTTCTGGGTATGTTGGGGTCAGGTTCCTCTGCAATAAAAATTAAAAAATATTGAGACAAGAACTACACTACCTTTTGGATAATTTCCCTAAAAGTACCACACATGCATCAAAAATGTTGTTCCAATGATTAATGCTAAAAAGGATATGTCTTTTTGACATTGGGCATGGGATGGTGTAGAGGGAAAGAAAGTTATGGGGAATTATCAAAATATTTTATATGAAAGTAACCACAATGATGTTAAAGTTATTCTATAAAAAAACATGAAGGAAGTGAAAGAGTGTGTTAGATTAAAATGCATAGAAATGATTATTTTGGAGAAGAAGCAAGGATTTGATGGTGTAGAAAATTTAATCCATACTTTAGAAAATTTCAAAGCAAAATCTATGCATTATCTTTATGATGAAGCTGCCCATATCATACATTTTAACACAAAAACACATAGCAACATGTTAGATGCTTTTAAAGAAATGGAATATATAAACATGAAAAAAGAGAGATGTGCATATCTTCTTAGGTTCATTCAATGCTTATTGTTTGCTTGTCAAAATTGTCATTAAGCCACAAATTTGTTAATAATCTTTTTTTTATAAAGTTCGGTAGCTATATATTACTGTAGATAGGAGTAACTATACATATCAAAATACAAAAGATAGATGTTTACCGCCAAGTGTGAACAGAAGTCTGAGACTAGGTGTCTGTGAGGAGCAATCTAAGTTCATAAGATTCCCCCATAGGTCGGGGGTTATGACCAATTGAAATATAAACGTGGAGAAAATAGTCTTATAGCCCAGAAATTTAAAGCAAATAGTTTATCAAAACTAGAAAACCTGATAGACAGAGACCTTCTAGGCCAATTCATCATTGGATATAATAACAATAGATTGGTTTGAACTTGGGATTTCTTGCTTGACTTCTAGAGGAACCAAAATATCCATGTGTGTAGAGCGTTGAGCAGAGGGACGAGGCAGTGGAATAGCGGGATGTTGGGGCACAGTGGTATCCTGAGACTTCCTTCCAACAAGTGCCTCAACCAATGCATCCAACTCACTGTTGATGTTCTTGTCTGAGGTTACCTTGTTCTGGGTTAAGTGCCTTATTCCAACTTCAAACCGACAGATTTTGTTCTCCACCGAGGGTCCCTAATTTACCTTCCTCCTTTCACTCTCCATGCATTCGTCGAAGGCCATGCAAAAGAGGGCCTTCATGGACCAGAATAGTTGGAGTATTTTGGTGTGGCGGCTTTCTCTAGTTCGGGCAGAGCTCGAGTCCTCCATAAAGCCCTCGTAATCTTCAACCAATTTATGTCGCTCAAGCTTCGACCTTTTATTCCTGCGACACATTTCCATCCTCTTAGCTCGCTCTCAATCTTGGTGGGATACCTTTCTTTCAAAGAAGCGCTTTTCCAACTCCATGTCCAGGAGAGCCCGAGGCATATGCGTGGGCCTAGGGCGTCTTTTGTTCGACGTGTAGTCACCTTCGTTTGAACCATGGAAAGGTCAATCCTGCTCGCAGGCGGTCTGCAACTGAAGAGCAGAAGGAACAACATTTCGGTCGACAAAACAACAGCTGAGGGGGAGCCACAATACTAATTACGCAAATTGCAGGAGCAAATACACCGCATTTGTCTCCATCTCCTCGAAAACCTTTCGTCGTCGTGATTGCTTTGCTCATCATGCAAAGAGCCGTTACGGGAGAACGTCATGACTTTATCACCCTTGTGTACACTTAACCAAAAGTCGAGCTAGCCAAGGTACCGAGTGTAGAGAAGAACCATCATATTGGGCTCGAGTTAATGAGACCACCTGCCTTACCACATGCAGATTTAAGGATGTACTGCCACCCCTTGCATGCGTGTGATGGGGAAATTTTCTATTAATCTTACTAATAAGACCCCATTGCTATTATAATTTACACCCATAATGTGTGACTAATTGTGTTAGTATTTTACAAAGCCAAAAGAGGAGGAAAATATAACAAAGAAAATGAAATTATGGTGATTGTAGGATCTCAAAAGATTAAGTATGGAAACAAAATGTGATGCCAATTCTCATATCAACAACAAGGATCAACAATACTCATGACCCATGAATTCATGTGAATATTTAGAAAGACAAGGTGTCCAAGCTTCTTTCAGAAGCTTTGATTAAGTGACACTAACAACGGTGCATACATCAATATGATAGTAGGATTATCTAGGGTGAGCTATGTGATGGCTTAATGTTGTAGAATGGTACACTATATTAAGAAATAGATGAGAGCCAAAATTAATACAAATTATTTTAATCTTTTCATGTTCACATTTCACATCCATCCTTATATAAAACGGAAGGTATAATGTTCATTGAGCCACTAAGAATTTCGAAAAGCAGATAGATATCAATCATCAAATTGAGAGATATATAGCAAAATGGGTATATAGCAAATGTAGATGTAAAGAGATGGACATGAAAGAGAGGGCGGGCACACATGGAGCCAAGAAGGGTGCCTTTGTGCTCAAAATTCAGCTGGAGCTTGGAGCTCTCGAGGTTTTCGCACATGAGCTTTTAGGGTGTAGCCGAACTCTCTGTACAACCGTATTATTAATGTGGATGAATTAGGGTGCACTAAACGGCTAGCGATCAAATCATAGTACTCTATAATAGTCAAATCATGTACAACTTGTCAGGTACCAGGCTTGGGCTATCGCTTCAGCAGGTTTGGAACTGAATTCATGAAGCTTAAACGTGCTTCGAGCGTGCTTTACACCTCCATGTGCGAAGGCTAAGAGACAGTAAGACTTCAAACATGGAGAAAAGTGAGCCCCTCTGTAGAGTGCATTAGTATGACGTAATGGTAGCTTAAACCCTTCCTTCACGCACATGGAGATTGAATCTACCCCGCTTCATGTGCATTTTTCCGTCGAAGCTTTGAATGAACCTGTACATTTCCGTCTATGAATTCAAAAATTAGACAGAAAATTAACCTTGAATGTCTTATCCCATGTAATTTTCTTCGATGTAGTGTACTTTCTATCAGTTTTGTCAGAGAGCCTTTGGTCCGACTATGTCTACACCTACTAATAGAGACACATACAACTCAAAAGTAACATGTGTCTGCATGTGAAATAGATTAAGTGATAAAGTTAGGAAACAAACAAAAGGTGGAACCTAGAATCCTTTCTAGAGGTTAATGTTAACCACATGTAATTCAACATACCAAAATTTTCAAGGTTAACATGTTGCATCAATGGTGTAATTGAAATTATGACATTTTATTCCAAAGGACTTGAGTTAAAAGGTGAGATAAATATAATATTCCCTTTCTAGGGGCAATTCATTAAAAAACACATCAAAATTGAGATTGTACTATGATGTTCTCCCCGTCCTTTGTCAAGATAAGTTTAACAAGGTTGTTTTTCTAATGTATGGGCTATTTTGGATTCCTCAACTTTTATTGCAGGTGAACTTGCATATACCAAGCTACAACAAATCTTTCACGGAGGTGGAGTTGTCTATGTATTTTATCCGTGATGCAAATATTATGGTTAAAACTATTTTTTGGGCACAAGTTTTTCTAATATAGAGTGAGTGATGTGATACATTTTTTCCATTCAAATTGACAACCATGGGATTCAATTTAAATCTCAATGTGCTTTTGTGGGGGAGGGTCAAAATTTGTACCAACCAATTCATGGTTCATGCTTTCTTCTTTGGGTCATTCACTTTCCATAAATGGATAAGAAGAAACCACTTTCAACTTCAAACTTGTTTAGAAGCTTTTTTACCCATGAGTAAAAGTAATTGTTTCAACCAATTACTAAGACTACAAGAATAATAAAATGTTATTAAGTTTTAACATATATCAAATAAACCATTTAAAAAAATGTGAATAGATAAGTGAAAAGGTTTTGGCAACAAGGCCTATAAATTGTAACTTGGAAGTATTGGAAGTGCACAAAGTGGGATTAGGAGTCACAAGTCTTAACCCAACTCAATATCAAAATAACAAAAACAATTTCATGTTTAAGAAAAAAACAGAGAATAGTTTCATTAATTTTTTTTAGATTATTATCAAATTTTAAAAAAAATTGAAAATAACATCTTACCAAAGTTAATAGCTCCAAGTCTGTGGTAGCCAGAGCAGAGCAGTTTCGAATTGTTTAGAGAAATGGGTATCCAAATTCAGTAGGTGCTTCTAGCTTCTGAGGCCCATAACCAAAAAACAAGCGTGTGTGAAATTCCATAGGTGATGCTTGGTAGATTCAGTACTATGATAACTTGATGATGCTTGGTAAATTTGGTAGCTGATAAATCATTGATGCTTGGTGGGCGGTTGGGTTAATTCCTTCATTAACATAGTTTAAAACCGACTTATTCTTCTAAAATGGTACCCACCTCTATCTTGGAGTTGCACTTTTGAATTTGAAAACTAACTTATCTTTTGAAGGAAGGGCACAAAGACTAGGGAGAGGCACTAAAAGGAAGGGCACAATCTCATATTGGGACAATTCTAGGACAATATAAGAAAGAAAGAACAGATGGAATGAAAGAAAATCCATCCCCATTGAAGGCAAACTCACCCACCTACGCTTCAATCAAATGGGAAATTTTCACTCAAGTGGGAAAGTTTCAATCTCCATTATTACATATATAATAACATGCCACCTATTGCATGCAACTTATATAGTCATACACATATCTTAACAAGCTTATTAATAAAAATTAATGACGGTTTGGAAAAATAATTAACCGTCAAAAATGCGTCTTATCAAATTGTTTGCTTGTTCTTTGATACGGTTTGTTAAAAAATTTAACCGTATTTTGATGGGTAAAATGCCTCATGACGGGCATATGCCTGTCAAATTCCATCCCTGGGTCAACGTAAGCCTACCTATGACAACGGAAGAAAGACCAGTGGGCGGTTCAAAGGTAGTTCTTTGGAGGTCTTGACGACATTTTAGGGGAAGAGAAGGCGAAACAAAGGCAGTGAAAGGCCATGATGGTGATAGGTGAAATGACAATGACAGTAACAGTTATGGAGGAACGACTGTTTATTAAATGTTCGACGTCGGTGGCAGTTCTGGTGCTGGTGGAACAACTATTAATTAAATGGTTGAAGTCAGTGGAAGTTATGGCAGAGCTGCTATTTATTAAATGGCCCTACTCTTTCATTAAACGGCGTAGACTCTACACCTCAAAACTATAAACTCAACCTTAGTACCTGCTTCTTATGAAAGAAAATTAACAGTGGGTCTTAGTTGATGAGCTATTTATAGGGTAAAGATCACCTGTTCAATCTCTGGGTCTGTTGGGGTCAGGTTCCTCCGCAATAAAAATTAAAAAATATTGAGACAAGAACTACACTACCTTTTGGATAATTTCCCTAAAAATCCCACACATGCATGAAAAATGTTGTTCCAATGATTAATGCGAAAAAGGATACATCTTTTTGACATTGGGCTTGGGATGGTGTAGAGGGAAAGAAAGTTATGGGTAATTCTCAAAATATTTTATATGTAAAGTAACCACAATGATGTTAAAGTTATGCTATAACAAAACATGAAGGAAGTGAAAGAGTGTGTTAGATAAAAATGCATAAAAATGACTATTTTGGAGAAGAAGCAAGGATTTGATGGTGTAGAAAATTTCATCCATACTTTAGAAAATTTCAAAGAAAAATCTATGCATTATCTTTATGGTGAAGCTGCCCATATCATACATTTTAACACAAAAACACATAGCAAAATGTTAGATGGTTTTAAAGATATGGAATATATAAACATGAAAAAAAAGAGATGTCCATATCTTCTTAGGTTCATTCAATGCTTATTGTTTGCTTGTCAAAATTGTCACTAAGCCACAAATTTGTTAATAATCTTTTTTTTATAAAGTTCGGTAGCTATATATTACTGTAGATAGGAGTAACTATACATGTCAAAATACAAAAGAGACATGTTTATTTCCAAGTGTGACCAGAAGTCTGAGACTAGGTGTCTGTGAGGAGCAGTCTGAGTTCATAGGATTCCCCCACAGACCGAGGGTTATGACCAATTGAAATATAAACCAGTGGAGAAAATAGTCTTATAGCCCATAAATTTAAAGCAAATAGTTTATCAAAATTAGAAAACCTGATAGACAGAGACCTTCTAGGCCAATTCATCATCGGAGAGAATAACAATAGAGTGGTTTGAACCTGGGATTTCTTGCTTGAATTCTAGAGGAACTGAAATATCCATGTGTGTAGAGCGTTGAGCAGAGGGACGAGGCGGTGGAATAGAGGGATGTTGGGGCACAGTGGTATCCTGAGACTTCCTTCCAACAAGTGCCTCAACCAATGCATCCAGCTCACTGTTGACGTTCTTGTCTGAGGTTACCTTGTTTTGGGCTAAGTGCCTTATTCCAACTTCCAACCGAGTGAGTTTGTTCTCCATCGAGGGTCCCTAATTTACATTCCTCCTTTCAATCTCCATGCATTCATCGAAGGCCATGCAGAAGGGGGCCTTCATGGACCAGAACAGTTGGGAGGATTTTGGTGTGGCGGGTTTCTCTAGTTCGGGCAGAGCTCGAGTCCTCCACAAGGCCTTCGTAATCTTCAACCAATTTATATTTCTAAAGCTTCGACCTTTTATTCCTGCGATGCATTTCCATCCTCTCAGCTCGCTCTCAATTTTTGTGGGATACCTTTCTTTCAAAGAAGCGCTTTGCCAACTCCATGTCCAGGAGAGCCCGAGGCATATGCGTGGGCATGGGGGCGTCTTTTGTTCGACGTGTAGTCACCTTGGTTTGAACCATGGTAAGGTCAATCCTGCTCGCAGGCGGTCTGCAACTGAAGAGTAGAAGGAACAACTTTTCGCTCGTAAAAAAAATAGCTGAGGGGGAGCCACAATACTAATTGCGCAAATTGCAGGAGCAAATACACTGCATTTGTCTCCATCTCCTTGGAAACCTTTCGTCGTCATGATTGCTTTGCTTATCATGCGAAGTGCTGGTATGGGAGAACGCCATGACTTTATCACCCTCGCGTACACTTAACCAAAAGTCCAGCTATCCAAGGTACCAAGTGTAGAGAAGAACCATCATATTGGGCTCGAGTTAATGAGACCACCTAGCTTACCACTTGCAGCTTTAAGGATGTATTGTCACCCCTTGCATGCGTGTGATGGGGAATTTTTTTATTAATCTTACTAATAAGTCCCCATTGCTATTATAATTTACACCCATAATGTGTGACGAATTGTGTTAGTATTTTACAAAGCCAAAAGAGGAGGAAAATATAACAAAGAAAATGAAATTATGGTGATTGTAGGATCTCAAAAGATTAAGTATGGAAACAAAATGTGATGCCAATTCTCATATCAACAAAAAGGATCAACAATGCTCATGACCCATGAATTCATGTGAAGATTTAGAAAGACAAGGTGTCCAAGCTTCTTTCAGAAGCTTTGATTAAGTGACACTAACAACGATGCATGCATCAATATGATAGTAGGATTATCTAGGGTGAGCTATGTGATGGCTTAATGTTGTAGAATGGTACACTATAATAAGAAATAGATGAGAGCCAAAATTAATACAAATTATTTTAATCTTTTCATGTTCACATTTCACATCCATCCTCATATAAAATGGAAGGTACAATGTTCATTGAGCCACTAAGAATTTCGCCACTAAGAATTTCAAAAAGCAGATAGATATCAATCATCAAATTGAGAGATATATAGCAAAATGGGTATATAGCAAATGTAGATGTAAAGAGATGGAAATGAAAGAGAGGGCGGGCACATATGGAGCCATGAAGGGCTCCTCTGTGCTCAAAATTCAGCTGGAGCTTGGAGCTCTCGAGGTTTTCGCACATGAGATTTTAGGTTGTAGTCGAACTCTCTGTACAACCATATTATTAATGTGGATGAATTAGGGTGCACTAAATGGCTAGCGATCAAATCACAATACTCTATAACAGTCAAATCATGTACAACTTGTCAGGTACCAGGCTTGGGCTACCGCTTCACCAAGTTTTGAACTGAAGCCATGAAGCTTAAAAGTGCTTCGAGCACGCTTTACACCTCCATGTGCGAAGGCTAAGAGACGGTAAGACTTCACACATGGAGCAAAGTGAGCACGTCTGTAGAGTGCATTAGTATGACATAATGGTAGCTTAAACCCTTCCTTCACACACATGGAGATTGAATCTACCCCGCTTCATGTGCATTTTTTCGTCGAAGCTTTGAATGAACCTATACATTTCCGTCTATGAATTCAAAAATTAGACAGAAAATTAACCTTGAATGTCTTATCCCATGTAATTTTCTTCGATGCAGTGTGCTTTCTATCAGTTTTGTCAGAGAGCCTTTGGTCCGACTATATCTACACCTCAACTTGTTGGAAAGAGGTCATCATTACACTAAAGGGGCTCTAAGCGTGCTCTAAGCCTGCTTTTTGTGTCCATGTGTGAACCCTAAGTAGAGCTTGTGTATTTATAGCTCCAGTGGTGCCGTGTGGAGTTGACTTGCTTTGCTGCAGTGTAGTGCCGTGTGGAGTATACGTCAATTATCATGTTTAACGGACAAAGTTCAAGATAATGGTTTTGCATGTTGAAATGCAGCCTTGAGAACCAAACCTAGAGATCAGGATTCAAACCCATAGGATAAAACTGTCTCAGCCAGACGAGATGCAAAAGTGGTAAGCCTACCTATGACGACAGAAGAAAGACTAGTGGGCGGTTCAAAGGTAGTTCTTTGGAGGTCTTGACGACATTTGACAACATTTTAGGGGAAGAGAAGCCGAAACAAAGGCGGTGAAAGGATATGATGGTGACGGGTGAAATGACAATGACGGTAACAGTTCTGGAGGAACAACTGTTTATTAAATGTTTGACGTCGGTGGCAGTTATGGTGCTGGCAGAACAACTATTAATTAAATGGTTGAAGCCGGTGGAAGTTATGGCAGAGTTGTTGTTTATTAAATGGACCAACTCTTTTATTAAATGGCGTAGACTCTACACCTCAAAACTATAAACTCAACCTTAGTACTTGCTTCTTATGAAATAAAATTAACAACTAGCTTAGTTGGTGGGTCTTAGTTGATAAGCCATTTCTAGCGTAGAGGTCACCAATTCAATTTCTGGGCCTTTTGGGGCCAGGTTCCTCCATAATAAAAATTAAAAAACACTGAGCCATGTTTTCATGCTTGCTTATAACAAGAACTACACTACCTTTTGGATAATTTTTATAGGAATCCCACACATGCATAAAAAATGTTGTTCCAATGATTAATGCTAAAAAGGATATGTCTTTTTGACATTGGGCTTGGGATGGGTAGAGGGAAAGAAAGTTATGGGGAATTCTCAAAATATTTAATATGTAAAGTAACCACAATGGTGTTAAAGTTATGCTATAACAAAACATGAAGGAAGTGAAAGAGTGTGTTAGATAAAGATGCATAGAGATTACTATTTTGGAAAAGAAGCAAGGATTTGATGGTGTAGAAAATTTAATCCATACTTTAGAAAATTTCAAAGAAAAATCTATGCATTATCTTTATGATGAAGCTACCCATATCATACATTTTAACACAAAAACACATAGCAACATGTTAGATGCTTTTAAAGATATGGAATATGTAAGCATGAAAAAAGAGAGATGCCCATATTTTCTTAGGTTCATTTAATGCTTATTGTTTGCTTGGCAAAATTGTCATTAAGCCACAAATTTGCTATTAATCTTTTTTTATAAAGTTCGGTAGCTATATATTACTGTAGATAGGAGTAACTGTACATATCAAAATACAAAAGATAGAGGCTTACTGCCAAGTGTGACCAGAAGTCTGAGACTAGGAGTCTGTGAGGAGCAGTCCGAGTTCATAGGATTCCCCCACCAGACGGGGGTTATGACCAATTCAAATACAAACCGGTGGAGAAAACAGTCTTATAGCCCAGAAATTTAAAGCAAACAGTTTATCAAAAGTAGAAAACCTGATAGACAGAGATCTTTTAGGCCAGTTCATCATCGGAGATAATAACAATAGTGTGGTTTGAACCTGATATTTCTTGCTTGACTTCCGGAGGAACCGACATTTCCATGTGTGTAGAGGGCTGAGCAGAGGGACGAGGCAGCAAAATAGCGGGATGTTGGGGCGCAGTGGTAGCCTAAGACTTCCTTCCAACAAGTGCCTCAACCAATGCATCTAGCTCACTATTGGTGTTCTCGTCTGAGGTTACCTGGTTCTAGGATAAGTGCCTTATTCCAACTTCCAGCTGAGTGAGTTTGTCCTCCACTGAGGGTCCCTGATTTACCTTCCTCCTTTCACTCTTCGTGCATTCGTCGAAGGCCATGCAGAAGAGGGCCTTCATGGACCATAACAGTTGGAGGGTTCTCGTTTGGCAGGTTTCTCTGGTTCGGGCAGAGCTCGAGTTCTCCACAAGGCCCTCGTATTCTTCAACCAATTTGTGTCGTTCAAGCTTCGACCTTCTATTCCCGCGACGTATTTACATCCTCTCAGCTCACTCTCAATCTTGCTGGGATACCTTGCTTTCAAAGAAGCGCTTTTCCAACTCCATGTCTCGGAGAGCTCGAGACATATGAGTGGGCCTGGGGGCTTCTTTAGTTCGACATGTATTCACCTTGGTTCGAACCATGGCGAGGTCAATCCTGCCCGCATGCGATCTGCAACTGAAGAGCAGAAGGAACAACATTTCGGTCGTCAAAACATGTAAAAAAACAGCTGAGGGGGAGCCACAATACTAATTGCGCAATTGCAGAAGCAAATAGGTCGCATTTGTATCCATCTCCCGGGAAACCTTCCGTCGTCAGGATTGCTTTGCTCATCATGTGAAGAGCCGATATGAGAGAACATCATGATTGTATCACCCTCGCGTACACTTAACCAAAAGCCGAGCCAACCAAGGCACTGAGTGTAGAGAAGAACCATCATATTGTCGATTGGGCTCGAGTTAATGAGCCAGTGGGTGAGGCCACCTGCCTTCCACATGCAACTTTAAGGATGTACTGCCACCCCTTGCATGCGTGTGATGGGAAAAAATTCTATTAATCTTACTAATAAGTCCCCATTGCTATTATAATTTACACCCATAATGTGTGACTAATTGTGTTGGTATTTTACAAAGCCAAAAGAGGAGGAAAAGATAACAAAGAGGATGAAATTATGGTGATTGTAGGATCTCAAAAGATTAAGTATGGAAACAAAATGTGATGCCAATTCTCATATCAACAACAAGGATCAACAATGCTCACAACCCATGAATTCATGTGAAGATTTAGAAAGACAAGGTGTCCAAGCTTCTTTCAAAAGCTTTGATTAAGTGACACTAACAATGGTGCATGCATCGATATGATAGTAGGATTATCTAGGGTGAGCTATGTGATGGCTTAATGTTGTAGAATGGTACACTATATTAAGAAATAGATGGGAGCCAAAATTAATACAAATTATTTTAATATTTTCATGTTCACATTTCACATCCATCCTCATATAAAACGGAAGGTACAATGTTCATTGAGCCACTAAGAATTTCCAACAAAGACATTGATGGGTTGTCAAAAATGTAACCCTTCTTTTGAAATTTTATAAAATTTGATGTCCTTCATAAATACAACCTAAATGACAAGTAATTTTAAAAAATTGCCTTTTTAGGAATAATTTTTAAATTGCCCTTTTATAAAATTTGATTTCCTTCATAAATGATTTCAAAAATTTGCTTTTTTTCGGATGATTTTTAAATGAACCTTTAGGAAGGGTTTGAACCCCTTGGAAGCAGGGAAGGGAATAATTTTTAAATCGCCCTTTTATAAAATTTGATGTCCTTCATAAATGATTTAAAAAATTTGCTTTTTTTTTGGGATGATTTTTAAATGAACCTTTAGGAAAGGGTTTAAACCCCTTGGAAGCCCAGGGAAGGGTTTAATTTTGATCACTGCTTGAAACCAAGTTCATGGTCTTGGAGTCAAGTTACTTCGTTGAACAGAATGACCGAATCATGCAACATAAATATTGTAACTCTTCAAATATGTTCTCAGCGAAGCAAAGATAGATAGAAAACGCTGTAAGCTGGATTTTGGTGTTGGGTAGGCTTAGAGCGTGTAATGGGTAGTAGGGAGGAGGGTATAAACGTGGAAAGAAATTTGAGGGACAAATTCCAAGACTGAAAGTGTTAGTTGCTGTTGTATCTATTGATTTTGTTAATATCCAACAATGGAGGGTGAGGCTGAGATGGAGATGATGAGCACGGAGGAAACAAAGGAGGCTGAGGCTGAGGCTAAGATGGAGATGATGAGCACGGAGGAAACCAAGGAGGCTGAGGCTGAGGCTGAGATGGAGATGATGAGCACGGAGGAAACAAAGGAGGCGGAGGCTGAGGCTGAGGCCGAGGCTCAGATGGAGATGATTAGCACGGAGGAGTTGCCAGAGAGCTGCATATTACAAATACTCTGCTTCACCACAGCTAGAGATGTTTGCAGGTTCCGCGCCGTCAGCCAGACATTCAGGTTGGCCGGCAATTCGGACTTCGTCTGGGAGAAGATGCTTCCAATTCAGTATCCCCATCTTCTTGAAAGGCTCGATTCGCCTTTGCAATTCTCTTCTAAGAGAGAATTGTATTTTACTCTTTGTCATCCCAATATGATCGACGGCAGAACCAAGGTATGTATGGAGCCTACATTTCTTTGTCCGAATCTTTTTCAATTTCAATTACCACAGGGTGGAAAATTAGGGATACTACCCATCATAGACAGACAGTTTTGTATAGAGTTTTATTTTCAATTAACCCTTTCACAAATATGATTATTTCACAAATATGATTATTTCCCAATTTTTTTTTATCATGGAGATGTATTACTAGAATACAGTGCCTTAGAGATAGGGTTAGATCAAATACTGTGGTCACTGCTGTGATTAATATGTCAAATCAGGTTACTATATATGAATAATATTAATAAAAATCGGGCATTTGACAACAAACAAGTCACTTCATGACAAGGGCAACAAACCCTCGACTACGATGCAATTACAAGTATGAGAGGCCTTGCCTGATTTACCCTGACAAGTCACTTCATGACAAGGGCTACAAACCCTCGACTACGATACAATTACAAGTCTGAGAGGCCTTGTCTTATTTATTTACCCTAGCACAGGTTTTCTTCACCCCAAATCTGTTAAGCTTCAATAGGGATAAAAAAATATTTATGTTGCACAACTTCAAAGACTATTGAAAACCACTCACTGGAGTTGGCACCTCAACCTTTGATCTCTCAGTACTTGATAAATCTAAGTTATAATAAATCTATGCTAATATATTTATTTATGTTTATGTTTTAATTTTATTCACATTCCATGGTGTTTTACATTTAGTTCGTCTACGTTGGCTATGACTATTATACACAGGGCTACGAACACATCATACCCCGCTGGAGATGGGCTTTCCTCATTGCAAAAAATTCTTACATATGCGGGTTCTAAAATTGAGGTGGAAGAAGTGAAACATCATTTAATTAATAGCGCTTTAAAGAATATCTACCATCTGGACCTGATATAATGCTGAACAAGCTAGGGGAAAAGGTTTTTACTATTTTAGACTTCTCAAATGTCTAAGAATTGTTTCAAACATTTGTCAACCTAACAAGATCGAGGCGTGGTAAGACCACAAATCAAAATCAATGTTATCAAGAGAAACTATAATAGGGTACTGATGCAACACATTAATCTACGAAAGGAAACATAGAAAATATGAATAGAGTGTCAAACGCAAGGGGATGAAGTGCAAGTAGTTAAAAAGAATATCCTGAACTAATTATCAGGTCACAGACATTATGAGATTGCTTTTTCATTGGAATTCATTTATCTCAAATTAAAAAATTGAACAGTGGTTGCAAACTATGCCATATGGTTCGCTGAACTTTATCCTGAGATTCGAAATTCAGTAAACCTAATTTCTTTTTGAGGTTCGTTGAACCTCATGGCCATTGACTGAGTCCACACTTCTTTTCCAATCCCTTATAAACCTCGCGTCACAACTCAAGTTTGTTATTTATCCTTACAGTTTCCATAGCCATGATACCACTTTTTATGTTTATTGATGTTGATTTCTTACTATTTTATAATATATTTCATTTTAATATATATATAAATATATATATCAGTGTTCCACCAAGTTTCCGGGACGCGGGAGCGGGGAAACGCACATTGAGGACGTGTAGACCACCCCAAATTTTGGGGGCGGGGAGGCGTTGGGGTCCCTAACATAGGGGGCCATGTCTCTAAAATTATTAAAAAATTAAAAAATATGAATCCCAACATATTAACATATCAATTCCTCATCCCATATATATATATATATATATATATATATATATATATCAGTGTTCCACCAAGTTTCCGGGACGCGGGAGCGGGGAAACGCACATTGGGGACGTGTAGAGACACCCCCAAATTTTGGGGGCGGGGAGGCGTCGGCTTCCCTAACATAGGGGGCCATGTCTCTAAAATTATTAAAAAATTAAAAAATATGAATCCCAACATATTAACATATCAATTCCTCATCCCATCACCATTTACATACTAAATTGAAATTCATTAGTGTGCAATGTAAACATGATATTCAATTCATAATGGCTCTTTTAATTTTTTAATACATGCATGTCTTCCATTATAACTTTGAAATTTGAATCATAGACATAAACAATAGATAAATTTAAAATGATAAATCATAAATTTGAATTATAGACATGTCAGATAAACACCTACATATAAAGAGTGATGCGTCAAAGATTCAATCTGAGTTCATCAATGACAGTAAATAAAATTATAAAACTAAAAGTAGCAAAAAAGAAATCATCAAAAGAGCATCAATGAGATAGTTCCACGGACTGGTCCTGCTGATGCATCTGCTGCATGAAGTCACTATCTATGGGAGTGTCACCATCTAAGTTAGAGTCACTCTTAGTCTCAGCCTCGAGACTGATTTATTTTTTAGGTTTTTTTTGTTTTTTCATAAAAAAATTAAAAATTCAGGAGGGGGGAGTACCTAGGCGTCCCCCATTTTCGAGAAGGGGCATCTACAAGCCCCCCTCTGCGGGGAACTCCTCCTAGTGCGTTTCCCCAAGTTTTGCAGAAAAAGGGGGCGCTGGGAAACGTTTCCCATGGAGCCTCCCAGCCCTCGGGGCGTGTGAAAAATAGGGGGCAAGCCCCCGACCCTAGGAGATGCGTCCCCGTGGAACACTGATATATATATATATATATTTTGAAAAATGAATATAGACGAAGTTAATGGTGAACCTCATTGGAAAATTCAAATTCGTACCAAACCCAATTGTTCCGAACCCGAACCACATGAGTTAGGTTTGAAATCTAAACTTTCCAACATGGGTAAATGGTCTAAAATAATACAACTTTTGGATTCACCTCAGTGTTTATTAAATAGTATTTGGGGAAAGCACAAGCACAATTGTCAATAACTGATGAATGACTCTACTCCCATGCTTTGCTTTTATAACTGGAGCAAAGGGTATGGGTTACAACTAGCACAACCATCTAACTTGTGGCAATGAACACTGATAGGCCACAAGTTATGTTATAGCATCTTTTGTCACACTTGTCCCATAGATGCTATGATGGTTGATCTTACCCATTTACCTCTTTTGTAGACTCCCTTAGTCCCTAATCATCTACGAACAACAATCCTTCTTGAAAATACCTCTTAAAAACTGTATTTTTCAAGATGTACGCGACCTATATGTATCTAGCCTGCGTCCACGCGACCTGTATTTGGCTAGCACATGTACATGTCTGTTCGAGGGTAAAGAATAAAAATAAAGTTACTTTATGGGAAACGTTTCAGTTTTGGCCAGTCCCAACTGTCCCAATATTGTAAGTAACTGCCTCATAACTTCCCTAATTGTCTCCCCAAGAGTATAAAAGAGGCATAGGAGAAGGAAATGAGGACCCAAGTATTGGAGAGTACCCTCATGCTGTTCAGTTATAATCAAATCTAAAAGCCCCATTTTCCCTGGTCTGTAAAAACCCCTTTCCTCTATTTGAAACTAAATGACTGAAAAACTAGTTTTAGATAGAGGAAAGGGGTTTTTGCAGACCAGGGAAAATGGGGCTTTTAGATCTTATTATAATTGAACAACATGAAGGTACTCTCCAATACTTGGGTCCTCATTTTCCTTCTCCTATGTCTCTTTTATATTGATGGGGAGGCAGTTAGGAAAGTTATGAGACAATTACTTATGGGATTGGAACAGTTGGGAATGGCCAAAACCGAAAATTTTCCCGTAAAGTAACTTTTTATTTTTATTTTTTACCTCGAACAGACAAGAATGGGGGCTAGCCAAATACAGGTCGTGTGGACACAAGCTAGATACATATAGGTCGCGTACATCTTGAAAAATATTGTTTTTTAAGAGGTATTTTCAAGAATGACTGTTGTTCAGAGATGATTAGGGACTAAGGGAGTCTGCAAAAGAGGTAAATGGATAAGATCAGCCATCATAGCATCTATGGGACAAGTGTGACCAAAGATGCTATAACAAGTTAAGTGCCACGAACTTCCTGTTATCCATGCCTCAGCTACTAGTTGTCACATGTAAACTAAGATATTTTTGTTTTGATATATATATATTTTTATAATTGTTTATTTTGAATTATGAATGATGACCATAAAATAAATCTTGACATTACACTTGTCTCATCTTCCTGCAATCCAGGAAGAAAACTCTTCTTGGTCCACCCCAAATTGTAAATATAAACACCTATCGGTATAATAAAGTTTGGACTAAATTTGACATAGTGCTCAGACTGCATGGAAAAATGTGCTAAAAGAGAAAATATGCGCCAAAGGCATGTAAAGCCCTCTTGGTATCTTCGTCTGTTTAACTCCTAGATTTGCCTATATAGGTGGAGGGTTAAGATCTAGCTAGATTCCATCACGTTGGTTCCATTTACAGGTACATCCAGGTTCACAGTGGGCAAACCATGCTACAGGGTCAGTTTCATCAGATTCTAAGAACTTGTTATTTTTAGCAGTTTTCCTATTTTCTTGGAGACAGAGTTCCGAGGCTCGCATGTCATATATATCGATATATTCTTGGTCATTGTGAGCTCATGATGTTGATGAGTTTATTTCGGGTAATGCAAGCAGTTTCATGACGTTGCTATTTTTAGTTGTTAGGTTTTCTGGGCTTGCTTGCTGATTTTTAGCACATATTCGGGTTCCTTGCATAAATTCAGGCCTGAACATAGATTCTTATTCCAGTTGATTTTACTTTCAGTTTCATCCTTTTTATAGGAGCCACTCTTGGTGCTCCCACTTTGTAATGACCTCATTGTATTCAGTAGCCCCATTTGTTGATGTTTTGTAGTGTGGACATGTATTTCCATGGGGTGGGTGTCTTACCCATGGGAATCGTCACCAAGACCTCTCATCAGGGTTATTAGGAGCTTCCCTAAAGGCCTCGCTCCCGCTCCCGAACCACGCTCCGGAAGGAAGCTTGGTGGACCGAGCCTTGGAGCTCGCTCCCAAAATTGTGGAGCGTGCTCCCGAGATATTTGGCACGCTCCCTGCCCTTTTGGGAGTGCTACGCTTCGGACCACGCTCCCGAATTTTGGGAGCTCGCTCCCACCACGCTCCGGTCACGCTCCTCCAACGCTCCCCGCGCACTCCCACGTAGACTTGGACGCTCCCGCGGAAATGAGTCAATTTTTGTCCTTTTTTTAATTTTTGTTTTCTTTTTTGTTGTTAGGTGGGCCCCTTAGGGTTTTTAGGGTTTAGACAAAAGTGAGGGAGAGATACAAACTCCTCTCCCTCACCATTTCTCTCATTTCATTCATGTTTGTGTGCTTGAGCTTGGATTGGAGAGGCTTGAGCTTGGAGGAGATTTGTGGGAGCTTGAAGGTGATTTGTGGGAGCTTGGAGGAGACAACAAAGGCTGCCATTTTCATTCCATAAGTTAATGATCTACTTCTTATTATATGGTTTTAAAATTTGTATGTTTGTAATTGCTAGATGGTTTGAACTTTGTATTTGTAACTTTGTAATTGTTAATAGCTAGATGGTTGATGCTTGAATGATTAATTATTAATGTATTATGGTAGTATGTTGAAATTATGAATATTCATCTAGAAGTAGCATAAATATACATGTTTCGTATATTCTGCAACTAATTTGGCATTCTACATGTTTTTTTTTGAATATAAATGTATTTTTTAATATATATATATATATATAAACGCTCCCGAGATGCTTCGCTCCCTAACTTTTTGGAAAATGGCGCTCCCACTCCCACTTCGACTCTCGCTCCCGCTCTGGCAACCTTGCCTCTCATGCACTTATAAAACTCACTTTAATTAAAGGACTTATTAAAGTGAACACTCTTTTATGATTAATTGGGGTTAATTTGGAGAAAAGCCCAAGTTTTGGGCTTTAGTGATTTAAGTTAATCAAATGAATCTTAGTCCTTGATCTCAAGTGAGTGAGATCTAATCTTGACCATTGAAGTTAGGGTTTTGGTTCAACCCAAAAGTATAAAAGGGAGCTAAGGGGAGAGGAGAAAAGACACATTCATCTTCAAAAGAGAAACTCAAGCATTGAATGGGAAAGAAGAAGGACATTCTGATTATAAAAACACAACATTCAGGGTGAAGGAACAGTTGAGCCAGCTTAGGAGGAGCTGATTTTTGTGTGCAGGAGTACTGTATGGACAGAAGTGTAAGGACATGCTGTACATATGAACATGTCGTACATATTCGTATAGTTGTACGGATCAGACTGTATGGACATCTGTACGGATCGTATAGACAATGTACAAATCCGTATAGGTATACACTATACATATTGTACCGTACGGAATCCATACAATTGTATAGACCGTACAACAGATTGTAGGTGTAGAAAATTTCAGGGTTTTGTTGTGTTTTCTAGGGCAGTTTTGCAGGTTGAAGATTTCGTCTTCTGTGAGGCAGAATTACTAGGTTTCCTGTTTAAAATTCTTAGTTCCATTTTCCCAGTAAGGGAGAGCCCTTGTAAGCTTGGATTATTATTTAATGAAAAGTTGATTTCAAAGGGTAGAAATCTATTTGTGGTTTATGTAATCTATTTCCTATTTTGCTTTTGCTGAAATTTACTGTTAATAGATCTCAACAGTGTAAAATTAATTAGTGAGCTGGAAATTAAATTGTAAGCAAGCAAAATCACTGGGAGTTGTTTTAACTAGGCTTCAGATTAGAAAAATTAAAATGGTATCAGAGCTAAGACTTTGAGAGGGAGTAGATCTAACATTTATTGCAGCAGATCTAGTAGATCCGAGTGATCAACATGCAGATCTAGTGCAGATCTGGGGTTTACAACAATAGATCTTGGTGGGTGCTTGAAGGACAAAGCACACAACAATTGTTTTTGCATATCTAGTTATGGCAGTGACCAGTCTCAGATTTGAAGATAGGTCTCAGTGAAGGAAGGGGCTAACTCCCCTCTGGAGGTCTACTCCTCACACTGGAAGTCTGTGATCTGCTCACCCTTTGAAGTCTTTTGATCCTTGACCTTTGTCACTCACATAGATCCATGATCCAAGATCCCCATGGATCCAACTATAGGCTTTCCTTCTAACTTGTAAGCTTTGCCCTCTCTGACACCAAGAACACGTGCTGATTCTATTCCGGATTCCATCGGTCGAATGAGAACCCATCCACTCTCAAAAGAGATGGCATACCCACTGTCCTCCAATGCTGAAACTGAGGCCAAATTCATCTTGAAATCCAGTACATACATCACATTTGTCACCTCCAAAGAACCTCTTGACTCTAGCTGAAACCTGACTGTTCCAACTCCCTTCATAGGACACTTGGCATGAGTGCCAAGCTCGACATGCAAATCTAGGCCTGTCCTTGACAACTTGGTGAACAACTCACGTGTCCCTATCATGTGACGAGAAGCCCCACTATACACTATCTAGGCACTACTAGAAACTGTTCCAAAAATACAAGACTAACGAGAAATCTTTCTCGAACTTCTTAGCAAACTCCTTAACTTGAGCTTCTGCAGTTGCTGCTACCTATTGAGACTTGCTCTTCCCTTTCTTCCATTCTAGACATTGTGAAGCATAATGACCACACTTGTGGCATGCAAAGCACTTGACTTTACTCATGTCCTTCTTCACTCTCGGTGAAGTCGATTCTCCACTTGTACTGTCCTTGCTCCTCCTTACCTGACTGGCAAGAGCAACATCCTCATCATCACCCTTTTGTTAGCCACCAAATAGAGATTCCTCTCGAATTTCCTCTTGGATGAAGTCATTCCATAACCTCTCCCAGTTAGGAAGTTGCTCCCATGCAACGATCCCTTTGATGAAGGGTACTTATGGCTTAGTAAAGCCATTCAGGGCAATCTTCACCAACTTTGGATCCCCCCATTATCTCCCCAACTGCTGCCAACTTATCACGAACTTGTGCGATCTAGTGAGATAAGAAGCTACAGTATCAATCTAGGACATCTTGGTGCTTCTGAGCTCCTCCTTCAGCACCATCTTCCTATTTTGATTATTACTTTGTTTGATATAAGCCTATCAGAGCATCCCACATCGCCTTGGTTGACATCTTCTTAGCTATGTGAGAGATCAAATGGTCATTCACCGCGTCCAAGATAATCCTCTTGGCCTTTACATCTTTCAAGTTGTGAGCTGTCAGGTCCTTAGGATCTATTGGTGCAATCACTACTATGCTTGCGAAATCCCACAGCTTGTTCTCCATGAGAACTAGCATGACCCTCGTCTTCCAAGGGTTGTAGTTTGAGGCACCCTCCAACCTATCTTCATATCTTATACTTGTAGTTGCCATTTTACTGCCTGAAATGCTTGTTGCTTGAACTTCTGTAGTCAACTGCTGCTCGGATTTGCAGCCCATTGTTGCCTAAGCCTATATTAGCCTACTACTGCTACTTGTATTACTTTTTGGGCTGCTCGAGCCCTTTTATGGGTTGCTTGAGCTTTTCTGCTCGCTACTTGAGGTTTGTTTTGGGATGCCCAAGGCTGCTCATTGCCCTGGGCCTGCTACTCGCAACAACTTGATTTTTTTTTTCTTCTCTGGGCTTGCCATGCGTACTTGGCATCTGGCCTGGTGGCTGCACGGACTAACGACGTCCTCTTAGGGATTGGCGGTTGTTTCAATGACTAGCCTTGGTGGTTGTTGTTCTGTCGGTGGCCCTTTCTCTTCTGCCCAATGACTTACTCCTTCGTCCGCGATTACCTCCTTGTAGCTCCCGCCATGCATACATGTCCACCATTTTTCACCCCTGCACCCAGCGACGACTGCCTGCTGCAACCCACAATCACATCTCAACGCTTGCGTGTGACTTCCTGCAGCTGTCGGCCCCACGTGGTCCTTTGTCGTTTCTTTCTGGTGGCTCCAACGACGGTGCATTCTTCTTGTCGTCATAGCTCAGATAGCTCACCTCTCCACCCCCACGTCCATGGCTCCTGGTCCTGTAGCCCCTTCTCCTCCGCACGTTACGTGTCCTTCGATCTTGTTGGTTGCAAACCCTCGACTGCCCCTTGCTCCTTTCCTTTGACCCTGCCCTTGCACCTACACACTTGGCTAAAATTCCTCCAACCACTCAATGAGATCTCACTCAGTCTGTGTGACTGCTGTGTGTCTCATCCTTTCCTTAGGATTCCTTTTATCTCAACTAAATCACCTGACACGGGGACATGGGACATGGAGGACACGGAATTACGAGTGTCCGACATGGACACAGTGACCCTCGGAATCGGGACATGGAGGACACGTTATATATATATTATATAGATCTAATTTTTTTTTAGAAACTAGAACATTTACAAATATTCAATAGAAATTAGAATCAATACACATTACACATTCACAAATTACAATGAGACTCATTGAAATCAACAGATCTTGATCCCACATCATTCAAAGATGAATTATCTTTATATGGTTGCTCTACTTTTGAAATGTGTTGCTCTTCACTTCCATTGCTGGCTTGCTTTTCACCAGAGCCCAGAGATGGAAATGACTTTGATGCTTCAAGCAAAATTTCAACAAATCAGGTTTATAAAGAAGATGCATCAACAAACCCTTAGAACATTTATCACAGAATAATAGAATACATAATCAATCAAAGACTTGATTGATCTAGCTTTGAATACAGACTATACTTCTCTCTACTTCTTGATAATTTATAGAAATTTTTTATGGTCTCCAAAATTGAAACTTTTAAAAAGGAGAAATGGGAGCAGTAAAAAATGTTGGGAAAGGAATGGCAAGTAGAGATATGGACTCAGGAGCAGCTACTTCAATGTCGTATAGATCAAATTGCTAGTAAGAAAAACAACCATATCCTTATCACAAATCACAATGAGGCACATTATACATTTCACAAATTGGTTTTAACCCTAGTGGGCCCTCATTTCCGCCTTTTTCGTGTCCTGGAATCAGGACACGGTGTTGACAGTGCGGGACATGATGCAAACACGTGTCAGACACGTGTTTTGGTCGTGTCCACAGGACACGGAGGGGGTTTAGGATGTGTTCGGTTTCCTAGCTTCTCAATGACCAAAACCCTAATCCTAGATCTTCTAAGTGATCGATGGCTAAGATTAGATCTCAGGCCTCACTTAATATCTATGGTTGTGACTTAATTTTAAGTTTAGTTTTTAGTTATTAGCCAACATTAAGTTAATAATGTGCTTTTCCTAAGTTGGAATTAGGAAAGAGATATAATAGTCTCTTGCTTTCTCAAGCAAGCTCCTAGAGAGGAAATCTGGACAACTCCTGCATGCCAGACAATTGGCCTATGCAGAAGTACTTATCCTATGCTACAAAAATCAATAGGCCAATCATCCTCTCTCTAGGATGATCAACATTAAGTAGATTGGTCAGGGGAGGTGCCATGTGGCTTCCTGCTCATGTTGCAAAGGGTGCCTCTCCAACACTGCAACACTGTCACAGTTGTTGCTGGTGGGCCATCTCCCATCGCTAATTTATGTATTCTCACCATGATTTGCAACGACACACTCACATGAATTAGGGAGTTGTCTGTTACCACACAAACTAGCACCCCTAAAGTGCAAGGTCTTCTTTAAGATTTAGTTGAGAGCAATTCTTAGAAGTGTTGTCACAGTCACCTAGACAACAACTTCTCTTCATTTTAGTGATTTGGATGAAGATCCAATTACCAAGGGGGGATTCCCTAATCTCACTAAGTCTTAAGGTTAGATCTAAGGGAGGATGACTTAAGGGATATGATTTGACAATTAACTCTCTAAGAAGATACTTTAAAACTAAGTTGGAATTGATTTAAATTTCAGATCTGGATTACAGGTTGATTTAGGGTTCGATTATGAGTTCTCAGTGTAGTTTGGCAGGAGCTATTAAGATTGGTGGGCACATAACTGACTCCCAGTACCAGTTATCACCCTCAAATGGATGGCCAGACAGAGATTGTGAACAAATGGGTTGAGGGGTATCTGCATAACTATGAGTTAGAACACCAGAGGGCATGGATAAAATGGTTGCAACTAGGAGAACATTGCTACCACACCATTTACCATATGTCCATTGGTATGACCCCATTTTGAGCATTGTATGGATATGATGCTTCTTCATTTGTGGATATGGCGTTTGGGGATAGCAGGGCTCCCGAGCCAAAGACTGGATACAAGAGAGCCAAGATATCCTTAGGGTCCTTAAGGATAATTTGCAGGTGGCCCAGAACCAACATAAGATGTATGCAGACAGGCACAGGGTTGAGCGCAGTTTCGAGGTAGGAGACTTGGTTTTTTTGAGATTGCATCCCATACAAACAGTCTTCATTGAAGAAAAGTGGTGCAGAGAAGTTAAAACCACACTTTTATGGTCCCTACAGGATGATTCAGAGAATTGGGGAAGTATCTTACGAGCTTGGGCTGCTAGAGGAGAACAAGATTCACAATGTTTTTCATGTGTCATGCCTCAAGAAGGCAGTGGGACAACATGCCACTACTTCGACAGAGTTACCCCCACTGGATGAGGAGGGCAAGTTGGTACTGTTGGATATGGGTCTCAGAGCTACAACTCTGATATTACTCTGTTGGACGGGCAGGGGAATACAAACATAAAACACAAACTGATATTAAACACAAAAGCATTAGGCTACAGCTAATTCACAGTTGGGCAACATGAGCTTGCTAGCTCTTCTAAATTAACACAAAAAACCTCTGTTAGATACTTTGCCTGAGCTCTCTCTTTTCTCTATATTTACTTAAATCAGACGTTATATATATAAACAGGTTCTAGACTAGTTCGAGAAGTTTCCCACATTAACTGAACTACCTCACTCTATTTAAAAGTATCACGTCTACTGTCAGAGGTACATCAGGCAGCTTACTTCTGTCAGAAATACATTGACTATTTTACTTATGTTAGAGGGAGAAATTACTCCTTACACTCCTCCTTAATTTCGACCAGTCATCTACAACACTTACTAGATTTACAAGAACACTAACAACCTAAATATTTGACTAACATGTTTCAGCAATGCCTCTATGGGCCTACATTCAAAATTTCAGAAATCATTATGCCTGCTGGTCTCAGTCTCAGCCAGCCTTACAATGTACAAAAACAATTCAAAACTTGCTCGGCATTGTTGCAAACTAGCACTACTTGTCCTCTGGACCTTACATGACTTGCTTTCTTCTTCCTTTTACTCCAGACTTTATATTCACCGAGTTTTTTGAAGTTCTTCATCTTCATCTTCACCTTTCTCTTCCTCTGTATTTTCTCAAGTTCTTCCGACTTGGTGTCCATGTCATTTTCTTCAATTTTTGCAGCTTTGGCACTGCCATATGGTTCAGCACCAGATTTATCAATCTTAGCTTCAATGCATGCATAATCACAATCAAATAAATCATAAACCATATCAAAATTTTCTTTCATTTCATCATTAGTTTGAAGTTTTGAACACTGGCATTCTGCCACAGCATGAGCTGATAATAATGCCTCATTTCTTCGAGGCTCCATTTCTCAAAATGTCCATCCAAGGGTTCTTGATTGAGTTCTTCTTGCTAAAAAATATGCATATCTATTTCATGTTCAGCTGTAATATTTTCTTCCACAATATACCTAGGCTTTTCAAGCCAATCTTTAAGAAAGCTTATTTCATCATCATAGTTTACTGGCACTATGACTGAGTGCTCTTCCTCCTTTTCTTCAGCTATTGCTGGTTGAGTGTTGCTTTCAACACCTGCACACTTGGAAACATTTGTTAGATTTTTAAGTAAATCATTTTCATTTTGTTCTACTAGCTCTTCTTCTTCTTCTTCAGCTTCTCTTGGCTGCTCATAAATAGCACTTTGATTCTTCTCATTTTGCTCTACTTCAAGAGCATCATCTTCTTCACATAATACTCGATTTATTTTATCCTTTGCTTCAACATGAAGGCCATCTTCAACACTTGCTTCAATCATGAATTCAATGTCTGTATCTGCTGCTACAAAACTAGTAACTTCTTCAATCATACCATTAACTATTTTGAAGGTTAAGATTCCTTCGTCTTCAATTTCATTTTCAGCTTCTTCTGTTTGTTCAATTTCTTTATCTTCATTTGCTACAGCAAACACTGGATCATTTTCTTTGGCACTCTTAGTGTCCACCAATTCAGTTTCCTCACATGCAACAACATGATGAATTCTTTCTTCTTCACCTGTACCTGCACATTTACAAACAACATAATTATCACGAAAATCTTTTGCCCTCATGGGCTCTTCTTCTTTGTCGTCAGTTTCTTCTTCAGCCTTAACTGGTTGATCTGCAAATATCTTGACTGTGTCTTCATCATCCTCTTCTACAACTACCACTGTCCCATCATGATTGCTCGCACTTTCACCAAAATTCATGTTCAAAACATTCCAAGCCTCTTTGGTTGTTTTGGCTGCCGTCATTTTAGGCAATATGCTCTCATCCATAGCTTGTTGAATGAGCGACAATGCCGCTGCATCATTCATTTTATCTGCTAATAAATAATCTTTCTGATGTTTTGGCATGGCCTCATAGGATTCTTGATCTGGTGCTTCAAAATCATTCAATACTACAATCCACAAATCATCAACACACAGCCTAGTCTTCATTTTGATTGACCAAAACTCATAGTTCTTACCTGAGAAATGTGGGGGACAGTAAAAGTCGTTGTTCCAGTCTTGTGACTGTCCTTGAATGCAATCTGCTTCAGCAGATTCCTCAATACCTGTCCCTAGTATTTCTGCAATCGCTTGATCATAAGTTTTCTTCTTCATTTTCCTGAGCCTTCTGCTCTTTCCCATTTATGCTTTCTTTATTTTTCTGGTATTCTTTGTCTTCAAGTTAAGCTTCTTAAAGCTTACTTTGAGCCTCTTCAAAGCTCTTTCACCTTAGCTTACTTCATACATAGGGTCTTCTCCCCCTTCAACTAGATTCAACAATCTTTACGGATTGCTGGTGGGTTTTCTTTCTTCCACCAAGCTTCTGCTTGCTTTGCCTTTTCAAACTTCTACAACTTCAGTTGCTTGCTTTCTCCTCAGAGCTACGGCTCTTTCTTCCTTTCTTAAATCACCTTTTCTTTTAAATTCTCTCTCCCTTTTTTAATCTCTTCTTTTCCTTAAATCTTGGAGTCTTTTTAAATTATACTTTTACTGTGCACACTTGTTTTTACGGTATTCGAATTTTTCCCTTTTCTCCTTTTAAAAAACTTTCCCCTTTTTAAGGAAAAGATACGGCCAACTAAAGCCTTTCCCCTTTTCTTTAGGAAAAATGGATGACTTTACCCACTTTTTTATAGTTAACCAAGATATATTATCCTTTAATCTTGGATTTACTATAATAAATAGAAAATCATAATTAGGGCATTAGTAAATCAAGATTAAAATATTCCTTCACACGTGCGAAATGCCTTTTCCACAACTCTCACTAACTTGCTCGAGTTTTAATTTACTTATTTCCCAACTCCTAACTAGCTCGGGTTTTAATTTCCATTCTCAGAGGAGTTATTAGATTAGATTCCTTTTTTAAAACAACTCGTCCCAATGCTCCTTGAGTGACGTCAGCACCTCAACAAGGAGTTATGAATTTTAACCATAGATCTTCCACGATAAATCTGAGCCGTAAAATTTTATTTTAATTTTTTTTTTATTGGGTTTTAATGCATACGTTTTTCACGCTTCTCTTTCTTCACGCATGCACCAATAACCCTTCCGCTTTTTTTATGAGCTTCTCCTTTGCATAAACTTCTCGGCCCCTTCAAAGTAAGAACAATGGCAGCTGTGGCTGCTCAACAACCTCCACAATCTTCGGCACACAGCTTGACTCAACTTCCTTTAGTTTGCTTAGGTCTCTTACGGCTCCAATCTTCCTTTCTACGTGTGGGCATAAAACTTCTACAGGCCTCTCCTGAACATTCAACTTGCTCTAACTGGTGGAGCAACACTCAACATCATTAACCTGCTCTGATACTAATATGTTGGATATGGGTCTCAGAGCTACAGCTTTGATACCACTCTGTTGGACGGGCAGGAACTGAGATTAAACACAAAAGCATTTAGCTACCACTGATTCACAACTGGGCAACAAGAGCTTGCTAGCTCTTCTAAATTAACACAAAAAACCTCAGTTTCATACTCTGCCTGAGCTCTCTCTTTTCTCTATATTTACTGAAATCAGACTTCATATATATAAATAGGTTCTAGACTAGTTTGGGAAGTTTCCCGCATTAAATGAACTACCTAACTCTAGTTAAAACTATCACATCTACTGTTAGAGGTACATCAGACAACTTACTTCTGTCAGAAATACATTGACTGGTTTACGCATGTCAGAGGGAGAAATTACTCCTTACAGGTACTAATCCCTGAAGATATTCTAGATGTCAGGGAGCGGATATTGAGGAGCAGAGTGATTAGAGAGTATCTTGTTGGGTGGAGAGTGTTGAGCCCAGAATTGGCCCTTTTTGATCATCATTTATCATCTTCCCTGCCCTTGTCCTACACCAATTATCTTGGCAATTAGACTTATTGTCCTCATCTTATTCCCCGAGTTACCAAGGTATGGCCGATTATTGTTTTATTGTATTAATACTTATGATTGTGATAATTAAAGCTGTGCATCTCTTAATTTGTGCTAACATGATGCGATTTATGAAGGTAGTTGAGACAAATAGACTGCAGGAAGATCGGAGCTGAACAAGTCATGAAGGAAGGGACGTTCATTGCTTATAGAAGGGATCCTTGGGGCTCGAATCATCAATCAAAACACAGCTGTGACAGGGCAGTTGTAACAGAATTTGCTATCTTAAGTATGTTGCTGCTCGAGTCTAGCTGTAAGCTGGAAAGACCGTCACTCTTGGGTCAATTAATGACTTTCTCATATTTGGATATGTCTATTCTGCCACGCACGGTAACAGCTAGTTATTTAGGGCGCCTGAAGATCAGAGATCTTCATGGCTGCCCAATTATAGGATTAGATGTTACAATTTGTATGTATAAATATGGGAAGTTGCCTCGACCCAGGGGTTGAACAGCAAACAATTAATTTATTTTGTATTAGCAGCCAAGCCAAACTGTGTACTCATTCTTCTGTTAATATAAGGAGTTACTTCTGAGTTAAAGAGGGTGTTGTTCAACCAGCGTCTCTGTGTGAAGACTGGGCCCGTCTTCCACAGAGATTGCTGAGTTAAATTAGGATTTTCTCTTTCTTGTTGTGTGATGCTTTGTTCTTTCTTTTGCACGCAGCAGCAATATTTATTGTGTGGATTTCTCAGTAAAAGATTACATTTCTGTGAGATTGGTGAATGGTATAGAATAACAGTCGACTGAGTCAGGGTTGCTTTAACATTTCAATTTCTGTTCACACTGCCGTGTTCATCCTACAGTTGAGACGTGATCCCAGGAGCTCTTACAATTTAGCTTTCCTGTTATGTGTTGATTGATTTCTATTTTGCAATTCAGTTTCTTAGAACAGTTGCTTCAATCTCTTTCAATTGAAATTCTAGAGTAATGTTCAGTTCATGCTTTATGATTCCCAGCTTGATTAGATTAGACAAGTGATTATTTTAGAATGCGAATGAGATCTCCTTTTTGCAATCATTGATTAGATCTGATACCATTTCTTCTTGATGCATAATAGAAAAGAATTATAGTATAGCAGTTAGAAGGCAATTGGGATTGCATACATTCTTGGGATGAACATGGATGATAGAAGATAAAGGTATTCACTTCTAATGGTTTTGTGTTTAAGCATATATTGTGCACTTATCCTTTGAAATAAAAAGACTTTCTCGGGTTGACAATAAATTTCATATGCTCTGTGTGTTTGGTATTAATTTATCTGCAAATAGAGTGCTTGACAGAGAGACTTGCTAGTAGAGGATGCTACTTGGGAGGGAGATCAGATCTTGCAGCATCCTAGTTTGCAGTTGCTTGAGGACAAGCAATCTCGGGAAGGGAGGACTGTAAAGTCCCTTTTCGAATGATCACTCAAAGCAGGCGACTTATTAGCCCATTTGATTCCCGTAGGCTATAGGCGGTGAAGAAAAGGGAATTAATTAATTATTTAATGTCATTTGGGTGAAAAAACAACATTAAAAGTAATGTCGAGTAATTAAATAAAAATGAGACTTTCTAAAAGTCACTTTCATTAATTAAAGGAGGAAAAGGGTAAAAATGGCAGAAAAATGTGAAATTGAAAATAAAATAGCAAATCAACCTATTCTCTCGTTCATTCATGAATTATTTTCGAAAAAGAGAATTTGAGAGTTTTTGTGGCATTTGGCTCTTTGGACGGAAACCCTAGGAGAAATTGGTTTCTGTGGTGAAGCTATCCACCCTAGCTGATTGTGAGTGGAAAGATCATTCAAATCTTTTCATTATGTTTCATTGCCATGGAGGGGAAACGAGTATACCAACAGATTGTGAATATTTGTGGAGCGTTCAGCTAACTATGGAGAGCGCACTTGTCTAGGAAGGATGCAGATCATATGTCCTTCATTGTCTATTGCAGCCGCTGCTACAGACTGTAAGAAGGGAGCGATTTCATACATTCCAACCAGATTTCAGTGACTGGAGGTAAGACACAGCACTTGGGGTTTATGGGTGCAATTTGAGGAAGGGCGCATTGCTGTTGGGAGGGCGAGTTCACTGTGGGAGAGTCCAAGGAGATTTCTGAGCGCTGTTAACTCATTTCAGTGACCATTTCAAGGAGGTTAAGACTGATTTTTAACTTCTGGGTGCACTGCTTGAAGTTAGTTTATTAACTGTGGTCATTGTCAGCATTTTTGGGCACCAAAAGAGGGTTGCTACAGCCTCCAGGTAATTGCAAACTCTTGCTGTTACACACAGGTCAGAAATCTCAAATCCCTGTTAAAAAACAGATTTGTTTGACTTAATATATTGTTATACTGCTGTTACAAATTCCCAATTAATTGCAGCATATGTAATCTCCGTACTTTCATGAAATCTTGTGGTTATCCGAAGTGGCTGATGCATTATAAATCTATTTCATGTATTGTAACAAGTTACTGTTGCATGTTTGAGACAAGATCTGAAGCATAACACACTCAAACCACAAGCAAAACCAGCCTAAAAATCAGACTTCAGTTGAAGGGAATCCTACAGTGGTATCATAGTAGTTGTTGCCAGACTGTTTGATAAAAGTCCTGAACTAGAAGTAAACACCAAAAATACACCAGCAGTATAGAAGGGGATACTACAGTGGTATCAGAGCACTGTTTCCCAACTGTTTGATGAAAGTTTCAACCCAAAAATACAACAGCAGTTAACACAAAAACCATATCAGCAGTAAGAGGGTATATTACAGCGTTTGAGTTACATTTAATGGAAGGTTCTTGTTCATTCATGCTTTCATTAGAGCCCAGCTGAACCAAATAAGGTGTTCTAACAATTTGTGAGAGAATCTGAGATTAAATCAATCTAATTGCCCAATGATATCTTCCTGAACCAAATAAGGTGTTCTAACAGTTCGTGACAGAATCTGAGATTAAATGAATCTAATTGCCCAATGATATCTTGTTTGTTTCTTTCCCTATGCATGTGTCCTATGATAGACCTCAATTAAATAGTACAAGGAAGATTCTATAAATCAATTATGATAACCATCCCAGTAGGCTACACGTGAATGCAGGCTCAGATATGAGTTTAGGTGTAGTCAGTCCTCTGTTCTTGTGGGGATCTATATCTTGTATGCATCGACTGGCTTCACTCCATAGGGAATGGATTATTGATTATTGGTTGAAAAATGTCACCAATTAACCATTAGATGGAACCCACTCCTCTCCTACAAAATAACATTTGTTGAAAAAACTGTATTTGTCTTACATTTTTTAGTCAGTCAAAGATGTGCTTCATTGATGTCAGCTATCAGCCTGTAAACCCAAAAACATTATGATTAGATAAAAAAACAATCAAATTATCAGCTGATCAATGACATTTGAAAGTAAAATGGCCTACCTGAAGAGGGATGAAACTTGGATGAGGTGCAACTAATTCTTAACTTCAGCTGAAGTGGGTTTGGGCTCAGAGTTCAAGTCTGGATTCTGGTCAGCATTTCAGTTTGTATCAATATACTTGCATACAACATGGCTCAACGCCTTGGTTTAATGATGTATTTGATTTGGGAAATAGTAGACTCAAATCACCCGGTTTTTATTGCTTACTGTGTTCCCTTTTTTATTGGTTGAATACACTAGTTCCTATTGAGAATATCTTAGTTTCCTCATTTTAGCTGAATGTTTATATTTGGCACTAATGACCTGAATGTTTCTTGACAATTTCAGAAGTTCTGGATAGAGCGGGACACAGGTAAATTGTGCTTTATGTTGTCTGCAAGGGATTTAGATATAAGTCAGGGAGATTATAATCATTGTTGGCATTGGATTTCTCAGG
The DNA here is from genome assembly GCA_027924585.1 of Larix kaempferi. NCBI lineage: Eukaryota > Viridiplantae > Streptophyta > Pinopsida > Pinales > Pinaceae > Larix > Larix kaempferi. Next base: position 5,055,110 of record BSBM01001130.1, on the reverse strand, counting down.
ATGACTCCAGGTAACCCAACAACCCATTCTTTCAGTCTTTTTATTAATACTAACAAGAAGACGGTGTGTAAAGAAAAATCAATAACACAGTTTAGACTATGGAATGCAGTTTCACGGAGATAGCTGAACTACTTGAAGTATGTAGACTTGATGTGCAAGGTCAATTTGACTGCAAATTTTTGTCTCCTGGTACAGCATATACTGTCTCATTTAGGCTCAAACTCTTGCATCGAAAGTATGCATGGGTTCGTAAGCCAGTTAAATTCTTAGTTACAACTCCTTGTGGCGATCACCAGGAATCTGCTCGATATTTGTGGAACACAGATGCCACTGTTGAAAATGAAGGGTACCAGATGACTCCCATTAGACATGTAGAAGAGGGTTGGATGGAGTTTGATGCAGGCAGATTTGTTGTGGAAGAAGGGAAGGATAACCCAGGATTTATAAAGTTCTGCATGAGAGAATGGGAAGGTGGGTATTGGCAAGGTGGACTTCTTTTAGGAGGAGTTAAAATTCAACCCAATTCTTTGCTCAATGAAAGAACAGATGCTAATCAAGAATAGTATTGAGTTAAAAAATTTTGCTTTCCCAGAGTGCGGTTTGATGATCGACTCAATCAAAATGATTGAATTTGGTTTTGATTCATCATTTAACAAGTTTAGTAATGAGCATAGGAGTCTCATTATTTCCAGACACAGAAACCTATCATCAACATTTTGGGTAATTTGGAAACGAACATTTTCAGTGGAATATTCGATATCTTATTTCTCAGTATGTTCAATTCAATATATGTAAATGGCTATATCGAATTTTTTCTCATTTGAGCACAATTTTCAGTTCTACATATTTCTCTATTCAATCCAGGATTACATTCAATGTACAGAAATGGATATAGCAAAGTTTCTCTCATTATTATTAACAACTTATCGAGGACTGGTTTTACTTGGTGCAAATGATTTAAACATTTTCCTCTTATTAAGTGGCTGGTTTAGGGAAAATTAGATTTCCATTAATTTTGTCTAAACTGAGAAATGTAATCAGAACTAGACTGATGATTAAGATTATAATTTGTGTTTTGTTGGTCTCTATTTTTGAAATGCATGGTTGGATCATTGGAAACTTTTGTTGCTTGTGATGTTTGACATAGTGATCTAAAAATGTAGAAAATATATGCTTGTTATTAGCATTGATTTTTCTTGGTGTACTTTTGGTTATGTATTTACTGTTGACAGAGAATTTGATTTTTCTTCTAATAACATATTACTAGATTCTTTCATTGTGGGGTATGTATATGTACCTATGCTCAGCCTCCTCCCCCTGTTGCGTTATGTGTATGAAAGATTAAAAGCTGGATTCACAACTTCGTTCTTGAAGATAGGAGGCACAAAAGGAAGAGGTGCACCAAACAGAACAATAATTAATGATAATAATAGCGATGAAAAATTTAAATAAACTTAGATCTTTTGATGAGGAGTTTTTCTCTTACCAAAATGATCATTGATGATAATAATGGTGATTAAAGAAAAAAATAAACCCGGGCCTTTTGATGAAGAGATTTTCTCTTACCAAAAAGGAAATTCAGTGTAAAGAGGTGACTCCATGTCATTCAAGAGATTGAAACTTCCAGAAATTAGAAAAACAGTTATACACGATCACATGTTTGCTATCCTATTCACTTCCATGGATATCACATTTATTAAAACGATACTAATAAAATGGCATATTATACCTCAGCTAGCTTCGGTAGAAGGTTGCATCAGTCCTTTTCACTTGCAGTCCAAGGGAGTTTCACCATATTTCATGTGGTATCTGCTTTTAAGGTATTGTTATATTCATTTATCACTCTAATTTTTGTCATATGATGCCTTTGCCAATGGCGCACAATATGTACTCACACAACACATCTTTATCTATCAGCATAGATCCATGTTAAACCCATATCTATCAAGCACCGAGAGGGATCCAATTTTTTGAGGTGTAAATTTTTTTATCTTAAATTTTGTACACATCAATAAGAAAGTTACACCTCAAGAAATTTGATCCTCTCGGTGCTTGATAGATCGAGTATGTTGGTTTTAATTTTTTTAATGTTAGAAGCCGACATGATTTTTTTTAATTATTTTGTATTTGTTTTTTTTTTTTAATTTTATGAACCGACATGAATTTTTTTAATTACTTTTTATTTTTGTAACATAACGTTACGTTACGTGACAACATCTCCTCCATACTAGACTATAGAGCATCTCGCTACATGTATTGTTTGTGTTATTTAGCAATTTAACTTTTGACAACTAATGCTTTAGCCATAGCCATTGGTGCACAATGGCACTCACTCACATAGCATGCCTTCAACTATTGCCTCCAAGGTGTTTTTCCTTTAATTTATAGGACCATGATTGCTATGGACAACTTCACTGGCATAAGGTTCATGGTATGTTGGTTCTTATATGTTGCTATAGACTAGACCTTACAACCAATGTGGATTAGCACACAAGAAGAGAGGGCATTTTTGCTGCTTCCAAGGTGTCGTTTCTTTCATTTACCAATCTAACTTTTGACAATTGATACTTTGTCATTGATGCACTACTAAATTTGGTGTAGAGGTGAACACATCCGACAATGTTGAATGCACCTAGAAAGCTCACCTAGGTGACTCACATTTTTCCATGAGGTATATTTCAAGTTTGATTCTAGTTCTATATTTTGCGTTTCATGTTGAAGATTTGAAGATTGGTGAAGTAAAGGAGCATGGCATCATCCCAGGATGTTTGGGACTAATTGCCTAGCCCCTTAATTTTTTCATGCATCATAGGATCTTCTCATAAGTGTCATTATCAAGGATAAAAGGTGCATGTTCCAAGGTTTTATGGAGACCCTCAACTTATTTCACAACATGTTACATCTTTCATTGACTTTTTCGCACATTTTAATATTGTCCATGAAGATTGTTGGAATATTTTATATTCCTTGGAAGGTAATATCGTCTTTATATTATGTCAGAAGATATCCACAATCTTATATAAAAGAGTAATACATTATATCCCATATTCATTATGGTAAAATATACTCTTGATATTTATTATTATATAAAGAGATGTTATTATGGATAATTGTATTATCCCATATGTAATATGTGAGTAATTTCTCCTCATCTCTTAGTATATAGAGTCAAGGGAGTCACATCACTCATCATGATCTTTACTTATTCACACAAGTAGTGCTATATTGTATTGGGGTTATTGGCATTGCTCTCTTGTAAGCTTGAGAGAGATATTCTGGAGATAATAGAAGACTACCTTCTCGTGGACGTAGCCCAATTGGGTGAACCACGTATATATGGTGTTCTCTTTTCTTTTGTTCTCTTTTTGTACTTATTGTTGATATATTATTGTTTTGCATAGATAGGTAAGCTAGTTTAGCTAGATCCATATCTCTGACATGGTATCAGAGCTTGTTGCTATGATCTAACACCTTCTATTGCTTTCAAACAATATTTTATCATTTGTGCATTGTTTATTTCTTGTAGATTTGCTCTCTAACTGGTAGCCATTAGGCTTCTTTTCAGATCTGGGCATGTTTCTGCAGTTTTTTTACTTTTAACCCTAACCTTGTTGTGTAGATTTTTGTAGAAATTTTTCAAGGGTTTTTGATGTTATTTTTGTAGATCTATATGTTTTTTGGATTCTCCTCAAGGAGATCTATCTTCCGGTTGTCAAAACGACAGTTTTCGTCCAAGTTTGGTAGACTTTGTGCAGGTTTCCGTGTTCGGCATAATCAACACTGTTTTCGGCTTTAAACTGAGCACTCGCGACTTTTCTTTGCAGAACCCGCGACTGTTCCTACTGCGAACTCGCGAATACACTACAGACTCGCGACATTTCAATACGCAAACCCGCGTATGCTTCGGCATACTCGCCACTGACTTTGTGCAGGTTTTCGTGTTCGGCATAATTGACACTGTTTTTGGCCTTAAACTGGGCACTCGCGACTTTTCTTCGCAGAACCCACGGTTAACCGTGACTGTTCCTACTGCGAACTCGCGAATACACTGCAGACTCCCTGCATTTCAGTGCGCAAATCCGCGTATGCTTCGACATACTCGCGATTGTTCCACTACCGAACCTGCGTTTACTTCAGTTTATTCGCAACCCTTCATGTGCTGAGCTCGCAAATGCTTCGACAAAACCGCGACCTTATTGTACAGAGACCCGTGAGTAGCCGCGACTCCATTACACTGCATCCTGCGAGTAACCACGACTCTTGCCGTACATAACCCACGTTTTTTCAGTGTTATTCGCGAGTCCACTGTGGCAAAACCCGCGAGTGACTTTTCTTAGCAGTTTTCAAAAGGGTTGTAAGTAAAAGTTTCTTTCCTTTACTGTTTTTTTCTACCGAGTTTCTACAGTTTAGTACGGTAAGTATATCAGTTTTCTGTTATTCACTTTCTTTCTCTTGTCATTTCTAGCATTTGGGTTTCTTGTCAATATTTCTATCATCATGACTTCAGAAGTAGCTTCTGTTCCAGAACTTGTTGGTCATAATTATCTTGCATGGAAGAGAAAAATGATTGATGTTCTCAAGAGTAAGAATCTATTGAGGATTGTTAATGGTGAACACACGAAACCTGTTGATGCTCAAGCTTTGGCTATATGGGAAGATAAATGTGATCAAGCAAGAGGGCTCATTAGTCAAACGGTTGCAGATAGTCTTCAGGTAAGTATAGAGGCAAAAGACAACTCGGTTGAGGTATCAATTTTTTTTGCTTCTTTATTTGATAAATCTGATGATGTTTTTGCTTATTACCTTGAAAAGAAGATTTTTGAGCTAGATCCTACTAACTTTGAACAAGTAGAATTATATCTTGTTGAAGTGAAAACTTTAAATGAAAAATTAAATAATTGTGGTAAAGATTACAAGAAAACAGACATTGGTCTTATAATTCTTGTAGAACAAAAATTGTCATCTTGTTTTGATATGTTCATTCAAACTAGGAATAGAGCTCTTGAATTGTCTTTAAATACCACAAAACTTACTTTTGATGATTTTTGTAAAGGGTTGATAAATGAGCAAGAGAGATTAACTGTTTCAGGACAACTCTGCAGCGAACGTATCCGTTCACTAGGTTAACCGTGTCCGGTTAAGGGTTAAGAAGCGAGACCGTCTTCCATATTTGAGATGAATGATAATAATATATTGATTGATGATGATAAAGTTACAATAAGCTTGCCTTTATAGGGCTTGAGCAAGAATAGCGAAGGGTTACACCCTTTCGCTTATTAACCTAATAATCTATTTAATATATAAATAATAATATTAATTAAATATTCACAGCATTGCCTTCCCCTTTTGGAAAGCTTTGTCCTCAAAGCTTGAGTATTTTCCTAATGTCGTCCCTCATTTAGTTTCAGTGTCGGTATTAGAGTCGGACGCAATTTCTTGTGTAGAGACTTGCACTTCCTTTCCATTGATGATTTTGCAGTGTATTGTTTGATTGTTCCTACATTTATGGCCTGGGATCCAATCATCACCGCATCGACGACATATGTTTTTCTTCTTCTTTCTATTATCAGAGTAACTGTTAGATGGCTTTGATCTATTTTCCATTTCATATGCATATGATTGAGGTTTGTGGCATTGATGGCCGGGTGACCACGTATCTTCACAATACCTACATTGTGTCTCTTTTTCTTGTCGATAATGGTTGCCGCCTTTTGTTTTTATTCCTTCCAGTTTGCATTCTGCGACTTTTGCTTTATGTCTTGCTACCTCTACGTTAGGTATGTCGTGTAACTTTAACTCTTTTTGGAGGTACGGTTTAAGACCTCCTAAATAGGTTTCGAGTCTCTGCTTGTCAGACAACTCAAATACTCGTGTCGACAAGGATTCCCACTGATGTGTAAATTCCTCAACACTTCCAACTTGTTGTAATCTCATAAGTTTACTGAAAAATTCATCTTCCTTGATTCCTTGAAACCTATTAAGAAAATCATTTTTGAACAAGTTCCAGGTGTAGGCAATATTGTCTCTCTTCCACCATAAGTACCAATTATAGGCGTACCCTTCCATATGCATTGACGCATATTTCACCTTCTCCTCGTCAAATTGAATATTGTAAATGTCGAAGTATTCTTCCGCTTTGTTTAGCCAAGCAACGCATTGGTCTTCACTTCCATTGTATTTCGACAACTCTATTTTTGCCTTAGGTGCGTACACTATGTAAATGTGATATTGATTCCCTTTTGCTTTATGGTTTGATGGTGTATCAGAACTACTGGACGATGTAAGTGACATATTTGAACTACTTCGTTGTTGGCGGTGATTTTTATCTTTTTTATTCTCTACTATCTTACTGATAGCTTCTATTTGACTGTTTAATCGTGCCTCCATATCTGGCAGTACTTTTGTTTCTATTTCTTGCTTAAGCGTCGCATTGTTAATCTTTATTTCTTTTTGCAATTCCTCTTGATTTTTGGCAAGTGCTTCCTTTGTGAAAATATGAAATGAGGCATGTAGCATGTCTGGACTGTTGACTTGGTCTGTCTTAGGCGTTAGTCTTTGTAACACCTCCATTAATATATTATGGTTCTGCGTCATGGTGCTCAAGTTCTTGGTTATGGTGTTTATGTTTTGAGTCATAACACTCATTTTGTCATCCAAGTCTTTTTGTTTTTCGTTCAGAGTGTCAATTTTTTCACTCAACCTTCTTTCTAGTACCAGAACAACTTCATCTTTGATTTTTTTTTTAAGCACGACATTGTTATTTTTCATCTCTTCCTTTAAATCTTCTTGAAACACTTTCTCAACTTTGTCCATTCTGGAATTTAGACCTTCGACGATTTTTAAATCTCTAACTTGGTCTTTTTCTAATTTTTCTAGTCGGTCTCGTAACTTGGCCATGGTTCTTGACCTGGTGTGGGGAGGTGAATATTTGGAATCAATCTTGGAGTAAGGATAAGAGTTAGGGTAGAAAGTCACTGAATTTGAGGAAGGGGTCCGCAGGGACTTATATCACAGACCTTTCATCGTCTGAAATATGTTTTTGTCCTCTATGTTTTTGCTGGGTGATCCTCGTATTTACTGTCTCTTCAGATTTTCACAACTACTTGTAAATATTTAATTACATGATACTGTAACTAATCGACCCGAACAGGGTGCAAACTTCTTTGATTTATTTTGCTCATACAGACTATTATCTTGCATGTAATGGATGTTAATGCTCACGTGGTGAGAACATCTCTCTTTTTATCAGACTCTGTCTACTGGTTCTCAAAGACTTCTTCCACTCAATCTGAGTGATGACCGTCTATGTAATTTCGTACTCTTAGGATGAAATGAAATTACGCTTTTTTTTCGAGGAAAAAAAAAAAGGATAAGAGTTAGGGTTAGGGATAAATAATACAATAAATATTATTAAATTATAATAATAATTTATTATATATATTAAAAATAATAATACAATAATTATTATTTAAATTATAATAATAATTTATATAAAAAAATATAATAATAAAAAAAATTATTATTATTATTTTTTTGATATTAACTTTTTTTTTTGTTTGATTGGTGTAGGTCGTTGGAAATGGAGCCTGCGTTGGAGATTGAGTGGATAGGTGACGGTTGGGGGGAAGGCGGAGTATGCAGAGGGCGCGGGTGAATTTGGCAGTGGAGAAGGGGGCGCGGAAGAGAGTGAGGGAGAGTAAGAGTGCGCAGAGGAGGGGTGATGGCAGTGGTGCAGGTTCGAAGGCGATAGTATGGTGAGGCGCAAAAGGGAGATGGAGGAGGGATGGAAAAGGAGAGGGCGTGAAAGAGTTGAGAGAATGAGTGAAGGTGCAATGCAGCAGTGGAGTGAGTAGATGGAAAGGGTGTTGCGTGGTGAAACGTTGGTGAGTGCAAATGCGCATGGGGGATGGGATGGCACGAAGGGCGTTGGAAATTTAGGGAGAGCTCGAGTTGGAGCAGTGCACGGGGACTGGAAGGCGTTGGGAGGTAAGGAGATGCGTTACCGAGGAGTGGAGGCTAAGGGAGCATGGTGATGATCTGGGGGAGATGTAGACGAGATGGAGTAGAGGGGATGACGAAAGGAAAGGGAGATGTGCAGGTGGTGGTGTGGGGGTAGGAGAACAGAAAATGGAAATGCGTGGAACTGCGTGGGGAAGAGTGAGGGTAGGGGGAATGAGTGTGGAGTGGAGTGAGAGAGTGACAACAAAAATGAGAGAGATATGTGAGGGAGGATGAGCCGAATCCGAGCTCAAGCCAAAGGAGCGAATCTGCTCTGAGTCTGGAGGTGAGCCGAAACCGAGCTCAATAGTAGGAGGAGCTGAATCCGAGCTCAGGTTGAAGGAGCCGAAACCGGGCTCTGATACCAAATGTAGTGAACGTATCCGTTCACTAAGTTAACCGTGTCCGGTTAAGGGTTAAGAAGCGAGACCGTCTTCCATATTTGAGATGAATGATAATAATATATTGATTGATGCTGATAAAGTTACAATAAGCTCGCCTTTATAGGGCTTGAGCAAGAATAGTGAAGGGTTACACCCTTTCGCTTATTAACCTAATAATCTATTTAATATATAAATAATAATATTAATTAAATATTCACAGCAAACTCTCACCTAATAAAGCTCTATTGGCACATAATAAGAATCCTAAGAGAAGTTTTAATAATGATAAATGTTCTAATTCATACACTTCAAATCCTATTAATAACTCTGGTAATGTTTCTAATGCACATCATGACAATAGTAAGATAAAGTGTACCCTCCTTGTAAACATTGTAGTAAAACTAACCATCATGAAAAAAATTGCTTTAAATTGAAACGTTTAAAGGCGAAGGCTAAAAAGAATGGTTCCGATGAATCACAAGTAGCTTTGTGTGCTTCTGTTGTTTCTTCTAGTAACTCTTTTTCTAATGTGGAATGGATAATCGATTCTGGTGCTTCTAAACATATGACTCGTAATGCTTCTTTATTTACATCTTATGACAATAATAAAAATACATCTTAGAAAGTATCTATAGGTGATGGTAAACAACTTTCTGTAATTGGTTTTGTTAATGTTAATGTTGCTAATGGTCAATTGGAAGATGTTTTTCATGTTGAAAATATGTCCATCAACTTATTTTCTATTTATCGTGCATGTAAAAAATGATATAAATTTGAAGCTTGGCCTGATAAATATGTTCTTAAAGATATCAATCAAAATTTCAAAGTAGTTTCTTTTGGTCTTGTTGATCATACTGCTGATTTATATAAATTTGCTGGTTTTAATTCAACTAAAAGACAACCTTTTTATTCCTATGTTGCTCATGCTGATGAACTAAGTAAATTATGTCATGAACGATTATGTCATTTGAATTATGGTAAAATGCAAATGTTAACTAAAATGGTACTTGGCTTGCCTAATATTTCGTCTACTAACGATGTTTGTGAAGGTTGTGTTTTTGGTAAACATCATAGAGAAATGTTTGATAAAGGTAAAGCTTGGCGTGCTAAAGAACCTTTGCAATTAATTCATAGTGACATTTGTGGTCCTCTTGAAGTTCCTTCTATATCACATACAGTCTATTTTTTTACCTTGATTGATGACTTTAGTAGAAAATCATGGGTTTATTTTTTGAAACATAAAAGTGACACTTTTTTCTAAATTTCAAGTTTTTAAATCCTTGATTGAAAATGATTATGGTAAAAAGATTAAGACTTTAAGAACTATAATGGGGGGAAATTCATTAAGAAAGAATTTGAAGTATTTTTATCTAAACATGGAATTCAACATCAAAAGACTGTTCTTTACACACCTCAACAAAATGGTGTTGCTGAAAGGAAAAACAGAACTTCAGTTTAAATGGCTAGATGTATGCTTTATTCTAAAGGATTACATAAGAAATTTTGGGCCGAAGTCATAAGTTGTGCTAACTTTATTTTAAATAGAGTTCGTACAAAAGCTGTTAAGCATGTTACCCCTGAGGAAAAATGGAATGGAAGAACACCAGATATTAGTAACTTTAAAGTGTTTGGTTGTGAATGTTGGACTCATATTCCTGATGACAAATGAAAAAAGTTAGAACCCAAGTCTCACAAGTGTATATTCATTGGTTATTCTGAGGATTATAAGGCTTATAGGGTGTTTGATCCTTCTAATCAAAGTGTCATCATTACAAGAGATGTTCAATTTATTGAAGTCTCTCCACCACCTAAGTCTGTCAAACCTCATGTTACTCTGAATTTTCCCTTATCACTTGTTACTCCTATCTCAACTGCTCCTTCCAGTTCTGTGATTGATCTTAGTTCACCTTCTTCTTCTTCTTCAAGTATTCCATCTGAATGTCTCGAAGCTCCTGAAGTGACTTTTGTCCCTTCTAACCTTCCTGTTTGGGCCCATAAAACTCTTGAATCTGCAGGAAGTGACATCGGAATCCCTTCCGATAGTCGTAGAACTAGATCTAACTTTTCTCTTATGATCAAAGTTTTGGCCACATATGATCCTACCTCTTATGCTCAATCTAAGGGTAAACCTCATTGGGAACAAGCTATGTCTGTTGAGTATGATTCTCTTATGAAGAACAAGACTTGGTCTCTTGTTCCTCTTCCTTCAGAAAAGAATTTAGTTGGTTGTAAATGGGTTTATAAAACTAAATTTACTACAGAAGGACAAATTGAAAAGTATAAAGCTAGATTAGTTGCAAAAGGTTTTAATCAATTTGAAGGTATAGATTATAATGAAACTTTTGCTCCTGTTGCTAAAATGAATACAATAAGAACCATTTTATCTATTGTTGCATCTTATAAATGGGAAATACACCAAATGGATGTTAAAAGTGTTTTTTTAAATGGTGATCTTAATGAAGACATTTATATGCAACACCCTCTTGGTTTTATTAATGCTGAATCATCAAGTTTAGTATGTAAATTACACAAGTCTTTATATGGTCTTAAACAAGCACCTAGGGCTCGGTATGATAAAATTGATGCATATTTCTTGAATAATGGTTTTAAGCGTTGTATATCTGATCCTAACCTGTATGTTAAGCATGCTGATGATAATATCATTGTTATTGTTTTATATGTGGATGATCTTATTATCACTGGCAACCAACTTGTTCTCATTCAAAGTATGAAAAGTGACATTCAAAAGCAGTTTGAAATGACTGATCTTGGTATATTGCACTATTTCTTGGGTCTTCAAATTTGGCATCTGGCAGATGGTATTTTTCTCTCTCAACCGAAGTATGCTATAGATTTATTGGCTCGTTTCCACATGAGTGATTGTAAACCTGCTCCTACGCCTTTTCAGTCAGGTGTAAAGTTAACTATTGAGTGTACTACTCCTCTTGTTGATGCTACTCTTTATTGTCAGCTAGTCGACAGTTTGATATATTTAACTCACAACAAAACAGATCTCTCTTTCGCCGTCAATATGGTTTCACGGTTCATGCAACAACCTCATGAAAGTCATTGGCAAGCAACAAAGATATTTCTGAGATATTTATAGGGGACATTGTACTATGGTGTTTTTTATTCAAGCATTACTACAGTTTCACTTTATGGTTATACAGATTCTGACTGGGCAGGTGACTGTTCTGATCGATGGTCAACTTCTGGTTATATATTTCAACTTGGTTCAGGTTCGATTTTTGGTCCAACAAAAAGGTGAAGATTCTTTCTTTATCTTCGTGTGAAGCAGAGTATAAAACAACCAAAGAAGTAGCTAAAGAAGCAGTTTGGTTACGACATGTTCTCACTGAGCTTGGTTTGGTTCTGAAATCGTCCACTGTGTTGAAATGTGACAATCAAGGTGCAATTCAGCTTGCTTATAATCCGGTATATCACTCCAAGACAAAGCATCTCGATCTTGATGCTCATTACATTCGAGGCTTCGTCACAGATGGTGTTCTTTCTCTTGAGTATTGTCCTACAGAGCAACAAGCAGCCGATATTTTCACCAAATCCTTAATAGTAGCAAAGTATGTGCATCTTCGTTCCTTACTTGGGATGAGGGAAGTTGTTATCAAGGGGGAGCAGTAATGACTCCTTCCTTCCTTTGTTAGTGAGATTTTCTCCCAACCATTATTAAGGGGGAGTGTTGGAATATTTTATATTCCTTGGAAGGTAATAATGTTTTTGTATTATGTCGGAGGATATCCATAATCTTATGTAAAAGAGTAATACATTATATCCCATATTCATTATGGTAAAATATACTCTTGATATTCATTATTATATAAAGAGATGCTATTATGGATAATTATATTATCCCACATGTAATATGTGAGAGTAATTCCTCCTCATCTCTTAGTATATAATAGAGTCAAGGGAGTCACATCACTCATCATGATCTTTACTTATTCACACAAGTAGTGCTATGGGCTATTGGCATTGCTCTCTTGTAAGCTTGAGGGAGATATTCTGGAGATAATAGAAGACTAACTTCCCGTGAATGTAACCCAATTGGGTGAACCACTTATATCTGGTGTACTCTTTTCTCTTGTTCTCTTTTTGTAGTTATTGTTGATATATTATTGTTTTGCATAGATAGGTAAGCTAGTTTAACTAGATCCATATCTCTGACAAAGATGTTGCGATGAAGGTTGTCGCATCCTCTTTCAAGACAAGGCATACAATTGAATGACTATTTAGTCTTGGCCCAAAGATGATATTTTAATTTTTAGAGTTCATCTATGTATTTCAATAAGATTGGACTGGTGATTGTGAAAATTGTGGGGTACATGATATACAAATATTTGTTGATATTTATTATAAAATGAAAGAGCAATTTGAGGCTTTGAAGTCTGCAAAGGTACAAAGCCTTTCAAGTTCCCGTGATGATTAGTTATGCGATAAAAGTTTTGCAATGTGGTGTTTGGAAAAATATATCAAAGATTCATATGATTTGCATGTTTTTGACCCACTGTTTCTTTCACCCCATAGGTCACTTATATTTCACGAGGATGACGAGATTGTTGAAAACCTTAGTGAAGAACCTTGTGACTCCATTGAAGAGAACAACAAGATGACAAGGAAAACACTTAAGAATGCAAGCATCCCTTTTAAATTCAAGCACACGAGGAAGAAAAATGTTTGGTAAGCACTATTGATGCACAAACTAGCATCCCAAGATGATGGATGAGCTAATTGGTTTCTAATCCGACACAACTATGAACCCCCAACCCAACGTGTCATTAATGAAAGAGGATTTGTCGCTTTTGGCTGCCTAGGTCCAACAATGAACGAACCTAGACTATCTAAGGGGGAGTCCTTGGCCAAGATTTTGCTTAGGATTGTATGAGGACAACCCCAAGTATACACCTAGTACTATCTTTTTAAGAATGTCTAATGGATTTGAAATTAATAAGGAATTGACACTCTTAGATTTAAGGTGATAATCTTATTGTTAATCAATGAATAACTCATTCACCATACACCCTTTAATATGACAAATTATCGCAAAATGAACCAAGCATGTTCTCATCAAATACTACGGCATGAATATTAAACCATGTAAGACATTTGCATCACATGAAAATGAATGATATAGAAAAATTATACTCAATATCTCATTACTACCCAAACTAAAATTGGGAAAGATGGGTTCAAAACATAGTGTTTGAAAAAACACTAGATGCAAATACGATCAAATATGCATCAACATGCACAACAATGGTGGTACAAGGAATCCACCTGTCCATAAACAACCAAGTACACTCTTATCCCGAGGGCTATCTAACCAATTTGTACATAAGGGTGTGATCCCAGTTGAAAGCACTACATACTAGTAAATCTTCATTACAAGTCTTTTTCCCAAACAACCCCTTAATCTTCATTGCACTACAATAATATTCAATATTCTTAATCTTCGTTGGACTACCCTTCAATATTATTGTAGTCTAGAATAAGCTTACCTCCATGGAAGCTTATGTTACCCACATCTAAAGCTTAAAACATATCTGAATGAGACCAACAATCTTCTCCAAAGACACAAGCTACTAGCTAAAAATAAACAAGATTTTATTCCCTTAAAATTTCGGCCATCTGCTAAGGCTAATACCACTCCTTTTATAGCACAAGGAGGACACCTTACGCTTATTAAGAGTAAAAAGTGGTTACAATAAAGTATATTTTCTCAATTGGATGATTTCAAGAAGATCTAGCCATCAATGGTTTAGATCTCATTTCAAATTACAAAAATAAATAAATAATTTCGCTCAAGTGGGGCACATCCATCTTTGGAAAAACATTAAAAAATTTCAAATACCATGTGTCATTGCCAAATACCATAGGGAAATGACCAAATACAATGATCCAAAATTAACTACCTTGTAAAAATACCACGTGCTGGAAATATTTTACCCCTTTCGAACCCAACAACTTCCTCAAAAGGCTTATGATCCATGTGCTAAGAACCAAATCTACGGGCTGTGACTTATTTGCTCGCTGACTTTTAGATCTTGGCCCTTGATTACATTTCTTCTTGAGGATTTAGGATAAAATAATTTATTTTTGCCTCCACATATGTGCCATGCTCATTTTAATCAAAATTATCTAGGAAAAATTAATTAATTTCTCCAAATAATTAAAAAAGTGCAATCTCAAAGTGAAATTAAAATATCTAGTGCACTTTGATTATTTTTTATAAATTAGTTTGGCTAGACTTGATAATTTTTTTAATAAAAACCATAGTCTAAACCATAATTAATCCAAAATGAGTCAAAGCAAGCTTGGAAAATTGTGATATGGCTAATAACCTCTGATATAAAGGCCATGTGATGTAAACCTCTGTCATATGTCCTTGACGGACCAACAACAAAGAGTGTCCATATGGATAGATACAAAAATGCAAGTAATCGCCAATAGTTAACTCATTGTATAACTAGTCATGCCCTGCATGATGATATACCAACCACATAGATATCTTCAAATAGGTTTGTGGGATGAATGAGTTGTCCATTAACCAGTACCAAAGTAACACCAAGGTATTAAAAAGAGCTCTCTTCTCCTATGGGGGTGCACTTAATATGGTCAACCAGGGTTAGTCAAGTGTGTTATAACATGGCGTAAACAAATTAATGGATTCCAAACAAGGAGGGGGGTGGGACAAGGGGGAAACTCTATGTTCTTCACCATTCAGACAAACACTAGGGATGTGTCTCACAAGAGAGTCAAAAGTAGCAAGGTACTCTCCTGGTTGGTCTTATCAAGCCACCTTTATACTTTATTTTTTTATTTCACTTTGTCATATCTCCTTTAGATTTTTCATTTGTAGCACATTTCACTTTATTCATTTGATTTCTCATTTCATTGCATAGGATGACAATTGAAAGGTATTGGTCCTGAATAGCCTTGTGGACCCTAGATAATGACACGGCCTTAGCTTTGCTGCTAGTGAGCGTCCATAGCTTCGACAAAGTTACCAGGGTAATGCCTTTTATAGCAAGTAGGCTTAACCTCTTAATTCAAGGAGTACTGTCACCCTTCCAACTGCCCCCTTATTTGAATTTAACATAGGATAACTTAGATAATACCTTGGGAAGAGCATTGCTCATTTGAAAAATCCTACTGTATGAGAGGGCCTTGTACAATGCAGATAAAAATGACCCACAATCACCCAACATTCATTGTTACAAATGATCAATCCCGAGACACCATGGAAAAAATGGGAAGTCTTCTTGGTGAAAGAAACACAGAGGGGGAAGGTCTAGAATCCATCTATCAGGTTTTAACCAAATGTTATAGACTAGAAATGAAGCAATATATAGAGGATGGTTGACAGGCCATAGGTGGACCCAAGGGAGGGGGTATGAACTCTTCATAATACCAAAGGGTAACCTTGGTGACTTGGTTAATACATAAACCACATATCTTTCATTCTCATCAACCTAAGGGTTGATACTAATAGCTCTACTCATCAGAAAATCATGGAGCATTCTTGTTTAAATTTGCCAAGATATGTATCATCATCATCATCATCATCATCATGGCATGGCACAAAATATATCCTCCTTTAATCTTCCATCAAAAGCAACCACATTCATCTCATATGGGGGCCCAAGAGAAACAAAGATGGGCTCCCATATTCTGGGAATTTTGCAAAAATAGGTTTGTAGGGGTGCCCCACAAAGTGTGGCACAACAAGCACATTATCTTCTCAAAATTTTGAGGTTTATGATAAATATTTTGATGATTTTGAGATGGATGAAATAGTCGAATAACCCTAAAGAATTGAAAATATATTGGATGTGATTGTTCTTCATGTGAAGAGGAAGAGGGAATCCAAGAGAAAGTTAACATTGTAAATTTTGGGCTTCTTGGGCAGTCACATAGACTAGACTGTTTTGCAAAAGATTTAAGTAGTATGTCCAGTCATATGTGGCAATGGATATTGTTGATTTTTTGGAGCATATGGGGCATACTTCTAGTTATAACATTGCAAATTTATTTCATCGATTCATGTCTTCATCTCTTATCTTTTTCATCCATAAAATTTTAGTTAAAACATACTTTTTTTGAGGCTGAGTTTCACATAGGGCAACATGTTTTTTAGATTGTCATATCTTGCAGAAATTTCCAGCCGCCTTTTAAAGTAAAAATTGCTTTAAAAAATTATGGTAGTTTTGTGAGTATGAAAGTCTATATTTTTCGTAGACATGTTTTGTTAAAAAAAAAGTAGAAAATTTTCAACCACCTTTACTTTCATAAATTGGTAATTTAATAGGTAAACATTCAGCGTTGGAACATGTATTTGGGCCTGGAAATTGTATGGGGAATCATGTTGTTCATTGCATAAATATCCAACCATTTCTACACTTTTTTCTCAAATTATGTATGGAAAATCATTTGAAAGATGTATTTTAAAGGCTGCAAGTTTGGGGCTATTTTTTTTTTCTAGATCTAAATTATTAGTTCATATTTCATCTCCATATTTTTGAGGCAACAATAAGTATTGTGTAGATTTTTGGAGCCACCTAAACCTTTGTTCATTGAGAGTGTTTTTCACAGATTGTATGGTTACATCAACCATATCCAAGAGTGAATAGATGAAACTTGTGGATGCACATGCCAAGTTTGGCATGATGATTATGTTATTTTCCATTGTCATTAGTGTACTTCCATATTCATTTTCAGCCATATAATGATGGAGGTTATAATTCATGAGTATTTTATATTTGATGTGGCTTTGTTTTGGTTTGTGGCCAAACACAAGGGGAGACTCCATGATGTAAATGAAATGCTTGTTTGGCTTCATTGGTTGTATGATTATACTTAAAACATTCATTTTTCCATGTTAAAGTAGAATAGGATAGGAAGACCATGCTCAATGTTTGTGAGCATTAGTTATCTAAGTAGATTTTTAAACATTTTCATGGACTTGTGATGTGGCATTTAAGGATGAGAGTCTTGACCTACCCCACCACATACTCTCTCTTCTTATGACATGTTCTAATAGGTACAACCAAATATTTTGAGGTTCTCATGTATTGTCATGACGAATAGATGTCCCCATGTTGAAGCTAGTGGTTGCCTCTCATATTGTGTGAGGCTCGCACTTGTGATTTTCATCATGACACTTGTGATTCCTATCACAAGGGTCAAACTTATAAGATTACATTTTTGGATCATTTGATAGATTAGGGGTACATGTGCTTAGCTAATATATGGTGGTATCATTTGGTTGAGTTAATGATTTAGCACGATGCCAATAGGCGTTTGATGAGATGCTCTAATGTGCTAATGGCGTTCCGATTTATGAGTTGGCATGTTCCTAGTGGTTGATATCATACTGGTGTGGTGTACTCCCCTTATTTGACATTGTTTGTATATTTGGATTTACATGAAGGTTTTTTTCTTAGTATTCATGCATTTTTTTGACCCTTGTGCATTTCATGGAGTGGGAAACCATTAACATAGGGTCTCTCTAAGTTCCTATTGTTCCTCAGACATGCCATTTGAATTTTTGGCATCCCCCTTCTCCGCATAAACCTAAGTATGAATTATATTAAGAATGATAAAGACTGTCTCATGTCAGATCAATAGATCTCAACCATCTACCCACAAAGACAAGGCAAGAGATAATAGGGAAAGATCCATGTGAACGGTCTAGATTCATTGTGTTCTTCCCCAGCCTCCAATCCCCACCATTTGCGCAGAGGAACATGCCCGAGCCATAACAGATAGGTTCATCCCACAAATGGATCAAATGCATCGTGCAACTCTCCCTCATCAAATCTCATACATTCGCGCATTGAATCATGATCAAGAAGTACAATGGAGGGGTCCCTCGCGAATAACCCATATGCGTCATTCAACTCTCCCTCATCAAATCTAGGCAATTTATGCATCAAAACATGATTGGGAGGTATAATGGAGGGGTCCCTTGCAGATGAGATAGATTTATCCGTGCAATTTTTTACATTTAATCATAGCCATTTATGTAATTTAACATAATCTGGTGGATAAATGGACGGACCCCCACAGGAATGGTGTAGATATGTCTTTGCACCTTTTCAATACTTGAAATCGACCATTCACGCAATGAAGATTGGTCATAAATTGGCATGCGTAGTTCCCCAGTGGATGACTAGGATTCAACCTCATTTATGGAGTTTCTTAATCGAAACCATTCAATGGGGAGGGGGGAGGGTTAGGTGCCTTTTGCATGTGTGAGGAATAAAGTAGATTCCTTGAGGATCCTCCCCACCACCTCAACTAGAATCTCCACAATATCCCATGTACCAAGGATGCAACTCATGGGGTATATTCAACCCAATCAACCTTCCAATAACCATTCTGAATCTTCCACATGGCATTCCAACTTAGAAAAATATTCCAATGCTAGTCTCTCCAATGACCAAAATTAATCCAAATGGGTGGGACATCTCACATCAACAACTTGGATCTCTCCCCCCAATGTAAGATAAACGATCCAGATCATCACCATAATTCAAAGAATCTGGTGGATTCCTCGGGGACCTGCCTTGCCACATAAGCATGAATCTTGAAAGAGGCATACCTACCAATAAGAAGAAAGGTGGGGTAGACATGGTTGAGTCAGCCTCTTGGTAACCAATTAATGGTTTCCATGTGGCCTACCAACTCAGGAAAAATCGTCAACACTACCTACTATAGCCTTGAATGCCACTTAATGAGGAAATCCCCTACCATAAATGGAGACCTAAGATTGTTTAAATGTATGTGAGCTCTCATTTCCCTTTCCATTGTGAATTTGAATCCCCCAAATGAACTCATAGAAAATATAGCTTACAGAAGAATGAATGGAATCCACAAAGATACCTTAGCTCAGTATAGGACCTCCTCAATTGCATACGCATAGCCCCACCATCATTTACATCTTCTTGAGAAGTCGAGTAAGTCCTGCGATAACTAGAACAATTCAATTTTAGTATAAAAATCATCTATACCATTTCTTTTTGCCCATTTTTTAGGTCACACCAGTCTCTCAAATGTTCTTAATTCCCCTACAACCATGACCTAAGTCGACATCTCATCATCCCACTCCCTCAGTTAGATAACAATGGCATTTCCTCTTCCCAAGGTCCCTCTTTCATTGATGAATTCAACCAAGTTGCCACTCCACATACAACTGGTACTTCCCCCAACAATTGGTAAGCTCAACCTATGAAAAATTCCTCTCCTAGAAGTTGTGGAGCACGATATGGGTGTTAGGATTAGTGTAGCACCTCATTCCTGATACCTTCCCTTTCACATAATTCATATAATTGTGTGCTAAATACTACCAAACCGCTATCTCCTCTATCACAACAAAAAACGACTGAACCGCCTTGATGCAGATCAATGCCCTTTCCATCATTTAGATGCTAGGCACTTACTTGGGCACAATCATCCCGTCATGTGAGGTGCATACCAATAGGTACAAGAAAATGAATTAGGTTCAAAGGGCCAAGATATTTTCTAAATTAAAATACACTCATGTCTGAGTAGAATTCCATCCTACTCCATGGAAGATCAAGAGATATCCCCCCGGAAAAAATAATATTTCTCAATGTTCACCTTGATTCTGGGGAGCGACACCAATGAAAACATATATGATTGGATGATATCCGTGGTAGATATCTACAATTCAAAGGATACCTATTGTGGGAAAAATTTCCATAAGGGTCGACAACCTTCCCACAGTGAGATAATCCTTGAGGTTGCTATAAGGATCCACTGTTATGATTGAAAACTAAACAAAACAAACCCCAATTAGGCAAGTTCTTGATTAGTAACCAAAACAAAAGAAAAATAAAAACAAAATTGAAATGAAAATATGGGTGAGATATAAAGCAAATAAGCTTGAACAAGAGTATGCTAAACCAAATTTTTACTGCCCAATGGTGTCCATCTAAATACAAGTGTAACACCTAGGAGGTGCAATCTTCAAGGGAAGCCAATAATATCCCTTAGGGAGGTCCTTTTTTTCCACACAATTGCAAGATAGATAGGCGAGAACAATGGACAAATTGTTTCCTCTTAGGGAAGAGGGAAAGGGAGCTTTGTGCGCGGCTAAGATAAGGTAGGAGTGAGATTGAAAGAGGAGATCTCAATGTGATTCATGCAACATAAATTTGATCTAAATTTTTCCCTCTACAATTCATTCCCATGGATTCCTTTTATAGGCCAAAAGGTGGCCAAGAAACATCTAGATCCAAATGGGAACTACCTTCTCCTTTGAACTGGTTCCCAAGTACATGAGAGGGGGTATTCAATGCCCCCAAGCATGTGAGAGGTCCCAATTCGATTTTTGGAGCCAAGGGATCCATTTTGGGTCTTTAATGTGCCGCATAAATGTGTGGTCCCATCATTTTATCAGTCGCACGAGTATCAAGGGAAAACCCGTGCGGGGTTGCACGAGTGACTATACAAATAAATCGCACTACATAGCGTGTGATTCCGATGAAGTTGCGCTAGTGTCCCTTTAGACTGTTTTTGGCATTCCGAGGCTCAGATTGTTCTATGGATCCGATGAGAATGTATTTGGCGAGCTTCATTCTGTATGTTGATGATGCCTTTCTTCAATATTAGCCTAAATTTCACATGCATGCGATATTTAAGAGTTAACATATGCCCCCTAATGTATGAGGTTTTTAGGGTAATGTAGGGCCAATAATGCATCATCGTTTATTTTTTCTCTCCATGTTCTCATAAGCTCTCAAGCATTTGTGGGTAAAAGAACCTTCCTGTTAGTCCTAAAGTCTGCAACTAGACTACTGGGATATAGAGTTTAGGCACCTCAAGTTTTAAGGATTGGTTTTTCATTTATTGAATGATGGATTTGAATGATGAGGGATGATGATTTAAAAGGAAAAAACGTACATCTGAAAACATCATACTTTAGTAAATAAGGATATGCATAAATACTAACAGTCCATAATTATATCATCAAATATGAGGAGTAAGATTTAATAACCAGTAATGATACAAGATAAAAATTAACATTATATGATCATTTGCATCATGGTAATCATTATGTTTAAAAATACTTTTTAAACACAATTACAAAAAATGTTAATTTGCATGTTCAGGCATCCATAAGGAAAACATCAGTATAGATAAAAAGCACAGGCAAAGGTTCAAACAGAACCATAGAACATTCAAGTGCATGAAAGGCTAAAACCTATCTCCCAACTTAAACAATAATGAATCTCAACATATAATAGATCCTTATATTATCAAGATATATATGTCTGCCATAAGCATTGTAACATTATCTCGACCCTCATCCAAAAAAAAGTCTTGTTCTCTGTGTTTCTTTTACAATTTATAGGCATAAGTCTTTAAAACAAACATACCTCAAAGATCAAATATCCGAGGATAAAAAATGCTAAAAATAACTATAGGCTACAAGCTAGGAACTATAAAATAAAAAACAACTTTTCGTAGATCTCGATCAAGGCTCTTGACTAAAAATAAAAATTGCCATATGTAATATAAACAACTATCAAGAAGAAGATAAATGATCTCATCCGCGTTGAGTTTCCTTTGCCAGCACATCAAGTCCATCCAAAGCTTGTGCTTTCCTATGAATACAGTTACATTCCTTTTGCAACTTAAAAAGATTTTGTTCAAGCTCTTCCATTTCCTTTATAAGTTCAACGTTCTGCTGCTGTACTATCTTCCTTCTCTTAATAGCTCCATCAGCTAATTTAACCAGCTCTGAAGAATTCATGTTTATCTCCTGGAGGTCTTGTCTCAACATCTAATTGGCCTGAATTAATCTTTCATAAATTTGATCGACATGCTCATTCTATGATTTGAAGTGATTTAGTTCCTCTTTCTGCTTTTCCATTTTGATTTCTTCTTCTAAAATACTCAGGTCTTTATTAACTTCTTCTGGAGTATTGTTCTCAACTGAGATTTCCTTTTTCTTGGATGATTCGACACATTCTGATTCAACTATGCCTTTACCCCTGTCTTTTGAATTATGGAATTTCAGAAGTAATTCCTCTTCAGAATTTTCATCTGCAAAACCACTTCCAGCTGGATGATCATCCTTAACCAGATCTGGAATGTTCCTTAGACTTTGATCAATTTTGTCTAATAATTCTCCAAGTAGGTTTTCCAATCCTTTCACTTTAGAATCCTCTTCATCAGATGAGTCTTGGATGTTGATTGTTTCATTCTTTTTAATCTTGGGATTTAAGATGGATTTTATATTCAACCTAAGCTGATTTGCTGGTTGTGTTCTAGGCCTGCTGTAAAATTTGAGTAACTTTGATGAACAAACAGGGGACACATTCTCATAATTCCTCTGTTCTGGCTTCTTTTCAATCTCACTTTCCTGCTTATCACATACGACACCAGAGCTTTAACATGGATTGCACTAAGCTTTAAAGCTTTGTGTCAGTTCTTCATGATCAATTCTTTCTTCAACGAACTTAGCAGGGGTTTGAACAGTGATTTCCTCTTAAATCGGCTCAAATTCAACCCATTTTGTTTTTCCCTTTCAGAATGAAATTTCTGTTCATTAATTTCTTTCTCATTTATGCCGGGAGATACCCTTGGAGTTTTATTCACAACACAGGCCCGCTTTCTTTTAATATGAGCGACTTTCTCTTCATTACATCCATAACCATTTTGTTCAGATTTAAATCAAGTCCAAAAGAGGAAATGAGACCAAGATCTTTTGTACTTCTTCAGCGCTTAAGTTACTAGAAGTTTAACTAATCCGTGGTGAAAGAAACTGTGACTGGAAGACTCAAGGTGATTTTGTAACCTAGTTTCCATTTTTCCTAAGCTTCTCAGGAAAAAGTATGGTAGGTTCAAATTTTTAATGCCTTCCACGTGGACCAAAAATCGCATATGATACAAGAAAACCGTGGCAAATATCCTTTCACAGTTTACATATCTTTGTACTATCTCAAGGACATCGCTCAATTCCTCCAAAAGACAGGTTCTCTAGATTCCTGCACCCCAATTAGGGTTTCTATATTGAGGAAGAAGAAACTGATTATAGTCTGCATCAACTTGGTGTTTTTTGAACCATCTTTCTCCTTCAGGGGATACATTGATTTCCAATGCAATTGTTTCCTCTGTGACCTAGAATTCAAAACCATTGAAATTTACCACTAAACCTTTAAAATTCAATGCAAAATGTCTTGTTACCTCCACTTTATGACCCTGAATCCTTTCGCACATAGAAAACCACCCTGCATTTCATTTTTATGATTTTCTGTGGGAACTTACTAGTCCAATTCATATTCTCAGGCTCGACTAAAAGCAATTTCCTGCTAGGTCCACTCGGTTGCTTCTTTTATCAGTATTCATCTTTAATTTGGGAAATTAAGGCTGAATGTTAAATCTCTGAAGCTTTACCTGTACTTATCCTGCTGAAGACACTGATCTTTTGAAAGCTAGAATGCCAATTTGAAACCAATCGGGGCTAGACAGGTGACAAGCCTCTAATGATTTAAATAGATGGAGTATTAAATTCTTCCTTACAAATTCATAACCCAAGACATAACATCAATCGAAATGTTAGAAACAATTTCCAATGATCAACTCCATAATAATTACAAGACACACGCCTTGAATCAGCTTGGATTATGATTTGACATTCTGGCAGCTTGCATATGTATTAAAGTAGTATTATCTGCTGCCAGAATGTTCTAAAACACAAAATGTCACATGAAGCTTCAAATTTCTACGTAAAACGCTTTAAAATATAAGGAATATTTAAAACCTTAGACATAGGAGCTAGGCTAACACTAACATAACTTAAAATGCAAAGTGAATTCAATTTTAAAAGAAATTCAAGAAACCAAACAGGGTGAAATAAAAAGAAGTATAAAAAGGTAGGGTGATTATAACAAGCTATAAGAGAAAGGGGGTTGACAGATCTAGGACCAACACTTACCATGGGGGAAGGTTGTTTGCGGTGACCGTTGAATTTGTAAAGAATATTGGTGTGTTATACAAATGATATATGCATACCTATGCTCTGGGTTGGTAGGTGCGGGAGGAGTGCTCTACGACTCCGAAGGAAAAGGAAGGAAAGACTATGCCTGGGGCATAGGTGGAAATACAAATAAAAAAGCAGAATGGCTAGCCTTAATTAAAGGATTGGAGATCACAAGGGAGGAAGGATTCAATGACTTAGCAGTTTGTGGCGACTCGATGCTAGTTATTAGAGAGGCCAGAAGATTAATAATGAATAGAAAGAGTACTTCCTAAAAAATTCACAGTCTTCTGAAATATATAGTCAGCGAATTCAAAACAATAAGTTTCTTTCACATTATGAGAATCAATAATCAAGCGGCTAATGCGATGGCTAATGAAGGATTGAAACTAGACTGTGGTGTTCTTGTCAGTAACCAGGTGATGAAATTCAAGATCTGGATCCCTTGACTTATTCTACCTTTCTAATCTATGGAAATTGGCCTAAGTAAGGTTAAGAACCTTGGTTATTACCTAATGGAGCAAAAGAGTTACACCAACTATTTTTATATAGTTTTAAAACTTGTTTGGGTTTTAGAGGATCTGTAAGCTCGCACGAGTGGTTCACATGGGCTTCACAAGGGAAGCATGCATCCAGTTGCTTCAAACTCATGTCAAGGACAAGGGTTATATCAAGTAGTAGACAGAGCAGACCTGCACAACTTTAGTTCTGTATCACTGGAAAAAATGGAGAATAACAGCTATCCTTTGCGCATGAAAACCATACCACAACATCCCATTTTGGATTTTAGGAAGAGACACCCATCTTGGCCAAAGGATCAGGAGGGAACGTCCACGGTTCCTCCTAGTGAATGCTCTCCAAAAGAGGAGGGGGGACAACAACAAAGAAAACGCTTCCGCTCTCCTTCAGGAGGAGTTGACGAGGCTTTTGTTTAGGACAACGAATTGAATTCCGGCCTTGGTAAGGACAAATTACAGGGCTTGGAAACATCCCATAGTGTAATTGAAGACCATATGACCATTCTGTATGCCCAGATTCATGTTTTAAGGGTTGAGGTATCTGAAATTAAAAAGTCCCTACAGTTCTTGACAATCTTGGAGCATGCAGGACATCTAGAAGCCCGAGAACTCAGAGAGAAATTGGAAGCTTTGACAACTTCTATGGAGATGAGTGAGGCCCGGGGAACTGTCCAAGTTAAGGATATCCATGGAATAGCCAGAAGGATTGAAGAGAACGTGAATTGCATCCGAGCGGAAAACGAGGAATTCAAGAAGGCCGTGATGAACATTAAGGGAAAAGAAGCTGGGTCCTGAAACTGTCCGGCAGCGGCTGTTAGGTAGACTTTCTTCTTCTAGTCACTCTGAAGATCTTAACTGCTTTTTTGCTTAGAACTGAAATCTTATACATGAAGGTTATTTATAAATGTCGGAGTTTTATGTTAGCTTATGACAATTTTGATGTAAGGTCATAGGTTAGGCATGAATTTTGAATATTGGACAATGGTGATTGTAGAGACATGGCCGATTACCCCTACATGGTCCAAGTCTGCTCTTACTATATGTAATCTTGGATCTCTACTTTTTTATATATAAATAAAAAAATCTCAACCGTTTATGTTACAAAAAAAAAATGCATACCTATGCTCGTGAAAATATTTCAAAATAGGTTACAAAGAAGAGGAGACCAAGGGGTCGACTCTCAATACTGCTGTTGCAGGTATGGAGGTGGCTTCGATCTGTATGAGTAAATAGATCCTGGAAGTGTTGTGACTGGTGCCGGAGAAGTGAAACTGCTGATGCTCATGGATATCCCATGCAGGTGGGGGTCCTGAATACTGGTGAAGTTGTTGGGTAAAATTCACTAGACTAGATGTTCTCATACCATGAATCATAAATGTGAACACTTCTACCATTGGAACGTATGAATCTCCCTGATGCGATAGATGCGTTGACGTTGAGCATAGGGGATACCACTAAGTTAAGGAGCACTAATGACTCTCCTTACTCAGTTCAAGGCAATCCCTTATATTGATTGAATGGGACCCCAAGGTACAATTGCAACTATTTCAACTCTTAGAATATGATGTGTTGATGTCGATGAGAGTTGAAGCGTATGATAAAGCATGGGCCTTATCATGATAACCAAGATAATTTTGTAACCAAATACGAGACTGACAGACATGACACAAGATTGGTTGATAAGAGTGAGGCTCATGAATTCCCCTGATCGATATAAATAGGGGTGAGTAAATGACGACAACTTTCTTCAAATGATGGTGTAGGGAGTGACAGAGGGAAAAGGATTGCATATGAAGGGATTTATCAGATACACAATACTAATGAGGTAAGATGAATGAAAAAATTGACAATGCTAAGGTTAGGTGGTCTCAAAATACATCGATCAAGGGAAACCAAGGGATGCTGCCAAAATAATAATGTTATGGGGTTCCCACAGTTTTATGCAAATGGGGAACTAATTTGTATGGGCGGGATTCCCATGGTTTTGAGTGGACCGGGGAATCATTTTTATGATGAAGTGGTTTTTACATAAGAGAATATGGGTGCCCCATGAATCAATGCCATGCAAGAATAACTGTGTGGGATTGGTGTCTTCATAGGGTGGGCCCCCCGTTGGTGTCTTCTTGAGGGTTGATGATATAAATAGGTTCACAAAAGGTATATTGATCATGAAGGGGATGAGAGGTTATATGTGAATCATGGTCATAGCATGCGTCTAGGAATCAAAGGGTTGTTAGAGCAGAATCCAAGGTGATGACATGCGGTTTATTTTTGACCAATTGGGTTGGGTGATCAGATTCTTTGAAATTTTGGGGGGTTTGACATCATGGGTGCCAAAATATGATTAGGTTTGTAATGACACACACATTCATGGGGAACATGCTATTCATGATGTTGACATTGATGGCATGTCAGGATCAAGAAATGGGGAGCTATGGTTATCAGTAAGTATACTGGATAAATGAAATGTAAACATAGGGAAAACGTTTCCTATATGCTAGGATGAGATGATATACCTGTGGTAGATTCCCCTACACCATTGTTGGAGGATGCCGATGGTATTATCCTTACTACCGATACTGCACACATGGAACATATACCCAAGAGTAATATGGATTATGACAAGATTATTAACAATGTAGAAGAATTAACAAGAATTTTTAGCACAAATGTGGGATGGCCAAAAAAATGTGAGAGTCAGTTTGGTGGAAATTGTCACTGTTTTGGTGGATATTTGCAGTGTTGTCAATCAATGCAACTTATCTTGAGTGAAAAATAACTTGCGCGTCCGTGTGGCATCCCAATTCAGTCAACTTATGGGGGAGAATGTTTATGGAATGCAACTTGGTGGTGACGTCGCATGCTACATCTCCCAAGGATACCCAACACATGGTAGAAGGCTCCCTTGATGTCTAAGGACTTTTTGGTGGATCGTAATTATCTTCCACAATCGATGGTGATCGATTTTCCTCTAATGATGATTATGATGTATCGTTGCTTGTGAGTAGGTTGGATAATGATGACATGTTTCTAACATCACCTTTATTTCCAGTCTCATCTACTGAGAGGAGGACTTCAACGATGGGTATCATAGGTGGATATTATCATATGGGAAGGGGATTGTCTTCAAGCCTCACCTGTTTGAGACAAATGGACCATTCAATGCACAAGAGGGGGAACTGAAAGGAATAATGTGTTAGTTGTATACATGATTTACATGGATGGGTAGCCCATGCTCGATTTAGTTCATGTGTGGGACTTAAAGGCCTGGTGGCGTGGTTAGTTATGGCAGTGCCAGTTGTGCTTGGGATCATATGGGAATGGTTTCCGCATGATGAACACCCATAGGGTTGTACTGTTGGAAGCAATACTGAAGGTGTTGGCTCATCAGTTGGTGATTCTACTAACTCTAGTATCTCCAATGGAGAGGGCGTGAGTGTTGTGACCTCTTGTGGTGGCGCCTTCTGCGTTGGTTCTAATGTAGTAACAACATGTATAGAGGCAGCTTCAAGAGGTGTTTTTATAGCCATGGAATGTGTGAGGAGAATGGTTTCCATTGCATCTCAAAATCGAGGGAGATCGAGACAATGAGGGTATAATGCCCAAAATAAGACCATATTGTGCACCCATGGTTAGTGCACAATGACTTGGTCTTTGTCTTAGTGTTGGGACCGGACGTTCTTCCCCTTGTTGAAGTGTTTGGGGCATGGGTTATGCTAACCGGGGTGTTGGGAAAATTCCCGAGTTCAAGTATTAAGGTAGGACATAGGTTACCTGCATGTCCTGGTTTTCCACATAGATCGCATGCTGGAGAAGTTCTAGTGATGGGAGCAGTACTTACGACTACTGGGGCTTTCAACTTGGTTTGTTTTGTGCTCCCTGCATTAGGCTTAGAAACTGGTGGTGGTGGTTGAGTCACATGTGTTTTTGTTTCAACCGGAGGTCCTAGTGGTCCTGGTGGTCTTGCGGAAAAAATGGTATAAATCATAATGGGATAATGGATTGGAAGCCATCTCTAGATATGGTGGTGTAAGGTACCACACAAGAATTCCTAAAGTGAGCCTGGGTAGTGTAAGCCATGCCATTACTGGTGTTCCCTGCACTCTTGTAGGGGTTGTACAAAAAAGGGATTTGAAATATTGATGGTACTGATGGGTTAAAGTTTTGGTTGATGCCGCAGATATTGGGAGTACTGATGTTGAAGTAGAAGGGGATTATGACTTGTCTTTAGAGGTGAAGATAGTACACATGTAACCATCTATAGATACAAGGATCTCCGGTGGAGGGATTAAGTATGCCCCCAACAAATCAAAATCTTTATAAATTCCTGGGCCAATTTCAACATATTGGGGGGGTGTTGTTGATCCTATGGTGGGTAGGACATTATCTAGATTGGTATTGGTGTGGGGATCATATTAGTTAAGATGGTAAAGGGTGAAAATATTCCTATTATGAGGGAACATCATGATGTGGAATACTGAGGAGGATACCGTGTTCATGGTGTACATGTAACTATGGAAAATAGAATGTTGTAGTCGAGTTATGCATCGACTACCTCAATATATAAAAGTACCATCTTTCCCCCTAGTTCAATGGGGAAATTTTGGTATAAGCCTAGAGGTTCAATAGCCTCCCATCATAAGCGTGGAGGGTGATAAATGAAGGGACAAGGTTCGGTGGGCCTATATGTTTCCAGACATGAGTGGACATCACACAAGTTGACGCTTCTTCATCAACTATGCATCAATGAGTGATGATGTTCTTGATTGTGACATGAATCTAGAATGAAACTGATGAGGGTTATTAGGGTTCACCTTTTTCAAGAAAGAAGGTCATGAGATGCGAATCAGAAGGGTCAACGATGCCTAATGCACTGAGTAATGCCTTATTTTGGGAAGGAAAATACTGAAGAACTTCTAAAGTTGACATGGCAGCGGGTGATTGATCCAAGTCATCCACAATACTGTAGTTGTGGGAAGATTTCATGTGAGTGTTTTGGGTAGTCCATCTAAGTGGTGCTTTGGGGACCCTTGGGATCTGGTCACTATTTGGACAAGGTATTTACAAAGGCCCACTATAGGTGGTAGGAACATCATCTCCCTACAAATATTCATGCATGCCATACCCTTTAGCACGAGTTTGAAGGTTGACTTCGGCCGTGTTTATGTATATAATATGAAAGGTTCCATAACCCATGGGGAGTGGATTTGGTTGTTGAGTAACTACCCCTTGATTAGAAAAGGGTTGTTGCAACACAAATTTATTGGGTTGGTGCAATGGGTGCTTGAGGAGGGTTGGATGTGGCCAACTTCTTTGCTTCAAGCATTTGTTTGCACTTAGGCATTAATGGAAAATGGCTCATGTAGTGCCCATAATCTCCACACATGGAACAAGGATAGTTATTCCTAAGGTTGGAATTATTACCCTACTTGGGGGGTTGTTTTCCCCCTCATTCTGGTTACCCATGTTTTAGTTATGGGAAGGGGATCACCCCCCGCCCCTGCTACTAGTTTTTCCTATTATTTCCTTTCTTTTTCCCCTGATTTTTAGTATTAAGGGGATTAGGCATGTTCAATTGTTTAAATCTCTGATTTTGTTGCGCAGGAGAACGCTGTACTAGATTCATTCCCATTTGAGGCATGGGGGAAGGAACAGAAGGACTAGAAAATGGAAAATATGGATTGTATCCTGCTCTGGGAAGATATACGTTAGGTGCTCCATATGATGTGGAAGTAGGAGTGGGGGGTTCCATTTGCATTGGAAACAAATTTGGTACTTGGCTAGTATTCGGGTATGTAGGACTATATGTCCCATAAGTTAACTGACCCAATGGAGGGTTTAGTGTAGTGGGAGGCGCCACTGAAATAAATGGTGCTGGTGGGTATTGTTGTGCCATGTTGAGTGGTACATGCATTGGTGGTTGGGGGGGAATTTCCTTTGTGATAAATAACCGAAATAATCGCATCAACTGAATTTGATGTACCTAATGGGGTTGAGTTCAGAGAATGATGCCGAGGAGCATCTAGGAGGATGGTATACAGGTACCCATATTGTGCATAGATAAGGTTTAAAGGCTGGGCCTTCATGATGGCCTCTTCTTCCATTTTAGGTAAGGAGGTTGCCACATCTTTTGAAATCATGGGTTGAAATGAATTTAGGAACCAATCCAAAATTGGGGTTGGATATATATTTTACATAAGGTCCGACGCCTATGCTATTCGTGTATGTTATCCATGATATGGGTGGAAGTTGATTGTCGAAATTATGTGAGGATTTCGAGCCCTAGGTCATGATGAATAGGTAACTAAAATTATGTGAGAAAAATAGTGGCAATGGACTCAAATTTAGTATAAGCCGTAGATGGTAGGTTAAAAAACAATATAACCACTGTTCCTGTAAGGGTTCTCTGAAAAGAGGCGAAGACGAACAAAGTCGTTGACAATGCTATTGGATGAACAACATAGGTGAAATGACATTATGTGGTTTGTTGGATCATCTCCCTAATTCTCTTCAAATTTTGGAATATCTAAAGGAAGCTTAGGAAGCATGTTTGTCCAAGTCAAATCATGATGGATGGGATCATTAATCAATTTATCCAACTCAGGGAGACTCAATCTTTCCATAAAGGGAAAATTGGTGGTAGGTGTTGGTGCCGCCATTGTATTTGTGTGTTTTCCCCTCTAGGAGGTGAGGGTGTCGATAATGGAGGAGTCATCTCTTCAGAAGAAGGGGAAGTTGGGGAAGTCCTTCCTCCTACTGGAGGAGATGATGAGGGAGTATTCCCACCAATGGGTGGTGAAGGAGTGTTGCCTCTTCTACCTAAGAAAGAATCAAGGGGGGTTGTATGATATTCAAGGGGAGAAAATGGAGAGTTAAGAAACAAATGTCCTCACGTAGATGATCCTAACAATGTTTCCTAGGAATTTCCCCGGCTAGAGTACTCCCTTATGAACCACATGGAGTAAATGGGAAACCACCTCTATGGAGAGGAGAAATTCCTTGCAGTCTACCAGACTTGCTTGGATTTATTTGTTCCACTATGGTGATGGTTTCATATGTGATCAAGTGAGAGTGATGATAAAGGGTAGTAAACACAATTGAACAAATGCAAAAATATGCCAACCACAACATATGAAATATAATGCAAAGTGAGTGATAGGTGCTTGAGTCTTTGTGTGAGTATTCCACAAGTTGGTCCTTTTTAATTACGAGTTAAGTGATCCTGTAATAAAAATAAAATAAAATGTAGATTCCCTATAAGACATAACATCCTTTCTTCTTGTTGACACAGATCTGTTGGCAAGGGTTCAATTTGCACTTGTCTCATCAAAACTCAACGCAATCTCCCATAGACATCGGACCAGAAAGGGTTTAGCCTTCCCAGCAACACCCACAGAGCGAGTGAAGTCTCACCCGAGATATCTAAGGGGGGATGCAAGAACCACGTTTCCGTAGATATGAGAGAACATTCATCATTAACACTTAATCACAATGTAGTTTTTAGATCAACATAAACATCATTCGCATACTAATAAGATCTACGCAATCACATAGCAACATATCTAACTGATATGAGACACATAACAATATTGCGAAATTATAGATCCATACATCTACCAGATTTAACCACGCTGCGACATACATTCCATTATACTGCTATAACACATAATCAATTACACTAAGACAAGTAAAAGAGACATAGACATAGACAAAACATTCCTTCTCATTACTTATTAGTCGGTCTTACATCGACGCATCAAGGATATACATCCACAAAACCAATACAGAAACAGATCCGCAGATCAAAATCAAGAAAATACAAAAAGACGCTAAAGGTCTGATCAGTCGAGATACAAGATGTTACCAAAAAGATCCTGACGAAACATGCTTATAAAAAATATGCTTAATATAAAGATGATCTTAGGCTTACAATTATACTCCTATTTATAGGCTCACTTGGCTGTTAGACTTGGTCCACTTCGCAAAGTGACTCTTTAATTAATTAACTAAATAACCAACTACTCCGCGCTATCCTCTTATATTCCTCTTTATCTGCTCCGTGATTGGTCCTTTACCCTTGTCGTTGTCCCTTTCATCGCTGAATGTACCAAAAATTATGCACCTTGACCCCGTTTCAACAAGCCCCCAACACAAAATTGTGGCTCACCCTCGAGCCACCTCAGCTGGATGTTGTTGATGCGTTCACCTGCATTTTGAACTCATTGTAAGCTGCCTTGATCTGGTCAAAAACTTCCTTGGCCGCAAATTTGAGTGTGGCGTAGTATTAAAATTCTTACTCTATCGGGTGCTCGCCTCCTGTCTACTGCACCTTATCAAAATTGTCCTTCAGCTATGTCATTGCTGGAATTGCCTCAACCGCCAGTTTCTCCACCTTTGTCTACAACTCATCCAACTACGTCGTTATTCTTTGCTGTCTCGTTCGTGCCTTGTTGACGCGATGCTGTAACTCCTTCAACTCTATTTCCTTCATCATCTGTGGCAATAGGGGCATTGACTTAAGTGATCGCCTCAGTGCCTCTAACTACACCTCTGCCTATCCTAGTTTCACATTGAGCTGGTGCAACTGCTCGTCTTGCATGAGAGTTCCCCAAAATTGTGACACTTATTCCGTGATGCTCTGTGCCGCTTTCTCCATTTCCGCAATATCTGTTGCGGCCTCCTCAATCGCGCTCTTCCTTTCCACAACCTGCTCCGGTGATGTTCTCAGCACCGCCCTTGTCTGCAAGTCCTCGTTCTCTTTCTGGAGATCTACGATGACTGCGCCCAACCTCAATGATTTTGATTCCACAAGCATGTATTTTCCTATTTCTGGTGCATCTTCACATGCCATGGAGATGGCATGTTCCAATCTTTTTCTATCCTCCTCCGCTTTCATCCTTTCCGCCATTACTGCCTCCTTTTCTTCGCAAAGTCATTCAACCTCCACTTCCATGCTTCGCACCTACCACTTATAAATGACCATTTAATCATGTGCTGATGATTCATGGTCATTGATCTCTTCGCTTACCGCTGTGTGCGTACGATGCAACATAAACATGGGAAGCATGTTTACATCTAGACTGATGGTGTCTAGTCCTCACAATAATGCATCCAAATCCTCATTCCCTATTGTGATCGCACTAGGTAACACCTGTACAATCCGTCGGTGAGTACCAATATCCACCTCGACCCTGTGCACTTCTGATGTGCTTGGCTCTACTTCTGGAAGCATCCTTGTCTTGGCGATTGCAGTGCTCAATGTCTGCAACAGCTACGACACTTGGTGAAAATACTCCTTTGCATGTTGTGTGACCTTTGTGCGGTTCTCCTCTACCACAATTTTTATTTTCTCCATCAGCTGGTTCATTCATTTGTCGAGGAGACCGACAGTAGTACTCCCCTCACCTACCTCCATTCTATGCTTCATCCTGGATTCCTGTTGTTGAGCATCTAGCTATGAATCCATTTGGGTATCTGTCAATGCCCGATCATGGCTTGCAGTGCACGAATGGTCATCTACACCTTCATCTTCCTCATTCGATTCCTTCACCTATGGATGTGTCTTTGGCAAATATGTCATCTTCCCATCCTCAGGGTCCGACAATTGATCTTCACCGACTAGAAATTTCCACTCATCTTGCCATTCCTCTATTATGGCGTCCAGTTGCTCTTCTCTCATATTGTATTGTGTCGTGAGCCATTGGTGTGTAGGATCTGCGTGTGCTTGGATGAAAAACGCTTGTGGCCCCACAACGAGCTTCAAAATCCTTCGATACTTCCTTGCTATAGTCTCCGTTAGTCACAGAACCTTCACCGCTTCTGTGCGCAGTTCTTCTAAGTAAATGAAAAACTGAATGTTACCTTTTTTTCGTTCTTTTTCATTTAATGCCCAAAGGTTCTGGTATCTTGCCCCTCGAATCACTTTTGTGATCTCGGTCTCCATACCATGGTATTGTGGAGGCTCCATCCATGTGATTAGTGCAATCATCAGTAGGAGCCACGGATATGTGAAAGGATTCCCCTTCTCTTGCACCACCACCGCATCCTCCATCAACTCATTGAGTGGGAACAACGAACAGTTCATTTGAACTCTGGCAACGCACTGTTTCGCCGATGCAATCACCCCTAATGTGCATTGATTGGGGTGATTCTTCCTTACAATATTGATTTCCAGCATCTTCGCTGCAAGCCTTACAATTATATCCTTGATCATGTCGATTAGATATCCTCGGGTGTTTTTCTCCACCCCATACTTTGCCTTCATCTTTGCAGCTAGTTTCTTGTCATTATCCTTCCCCTGGAAGTACTGGGATGGGTCTACCCCTGATTTGCGTAACCCAGTGATCTGTGCAATCAAGTCCACTGTGATCGAGATATTTGTATCCAACCATAAGTAACTGCCGTGAAAGCATACAAGCAATTTATTGATGCATGCATTCACCTTCGCCGATCTCCCAAAGTGCGGCATGTGGACTATGGATAGAATCCCTGAATGTTGCAACCCGAACACCCATTGCGCCGGTTATCTAGTGATGGGTCCTCCATATTCATTCACTTTGTTGACAAATATGTTCTGAGTGCACTATGGATACGCCAGTATATTGTGGTCGCTATATTGTAGTTTTTTCAATTGCTGCAACACGTCCCCAATGGTGTGGACACCCTGCGGTGTCGTTGGCTCATAGATAGTATATTTGGTGTTCTTGCCGAGTCTTATTGCTGGAGCTCCTTATTTTCACGATGGAACATACCATGGTATGTCCTCTATTGTTGGGCCTTGCTTCCCTCCTCTTAGTGTCCTTTCTTCCTCTGTGGCGCCTGATGTGCCCGCTTCTCCTGCTGCAGTCGTAGCTTGTGGGGAACTGTGAGTATCTCGCTTTGTCCTTCAATCGGTATCCACCGGAAGGATGGCACTTCTCTTCTTTCTGATCATCCGCACCGATTCAATCTTTGGTTGCTCATGAAAAATTGCCGTTGGCTTGGGTCGTTCTTGCGTACTCGTGCTGGAAATGATGTGTACCATCACAACTCTATAAACTCACTCTTCGCTCGGCTCTGTTCTGCAATTTCTTCACTATATCTCGCAATGCACAATGATTCAGACTTTCCATCTGTGTGTATATTTATAAATTCAATTTCTTGCTCCCCATCCATCGATTCGATCTTGGACAATTATTTCCGAATCCGCCATCGATTTACCGAATCCTGTGCACTCATTGGTCATTAAATGTTCCTTCATCCACTTGCACCGTCGTTTGCCACGTATTAACTGCTGCATTTATTACTGGATTTGACCCGTTCGCACTTCCCTGGATGTCGATAGGCTCCAAACCTCATCGCCATTTTGAATCTCTTCACTATTCCATCGACAGACATAGTGCTGTCGACAGACTCCCAAACTTCACAGTGTACCTGTTTCATTCATTTAATTTTTTTTTCATAGTCGACTTATTTGCTTTCTTAGTCGATGCGCGCCGGGCTATCCCGATAGGGATTTAGCCGTCTCCCATTCACTAAATTTGTCAATGGAGTTCCATCTAACTTTTGCAGCTGCACTCCACCTCCGTTAGTAATGAAATTTATAATGTATGGACCTAGCCAATGCATCTGGATCTTACATGGGTGCTTCACAAACTTGTTGTCATATAGGAGAACCATTTCTCCGTGCTGAAAGTGATTTTCCTTTACGTGGCGATCATGCCATGCGTTATGTCGATCATTTTCTACCTACTGATGAAATCCTGCAATGAAGCGATCTTCTTCAAGATGTAACAACTACACTAATATTTATTCAATGGTTCCGTTATTACTCATTCCTGTTGCTGCTGCGATGCGTAGACTAGGGACAATGTACTCCATCGGCATCACCTCTTGTTGTCCATATACCAATTTGAAAGGGGTCTGGCCTGGAAACCTTTGCATGTCGTTATGTAGGCCCATAGTACCGCATGAATCTTTAATTCCCAATCGTCACGGTTTGTATTACACACCTTGGTGAGCGCATTATCCAATATCTTGTTCAGCTCCTCAACTACGCCATTGGCCTGTAGGTGATACAGGGTACTCCTTCTATGCTAAATATGGAATTCCTCAGTCATGGCTCTGATAGTTTGATTGACAAAATGTGTGCCTTGATCGCTCATCAATATCTTTGGACACCTGAATCGGGTGACCACATTGTCAAAGAGAAAACTTGCTGCTGTCGCATCTGTGCAATCCTTCACCGGTGCTGCTTTATCCCATCTGGTCAAGTAGTCGCTCGTAGTAATAATGTATCTCGCACTTGTTCTTATTCCTGGTGGGTTAATGGGTCCCATGAAATCTACTTCCCATTTGTTGAAGGGTTGTAATGTCAACTGAGGCACTAGTGGCATTTCATCCCTTCGCGATGGTTTCCCTGTTCTTTGAAACACGTCGCAACTCTTAGCATAATCTGTGGCATCATCATGCACTGTTGGCCATCATAATCCTTTCTTAAGTATCTTCCTAGAAGTTGCATTCCCTCCATAATGACCTCCTGCGATCCCCTCATGAGCTTTCACCAACACTCTTTCTTGTTCATGTGGAAGGACACATCGTCGAAGAACTTCATCTAGCCCCATATTGTATAGTTGTCCTGCAATTAGTTGAAAATTAGCGGCCCTGATGACTAACTGCTTCTTTTGACTCGTAGTGAACTCCTCAGGTGCTCTTCCCGTAGCCAATAATTGAATGATCTGTTCGTAATGGTCATCGACCATTCCAATCTTGAATAGCTACGCATTGGGAAAGCCTTCATCAATGCTCCTTGTTTCTTCTCCTGATTCAATCCTCGACAGGTGATCGAGTCTTGCATTCAGTCGTCCCAGATTCACAATTATTTCAAAATGAAACTCCTGGAATAGCAACAACCATTGATAGATCTTCCCCCCCAACATAGGCTTATTGACTAAGTACTTTAATGCTGAGTGGTCAGTAAAATTTTTGAAGTGTCCTCCAAGCAAATAATGTCAGAATTTCTACATCACATATAGCATTGCCAGGCCTTCTCTCTCCGTCGTCGTATAATTCTTCTCCATGGTGGACAACTTCCTGCTCGCAAATGCGATCAGATGGTTAATCGAAACTTCTCCTAGCTGCCAATATCACCCCCAATGCTACCGACGAAGCATCTACATCGACATGAAATTCTTTCTTCCAGTCAAGGAAGACTATATTGGTGTTGCGACCATATTTTACTTCAGTATGTCAAGGATCTTCTGGCACTCGTCGTTCCACTCAAAATTTGCATCCTTCTTTAACTACTTATCCATAGGTGCAGTAATCGCTGCATATCCCCTTATGAGCTTCCTGCAATATCTTGCATTTCCTAATGTTTCCCTCAGCTGCTTCATTGTCGTTGGTGCTGGTAGGTCGACAATAATCGCAATCTTAGCTGGGTCGACCAACATGCCTTCCTTGCATACGATATGTCCCAATAGGATCCCAAATATTGCAAAAAAAATACACTTCTTTAAATTCAACTAAATCTGATGTTGTCGACACCTTTCCATCATCATCCTTAGGTTCATAACGTGGTCCTTAACCATTCCATATAATATCAAATACTAGTAAAATTGGGATTTTACTCTGACCCAATATTGACCTTCTTTATTTTCAGTGGCTGTTGGAATTTGTCGAATGGCATCTCTGGTGCTCCGATACCGAGACTTCCCTCTGAATCCGAGACATAGACGTCTCTAGGATATTCCTCGTCATCAGGTCCTCTCGACACATTATAAAATTCCATCATCATTTCCGGTGTCACAGTCCATTGTAGTCCCATTGGTCTTTCTATTGGAACTATATCGAGTACCTTTTCGCAGATATCCTGGAGTGCGCCGTGGATGAAAGGATTCTCATTAGTGAAGCTTAATGTCTGACTGAAACTAGTGGTCAATTCTTTCCACTTCGTTGTTCCTCGTCACAGTTCTGCTACAATGTACCAGCTCCACGGTACTTCATCTAGCGTATGGATGAACGCATGAACCCATTCCTAATTCGGTATCATTCCCCATGCGCTTTGACACTCTCCTAGATGATCCCTTGGATCACCCCTTCCATTGTATTTGTTTCCTTGGTATCATTCACTCTCCCCAAATATGACTTCCATCAATTGTCGACATAATTGCCAGCTCGTTATCGATGACTTGTGCAGAGCCCACCACCTTTCTAGAATAGCCTTCAATGCTTCTTCTAGCACCAACATTCGCTATGGTTTTGATACCTTGTCTTTGAAATCATTGATGAATATAGCCAGATTAGGTAATCCTTCATATTGTGGCAGATCGCATACCTCCGTCAGTACCCATCTCAATGACTGAGTGGTTTGTGCACACTTTCTGAATGACACCTCATGCAACCGATTCTGCCATATTTTTAGCGCCTCGTCAGAGTCTGATGATGCCGAACTGATACTTCGCCACCCCAATTCCCCATATACGGTGGGATTGATGTAATCTTCTAAAACATTGAAGACGTTGTCCCATCCTTCTGTAAACTCATCTCTAATTGGTTCGACATATCTTTTCCCTTCGAGTGGATCAAGTGGGGCAATGACCCGCATGTCACGATTCTCAAAATACATCATCCTTTTCTTAAAATTGATGACAACCTGATTCTCCATTTCCTAGTATATTCCCAACAGCACGGGATATGGGCTTGTGTTTTCGACTATCTCTATGACATCGAAATCTGCGTAAGTCTTCAATCCTTCTACTCTACAGGTAGATGAGGAAATCGACCGATTGGTGTAAATTTTATCTGATTTTCCAATCGAAGCTGCACAGGGGACCATACCAACTGCAGCTTCCCCATCATTTGCCACGTTTTCTTAGTTAGGATGTTTACGTCCGATTGTAGATCCAAAATGATGGAATCTACATCGTATGCACCAATCTGGGCGTTCCTTCTCATTTCTCTTCCCGTCTTCTTCCTATGTAAGTAGTTTACTATCCGATCCTATCACCCTTCCTCCTGTCGATACAAGAGGCAAGCTATCTCTTCCAATGCATCTTGATCCTTCGCTAATGTCAAGCAACTTTCTAGAAAATTTATCAAAGTACTGACCATCCCTGGTGGTCTCTCCGAATTTGTCGTATAAAAAATCGACGACATCTCATAGATAGGTTATGTCTGGATTATAGGCAGTGGATTCCCATTGTTCTTGATCATTGCATCTTGTGCCTCCATAAATACTTCTTTTTCTGCATCAGTGTCAAATCGTACCTGCTTCCGAGTCGTAGGTAGAGCAGTAGGCAGTGGCCTATATTCTCCTATCGCAGCTCCTCCCCTAATTACCATTGCGACATTTACTGGTCGACTTCTGATCTCAGATGAGATATTCTGCACATTTTGATTAGGATTTTGGTTCTGATTTACATTCATATTTGGTTGTGGTTGTGGTGCATTCTTAGTCTTCCACTTCGTGATTAACTGAGGAAAATCTTCGACAGTGTGATCTGCTATGCTGCAATAGGTACACTGCGGGGTCGGATTTGGGAAATATCTCTGATAATGTCCGATATGGTCACAATTATAGAATGTAACCAGTCTTTGAACTCTACCAAAGTTTCCTCCGCGACCAAAACCTTCACCACAACCCCCGCGGAATCCTTCTTTGAATACGCCTCGTGGCTGATTGTATTGCTGTTGAATATATTGTGGTGGATGATACTGTGGTTGGTTATACTGCGAATGTGGTTGATTGTACTATGGTTGATTATACTGTGTTTTCGGTTTATTATACTGCAGCTGTGGTTGATTGTACTGTAGTGTCCCTTTTTAATAATTTGGAAAAATTGGAAAAATTGAAATTTTTGGTCATTTCGAACCTTGGACTAGTGGTGAATCAAATGCTTCCAAATGGATCCTAAGGATTTCCAATTGGGTCTAAAGGTGTTTGAAGGGTATTAGTACATAAATATGAAGCTGATGGGTTCTTGGACACTCTCAAAATACTTCTACAACATTCATTTAAACTTAGGATAAATTGGGGAATTTTACTAGTAATTTCGAGGTTCAAACCCCCAAGGGTAGAGGTCACTAATGGCTTCCAAAATGAAGTACGAACCTACCAAATTTAAGTATAGAGACATGTATCATTTAGATGACTTCAATGGGCACCAAAATTCATAATTAATCAGTTCCTAAAGGTTGCTTCCACTTCCATAAAACATATATTTGTAAACATGTCTTCACATAGGGGGAAATGATAGAAAAACACTATAACTTGCGATGAAATTTGAGAGAAATGTTCCAAATACTTGTATAATGGATATGATACTTCTTCAGTACATTAATGGCTCTCCATACAACAATAAAATCACAGATATTGACTGAAAAAATTCGATACCAAACAACTTCAAGCTCTTACAACAAGATATGGGGGAAAAGGGCACCATTCATACATAGTTTGGCATTTTTACATAGTTTCACTTGGATTTTCTATCTGAGGTTCATCTGAGCATCAAATATAGAGTGCAGACATCATATTACAAATAAATTTTCCCCATTTTACTTCCCCAAATATATCAACATTTCACCATGTGCACCATTCCTCCAAGAGCAAGAATATGAAGGTAAACGTGAGAGAGATGTGGGAACAAGTTGAAGAAGAAATGGTCACGAGCATCCCTGTAGATTCAACCTGTAACAAATGAATTCATTGAAGCTCCAAATGAAAGGTCTAAATGGCCTCTCCAATTTCCAATTAGGATGGGAATCTTGCACCCTCGAAATTGGTATTAAGGCAAGAAGAATAATCATTCAACTTGAATGGACACGCTATGCTCTCCATTTTGCAAAATGACAAATGATCAAAATCCCCTGTCCTTCTTTTTTTTTTGTCTTTTATTATCCTTCCAATTCACCCCTAGTTCAAATTCCCTTCCAGTGCTTCATTCCAACTCGAGTTGGGGAGAGATTCCAATGGGTGCCACTTGTCCAACAATTCCTAGCCTCCCTCTTCCATCAATTCGAATGGGGGGAATCTTGGCTGCCATAAATACCTTGTATTCCCTCTTGGAGGCTATTTTTATCCTTGAAATGTCATATAGGTCAGATGTCATCAATTAGGTTTTATCGTTATCATAAGTGTCATAGCATCTTCATCATTGTTGTCATAGAAGCTAGGGAATCTAGCCCAAGTGTCACAATACCTCTAAGATGCCTCTTCCTCTTCCATGGGAGTTACTCTTCCTCTCAAATTCGACCCTCATTGATTCATTCCAAGTATAATTCCCTTCCAACTCCCCCCAATAACATTAGACTCCAGCTTGGATTTGAATGGGTGAGAGTAGGATGCCATGTGGCATGAAGAATCTTGATTTGTGTGGGTCCCACACCACCAATGTTCCCTCATGACCAAGTACCACCTTATTTTCCTATTATAAATATTTATTTATCCCCTTTTAATATATTTTTTTCAAGCTAATTTCCATTTGGGGTTTAATATCTCCGTTATTCCAAATCTAAATGTTTCCACCCCAACCTAGGGAACTAATAGATTGGTGGAATTTTCCCTTCTAGTGATTTATTTGGATGGGGACACTATAGTCCTCCCCACCCAATTATGCTTTCCCTCAATCAATTCCAAATTGGGATGCTGAAAAATTTGTTCCTCTTCCCATGTGGCATCCTCACTTGGAAAATATTTCCATTATACCAAATATTCTCTTATGGTTCGGCTTCTCAATTTCCTTTCTCTTGTCTTCAATTTTTTTTTTTTTTGGAATAAGTATGAGTTGTCCTTCATCATCTAATGGAGGGAGTGTTTCTGAAATGGAACTTTGCTGACCAATAGCCTTCTTAAGACATGAAACATGAAATATATTGTGGATTTTTCTACCTTCCGGAAGTTCTAATTCATAAGCTACCTCCCCAACTTTTTGAACTATCTTGTATGGACCATAATACCTTGGTTTAAGATTTTCTGATCCTTTCCATTTTAAGGAGGTTTGATTATATGGCTGCAGCCTCAAATAAACCAAATCATTCACTTGAAAAATTCTTTCCTCCCTATGTTGATCCACATACTGTTTTTTTTGATTTTGGGAAACCTGCAACTTATCTTTTAGAAGATTCAAAATATCTTGACTTTCCTCAACCCAATATTTAGCCTTTGGGGCTCTACTATCACAAAAAATGTCCGAAAAAAAGGTGAGTGATTCATAACCATAAATTGTTTGAAAGGAGACATGTCAATGGACATATGGAAAGTAGTATTGTAGCAAAACTCAT
The DNA here is from genome assembly GCA_027924585.1 of Larix kaempferi. Classification (NCBI taxonomy): domain Eukaryota; kingdom Viridiplantae; phylum Streptophyta; class Pinopsida; order Pinales; family Pinaceae; genus Larix; species Larix kaempferi. The sequence continues at coordinate 5,011,929 of BSBM01001130.1, read as the reverse complement.
CCAAGGGTAGCCATTTAATCCATTCTTTCTGCTGCTCACCAACATAGTTCCTCAAGAACCCCTCCAACCATTGGTTCACCCTTTTTGTTTGGCCATCAGTTTGAGGATGATAGATTATTCTAGGAGTAAATTGAGTGCCTCCAACTTGAAGATTTCTTTCCAAAAATCACTCATAAATCTACTATCCCTGTCACTCACAATGTTTTTGGGAAGTCCATGCAATCTGAAAATATCTCTAAAGAATAGATCAACCACTTGTGTAGCAGTAAAAGATGATGTAATAGCAAAGAAATGAGCAAATTTGGTGAGTCTATCCACCACAACATAAATACAATGCTTACCCAAATACTTGGGCAAACCTCTGATGAAATCCATTGATATGCTTTCCCATTTTTGTTTTGGAATGGGAAATGGTTGCAATAGAACAACATGATGGGTGTGTTCAAATTTTTTTTGCTGACATATCTTGCATTCATTCACATACTTTAGAACATATTCCTTCATCCCTTTCCAAGAGAACCTTTGTCTTAATTGCCTATATGTTTCAAAGAAACCGGGATGGCCTGCTAAAGGAGAATCATGAGCTTCCTTCAAGATCTTGTGCTTTAGGTTCGAACCATGAACCAAGTATATTCAATCCTTATAGTAGATTAGGCCATTCAATATCTTGTATCTATCATCTCCTTTGACCCCATATAACACATCACAAGCAAAACTATCTTTTTCATATTCTACTATTAGCATATCTTTCCAATCTTTCGAAATGTCCATAAGGGAAAATGAAGGTCTCCTAGACAATGCATCTGATACAATATTATTCTTCCCTTTTACATATTCAATGTGAAAATAAAAATATTGGACCTTACTTACCCATTTTTGTTGCCTTTCATTGAGATCCTTTTGTGTGAGGAAATGCTTTAAACTATTATGATCAGTTTTGACCACAAACTTGTTCCCCACTTGGCTTGTCTAAACTTGGCCAAGGCATGCATGATGGCTAACATTTCTTTGTCATATATGGAGTAGATATTCTCATGTGGCTGCAATTTTATGCTCTCAAAAGCTATGGGGTGTTGATTTTGCTTTAGGACCACCCCTATTCCTTCTCCTGATGCATCCCATTCCAAAACAAATGGTTTAGAAAAATATGGTAATGCAAGTACTGGAAAACTACTCATTACCTATTTCATTCTTTGGAAATCCTTTTCAGCCTCTTCATCCCATTTGAAAGCATCCTTCTTGGTCAAATAAGTAAGGGGAGTTAGTTTGGAAAACCCCTTCACAAACTTCCTATAGTAAGTGCATATCCCAATGAAGCCTCTCAATTCAGTGATGTTCTTGGGTGATGGCCATTCAAGAATAGTCTTTATTTTCTCCAAGTGCACCTTTACTCCATATTTCCCAATGATGTTCCCGAGATACAAAACTTATTTCAACCCAAATTCACACTTGGACAACTTAGGAAAAAAAGAATTTTTCATGCAAGATTTTCAATACAAATTCTAAATGGTGCAAATGTTCCTCCCATGTCTTACTATAAATCAAAATATCATCAAATAAAACCAAAACAAACTTACGAAGCTACTTGTAAAATATTTTTTTCATGCATGATTGGAAGGTGGCTAGAGCATTGGTGAAATCAAAAGGCATGACAAGAAATTCGAAATGACCATAGTGACATCTAAAAGCAGTTTTCTGCACATCCTCCTCCATTCAAATCCGGTGGTAACCGGATCTAAGATCAATTTTGGAGAAGAAATTTTCTCCAAATAGCTCATCCATGAGCGCATCTATTCTAGGGATGGGATATCTATTCTTTATTGTATTCTTGTTTAGAGCTCTAAAATAAATGCACATCCTTAGGGTTCCATCTTTTTTCTTCACCAAAACAACTGAAGAATCATAGGGAATTGAGATTGGTCTAATGAGTGCCAATTCCAAGAGCTCTTGAACAACCTTCTCAATCTCATATCTAAACCTTTTTGGGTGTCTATATGGTGGTATTTGTATAGGTGAAGTAGCCACCTCCAAAACAATGGTGTGCTCAACTCCTCTGTCTGGTGGCCTTCCAGGAGGAAGGTCTCCAAAAACCCTTTCATATTTGTGTAGTAGTTTCCTTATCTCCCTTGGATGTTCTGCAATCTTTATGTTTGGATTGGGGGAATTTATGAAACATTTAGCATCCCATTCAATATCCCCATGCCTCAATATGGACCTCATACTATAGGAAGACACCACTTGATTTAGATAGGTGTGCATTCCTCTCACTACCCTTTGTTTTTCTTCCGAATCTTTGAATTTCATTTCATGTATCTGGTAGTGCACTATATGTTCCCCTATAGAGTACAACCATTGCACTCCTAAGACAAAATTTGTATCAGCAACGTCCACCACATAAAAGCTATTAGAAAATGTGTAATTTCCTATGGTGAGTTGTAGCTTTGGAATCCATGTTTTGCATTCCATAGAATTGTTACTTGCAATGATGACTGTGAACACATCGAATGATTTAGTAGGTAAATTTCTCCTATCCACCAAGTCTACATTAATTAAGTTATGAGTTTCTACTCCATCTACCAATACCGAAACGCTTTTCCCTTGTACCACTCCCTTGCATCGAAAGGTGTGAGAACGAGGCACTCCTGAGAGCACTGCCATTCTCCATTTTTTCAGGTGATGGATGATATTCTTCTAATTTGTCATATCCCTCTACTTGGGCTGAAATATACTATTATTCCTCCATGTCCCCTTCACCTTCATCATCAGAAAATACTTCAATGAATTGTGCTTTCTCCTTAGCACATTTATGCCCTAGTACCCATGGTTGGAAGCATGTGTAACATAGTTTCTTTCTTCTGAGTTCTTCCTTGCGTGGTACCTCTTTCTTGTCCTTTCCAAATGCATATTTTTTCCATGGCTTATTGTCAAATCTAAACTTGGAAGGAAATTTGGGCTTGTGGGGATACTTTGTCTTGGGTAGCACAGTTTGCATATCTCTTGCCAATTTCATGGCATCTTTCAATAAAGTAGGTTTTTGGGATTTAACTAAACCCTTCAAAGGTTCATCCAAACATTTAGTAAAGAGAAATACCAATCAAACCATAGATATATCAGCCACCTTAGCTGATAGTTTTTGAAATTCCAACATGTACTCATCAGGGGTTCCAACTTGCTTCAACTGTGCTAGTTCCTTGAAAGGCATTTCAGGGTCTTTTTGCTCGAATCTTTCCAATAACTTGTTAACAAATTCTTCATATGTTGTGACCTGATGATGTCCCAAGGTTTTAATCCCATGGAACCACCAATCATTGGATTCTCCTTCAAGATGCAAAATAACCATTTTTAGAGAATTCTATTCAACCATTGGATTAAGCTGAAAATATACATCTAACTTTTGTATCCAAGTATTTGCAGAACTTTGAGATGAGCCATAAAAGGTAGGAAGGGGAATTTTACCTATGGCATAATTCAATTCTTTGTTTTGGAAAGTATTTCTATTTCCTTCCCTCATCTTGAGCTTGTTTGAGACAGTAAATAATTGATCAAATGGTAAGGTCCTCCTACAATATTCACACAACTGCTGCCATTCTGCTAGAACTTCTTGCATTCCATATTGGGTGTGAAGGTCCTCTTTAGTCTCAATAAACTTGGGTGTGGTGGATCTTATTGAGCTCTGAAATTCATTGGGTCGATTACGAGGCCTTTTCCTTGAGAAAATGCTTCCACCAAATAACTTCTTTTACTCACGAGGGGAACTGCTGCTACCTCCTATTGCCAATTTTCTACCAATTTGACTAGCCATCAATTAGAACCCTTGCATTATCTGCCTTGTCATGTATTCAAAAAATGGTTTCATGAATTTCATAAACTCCTCTTTCTGCTCCATATCTGAGGTTCCTTTCTCATCCTTACCCATAGTCTCGATACAGTACACCTCTTCTCCTGCTTCTTCCTCTTCACCAAAGGTACTTTCAGTTTTAGTTTCTAAGGGTGGGGGGTGAATTATTGACCTAATAAATGTTCACCCACATCAAGTGCAAGGACCAAGCTCTGATACCACTTGTAGTGTCCCTTTTTAATAATTTGGAAAAATTGGAAAAATTGCAATTTTTGGTCAATTCGAACCTTGGACTAGGGGTGACTCAAATGCTTCCAAATGGATCCTAAGGATTTCAAATTGGGTATGAAGGTGTTTGAAGGGTATTAGGAAATACATATGAAGATGATGGGTGCTTGGAAACTCTCAAAATACTTTTTCAACATTCATTTAAACTCAGGATAAATTGGGGAATTTTACTAGTAATTTTGAGGTTCAAACCCCCAAGGGTAGAGGTCACTAATGGATTCCAAAATGCAGTACAGACCTCAAAAATTTTAGTGAAGAGACATGGATCCGTTATAGGAATTCAATGGGAACCCAAATACATCATTAATTAGTTCCTAAATGCTGTTTCAACTTCCATAAAATAGAGATTTGTAAACATGTCTTCACATAGGGGGAAATGATAGAAAAATGCTATAACTTGCTATGAAATTTGAGAGAAATATTCCAAATAATTGTAAAATGGATATGAGACTTATTCAGTACATTAATGGATCTCGATACAACAATAAAATCACATATATTGACTGAAACAATTCGATACCAAACAACTTCAAGCTCTTACAACAAGATATAGGGGAAAATGGCACCATTCATACATAGTTTGGAATTTTTACATAGTTTCACTTGGAGTTTCGATCTGAGGTTCATCTGAGAATAAAATAAAGAGTGTAAAAATTATATTACAAATAAATGGGGCCCCTTGTACTTCCCCAAAGAGATCATCATCTCACCATGTGCGCCATTCCTCCAAGAGCAAGAATATGAAGAGAAAAGTGAGATTCGTGGGAACAAGTTGAAGAAGAAATGGTCACGAGCATCCCTGTAGCTTAAACCTGTAAAAAATGAATTCATTGCAGCGCCAAATGAAATGTCTGAATGGCCTCTCCAATTTCCAATTAGGATGGGAATCTTGCACCCTCCAAATTGGTACTAAGGCAAGAAGAATAAACATTCAACTTGCATGGACAAGCTATGCTCTCAAATTTGAAAAATGAGAAATAATCAAAAGCCCCTCTAATTATTTTTTATTGTATTTTATTATCCTTCCAAGTAATCCATGGTTTGAATTCCCTCCAAGAGATTCATCCCAACTCAAGTTGGGGAGAGATTCCAATGAGTGCCACTTGTCCAACAATTCCTAGCCTCCCTCTTCCATCAATTCGAATGGGGGGGATCTTGGATGCCATGAATCCCTTGTGCTCCCTCTTGGAGGCTATTTTTATCCCTAACATGTCGTATAGGTCAGATGTCAGCAATCAGGTCTGATCCTTGTCATAAGTGTCATAGCATCTTCATCATTGTTGTCATAGAAGCTAGGGAATCTAGCCCAAGTGTCACAATACCTCTAAGATGCCTCTTCCTCTTCCATGAGAGTTAATCTTCCTCTCAAATTAGACCCTCATTGATTCATGCCAACTATAATTCCCTTCCAACTCCCCCAAGAACATTAGTCTCCACCTTGGATTCGAATGGGTGAGAGTACGATTCCATGTGGCATGGAGAATCTCGCTTTGCGTGGGTCCCACACCACCAATGTGACCTCATGACCAAGTGCCACTTTATTTTCCTATTATAAATATTTATTTATCCCCTTTTAATATATTTTTTTAAAGGTAATGTCCATTTGGGGTTTTATATCTCCCTTACTCCAAATCTAAATTTTTCCACCCCAACCTAGGGAACTAGTAGATTGGTGGAATTTTCCCTTCTAGTGATTTATTTTGATGGGGACATTACATGTACTGTGGTTGCGGTTGATTATACTGTGGCTGCAATTGTATGGGAGGTTTCTCTTCTATCTTCATGAAATAAGTATCCGCAGTTATTTCTTGGAGAAAATCATATGCTCTACAATCCTTCTCCTCGTGACTGATCGACTGACAAACTTTACAAAAAATATTAGCCGGCTTCGACACAACCTTATGCAAGTATACACATTCTTCCGAGCGGGTACCCTTGTTTGACAAATTTGACACCAGGGAATTCCTCTTTGACTAAGTGGATTTGGTGCACCAGAATGTAAATATTCGCGAAATTTAGGACACTGATCTTTATGATGTCCTTCAGAATTGCATCGACTGCACCATACTTCTTCGCAAACTTGCTTCACCTTCTTGATATCCTGCAGTTGGATCGTCGAGTTCACTAACTACGATTGGATTTGGCTCATGCCAATCCCTGTTTCGCTAATTGACGAAGCTTTGAGCTTCATTGCAATTTCCAATGCCTCTTGTTGGGCCTGGCACAAGTAAGCCAATTTTGATAAGACATTTTTTGGAGCTGCGAGGATACATCGCAATGCAACATCAACAGAATAAGAGAGTCAGCGCTACGGAGTTACAACGTTGTGGAGATACAGCGCCGCGAAGAGCCAGTTCCGTGAAGATCCGACAAGGCAGCATTTTGGACGAAAAATGGTGTAAATTCCGGTGAGACCGATACTCCATGATTCCCAGCAGGTGGGTAAGGAGTGGCAAAGAAGGAAAGCGACCGATCACACAAGAAAAGGAAGCACTACATGAACCGACCGCACAAAGCCGTTAGAGAAGGAACAATAGGGTGAAAGCGACCTGTCGGCATGCGTTCGACAGAAGGGCTGAAAGAGACATGCCCACGCGCAGAAGGATGGCCATGACGACGATGAGTCTTGATCAGAGCCTAACATGTCTTATTTAGTAGGGTAACCGCACCCATTTTGGGGAACCTTAGGGTTTTTGAGCCCATCATGATTGTAAAGACGTGACCTAAGGGCACGGTCTATAAAAGGGCACATTTTGTAAGGAAAAGGGTTAAGTAATCTTCATATTGAGTATTGTTGAATACCGATCTCTGTTAAGATAAGATTGTAAAAGGCTATGTAGTTGTGTGCACAGTGACCTGCTGAGAGAGAAGAGAGTCTGCAGCTGCGTGCGCAAACTGGAACTGTTGTACCCTTCTTGTTGATAATACAACAACAGTTCCTATGGACGTAGCTCCCATCCTAGGGGTGAACGACGTTAATTCCTTGTGTTATGTGATTGAATGTGTTTGCATCTGTATATTTGCTTATGTTTAATGGTCAAGTTCATGTGTTCTACTTTTATATGTATTCGCCATAAGGATAAATAATGGGAATAATATGTTAAGTATTGCACATATGTGAATGAATGATGAATGCACAAGTATTTCTAAGCCAGATGAATGCATGAGTATTGGGTAAACACTTAGTCATCGAAGTCTGTATAGTGCGAATCCCCGAGCGCAACACCGGAAGTGCACGATCATTATAGTTCATCATATTGTTAAGTTTTCAAGGTTTACAGTTAGATGCATGTGAATGTACAAGTTTACACTAAGTGAATTCTATTGGAATAGTGTAAGTGTTGAAGAGGAAGCATAGTCCTCAGTTGCTCTATCCTGTTATTAAGCAACCATCCCACATCGCCAGTCCTTGGATGCGCGATAGAATAAGCAGTAAATGTGAAGTAAGAGAACTTCGCGATGTCCACCATATTCTGTTGAAGGGCGCATCACTCGATTGTGGAAAACTGATTCTGCAACCTCCCCATAACTTCGCCTTGGGTGAGACCTCAGTCCATTCATAGACTGTTTTTGAAAGTGCCAGTGAAAAAGGGTTTTTGTTGGTTCCCCGAACCACGCAGAACTTGGGTCTGTCTACCTCTCTGAACTTAAAGAACACATCTAGACCCAACAAATGGTTCCGTTGTCGCGCTAAAGAATTGGTGATACATGAAATTGTTATGTTACGAGACCGTGCAGATGGAAGTGTAATGAAAAAATGGTTCCATCATCGCGCTTGAACTGGTAATTAGCAATGAATATTGGAATCCTTAGAAGAGAAAAATATGGAACTGGGTGGACAAGAAAAAAAGAGATTTTGCCAAAAAGGAGAATAGACATCCGCGTCTATCTGACATAGAGTGGTTAAACAAATACCTATGGGCAGATATTCATGAAATTTTCTTCGCAACCTTTGGAAACGATTTGCATGAGTGGTTATCAAGACTCGCAAAGTGAAAGAACTGTTTCCAAGAAGGAGCACCTACCGAGTGGAACCCATAGGTTATTCAAAGGCTTTAAGAAGTAGATAGTCCACTCTCGCGAGCAGTCGACTTTTGGGTTTACAGTATTCTAGAAGGCTTCATGATAGAGTTCACTGTGGACACATTGAATTCCTACAGTGCAACAGACGCAAAAGTTTTCAAAGGTTTTAGAGGTAAGTACCTCAACAATCTGAGTTTATATATAAAAATGCTTTTAGCTGAGAAATGAGTCTTAAGAATGTAGAAATATTCATAGTTGCTTTGAGTTTGTAATGGTTGATAACACATACAGTGACTCTGATGAAGATACACACAATTTGAGAAGTGGTAAAATATATAAGTATACCACCAAAAAGAACCCTAGAGAACATGAAATCCACGTAGAAATTGAGTTCCAAGTTGAGATTGATAGCCAGAATACACCTCCCGCAGCTACCTATCATCCGAATACATCTTAGAACCCTCCAGTTGTGAATACTACACCTCCTATTCAATAGAATACATTAGTTTAGAATCCTTGTTAAGATCTTAGTGGGTGGCCTTCACTAACACCTCGGGGTTTTGGTGCAATGGGTCGCATCATTTGGTATCAGAACCTCCACCCAGGTTCGAGTCACAGAGCAGGTGGCAATGTTGGCATTGCAGTGTTCTTTCGGGGCTCGTACGGCTCAAAGGGGACACCACTGTACGGGTGCACATCCATCCCATATTCTGGACTACGGAGCATTGTGGGATGTTAAGATCCTAATGGGCGGCCTTGACTAACACCTAGAGGTTTTGGTGTAACGGTTCGTATCAATCCTCTAGTTGTTAATATTCCCAAACCTCAGAGTGTCAATACTAGTAACATCGTAGGAGTAAGTACCCAGAATGTTCTGATTCAGAACATTCCATGCAGTAACATCCCTAACACCACTCAGACCACTGCGCAGAACACTGTACTACCCAGAAGGAGAATGACTGATGATATCAAGATGCCGATATTTAAAGGAACAGGTCTAGAAGACCCTAAGCATCACTGGTTTCTATGTGAATCCGTGTGGAGTGTCAAACAAGTTCAGGATGATGCTGTTAAGCACGTGAAACTCATCACTACATTTAGAGATAGAGCACTAACTTGGTTCATGAAATATTCTGTCGGATAGAATATGACCTTACCATAAATAAAGGCTTCTCTCTTAAGAGAGTTCAAGAAACCGAAATCTGAATCACAATGTATAACAGAACTAAAAGATATTAAGCAAAAAACTAATGAAATAGTCTGGGAATTTGACCAGAATTTTAAATCACTATTAGACCAAGTTAGTTTTGACATATCACCGCAACAACACCAAGAGTGGTTCATATCTGCGCTGTTGCCCCATATCAGATTTCCGCTGATGCAATAGAAGGTTGCATCACAGACATAATCATTAGAGATCACGATGAAGTTAGAAGCTTCACCGATAGGAGAAACAAGTCAAGGGATGATCCATATTCAGACACAGCTAGCAACCCTAACTTTACAACTCCAAGACATTAAGAATGGCAAGGAAGTTAGAGAAGAGATCTAGTGTACAAAATGTAGAGCAGAGGGACACTCGAAGGAGCACTGTCCAGTTTTCAAAGACTACATTGATAATGGAGCACCAAATCCACTAAACCATCATCAACAAGGACCATGGTGTGAAATCTGTCAATGCAGAGGACATCGAACAGAGGATTTCTATTTGATCCATAAATATGTGATAACACCAAAGACTTTGTACTGCAGTTTCTGTAAGTCAATTGGACATGATGAATCCAACTGTAGAGCATACGACCTGATGATAGAAAGGGAGCACGATGTCTATAGAGTTAAAGAAGAAACACCGCAACACCATGATAATGTGCAGTTTGATCAAGGCGCATATAGAGGCCATGGTGGATTCCATGGAAGAGAAAGAGACAACAGACAAGGACAAGGACAAGGAGGAGGAAGAGGTCAGATGATTTGTTAAAACTGCGCTCAACCTAGCCATCTTTCTAGAGACCATTCAAATGCTACTACTACATGTAGATATTGTAAATATTTTGACCATGTTATTGAAGCATGCCCGATATTACAAGAGAAGATGCAAGAAAGAAGACAAGAACTACATAACCCAAATATTCAGATGATCGTAGAAGAGAAAAGAGATCCAAACATAAATGTTGTGACGCGAAGTGCTATTGCGACATGAAAGGATAAGGAACTAGAAGCTTCGACTTCTTGAGAGCACCACACTAATCGGATACCTACTGATGGGGTCTAGATAAGAAAAGCTACTAGGAAAACACTTGTTTTCGATCTGGAGAGAAATAAAGAAGTATTTGAAGAAGCAAGGGACACCTTCAAAGACATAGCACCTGCAACACCAAGAATCCCATTGCAAAGTGAGACTTCACCGACAAAGGATATGCCAGCAGTGTATGATCAAACGAGTACCGCAGCAAAAACAAGGACTTTTGTTGCACAGTTCCCAAGGAGCTGCATGAAGCTGCTGAAGAGTGAATATGCTTTGGTGGAAATACAAAATTTGTTGAACCACTATGAGAAACACGGTTGCACAAATACTGCTCATAGCGCAGTTCACCACATCAAGATCCATAAGAGAACAGGTCGAGAAATGAGGCTAAGTGCACAAATTGGAGATTATGAGATGGATGAGATCATCCTTGATTTAGGATCTGAATGAAATGTATTGACCAAGCAAACATGGATACAGATAGGGGAACCAAAGTTGTCATGGTCACCCATACAATTGAGACTAGCGAATCAGCATAAGCTTATACCCTTTGGAAGGATAGCAAATGTTCTTATGGATATCGATGGAGTAACCACTTCAGCAGACTTTGAGGTTATTGAGATCATCGATGACAGTAACCCATATCCAACATTATTGGGGATAGACTTGGGGATGGATAACCTTGCGATCATCGACTGAAAGAAAAAACATATGATATTTGAAGGGACATAGATCAGGGTCATCGCGCCCTTAGACCCTTCACAAGGACCGAGATACACTGAACCGATCATAGAAGAATGTTGAACTCATGACCTTGATCGCATCTATAAGATGACAACTAACCATACATACTACATCCATCCTACAACTGATGGAATGCTTAGTTGGCATTGCAACAACTCTTACGTATCGGATTTCGATGCAGGACTGGAGAATTGGCAAGGCCGATTGCATGAAGTATCTGCAAGAAGATGCGTGCAGATCACAAGATCACTGCACTGGATTGGAACCGAGGTAAGTCCAATTCCCACTTATGATGGTTCAAATAACGTCTATACATTTTTAGCAAGAATATACTGTATCAATTTCAGCTGAACATTGGATACCAGCATTGGATATAGCACTGTGCACTACACATTCCAGATCAATGGGCCGCGCATAAGGACACTTTGACCACATGGGAACAGTGTAGACATATGATGCAAATCAGATTCGCAGAGAAATCTTCGCTGACCATGGTCAAGTAAAGTGGACAAACAGATCCGAGGGATCACATAGAGACTTGCTCACAAGCATGGATAAAAAGACCATAGACAGAATGGGTTCATCTGTTTGTGCACACACTAGAGAAAATTATAAAGAATTGGTACACAGATGCTGAACTTCGCAGAGGAACCACATATTGGTCTATTTTAACTGCGAATTTCTGGAGAACCTTCAATTTTGAAGATGACTGTATAAGCATAAATGAGGCTCTACAGGTTATCAAAGAAAGAATATCCAGAGAAGAATGCCCAAGTACAAATGAGGCATTAGAGGCAATCAAATACAATATAATTCAAGATGTAAAAGTACCTGTGAACCTACGACCAGAATGGCAAAAATGCTAGAACATGCCCTTGAATGTTATAACCTTGCTGAAGATGAAGAAGATCTAGAGGAGAGCGATGAGGAGGATCCGCACAATGTTAATATACCTGAGTCAGAAGGAGCGCGTTATGTAGAGGGACCTCCATTAGAAATTCCATATATGAGCAGACCTGTAAAAACAAGAAAGGTTAATACTGGCACGAGAGAAGAGCCAAAGTTCACATCCATTGGAGACTACTGAGATGATGAAATGGTCGTGCAGATCGTAGACCTTCTACATGAATATCAGGATTTATTTCCAGCAAAGTTCGTCGAAATGAAAGACATTTTGGGCAACTTGGGAGTGATGAAGATACCTCTCAAGCCAGGCGCGAATCCTATCAGACAGAGGCCTTATAGATTGAATCCTAGATACAAAGAACGAGTCAAGGCAGAACTAGACAAGATGCTCGATGCAGGAATCATTGATCCAGTTGAAGAATCTGAGTGGATAAGCCCTATGGTTATCCAGGACAAGAATACTAAAGGAGAAATAAGAATCTGCATAGATCTGAGGAAGCTTAACGATGCTTCGCTACATGACCCATTTGCTACTCCATTTACAGATGAAGTATTGGACAATGTGGGAGGAAATGAGGCCTACTCATTCACTGATGGATTTTTTGGTTACCGTCAGATAAGGATTGATGAAGAAGATAGGCATAAGACAACATTTGCTACTGAATCGGGCTCATATCAGTATATAGTTATGCCATTTGGGTTGAATGATGCACCTTCCATCTTTTCCAGGGTAGTTGTTGCAACATTCAAATACTTTATCCATAAGTTCTTAGAAGTCTATTTTGATGATTGGACTGTCTTTGGTTTACTGAAGAACCATTATGAGAACCTAAGAATGATGTTACCTAAGTGCATACAAAATCAAATCTCCTTGAATTTGAAGAAATGTATCTTTTGTGTGCCCTATGGAATTCTGTTGGGACACATTATCTGTAAACAGGGTTTGATGGTTGGTCCTGCGAAGATCGTAGTGATTGTGAATTTACCTGCACCTAACTCATTTAAGAATCTTCGCATGACACTAGGACATACAGGATATTACAAAAAATTTATCAAGGGCTATGCGTAGATAACCGCGCCAATGGAGAAACTTCTGAAGAAAGAAGCGCAATTCATATGGAATGTAGACTGCGAGAAGGGACTAGACACATTAAAGGAGAAAATGGTAAATGCGCCGATCCTTGTGTTTCCAAATTCGAATAAGCCTTTCCACGTACATGTTGATGCTTCATCTATAGATTTGGGCATTGTGCTTGCTCAACCAGGTGAAGGGGGCATTGATCACCCCATTGCGTTTTCAAGCCGAAAGCTATCTTCAGCTGAAAAGAACTACACAACCACAGAAAGAGAGGGATTAACTATGATTTACGCACTGTAGAAATTCATACACTATTTGCTGGGTGCGCACTTCTCCATGTACATTGACCAATCAGCTTTGAAATACTTGGTCAATAAGCCAGTGTTAGGGGGAAGAATCTGCAGATGGTTGTTACTTTTCCAGGAATATGACTTGATCATTTATAAGCCTGGAAGATTGAACCTAGGACCTGACCATATCTCAAGGATTGAGTCAGGCGAAGAACCCACCAATCTTGAAGATAATATTCCTGACGCACAGTTGTTTTCCATACAAATAGCAGACAATTATTATAAAGACATTATTGAATTCTTGACTACGGGATTGGCACCTAGAGAGTTCACTACACAACAGAAGAAGCATCTGGTAGTTAAAGCCATAGACTTCACTCTCATCGCAGGAAAATTATACAAGTTGGGACCAGATGAAGTGCTGCACAGATGCATGTTAGAGAATGAGAAGCTGTTTATCTTGGATGAGGCACACTTAGGTGTCTCTGGAGGTCACTACGCAAGAAGAGATACTGTGCAAAAGATATTAAGAGCAGGGCTATGGTGGCCTATACTACACAAAGATTCAAAGGAACATTGCCAGAGTTGTGATGTTTTCCAGAGAATAGGAAAGCCATCGCGAAGAGATGAAATGCCACTAAGACCATAGTTGACTTTACAGGCATTTGGAAAATGGGCGATTGATTTTGTGGGACCTATTAACCCACCAGGAAGTAGAACTTGTGTGTGATACATTATCACTGCGACTGGTTATCTCACCAGATGGGCAGAAGCTAAACTAGTGAAGGACTGTAGCGTAGTTACTACCGCGCAGTTCATCTTCGAGAACATCCTAACCAGATTTGGATGCCCAAAAATGTTAATGAATGATCAAGGCACTCACTTTTTGAACAGAACTATTGAAGCCCTTACTAAGGAGTTCCACATCTACCATTAGAGGAGTACACCGTACCATCCTCAAGCTAATGGAACTATTGAGGCTTTCAACAAAGTGATGGAGAATGCACTGAAAAAAGTATGCAATACGAACATAGATGATTGGGATCTGTGCATTCCAGCTGTATTATGGGCTTATAGAACAACTTGTAAGAAACTGATAGGCCATACACCTTTCAGGTTGGTCTATGGACAAGAAGCTGTGATGCCTATGGAGTACATTGTACCAAGCTTAAGGATTGCTGCATTCATATACATGGATGATGAAGAGACATTGCAAGAAAGGCTTCTACACTTGGCCGGATTGGAGGAGGATCACTTCATTGCAGGATTTCACCAGCAAGTGTAGAAGAACAGAGAAAAAGCATGGCATGATCACCATATCAAGCAAAAAATCTTCCAGGTAGGAGACCTTGTCCTCCTGTATGATAGAAAGTTCATGAAATTTATTGGCAAATTTAAAATGCATTGGCTTGGCCCATATACTGTTGTGCATGTTACTAACGGTGGCGTAGCTCAGTTAGCCATGTTAGCCGGAGACAACTTACTAGGATTAGTTAATGGAAGTAGACTAAAAACCTATCGGGATAGCCCTACTTAAGTGAAATGTATCTACGCAGAGCAGATAGAAAAACAAAAAAAAGAAGAGGGAAAACTAAAAAGAGAGAAGACAAAAGAAAAAGAGAAGTAAAATTGCACAGTTGCGAAGTTAAAAAGGCATCCGCGCAGGTCAAAAGTAACAGGACAAACATGAAGACTAGTATGAAAGAAAGTAACACCGCGTAGTGAACCACGTCAGGAGTGATAAAGACCACTCCGCATAGTTCGACGCAACTCCTCAAAATAGCCGTTAGAGCTGAAAACTAGCCGTTATACAGTGATTTTTCTGACGTTGCTTGAGCATTTAACACAAAATTAGCCATTTTGAAGCAATTAAGGAAGAAAATGACCACAATCATCGGTGGATTTGGCCAACGGGCATAACTATTAATGTCAATCTAGCCTTTGATGGGAGAGGCTAAGGATAACCGCGCCTATAAATACCATCAACACTGGACTCGCAGGCATTACTGAAACCTTCAAATTTTTCAACACGCCAGAGTATCAGTCTATTTACAGTGAGTGTTAAGTGATTTCATAAGTCCACAGAGTAAGTTCCAGTGAATGTCTAACGATTCTACAGTTGAGCAAGAATCCACAGCCGAGTAGGATATGAGGGAGTTTAAACAAACCAGCCTTGAAGGGTTGATGAGAATCCCTGCCAAGAAGGTCGTTACAGAACAAGGCCAGGGTTCACTCCGATCACCATGACACTCAACACCAATGCAAAGAAAGGGTAAGGAACCCATAGTAGAGAAAGTAAAGGTGAAGGTAATGGGATCCAAGATACCGGATGATCCACCAAAGGATAAAGAGCTGCCATTATCCTTGACCCCAGAGTATATTTCACCGCACGCAGCGGATCCACCGACTGTAAAGCTTGCTAAAAATGCCAAGTATGAGATACCAATTCCACCCATGTAGAAACATGTAAAACCTGAAGCAAATTTTTTGGGTAAGCTCGCAGACTGTAAGTTCGAAGACTACGAATTAATTCAATTGCAGAAGGATTCGGATGAGCTGAACCTGACAGATATATGTGCAAAAAGATGGATGTGAAGAACAACCCGCTGCTGGTAGCGCAGAGATGGCTATCTGAAGTCGTAGAGTGCTGCGGCTTTCGCACTTTGACCGAAGTCTCGAACTAAATGCGGTGGTGTGCACTCTGATATCGCGCACACACCAAGGTTACCTTTGGTTGGACAAAAACGTGGACCTCAATATAGACCTGATCCATCGGATCACGCGATTAAGCAAGCGAGGAGAAGAACCTAAAAATTTCTTTTCCGACAAAACCATAGATAAGGAAGTTGCCGTGCAGATGAAGGAGGAATATCAGATTCCTAAAGGAAAAAGAGGGTTTGTCACAAATGATCTAAATGATGATGCTACAAGGTTTGTAGTACAACTGCTCGCAGGAAAAATATTTCGCAAGGAACGTGTTGATGTATATGTAACTTCGGAATGTATTTCATATATATTTATTGTACCCTTATTAGAGATGTGTTATTCATCTATAAGGAAGTGTCGTCATGTGGATTGACAAGTGTCGCAAGTGTGTGTACTTGCCGATGGGTCATTAGACCACCATGTGTGGGGTCGGCCCTGAATTATATATATTATATTGTGGATGTACCTAGCTAGACAAGTCGACCCCATAAGGTCACTAGGCAAACAGGTTAGCATAAATAGAGATCAGGAGATCTCTATTTAGATCATTCGGAGAGTCATATCTCTCTCACTTAGAAAGTGGCGCACTAGTGAGGAGGAGGATCATCTGCTTCTAGGAGACTATCTCAAGTGTATTTTGGTTGTACTTTGGTTGAGCCTTTGCTCTCTCTATCTCTGAGGAAGTTGTGGGGTTTTTCACCTTAGGGTTTTCCCCACGGAAACTCTGTGTCTCTTGTCTCTCATGCTTTTGATTCTTGTGATGCTTGTCATGCTTATTGTGATTGTTATGCATTGATATACTGTATATGTTATTCTCTCAGTGAAGATCCTAGAGTATTGTGAATTAATGCTCAAAATTTAACATGGTATCAGAGCTAACCTAAGAAGAAGACATTTTGCAGTGACGGAAACTTGAGTTTCTTGTTTATTGGGTTTCTCTCCACATTTTTTGGAAAAGCAGTATAGTAGATTGTCTCTACTCATCAAGGAGAATCTATCTGTCCAATCAGAATTCAATTATGATCATTTTATGATTTGGCCCTAAAAATTAGGGTTTCCACAAAAATAGGAATTTCCAAAATCTGAATACATAGCTGGAAGATCCTTGCAAAAATCGAAGTTTAGAGCTTTGGATCGAGATTTTTGGCTGGGTAGATCTTCGGGAAACTCAAACCCTAATTCAGGGCTCTCCCTAGTGAACCCAGGAGGACAAAAAGACAAATCTGAAGGGTAAAGCTTTGCTGATCTCAAATTCTGAATACACCAGGATGATCAGCTCATCAAGGTGCACCTTTCTATCCTTTCAGAAAATTGAAATTCACATTTTGAATTTTTAGGGCTTTTCCGACAAACCCTAATCTGGGACTAGATCCAGTTTTCAGCATTTCAAGTGGTAAGACCTAAATCTTTTCTATTTCCATTTGAAGTACTCTTTAAGATGTCTCACCACACCAAGCTTGAGGATAAGCTTGAAGGAGCTGATAACTTCTGAGCTTGGAAGTATAGGATTGGGTTAATCTTGGAAGAGAATGAGTTGGACTCATATGTAAAAGAAGACATCCCTATCCCAGAGGATGAAGAGGCTAAGGTATTTCATAAGAAAAACTTGGTCAAGGAAAAGAGAATCATTGCTGATTCTATCAAAGACCATCTCATATCCCATGTGTCTTCTCTAAAGACACCCAAGGAGATGTTTGACTCTTTGACCAAGCTATTTGAAGGGAAGAACATAAATCGGAAGATTACCCTACGGAACCAATTGAAAGGAGTAAAGTTTCAGAATGGAGAAACCATTCAATCTTATTTTTCAAGGGTCTCCCAGATCAAGGAACAACTAGAAGCAGTGGATGAAATGGTGGAGAATGGTGAAGTGGTGATGACCACTCTAAATGGCATACCCAGGTCATGGGATTCCTTTATTCAAGGAATTTGTGCAAGGAAGAAGTTGATCTCCTTCAACAGATTGCGGGAAGAATGCTCTCAAGAAGAAGCTATGCTTGTGGCCAGAGAAGAAAAGATGGGAAATGAAGATCAAGCTCTCACAGCACATGCCAGGAAAGGCAAGTCCAAGAAGGAATCATCTCATAACAGGAGATTCTCACACCACCATTATCATAAAGATAAGAAAGATCTCAGATGCTTCAATTGCAATGAGAAGGGGCACTTTGATTCAGATTGTCCCAAGAAGAAGAAAGACAACAACAACAACTTCAATAAGAAGAAGAAGAATAACAAAAGAAGATATCATGCTCATGCTGCCAAAGATGATGAACCCCCAAAGAAGAAGGCTTGGGCAGAAAGTGATAGTGATGATGACTCATCAAGTGAAGAAGAATATGTTCTAATTTCTGCTCTCACAGGTACTATCTCCCATGGTTGTAATGATTGGTTGATTGATAGTGGGGCTTCCAAACACATGACTGGGTTTAAGGAATATTTTGTGAATCTATCTAAACATGAATCACCCCATAAGGTGAAACTTGGGGATGATTATCAATACCTAATCAAAGGAAGTGGTGAAGCCTCCTACAACCTAGATTCTGGAAAATATTTGAAGATGAAAGAAGTCCTTTATGTACCTGGGCTCAAGAAGAACTTACTCTCCATCTCTGCATTGGATGCAAAAGGTATGAGGGTTTCATTTGTGGATGGCCAAGTCCTAATGTGGCCAAAGGGAAAGAACATAGATGATGCAGTAGTGATTGGAGAGCAAGAGGGAGGTTTGTATAAATTGAAGGGACAACTTGAACATGCCATGGTACATGAATCCATGGAGCCAAGTGAAATTTGGCATAGAAGACTTGCTCATATGCACTATAGGGCACTTCCAATTGCAAGCAAGGCTGTAGAGGGTCTTCCTGAAATCAAGACCAAACATGAAGGTGTTTGCAAAGGATGTGTGTTGGTTAAAATTATTGATAATTAATTCACCTCAATTTAATTTATCAACCGGAGAATCGTAGACTTTGAGCTGCTACACTATATGTGCAGATAAACTAACCCTAATGCTCATTCCTCGAGAAACCCTAATCTACTGCTAACAATAATGAGACTAACCCTAAAGGACCAATGCTAGAGATCACTAAATCTGCACTATAGAAAAGAGAACCCATTTGCTAATCCTTATCTCACTGTTGGACTTGAAAACATCCAATGAGGAATTCTTAAATTACCATTCTATGATTTTTAAAACAAAATAATCTGCTAGGAAATAGATACAATCTTAGGCTACAGCAATGTTTAAAGCAACTAACAATCTCTACATCAATTTAAGTTATTATGACTACAATCTATAAAAATAATCAATCCTGCTATCAACCAAATGCATATACCTAATTGACTTTGTTTCCTAACTAAATTACAAACCTAATGCTTCAAATTCACACAAAGATAACCTGTGGCCTTTTAGCTTAAAGTAGTCAACACACAGTCTATCAAAGGATTGCTTGATCGTTTAGTGGAATTCCAATGTACTCTGTTTAAGATTTATGCATACAAATGTACATAACAGAACACTAAAACACTTCAATTCTACTCATCGATATATGTTAAAACTGTGTGATAGGCATCCACTGATTTTTGGTTTCTACTGTGCAGTTAATTATCGACTCAAGGAAACATTGTGATAAACAAGGACTTCTCACTCACATGCAACTTCAACTTCTGTTCAATCTTTCATTCAAAAAAATGGATAAACTCTAAATACTTTATGGTTACAGTCTTCAAACCCTTGACTCTGTTGTAATTGATATTCAAATATTGCAAGCTTGACAGTAAAAGGTAGGTTATTTATAAGCCATTTTCATGCTGCAACACAATGATCTTAATATCCAGAGTTAAACTCATAATTCATGCACCAATATTACACACTGGAGACTAAAAGAAAAGGTTTAAATACAAGCTATTCTTAATTCATTTTTCAGTCCTGTAATCAAGATAATTTCACAACCATTCCTGTAGCTATTGTTATAAAATAGAAATAAAATATTCCATCCAGTTGTAATCATTCATAACATTAAATCTACTGGAAATAACACTCAATCTATTCGTGATCCTTCATAAAACTGAATCTACCATAACCCATATCAATCAATCATGCGATTATATATATATATACCCTAGGTTTTAAATAACAACTCACCCTAAATAGAACAGAGGAAATCTTAAATTCAAACTGTTAACAAGCTTTATTCATGGCTATCAACTGTAAATGCTCTTAACTAGTAATCACAATCACGCCTTCTATTGAAATCCAGTGATGAGCAAACCATTTATATTCTGAAAGGAAATGTATATTGATAAAAACGCCAATCTATCACTGCAAACCACACACACTACTGAAACATTACTGTTTGGTGCTGAAGGTGGGCCCTGCCCTCAACGCCTCACACATTTAAATCACAGATCTGATGGAAATACGCACTGTATCATATTCATAAAATGGAGTTTGTACAAATCCCCCTACCTAAGGTGTCCATAGTCACTTTTATACTAAATCATGCAGATTGAAAACGCCCTGGAGACAAGGGTCGATATGAAATAACAATATTCAAAATATCTTAACCATTCTGAGCCAAAAATGGAATCTCAGATCCAGAATATACACATAGCGTTGAGGAGAAGATAATAACAACCCTTGATCCAAAGATCGTGCCTGAAATAGCAGTGGAGCAATCTTCAAAAGCATCTTAAAGATGATGTGGATCCAATAAAAACGCCCTGATGGTAGATCGAATCCCCAATCTCCTCATTTGAACGCTGGCCAAATAACAAAACGAACCCTGTGTAGAAGAGAAACCCACATCATTATTAGCATAGGGTTTAATGAAACCTAAAACCCAAAACATATGCATAAAAATAAGAAAATACAACAATCAAATAATTAAAATTACTTACCATGGCTCTTAGCAGTATTGATCTTCAAAAGACACATAAAGCTGATTATTATTGGATCCATTAAGACTTTAAATACTAGAAAATAGTACATCAAATGGGCAAAATAGAGGACCAACAATGTGCAAAAGGTAAGAACATTAAGAAGGATTTCCCAAGCAGTGAAAGCAAGGCAAAAGACATCCTAGAAATCATCCACTCAGATGTATGTGGTCCTATGTCATCCAGTTCTCTGAGTGGGTATGTTTACTATGTCTCATTTATTGATGACTTCTCCAGGAAGACTTGGGTATACTTCTTGAAGAGAAAAGATGAGGTGTTTGATAAATTCAAGGAATTCAAACCTTCATGGAGAATCAAACTAACAAGAAGATCAAAACATTCAGATCCGAAAATGGTGGAGAATTCACCTCAGGTGACTTCAAGAAGCTTTATAGTGATTCAGGGATTAAGAGGGAGTTGACTGCTCCTTATAATCCTCAACAGAATGGAGTTGCAGAAAGGAAGAACAGAACAATCATGGAAGCAGCAAGGGCAATGCTGCATAACCAGGATCTACCTATGCATCTATGGGCAGAAGCAGCTAGAACAGCTGTATATGTGCAGAATAGAACACCCCACAAGATATTGGATAACAAGACACCAGAAGAGGTCTTTTCTGGTAAGAAACTTGAAGTCAGCCATCTCAGAATATTTGGTTGTCCAGTATACACTCACGTCCCAAAGGAAAAGAGGACTAAACTAGATCCTTCAGGAAAGAAGGGTGTCTTTGTGGGTTACAGTGAAAGCTCGAAGGCTTACAGAATATACTTTCCAGGGTTCAAGAATATTGATGTCAGCAGGGATGTAACATTTGATGAAAACTTAGCATTCATCAAATCAAGGAAGGCACCTATCGAAGTTTATGAAGAACCTAAGGAAACTAGATTTCAAGACACTACCTTGATTGAAGCAGTTCCAGAAGTTGTTCATGAGTTTGAAGATCCGCAAGAACCTGTAGATCCACCCCGTGAGGATAACTCTCACAAGAGGAAACCTGCATGGGCTAGAGAGCTCATTCAAGATGCAGAAATATTTGGCATTCCAGAAGAAGAACACAGAGCAAAGAAGAGAACCAGATCACATACCAGCTATGTTGCTTTACTCTGTGACATTATGAACAAAGAGCCTTCCAGTTATGAAGAAGCAGCGGAAAAGAAAGAATGGAAGGATGCCATGGTTGAGGAATACCAATCAATAATGAAGAATGATGTTTGGGATGTTGTACCAAGACCTAAAGAGAAGTCTGTTGTGACTTCTAAATGGATCTACAAAATCAAGCATGCTGCAGATGGCAGTGTAGAGAAATACAAAGCAATATTCATAGCTCATGGCTTCTCTCAGAAAGAGGGAATAGATTATGAAGAAAATTTTGCACCTGTAGCCAGGTATACTTCCATCATAACAGTACTTGCCCTGGCTGCAGCGATGAAATGGAAAATACACCAGATGGATGTCAAGACTGCTTTCTTGAATGGTGTAGTTGAAGAGGAAGTATATGTGGAGCAACCACTCGGTTTCAAAATACATGACAGGGAGTCATATGTGTGCAGATTGAAGAAATCCTTGTATGGCTTGAAACAAGCTCCCAAAACTTGGTATGGTAGGATGGACAATTTCCTATCTAGTTTGGGCTTTACCAAGAGTAAAGCGGATTCCAACCTTTATTACAAGGTTGAGGAAGGGAATCCTGTGATTCTACTCCTATATGTGGATGAATTATTTGTAATAGGAGATGACAGATTGATTGCAGATACTAAGAGAAATCTTGCTGCCGAGTTCGATATGAAATATTTGGGAATGATGCATTATTTCCTAGGTATGGAGGTGTGGCAGAGTGCAGGTGGGATCCTCCTTGGTCAAGGGAAGTACACAGTAGATATCCTGAAGAGATTTGGGATGATGGATTGCAAGGCCATGGCCACACCTATGGCATCGAATCTGAAGCTTCTATGTGATGCTTCATCTGAGCCGGTTGATGTCTCTATGTATCGTCAGATAATGGGGTCCTTGATGTACCTGACGAACACAAGACCATATATTTGCTTTGCGGTGAACACATTGAGTCAGTTCCTGACAGATCTGAGGAGTGTTCATCTGATTGTTGTAAAGCATGTTCTGAGGTACCTGAAGGGTACAGTGGATTATGGGCTCAAGTATGAGGCGAATCAAAAGTTTAACCTGCAGGGTTATGTTGATTCAGATTGGGCTGGCAGCACTACAGATAGGAAGAGCACATTTGGGTGCTGCTTCAATATGGGATCAGGTGTGATCTCTTGGTTTAGCAGGAAGCAGTCCTATGTAGCACTGAGTACAACTGAGGCAGAGTATGTTGTATCCTGTTCATCTAGTTGTGAGGTAGTATGGCTACGGAAGCTACTTTCTGAGTTATTTGATCTCCCGTTGGATGCTACTGGTATCTTTTGTGATAACCAGAGTTGTGTGAAGCTGTTTGAGTACCCAGTGTTTCATGACAGGTCAAAACACATAGAGATCAAATATCACTATATTAGGGATATGGTGTAGAGAGGAGTTGTGAAGCTCCTGTACGTTGCGACGGATGAGCAGATTGCAGATGTGCTGACGAAGCCACTAGCCAGGGTGAAGTTCGAGTACTTCAAAGAGAGGCTTGGTGTTCTTCGGATTGATGACACTTCGAGGAAGAAGTGATGGACACATTTGCTGAAGCCATTCCAAGCATGTTGGAAGGAGGATCCTTCACATGGCCGTGGATGTAAGCGTTGGATGATGAGCATCAGGATGATGTTCTGGTTTCTGCTTTGTATGATCAGTTGGATCATTTTTTTTTATATGTATGTATGTATGCATCATGTTGGATGCTGGATATGATCGGTTGGATCATGTGTATGTATTTTGTATAAGCATCATGTTGGATGCTTGGACCATGTATCTGTATATGTATCAGGTGGATACATTGTATGATCAGGTAGATCATGTATGTTGATATGTATCATGTATTTATATTTGTATCAGGTGGATACACTGTGTGATCAGGTGGATCATGTATGATGATATGTATCAAGTAGATACTTGGTATGCATTAGGTAGATGCATTGTATGATCAGGATGATCATGGATGACGAGCTTTATGATGTTGCTCCAGATGACATGCATCAGGATGTTGTAGTGATGATGATCAGGATGATCATGTGTACATCAGGATGATGTATGGTGAGTATCAGGTTGATACTCTATGGCCATGGAACAGGTTGTGCAGATAAGCATGTAATTTGCGCCCTAGGAGATTTGCAGATAGTCTTTCGAGGTTTTGCCTACGGCATGTAATTTGTACCCTGGGATATCTGGCAAATGCTCTTTCGAGGTTTTGCTTGGGAGGACATATAATTTGTGCCCTGGGAGATATGCAGATAGTATTTCGAGGTTTTTCCTATGGCATGTAATTTGTGCCCTGGGATATCTGGCAGATGCTCTTTCGAGGTTTTGTCCTATGGCATGTAATTTGTGCCCTGGGAGATCCGATAGGTTGAACCGTGTGCTCGTAATCAGTCCTGGGATGCTCTTTCGAGGTTTTTCCATGACCACATGTAATTTGTGCCCTGGGAGATCCGATAGGTGTAGCCTTGTGCTAGTAATCAGTCCTGGGATGCTCTTTCGAATTTTTGTGGTGACCACATATAATTTGTGCCATGGGAGATCCGATAGGTTGAGCCTTTTGCTCGTAATTAGTCCTGGGATTCTCTTTCGAGGTTTTGTGGTGGGGTCACATGTAATAAGTCCTGGTGATCTGGACAGGATGAAAAAGGCCTCAGATGCTCTTTAGGGTTCTTGCTAGTCAAGAGACTCTTTTAAGGTTTTGTGATGCACGTAATAAGTCTTGAGATTTCCACAGTATGGCCAGTGATGATGAAGACCTGCAAGTGGTGGGCCTACATCCAGTATGAAAAAGGACTGGCTCTGTAGAACTTCCTATGACAAGTAGAGTCAAAGATTGGTTGAGATAGCAGCAGCAGTGATGATGATGATGACGATGCATCGATGATGATGATCCCGAGAAGAAGACTTGTCTAGCAGATCTGTGTCGAGAAATGCCTTCCTAGTTAAGAGGGAGTGTTGATGTATATGTAATTTCGGAATGTATTTCATCTATGTATTTCATATATATTTATTGTACCCTTATTAGAGATGTGTTATTCCTCTATAAGGAAGTGTCGTCATGTGGATTGACAAGTTTCGCAAGTGTGTGTACTTGCCGATGGGTTATTAGACCACCATGTGTGGGGTCGGCCCTGAATTATATATATTATATTGTGGATGTACCTAGCTAGACAAGTCGGCCCCATAAGGTCACTGGGAAAACAAGTTAGTATAAATAGAGATCAGGAGATCTCTATTTAGATCATTCGGAAAGTCATATCTCTCTCACTCAGAAAGTGGTGCAATAGTGAGGAGGAGGATCATCTGCTTCCAGGAGACTATCTCAAGTGTATTTTGGTTGTACTTTGGTTGAGCCATTGCTCTCTCTATCTCTGAGGAAGTTGTGGGGTTTTTCACCTTAGGGTTTTCCCCATGGAAACTCTGTGTCTCTTGTCTCTCATGCTTTTGATTCTTGTGATGCTTGTGATGCTTATTGTGATTGTTATGCATTGATATACTGTATATGCTATTCTCTCCGTGAAGATCCTAGAGTATTGTGAATTAATGCTCAAAATTTAACAGAATGATTGACAGAAGTACCAGCAGGAGCAATTCTCCTTGGTGCGAAGGCAGCATAGGGAGGTAGATTCAACTAGTGTCAATACTTACTGAATGAGTTTCTAGAGGATGTTTGTGAAACTCAGGTCAATGACGCTGTTTTCCATTACAGCTGGTTAATGGTTTTGATTTCCTTTGTGGGATGGAAGAAGCCAAGGAATTATGTTGGTCTATCATCTAACATCAATGACTGCCGAGGAACCAGATATGTGAATCTCTTGGAAAAGATGGTACCAAAGCTACAACCTGCTTCAAATGAAGTATTCCTCACATACTACAAGTAGTTGTGCGATGTCACTGTTCGGGCACCGCGCATCTCCAAAGAGGTAACATCTAAGTATATTCGCACTTTGAATTTTTGAGCTGACATGCATTCCATTTATAGTTCAGCAAAGGCATAGAAAAAGAACCCAGAATGGTTCCAAGGGAATCATCACATGGACGAAGTAGATATAGATCTAATCATGAAGGAATGCTTAGATGAATTGAAGTTCGAAGGACCTATGGTCATCGACAGCAACTCATACGAAAGTAATCCAATACCGACAACGATTTTTGAAGAGTCACCAGCAGGAAAAAGGAAGGACCTTGGAATCTCTATGCAGGACAAAGGAACGAAGAAGAAGTAGAAAGCAATAACGCTGCCGTTCGAAGCACAGTTACATGATGATGATTATGAGATCATCTTAGGGAGGGTCAACGCATTCCTGGAAGATGTGCTTTCCCTGAAAGACACCAAGAATGAGGATATTCAGATGAGTCTACAACAAAATCTCACAACTTTGCAAGGCATAGCTGCAAAGATGGAGAAAGTCCAGTGCGACTTGGATCAGGAATTTCAGTCAGAAGGAAGGTCAGGAGATAACTATCAGCCAAAGAAAACAACTTTAGCTCTGACCATGGCACCAAAACCGTGCATCGTCAGAATCGATCCACTAAGTGTAATCTTACCGCGGGATGAAATAGCTGCGAGCGCACAAAGAATAGAGCATGTCGATATTGATATCGCGATGCTACCCCTAGAAGGCATACATAATCTGCACCTGCAGGTTGTGGAGGAAATACATGATAGAGATATGGTCATTCTGAACCAACACTAGGACTTATGAGAAAACTATAGATATTTGTAGGAAGCAAGTGCAAAGAAGGCTAAGGCACTTGAAAGCGAACAAGAGCAGCGAAGAAGAATATAGTAGACTATCGCTTCAGCCTACGTAGAGATACCAGAGTGCGATGAGCAGTCAGAGCTCGCAGAAAATATCCTTAAGATCGGCTCGGTAGTCAGCGATCTTAAATCTGAAATGAAGGACATGGAGATAGAATATAAGGAGAAGCTTGCCACTTTGGAAGCACAGAATGTCCCGAAGACACCACCAAATCAGACAGAGCTTAGAGCAACAGAAATGAAAGTTTCTGCAGAGAACATATCCACCGAAATAACTATGTTTCAAGGCTTGCTGGATGAGGCAACGAGAGTCTGGACTGCGCTGGAAGGGGACCCTCAACTGCTGTAGGTCCAAACCAGCTTACAGGAAAAACAAGTAGCGTTAGAAGCTCTAAACACGAAGATGAAGAATCTGTAGCAAGGGAGAGACTCCGCCGATTTCATGAAGTCAAATACCTGAAGAGGGAACTTCAAGTCTTATGAGTAAAAGAGGCTGAAACCAGAGAAAAGTCACAGCCCCTGCAGGAAGAAGCTCATACTATCTTGTAGGAGATTGAGGAGAAACTGACAGAACTCCGAGAGTCAGAGAAAACAGTGCAAGAGAAAAATCAGGAAGATCTAACACCAGATGTGTTGGATATGGTTAACGCAGCTGAAAAATATTTTAAAGAAACAATTGTGAAGCTAGCCACAACTTATCAAGAATTTGCTATGATGTTAGATTAGCTAGAAAAAGCGCAACAATGTGAACCTATGGTGAGTAGCTCAGGGACGAGCCACATGTAAGTGTTAGGGGCCTGTTGGGCCTGGCCCAAGTAAGCCAATTTTTGGAGCTGCGAGGATACATCGCAACACACCATTGACAGAATAAGAGAGTTAGCGCTGCGGAGATACTATGCCGCGAAGAGCCAGTTCCGTGAAGATTCGACAAGGAAGAGTTTTGGATGGAAAACAGTGTAAATTTCGGTGAGACTGATCGAAGGTCTATTTTGGTTTAGATACTCCATGATTCCCAGCAGGAGGGTAAGGAGTGGCAAAGAAGGAAAGTGACTGGTCACACAGGAAAAGGAAACACTACGTGAACCATCCGCACAAAGTCATTAGAGAAGGAACGACGGGGTGAAAGCGACCTGTCGACATACGTTCGACAGAAGGTATGAGAGCGACGTGACCACGCGCAGAAGGATGGCCATGATGACAATGAGTCGCTATCAGATCCTAACAAGTCCTAGTTAGTGGGGTAACTGCACGAATTTTGGGGAACCTTAGGGTTTTTGATCCCATCATGATTGTAAAGACGTGACCTAAGGGCATGGTCTATAAAAGGTAACATTTTATAAGGGAAAGGGTTAAGTAATATTCATATTGAGTACTGTTGAATATCGATCTCTGTTAAGAGAAGATTGTAAAAGGATCTGCAGCTGTGTGTGCAGTGACCTACTGAGAGAGAAGAGAGTCTGCAGCCGTGTGCGCAGACCAGAACTGTTGTACCCTTCCCGTTGATAATACAACAACAGTTCCTGTGGACGTAGCTCCCATCCCGGGGGTGAACCACGTTAATTCCTTGTGTTATGTGATTGAATGTGTTTGCATTTGTATATTTGCTTATGTTGAATGGTTAAGTTCATGTGTTCTACTTTTATATGTATTCGCCATAAGGATAAATAATGGGAATAATATGTTAAGTATTGCACATATGTGAATGAATGCTGAATGCACAAGTATTTCTAAGCCAGATGAATGCATGAGTATTGGGTAAACACTTAGTCAGCGAAGTTTGTATAGTGTGAATCCCCGAGAATAGCACCGAAAGTGAGCGGTCATTACTATTCATCATATTGTTAAGTCTGCAAGGTTTACAGTTAGATGCATGTGAATGTACAAGTCTACACTAAGTGAATTCTATTGGAATAGTGTAAGTGTTGAAGAGGAAGTGCAGTCCTCAGTTGTGCTATCCTGTTGTTAAGCAACCATCCCGCAGTCCTTGGATGCACGATAGCATAAGCAGTAACCGCGAAGTAAGAGAACTTCGCGCTGTCCACCATATTCTGTTGAAGCACGCATCACCCGGTTGTGGAAACCTGATTCTGCAACCTCCCCATAGATTCCCCTTGGGTGAGACCTCAGTCTGTTCGTAGATTGTTTCCTAAAGGGCCGGTGAAAATGTTTTTTGTTGGTTCCCCGAACCACGCAGAACCTGGGTCTGTCTACCTCTCTGAACTTAAAGAAAACATCTAGAGCCAATACCACTTCCTGGGATACGATACGATATTTTGTTGCATTAGTGGAATCCGAATGTGCGGTATCAATCCTGCATTAACCATTATTTATGTTGTATTTCGCTCATTCCAAACATTACTTTGGCCATATCAACTCATTAGGGAATTGATTTATTTCCTTCAACTCGGTGATATACTGAGATTCTGATTTCAGTTTCCTAAATTCGTCGATCAATCCAACTCTGATATCTACCAGGGTTTTCTGCGGATGTCCTGTAGGTACTTGTACAAAATTCATATACCAATTCAGCGCACGACCTCTAAAGGTCGTCGCCAATTGTCCTTTCTTAATATCGTCATCCTGGACTTGTTTCACTGTCCACACCGCTTCGCATAAGAACCAATATTGTTCGGGATCCTCGGTCCCATTACCCTGAAAAAGACATTAGAGGAAATTTGGGTAAAAAATGGGCCTCCTACGGAAAATAATAAAATAATAGTAGAGAGAAAGTAAAAAACCTACTTTTTTGGATCGTATTTTCAACTTATCTCCTTGTAGGTTTACTCAAATTTCAAGCGGGAGGGCTTGTTGGATGCATAATTAAATTATGCATCCAATGAGTACCCATGTTTCATACTTTTAACAACATCCACACCATGAAAAATTGAAAATACATTAAAAAACGTGTTTCTAGTGAGAGAAAACACATTTTTTATTGTATTTTCTATTTTTCATGGTGTGGATGTTGTTAAAAGTATGTAACATGAGTAATCGTTGGATGTATAATTTAATTATGCATCCAACGAGTTCCCCCACTTGAAATTTGAGTAAACCTACAAGGAAATAAGTTGAAAATACGATCGAAAAAGTAGTTTTTATTTTTTCCCTCCATTTTTTTTACATGCACCTTGTTTCAATTTTAAAGCATTTTGATTGGCTAATATGTGATGAAAGGAAATTGTATTTTAGGGTTAAAAGGCCCATTTTTCATCCAAATTTCCTATAATGGGCATCTTTACATCATCGCCTGCCATCCTTTTTTTTCTATTGGTGTTTATAGATCTGATACTCTTACTACTGTTCTGACACACATGACAACCCTGCAAAGAGATTGTGTTTCTTCCTTCAAAGTTTGGCGTAGTATATGGGGTTGTGGGTATGTTGTAGCTTTGGGTTTTTCCTTCCTCAGGTTCATGGGTAGCATAGTCTTCCTCTTCGTCACAGTAGGGTCTCTTAGTTCCTTGTGGTACCGTTTCGCAGTTCTCTGTTCTGGTTGCACTAGGACTCTCTCTCTCTATCTAAGTCCTCCTCTTCTTCTCCGACCGAAACCTCACCCCACTTCTCAAGTGACCACAATATTCCGCAGCTTCCCTCACAATTTTGTCGTAGCTCATATCCATTTACCCAGAATCATTCTACCAGACTCGCATCTGTGCGGTACCCACAGCCTCCGCACACCCTAGATTTACTCGTCGAAGATCATCTTTAATATTCCCTTTTCACAAATGAGCATTTTGATCCATAATTTTAGCGACAATAGATACCTTCCTCTAGGTCCCTTGTAGAACTTCCTTTCTACGTCGTTGAATGATTTAACAGTGTCAAAAACAAACTCAGTAATGTATCCTACCAAAATGTTGTCTACCTAAACCTCGACAACCCTTGAAGCCTTATTGTTAACCCTACTCAATTGCTGGATCAGTTCCAGAGTCCAATGTTCAGGCTCACCTCCTTGGAAGTTCTTCTTCTGAAAAGTTAGTTGCGCCAACCATTCATAGAGTAGTATAGGAAACTCGCAGAAAAAATACCTCATGTATATCAGAGTAGATGTACTTCTGCAACCATTCGATCATCGACCTTCTAGGGTTCCGATTTTCTTCCTCAGAAAATTTGCGCATCTTCTTATGGAACCATTCTGTGATCTTCGAATTTTTCGGATGCCACAAAATTTCCTCTCTCCTTTTCACACTAGGGTGCCAGAAACAGAACCATTTGTTGACACAAATATGTCGACAAGGGTTCACTTCGCACTTGTGTCAACAAAACTCAACGCAATATCCCATATACATCATCCCGGAAAGGGTTTAGCCTTCCTAGCAACACCCGCAGAGCGAGTGAAGTCTCACCCGAGATATCTAACGGGGGCTATAGGAACCACGTTTCCGCAGATATGAGAGAACATGCATCATTCGCACTTAATCACAATGTAGTCCGAAGATCAACATAAACATCATTCACATACTAATCATATATACGCAATCACATAACAGCATATCTAAATGATCTGAGACACATAACAGTACTGCGACATTATAGATTCATACATTTACCATATTTAACCACGCTGGGACATACATTCCATTATACTGCGATAACACATAATCAATTACACTGCGACAAGTAAAAGAGACATAAACATAGACAAAACATTCTTTCTCCTCACTTATCAATCCGTCTTACATCGCAGGATCAACGATATACATCCATAAAACCAATATAGAAACAAATCCATAGATCAACATCAAGAAAAGACAAATAGACGTCGAAGGTTCAATCAGAGAGATACATTATGTTACTGAAAATATCCCGACAAAATATGATTATAAAAAATATGCTTAAGATAAATATTCCCTTAGGCTTACAATTCTACTCCTATTTATAGGATCACTTGGCCCACTTCGCAGAGTGACTCTTTAATTAATTAACTAAATAACCAACTACTCCGCGCTATCCGCTTATATTCCGCTTTATCCGCTCCGCGATTGGTCGTTTACCCTTGTTGTCGTCCCTTTCATCACCGAATGTACCAAAAATTATGTGCCTTGACCCTGTGCCAAAACTTCTCTCAAAGTCACTTGTCCTTCGATGAGCCAACAACCTTTGGTGATGAAATCCTTCTTCATTTGACTAGTGAAGGTATGATAGAGTCAATTATCAAGTTGGAAGTTGGGGCTATGTTCCAGGAGGGATAGGAACATATTCCACTCAACAAACAAGATCCAACTCAGGATTCAATTGCACTCACAATTTCGCCTTGGTGATACCTTAGGTTTTGGCCACTAAGATACTGGCGCCAAGTGTGGATAAGTGGTTTGGCATGGACAGTAAAGTTTTTTATCCACAAAAATTTGAGTGACTCTTTGTGGCGAGCATATACAACTATACCTCAGATTTCACGTTCTTGGGAATCACACCTTCTTATCCGGGTTGTCTTTTGACACTTGGTGATAACAAGATTTAAAAATACACTATAAGTCAACAATGCTATGTTTGAATCTAATGAAACTAGATTGGTGGGAATTTTTTGGATTCCTATCCCAATCAATCCTACTTGAATAAAATATTTTTTTATGAATTCTTGTGGAGGATTTTAGTTGGTTGGAGATTTACAAGTGCAATGTTGATTTTATGAGGTCAAAATTTGATTAAGGAGTGTGAGAGACGTATTTCAAACTTTCAAATAGTTCTGATCCATCAAGATCACTAAGAGCACGAGATGGATATCATACTGGATGTAAAAGAGTCTTCAGGTCTCTCAGTGTGTGCTTAAGTGGAAACCACACATTTGTTTTGAAAGAAAATGAAATTGAATATTGCCACTGATCTAAAAGAGAATAAAGTAAAGATACATGGGCATCTACTTTAATTCAACTCTAATCAAAATAACAATTTATCCAAGATGCTCAAATGAATAAAAGTGTGAAAATGAGGTATTTCAAACCTATCACCCTTTCTTTATTTTCCAAGATCACTAGGAGTGCAAGGCAAAGACAATACTTTGGGTAAAGGAGTCTTTAGGTCCTTCACTTGTGTAAAGAAAGTGAACTAAATTATCTTGCATAAAATAAATAAATAAGCAAGAAGCAAAAGATTTATAACTAGCGGTAGTCAAATATAATTGCTTATACTAACAATTTCAATGAGATGGCAAGTATTATCATTCATTCACTAGTGAGTACTAAGAGGCCGGTTGAAAGCCTCAAAGTATTTCAGCCTAGAGATTTCAAGACGTCACTTCTTTACTACCTATCTTGGGCTAAATTAGCTAATTACTAAAGAGAAATATATTGCATGTGAGTTATATCTTCTGGTTCATTAGGAAGCCATTGAAACTGTAGATGATTGTGAAAAACTGAGATAAAAATCAAATAAATAGACAGTCGTGTGGGTTTTATGCTTACAGTCACGCTACGTGCTAGTACAGATAAGAGAAATCAGCGCAAAGTGCAAGTACAATGAAGAAAAACTACGTAGTTGTATCGCATGGGTTACAAGACAGTTAATCCGCGCGATTAGTGCATTTGTTTCTTCAAAAGCCACGCTATGTAGTGCACTCAGGAGGCTGAGATTTGTGCTATTGATAAAAAAATTGATTTTGAGCATAGGGATTCATAATTATGGTTGTTTATAGGCTAGAATTATTTCTCCTACACCTGCACAACACCGTAAATTATCTATCTAACAAAAGACAACTAATTCAACATAAAATGAACAAAAATAGAGTGGAGTCGCCATAAACACTATTGAGGGAAAAATGGAACAAGGGTGAGAAATATTCTCTAATATCCTTGAAAGTTTCATCCAAGGAAACAATAGTAGCTATGGGTTAGGCAAACCAAGCACCCACAAGCTACATCAACTTCAACAAGCCTAAACTAAGCTAAAATGTTGCTCCTTGAGGAAGGAGGAAACAATGGAGAAACTCTTGCCTCTTAGGGGAAGAGGACAAGGGATATTTATGTATGCCAAGATGAGGTAGGAATGAGATTGAAAGAGGAGATATAAATGTGATTCCTACAACATAACTTAGCTCTAAATTTATTCCTCTAGAATGCATGCCCATGGATTCCTTTTATAGGCCAAAGGGTGGTCAAGAAACATCTATATCAAATTTGAACTCCCTCCTCCTTTGAAATGGTTCACAAGTACATGAGAGGGGCTATTCAATTCCCCCAAGCATGTGAGAGGTCCTAATTCAAATTTTGGAGCTAAGATAGACGTTTTAAGCCTTTAATGCACCACATGAATTTGTGGTCCCACCATTTTATCAATCGTGCAGGCATCAAGGGAAAAACCGTATAGGGTCGTGCTAGTGTCTGTATAGATAACTCACACTATATAAGGCGGGGTTCCAGTGCTTGAAGTCGTGGTACTGTCCCTTTAGACTGTTTTTGGAATTCTAAGGCTCAAATTGTTTTTTGGATCTGATGAGGATGTCTTAGGTGAGTTGCATTATGTATGTTGATGATTCCTTTCTACAAGATTATCCTAAATGTTGCAAGCATGCAATATTTAAGAATTAAAAATACCCCTAATTTATGATATCCATAAGCCATTGCTACGAAGATCATGAGGTCCCAATTAGCTAATTTTTCAATTTTTGGGGTTTTCAGGTACCCTTCCTACTTGGTACACCTATTTATCCATCAACAAGCACACCACCTTTAATCCCTTTATTTACAAAATATAGCATAGGGAAAACCTAATAGAATAAATGATTGGATACCTTGGGTGAAAAAGGGAGGACCTTCGACTTATTTCCTTAGGTATGTATTTGAATTCATGTGCAGATCCTATGCCATAGTTCTAGTGGAAGAAATAAGAAGGATTCCTATTGAGATCATGCCTTATCTACAACTTGGAGAAGCCACAGAAAGGGGAGATTAGTTCCTAGGGGATAAATTTATTGTTATCATATTGCATGGGAACCAATTGTGTTAGAACATAATTATCCTCTCCATAGGATCAATCTCTGACCGAGGGACTTAGATATTGGTCTCATGTTTACATTGGTCCAAATTTGACTCAATTTGACCATTTGAGTCACTAGAGAGATTCATCCCTAGATTCAAGGGGGTAATATTCTATTTATGGACTATGGAAGTGATCCTCAAAGTGTATTTTTGGCATGTGGGGGCACATTCCTTTAATTAGGGTCTCTTTCCATGATTTTAGGGTCCCACATTGCATGTTGGAATTGTGGAGTTATTCTATGGAGTTAACTCCACTAATCAAGGATTACAAGTGCCCTCATTTTCTATTCTAAGCTAGTAGAACCCTCCCCTCCTTGAGTGTTTTTAGAATATTCTTCACATGCATGATTTAATCATGCAATTGTTCCTTGATTTTAGGTGTCTAATTAAGTCCTAACTAGGTTTTCATGCACTATTTCCTACCTAAGTGATTCGAGTTTCCTATATGTAATGATCGATTCATTCTTATACAATATAATGGAATAATGTGTTTATGGAATATATTTGCATCTCTTATTTATTGTTGATGAATTTCACGATTTTGTCACTTGTTTAATCACTTATAAATTATATTACTACTTTTTTTAGTTTCTAGATATTGTGCTACAAAATCTTATATGGTATTAGAGCTACATGGATTTTAAAGAAGTCAATATACAAGATTTGAAGGTTGAATACACTTTCATGAGTGCACCAGTTGAATGGATATTTCTCCTGAGAAAATCCTTACCCCCTTCAATTACTTTGGATGGAAATCAAGAATTGAAATTCTATTGCGAATGAACGGACTCCATAGGATCACTATGGGAACCAAGGTAGAGCCTAATTCAACTGTAGATAAGTCAAAGTATCTGAATAGAATGTATGAAACCTTCATATTACTATGTTACTTAGTATCTTTGGATATCCTATAGCACATTGAATTAGAAAAATATCCAAATGGAAAGTGGACCAAGTTGTCTAGCCTTTTCGGGAAGCAAGATGAGACGAGAGGCCACCAATTGGAGATTGAGATCCTCAATATGAGCCTTGGTTACTTAAAATAAATCCATTAACTATTCATAAAATTTAGTTATATATTACTTCAACTCAATATGTGCAAAATAGACAAAATTAATGATTAGTTAGTTTTGTCAATTTTATCAAAATTGGGACCAAATTATTCTATTTTTGTCTCCTCATTCCATTCAACAAGATTGGAACTTGGTGCTATATGGAAGATGGATACATTGGATAATTTTGTAGCCTCAATTCTCTAATAAATATAATCTCAATCAAATGGGTTTCCCAAGGTCCTCTAAGGCACATTCCCTCGTTTCCAATCAGGGAAACAAGAAGATGAGCAAGGAGAAACCACAATTCAAAGGAAAATAGGAGCACAATCCAAGAGAGAGGCACTAGAAAATTCGTCCTCTAAATATGGAAAGACAAAGAAGGAGAAGGAATTATGTACATAATGTAGGAAGGGTCCACATAGAGAACAAGATTGCAAGTACAATAGGTTCAATGAAGAAGCAGAAGAGGAGAATCACAACAAAGCAACTGAAAGACCATGGAACAAATAGATGCCATCCACTTGTAGTAATTTTTATTTCAACTCCATCCTTATGGGTCATAGACTTTGAAGCGTCAAATCACATGGCATTATTCGAGGACATTTTTTCTTCCATATAGTCATGCACAAACCCTACCATCTTGGGAGATGCACCTGTTCAAATCATCCATTTAGTTGAGAAATAATATTTTGCAGGTCTAGATGAATAGGTGATCAATAGATTTTGACAGTGTATTGGAGAAATTTTTTTAGATCAAGATCTTGGAGATAATACACTAGTTCAAATCTATCTCAATTGAGGGATAAATTGTCACAAATAAAGTTCTTATTGATGAATATCTAAAAAATTTCTCTTCAATTACCTCAATTTCTACATCTTTTACTCCTACATTTACAGAGTTCCTCATTAAGGCTTCAAAGGAGTTCCTACATTCGAAACTTGGAGTGCTAAAGAACCATTACTGAAGCACTTCAAAGTGTTTGGATTTCATGAATGTAATCACATTCCTTCCAAGAGAAGAAGGGATTTGGATCCACAAAATATTGCAGACATATGCACAAAGTCCTTCATCGAGAATCAATTCACATAGTTGCAAGCTTTCTTGGGATTGAAGGCATCTTCAAAGTAGGTTACCTAGTCTACTCAACCAAAATTCTCTTTTTTTTAAGGGGGTGGGTTCCTATGAGGTTTTCCCTCTTCCCTCATCCCTAGATTCCGGGGATTAACCAATTATTCTTGGACTATGGAAGTGATCCTCAAAGTCTATTTGATAACAATCTTCAGTGCAGGGTTGTGTCTACACTAATTTGACTATTATTCTAAGAGCTGGTGAGTCTCTACGTCAGCATTATGAAAAGATGATCACAAGTTATTTTAAATCTAGATTCATTCATCCATTTAAGACAAGAAAATTTAAGATCTACAACCATTTAACAGTTTAAATCACACAATGCAAGCAACATTTCAACATCATAATGGCAGAAACTTGAATCTATTCATAGTAGAACAATGGATAAATACATCCTTATCGTGACATTAGACATGCATCCTTCCTCCATTGACATGAGCTTTCCTTCCTTCACACTTTCTTTTGAAGAATTTGAGCTCTTTCTCCTCCTTCAGAATCTTTCCAGCATTCCTTTGCTCTCTCTTTCTGTGTCCTTACCATGCCCCAAAGCCTTTCTTATATAACATTGGGAAATGTGCCTTAGGTTTCTCTTTTGAGTGTGGGATAATCCATTTAGATTATTTTAGCTTGAAAACCCACTTTTCATAGTTTTTAGGCTTTTTGCACCATTTAGAATTATTTAAGCACAATTAATGCATTTTTTAGAGAGGATTCATCTCTGTATGAACTTGTGTCATGTCTTCCTACTGTAGCTGAATGGTAAAAATGCGCTTCTTCTGTCACTTGACTAAGGGTGTTAATTTTATTGTTAACACTATTTTTGGCATGTGGGGGTGCATTCCTTCAATTAGTGTCTCTTTCCTTGAATTTAGGGTCCCACACCGCATGTTTGAATTGTGAAGTGATTCTAGGGAGTTAACTCCAGATAAAGGACTACAAGTGCCCTCCTTTGTTATTATGAGCTAGTAGTGCCCTCCTTATGTGTTTTTATAAAATTCCTCATGCATGAGTTAATCATGCAGTTGCCCTTGCTTTAGGTGTTTGAACCTCCACTTGTACACTTATGTGATTTATGAGGTTGTTAACTCATCCGTGAGAGATTGCATGGCTAATTAACGGAATTCGAGCTCTACTTAAGTCTTAACTAGGTTTTCATGCACTAGAGACCAATTTGAATTGCCTACCTAAGTCAATCAAATTGCCTATATGTAAAGAATGATTCATTCTTATACAATACAATGGAACGATGTGTTTCTGAAAGAGATTTTGCATCTCTTCTTTATTGTTGATGAATGTCATGATTTTGACACTTGTTTAATCACTTGCAAAATATATTACTACTTCTTTTATTTTCTAGATCTTGTGCTACAAAATCTTATAAATCGACCCCTCATAGGATGCCTAAGTTGCTGACACCCAAAGTATTTATATTGGAATATGTAAAGCAAATGGCTGAAGTGAGTAAACTACATTTTATAAAACCAAAGAAGAAGGGTAGTTTCTGGTTTTTCCTTCCCAATAGCGATGTGGGGGGGGGGAGAAATAAATGATAGAAGGGAGATTAAAAAGGCATTAGAGGTTCTAAATGGTATTAACCTTCCCCTAGGTCATCCATGGAGGTATGACCCCCATATACTAATTGAAGAAGAGAAAGGGAGAAAACTAACAAATGTTGGTTGTGGATCCAGATCTTCTAGTCTCATAGATGATATTGTATCAGCCGTGTTTGTACCCCAGTTTTATATGATATGTAGGTGGACTATATGGTCACCCCAGCGGGGGGGCATCGCCCCCCCATGGGGTTCCATGGGGGACCATCCCCCCTGGCTGGGGGGTCCGGGGGCAGCGCCCCCGAAGAAAATTTTTGGGGCTGTTTTTGCCAGCTGTTTTGCGGGCCCATGGTTTTGGGTATCCCGTGGTATTTTCCCATTGTATTTCCCTTATAAAATAAAGACATTGTAATACGGCTAGGCATGATGATGTATTAGGTTTTATGCATTGTAAAGATCTTTGAGATCAGGAGAGAGACTGTGAAACATAGAAGAGGAAGTGCAACGGTTGTGATGCAGGTTGTATCCCTTCACCTTGCTGGACGGTAATAATAATAAGGACTAACAAATTCAGTGTGGATGTAACCCAAGTTGGGTGAACCACGATATGTCTGTGTCTCTCTTGTAATGTGTATGTGTGATTATATTTTCATTTCTGT
Source organism: Larix kaempferi (assembly GCA_027924585.1). NCBI lineage: Eukaryota > Viridiplantae > Streptophyta > Pinopsida > Pinales > Pinaceae > Larix > Larix kaempferi. Next base: position 4,972,614 of record BSBM01001130.1, on the reverse strand, counting down.
TTATTGTTATTGCTCTGTGATCCTTTTTTTCTAACAACAAATCCCCGGGATCTTGAGAGTAGGTCAGAAATTGAAAAAATGGCAAATAGAGAATCATAGGAGGAGTTTGAAGGTATTTTGAGGGGTGAGGTTGAACCCCATAAGGTGACAAATCAAGAATTGCCATATCCCACTCTAGAAATTCTAGAAGACCCTACATATTTCACCTTCTATAGGCCATGGGGATCCATAATTACCAAGAAGGACATGGCCTTTGAAGCTCCCCCAAAACAAAAAAATGTTGAAGTTAACGAAGATGGATTCAATATGCACAAGAGGGGAAACTGGTGGAAAATGAGGACATACTTACATAAGGAATATGTACCATAACCTGAACCTTCCTAAGGATAAAATGTTCAACAAATTATATGAAGATATCCATGAATATGAAGAGGGAAATATTTAGATGATGAGGATGGAAGAAATGGGAGAGGTAGTGACAATGAAAGAAGGGGTAAAGAAGGAAAAAAAAGGAACCAGTGCACCCCAATAGAACAACAACCAAAGGATTCCCTACCATATCCTAAGCCACTCCTGATCATGCAATCTATAGCTTATTTATAGGACACATGACTGGGAAAAGAGGGCCAAGGAATTATAAATACCATCACCCTATAGAAAACACCAACAAAACTAGGATTGGGGCAGACTCAAATGCACCTTCAATAGAGAAAGTTGATTTGTTTGAGACATTTTCCCACTATCCCATATTACTCAACAGTGGGGACCAATAGTAGTAGAAGGAACCTCCTCCGCACAAGCCATAGTGGAAGATCCCAAATATAAGAAGATTTTCCTCCAAATTTTAACTAGGAAAGCTCTATCCTCACAATAGGTGAGGAAACCCCCATAGTGGAGCAACAACCTCCAAGAAAAGAAGGGGTTATTGAAGAGAAGAATCCAAGAGAAGAAGGGGTTATTGAAGAAAAACCTCTAAGAGAAGAAATCATTATTGAAGAAGAACCTCAAGAAGAGGAAGGGATTATTGAATAATAGCCTCGAGGAGAAAAATGACTTGTTGAGGGAAAAACTCAAGAAGAGGAAGGAATTGTTGAAGAACAAACCCAAGAAAAGAAATGGATGATTGACGAATACCACCAAGAGGAAGAGGAAAGACCCCCCATCACCTCAACTATAGAAAATAATCACTAACATGGGTAGGATGGGAAAATAAAAGTAGATGATTGCCTTGTACAAGAAGAGTTCAAACCAAAGAAGATGAAAATGTGGTCCCCAAGTCATGAATCCACATAGAAAATTATGTAGGATATCCTACAACTATCCAAGAGAACAAAACAAGAATCCCTTGATTCAAGTAGTTCTTAACAAAAGGGAGACTCTTTTGTCCACTCCTAACCTCATCATCCTTCTCTTAATTTGACTAACATATTTGCACCTGCAACTTTTGAATGAACCACTACACCCAATACTAGATCTTCTTAGGGGTAAAAGTATCAAATTACCTGGGTTTATGTTATACAACCAATGGATACCTTCAATCCATTAGAAATGTTAAGAGAATAAAAAAGAAGGAGAGTTGAGACTCAATAGGGAATGGCGACCACAACTACCATGGAATCCCAAGCACAAGCCAGACCCTTACCAAGGTATAATAATTCCACTGGACAATTCACTGTGACTTTTGTTACCCTTTTTCCTCATTTATTTCTCCATTTTGTCTACCTTTTTCCTACAAAAACAAGTTTTTGATGGATAAGATAAAGCAATGACATTAGGTATTCTCATATTTATATAGGATTTTCATTTTGGATGTATAGATAGAGGAATTTCATATTCTTTTGACTATGATAATGAAGTGATTGTAGATCTCGACCTAAGGGTTCGTTGGATAAGTTTTATATAAAACAGGTGCCACAAATGTTGCAATAAGATGCTACAAGTAAATGCCAAGGAAACATTCTCCATGAGAGTTGTTTGAACAACCTCAACAACCAAGCAGTTGTCTCCCAAATTGGCTCCAAGAATTAAAGGATACAACTCAAAGGGTTTAACTGAGTAAATTTATCCAATATTTTTATGAGCATAAATGTAATGCTCATATATTTTTAGATCAATAGTTGGGTATTTTGAATCATGGATCATGCTTAGGATCCATGATTCTACCTTTTAAGGCTTATAATTTATGATGCATCTCTATATATAAAGGGGGATTTGTACATCCTCTAAACAACTTAAGTATTTTGTTGTTATTCTGATCGTGGAACATATGTTGCATTCCATTATTTAATACAAACAACATGGCCATTTAGACTATGGTCTTTATGTGTTCTTTGTGAACTTAGTGGATAATGATTGAGAGTTAATATTATACTCTATTCAGAGGAGGAGGGACCCCTCTTGTGAGTAGGTATCATTCCAGTATTTTATGTGTGATTTTGTTATGCATAATAATGTGACATAGATTGAAGGATTTTGATGTGTGTGGTTTTGAATATAGATGCGTAATTTCATTATAGCAACTAGAATACAATCTGTTGAATTATTTTATTGTGTATGAAGGATTGGAAAACATTGATTCATGTGATAAAGTATTACCATAATGATCCCCTGTTCTCGATCATACCTTAGAAGGATACTGAATGTAGACTTGTGTAGGATTGTTAAGGGTTGTTTCTATTTACATAATCATGTTTTCACTATGTGTTTATTTATATGTGTGATTAATGATTATATGATCTATGATCAACTATGGTCACAAGGTACTAATCTGAGTGATATTGTTAAGTTTTGTTTTGGCCACTAGCTAATAACTGAAATTTGTGTGGTGTGTAGCTCATAGCCTGGTACTAATAGATTCTCTTAAATGTTTTTGAGAAATTAAAGAATGGTTTTGATTGATTGCATGATTTTGTGTGATTTATCACTATACCGCAATACATGACAAGAAAAATCAATGCATGATTAGGAATTACATCATACACATACAGTGCTGACATCCTTGAAATAAAAGGTTGACCGTGGTTTGAAAAGTTATTTGATTATGTAATTGCTTATTTTTTTAAACAATTAATTTGCTCAACATTTTGGTGTCATTTCTGAGGAGGTTGTTGAAGCTACACCATCATAATCTATCATTTATTTTTGTACATTGTGTTAAGGACTCCTTTGGGACAATAATTGTTGGAATAAAACCCTCAGTATATCTCATACCTTTTTTTTTCTTTGCATTCAGAAGCATAAGTGTGATGACTTGAATGTAGGGAAAAAGGAACTATAATATGAGAGGTAAGAACCTGCGGCCTCACTCTAATTTCTTCTAGAAATGAGTTCCTACTATTTTATATTCAAGGCATGTAGGTTGCATGTATCATAAAAGAAATTTTACAGCATGTGGTGCAGTAAGAAAAACTCATAACACTAACCATTTTGCAGGTAGAAGAGGATGAGGTGGAAGATCAAATACTTGAGGATGAGGAAATCCCCTACTAAGAATTCTGGATAATATTGCAAGGGATGAATCATCTGCATCAGCTGAATAAGTGTTGTACATGAATAGAAGGTCAAGGTTACATGGATGAATTGATTAGTGGGAAGTGATATCTAGAAATTGAAGCTCACCACAATCCTGTACAAACCAATGCGCTCTATTTGCTTACAAGAATCAAGGGTTGGTGGGAATATGTTCTTATGGGACACCTTTGGAAATATTGATATTTCAGAAGAAACTATGGCAGAAAATGAAGAAGTTGGATTCATTGTAACTTTTTAGTTTCCAATTGGAGAACTCATAGGAGAGGCACCAATGAAGAGTATTCCTCTTTCAACATTTCCCACTTTTTGTGAACTGTCCATAGAGGATCCTAATACTTTCCTCTTTGAATTTGATATCTTATGTTGGAGCTATGACTATCTTTATAGTGCATAGAAATTGAAATCATTTCCTTCTACATTGTGTTATATTTTAAGCATTAATTCAACATGCTATAGGATCTTCACTGAGAGAATAACATGTACAGTATATCAATGCATAACAATCATATCAAGCATGTCAAGCATCACAAGAATCAAAACCATGAGACAATGGACACACATATTTTTCCGTGGGGAAAACCCTAAGGTGAAAAACCCCACAACTTCCTCAGAGATAGATAGAGTAATGGCTCAACCAAAGTACAAGAGATAGTCTCCTACTATGCAGCTGATCCTCCTCCTCCAATGTGTGCCACTTTCTAAGTGAGAGAAGAGTGAGTTTTGAGATGATCAAAATAGAGAATCCCGACTCTCTATTTATACTTGTCCTGACCTGCCTAATTACTTATGGGGATGACTTGTCTAACTCAGCCTAATAACCCATCGGTAAGTTAATCTACTTGCGACACTTGTCAATACAAATGATGACACTTCCTTATAGAGGAATAACACATCTCTTATAAGGGTACAATAAATATATATATGAAATACATTTCGAAGTTACATATACATCAACACTCCCTCTTAACTAGGAATGTATTTCTCAACAGAGATCATCAAGGACAAGTCTTCTTATCTGGATCATCGTCACAGCTGTTGCTATCTCATCCAATCTATGAATCTACTCGTCATAGGAAGTTCTACAGAGCCAGTACTTTTTCATACTGGATGTAGGCCCACCACCTGTAGATCTTCATCATTACTGGTCATACTGTGGAATCCTCAGGACTCATCACGTGTGTCTGCAAAACCTCGCAAGAGCATCCCAGTCGTTTTACAAGCACACAGCTCAACCTATCGAATCTCTCAGGATCTTTTACATGCCACTGCACAACCTGTCCACGACCACATAGTATCAAACTGATACTTCACCATACATCCAACTGATGTATATCATCACATGACCAACCTGATCATCATTATCATCTGTGAGCAAGACATCAAGTAGGTACACCTCAGGACTGATTACACTGCCTTTGCAAAACCTGTGTACCAAACTATCACATCAATGTCTTCAGATCACCACAAATTCCACGGAGCACAACCCAGATGCACACACACACAACACTTACACTCACCAGCATGGGAGGACCAACCTACTACCATATGGGAAAGGCTAACAACACTTACATCAACGACCATGGGGGGACCAACCTACCACCATGTCAGAAAGGCACAACACTTACATCAACGACCATGGGAGGACCAACCTACCACCATGTCAGAAAGGCACAACACTTACATCAACGACCATGGGAGGACCAACCTACCACCATGTCGAAAAGGATTTAACACTTATATCTCACCATAGGAGGACTAAACTGCCACTATGTGAGAATGGTTCAACACTTACATCTCACCATGGGAGGACTAACTTGCCACCATGTGAGAATGTCCCAACCCTTACATCTTACCATGGGAGGACCAACCTACCACCATGTAAGAATGGCTCAGCCCTTACATCCTGCCATGGGAGGACTAACCTACCACCATGCAAGAATGGCTCGACCCTTACATCCTGCCATGGGAGGACTAACCTACCACCATGCAAGAATGGCCTAGTGTGCATCTGTGTCTCCGGACTTCATCACTTCCCTCTGGAAGGCATCTCGATCTGAAGTACACCAAGTCTCCCTCTGAAGTATTCAAACTTCACTCTGGAAAGCGGATTGGTCAACACATCGGCTATCTGCTCGTCTGTCGCAACATATAGGAGCTTCACAGCTCCCCTCTACTCCATATCCTTGATATAGTGGAAATTGATCTCAATGTGCTTCAACCTGTCATGGAACACTGGGTTCTCTAACAACTTCACACAACTCTGATTGTCACAATATATACAGGTAGCACTCAACTGGAGATCAAACAAATCAGACAGTAGCTTCCTAAGACATACTGCCTCACAACTAGCTGAACAAGATGCGACATACTTTGCTTCAGCTGTACTCAGTGCCACACAAGATTGCTTCCTACTAAACCAAGAGATCACACCTGATCCCATACTGAAGCAGCACCCCGAAGTGCTCTTCTGATCAATGGCACTTCCTACCCAATCCGAATCAACATAACCCTCCAGGTTAAACTTTTGATTCGCCTCATACTTGAGCCCATAATCCACTGTACCCTTCAGGTACCTCAGAACATGCTTTGCAGCTATCAGGTGAACATGTCTCGGATATGTCAGATACTGGCTCAAGGTGTTCACTGCAAAGAAAATGTTTGGCCTCGTATTTGTCAGGTACATAAAGGACCCAATCATCTGACGATACATCATAGCATCAACCGGCTCAGAAGAAGCATCACACAGAAGCTTCAGGTTCGATGCCATAGGTGTGGCCATGGACTTGCAGTCCATCATCCCAAAACTCTTTAGGATCTTTACTGCATACTTCCCTTGTCCAAGGAAGATCCCATCTGCACTCTGCCACACCTCCATACCAAGAAATTAGTGCATCATACCCAAGTCCTTCATCTCAAACTCGGTATCCAACTTCCTCTTCGTATCGGAAATCAGTCTATCCTCACCTATCAGAAATAGGTCATCCACATACAATAGTAGAATCACTGGATTTCCCTCCTCAACATTGTAGTAAAGGTTGGACTCCGCTTTACTCTTGGTAAATCCCAAACTGGATAGGAAGCCATCTATCCTTCCATACCAGGTCCTGGGTGCTTGTTTCAAACCATATAGGGCTTTCATCAGTTTGCACACATGTGTTCCTCTATCATGTGTCTCAAACCCGAGTGGCTGCTCCACGTACACTTCCTCTTCAACTACACCATTCAAGAAGGCTGACTTGACATCCATCTGGTGTACCTTCCATTTCATTACTGCAACCAGAGCAAGTGCTGATCTAATGGAAGTGTATCTGGCCACAGGAGCAAAAGTCTCTTCATAATCAATTCCTTCTTTCTGGGAGAAGCCACGAGCTACAAACCTAGCTTTGTATTTCTTGATGCTACCATCTGCAACATGCTTGACCTTATAAATCCACTTGGAAGTTACCACAGACTTCCCATCTGGTCTTGGGACCACATCCCAAACATCATTTTTCATAATAGATTGGTATTCTTCGATCATAGCATCCTTTCATTCTTTCTTTTCTGCAGCTTCTTCATAACTGGAAGGTTCTTTATCCATGATGTCACAGAGTAAAGCAACATAAATAGTATGTGACTTTGTCCTTTTCCTTTCTCTGTGTTCTTCTTCTGGAATGCCAAATCTCTCTGCATCTTGGATGAGCTCTCTAGCCCATGTAGGTTTCCTCTTGTGAGGATTATTCTCACGAGGTGGATCCATAGGTTCTTGTGGATCTTCCATTTCTCGATCTTCTTCAGGAACTGCTTCATTCATTGTGGTGTCTTGAGTTCTGGATATTCTGGGTTCTTCATTGTCTTCAACAGGTGTCTTTCTCGATTTGTGATAAGCTGAACTTTCATCAAATGTTACATCTCTGCTGATGTCAATCTTCTTGAATCCAGGAAAGTAGATTCTATAAGCTTTCGAGCTTTCACTATAACCCACAAATATACCCTTCTTTCCTGAAGGATCCAATTTTGTCCTTTTCTCTTTTGGGATGTGAGTGTATACTGGACAACCAAATATTCTGAGATGGCTCACTTTTGGTTTCTTACCAGTAAACACTTCTTCTGGTGTTTTGTTGTCAAGTATCTTATGGGGTGTTCTGTTCCACACATATACAACTGTCCTTGTTGCTTCAGCCCATAGGTGCATAGGTAAGTCTTGGTCATGAAGCATTTCCCTTGTTGCTTCAGCCCATAGGTGCATAGGTAAGTCTTGGTCATGAAGCATTTCCCTTGCTGCTTCCATGATTGTTCTATTCTTCCTTTCAACAACCCCATTCTGCTGTGGATTGTAAGGAGTAGTCAACTCCCTCTTAATCCTTGAATCACTGCATAACTTCTTGAAGTCTCCTGAAGTAAATTCTCCGCCATTGTCAGATCTGAAGATCTTGATCTTCAAGTCAGTTTGGTTTTCTATCAAGGCTTTGAATTCCTTGAAATTGTTAAACACTTCATCTTTGTTCTTCAAGAAGTAGATCCAAGTATTCCTAGATAAGTCATCAATAAAAGAGACATAGTATACATACCCACTCAGAGAACTGGATGACATGGGATCGCATACATCAGAGTGGATAATATCCAAGATTCCTTTTGCCTTGCTTTCACTGCTTGGAAATGTCTTCTTTGTATTCTTTCCCTTTGCACAACCTTTGCAAATGCCTTCATGCTTTGTCTGGATTTCAGGAAGACCTTCTAATGCTTTGCTTGCAATTGGTAATGCTCTGTAATGCATGTGTACAAGTCTTCTGTGCCAAAGTTCACTTGGCTCTACTGAATCATGGACCATGGCTTGTTCTAGATGGCCCTTCAATTTGCATAATCCTCCCTCTTGCTCTCCAATCACAACTGCATCATCTATAGTCTTACCCTTAGGCCACATTAGGACTTGGCCATCTATAAATGCAACCCGCATGCCTTTTGCATCTAATGCAGATATTGAGAGTAGATTCTTCTTGAGACCTGGAACATAGAGTACATCTTTCATCTTCATAGACTTTCCAGAGTCTAGTGTATAGGAGGCTTCACCACTCCCTTTTATGGGATACTGGTAGTCATGTCCAAGATTCACCTTGTGGGGTGAATCATGTTCAGATAGATTCACAAAGGATTCTTTGAATCCTGTCATATGTTTGGAAGCCCCATTATCTATGAGCCAATCATTACTTCCATGAGTAATGGTTCCGGTGAGAGCATAAATCAAAACATATTCTTCATCACTTGAAGAATCTTCACTATCTTCTCTAGCCCTCTTCCTGGGATGTTCATCATCCTCTGCAGCATGAGCATGATGTCTTCTTTTGAATTTCTTCTTCTTGTGAGTACCCTCTTTCTTATTCTTAGGGAAATCTCTGGCATAGTGTTCCTTATCATCACATGTATAGCAACGGACATGGGACATGTCCCTTCGATGTCTGGGACTACTTCTTTGATTCTGATATTTTCCTTTCTTTCCATGATGGTGAGATTTCTTGTCACCATGTCTTTTGGAGTGAGCTATGAGTGCTTGGTCTTCACTCCCCATCTTCTCTTCTCTAGCTACAATTCGAGCTTCTTCCTGTGAGCATTCTTCCCATAGTCTACTGAAAGAGATAAGTTTCTTTCTAGCACAAATTCCTTAGATGAAGGAATCCCATGACCTAGGGAGGCCATTAAGAGTGGTCATCACCACTTCTCCATTTTCTATATCTTCACCCACACCTTCAAGTTGTTCTTTTATCTGGGAGACCCTTGAGAAATATGACTGCATAGTATCTGCATTCTGGATCTTGATATTCTTCAATTGATTCCTCAGGGTCATCTTCCGATTTATGTTCTTGCCTTCAAATAGTTTGGTCAAGGAATCAAACATCTCTTTTGGTGTCTTTAGGGATGACACATGAGGGATGAGATGATCTTTAATAGAATCAACAATGATCCTCTTTGACTTAACCAAATTCCTCTTGTCAAGAGCCTTAGCCTCTTCTCCCTCTGGGACAGGGACCTCTTCACTTATATAAGTATCCAACTCATTCTCTTCAAGGATTAACCCAATACTGTACTTCCATGCTCAGAAGTTATCAGCTCCTTCAAGCTTACCCACAAGCTTGGTGTGGTGAGACATCTTAAAGAGTACTTCAAATGGAAATAGAAAAGATTTAGGTCTTACCACTTGATTGCTGAAAACTGGATCTGGTGCCGGATTAGGGTTTGCATTTTTCGGAGATCTACACAACCAAAAATCTTGATCCAAAGCTCCAACCTTATAATTTTCCAAGGAGCTTCCAGCTGTGTCTTCAGATTTCAGAAATTCCTATTTTTGAGGAAACCCTAATTTTTAGGGCCAAAACTAAAAGTGCTCAGAATTGAATTCTGATTGGACAGATAGATTCACCTCGTTGAGGAGAGTCAATACATCATATTACTTTTCCAAAATATATGGAGAGAAACCCAAAAACAAGAAGCCCTAGCTTTCGCAACTGCACAGTGTCTCCTTCTCAGGTTAGCTCTCATACCATGTTTGATTTTAAGCATTAATTCAATATGCTATAGGATCTTCACTGAGAGAATAACATGTATAGTATATCAATGCATAACAATCATATCAAGCATGTCAAGCATCACAATAATCAAAAGCATGAGACAATGGACACACAGATTTTTCCGTGGGGAAAAACCTAAGGTGAAAAACCCCACAACTTCCTCAGAGATAGATAGAGAAATGACTCAACCAAAGTACAACCAAAGTACAACCAAAGTACAATAGATAGTCTCCTACTATGCATCTGATCCTCCTCCTCCAATGTGCGCCACTTTCTAAGTGAGAGAAGAGTGAGTTTTGAGATGATCAAAATAGAGAATCCCGACTCTCTATTTATACTTGTCCTGACCTGCCTAATTACTTATGGGGCTGACTTGTCTAACTTAGCCTAATAACCCCAGTTATATATATATCGGGCCGACACCCACATCAGGTAGTCTAATAACCCATCATCAAGTTAATCTACTTGCGACACTTGTCAATACAAATGATGACACTTCCTTATAGAGGAATAACACATTTCTTATAAGGGTACAATAAATATATATATGAAATACATTCTGAAGTTACATATACATCAACACATTGAAGGGTGTAGCATTGGGGTAGTTTATGGGACTTGGAGGACAAACCATACATACTTGGGATGACATGAAGAAGACATTCCTTTAGAAGTACCAGGATTACTACAATGTTAAGGATCTTCGGGAAGAAATTTTCAAAATGACTCAAAGGAATGAAGAAAGTCTAGAGGATTACATCAAAATGTTTCAATACAATCTGTAGATATCCAAACACAAAAACTTAGATAAAGAATCCTTGAGAACAATTCTAATCAAAGGTTTGAAAGAAGAGTATGTTGAAATCCTGATCCTCCTAGGGAAGGGTGATATTTTAAAAGTTGTTTATAACTAAATATATGAAATATGTAGAATTTATTCAAGAGGAACAATAAAATAAGGGAAAATCATTCAAGAAGACATACCGAGAGCCACAAATTCAACCATAAGAGGAGTTACACGCGTTAAATTAGGTAACTTGTTGGATAATTTTAAATCTGATATTTTAAGCTCTTTAGCATCTCAAATTGACACCTTGTAGATTAAGAATAAATGAGAAGAGATGGAAAAATCCATGGCTACTTTATGTCCCAAGTGTAGAAAAAAACACCCCTTAAAGGAGTTTCCCATGAACAACATCAAAATCTATGGCATTTGTGAGATAGAACATCCGACCAACAAATGCCCATATCTACCTCATTTGAAAGCAACATATGAAGGAACAAAAACAGACTCAGAATAATCTTGCTTCATAACTCCTGAGAGGCCTTGGAAGCCTTAACCAATAGGTATGACTCAATATCCCACTCAATTTTCTAATAATTATTGGAATAATAATCAATTTCAGTATTCCCCCCAATAATTGCAATATCTTTCTTAGTGGTATTCCCTTGCACCCTAGGCACCATGGCCACAGTAACCAAATTAGATCTATCAATGGACACATGGATGTCATGGGTCATCTTCTAGAAACCAACCATTTACCATGAAACAACCTCTACCACCTCAACAAGAGAAATTGCAACTGCATATCAATAATCCTCCTCCAAGGCCTCAATTTCCTGCACAACCAAATCGTAACCCAAACACCAATAAAGAAGTTCAACCTGCTTATATCATTGATCTGTCAAGTTATCGCACCTATTTTATCTCTCCTGTATAATTTCAAGAAATACATATCAAATCCAGGAGAGTGTTGAATGAGGGGAATCCCCCTATTATCCTAGAACATGAAGAAGAGGAGATTCAACAACCAGAACTAGATCACTCTGAACAACAATATGAATAGAAACCTTTAGAAACAACACAATTTAGTCCACCTAGAATTTCAAACCATCCATTGATGAAAGGGGTTTCTCAGCCTCCTCCTTATACTGATAGGTTAGGACTAATAAAACCCCCCATGCAAGCCAAGTTCAAGTTATTAGGGGAACTGTGAAATGTGTGTGTTGAGATTCCTTTGTTCTAGGAAATTAGGGACATTTTGATGTAGGCTAAAACTATTAGAGAATTATGTATTAAAAATCCTAGTAGGAGGCCAAAAGATCCCCCCACGGTGCATGTAATTGGTCAGTTAGATCACTTAATGCTTATAAAGGTTTTGAACCCCAAATATAAATATCCTAGCTATACAATAGTTTATGTTTACATCAACAATGTTCATATACCAAAATCCTTAATTGACCTTCTGGTTTCCATCAACATAATGACCAAGGAGACATTGAAATATCTTGGACTATTCCCTAAGGAAACAACTACACTCTTAGAATTAGTTGATTGATCTACCATAGGCATGAGGGAATCCTGTAGGACATAGTTATCTTTGCAAGATCGTGGGAATAACCATCTAACTCCATGGTCCTACAAGCATGTTATACCTCACATTGTCACCTTTGAATGCCATTTGTGGTCTTCATTTTTTATCACCATGAGAGACATGAAGTTTGTGTTCCCTAGGGGTGTTAGAGAATACTATCATGTGGCTCATCCACTTCCTAATCATCACTTGGAAGCTTCCATGCCACTTGGAGGTTGAACTCACCTTAACAAACCTTGATTTGAGCCCCTTTGTGAGAGTGTCACTCGCTTCCTAGTGTTAAAAGAGCAAAAATTCCAGTCTTCTAGTGTTAGGGGAGAAAAAGTATCGCTCGTTGTCGCTCGTTGGCCTCCTTTAGGGGAGCGAAAAATACCGTTTGTTGAAATATCCTTGGTTTTTGGATCTATATTCTTATGAGATATTCAATGGATGACCCTATCCTTAGAATCCAACCCTTATGCTATTCATGATAGTATCCATATCCCTTGATCCAAAGAATCCTCTCCTGATCCCAAATCCTCTCCCAAGTAGTTTGGCTTCTCTAATCTATATATTGGACCTCATACCTTGGATTAAGAGGTGGAAAAATATTGAAGAGGTGGACCTTATGATCTTAGAATTATCAAATGGTTTTGGAAGAAGAGCTTGAGGGAAGTGCTGCAACAAAGTTAGGTATAAATTTTGTATTTCTTCATGGATTTTCAATCAATATAACTTGGCTTATTCATCAATATATTGTTTCCATGCAATGTCTGTTTACTTTGTTCCATTCAAAGTAGAATAGATCTAGTTTATGCTTAATACACTTGGATAAAGGTATTTTTGTATTGTCTTATACAGGTTGCATCAAGCTTAGGAGCTTTGGAAGATCAAGCTAAAGGATAGAGAAACGAGGACAACTATCCTGGACAAGGTAAAGGATCTACTTTGTTCTCTACTCTTCTCTCCTCTTTTTTGCATAAAAGGTGAGATATAGGAGGACATTAATGTCCATTTGTTTGTTTTCTATCTTGGGTTAGGTTACTAGGGGCCTTTCTAATCTGATGAGAGGTTCTATCTATACGTAGGAATAATTTCTACGCACAAACCAAAGTATCACTTAGGAGGAAATCCTCTCATATTAGGAAGATCGTGTTTGGCTACAACTGATGCATACATTGGCTGCAGATCCAACATGGAAATATCCCATGGAAATTCCACCAAAGAACTTACACTACACTCCCCTACCAGTCCTAACAAAGAATTTGAGAGTCCTATGTGGGTATAAGATGAGTATTTTGAGACTAATATCGTACAACCAATACTTACCATTGATAGGGCACTTTGTTTCAAAAATGAAACAAAGTATGATGTGATCAATAGCATTCTCAATAATCCAGCTTCATCCTCTCAGCCAAATTCCTAGTCCGTGGATGATGTTATGCAACCTTATGTTCAAGAGAAACATGCGACATATTTATCTGTAGACCCCTTGACCACAATTTCCCACCTAGATATTAAAAGCATACTTGTGGAAATTGAGCCAGGAAAAACTTTAATTATCAATCAACAATTATTTCCGTCACAAAGAGGATAGATAGCTAATCCACCTCTTGCGAGAACAAAGGGGTGCATTTGCATTGGAGTATATAGATATCAAGGACATACATCATGATCTATGTACCCATCATATTTATATCCAGAATGATGCTCGACCTGTCAGACAACCCTAGCGTCGAAAGAACCCACTCTTGAGGGACACAGTTAAACAAGAGTTGCAAAAACTCTTGAGTGCAAACTTCATATACCAAATGTTTGATATTGTGGGTCTTGCCTTTAGTAATAATACCTAAAAAGAATTACAAGTGGATAATTTGTGTCGATTATAGAGAGATGAATAAATCCAAATAGAAAGACCATTTTCCTTTGCCCTTTGTTGATCAGGTTCTTGATACATTAGCAAGAAAACAATTCTTTTATTTTTTTGATGAGTTTAGTGGCTATAACCAAATTCATATTACCCTAGAGGACCAGGACAAGACCAAATTTATCCGTCCTTGGAGAATTTTAGCCTATAGGGTGTTACCTTCCGGTCTTTGTAATGCACTGACCACTTTCCAGAGGGCTATGTTGGGAATTTTATCTAACTTAATCCATGACTGTGTTAAAGTTTACACGGATGATTTCACAACCTATGGCCAAACATTTGATGAAGTTTTATCCAACCTTAATAAATCACTTGAACAATGCAATGAGACTAATCTATCTCTTAGTAGTGAAAAGTGTCACATGATACTCAGTGAAGGAATTGTCCCGGGACGTCACATTTCCACAGAAGGTATTAAGGTGGATTTGACAAAAATAAAGGTAATAATCAATCTTTTGGATCCAAAAACTTATAAGGAGGTAAGTAGTTTCCTTAGACATGTTGGTTATTATCATCACTTTATTGAGCAATTCACTAGACTATCATCTCCTTTATTCTTGTTACTTTCTAAAGATGCAACTTTTAATTGGACAGGTGAGAGTCAATCTACTTTTGCATCACTAAAAGAATAGTTGTCAAAAGATCCACTTTTGAGAGGCCCTTATTGGTACTTTCCATTTCATATTTCAATGGATGCATAAGAATTTTCTATTGCCAGTGTACTTGGACATCAAGAAGGATAGAAACCATATATTATTTACTTCATCAATAAGAACTTATCTCTCGTCGAAATCAATTACACAGTAACAAAGAAATAATTTATTGTTGTTGTCCACTCAATTAATAAATTTTGTCATTATATAACTGGACATCAGGTCTTTATACATAGTAATTACTCTGCTATCTGTTATTTAATGAATAAACCTATTACTAATGGAAAGGTGACCAAGTGGTTATTGTTGTTAAATAATTTGATATGACCATCATTGATAGGCCTCAAAGGGATAATGTTGCCGTATACTTCCTTTATCGACTTGTTAATGATGGTGATTCTATACCCGTTAAAGAAAAATTCCCTGATAAGCTTATTTTTGTTATATCTATTAACACCCCTTGGTATGCAGATATTGCTAACTATTTGGTTGTAGGGAACTTTCCAAACCACATGTCATCGAGAGAATAAAATCATATTATTAAGCAAAGTGCTAGATATTCCTGGGTTAAAGGTTTCATTTTCTACTATTGGCCAGATCTAGTTATTCGACATTGTGTTGAAGAGGAAGAGATCTATGATATTCTCAAGGCTTGTCATGACACACCTCATGGTAGACACTTTGTAGATAAAAGTACATGTCACAAAGTAATAATGGTGTTCTATTATGTTCCTAATGTGTTCCAGTTGTATATAAAAGGATAGTTCACAAAGTACTAATGATGGGATATTATTGTCCTAATGTGTTCTGAGATGCAAAAAGGTATGTAAATATTTGTGACAGTTGTCAAAGGATGGGGTAGCTTGGAAAAGCTTATGCAATTCCACTTCAGACTCAACTTGTGATTGAACCATTTGAGAAATGGGATTTGAATTTTGTGGGGAAAACTAATCCTCCAGCTTGTTCCAAGATCCATATCCTAGTTTGCATAGATTATGTCACAAAGTGGGTAGAATCCGAGGCGCTTCCGCATGCTATTGAACAAGCTGTATTATATCTTCTGTTTGAGGAAATGTTTTGTCCATTTTGGGGTACCATGGGAGATAGTTAGTGTAATATCCCTAGTTTTGACTTGGAATGTATTTAATCAAAATTATGTAAATGATGTAAATAGGCTAGTATGGATTCCTAGTCTGGAGCTCAAGGCCAAGGACCAACTAATGAACTGTTATGAATGTATGATGTATATATTTTTATTTGGACCTTATGGTTGGCATATTAAGACAATTTGAAATATATGTAAATATTATGCTGGAAAAATAATGAAATGGTCCAAGATGGATGTGTAAAGAGCACTAGAGGGGTTATGATTCCACCATAGGAGAAGAGGAAATGAGGCCTATGGGAAACTAAAACCCTATGCTACCAAGTTTCAACCTTAGAACTCATCCAAAATTATGCCACGTGCTTTAAATGAGACAATTCACTTCTCTTGACTATTAAACCCAATCATTGTATGCATGTGTGAGGTTGGTGGGAAAAGTCACTTTGTGCAGTTATTGAGGCATGGGGGTTGTGGCAGTTATGTCAGCTGCCAGGAGTCCTTTATTCTATGTTCAGAATTTATGTCAGTTGTCTTTTCACCATCATCTCATATCCCTTGGAGTTGACACTCATGATATAATTCTCTAATGTAGGTTTCCACACTACATAGAGCTTTCTATTATTGTTCATGACCAATACCATACTGTGTAAAACCCATAAATTCGAATTTGGAGGAGGAGCTACAAATTTGAAGGAAAAATAGATGGATGCAAGTGAGCATAGAGGTTGGGAAAGATAGGAACCCTTAACCATTGAGTTTGGCTACTCCCATATGCTTGAGAAGGCATAATTTATTCTATAAGATGTTCTCCAACATCATACAATAGATTGGAATATTAATGCACACACTGGTAAGCACTGTAAGGGTTGGATTTCCTGAGGGAACCATGGATCAGAGAAGGGAAATTCCTTCCTTGTGTTGTGTGGGGTAGTTGGAAGGAGTGCCATGGTTGTGATGGTTGAGTGAGATCTCTGTAGAGCCCTGTATGAGTTTTTGGCTAAGCATATAGAGCCAAGCGGGCTGTGGGCTGAGTTAGAGAATCCTGTAGGTGTTTCCTTCACCTTGGTGGCCTCATATCCCAACTTGGGGTTGTCCTACCAGCATAAAGAGTATATGTTGAACATAGTGCTTATGGTTGGATGGAAAATCGCTCTTACACAACAAGTTGCTTGGATCTTCTTCATTTAAATATAATTATTTTGTTTGTATTTGAAATTGCAATGTTTAATTGATGCATGTAGTGTTTATGCTTGTAAATGCATATGTTGTGTGTGTCGATGTATTTTATTTATGTTGTGTAGTTTTATTATGCATCTACACTTGTATTTCTCAATAATATGAATTCATAATATGGATATGAGGAGAAATTTAGAGGCCCTGATTTAGTTAATGTCCCCCTCCCATGGTCAAATTGAGTGAAGGGGACATTGCAGAGTGGTATTAGAGCTTCTGGTTGCAATAATGGAGTTGTATGCGCCATAAATGCGCATTTACAGGCATAAATATGAGTTGTAGATGAAATTGTCTTATTAAAATATGTGGTTTTAATCCTCAAATGGTATTCTAACCAAGTTGTGGGTTAGATTTTTGGTCTAGGCCAGCGTGAGAGGTGGACTGGTTAATGGAAAATTTTGAATTTGTAGGTTTAATAGTGAAAACGTTCTATTCTATTACGCAACGAATATTCCCCTTACTCCCGAATTAAAATTTCCTACAATTTCGAAAATTTTGAAATTGGGAATTTTAACGTGGGTCCCATCTGTGCCACATGGATAGGTGACGTGGAGGAGCCACGTGGGAAGGAGGCATAATGTGGAAGATCCAAATGGGTTGGAGGTATGATTTGGACTAGCCAAATTAGTTCATGAGTGATAGAATCTAACCCAAGGAATTTGTAAGAAGTTAGCACCCTAGTGCTAGACTCGACGGACCAAGTGACGAAAGGAAAGGAACCAAGGGCTCGATGGATGGAGATATGACCATCGGGAGATAGGGAGAATCGACGGTGGTAGTTGATAGCGCCTAAAAAACTTGCATGATGGTTAAAAATGGGTAGATGAATATCTAACCATTGGATGATAGGGTAGATCAATGGCCAAGACTCATATCGCACCGACAACATGCGTGATGGTTAATAGGGGATGGGTGAGCCATTGGGATGAAACCACCTGAGGCATGTGTCATATTTTTATTGATAACAGATCCCCCAAAAAAATTCCAAAACCTATTTTGCATAGAGCCATTACAACTTTTGGAAATGGGAAAACCGACAATGCCCAATGTCGAGGGGTATGGTGACTTGGCAAAGGGTGGAAAGTGGCATGGTCGCGTCATGGGGTGACAAATTGGACCCGTTTGACATATTAGGAGGAACATGTCAGTACACGTCATCACCCTCCCATATCATCGAGAAATGACACCATTCTTATCTTCCATATTGCATGAAATTGAAGGATTTACCCCCCAAAAAATGAGGGCACTTCCCTTGACCCACTCTGTAGCAGTGCATGGAGGCTGCAAGGGGGAAATCCCCCTTGAACCCCATTCCTTTTTTTTATTATAAATATACAAGGTTGGTTCTGGATTTTAACCATAGCTATTGAAGCAATGTAAAAATTCGTAAAATTGTGGATTATGAGGGGATGTTATAGAACTGCAAAAATTTCATAGTTCAGAGAAATTAGAAAAAGACAAAAGTAGTCAATTCTAGAATTCTATAGCAAGTGACTAGAGCATCAGATTAGAGAAAGGGACGTTTTTGAGTAATCCTGGTGATATGAATTATACAAGACAATATAAAATATTTTCTAGTTCTCCATAAATTGGCTTCTATAGGTGTCTGAAGTTGGCCTCTGGAGTTAAATGCACCTACAAGAAAAGTGCAGAATTTGAGCAAATTTGACAATTTTAAAGGACTATAACTTTCTGCTCCAAAATCAGAATTGGACATACTTATAGTCATTGGAAAGCTTATCCATAGGGGAAAATTTGTACAAAGTTTAATTTTGAATTGGTGATTCATATGTTTCTATAATTTTATCATAAAAGTGCATGTACCCATACTTTGAAAAAACTTGTCAATATGGGTATTTTCTATAATACATGGAAATTGATTTTGGATTTTATAAGAATATAATAAATCTAAAATATGTGTTGATATGAACACTTTTGCAGATTTATAATTGTATAAGAGAAAACTAAGGTTATCATTTAGAATAGTGCAGTCGGGAAATCTTTGGTCTTGATTGGGCCAAGAGAATCATCATCATGGATGATGGATGGGATCCATATGAAGCTAAGATAGATGCCATGGTAGAAAACATACAGATTGAGAATGCAATGACAAAATCCAATGGTCGGAGAAATCAAGTGACTTCCCCAAATATTGCAGAAACCATGAGGAGCCTAAGGGTGGAGCTATAGAGTTGTAGAGCAGACAATGAAAGGCTGATTAGAGCTCAAGAAGAATAGTCGAATCAACTGAATGTAGCTATGCTTAAAATTATGATAGACATATAAAGGAATATTAACTCTCAACATCACTTTGAAAATAGGAGAAGACTGGGAGTAGCTCAAGGAGGAATTATCACAAGAGGTCCCATAGTTCAAAAAGAGTTTATAGAGAAATGGAAAATAGTCCATAAATCTCTTCTAGTGAGTCATTTGACTCTAAGGATTCCATCGAAGGACCAAGTTATTCATCTCATAGGAAGAAGAGGAAGAAGTATTCCAATGAAAACTTACATGGAGAATTTAGGAAGGCCAATTCTCCTACTTTTTATGGTGAGGTAAAATTTGATCAGGAAGCCGAGGCTTGGCTTCTTGGGATGAGGAAGTATTTCCAAGTGCAAGACTACTCATGAAATATGAAAGCAAGAGTGACCATATTCAACTTGAATGGAAGTGCATCTATATGGTGGGATTACCTCAGGCAAGTGAAAAATATCAATGAAAGCAATATTGTGTGGAAGCAATTTAAGAGATAATTCAAGCAAAAGTACCTCTCCAATAGGTACTATGATGGAAAAATTAAAGAATTCCATGAGCTGAAATTGGGCCAAATTACTATGGAGGAATATGCAAATAAATTCTTGGAGCTGCTGAGGTATGTCAAGTATATCAAGGATGACAAAGTGAAAATTCAATGTTTTCTAAGTGGTTTTCCTCAATCCTACAAGGACAAAATTGAGTTTGATGAACCTCAAACTCTATATGAGACCATAAGAAAGGCCAAGTATTGTTATGATCAAAACCAAAGCAAGTTAGATTTCCATATGGCATGGAAGGACAAGAAAAATGAGAAGTTTGACCAAAGAAGGAATGGGTTCAAGCCTTCTCATTTCAGAAATAATCCAAGGAAGCCACAACAGGGAGCGACAAAGCCAACTGGGATGATGGGAGACAAGCCAAAATATCCAAGAGAGCTACTTCAATGTTGGGGAAGTAGAGAGGACAATTTGTTCAAAAAATATCTACATTGGAATGGGAGTGCAACGCAAGTTCACAACATCCAAGAAGTTGAAGCTGTGGGTCAAGTGGTAAGGACCATCCCTAGAATTTATGTTGCACTACAAGATTTCCAAGTAGAACATCAATCAACTGTGGTTTAGGTTGAAGGTAGTATTCTTAAGCAATCTATTTCTATTTTAATCGACCCTGGATCTACTCACAGTTATATTAGTCCTAAAATTGTTGAGATTTATGCTTTTAAGAGAACCAAGCATAGTAAATCATGGCTGGTCCAACTAATTACATGAACCAAGAGAAAAGTTGGTGAATGGTGGCGAAATGTCCATTAGAAATGAATGGGTTGTTTATTTGTGCAAATCTGAATATTTTGCCACTTGGTTCCTATGATATTTTCACTGGAATGGATTTGTTGAAAGCACATAGAGTTAAACTTGACTACTAAAGCAAGAATTTTGAGTGCATTGATGAGGAAGGAAACCCAAGGGTTGTAAAAGGAATTCCAAATGTAGTTTATGTTAGGCATATTTCATCCATGCGGCTGAAGATGTTTTGTAGGAAGGGTTGTCAATTGTATGCAACCCATATATTAGATCAAACATAAAATGAAATTCCCAAGTTGGAGGATCATCATGTTTTTCAAGAATTCAGGGATGTGTTTCTTGATGAAGTTCAAAGACTTCCTCGAAAGAGAGACATTGATTTCACAATTGATCTTGTTTGAAGAGTTGCACCAGTGTCTAATACACCTTACAAAATGAGTACACCAGAATTATTAGAGCTGAAAATGCAATTGCAAGAATTGTTGGAAAATAAGTACATTCATCCAAGTGTGTCTCCATGGGGAGAACATGTACTGTTTGTGAGAAATAAGGATGGAACTCTTAGGTTATGTATTGATTATGGGAATTTGAACAAAGTAACAGTGATAAACAAGTACCCATTGTCTCAAATTGATAATCTTTGTGATCAAATGAAAGGGGCAAAGGTATTTTCAAATATTGACTTGAGTTCTGGTTATCACCAAGTGAGAATCAAGGAAGAAAGACAACCTTTAGAACAATGTATGCACACTATGAATTTGTAGTGGTGTCATTTTGTCTCACTAATGCACCAACTACATTCATGTGTCTCATGAATAGCATTTTCAAAAGGTATTTGGACAAGTTTTTTCTTGTTTTTCTAGACGACATTCTTATTTATTCTTAGAATGAAGAGGAGCACAAGGAACATTATAGGATTGCTTTGCAATTTCTAAGGGAGCATAAGATGTATGCAAAGCTAAGAAAATGTGATTTCTATTAAAATAAAATTCACTATTTGGGTCACATTATTTCGGAGGAAGGAATATCAGTGGATCCAAAAAAGATTGAATCCATTATGAATTGGCCAACTCCAAGGAATGTGACAGATGTGAGATATTTTATGGGTATTTCTGGTTATTACAATTGGTTCATTGAAGGTTTCTCCAAGGTTGCACAACCAATCACTTCTTTGCAAAAGAAGGGAATAAAATTTGAATGGACACCGAAATGTGAAGAAAGCTTCTAACAGTTGAAGAAGCTTCTCACAAGTGCTCCAATTCTCAAAATTGCATACCTAGAAAAGAATATTGTGGTGTGCACAGATGCATGTAAAAAAGAACTTGGAGGATTCCTTATGCAAGACAATCATATGGTGTGTTATGAGTCTATAAAATTGAAATAGAATGAAAAGAATTATGCCACCCTTGATCTAGAACTTGCAGCCTTATTGCATGCTTGGAGGAGGAATTATTTATTAGGCAGAAAAAATTGAGCTAAGGACATACCACTGTGGTCTAAAATATTTATTTGAACAACCAAAATTAAATGCCAGGAAAGCTAGAGGGATGGAATTTTATGTGAGTTCGATTTTAAAATCAAACACATAAAAGGAAAATAAAATAAAGTGGTTGATGCAATCAACAAAAAGATGCATGAAATGCATGTGGCAACCATCAATATTTTCCAAACAGATTTAAGGAAGCAGATTGTTAATTCTCTTGCTGAAGATGAAATGTATGTGCAAATAAAAGATAAATTACAACAACAAAATTTTGAAAAGAGGTTTGAAGGGTATCATTTAGAAGATGATGGACTGTTTACATATAAAAACAAAATTTATATTCCAAATGTGGTAGACTTGAGGAGAATTTTTATGGATGAAATCCATAAAATTCCATAGTATGGTCACCCAGGATACTAGAAAACAATTGCTACAGCTAGGAAACAATATTTTTGGCTAGGGATGAAAAATGATATTTCTGAGTATATATCTAGGTGTATGAAATGCCAACAAGTGAAAGCTAAGCATCAACACCCAACAAGTTTGTTGCATCCTTTTCCAATTATGGAATGGAAATAGGAAATAATTTCCATGGATTTTATTATGAGTTTTCCAATGACCGAGAAAACATGAATCCATCATGGTTGTGGTGGATAAATTGTCTAAGGCAACACATTTTATCTTAGTTAAATTCATATATAAAACAAATTCCATTGCAAATATTTTTATCAAGAAATTTTTTAGATTGCATGGATTTCCTAAGGCAATAATTTCAGACAGGGATACCAAATTTACTTCAAATTTTTGGAAAATTATTTTTGCAGATTTGGATATGTAGTTGAATTTTAGCACTGCCTACCATCTACAAACAAATAGATAAATAGAAAGAGTAAATCATGTTCTTAAAGACATGCTTCACATTTATGTGATGTATAAACCAACCAACTGAGAATTTATCTACACTTGGTGGAGTTTGCATATAGAAATGGACATCAAGATTTGTTGGGCATGAGTCCATTTGAAGATTTGTATGGCATAAAATAGAGGACACCAATGAATTGGGATAATTCAGTGAATACAATTGTACTTGGGCCAAAATTACTTAAAGAAATGGAACAAGAGGTTTAAAAAATTAGGCATAATTTAAAGACAACCAAATATAGACATAAAAACTATGCAGATAAGAACATAGTGCATAGGAAGTTTCATGTTTACTTTAGAGTAAGGCCAAGGAAGAGTTCCTTGAATCTTGTAAATTGTGCCAAAATATCCCCAAGATATTTTGGGCCATTTACAATGCTTGAAAGGATATGGCCAGTTGCATATAGAATTTCATTTCTTGTAAACACTAGAGATAATAATTATTTTCATGTTTCTTTGCTTAATGAATATGTACATCATCATAACAATGTGATTTATTGGGATGATGCAGGTGGAACCTGAGGGAGAGTTCCAAACTAGGCCACTATGCATCCTAGACAAGAAGGTAACATTGCTCCAGAATCGAACCATCAAACAGGTAAAGGTGCAATGGAAGCACTTTAGTCCTCATGAGGCTTTGTGGGAGTTGGAGGATGCCATGAAAGAGACATACCCATTTGTTGGCCCGATTTTATGACCTAGGCCAACTAAGGAGATTATGCCCACACAAGTTGCTTACTACAGCTTCCGGTGTGTTTGGAATAGCAAAATCTTGCAGGTCAGCTGAATTTTTATTCTCTTAAGGAGAATATGGTTAGAAAAACTTAGCAAAATATTTCCTATAATAACCTAATGTCAAACTAATTCTAATATCAATTTCTAAGTCTAAATTATCCTAATTTTGCTTTCCTAATGAAAGTCTCCTGTTTTGGGTTTTGCTTTAAATCTCTGACTAAGACACTATTTTAAATTTAATTAAAACCTATCTAACAGTTGCTAAAATTAAACCTGAAAATTTAAGCTAAACTAACTAGGAATTAAAATTAAACTAACTATCCTATCTTAGCTGAGAGTAGACTTTTTAAAACTATATTAACTATCTATTTGGCAGTTAAGGATAGCAAAGAAAATGAATAATATCACCATAGACAGAAAATTATCTATGTTAATAAAATAATCTCTTTACTTAGTAAAGTTATGATAACAGAAAACATAAAATAAGAAATTGTTTTATGATCCTATTAACATGAAAACCAAAAGATAATTAATGTTTTTAATAATTTCAATATATGGTTTTAAGGATTGATTAATCTTCTAATCCAAAAGATCTATGAAAATATAGACCTAATCAATTAAAAGATTAATTGAAATAATATTTCAAAATCAATCCTATTAACAAAAGTTAAATGAACTAACATTTACAATATTCGTATCAAATATAAGAAATCATTAAAGTGATCAGCGTAATCAATATAATATTGAAACAAATACAATAAAGCATAATTGTATTCAAGTTAAAACTGAGAAAGTAAAATATTAAAACAAGTATATATATATCTCAAAACTGACAAAACATAGTTATACTAGTCCTGGATAAAAGCTTGTCAACTTCCAGTAAGAAAAATCCCAACAGGAACGAAACAACCAGCCAAGTGTTATTTGAATATAAAATTTCTTCTATCATATCTCCATCCTGGTTTTGGAAAGAGTTGTGTCTTATATACATGAAATATTCAAACTACCTTGAGACTTTCTAGAACTAAACTCTAAACTTAGAACAATTTGTTGTTACACCTTTCGACTGATGAGGCATCGCAACCAATAAAAAGAGCACTTGGAAAGTATTAATTTCTATCAAGTTGGATCGAATAGTGATATGACTTTCATAGGTTCCAGCTACTCCACAAAACCTGCATCAAGCAACAACAAATGCCAACGGCCAACAAAATTGTCTTCATTTAATCCAACGCATCAACAATATATACACCTGTAGCAATTGGTTATGAATATATTAATTTCTCATTAAAATTATGATAACAGGAAACAAATTAAAATAAATTACAAGCATGCCTACATAATCTTCGATTTTGTAGGTATGCTAATTAAATCATAGTATTACCTGTCAAAAAGAAAAATATAATAGCGTAACCAAAAACAGAGTAGGTGTCAATTTTGGATTTGCAATTTAATTTCTCTTCTTGCTCCAGAAAGTCTAACTTTAAGTTTCAGAATCTCAAGCTTTTGTTTTTCTACCTGCTCGAGCAAGTGATTATTGGTTATCATCACAGACTTCTTGGCTTCTTTATATCTATTTTTCTTCAGGTTTGCCTCTTGCTATATATTCACCCAATCTAATAGCTCTTCCTTGAATGTTTTATTCTCTTCATCCCTTATCATTGCATTAGCCTGGCATTCCTTTAATTATGCTTTTAACTATGAGATTTTACTTTCATATACTCAATTAAGCACCTGTTGTAGGGTTTCCTCATCCTAATCATGAAATGAGTCCTTGGATTGGGAAGAATTAGGTTCATTCAAATCCTGGACAGGCGAAGGGATACTCATGAATGAAGGCTCAGGCCCCGACTCATTAGAATAGGAATCTATAAATGAAGTTTATATCTCAAACTTGTTAGGATCAGTGATTTTTTTAGCTGAAGGCGTCACAAGATTATCCACTGTCAAAATTGGTTCATCATTATGAGCTTCCTCAGGAATCGGGGAAAAGACATCATCTTCACTTTCAAGCTGAATAACAATTGGCTCAATGTTTTGTTGCATTGTTACATGCATGGATATGCTAGTCATGCTTCGGGTAAATCTGCGAGGAGACTTAGAGACAAAATCATCTAATTTAGGATTTCGTCTCTTTGACAACACTTAACTCGCAATTTCATCATCAACCACTACATCTGGCTTTCTAACGAATTTTATCGCGAATATCAACAGGGTTTCCTTACTTGCTACCAATTTTCCATTTTCCATACTGATATCAACGTTTTCTTCGATATGCGCAGGGTCCTCATCAAAATTTGATACAGAGGGTTGGTAATCAGTTGGTTTCCTTCTTCTTGCTCAGGTTCTGGTCCTTCCAGAAGGCCAATGTTTAGTTGGTCCAAAATTATTTTCAACCATAAACTACTCCCAAGTCCTATTCATTAGTAATAATTGATGTTGAACTAATATTTTAACTAAGCCATAGTGAAATAAGCTATGCTCCTGATTTATCATTGCATTCTGTACAACATTCGACATTTTCTCTAGACTATTAAGCAAATAATAAGGAATATTTAAGTTTGAACTAGTAAAGGCCATCAATAGTCTAAGATGATAGAAATGTACCGATGCATAACGCCCATCACGGGTGATATACCGGACAATCAAATGATACAACAGTTTCCACTGTGGTTTTAAAAACTTCGTCGAATACCCAAATTTCTCATCATACCCCGCAGGCAGAGACAACAAAAAACATTTAAACTTGACCTTATTCACTTCTCCTTTCTTAAACCATTTTTCCCCAATTTGTGGAAGCTGGGTTGCCCCAGCTATGAATTCTTCAGACAAAACCAGGGTTAAGTCTCCTATATGGGAAACATTATCCTTCAAAGATAATGCAAATCTGCATGTCACTTCTGTGTTATAACCATCAAAACTTGCAAAGAACTTCCTCCAACCGACCTTCTCAATCAGTAGCGAAAGTTCAGGTTCTATGTCCAGAAGCTCATCTCCAGATGGTTCAAATCGAAATAATGGAACCATCTCTCCAATGTCTGGTTTCTTTTTCACCTGAGGATCATATGGCATCGTGAAAACTAAAGGAATAGGTATACATGATTCGATAGGCATAATGAAAAACACTATTTGGCTCTCATGAAACCCTACACTCGTGCTAAGAAACGATACCCTGACCGCCAAAGGAAAATACATGAATGAAACAACCATAATGATATGACTTGGAATTATTATCCCGTACTAAAATCAAGTCGAATATAAATGAGAGATGATCACAGAATGGTGTTAATACGAAACATTTATCAGAGTAATAATTTCATGACAATGTCCATTGAATAGGTGTTACCAAAATATCAACTCGTATCTTGTACCAAAAACATCACCTCCAGATTTTGACAGGAAGGAGTTATACGTGGAGACCAAGCGTACTGTTACCCTGGTATTACACCTAAAATATTACCATCTTGAGATTTAGTGTATACATCCCTAAAGTTTCTTAGACTAAGTTATTGACCTGGAAGAGATATAAACCCATTTATACTAGGTTTTGAGAGGTCGTCGTAGGCTTCCTTAATGCAGCATGCGACGTCGCAGATTATCCTCTGTAGCCTGCGACGATGTCAGTTAATGGACAAAAATAGCTCCTTCGAGCCCATTCTCGAAGCTAGCTTACATGGATCCCTATCCCTGACCTTCTGGGAGAGCTGGCACTCGGTTCCTAACCTCTTGGAAGGATCCCCTATCTCTCTCCTACCATATCTCAACCTACCCTATCCATACCCTATCCACTTAGTCCTATATAAGTGAAGCTCACTCCCATTCCAAAGGGAGGAAGTCTAAAGTGTCTACATGTTGGTGAAATCATCTTAGAGAGATCTCTACTCATCCATTGAGAGACTCACACTTCCTTGGGAGGATATGGCATTGGATTGGATGGAGAAGGATTACTTCGTTAAGCTCTGGTTGTAGTCCTTTTTTATATACTTTCCCTATTTTTACAGTAATATAAATTATTTCCACCAATATTGTTGTGCTGATGATATTGTTTAGTTTACCTGCTTAACTGTTTACTTAGATCTGTTGTCGTTTAGATGCTTTTTACTTGTTTGTCTTGTTCTATGTGTCTTGGATGGTCTCATAGCTGAGATCTGACGACCAGCAGGCGTGGAACAACATCCAGGAAAAGGGGTTACAAACTTAAGGTAAGACATTTGATTACCTGATCCTTATATAGATCTAGGAAAGTGGTTTATGTTATGTTCTATTTGTTCTAGACTCACATCAAGCTACGGAGATCCAGCTCGCGTCCGCTCGAGTGGATTGTCCATCAAACAAATCTAGCGACCATACTGGGGAAGGACATTGTTTTGTAGTTGTCAATTTGAATGTCATTTTCGGTTGATTTCTTTTTACAAGCCATTTTATTTGTCATTTGCCTCTTAAACTGGTTTCACCATCATATCTTCACTTTGAAGAGTTTTATTACCTTCCTTTGAGTTTGTACTTCTCATTTTCAAACCATTTCATTACTCATTGTTTGGAGGATTGGTTCATTTTTGAACTTAGATCTCGCCTGTCGCACCTGGTTAGTGGACGCAGAGCGACACTGTGTCATTTTTATCTCTGTTCTTTGTTTGTTGGCGTATTGTCGCAACCCTTTCATTGGTCTACTGCGACATCATCGCACCTCCCGCATTGGTAAACTACAACGTCGTACTCTGTACAAACACAGACTACACCAATCTGCCAAAATTGCTATGCAGTCACCCCTTCTCCATTTCTAATTTGAGTTTTGGTTTATGTGCAAACTCCCTTTATACTGCAAGATCCATTCAGAGACCCCATTTTGATTCGTGTGATTGAGTTGTTTGGTTTTATTTGGATTTGTTTTGGGTTCCATCTTGGACAAGTCTGAGATTTGGTAGTGGTGGACACTTTGGTCTCCCCCACCTGCATCCACTCACCCTTGCATTCCCTCCTCTCCTTTCCAGATCTGGTTGTTGTATTGGATTGGTTTCCATATCTCATTTGTATAAATTTTTGAGCTTTGCTTGCTTTAGTGCTGCTTGTTACTAATTTATTTTGAGTGTTTGTGTGTACTTTCAGTCCATTGAGTGCTTGTCTTTTCTTGATATTTTCTGAGTTATTGGAGTGCTGCAAGTAATCTTTTCATTTCAGTATTTATGTTTAAAAACATCGCTGTTATCAAATTATTATTTCGATACATCCATTGAAAAATCAAACGTACTTTATTTCCATAATTTTTCGAGCTCATTTGAAGAATTGTACATGCATTGGAATGTCTCATTTGTAGATCTTTTGTAAAAGTTGAAAGAGAATTGAATTATTTGTGTTTTTCACGAATTATGAGTTGCTCATTTTCTTGAAAAATTAGAATAGATATCAAGTTTTGCAAAAGTAGTTCCATGCTTGGAAAGTTACATGTATCTTTTGGTTTTTATGCTTTTAGGCCATTGTAGTGAAAGTGAAAAGCTTGCATGCTCTACTTAGAAATTCTCTCTTTTCATCCCTTAGCATCATTTTTGTTTTGAAAAGATAAAAGAAAAAGGAAAAATGCTTTGGTTTGGCTTAGTAGTGTTGTGTTATTTTTGTGTTTCGCTTGAAAAGGAAAATAATACTTCATAGTAATTTTTTGGTAGATTTGGGATTGCATTGCATTTTGTTGCTTTGGTAAAATCATTGGAAAGAAATTTCACCTTCCCATACATAGAGTTCATCAAAAGAAAAGTGTATTTTTTGCATGTAGTTAGGACTTGCATTATGTTTACGATTATGTACTCACCTCATGCATTCACCTAACCGTCCAGATAAAATTAATAGTAGAACCAGGGTAAAATTTTTAGTAACTTGTGCGTAAGTTAGAGACGTATTCCAACGTTGTTAAGCGTGGCATCTGTCATTATTTGCCAGCACTGTATTCTACGGGTATTGTAGTCTTCCACGTACTTATCGGTATATCGAGCTCTTTCACGTACCCACCAAGTACCACACATACTTGGCGTATATCAAAAGGTGTTTCACGTACTTGGTAGTATATCGGAAGGTCTCGTGCCGTACGGTTGTGCATTAGACAACACCACTACGGATTTGAGCTCCCACGTACCTTGCATATATTAGGAGACACCACTAGGATTCTTAAAACCAAATGAGTTAACCTTTTGGCCATCTTGGTGGAGTAATACACCAAGAACAACACTCGGGGAGATTACTATGCATGTACCATCCAGGTAATCGAGTATTCAGGCAAGGGTACGGTCCCAATCCTCCTTGTCGCATTTACTATTGGACCTTGCGGTATATAGCGATTTGCGAAGCCTTGACAATCCTGTGAGGTTCCAGACCTTTGAATCCACTCTTATCACATAAGTTTGCTTGTGGCCTTATTTTGTGTAGGGTTTTGTTTGGTCTGCTTTCTTTTGTTTAGCTTGCCTTAGGATAAACTTTTTGTTTCAGTCACTCTGGATGACTTTCCTTGGAGAAGGTCCCATAGGATTCAGAACTTTCCACCCGACTATCCCCTTAACCAGGAGGTAATTTTGAGGGTAATAATGGACCCACAAGCCAGGGTCAGGTCACATGAAGTGGAAAACCCCACTTGAATGTTGGAGGACTCTTGTTTCCTCACACTCCTCCAGATTCACCTGCCTCTCATCCCCCGCAGGGTGAAGAAGCAAAAATCCCCACTTCACAAGACTTACCTCACATTTCACCGGAGAGCCTGGATCGTTGGAATGGATAAATCAACCCCAGGACGACCCCACAACAGCTGTTGGCCCTTCATCGACTTATTGGACATCTTCTCTAGGCCACCTAGTGGCCCATTTTGCCGTTGCACCCCCACCCAGTGGGACTACTCCGGACGATCCCTTAGCTTACTATCGTGTCCAATTGGATCATTTTCGTTCTATGGATGAGGAGCTTTGGAGATCAAGTCTCCAACGACGGGTTGAAGACCCGACTTTACCCCCTTATCGACCAATCCTGGGTTTCTCTTTATCTTTTGAGTCACCGGAATCATCCACGCAACATGTGACCACTTCTGAAATTGGTCAACCATCCATTCCTGCACATACTTCCCCTAGACAGGAGACCAGTTCAGTACCTCTAACAACCCAACTTGTTGCACAACAATAGTCCAACACACCCGTGACCACCACAATTACGTCACCTGCTCCTCCCCCACCCCAAACTTCGAGGGGAGGATACTCTTTACCCCCTACCTTCTTTACAGGTAATGGTAATCCTACGGTGAATAATCAACAACCAGTGTTGGGAGAACCTTTACTTAGTGGTCAGCAAGTTGTGGCTGGGGGGAAACCCCCGTCTCTTAACCATAATATTGCAGCAGGAGTTCCCATCGGTCCTTCCGTTGGAAATTCCTTACCTCCTGGACCTTCCACTTAGGACTATCCCATGTTGGGGGATTGTCGAACATAATTCAACCTCCATCGAGTCAAGCGTATCCAGGTCATCTTAACCCTGTGCTAGGTCAACTTAATCCCGGAAACACACTCTACGGGGTACCCTACCCCGAAAACCCTTACACTCTACGGGGACAGCAAAATGTTTTACAACATGGACCCACACTTATAGCCCCTCAAGTCCCTCCACCCCCGTTTGGTCCACCCCCACCTCCCATCGGAGGCGGCGAACACCAACATAACTCTGGAGGAGGCATACATCTACCTTCTGGCGGAGGAACACCTCATTTTGGTCATCATGGCCCACCCCCCATGGTGGTGGTGGAGGACCTCCCACCCTGGTGGTGGTGGAGGACCATCCCATCACTATGGTGGTGGTGGAGGACCATCCAACCCTGGTGGTGGTGGTGGAGGACCATCCCATCCTAGTGGTGGTGGTGGAGGACCCTCTCATCCTGGTGGCGGTGGTGGTGGACCACCACCCTACTATAGTGGAGGTGGCGGAGGAGGCTCTTACCCTTCTGGCGGCGGCAGTGTCCCACCACCCCCTCTCGACAGAGGTGGTGGAGGCCCACCCTATTTCGATGGTGGTAACGTACCACCACCTCCTCCCGGCGAAGGTGGTGACGGCCCATCCGACCCTAGCAGTGGTGGTGGAGCCCCACCATTTGGAGGCGGCCCACCCCCTCCTAGCGGTGGAGGCGGGTCCCCACCTTATGGAAATGGGCCACATTATTATGGTAATGGACCACCTTACTATGGCGGCAGACCTACATTTGGTTCGGGCGGCCCATACCCCTATGGCCAGTTTCCTTTTGGAACACCCTATGGTCAGTCGATACAAGGCCCCATTGGTCCTTACACGCCTTATCAGTACTATCAGTACCCGCAGCCTAATCCACAACTGCCCTTTTGGCTACTTTGGACCTTCCTGACCTTTCTTGCCTAACCAACGACCCCATCTACCACGGAACTAATTGGCCACCCATTCCGGTGAAACTTCCATCAGATATCCCAAAATTTGATGGCAAGCCGGGTGAGGATCCTAAAAACCACGTGATGACATAGCACTTGTGGTGTTCATCCAACTCCTTGATGGATGACTCGATCCGTCTTAGGTTATTTCAACGGACTCTCACTGGTTCCGCTGCCAAGTTGTATATTGAACTACTGCCCCATTCTTTTCCTGATTTTTGTTCTCTTGCTATGAATTTTCTGACTCATTTCCAGCTGCCTATACGGTATGAAATTGGTTCAGACCTTTTAACCTCACTCCGTCAAAATACCGCTACTCACATATCAGATCATATACATGAGTGGCGGAGGAGACGACGTCTCATTAAGGATCCTACTCCAGACCAACTCCTAGCGGACTGGTTTACGAAGTCTCTCATCCCTACCATAGCACGAGATGTTTCCATGGGAGGCGCTATCACTAAGGAACAAGACATCGCCCGTGTCCATTTGCTAGACTTAGTGTATGCTCAATCCGGTACGTTGTTTGATATTCTTCTTGACGTGCCCCGTAACACGTACAACCCCGGGAAACCACCCAAGGGACCCCAAGCTGATGGCATAATTTGATCCTTTAACACCCAGACTTCTTCTCAAACTGTCGGTTCGTCGAACCCTAAGGTTCTTCCCCATCACCAACACAGGCTGGTCATGGCACCACCAAATCATCCGCTCCTGCTGTCAGCGAAGAAGTGAATTCTGTTTCATCAGCTTCACCTCAAAAGTCTGGTGGTAAGAAGAAGAACAAAGGGAAACCTAAGAAATCTTCTGCCCAGCAGGAACATCAAAGCATCCCTGATGACACCAAAAAGAAAAGGAAGTTGAAGTATCCTTGTCTAGTGTGTGGTGATGACCACTTTTCTAAAGAGTGCCGCCATAGAGACAAAGTTCAAAAGTTTCTTAAGGGAAAACCCACACCCGCAGTTCTCAACGATCCCATCCCTGCTCAAAATAAGCAGTTGATCTCTCACACTTCTCCTTCCCAAGGAGAAGCATCTACCACCGCACATGTTCTCATGATGCATAGTGAGACTATCAACTTGAACACATGTTCTCATTCGTATGACTCTGTTCCGGCCAAAGAACCTGTTTGAATTAATATTGAAAAAGCTTCCACTTCAATGCCCGACATCACCGTACCAGCTGCTCCTCTCACCATTGAGAAGCCCTCTTTTGAGTCAGTGTTGTGTCCACCCAAGAGCATGATTAGAAAATCGGTTTTCAATCCTAATGCTCAGGCTGTTCAAAACTACAACATTGGAGAGGACCTAGCACAATATCCTTGTGCTATGTCAATGCTCGAGGTCTTGCAAAGTTGTCCTAATCAGCATAAGACTCTCCTCACTATGATCAGGGTAGTTGAACTGGATTCATCGAATACCATCATGTTTCGACTGGAATACTTTAAACCGAGGCTCTCCCATCAGTTGGCATTTCAAGTTGCCATGAACATTGCTGGGAAGACAATCCATCATACCATTTTGGATGAAGGTTCCTCTACTTCAGTCATGTCGATCTCATGTTGGAGAGCCATTGGCTCCCCCGAGTTGAACCCTTCTCCTACCACTTTGAGAGCATTCGACGGACGTGGATTTCAACCTCATGGACTGTTACAAGCTTTAGCAGTCGAGCTAGGGGGAAAGACCGCAACCATCAACATGGAAGTGGTCGCTGCCCTGTTAGATTACAACATTCTACTTGGTTGTAATTGGTTTTACGCCATAACTACGGTTGCATCATCTATCTTCCACATAGTAGAATTCCCTCGTCAAGGCCAAATTGTTACTGTCGACCAATTGGATTTCTACACACCTGACACCGCTACTCACCCGGGTGATAACGTTCCTTCGATTGGACAATCTTCGCTTCAATATGAGAGCGTGGGGGTCGGCCTCCTTAAGAAATCATCCCTTATGGGCGTCTTTCCTACTTCAGATCCCCCAAATCATGTTGCCATGATGAACATGATCTCGTCACAGAGTTCATCTATCCCCAACTCCACTCATTCATGGCTTGTACTTGATGAAGTCACCACACACCTGATTGGAAACGTTATTCCTTTGTCACCCGCTGAAATCACGTACGAGGCTATCCAGTCAGCACTGGAGGACCACTTAGTTGTGGCCTCCACCTCTTGTTCTCTACAGCAAGCATCATCCGATCCTCTGCTACAGACTTTTCATTCTGACGAGTCCATTATGGAAATCATGAGTGCAGATGATCCTCCGTGGGAAGACCTCCATCATCATTCGTCTTTCCTTCCCTTTTTGGATACTATGGAGAATAGAATTAGCACCATCTTTACACCAGATCTACTCTGGGTCTCAGTCCTCGATACTTACGTGTCAAACGGACTCCGAAGGAAACTTAGCCAACATTGAACCCACCACTTCGATAGACATTTTGGTCACTCTTGGTGTAGTGGAACACATTCATTTAGGCCAGAAGTGTTCCCCCTAAGAATTCATTGCTTATACGGCCTTATTCAAGCGCTTCTGAGATGTGTTCGCTTGGACCTATGAGGAGATGCCTGGGATAGACCCCACCATTGTTTTACACGAGATTAAAACCTATCCCGACGTCAAACCTGTCCGCCAAAAGTTGCGATCGATACACCCTCGGAAGATTGCGGCAATCAAGGAAGAGATTGAGAAACTCTTGAAGGATGGCTTCATCTACCTCATCCCATTGACAGAATGGGTCTCAAACATGGTCCCTGTTACCAAACAACAAGGTACCATTCGTGTCTGCGTCGATTATCGGGATCTCAACAAGGCTTGTACTAAAGACAACTACCCGACTCCCTTTAATGACCAAATTATCGACAATTGTGCCGGAAGTGTCATTTTTTCATTTATGGATGGATTTTCCGGATACAACCAGATTGAGATCCACCCTGCCGACCAACACAAGACTACATTCATTTGCCCTTGGGGAACGTTTTCATATTGTAAAATTCCGTTTGGTCTTAAAAACGCTGGTGCCACATTCCAGCGGTCCATGTCATACGACTTCCATGATGTGAAGGACTTTGTGGAACCCTACTTGGATGACCTCCCTGCCCACTCAAAGTAGCGCGAGTTCCAGATAGATCATCTAACGGCTATTTTTCTCAGATGCAGACAGTACAATATCTGTCTGAACCCTCAAAAGTGTATTTTTGTGTCGAGTCTGGACGCCTCTTAGGGTTTATCATCTCGAAAGGAAGGATCCGAATTGATCCGTTGAAGGTGGAGGCCATCGTCGCTCTTCCACCTCCAACTGATATTACGTAACTTCAGAGGCTACAAGGAAGAGCGACTTATTTAAGGTGTTTTGTTTGTAATTTCGCGCAAAAGACACAGGGTTACATAAGATTGATGAAAAAGGACGTCCCATTCATCTGGGATGACCAAGCTCAACAATATTTTGATAGTTTGAAACATGCCATCACGCATGCCCCTGTGCTCCAACCGCTGAATTACTACCGAGATTACATTCTATACCTTGCTGCTTCCGAAACTACTATCGCCATGGTTTTGGTGCAAGAAGACCAGAACACCCAAGAACATGTGATATACTATGCTAGTAAAGGTCTTATTGACGTTGAAACTCGCTATTCACATGTTGAAAAACTCGCTCTCACGGCAGTTATCGCCATGCAGAAGTTCCGACATTACATTTTTCTCCCCACCACCACCATCATCCTCAATTTGAACCCCATGTACCACGTTCTGACTTGTCAGGTGCTTGGGGGCAAGTATTCACACTGGATCATGATACTACAAGAATTTGATCTTCTTTTTGAAAAAGCCAAGTCTAAAAAGTCTTTGAGCTCATCTGCGACCTTCCCCGTGCTGATATAGAATCTGAGCCCAATGACTCTTTTCCGGATGAGTCATTGTTTCTTATCAGTACATTTGATCCATGGTATGGATATATCACTTTATATCTTCAAACCCAACGTTTCAGCCCTCAATTATCTCGCGACGACCGTCGTCGAATATGCCACCATGCGAAGTATTACCTGATTATCAGTGACACATTGTACCGCCTTGGTATCGATTCTATTCTTAGACATTACCAGACTCATGACGAGGCTGAACATGTCCTAAATGAATGTCATGCTGGGGCTTGTGGCGGTCATCTCTGTGGGATGGCTACAGCCCAGAATATTCTACGCGTAGGATATTATTGGCCGTCTATCTTCAAAGATTGTATTGAGGCTGTAAAAAAATGTCCCCCATGTCAACATTTTCATACCAAAAATCGCACCCATCTCGCCCCGTTACACTCGGTTATTTCCATTGGCACCTTCGCTAAATGGGGCATTGACCTCATGCATTGTAAGCCTACCTAGGTTGGGGGGCATAGTTACGTCATTGTAGCTGTGGACTAATTTACAAATTGGGCCAAGGAAATGCCTGCATACACAAACGATGGAAAGACCACCACACTCTTCATGTTTAATCATGTAATAGCACGGTTTGGAGTTCCTCAAGCGATAGTTACCAACCATGGTTTTCACTTTATGAACCACATGGTTGACGAGTTGAGCGATAGATTGGGTTTTTTCCATGAAATCTCAACACCGTACTACCCACAGTCAAATGGACAGGTCGAGGCCATTAACAAGGTCTTGAGAACTATGGTCCACCGTATGGTGGGTATGCACAAGTCCAATTGGAATAATATGCTCTTCTCTGCACTATGGTATTATCGAACTTCCGTTAAAACTGCCACAAGATTTACTCCCTTCCAACTAATGTATGGATTGGAGGCGATCCTTCCTATTGAGTGCGAGATTCTGTCCCTCAAGCTCACCATTGAACTTCTCCCCAACACTACTGCCGAGGAAGAACGCTTCCTCTACTTAGCCAAGCTCGATGAGAGTCACTGAGATGCTGCTCTTGCCAACGAGGCTCATAAGAGACACATCAAAGTGTAGTACGACAAGTCGATAGAACCTCGCACCCACAACAAAGGATATTTGGTCCTCACATACGACCAAAAACATGATAAGCTGGGGGCATGAAAGTTTGAGTCCATGTGGCATGGACCTTACATAGTGAAACGCATCTTAGAGAAGGGAGCTTATGAGCTTGAAGACTACGACGGGATATCTTTGGGTGAGCCCCGCAATGGGCTCTACTTGAAGAGGTACTATGCCTGAGTCTTTCATGCATAAGTACTTTTATATATACTGTACATGGCGTGTGTGTGTTTTTGTGTGGTGTGACGCTTTGATTTTTTGTGTGCTCAATTCTTGTTTCGTTTCTTATACCATGTTCTGTCTGTGTGTGCAGATGGAAACTTGATACGGATTCACGGATGGCGCCAGCCAGCATACCCACAACCTTGCTTCGGCAGCCTAGGTAATCTATTCACCTACAGGCGAGCTTATCATCTCAGGGGGAATGTGTCTAGGTTTCAAGACCAACAATGCTGTAGAATTTCAAGCAGTCATTGGAACCCTAACTGACGCTATTTCTTTGGGTATGGACCATGTTGTCATCCACTTGGATTCTCAACTAGTGGTCTCTCATCTTAACCAAGTCTAAGCCATCCGCGATCCTACCTTACTCCGTCTCTATAGACGAGTCTGTCTTCGGGAAAGGTCCTTCGAGTCCATTCAATACCTGCACATTCCACGAGACGTGAACACAGTTGCCGACTCCATGGCCAACTTCATCTTAGATTGGTACATTGCACACATATAAGCATATTCATGAATTGTTAAAAGTAGACATAACATGTAAATAACTCATTTTATAAGCAAACATATAAACAAGATCACATCATTCATCCATTTAAAACACATAATGTATAAAACCGCCAAAATGTCTGTATATATATATCATCATAAAAAGTAGTGTTGGTACAAAATCTGAAGCACGACGACTTTCAGTGAGTATAAAAAGTTTGAAGCCTCGTAGGTTTCAATAGTACAAAATCTGAGGCTTCTAAGCTCTCAGTACATACATAATAATAGCATAAGGCCTAACGCCTGGCCC
Source organism: Larix kaempferi (assembly GCA_027924585.1). NCBI lineage: Eukaryota > Viridiplantae > Streptophyta > Pinopsida > Pinales > Pinaceae > Larix > Larix kaempferi. The sequence goes on along the minus strand of BSBM01001130.1, from coordinate 4,934,124 downwards.
GTACACCCCTAGGTCTAGAAGCTCTAGCCTGCTGAGTATGGAAACAGTCAACTGCTCTCGTGACCCTGCGAAGCAGTGCATTGAAGTGCGTAGACGCTCCCACCGTATACCCCTGCATAGGCCGCGGTAGCTCCACTATCGACTCAGGAACATCTAACGTCAACCCACTCAGGTTCGCGTAGACGTCCTCCATCTCTGCGATGGCAGCATGTACATCTGGAGCCATGACTGATCCCTCTCCTCTCTCTCTCCTAGCAAGAAGAGAGACTCCTATTAGTCGTACGGGGCCCACATTTGCACACACATGTTATTAACTTGTCAGTACTATGATAAAAAAATCATAAATATACAAAACTAAAAAGTACAAGGTTTTTTTTTCTTACCTATATCTCCCCATATTGCTTCCTCGGGCTGTGCCAAGTCTAGGTCATCTCTGTAATCCGTACCACTATATGGGTAGTCCTCTACCATGAGCAAATGGCCCTCTATCCAGGTGAAGAACTCGGGACCATATCCAATGATGGGGCCCCCACCATGGCAGGCCATCACCTTTTTCCATCTAGCCATGTGAGGATCCTTAGGATCCCTATCATCCAATGGTACCTGCGGGTGCAAGAGGGGAACCTGCTCCAATAGAAACGAGATAACTATCGACCCGTATCCGAACTACTTGAGCTCTCCTCGTTGACACTTGGTCAGCTGAGCTCGAATGTTCACGAGGAGTCCTTCGCACCAGTTGAATATCTTCATAGACATGTAGTCCTACGCATATAGCATTTGGGACCTGGTATCTAAGTGAGGAGCTTGGCTCCCTGCTATCCTCATGATGGTAAAAAGTATGGCATGCAGCGGACGTTCCCGTACTTTTTTTATGGGAATATTCCCACTAGAAGCACGGGTATCAGGAGTACAATGTTGTAGGATCATGTTTTCCACAGTTTGATCACTCCCCCGTGATCCGGTGAGAGCTACGTTGTACCCCCTCCAGGACAATCCAGTCAAAAAGTAGATGTCCTTGACATCCATAGTAAGTATGTGCTCACCAATCACAAAATATTGTTGAGCCACGTCCCAACATCGCAGCATATGTGTCAGCAATGGGATTTGGGCCCTCATGCCCTGGATCTGGAAGAACTTTAGGAGACCATAGTTCCTCAGTGTTTCTACACATAATGGGTCACTTGCAGCTTGCACGTCATCTATCTCGTGTGATCCGAATCTTAGGGGCTGAGACCCGGAAGGCTTGAATGCCGAGAGAGGAGGAGAAGAGATAGCTTCAAAACTGAAGCGAACAATGAACCAGCTGTGAGAAAGACAAAGTAGTGAGATCTGAGCTATAAATAACATAGATGGACAAACATAGAATAAATATGCCACATGGAGGAGTGAGGCTCAAAGAGGGTTCTTTGAGCCTCACCTCTCAAACTATACTAAGAAAGACACTCAGAACCAATACCCCAATAATAACTCAATAAAATAAGAGAATAGAAACCAAATGAGTAACTTGTTATTATGAGAAGGCTTGCTAGGCCTTTATATAGCATTATTACAATGTCTCTTGAGACTATACCATGGGCCAAAACTATGTGCTACCAAATACCATGGATGAGAGAGGGTGGCCTCTCAATTTAATATTTTTATGGCTTAAACATCCGAATTTAGACCATATGCCCCCTAAAATTCGGATCATTCCTCCCCCCTTAGAAAATGATGGTCCCCATCATTTCATGCTAAAAAGAGACCCATGATTACCATGTGCTAGTTACCAATGAAGAGAAGGGTTTTGTGTGGTTGACCCATAACCGTGGGTTTTGCGAGGTTGACCCATAACCGTGGGTTTTTCAAGGGTGACGCATAACCATGATGGCAATGACAAACTTGATTCCAATGAAGAGAAGAGTTTTGTGTGGTTGACTCAAAACCATGGGTTTTGTGTGGTTGACCCATAACCATGGTGGCAATGACAAGCTTGTTTCCACTGAAGAGAAGGGTTTTGTGTGGTTAACCCATAACCGTGGGTTTTGTGTGGTTGACCCACAACCATGATTACAATACATAACTATGGGTTTTGTGTGGTTAACCCATAACCATGGGTTTTGTGTGGTTGACCCATAACCGTGATTACATTAATATTTTTTAAAAATCGAAAATTCATGATCTTTGGTGCAGTTGATGTCTTGCTGCAAATCCATTCATAGCTTCTGATACATGTAATAAAATTGAATTATATTGAAGACCCATTTGAGATCTCGAAAAGACCTTTCCATCCATATAACATACTTGCTCTGGGGTGGCCCATAGATTGAGAAAATGTTTGTTGAAGTTTAAGAGATGCGCGCACACTATTTTGCAGACATATGTTGCTTCAGTCGATGATATCTCTCAAACCAGAAAGCCAAATGGAAAACCACGAAATACCCATTTTAGCTGACGGAAAGAGATTTCCAATGAACTATGGTAGAGCCTCAAAGACATTTTGTAGAGTCTGTAGCACTTGTTTAAAGTTGTTGTACGTCCGGCCGCATTGTGTACAAATATGTACTACTTCAAACAAACGTATCTCACAAAATGGACAATGAAATGAAATTCCGTGAAATACCCATTTTAGATGACGGAAAGAGCTTTCCAATAAGCTATGGAAGAGCCTTTGAGACATTCTTTGGAGTCTGTAGCACTTGTTTAAAGTTTTTGTACGTCCGGCCGCATTATGCACAAACACTTGCTACTTCAAACAAACATATCTCACAAACCGGGAAACGAAAGGAAATTCCGTGAAATACCCATTTGAGATGACGGAAATACCTTTCTGATGAGCTATGGTAGAGCCTCTAGAACATCCTGTGAATCCCATGGAACCTGTTCAAAGTTTGCTGAATGTGAGAGTGTTGAGTATAGAGATGCCAAGGGTTTGTAGAGAAGCATGGGTTGTTGTAGAGGTTGTGGAACCTCCATTGAACCCGCATAATGCTTCAAAATCTTGTCTCGATGGAGAGCATACCCGCTCTGATACCACTGATCCGGATCTTAGGGGTTGAGACCCGGAAGGCTTGAATGCCAAGAGAGGAGGAGAAGAGATAGCTTCAAAACTGAAGCGAACAATGAACCAGCTGTGAAAAAGACAAAGTAGTGAGATCTGAGCTCTAAATAACATAGATGGAAAAACATAGAATAAATATGCCACATGGAGGGGTGAGGCTCAAAGAGGGTTCTTTGAGCCTCACCTCTCAAACTATACTAAGAAAGACACTCAGAACCAATACCCCAATAATAACTCAATAAAATAAGAGAATAGAAACCAAATGAGTAACTTGTTATTATGAGAAGGCTTGCTAGGCCTTTATATAGCATTATTACAATGTCTCTTGAGACCATACCATGGGCCAAAACTATGTGCTACCAAATACCATGGATGAGAGAGGGTGGCCTCTCAATTTAATATTTTTATGGCTTATACATCCGAATTTAGACCATATGCCCCCTAAAATTCGGATCATTCCTCCCCCCTTAGAAAATGATGGTCCCCATCATTTCATGCTAAAAAGAGACCCATGATTACCATGTGCTAGTTACCAATGAAGAGAAGGGTTTTGTGTGGTTGACCCATAACCGTGGGTTTTGCGAGGTTGACCCATAACCGTGGGTTTTTCAAGGGTGACGCATAACCATGATGGCAATGACAAACTTGATTCCAATGAAGAGAAGAGTTTTGTGTGGTTGACTCAAAACCATGGGTTTTGTGTGGTTGACCCATAACCATGGTGGCAATGACAAGCTTGTTTCCACTGAAGAGAAGGGTTTTGTGTGGTTAACCCATAACCGTGGGTTTTGTGTGGTTGACCCACAACCATGATTACAATACATAACTATGGGTTTTGTGTGGTTAACCCATAACCATGGGTTTTGTGTGGTTGACCCATAACCGTGATTACATTAATATTTTTTAAAAATCGAAAATTCATGATCTTTGGTGCAGTTGATGTCTTGCTGCAAATCCATTCATAGCTTCTGATACATGTAATAAAATTGAATTATATTGAAGACCCATTTGAGATCTCGAAAAGACCTTTCCATCCATATAACATACTTGCTCTGGGGTGGCCCATAGATTGAGAAAATGTTTGTTGAAGTTTAAGAGATGCGCGCACACTATTTTGCAGACATATGTTGCTTCAGTCGATGATATCTCTCAAACCAGAAAGCCAAATGGAAAACCACGAAATACCCATTTTAGCTGACGGAAAGAGATTTCCAATGAACTATGGTAGAGCCTCAAAGACATTTTGTAGAGTCTGTAGCACTTGTTTAAAGTTGTTGTACGTCCGGCCGCATTGTGTACAAATATGTACTACTTCAAACAAACGTATCTCACAAAATGGACAATGAAATGAAATTCCGTGAAATACCCATTTTAGATGACGGAAAGAGCTTTCCAATAAGCTATGGAAGAGCCTTTGAGACATTCTTTGGAGTCTGTAGCACTTGTTTAAAGTTTTTGTACGTCCGGCCGCATTATGCACAAACACTTGCTACTTCAAACAAACATATCTCACAAACCGGGAAACGAAAGGAAATTCCGTGAAATACCCATTTGAGATGACGGAAATACCTTTCTGATGAGCTATGGTAGAGCCTCTAGAACATCCTGTGAATCCCATGGAACCTGTTCAAAGTTTGCTGAATGTGAGAGTGTTGAGTATAGAGATGCCAAGGGTTTGTAGAGAAGCATGGGTTGTTGTAGAGGTTGTGGAACCTCCATTGAACCCGCATAATGCTTCAAAATCTTGTCTCGATGGAGAGCATACCCGCTCTGATACCACTGATCCGGATCTTAGGGGTTGAGACCCGGAAGGCTTGAATGCCAAGAGAGGAGGAGAAGAGATAGCTTCAAAACTGAAGCGAACAATGAACCAGCTGTGAAAAAGACAAAGTAGTGAGATCTGAGCTCTAAATAACATAGATGGAAAAACATAGAATAAATATGCCACATGGAGGGGTGAGGCTCAAAGAGGGTTCTTTGAGCCTCACCTCTCAAACTATACTAAGAAAGACACTCAGAACCAATACCCCAATAATAACTCAATAAAATAAGAGAATAGAAACCAAATGAGTAACTTGTTATTATGAGAAGGCTTGCTAGGCCTTTATATAGCATTATTACAATGTCTCTTGAGACCATACCATGGGCCAAAACTATGTGCTACCAAATACCATGGATGAGAGAGGGTGGCCTCTCAATTTAATATTTTTATGGCTTATACATCCGAATTTAGACCATATGCCCCCTAAAATTCGGATCATCGTGTTCTTGCTCACGCCACTCCAAGACCATGATTGGATGCTATTAACCTGCCAAAAGGAGCATTTTAACACCATTAGGACTCACTTAAACCACTGAAAGTTCATCTTTTGGGCTAAGTTTATGTTTGGGGTTGGACGTTTCCGCCGTTGCACCCCGTCAATCATGACAATGCGACATCGTTGCAACCCGACTTTGCGGGATTTGCGACGACTCGAGTTCATCGCAGATCCCAAAAGGGCGACCTACGATGACCCGAGGATGCAATAGCCCTCCACAAACCAACTCAAAAACCCAAAAAATGAACTAAAATAAAAAATGTAAACCACTGGAAATATGCTGGATGAATTCTAGAGTCACATGCTCCGAACGGTTGGTGAAATGGTTGCTCGTAGCTCTCAGAATCGACAAGTGAAATTTTTGCTCCAAATGGCACTTCTTCTCCCCAATTTGGAAAATGAACAATGGTGACTATATTTGGTTTTTTGTTTCTATTTATAAACAAAAGGCATATTCTTTTTCAAATATTTGATGCTTTTTAGGTCATTTTCTATAGTTTGGATTATTTTTATGACATTTGAATACTTGGTTGACTTTTTGACCTAGTTTTCAAGTGTGCAGGAGTTGTTAAGTGGTCTTTGCACGCCATTCTCGCATTATAACGGTCATTTTAGGTATGAACAATCCCTTGAATGTTTTATCATTATTTTAAATCCGTTACATTGTAATAATTTAATGATAATGAGCTTACTCTTTGTTCTTTCTCGTGCTCTTGAAACTATGAGAATAAGTTAATGAGTTACGATTTATCACTTTTCCGGGCTCGTTAAACTCCTACGGAAAAGGAACCCCCCTGGAGTCTATCTTTAAGCTCTTTTCAGGCTCACGAAATACGAAAATATTGCCAAGCGAACTTGTCGCGTTCACGCTTGTTAAAGAATTTGAATGGTTGTTTTCCTGGTGATAGTTTACCCCTTTTTCGGACCAGGGGGCACTACTTACGAAAAAGGTATACTCTAGCCAATCATGACTGGAAGAGTCCTCTTCCACGTTGTTTTACCCTTTTTCGGGTGATGAGGCTAACTTTACGAAAAAGGACCATTGGAGTCTTCTTTAGTTCTTTTCAGACCCTCTAAACATGAAATGACGATCGAGTTTATCTTCTATGGACTCGTTAAACTTTCACATTGAAGGGCCCTTCATGGAACGAACCCCTCCTATCCCAGGTTCGGAAAATATTTGGGATTGGACTCATCTATGAGATGAGCTATACCGAGCATCTGGTTACCCTCATCAAGCTCGTGAAAAAAAAATGAGGCACTCATCGTTCATGATGGGGAAAAAGGAAAGCTTTTATGTTACACCCTTTATTAGTGGCAGTACCTAGTCATTTCTTGAACATGGCACTCATTTGCATTTGCATACTGCACTTGGATCATCCGTTTTTACTCGAGTTTCACCTACTTCCCGAGTCTTGCTACTCCTTTGAGTTATTCAAAGAACGCTTCCATCATCAGTTGCATTAGGAGTTGGTACCATAACTCATCAAGTCAATACTGCCAAGGCATGCCATGCCCATGTTCAAGAATATTATCACTACTCATTATCTGCATTCGGTACACCTTCCATCATGTCGGTCTACTCTGAGTCAGCCTTGCATGTTGCTGTGCCATCCGATCATCTCTACACATCCTTTGTCGTGTTTTGTGTCGATGATGGGGGATTCATCATGGCCATCCTTCGACGGGTTCATCCTTGTCGAGTTCAAATCATTATCCAAGGATTGAATCTAGAAACCAACCAAGTACCTTGGCCTTGCATGCCTCAATGGCAGGTTACCTCGCTTTCGACATGAGTCTACATCATTGACTCTTGATTGAAAGATTTCATCTCGCATTCGAATTCAACTCATTTATTCACGCTTGATGATATGTACTGTGATACCTTGGGAATCATTGACATCAATGGTGATTTCCCTCACACTTGTTAATGGTATAGATCAATGACCGGTAATCAAGTGGTTTCTACCATGTTCGACATCAAGACATTTGTAATCACATGGATAGATTCGTATCATTGCGGGTTCGACTTGAAGACCATGGGGAGTCATGTTTTACCCAGGTTGCGATGGAGATTTGTATTGAGTCATATCACACGGATCCACATTTGTATTGGTCGTGGCTGTGTTATCATCTCATCATGGATCTATGCTTGTGTCTAGTAGCCGTAATTGTGTTCAGTTGGTCATTACTACCATGGATCTGCATTGTATTGGTCGGAATCCATGTTGTACATCATATGAGACTATGTACTCAGAGTCAGTTGTACTATAGCAACGTCCTTCGTCTGACAAGCCATTGCCATTCCTTCTATCAAGGCATTTCACCTGTCCAATTTTCCAATAGCTTCATGCTTTGGGGAGCATTTTGTTACACCTAAAATATTAGCATCTTGAGATTCAGTGTATACATCCCTAAAGTTTCCTTGACTAAGTTATTGACCTAGAAGAGATATAAACCCATTTATACTAGGTTTTGAGAGGTCGTCACAGGCTGCCTTAATGAAGCATGCGACGTCGTAGGTTGTCCTCTTGCAGCCTATGACAATGTCAGTTAATGGAAAAAAATAGCTCCTTCGAGCCCATTCTCGAAGCTAGCTGACATGGATCCCTATCCCTGACCTTTTGGGAGAGCTGGCACTCGGTTCCTAACCTCTTGGAAGGATCTCCTATCTCTCTCCTACCATATCTCAACCTACCCTATCCATACCCTATCCACTTAGTCCTATATAAGTGAATCTCACTCCCATTCCAAAGGGAGGAAGTCTATAGTGTCTACATGCTAGTGAAATCATCTTAGAGAGATATCTACTCATCCATTGAGAGAATCACACTTCCTTGGGAGGATATGACTTTGGCTTGGATGGAGAAGGATTAATTCGCTAAGCTCTGGTTGTAGTCGTTCTTTTCTATGTACTTTCCCTATTTTTACAGTAATATAAACGCTTTCCACCAATATTGTTGTGATGATGATATTGTGTAGTTTACCTGCTTAACTGTTTACTTAGATATGTTATCGTTTAGATGATTTTTACTTGTTTGTCTTGTTCTTTGTGTCTTGGCTGGTCTTGCAGCTGATATTTGATCGCGAGGCGTGGGACAACATCCGGGAAAATGGGTTACAAACTTAAGGTAAGACATCTGATTACTTGATCCTTAACTAGATCTAGGAAAGTGGTTTATGTTCTGTTCTATTTGTTCTAGACTCACATTGAGCTAGGGATATCTAGCTCGCATCCGCTCGAGTGGATTGTCTGTCAAACACCTGGATAATATAAAACCTCACACTATGAATCATCATGTCGCATAGGGTTTCATTGAATCAACGAAAGTGTTAGGATATTCCTATACTCCATCCTAGTCGCACCAGTATTTTGATCATTTACATTTTCAGTCATGCATGCACTTTTAGGGTTTGCATGCCTTTTAAGGTTTGCATGCATTCCAGTCATCAGTCTAGCACCTAGATCTCAGTTAGCCAACCCCCGAGAGCTTCTCACTGATTAGTTTTAGCCCTCCAGTTGCTTAATGCGCCCTTCTTCCTTAATTTTAGGAAGCAACTCACCCTTCTTCACCTACCAGTCCAGTTGTCTTCAGTTTATACTCAGTTACACTCAGTTACACCTACCAGACTCAGTTTGAATGATGGTTGACAGTTACTTGAGCATTGATGACTTCACTGATGATGATGAAGACTTCTAGTTGTGCTCTGATGACACCAGTTGTGCTTCGATGACACTCCAATGATCTTTTGATCACTCCATGAAGGCTAATTCGAATTGCCACCTTAGGCATTCGAATTCCTCATGCATTGTATTATTTATTTGTCTATTTGTGATGTAATACCCCCAATTCGACCCTTAGGATATATTAGCCTTAAATGTAAATAATGCGTACAGGTGATGTATGTTTTCCTAGCGTGGAGTCAAGGCCAAGGCCCCGCTAGTGAAAGCCGAATTTTATTTAAAGGGAAAGTATTTGATATTTTGATACCATGTGCTCTTAAGCCATGGAAATTGTAATAGGATGTAAATAAACATCAGGCAATATAAGATTCCAAGACTGGCCATGGAGGCAACGAATGAGAAGGGGCCACGTGTATCCACTAGGGAGCGGTGAGGGGGCTATGGGAGTGAACCATAGGTTTCCATATGTCTTGATGAGAACCCATTTGACCTTCCTAGAGGACATTTATTCCTGTTGTAAGAAGTGGTTGAAGAATTAAGTCAAGGACTTTGATGGAGTATGGGCAGCCCTGAAATTCGTATGGGTAGGTATGGGCCCTGTTTACTTGTCCCATAAGTCACTCTACCTCTTGGAGTTGCCTCTTCCTCATCCCCATTCAATGGGGGAAGAATCCAACATCTTTCTCCACCCAAAAACGAGCTCCCAGCAGGGGGAAAACCAGAAATCGCGACTGTGAGAGAACCACGTTTTGGGAATCCAAAAACGTCCCGATTTGGTATTGGACAGTGAAATCCAATGGGGGATCCATTGGTAGGAACCTTGGGGCGAATTTGGGAGCAATAGCTACCCAAAAAGCCATGGGAAAACCCAGTTTTAATGGCCCAGAAAATTAGTGACGGATTTGGGTTGTTTGTGACATATTTGTGAGAAATCCGATTGTGGATGTATGAATAGAGGATGGGATTGCTGATTCTAGTTTGAAGGGTATGTGGTTCTGGGTTTGAGCTCAGTGGACTAGCATCCTCCTCCATCTCCTCTTGCATGCTTGAAAAACCCAACTGTGTGTTGGCTTAGCATGGTTGTCTGAGTGAAACCCTGACTGTGAGTGAGCCATCTAGTTCCTCCTTAGTGGATACACAGCCCAGCTCGGGGGTGATCTCTCAGCTGAAAGAATACAGGCTGGACAGAGATCTATGGTTGGGTGGAACGTTGCTCTCACGTAGCCAGTCGTTTGGGCCATTACAATTCGAGATGAGTATTATTGCAATTGAATTATGTTAATTCTATGCTCTGCAAATATTTTAATTAATGACTGCTGTTTATATGATTGAACGCATGATGAATCTGTGTGCATATGTCGTATTTAGATCTGCTGAGTTTTGTTGAAGTTTACATATGTATAGAGAAGTTTTAATTATTACAGATTTATGAGTGTAAATTATTGGGACTAAGTTTACCAAAGCCCGGTATGTTGTTAATGTTTCCTTCTCTGCATGTACTAAGGAGAAGGGGACATTACATGTGATTAATGAATTAGTGTGTGTGAAGTATTTTTGCTTCTATCCGAGTTTTGCTGTATTATTATTCTGTTGCTCATTATACTGCATTGACCACTCTTCTTCTATTTTCTTGCTTAATCATAATTATTCTCTTGTGAGGTATACATCAACTCTTAGATCTGCTGTGAGGATTTTCACATGGTATCAGAGCATGTTGAGAGTATTGTTTGTCTCCATTCTTGAGAGTTTTTTGCAGGTTATTACCAAGATTTCGAGTGCAGCAGTTGCAGCAGTTTCTGCATTCTTGCAGCAGTAGCAGTTGCAAATATTCTCTATTGTTTTTGCTGGTCTTCCACAGCTTCAATGTTTTCAGAAGATCCTCCTCTTTATCTATTCGACTATGTTGAATGGAAACCAAAAATGATAGCATATTTGAAGAGACATGATCTCTTTGATTATTGTTTTGAAAGAGAGTTCGAATCCTATGAAGAAAGGATTGACTGGTTAAATGAAGGTGGAAGAGCTATTGCAGCCATCATGGTTTCTATGTCTCGAAGCTTGGCATTCTATTCCCTTGATGATGTTGAATCTCCAAAAGAGCTATGGGCCCACTTAGATGAAATATTTGGCAGACAGAATGAAGGGATTGGTCCAAACCCATCATTCACCCTCCTTGATGATATCTTAGATCATGAACTAGTATCATCTGCACTAGAGTCTGTTGGTTTGCATCATGATCACATGATTATTTCGGAGGTAAAATCAACTATTGGAGGTAATGCATTCGCCCTCCTCAAGCAATCACCTCTTATTTACTACTATATGATCATTATCCCATGCTTTTAGAAGGTTATTGAAGAATATGGCCATTGCCACCCACTTGGAATAATTTCTCATGCACATCATGGTTTTGATCTCACCCCTGCTGGTTCAAAGGATATCTCAAGAAACCATTGCCATTCGCTTGGGATAACTTCTCATGCATCTATTGGTTTTGATATCACCTCTTATGGTTCAAAGGAGATCTCAAGAAACCATGATTCAAGCCTTGGATCTGATTTGGATTCCAAGCAATCACCTCTCATTTACTACTGTAAGATCTTTCTTTCATGTTCTTAGACGTTTATTGAAGATATGGCCATTGCCATTCGCTTGGGAAAATTTATCATGCACTTACTGGTTTATATCTCACCTCAAATGGTTCAAAGGAGATCTTAAGCAACCATGATTCAAGTCTTGGATTTGATTTGGATTCCAAGCAATCTTTATTATTTGATGGTTCCTTTTGGCATAATCTCACCCATGATGGTTCGAAGGAGAAGACAAAAGACTATCTGCATATTCATGTTTTTGATTCTACCTCAACTGATTCGAATCACAGGTTCAAGGATCATCCTCATACTTTTGGATTTGTTCTCATCACATTCGATCTGAAGAGCAAGTACAAGCACATGATTTTTGAGCATGATCCACTTCTTCCCAAGAAGAAGATACCTCCAGACATATGACCAAGCATCACACCTGCTTGAGTTTGGAGCATTTATTTTTTATGTGTGCCTTACAGTCTGTTTTGAGCGGGGGGGGGGGGGGTATTTTTCCCATGAAATTTTCCCCATTTCCTTGGTTTATTGACTGTTATTATTCATTGTATTAGGTGACCTTTGGTCTTAGTTACCAGGGCCCAGGATGGATTAAGGGGGGGTGTTAGGATATTCCTATACTCCATCCTTGTCCCACCAGTATTTTGATCATTTACATTTTCAGTCATGCATGCACTTTTAGGGTTTGCATGCATTACAGTCATCAGTCCAGCACCTAGCCCTCAGTTAACCAGCCTCTGAGAGCTTCTCATTGATCATTTTTATCCCTCAAGTTGCTTAATGCGCCCTTCTTCCTTGATTTTAGGAAGCAACTCGCCCTTCTTCACCTACTAGTCCAGTTGTCTTCAGTTTACACTCAGTTACACCTACCAGACTTAGTTTGACTGATGGTTGACAGTTACTTGAGCATTGATGACTCCAATGATGATGATGAAGACTTCCAGTTGTGCTCCGATGACACTCCAGTGATATTTTGATCACTCCATGAAGGCTAATTCGAATTGCCACCTTAGGCATTCGAATTCCTCATGCATTGTATTATTTATTTGTCCATTTGTGATTAATGAATTAGTGTGTGTGAAGTATTTTTGCTTCTATCCGAGTTCTACTGTATTATTACTTTGTTGCTCCTTATACTGCATTGACCACTCTTCTTCTATTTTCCTGCTTAATCATAATTATTCTCTTGTGAGGTATACATCATCTCTTAGATCTGCTGTGAGGATTTTCACATAAAGCATCAAACCTTAGATCAATTTTTCAAAACGTAACTCATACATAATGTAATTTCGAAGACTAAAATTCTTCAAATTTGATATGACACGATGAGTTAGCACTATTCAAAATCACCATGAGAGCTAAAACATAAATTGATCAAAATAGAAAAAACTATGAAACACTAAGTGTTAAATTAAAATCAATCATTGCAAGCATAAAGATCTTAATAGAGATTCGAAATGATGATTTACAAAATAAACCTTAGTTTTTATAGAATGATATATACAATGCAAAGATTATTTATGTACACATATTTAAACATGGCTTATAATATGACTACGAAAATATGGATGTTTTTAAATATATCTATTAGGGTTAAATAGGGCATGGAATAAATTAATTAACCCAAGCAAATACAAATTCAAACATAAAACTTAGTCATAGAAATCATGTCCTTTATCATAAAAAATCTCAAAATACCAATCAAAAGAATTTACACGAAAAATAAGAAATTATAAAATCCAACTCAAGCAATGTTAACAACAGATAATATTGATAAGCAACAAATCATTTACCAGAATATATGATCATAAAATATAGTAATGAAAATTGATCATAAAAATTATATTTTAACAGCTGCTAAAATAATCAACCTGTAAAAGAATCAGCTCAATTGGAAAATGCTTCCTAAACTTTCAGTTTGACCATTATATCTTCCTTAATTGAGAGTACCTTCAGAATCAAAGATTCTGAAGGCACTCTTTAATAATTTTAATGATTAATGAAAGAAGTAAACTAATCAATTTTATTAAGAAAAGTAGAAAAAATTGAGAGGGTTGTTTCTTGCCAACACCATTTTTGTTCTAGTTTTGAGAAAACAATGAGGATGGTGTTATTTCAAGGGGGTGTTAAATATACAACATTAGGAGACATTCTCCAAACCGATTTTCTATAGCCAAGATTGATCCTCCTGTATAGAAGTGAGCACCTTGATATCCTTCCGTGTAAAGGTTATTCCTCCTGTATAGAGGTACCTGATGAAAGTAATGATGTTGCAAAGTCTTGTTGGACAAGAATACAGACTTGTGTGTGTCAATTCATGATTATCATGTGAGCCTTCCATATAAAGGTATCCATGAGATGGACCTCCCGTATAGAGGTGGACCTTCTGTATAAAGGTCATGCTTTACTTGTTAAAATAATTTAATGTTGTGTGATGTATATTAACCATACCACCATATTGATACTAAGTCTCCTTTAGAGATTGATCACCTCTAAAGTGAATTAATTTAGCACATGATCATTTAGTCCGGAATAATTAAAGTTAGCACATATTGACCATGCAGTAAGAGATAAAGAAATAAAATATAAAGCATAGAGATCAAGAGAATTTGAAATTGTCCATGGAAACACTTCAACTAATTAAAGAGAACTCGAATTGTTAAAGATTTAGTTAAGTATCAATGCTTCAGTTAAAGCATCAGTTAAAGATATGCCTCAGTTAACTAAATAACTCACAGTGGTCACTTCAAGTAAATCAATCAACATGATTTTAGTTAACTAAGTGTTAAATAAAGAAGGACTAGTTAACTAAAGTGTATTCACTTTAGTTAAACTCAAAGACGACACTTCAGTTAAAGAGAGTTAACTAAGTGACAACAAACAAGATCTAGTTAACTAAGTGTTATTGCATGATGAAACTTATGTTAAACTAAAATAGGACACATGATTTGTGACACTTGCATGTCGAAACTTAAGTTAGCCACCTAACTAAGTGGGAAAGCTTTCAATTAAGAGGTGAGTTCATCCTAAGTGACAGCTTAGTGAGATAAAGCACTGCATGAGAAGTGGGGCACACCTCTGCATGCAAGATTAATACATCCAGTTTCAGGGTGAGTTCATCCTGAAGTTAGAAGTTAAAAATAGAATATAAGAATGTATAAATATGTTATATGGGATTGATGAATCCAATGTGAAGCGAATTCTCTTCTCCATTGAAGGCAATTCACTTCTCTTTGTGCAGGGTATTGTTCGTGCTTGTTATTGTTGTGTTGGGCACACATTCGATTGATCTCTTTTCTCCATTGCTTCTGTATCTTCATCAAGAGTGTTTGGTGACATCTTATCTTCCGAAAGCAATCTGCTATGTTGTAAAGAAAACATTCTCTGCTATTCATTATATTATATTGTGAAGAATTGATGGGGTTTTGTTCTCATAATTTTGAGGATTTTCCCCATGGTATATATTGTGTTATGGTTGTATGAATTTCATGTATTGAATTGTCTCATTGCTTCAAGTATCTGCATCTAAAATAATTAAAGATCAAATATCAACCAAATTTCAACATGGTATCAGATCCCAGGGCATGAAGGAGCTAAGTTTTGCATGTCATCTAGAGCCTATGTTGATATGGAGAAGTTTAGAACAATATTTGAACACTATGGAATCAATATATGTACGACCGGAAGACCGTCTTGAGGGAACCTCAAAATTCAACACTTGGAAGGCTAGGATTATCAACATCCTAGAGTAACACGACTTATATGGCTATGTATCCACTATGGCGAAGGATCCTACATCTAATGCAGGGAACATCAACTTCAAGAAGAGTCAAGCTAAGGAAAAACAGAGCATGTATGATTTGGTAAAAGATAACTTGATGGCCATGATCACACCGTTGAATACCACACAAGAATGTTATGATACATTGACTAATCTATATGAGAAGGCCCCGAGTCAAACGAGGGAATTAAATAATAAGCGTAAAAAATTAAAGATGGAGACAGATGAGATAGTGGCCTCCTTCTCCAAGATCCCTCAGGTAAGATATCAGCTAGTATTGGAGTAGTGGTGGATGAAGATGATCTTCTCCAAACTGCTATTAATGGTCTCCCATACTCATGGGAGAAATTATTGGCTACAGTAAATGGACGAGAGGTGCAACCTAAATTCAAAAGGTTGTGTCATGACTACCTCTAAGAGGATGGGTGAATATAGAGCAAGTCAGTGTGCATCAAAGAAGAAAATATTGCCCTCATGGAAAGAATGAAGAAAGGAAAGAAACGATTCTTCCAAAAGAAGTTATCTCATCCAAAGAAGGAGTTCAACAAATGATTTGACAAGTCAAAATATAGATCCTTCAATTGCAACAAGAAAGGCCATTTCTCAAGAGATTGCAGAGCAAAGCGGAAAGGAAAGTTTCATGCTTCTACCACCATAGAAGATAAAATCACTCAAAAAATGCATCTGAAGAAAATGAGACAAGAAGGGAGTATTTTCTCGTCTCATCCCTTTCGGGATCCGTCATCACAAATGTAGACACATGGTTGATTTACAATGGTGCATCCAAACATATGATTGGTTACAAGAGTTCCATTACCGATCTAAAGGAGAAAGAATTCACATGCATGGTAGAGTTGGGGGACAACTCAACTTATTCGATCCAAGGAGTTGGATCCACCTAATTCCAGCTGAGCACTGGTGATATTCTACATGTGGACGAGATTATATATGTTCCATGATTGAAGAATAACCTCCTCTCAATTTCGATTCTTGAAGACAAAGGCTTCCGAGTTTCTTCATGGATAACAAGCACTTTTATGGTTGAAGAAAAAAATCCTAGAATCTATTGTTGTGATTGGAGTTCAAGAGGGAGGAATCTACAAGGAACCTGAGAAGTAAATTCAAGCTATTATTCACCACACTATCAGTCCATGCAAGCTATGGCATTGAAGGCTTGGAAACCTATACTACAAAGCACTACCAGGACTTAAAAATATGGTAAAAGATATGCCTGCATTTGATTTTGAGCATGATTGTGTATGTCAAGGTTATGCACTTGCGAAGAATGTTAAGAATTTTTTTTAGCAGTTCTACTATATCTAAAGGGATTTTAGATTTAATACATTATGATGTATGTCTTCCCATGTCATGCCCCTCCCTGAATGGCTTCTTATATTATGTACTATTCATAGATTATTTTTATAATGGATTTATTTCATGAAGGCTAAAAGTGAATCTCTTAGAAAATTTAAAGAGTTTAAAGCCCTAGTTGAAAATCAGAAAGAAAAGCACATCCGTGCATTAAGGTTTGATAATGGAGGTGAATTTGATTCACATGCATTTAATGAGATATGTAGTGATGCAAGAATATGTAGACAGTTAACAGTACCTTATAACCCTAAAAAAAATGGGGTTGCCGAAAGGGAGAATAGAACCATATGTGAGGTTTCAAAAGTCATGATGCATGCTCAAGATATGTCTACCTCATTATGGTCAGAAGCCACCAGTACATTTGTGTACATCCAGAATAGAATCATGCATGCCATTCTAGATGAAAAGATACAAGAAGAAGTGTTTACCGGTGAAAATCCAGACATCTCACACTTGAGGATCTTCGGGAGCCCAATATACAATCATGTACCGAAGGAAAAGAGAACAAATATGGATCCTTCTAGAAAGGCACCTTTGTGGGTTATAGTGAGTCATCCAAATCATATCGAATATATGTACCTTGTGAGAGACACATTGAAGTTAGTCGAGATGTTACCTTCCATGAGGAAGATACTTTCAAAAGATCGAAAGAGATTCAATATGATTCAGAGATGGAGGATCCCAAGTCTGATTCTCCCCCTTCAGAGTTTGAGAGGGAGAAACCAAAAGATGCCTAAGATTCACTATCTCCTGAAGAACCAGTAGAACTGGTTGAGAGGTCGCTTGATGAAACTCCTGCTAAAAGAATATATGCTTGGTGCCGAGACATCTTACAAAATGTAGAGAAACATGGAGCACCAACAGGCTCATCCAGAGAGTGCAAGCAACCTGGCATATATTTAGGGTATGTTTCACTGACGAGTCACATTAGTGATTCAGAACCATCCTCTATAATGAAGAATGATATTTGGGAGGTTGTTCCCAAACTTGATGGGAAGTCTATTATGAATTCCAGATGGATTTACAAGATAAATCATGTTGCGGATGGTAGCATTGAGAAGTATAAAGCCATATTCATTGCCAAAGGTTTCTCTTAGAAAGAAGGCATCGATTATGATGAGACCTTTTCCCCCCTTGATCTAGATTTATGTGAGAACTAAATGAAAGAGAATAAATATATTCACATACACATATATATGGAAATCAACAAAGTGATATAGTAAACTCATATTCTATTAAATGAATGAAACATAACAAACTGTAAAATAAAAGCAACTAGAATGGTGGTAGCTATATCTCTGAGAAGAGATGTGGTGGCTACGCTCATTCATGACAAGATGAATACAAGAAGAGTCCGAAAGAGAATATTTATTATAAGCATGAGGGAAATAACCCTGAACATCCAAAAACCTAACCCTAGAATATGAGCCATCATAAATATGCGGACCCAAGGTGGTTAGTTGAACAATCAACTTCCTGGGTCATAAATTTTGCATACGATCTCCATTTGGGGCGATCGATAGTCCGTTGGAAAGGTCTATATGATATTTATAACTTATGAATGGGGTCCAATGCATGATGCTATTTGATACGCCCATCCCCCACCCGAATCTCCAAAAAACGTCGTTTAGGGCCTCAAAACGGCCCCAGAAGTTCGGGACCCGAAAAACTGTAGAAAAATTACTAGAAAACTACCAAAATGGAAAACTGTTTTGAGCCAGTGGAATAGGTGGGTGTCCACCTATATACATTTGGATCAGTCCTGCCCCCTTAGGAATCAATGATATCCATTGCGTTAAGTTCCCCCATCAAATGGGGAGACTTCTACTGAACTTGACTCCTGGTGGCGGCCACTTGCCTTGGTAGAGTAATTGCCCTGCTTTGAAAACCCGATATAGTTGGATATTCTATTGGAGGGTGCCCTTAACCTATGTGTCCATGATATGATCAATAGTTTCTTGTTCCATCTAGTCGGGATTAATCTATGTAGGTGTCAATTGCTCTGCCACCTCCGAGGTGTCCAACAATGGTGGAAAATATGGTCGAAGGAGCTCCACATTGAATACTGGGTGCAAGCCAAAGAATGGAAGAATTATTAATTCGAAGGCATTGTCACCAATTTCCTTGTTGATGGTGTATGGCCCATATCAAATTGTATGAAGCTTGCGATGGGGTCCCGTGAGCCTCTCTTTCTGCAAATGCAACCAAACCTTATCACCCACTTGGAACTTGTGTGGAACCCAATGTTGGTCATGTTGCTGCTTGTACTTAGTGTTGGCCTTTTCCAAAATGTCATGGAACTATTGGAAGATGTGCTAGATTTGTTCAACAAATCTGGTGGCCTTATTGTTGGAACATTTGAAAAACCCACCTATGTCATTTTAGACTTAGGATAAATTAATTAATCATTTATGATTAATTTCCTGAGTTTTGACTAGGTAAAATAGGCCAGTTTTTTCTTTTAGTGGACCACATGCCATCCTAACTCATTACAATGAATTTGGATGGATTCTGGATAGGATTTCCTAGGAATCTATCTCATTTTATTCTATTCCTGAATTATAAAGACACTTTCCTGATTTAGACAGCTTTATCCTGTTTTTTCTACTTTCTAGTGGAAAAGGAAAAGCTAGTTGACTTGGAAACTCCTGCCACTTGACCAATTTGGACTCCACATCATATATAATCTCCTAAATCCATCATTACATTCCATTTACCTCACTGATGAGCTTCCATACCATACTTACTAAATTCGTGATCCTCTAGGACAGTTTTGGAAACTGCTTTTTCCACCTAGGGTTTTTTTTGCCTTATCTAAGCCTTACTTTTTGACCTTTCCAAATTTCCTCCAAGGAATTTGATTTTATACATGGAAGATGTATTATATATTGTTATCAGATCAATGAATAAGATACAGAGCTATTTACACAATTTATTCTCTCTATTCTTCTTCTCTCATTGTCTGAAATATTCCATGTGAAATTGTCTTATAAATCTAGTTCCTAGCAATTGAAAATATCACATGGTATCAGAGCTAGCTTGATTTAAAAAAATTTCCAAGAGTGTTTTTTGCAGGTATTTACATCACCAGGAGTGCATCAGTATGGAGAAAAATCAAGCCAAAGTTGTGACTCTCACTCCCTTCAATTTCTTTGGCTAGAAGGCACATATGATCATCCATCTTCGAAGCAGAGGATTGTATAGAGTCACTATGGAGCTTGAAACTGAGCCAAGATCTGTTGCATTCAAATCCAAATGGTTCAATAGGATTGATGAAGCTTATGGGTTACTTTGTCTCTCTGTATCTCCAGATCTTCTATTCCATATTGATTCTCTATCCACTCCAGATGAAGTATGGACAAAGCTAGAATCTCTCTTTGGAAAACATGACAAGCTCAGAGGTCATTTGTTGGAGATTGAGCTGATCTCTCTTAGTCCAAGTAATTTCAATTCTATGGAGGATTCATCTCAAAATTCAAGACCCTAGTGCTTCAACTCAAGCAATGTGGTATAGAGAAGAAGGATGAGCAACTAATCCTTACCATTCTGTCAAAACTGAGCTCTGAATACTCAGTATTTGTGTCTACTTTTCATTCTACAAGACTTGCAGTTCCCAAGTGGAATATGCCAAACTTGGATGCATTCATTGATTTGATCACTCATGAGAAGGACAAGATGGTCCAAATGAGGGAACAATCACCCTCCAAATACTTTGCACTTATTTCTCATGGAACAAAGAGTTTCAAGAATGACAAATCCAAACAAAATATATTGTCAGATGAAGAGGATTCTATTGGAGATTCCAAATCCAAGAAGATGAAGGAGAAGCCCAAGTGTTCTTATTTCTTCAAAGGAAGTCATCGTGGGAAATCTTGCTTCAAGAATAAATTGGACATCATGGCCAAAATGCTTGAAGAACATAACATAGATATTCCAGACCTTGCAAAGAAAGAACAAGGCAAGCTTGTTGTAGAACAAGAACTCTGTCTCCAAGCCTCTCCCAAAGGTAATCATGTTTATGTTTTGAGTGCTAGAGTGAAATATAATTCTGATGTATCTGATATTGATTCACATTCTGATATAGCAGAATCAGAAATCTCCAAATCTTCCTTGGAACAATCTTTAGTCAGTTCATCCAAGTCTACTCTCAAAACTAGTCATTGTTTACTAGCTTCTGAAAGGTCTTTCCACCTCCATTCAAATATTTTAGATTATGATTTAGAAGATGATTTACAGTCTGATATTCAGTTCATTAAATCTCCCACACCATTTTCCCAACCATTGGATGCACAAAAGACCCCACAACCCCCAAGTTCTCCAGTTAAGAAACTACACAATTCTATGTTTTCCTACACTGTGCCACTTTCCTCTGTTGCACTTTTGTCTTGCATATATTTCATTGGTTGTACAACCATGTTTTTGAAATTATTTGGACTGATATTCCACACATTTGGACCTGAACCCATCACTCATGGTTCAATATTCAAGTCCCCACACTCTCTAGGCTCGGTGAGCTGTCAGGGTGATCTAGTTTCTCACACTTTTCCTACTGAAACTTTGTTCGATCATGGAGACTCCACATCTTTACTAGTTTCTGCTCCATATGACTCACATTCTGATATTTCAGAGTTGCATGATCTCATTTTAAATATCAGAAAGGTACTACATCAGTTTGAGAAGAAGATACAAGAACTAGTGCACCACATTGCAGCTACAAAAGAAATTGATCTTGTCGAGTTCATTGTTTCTCCTTGGGAAGGAGTATGCATCGATCCTCTTTCAACCATTGATTATGTTTTCAGATCTGATTATATATGTTATAGCAGAAAGAAAAATTCATTTGATGCTCCTCCATTATCAGAAGATGAGCTTAATAGAGCTTCAACACATAGTTCTTGCCTACACAACTGTCATGTCCCAAATTTGTAATTGGGTCACAATGGCCTAATCACATTAGCCATATTCATTAGAGTTTGTAAAATTGATGTTAAGGGTCAAATAATTGCCAAGGAGGAAAATTACTAGTTTCCTAGGTTTGGGGTGGAAGCTTTGGGATTTGGAATAATGGGGATAATAAATGATGTTTGAACATTAGAATGGATTAAATATTTAATAAAGGAGCTAAATAAATATATACAAGTGAAAATCAAAGTGGCATTTCATGATGAAGACACATGGAGGAAGTGGGACCCACATATGGCTAGATTTCCCCACTACATTTGGCATCATTCTCTCACCAATTCGAATTCAAGGTGAATGGTAACATACTTGGGGGAGTCCAAAAGGTATTATTCATTGCATGACTCATCCAAGGTCGAAATATAGAGGAAGAGTAACTCCCATGGAAGAGGAAGAGGCAATTTGGAGCTAGTGAGACACTTGGGCTAGATTCCCTAGCTCTATGACAACAATGATGAAGATGCTATGACACCTATGACACAAATCAGACCTGAAGGCTGACATATGACATATATGACATGTCAGGGCTAAAAATAGACTCCAAGAGGGCGCTCAAGGGTGTTAGGGCAGCTAAGATGCTTCCACATGTGATTTGGTGGAAGTGGGAGACTAGGAATTGTTGTACAAGTGGTGTTCTTTGGAATCTCTTCCCAACTTGAGTTGGCATGAGTCTCTTGGAAGGAATTCGACCCATGGAGGACATTAGAAGTTTATAAATGTCAATAACAAAGAATGAAACCATCTTTTGATCATTTGTAGAATTTGCAATTGCATTTGTGAAGAGGGAGAGCTAGTGGATGACTAGTTTCTTGCCTTAGCCAATTTCGAGGGTGAAAGATTCCCATCCAAGTTGGCAATTGGAAAGGCCATTCAGACATTTCATTTGGAGCTTTAATGGAGTCTTTATTTGCAGGTGTAAGCTACAGGGCAGCTCATGGTTTCTTCTATTGCAACTCGCTCCTTCAACCATTTCCAGTTTTGATGGCATATTCTTGATCCTTAAGGGAGGGCGTTTTTGGTGAGCTATTGTACTCTTTGGGGGAGCTTCTAATTCCCCATTTCTTTTGTAATATGAAGTAAATACTCTGTTCTTCATCTCCAGAAAGTTTCAGGTCGAAATTCCAAGTAGAAATGTATAAATCTCATTTTTAATGGAAGAACAATGCCATTTCCCCACTACCTTGCTGTGAACCAATGTATTGATGATGATTTCGAATGAATGGATGATTCTCTGATATATTTGTGATCAATATACTGCCATGGATGTCTTCTACAAGTTTCATGTACTGTACTTGAGCATTTGAAGCATTTTTACTCAGTTTAGTTGTATTGGGAAGTGAAATAGTGCCATTTCCCCAAGGGTCGAATTGGGGATTTTTGCAGTTGAATGGGAGAGGGTGAGAACAGTTGTAATAAACCATTAATGGTGCATATGAGACCTTAATAACATACTTAACACATTACATACCTCTGTTCATAAATTTGAGTGGGTTTGGAGGCATTTGGGAAGCCATTTTCAGTACTTACCTCAGGGGGATTTGAACCCCAAATTACTAGTAAAATTGCATACTTGGTCCAGAATCTTAAGAGAGTTTGCAGAGGTCTTTTGGTGGCCATATTTTATCTCTGAACATCATATTCAATTCCTAATATCATTCATAAACCTTCCTTGAAGATTTGAAGGCATTTGGAGTCAATTTGAGACCTAGAGACCAATACTAGTCAAAGGGAAATCACTAGTAAAGTTACCTACATTGACCAGAATTGAAAGAGTATTTGCAGAAGTGTTTTAAAGGTACAAAGGCATCCCTGAAACACATATTTATGTTCTAATATCATTCATATACCTTCTCAGAAGATTTGGGATCATTTGGGGCAAATTTGGGACCTAGAGATCGAAACTAGTCCAAGGTCGAACCAAGGAAAAAAGTGGAAAATTGCAATTTTAATAAAATTCCTAACAAGGGACATTACAGTGGTATCAGAGCATGGTCCTTGCACCTGTGTATTAGGTACATACATTCAAGAATAATTGGCAGCCATGTCTTACTATTATGATGAATATGAGTGTGTCACACCAACTAAGGATAATTCTATGAGTGAGTTCCAAAGATGGAGAGCAAAATATAAAACCTTGCCCCAACAATATCAAAAATATCAAGAATATCTTGCTTTTAGCAAAAATACACAAAATGCCATGTCTTTTGAGTACTATGTTGAACATGTTTTTGAAAATAGGCCCAAAAATGAAGATGTGGAGTTAGTGAAGAAAGGTTTATGCCCTTCTTGTAAAAACCCTTGGAGTGAGTATCATATATGTGTGCATGAAATGATGTCCTCCTTGAGAAGAGCTTTTGAGATTTATTCAAGAAGAGATTCCAAATATATTGATCCTAAGGAAAACAAGGGGCAAAATGCATCAGCTTTCTTTAAGGAGCAAAAGGAAGAGACATCACAAGAGCATGAAGAAGATTCTATTGAAAATATGGAAGATCATTTCGAAACACCTTCTAGCTTAGACATGAACCAAAGAGCATCTACTGATGGATGCTTAAACTATGAAGGAGTACCTACTGATGGGTGCTCACACCTCTATGTTGGTGACATAGAGATCACTTTTGAAAGTGTTTCTACAAGTACAAGTTTCATTAAGCATGATAATGAAGATCTTGTAGCGGTTGAAGAAGAACCAAGATCAACTTCCCCATCACCACTTGAGCTTCATGAAGTTGGTCCAAGCAAAATTGAAGAAGATGAGGAGGTTCATTTGCAAGAGCCTCATTTTCTTGAAGGGTCCTTAAAGATGAATGAAAATAATATCCAAGAGTCCCTCAGCATTCTCCATGACACTCAAGCATTGGTGTCAAATTCTTGTTGGAGAGCTACTTCATTGGAGGAAACATCCTTCCTTGAAGACATGGAGAAGATTCAAAGAGCAATGTGCCACATCAAAGGTAATTTCATGTCTTTGCTTTTTGATAGAAACCATTTGTTTGAGATTAATGAATTGTTACATGATGCATACTTGAAGAATAATGAGGATATTCATAAGCTCACAATTCAAAATGAGCAACTTCTTGAAAAGTTGCAAGATACTTGTTTTTCCTCCTATGTTTCAGATTGTCAAATGGTAGATTGTTTGGAGGATTCTCATGACATGGTGGATCATGAGAAATGTGAAAATTTGAATGTTCTTGATGTGTTTGAAGATGAACTTGAAGAGATCCAAACACTTGATGTGGTGGAAGAGGAATTTGAATTGCCTCTTGATGAAGGTTATGCAATTTTTAAAGAAGAGCATGATTCCTCTACATTGGAACCAAACTATGACAAAGAGTTCACACTTTTGAAGGAGCTGCATGATACTACCCACATGGATCCTTCCCATGATGAAACTCCTGAACTTTTTGATCATTTGGGTGAGTTAGTACATTCTCCTACATCCTACAATTCCATGTTTTGCAGTATTAGTCTCAATGAAGTGTGGGTGAAAGGGTTCTTTTTGATGGTGCCACATGAGGAGTATGGAACTCCTAGATTTAACCTTTATGATGACATGGTTGGAGCACATTCTTATTCACATTTGCAGCAGCATAATTTGTCACTTTATGATGATTCACATCTACATGGATGCACCTATGATATGGATTTGGGTCACTTGAATACTCATGGTTTTTCTTGCTCAACACTGGGTTCATTTGATGTTAGAGGAACTTCATCCAACACTTGGATGAATAGATTTATGATGGGAGAACATTTTTGTTGGCAGCCACATACTTTGTTACATCTTTATGATTCTCACATTCATGGATGTATGGGTGAGACTTCTTTGAGTCATTTGAAGTCTCCTTGTTTTTTTTGTTCATTATTTGGTTCAGATTCTAGTGGAGATTCTTCATTCACTTCTTGGATGAAAGAATACATGGCTGAATATTTTGATGCATATCACATCCTTTTGGAGCAGCATTATAGGACATGGGATCCTCACCTATGTCATTGGAGCAGATTTGATTGGTCACTTGAAGCTTGTATGCACTTGGAAAATGGTGGTCTACTTGCTTGGAGGTATAAGCACTTTCATGACTCTTTGATGAAGCATATCCTAGATGTACATTTTCATTATGTTGTTATGTACTTTGATGATATATATTTGGTACTCATGATGTTTGGAAGAATGCATACAAGAAAATGGGATCCAGGAATCCTCTTATCTAATGGTGTAGGTTGGAGAGCACTCTTAATTGTTGGGGTTCAATACAAGCAATGGGACCCTGGAATAATTTTTGTCTCATTGGTTTCATTTTTTTGGGGGAAGAAAGCAGTATGGGAGATGGATTCCCCACTTAATAAAGTGATTTTAATCAGATTAGTGCAGCAGCAAGCATGGTGGTTCCTCTCTAAAATATTCATGGAAACTCAAAGACTCAAGGTTTGGAAATTCAATGGCAACTTCAAAGAATTATACAGAAAGCAGGTTCTTCAACACCCATGTTTGAAATTGCTTGAGGACAAGCAATATTGGGAAGGGAGGATTTTTCATGTCCCAAATTTGTAATTGGGTCACAATGGCCTAATCACATTAGCCATATTCATTAGAGTTTGTAAAATTGATGTTAAGGGTCAAATAATTGCCAAGGAGGAAAATTACTAGTTTCCTAGGTTTGGGGTGGAAGCTTTGGGATTTGGAATAATGGGGATAATAAATGATGTTTGAACATTAGAATGGATTAAATATTTAATAAAGGAGCTAAATAAATATATACAAGTGAAAATCAAAGTGGCATTTCATGATGAAGACACATGGAGGAAGTGGGACCCACATATGGCTAGATTTCCCCACTACATTTGGCATCATTCTCTCACCAATTCGAATTCAAGGTGAATGGTAACATACTTGGGGGAGTCCAAAAGGTATTATTCATTGCATGACTCATCCAAGGTCGAAATATAGAGGAAGAGTAACTCCCATGGAAGAGGAAGAGGCAATTTGGAGCTAGTGAGACACTTGGGCTAGATTCCCTAGCTCTATGACAACAATGATGAAGATGCTATGACACCTATGACACAAATCAGACCTGAAGGCTGACATATGACATATATGACATGTCAGGGCTAAAAATAGACTCCAAGAGGGCGCTCAAGGGTGTTAGGGCAGCTAAGATGCTTCCACATGTGATTTGGTGGAAGTGGGAGACTAGGAATTGTTGTACAAGTGGTGTTCTTTGGAATCTCTTCCCAACTTGAGTTGGCATGAGTCTCTTGGAAGGAATTCGACCCATGGAGGACATTAGAAGTTTATAAATGTCAATAACAAAGAATGAAACCAGCTTTTTATCATTTGTAGAATTTGCAATTGCATTTGTGAAGAGGGAGAGCTAGTGGATGACTAGTTTCTTGCCTTAGCCAATTTCGAGGGTGAAAGATTCCCATCCAAGTTGGCAATTGGAAAGGCCATTCAGACCTTTCATTTGGAGCTTTAATGGAGTCTTTATTTTCAGGTGTAAGCTACAGGGCAGCTCATGGTTTCTTCTATTGCAACTCGCTCCTTCAACCATTTCCAGTTTTGATGGCATATTCTTGATCCTTAAGGGAGGGCGTTTTTGGTGAGCTATTGTACTCTTTGGGGGAGCTTCTAATTCCCCATTTCTTTTGTAATATGAAGTAAATACTCTGTTCTTCATCTCCAGAAAGTTTCAGGTCGAAATTCCAAGTAGAAATGTATAAATCTCATTTTTAATGGAAGAACAATGCCATTTCCCCACTACCTTGCTGTGAACCAATGTATTGATGATGATTTCGAATGAATGGATGATTCTCTGATATATTTGTGATCAATATACTGCCATGGATGTCTTCTACAAGTTTCATGTACTGTACTTGAGCATTTGAAGCATTTTTACTCAGTTTAGTTGTATTGGGAAGTGAAATAGTGCCATTTCCCCAAGGGTCGAATTGGGGATTTTTGCAGTTGAATGGGAGAGGGTGAGAACAGTTGTAATAAACCATTAATGGTGCATATGAGACCTTAATAACATACTTAACACATTACATACCTCTGTTCATAAATTTGAGTGGGTTTGGAGGCATTTGGGAAGCCATTTTCAGTACTTACCTCAGGGGGATTTGAACCCCAAATTACTAGTAAAATTGCATACTTGGTCCAGAATCTTAAGAGAGTTTGCAGAGGTCTTTTGGTGGCCATATTTTATCTCTGAACATCATATTCAATTCCTAATATCATTCATAAACCTTCCTTGAAGATTTGAAGGCATTTGGAGTCAATTTGAGACCTAGAGACCAATACTAGTCAAAGGGAAATCACTAGTAAAGTTACCTACATTGACCAGAATTGAAAGAGTATTTGCAGAAGTGTTTTAAAGGTACAAAGGCATCCCTGAAACACATATTTATGTTCTAATATCATTCATATACCTTCTCAGAAGATTTGGGATCATTTGGGGCAAATTTGGGACCTAGAGATCGAAACTAGTCCAAGGTCGAACCAAGGAAAAAAGTGGAAAATTGCAATTTTAATAAAATTCCTAACAAGGGACATTACAACAACATTGATGCACTGATGCATGATCATGACATCCACAACCTATTCATCAAGTATGTTACTCAGAAGCAACCCATTCATCTCATTCAGCTCATTTAGATCATTCAAATGAGAGACATGACAGTATGAAGACATCAAGCATGTCCATTTTTTAGGGAGGGTTTTGTTCCCATGAGGTTTTCCCTGTTTCCTCAGTTTACATGGACTAGTTATTTTTGTATTGGGGTGACTATAAGCCTTGTTGCTTGGGCCCTATATTTATGATATTTTTCTGATTCCCATCACATAAAGTAAGGAGTAAGGGGGGGGGGGTGTTGGAACATTTAAAAAACCCATCTATGTCATTTTAGACTTAGGATAAATTAATTAATCATTTATGATTAATTTCCCGAGTTTTGACTAGGTAAAATAGGCCAGTTTTGTCTTTTAGTGGACCACATGCCATCCTAACTCACCAAAATGAATTTGGATGGATTCTAGATAATATTTCCTTGGATTATGTCTGATTTTATTCTATTCCTGAATTAGAAAGACACTTTTCTGATTTAGACAGCTTTATCCTGTTTTTTCTACTTTCTAGTGGAGAAGAAAAAGCTAGTTGACTTGGAAACTCTTGCCACTTGACCAATTCGACCTCCACATCATATCTACTCTCATAAATCCATAATTATATTCCATTTACCTCACTCATGAGCTTCCATACCATACTTAATAAATTCGTGAGCCTCTAGGACAGTTTTGGAAACTGCTTTTGCCACCTAGGGGTTTTTTTCCCTTATCTAAGCCTTACTTTTTTACCTTTCCAAATTTCCTCCAAGGAATTCTATTTTCTCCATGGAAGATGTATTATATATTGTTATCATATCAATGAATAAGATACAGAGTGATTTCCACAATTTATTCTCTCTATTCTTCTTCTCTCATTGTCTGAAATATTCCATGTGAAATTGTCTTATGAATCTAGTTCCTAGCAATTGAAAATCTCACACTTATCAGCCTCAGTCTTAGCATGGGAAGATTCCTACCATGTGGATGAAATGGGAAGAGACACATCAATTGGGGCCAATGGTTGGAACCCCACACACACTTGAAAAGGATTGTGTCTTGTAGATATACGAAGGGATTTGATATAGCTATGTTTAACATAAGGAAGGCTCTCATCCCATGTGCAGGGATGTTTAGAATTGTACATTCTCAGAATACACACAATCATCCTGCTGAATACCTTTGTTTATCCATTGGTCTGGGGGTGGAAGGCAGTCAATTTAGTGATCTTGGTATCCATCAATGACCATAGGATGGACCAAAAAGTGCTTAGGAACCTGTTGTCCCGATCTGAAATGATAGTTTGTGGCATCCCGAAATGAACCCAACGCGCTCGAAGAATAGCTTAGTAGTGGCTTTGGCAAAGATGTTCTTCTTGCGAGCTATCCGAATGGCCATCTTAGAGAAGAGATACACAACCAAAAACACACAGTCATTACCATTCTTGGTTGAAGGTAGTCCAGACATGTAATCCTTGGAGATCGATTCCCAGGGTCCATCAGGAGTGGGAAGAGGGGTGTACAACCCCTGCTTTTTGATGGAAGGTTTCACGATGGCACAAGAAGTGCAGGATCTGATGTATCAACCGACATCTTGTCAGAGCTTGGGATAATAAAAATACTTCTGCAATATGGCCACTATATTTTCGGTGCCAAAGTGCCCTGCCACCTGACTGTAATGCGCTTCCCAAATCATCTTTGCACGCTCGATTGAAGGAACACAAAGATGTCCTAGGTGGCATAGAAATCCTTCTTGGATATGAAAGTCTTCCACATGTGTACCTTCACATAGGGATTGATATATGGGAACAAAATTAGGATCATTGCTATATAGTTGAGGCCACCTAGAGGTCTTGTGGCCACAAGAGTTGAGCATCGTGGTCAGTGCTTCTATTGGAGGTCGATTGAGGCAATCAACGACTCGATTGGTGCTGCCCTTCTTATATTTAATGTTCAAGCGGAATTTCTGCAAGTAAGTGGAGCACTTCCGGTGGTGGACATTCTGTAACTTTCCTTGGGTTTGCATGAACTGTAGGGGCTTGTGATTAGTGTGGATGACCGTTTCTTTTTCAAGGATGTAATGTTTCCATTGGCGGAAGGATTGGACAATGGAATACATTTACTTTTCATAGGTGTGGTACTTACAGACTACATATGAAAGTGTCTCATTGTGATAGGACACTGGATGGCCATGCTGAGTGAGGAGTGCACCAAAAACATAGTCTGAAGCATTTGTCTCAATATCAAAGGGTTGTTGTAGATCTGGTAAGGAAAGGACGGGTGACAAACATAAGTGTTGCTTCAACTCCTTAAATGCTTGTTGTTGTAGCTTGGACCAAATGAAATTCGCCTTAGATCCCCCTTTTGTCACATGGATAAGGGACCAAGCATCATTAGAGAATCCCAACACAAATCTGCGATAGAATTTGGCAAGGCCTAGGAAGCTCTGAAGCTTTTTGAGAGTTGTCGGGGTTGGCCAATCGCAAATGGATTTGATCTTGGACGGATCCAAATGAACACCATGTTCGTCCATGATGTATCCGAGATAGTGAACCCTCTCCATGCCAAATGAGCACTTCTCTATATTGGCGTATAACTTCTGCTGTTGCAAGGTGCCTAGGACCTGGTGGATATGATGCAAATGTTTCGTGCATGTTCTGTTGTAGATGAGGATGTCATCTAGATATATGACCACAAAATAATTGGTGAATGGACGTAGGATATCGTCCATTATCCTTATGAAGGTTTTTGGAGCATTAGTCAATCCGAAAGGCATGACCAACCACACAAAAATTCCTTCCCGAGATTTGAAGGAAGTATTCCAGACATCGGTCTGCTCAATTGGCACTTGATGATAGCCATAATTCAGATCAATCTTGCTGAAATATTTGACACCCTTGAGCTAGTCAAGAAGGTCATTGATTTGGGGAATGGGATACCGATTCTATACTGTGATCTTGTTTAGAGCTCAGTAGTCAATACAGAGTCGCCATGTCCCATATTTCTTTTGTACCAACACAATTGGGCTCCCACAAGGTGAGGAGCTAGGTTGAATGTGACCCTTTTGTATTAAATATTGAATCTAGTGTTTGATTTCTTCCTTTTCCATAAGGGAACACCTGTACACTATCCTCTTAGGTAAAGGCACGCTAGGTATCAAATCAATGGGATGCTTGACTTTGCAATGTATTGGCACCCCGACAGGTGTGGTGAAGATGTCCTTGTATGCTTCCACGATAGTTTACACCCATTTTTGCTATACATAGTGGATTTGTGTGGAGGTGCTGGATGTTACTGCAATATTTCGTTCTCCTTCAAAATGAACCATGAAGAGGACGAATTTCCCTGTATGGGAGATTACCTTCCTGCACTACTTAGTTGTGATGAGGGACTTTGCAGTAGTGGGAAGTGTCTATGGTATCCTATAGAGTTCCTTTCCCAAAGTAATAATGACACTATGAGGTCTAGACTCATACACAACATGAAGTTTCCAAATATATGGTTGTACTAAAAGAACATCACAGACTTCAAGCGGGGAAACATCACACATTACCTCATCTTTGAAGGGATTGATTCCAGGAGAGGTTGACACTGTTGACTGACACAAATGTCTCGTTCGTGGCTCAACCAACCAATATTGTATGGTTGGGGATGTAGAACCATCGGAAGCTTCAATATTTTGACGACCTCGACTGAGATGAGGTTCTTTTGGATACCACTATCAACAATGAAATGTAGTTGGGTCCCCTGCACCCATAGTTGAGAATGGAAGAGGCGCTTCCCTTCCTCTGGCTCCTTTGAATATTTTGGTTGGATCTTTGCAGTTGCGATGGTGGCACTTGGTTCCATGTTAATGATCTACATTCCCCTTTCCTTCTCTACATCAGAGTCCGAATCGGAGTCTGGATCTGGGGATTTCATGTCAGCCAACAAGGATTTTTTTTAGCAGCATTCATCATTGTTGTGCAAGGGCTCTTGTGGAATTCACACCACTTTCCAATGTCCTCCTTCGATTTCCCATTACCCTTCTTCTCCCGTGGCTTGGGATGTTTGTCGGGGATTTGGCCCTCCTTGCTCTGTCCTTTTCCTTGTGAATTAGGTCCACCTTTTCCAGGATTCCGCTGCTGATTTGCAGACCCACAATCTCACTTATTCTTTTGCTTAAACTTCATCTCAATCATGACCACATACCAATAAGTTGCTCCTACTGAGGATATGTCCAAGAAATCCATATCCATCCGGCTGTACCTGTGTAGGACACTATGGTACTTTAGGACCAAGTTCCATTCAGAGTCTCTAATACCCAGTTTGGAGCGTAGGGTATGGAACACGTTAGTAAACTCTAGTACTGTCTGGTCTATATCCCGGCGCAAAGTTGTCCACCTGGTGTACTGGTCACCATAGTTTTCGACTGGGTATAAATCCTCCTTGATGGTGTTGAAAAAAATTTCCCAAGTGGGGTCTATACTGAATATTTCGGATTCTTCTCCTGTTTGCATCTCGTAGTACCCATCCCACCAATATTTGACATGGGGGAGGGACTTAAGGAGCGCGAATGTGATATTTTCATTGTCGGAAATTTTTTGAACAGATAAGTAACCCTCTAACATATTTAACCATTTCTCCAAAGCATTTGCATCTATATTTCCTTCAAATAAGGGAATTTCAAAGTTAACTTGTACCTTGAACAGAATCGCACCCCCTAAACGGTTGCTCATTGAATGTGCATTTGTCATCGTCGGCGTTCTTCGAAGGATCTGGGAGAAATTATCCATCATCTCGTTCATCTGTCGCGCGAGGGATTCCTCGAGAAACAACTTAATAGGATCTCTTGCTCTGTTATCTCTCTTTTCTTCCCCCTCCATGTGAGTCTGCTTGGACCGACGAGAAGGGTTTTCCCCAAGCTCAACTAGTTTGAGACCCAATGCTCGATATTCAGATCTCATCGGGGACATGCATTGAGAAACCACAAGAGAAGAATGCTCTTATACCACTGATATGGATTTATGTGAGAATGAAATGAAAGAGAAAAAATATATTCACATACACAGATATATGGCAAGAAACACAGTGATACAGTAAACTCAGATTCTATTAAATGAATGAAACATAACAAACTGTAAAATAAAAGCAGCTAGAATGGTGGTAGCTATATCTCTGAGAAGAGATGTGGTGGCTATGCTCATTCATGACAATATGATTACAAGAAGAGACCGAAAGATCCTATTTATCATAAGCATGAGGGAAAGAACCCTAAACATCTAAACAACTAACCCTAGAAGATGAATCATCATAAAGTTTGCGGACCCAAGGTGGTTAGTTGAACAATCAACTTCCCGTGGTCATAACGTTTGCATACGATCTCCGTTTGGGGTGCTCGATAATTCGTTGGAATGGTCTATCTGAGTGTTACAACTTTCAAATGGGGGCCAATGCATGCCATAAGAAGCCATTGCCCCTCCCAAATCTCAAAAAAACGTCGTTTAGGGCCTCAAAACGATCTCGGAAGTTCGGGACCCGAAAAACTGTAGAAAAATTACTAGAAAACTGCCAAAATGGAAAACTGTTTTGAGCCAGTGGAATAGGTGGGTGGCCACCTATATCCATATGGATGACCCGTGGCAAGGTACACCACAATATGAGCAATTATTGCACTTGCATCTGTTCTAGGATGAAAAACTCACTAGATGGATGTGAATACAACCTTCCTCATTAGTGAGGTCGAGGAAGAGGTTTATATTCAGCAACCTGAAGGATTTGTGGTGCATGGGAAGGAGTCCCATGTTTGCAAGATAAAGAAATATCTATATGGGATTAAGCAAGCCCCCGACGCTTGGTACTCTAGAATTGGTAGCTACCTTCAGAAACTGGGTTTTTGTAAGAGTGAAGCTGATCCAAATTTGTACTTCAAAGTAGTGAAGAACCAACCATTGATATTGGTTATGTAAGTTGATGATTTGTTTCTCACTGGAGAGGAAAATTTGATTTCTTGTTGCAATAGGGATCTCACCTTAGAGTCCGAGATGAAAGACTTAGTTCTAATGCACTGCTTTCTTGGCCTTGAGATCTGGCAAAGAAAAGATGAAAGTTTTCTATCTCAAGGGAGGTACATTGTGGATATATTGCATAGGTTTGGCATGATAGATTGCAAATCAATGACTACACCGATGCTTTCCAATTTGATAAAAATTCATGAGTCAGGATTTGGATCAGATCCAGTAGATCCCACTTTGTATAGACAACTTATAGGATCGCTAATGTACTTGATACATTCGAGGCCTAATATATGTTATGCTGGGAGCATTCTAAGTCAATTTATGTCTGATCCGAGACACAGACACTGGATAGTTTCTAAGCATGTGCTTAAGTATCTTTGAGGTACAATTTCATATGGACTCAGATAAGACTATGGTAGAGGATTCATGTTACTCGGTTATACATAATCAGACTGGGGAGGAAGAATTGTGGACTGTAAGAGTACATCCAACTAATGTTATAGCCTAGGATTAGCTATGATATCTTGTTCCAATAGGAAGCAGGGCTCCGTAGCCCAGAGCACTATCGAAGAAGAATACATAGATGCTAGTGTTTCTTGCAGAGAAGCAGTGTGGCTTAGAAATATACTTGCAGGGTGTGACAATCAGAGTTGCAAAAATCTTTCCGAAAACCCAGTGTTTCATGACAAGTTGAAGCACATTGAAATGAAGTATCACTTCATCTGATACATGATCTAGAAAGGTACAGTCAAACTTCAGTACATTTCTACTAATGAGCAGATTGAAGATGTGTTAACAAATCCTCTATCAGTGACAAAGTTCAGGTACTTCTGAGACAAGCTTGGTATGGAAGAGAATGTCTCCCTCACTAAGAGGGAATGTTAAATATACAACATTAGGAGACATTCTCTGAACCAATTTTGTACAGCCAAGATTGATCCTCCTGTATAGAGGTGAGAACTTTGATTTCTTTCTGTGTAAATTTTATTCCTCCCGTATAGAATTACTTGATGAAAGTAATGATGTTGTAAAGTCTTGTTGGAAAAGACTCCTGACTTGTGTGTGTCAAGTCATGATTGTCACGTGAGCCTTCCATATAAAGGTATCCATGAGATGGACCTCCTGTATAGAGGTGGACCTTCCATATAAAGGCCATGCTTTACTTGTTAAAATCATTTAATGTTGTGTGATGTATTATTAACCATTATCACCATATTTCTATTAAGTCTCCTTTAGATATTGGTCACCTCTAAAGTGAATTAATTTAACATATGATCATTTGGTCCGGAATAATATAATATGATCATAGCATCCAATAATTCTTCTTGGTAGGATGTAATGTGATGGATAATTAAAGTTAGAACATATTGACCATGCAGTAAAAGATAAAGAAATAAAAGATAAAGCATAGAGATCAACAGAATTCGAAATTTCTCATGCAAACACTTCAGCTAATTAAAGAGAACTCAAATTATTAAAGCTTCAGTTATAAATATTTAGTTAAGTATCAATGCTTCAATTAAAGCATTAGTTAAATATATGCCTCAGTTAACTAAAGAACTCACATTGGTCACTTCAAGTAAATCAATCAGCATAATTATAGTTAACTAAGTGTTAAATAAAGAAAGACTAGTTAACTAAAGTGTTTTCACTTTAGTTAAACTAAAAGACGAGACTTCAATTAAAGAGAGTTAAATACGTGACAAAAAAAGATATAGTTAACTAAGTGTTATTGAATGACGACACTTATGTTAAACTAAAATATGACACGTGAGTTGTGACACTTAAGTTAGCTACCTAACTAAGTGGGAAAGCTTTTAGTTAAGAGGCAAGTTCATCCTAAGTGTCAGCTCAATGAGATAAAGCATTGCATGAGAAGTGGGGCGCACCTCTGCATGCAAGATTAATACATCTAGTTTGAGGGAGAGTTCATCCTGAAGTTAGAAGTTAAAAATAGAAGAGAATAATGTATAAATATGTTATACGAGATTGATGAATCCAGTGTGAAGTGAATTCTCTTCTCCATTGAAGGCAATGCGCTTCCCTTTGTGCATGGTATTGTTTGTGCTTGGTAATGTCGTGTTGGGAACACATCCAATTGATCTCTCTTCTCTATTGCTTAAATATCTTCATCAAGAGTGTTTGGTGATATCTTATCTTCTGAAAGAAATTTGCTATGTTGTAAAAGAAATCATTCTTTGCTATCCATTATAATATACTGAGAAGAATTTCTGGGGTTTTTGTTCTCATAATTTTGAGGATTTTCCCTAGGGTATATCTTGTGTTATGGTTGTATGAATTTCATGGATTGAATTGTCTCATTGCTTCAAGTCTTTGCATCTAAAATAATTAAAGATAAAAGTTGAACCAAATTTCAACAGGGGGAGGGGATTGTAATACCCCTAGTTTTAACTTGGAATGTATTTAATCAAAATTATGTAAATGATGTAAATATACTAGTATGGATTCCTAGTGCGGAGCTCAAGACCAAGGCCCGACTAGTGAATGGATAGGCATGCATGATGTATATATTTTTATTTGGACCATACGTTTGGCATATCAAGCCAATTCAAAATATATGTAAATATTATATTGGAAAAATCATAAAATGGTCTAAGATAGTTGTGTAAAGAGCACTAGAGGGGCTATGATTCCACTAGAGGGGAAGAAGAAAGGGGGCCTATGGGAAACTTAAAACTATGTTTCCAAGTGTCAACCTTAGAACTCATCTAAAATTATGCCATGTGTGTTAAATGAGCCAATTACCTTATCTTGACTATTAAACCCAATCATTGAATGCACGTGTGAGGTTGGTGGGAAAAGTCACTTTGTGTAGTTATTGAGGCATGGGGGTTGTGACAGTTATGTTAGTGTTCGTTGTGGAGCTTGATATTCCTTATTCATAGGTCATGTTTCAGCCGTGTCTAGATCCTATCCCATGATAGGGGGTTTTAGAGGGGATTTTCCCCAAAAAATAGTCGCCATGGGGAGTCCAGGGGGGATGACGACTAGTTTGGGAGCCCCCCCTTGGCGGGGGTTCGAGGAAGCACCCCCTAGAAAAAATTTCAAAAAAAATGCCTTGTAAAATGCTTTAATTTCATAGTCATGACTTGGTCAATAATGGGTGATTTATGGGCCCATGGTATTAGGTTTTTGTTGATGTATTTGTAACTTCAGAATATATTCTTCTATGTATTACACTTATACTTTGTTATATGTATGATGGAGATGTATTATTCCTCCAATTAGAAGTGTCGTCATTTGTATTTGTAAGTGTTGCAAGTTTCGCAACTTATATTTGATGGGTTATTAGACCACCAGTGTGGGGTCGGCCCTAGTTGAGTTAAGTGGTTGGGTTATTAGACTTCATTAGGAGGTCAGCCCAGTTAGTTTATTGGCAGGATAGGTCAGTGTATAAATAGAGAGGTTGTGTCTCTCATTTGATTCATTCACTCACTTCTCAAGCTCACATAGCAAAGAGAGAAAGTGGCACACAAGTGGAGGAGGAGGAGTATCTGCTAGAGACATCTATTTGGGTTTGATCCTTGTGATCTTGTATTGGGGCTTATTCTATCTCTGAGAAAGTTGCGGGGTTTTTCACCTTCTTGGTTTTCCCCGAGGAAACTCTTTGTCTCTTGTGTGCTTGTGTTATTGTGTCTATGATTGATATGCTGTAGATATGCTATACATGTTATTCTATTAGTGATCCTGAATGATAATGGAATGAAGTTATCGAAATATTAACATGGTATCAGAGCTGACCTAAGAAGAAGGCACTGTGCAGCTGTGGAAGCTAGGGCTTCTTAATTTTTGGGTTTCTCTGCACAGATCATCAAAGTCAGGAGGCTATATTGACTCTCCTAGCAAGGGCGCATCTTTCTGTCAAGACAGAATTCAATTTTGAGCATTTTTCAGTTTTGACCTAATCTCTATTACGGGAAATTCGGGTTTCAGAGAAAGTTGGAATTTTTGAAATCTGAGACCACGGCTGGAAGCTCCTCTGAAAAATCAAAGTTTAGAGCATTGGATCGTACTTTTTGGTTGGGTGAAGCTCCGGTAAAATCAAACCCTAATTCAGGGTCCTATCTAGTGAATCCGAAAGTTTCAAAGGCAATTTTGAGGGGACAAATTTTGCAGTTTTCAAATTTGGAGTATACCAGCTTGACCAGCTCAACAAAGCACATCTTTTTATCCTTTAAAAAGTTTTAAATTCAAATTTTTAATTTTTTTGGGTTTCTCTGACAAACCCTAATCCAGCTCCAAATCTAGTTTTCAGCAAATCAAGTGGTAAGAACTAAAAATTTCTATTTCCATTTGAAGTACTCTTTAAGATGTCTCACCACACCAAGCTTGAGGATAAGCTTGAAAGGGCTGATAATTTCCAAGCCTGGAAGTATAGGATTGTGTTAATCCTAGAAGAGAATGAGTTGGACACTTACATAAGTGAAGGGATTCCAGTTCCAGAGGAAAAAGACGCTAAGGCCTTACACAAGAAGAACTTGGTCAAAGACAAGAGAATCATTGATGATTCTAATAAGGACCATCTCATACCCCATGTGTCTTCCCTAAAGACACCTAAGGAGATGTTTGACTCTTTGACTAAGTTGTTTGAAGGAAAGAACATAAATCATAAGATGACTCTGCGGAACCAATTGAAAGAGGTAAATATCCATAATGGAGAGACCATTCAATCCTACTTTTCCAAGGTCTCTCAAATCAAGGAACAACTTGAAGCTATGGATGAAGTAGTGGAGAATGGAGAAATTGTAATGACCACTTTGAATGGCCTACCTAGTTCATGGGACTCCTTCATCCAAGGAATCTATGCAAGAAATAAGTTGATCTCCTTTAGTAGGCTATGGGAGGAATGTTCATAAGAAGAAGCTAGGATTGTGGCCCAAGAAGAAAATATGGGAAGTGAAGATCAAACTCTCACAGCTCACACCAAGAAAAGCAAGTTCAAGAGGGAGCCATCTCACCACAAGAAATCTTCTCATTCCTATCACAAAGAGAAGAAATATCTGAGATGATTCAATTGAAATGAGAAAGGAAAATTTTCCTTAGAATGTCCCAAGAAAAGAAAAGAAGTTAAAAACAAGAACATCAAGAAGAGGCATCATGCTCATGCTGCTGAGGATGATGAACCTCCCAAGAAGAAGAATAGAGCAGAAAGTGAAGACTCTTCAAGTGAGGAAGAAGATGTGCTGATCTCTGCTCTCATGGGTACTATCTCACATGGATGTGATGACTGTCTTATTAATAGTGGGGCTTCCAAACACATGACAGTATTTAAAGAATCCTTTGTAGAGCTATCTGAATATGAGTCACCCCATAATGTGAAACTTGGGGATGACTATCAATATCCCATAAAAGGAAGTGGTGAAGCCTCCTATATGCTAGACTTTGGGAAGTCTTTAAAAATAAAATATGTTCTATATGTACCTGGACTCAAGAAGAATATTCTCTCCATATCATCTCCGGATGCAAAGGGAATGAGAGTTGCATTTATAGATGGCCAAGTACTCATGTGGTCAAAGGGTGAGACAATAGATGATGTAGTGGTGATTGGAGAACAAGAGGGAGGATTGTACAAATTGAAGGGACAACCTGAACATGCCATGGTACATGAATCCATGGAGCCAAGTGAACTTTGGCATAGAAGGCTTGCTCATGTGCACTATAGAGCACTTCCAATAGCAAGCAAAGCAGTAGAGGGTCTTCCTGAAATCTAGTCAAAGCATGAAGGTATTTGCAAAGGGTGTGCAAAAGGAAAGAACACAAAGAAGGCATTTACAAGCAGTTTGGAGATTATCCACTCTAATGTATGCGAACCAATGTCATCCAGTTCTTTAAGTGGGTATGTATACTATGTTTCCTTCATTGATGATTTCTCTAGGAAGACTTGGGTTTATTTCTTGAAGAACAAAGATGAAGTGTTTGATAAGTTCAAGGAATTCAAAGCCTTGATAGAAAATCAAACTGATAAGAAGATCAAGACCTTCAGATCTGATAATGGCAGAGGATTCACTTCAGGTGACTTCAAGAATTTATGCAGTGAATCAGGGATTAAGAGGGAGTTGACTACTCCCTACAATCCACAACAGAATGGAGTTGCAGAAAGGAAGAATATAACTATCATGAAAGCAGCACGGGAAATGTTGCATGATCAGGATTTGCCTATGCACCTATGGGCAGGAGCAGCAAGGATAGCTGTTGTTATAGGTCAAACTTGCACCTCTCCGTCCATGATCACCCTGAGCTGCTGATCACACAAAAGGACAACTTGGATGGAGGAGCATGTTGATCTTGGATGTTATGACAACTCATCCCATTTCCTGACAATACTGGACAAAATACAAAAATACCATTTTGAGGTATGAGCGCTACTCTACTTAAAGAGACTAGCACCCATACGCGACTCCAGTGCATAATAGTAGCGCCCATATCAATATATACGCTACTCCTTCTTATCAAAGTAGCGCTCGGAATTTAAAACTAAATGAGCGCTATTTATCAAACAATAGGGTAGCGCCCTATACGCTACTCCACTGTATAATAGTCGCGTGTATCTTAAAAATGATTAAAAAATATACTAATCCATCGAAGAGGATTAGTTGAAGTCAGTTTCTTAACTTCCCCAACCTCCTCATCGACTTGAACTGCTTCCTTAAACCTATAAATTCCTAGAAGACTAAGGGAGCAAGGTTAGAAGAAATTATGAATGCAAATGATTGCTAAAGAATGAGAGGATGAGTTAATGGAGAAACTTTGAGACATTGAAGAAACTGTTGCAGAAGACATTCAGACCAGAGCAGAGCCAGAGCCCAGGATCTAGTTGCAGGAGCCTGCTTCATTATCAGGTATATTTGTACTGCATACTATTTTGACAAATAAAGGTTGAAGTGTTTCCTTGTTCCAATCTGAAGGTGTTATTAAATGGCATTTAGAGTTGGATTTACTTTGGTCAGTACTGGATATTAAACATAATCTTTGTTTATTTTATGATTTATATGTTTCCCAAAGTGTTTGAGGAAGGTATTGTTGTTTCAGGTTTGCTGGAAGAAAGTGGATTTGAGAGCTGGACACAAGGCTGAGTCAAAGCTAGGATCAGACTCCAGAAAAAGGTATGTTCTCTAAATCTGTAATCTATTTCTTTTGCAAACATCTCTGTAATGACATAAATGCACTTACCTGTCACCCCAACCAAGTTGATAGTTTAGTTTCCTGACTATAGGGTAGAAATATCCGCCAACAGACTGGCGACTCCGCTGGGGACTAAGTGTTTTTGGCTTTAGGAAACCATTGTTTTGGATGTCTTCTCGGTTTATTTTGATTTCTTCGACGTGTTAAGAACCTTTTTAGGTATCTTTTGTCTTGGCTTGCCTGCTTTCATCAATTTCCATACCCCCCAAGGTCAGTTTCCTAGCCTTTGAAAGATGAGCGCTACTATTACATATACACAGTAGCGCCCATACACTACTGTACTGTATATACAGTAGCGCCCGTTTTGGCATGGGCGCGAGTTGCTCTACTGCACAGTAGAGTATATTTCCTGAAGCAGTCATTTTTGATTTTTCTTGCTTTTGGCCCTGTAGTGACTTACTGACTTTGTTGTGGGATTCTTGGGATGATTGCATAAGGTTTTTTATTGTTGATTCAAGTCATAGAACCACTCCTTAAAGTTTTTCCATTTTTTTTAAACCATTTGTTGACCTTTGGATTTCTTTGAGACCTTTTTGACCTATTTGGAAGACCTAGTGGTGTTCGGTGACGAACATTTTCACTTTTCTTTTCAGACCCTGGCTGCTTTCGCCCATTTACAAACCTGTACACTCCTGTGTCTGTTGTTTGTGGTGAAGTTGTCTGCTCTCTCCTATCCATGTCCTTTGTTTAGGGTTTGGTCTTTGGTAGAGCTTCTAGGGTGTCTTCTTTTGTCAAGTTTCATCTTTTTTCGAGATTTTTTGTCTTTTGATGGTCACAAGTGCTTTTTTAAATAGCTGTAGCCTAGTTTCACCTCTCAGTTTTCTTCGTATTAGTAGGGCAGCCTGCTTGTCTACGTGTACTTGGCTTTGTGGTTTTGTTAGGGTTAAGCACTTTAGGTCAGTCCTTGGGTGTTCTCTCCTTGGTTTTCTCCCACTTTGTGTCCAAGTTTATAGGCTTTTTCCTGAGTAAAAAACCTGTAGATCAAGCCTTTCTCGAGTTAGGTTTCGGTAGCTATAGGCCCAAAACATTTGCCATACTTCCACTTTTTTGCATAAGAAGTTTTTATTTGGCTTTCCATTTTTTTTTCATAGTTCTTTTTCGGTCATTGAAAAAGCAAAAAAATTTTTTGGTACTTTGAGTTAAATAGAACTTGTTTTGTCAATACAAAATAGCTTAGTATATTTTGTTTAATTCAAGAAGAAAACAAAAAATTAGTAGGAAAGTTTGCTTAGATTTTCATTTTTGAAAAAGATAGATGAAAAAATAAAAAATAAAAGAGTTTTGTTGTAAGAAAATTTGAATATATTTGCATTTAGTTTTCTTGTTATAACCACGTTCACACACTCACTATCCCTTTTGCGTAATAAAAGCCCTTAAAAATTTATTAATAAAATGAACTAGAAACCTTTTCTTTTTTAGGGTACACTACACCAACTAGTCTTGGTTAGGGTCTTGGGTTTAAATCACCTTAAACCACCCAATATCACACATTACGCAATAATCGTAGTGAGATTATCATTTAGGCAAATCCACTACACTCAAAAATTGCCTGGGAGCATATGCAGTAGGTCAATGTGAGATCGGTTTGTGGGAATACCTCTCCTACTTTCTGATTGAGCATACGCCAGGATCGGATAGCGTATTGGGGACTCTTTCGAGTTTCGGGCTTAGCTACCCTGCCCACGCTTTCTGATTCGACCGGTGACTGTTCCCCCAGGATTTTTCGGTGTTTTGGTATCCTTAGTATCAGACTTCTAGGTTCTTACACAGGTGACAGCAGAGGGTATATCTGCTGTACCTAGGACAGACGTGGGAGGAAATCCCTTGCAGGTCTTTGGGAGGGCGGTTGGGTGATTCCAGCGCTTGCACCCTTAGTCATTGTATTGTGGACCCCGGGTAACTGTTCTTCATCCTTCGTTGATCTGTTCTGGGCCCTCATCATCCCAGACTCTTCTCCGGAAGGCACCTTTGTTTGACTGGTTTGCATACTTAGGAATTTTTAGTTGGTGTGCTGTTTGCCCCCTAGTCTTAGTGGCCACTAGGTTCTAGGCTGTTTATTGGATATCTATAATCACGGAGAATCAACAACTCCGTAGATCGAGAAGGATTCAAAACCTTTCGCCTGTTAGAATAGAGCCTTTACAACCAGCTACAAGACAGCGGGTAAACCCCAGTATTTCTTCAGAAATTACCTCTGAAATAGAATTGCTTGAAGAAATACTTATAACAGAAAACCTTGAAACTGAGGTTCCTGAGGAACCATCACCGGGTATCACAGATCAACAACATTTTAGTACTGTTGAGGTGGAAGATCTTACTTCCGCGGAGTACAGCACTCCTTTCAATCCTCCCTTAACTAACACTAGAATTCCGTTGCTATCACCTGTTGGTTTCCAACAGCCTCTTTTCAGTGCAGATCTTTTGCTTCCCGATTATCTGATGACTAACACAGGAGGTGAACCAGGGGGTCCCCAAACTCCCACTTTAGGTATGAATACCAGCACATTTAACCCTTCTTTTACTGCTACATCTAGTCAGGCACAAACTACGTCTGTGCCTACTCCATCTTTCAGTTTTAACACTAGC
The DNA here is from genome assembly GCA_027924585.1 of Larix kaempferi. Taxonomy (NCBI): domain Eukaryota; kingdom Viridiplantae; phylum Streptophyta; class Pinopsida; order Pinales; family Pinaceae; genus Larix; species Larix kaempferi. Next base: position 4,889,985 of record BSBM01001130.1, on the reverse strand, counting down.
ACTTTAGGAATGCCTAGTTTCACAACGATGGCATCTATTCCCACGCCTACTGTTAGACCTAGCAGTATGGCCAACTGTGCAACACCTTCTACTTCACAGCCTTTATATCAGATCCCCAGTACTTGGGTTTCCACACCTGTGGTAGGACCAAGTGTTTCAGCAAACATGCCAGTCATGGGTACCATGACTACACCGTCCACATCAGCTTCGGCTGGTTTCAACAACTTTGTAGGCCCTAACTTGAATCAGGGTAGCATGCCTGCAAATAATGTTCCTTTTTCCTTATTCTCAGGAGGAGGGGGCAACTTTTTCAACCAGCAATATGGCGGGGCTAACACCCAGCCACAATGGATGAACCAACAAAGCACTAATCCGCTCTCGTACGGGTGGGGAAATTTTAATCATTCTTTCTCACAACAACAACAACTGGCAGGGGGCAACCCCTACCAACAAATACCTAGGGGTAACCCCTACCAACAGTTAACCGGGGGTAACCCCTATCAACAGTTGGGAGGTGGAAACTCCTACCAACACATGGCCGGGGGCAACCCTTATCACCAAATGGCTGGGGGCAACCCCTACCAACAATTCATGGGACAAACAATGGGTGCTTTCCCTTATCAAGCTTCATCCTACCGGCCTCGTCTACCTTTTCTGGCAACTTTGAATTTGCCAGACCTTTCGAAATTGACAAATGATCCTGTGTGTCATAACTCAGCATGGCCATCAGTTCCCACCAAATTACCTTCGGATATTCCCAAATTCGAAGGCAAAGCTGGTGAAGATCCTGGTGACCATGTCACTACCTTTCACTTGTGGTGTTCTTCAAATTCATTGAACGAAGATTCCATCAGATTGAGATTGTTTCAAAGGACCTTAACTGGTCCCGCGGCCAAATGGTACATTGAATTACCTGCGGCTACTTTCTCTAGTTTTGGGGATCTGGCCACCGTCTTTTTGAACCATTTCCAGCTTCCTGTTCGGTATGATGCCGGAACAGAACTTTTGTCTACTTTTAGACAAAACAAAGCCACTCACCTATCTGACCACATTCAGGAGTGGCGAAGACGGAAGAGGCTCATAAAGGCCAATATCCCTCCAGAGTTCCTGCTTGAGTGGTACTTGAAATCACTCCTTCCTTATATTTCTAAGGAAGTAGCGACATCTGGAGTCTCCAATGAAGAAGAAGCCATCTTAAGGACTCAACAGTTAGACCTTGTATACGCACAATCTGGTTTACTGTATGAGATTATACCAGACGCACCGAGATCAAACACTGATCTAAGTAGACCCAAACCTGGACCACATGCTGACGGCATAGTGGGTTCGGTTAACTCTGCAGCTTTCGAAGCACTGACCAAACAGGTCCAAGCCTTAACTGTCAAACATTTGACTGCAGACATTGCTTCCGTCACAACCTCTCCTTCTACTTCTGAATCTGTTAATCAGGTTCAGAACAATCAAAAGGGCCCTCGGCAGCCCAACAACAAAAAGAAGGGCAAGAAAGGAGAGGGGAACCAACAAAAGCCCAAAAAAGATAATGCCTAAGAGGGTAATAAAGAAGAGAAGAAGGTTAGGTTCCCTTGTAAACTTTGTAAACAAAACCACCTTACTCATCAATGCTCTCTACTAGAAGAAGCCCAGAAGCTCTTGAAAGAGAGGAAGCCTGCCGTCTTGAAAGATCCATTTCCCAAAGGGCAAGGCTCCACTTCTGGCACCTCCAAAACTGGGGGCACCTCACACGCTTCGGTTGATCAAACATTCATAAATATGGTCAACTCAGATGCACTTTTGCAAACCAGAGCTAAGAACTATACCCCGGAAACGCAGAGAAAGGATAAGGAGATTGCTGAATCCTCCACTCCACTCCACATACCTGTGGACCCAATGCCTAAGATTCCGAAAGGTGTCTTAAAGAGGGCATCGCACAATCCCAACACGCGGGCTGCTTCCAATTACAATGTAGTTGAAGATCTAGCCCAAACTCCTTGTGCCATGTCTACCTTAGAAGTCTTGCAGAGTTGTCCTTTGCAACGAAATGCACTTCTGGCAGCTATTGGGAGTATGGAGTCCTCCAACATGTCTGCGCGATTTGATATGACTGATGTCAAATACCGGTTGCCATATCACGTTGCCCTCCAGATTGAATTCGTCCATGGTCCAATGACCATAAGACGAGCTGTAGTAGATGAGGGAGCGTCGACTTGCGTAATGTCTATTTCCTGCTGGAAAGCTCTAGGTTCTCCTGAGTTAATCCCTTCCAACACAATGCTTACTGCATTTGATGGCAGAACTTTCCATCCACATGGAGTTCTGCCATCATTTAATGTCACTCTGGCCGGTAAGACAGTTGCTGTTGAGATTGAAGTTCTGGACGCTCCGCTTGATTACAACATGTTATTGGGCAGGAGTTGGACTTATGCCATGCAAGCTATAGGATCGGCAGTTTTTCGAGTGGTTATGTTCCCATTTGAAGGTAAGATCGTTACAGTCGATCAACTTTCTTTCACTCAAGGAAAACACCAGACTTCTACAGAAACCACGATTCCTATGATTGATCAAACCACCCCAGTTAGCGAGAGTTTAGGAGCAGGACTTTTTGGATCACTGATTGGCACTTTTGACCTACCCGCTCCTACTTTATTTGTCGGTACTGAAGGATGTTCATCGTCTGAAACTCCTATGATTAGTTCAACAACTGATTCCGAGTTTCTCTCATCTAATACAAACCCCTCCGTGCCTACCCCTGTTGAAGAAGTTACCCATTTGGAATCTCATCAAACTACAACAGGACATATGTCGACTCAATTGGTGTCTGTTGAGGCAAATATAGATTGTGCCACTACTCAGACACCTAACCCAATTCATTCTCTCAACAGTTCAGGAATTACTTTACCTTCTGATGAGGAAATGTTAGAAGCTTTGAATGACCCAGACCATCCTCGTGAACATATAAATCGCGTGTCCTTCTTGTTTCCTTTTCTTCACTTATTAGAGAGAGGTGAATTTTGTTCACCACCGGATGAGAATACTGGTCTTACTCCTTCACAAGCTGCTATTGTTGAAGCAAGTAGAGCACATACCTCGTTGGTGAACATTTTTACTGGAGTTAACGGAAACATTTTCTTTGAAACGGGATGTTATCTCGATGAAATAATCCCGTATGCTAACCTTTTCCATGAATTCCATAACACCTTTGCCCGGCCTCCTGAAGAAGATCTAGGCATTGACCCTACCTGAAGAAGTACTACGCCTAGGTTGAAGTACTTTTTCTTGTAACATAGCTGTATATTTTTGTATAGTTAGTTTTGTTATGTCCGTTAGGTGATCTGATGTGTGCCTCTCGTTTCATGTACCATATGTCAACCGCACATTTCCTAGGATTTGCTGATGGCGCCAGTCGCCACACCTGTCAGTTGGCTGCAGCAGCTTGGGTCATTTATTCACCCGCTGACCAACTTGTCTCTTCGGGGGGGGTTTGTTTGGGACCTACCACGAACAATGTGGCTGAATACAGTGCAGTTATAGAACTTCTCCGAGATGCCCTCAGTCATGGCATTTCATACCTGGAGGTAAGGCTTGACTCACAACTAATTGTATTTCAGTTAACAGGTGTCTATCGGATTAGAGATCCAGGATTGCTACGACAGTTTCTACGAGTTAGATTATTGGAAAGACATTTTCATTCTATCAGATATGAACACATTCCAAGAAATTTAAACAATTTAGCTGATTCGTTAGCAAACTATGTGTTAGACTGGCATTTGCATCATACATTGTAAACAACATTCCACACATAAGATTTAAAAACACTTTCACATGTAAATAACCGATACTGTATATATAACTGATACCGTATCAAAAAATATGAGTTTCGAGTCATGAGTTTCATAAGTCAAGTCATAAAAGTACAAAAGTTGGGCATGGCAGCCTCAAAAATATATACATATAATGTTTTTCTTCTCCTATGGAGAAGGAGGAACCTCCTCATCATCTACCGCATTACGGTAGCATATCACTAGTCTAGCAACTCTCCGCAGTAATCTAAGCCATGCTGGGGGCACCCCAACAACATCTTCCTGCATGTCAACAGGTATCTGGTCCATGCGGCATGCAGGAATCTCATGAGTCAGCCGACTCATTTTCCTCTCTAGGGTTCCCAGCATAGCTTCTGCTGCGGTGATATCAGCTGGCCTCACATAGATAGTAGGATGGCCCTCGGGACGAACAGGCCCAACATCTGCATTGGACACTTGATTAGAACTCCAAAACTCATTTCATAAAAATCAAATATTTGAAAAGTTTGAAAAAAATTAAATAATTTCTCAAAAAGTAAACATACCAATATCTCCCCAGGCTCCACCTGGCGGAAGCACCAGCTCTGGGTCATGACGAAAATCCAGTCCAGCATAGGGAAACTGCTCAAAAGCGGGAAATTGCCTCTCCCACCACCCCCAGAAGTCATCTGTATGGTAACAGTAGTGACTCTCCCCACCACCCTGGCGGAGAAAAATGTCACCCCAACGGCCTAGTCTGGGCTCACGGGGGTTAACCTGTGGTAATGGAATTCCCAAACTAATAGCAGGCATTCTCTCGAAGAAGAAAGTACACAAGATACTCCCGTACCCGAAATTCTTCATTGTACCAGATTTGCAACTTGTCAATTGATACTTCATGTTTGCCAACAAGCTTGTACTCCAATCATAAACATGCCCATGCAAGCACTGTACACCGACATGCATTGAGTGCCTAGAAGCCAAGTGTTGTGATGCACTACCGGATACCCGGTTGATCATGCTCACTATCACTTTCAGCGGGAGACCATCAATAGTCGAAATCAGGATTTGGCTTCCCGATTTTTCTGCTCCGGCAACACAGTAGGTGTTCACATATTCTTGCACTGATCGTGCACCCAAGCGAGATGTCCCGTTTAGATTGATTACGTCTCCTCTCCTTGAGAGACCGGTAATAAAGTATATATCCTCAACGGTAAGCTCAAGAGTTTGCCCCCGGATGATGAAGGTATTAGTATCGACATCCCAATACTGAATCAATCTCCGAAACAGCTTGTTTAGTGCCCGCATGTTTACGGTTCGATAAAATTTCAACAAACCGCATCTACGGAGTGCATGAAGGGTAGCAGGGTCTTGCATAGCTAGTCTATCCATGTCTTCATGCTCCCTTTCCCTCCATTGTAAGACCATCGTGCACAAAAACCCCAAAAATTTTGAGTTTCGGCGCTTCATTTTGGCTTTGCAAATATGTACGCTACTGTGTATATTACACAGTAGCGTGTAGGCGCTACTCTGTTTGAGCAAAGTAGCGCCCATTGCCTTCGTACGCTACTGTTATGTATATACAGTAGCGCCCGCGCATAAAACTTTATGAGCATTGCGTTTAGGGCCATTTTTCCTCAAAATTTTAAAAATAAACCATTGAAATGCAAGTTGGGTTGATTTCTACTTACTTGGTGGAAGCAGTTTGGCGATTGGATGCTCCGTTCGATCACAAAGGAGATTTGAAATTCGTGAAAATGTGCCCAATGTTTGCCCTACAACACAAAATGCAAATTGATTTGTTAATATTGAAATTATATATATAATTGGATTTTAATTTTTACCCATAATTTTTAATTTTCTATAGTTTCAAACATTTTCAAAAACCCTAATTAATCAATTGAAACACAAAATAAGGTACAAAACTGATCCAAGTTCAATTTTCATTCAAATATTGTCGAATTCGTCTCCTGACCTCAAATTTCTTAACGATAAATCTTGTCAATTAGCTAAACATTTCAAATCCATATATTCTTTAAGATTTTTGCGTCATCGACTAATATTTTGTTGAAAACCTAGTTTTGGCAGGACATGAAGTTACGATCCTAGAAGCTGACCTTTAAGTCATTTTAAGCTCTTGTTTGGACTATTTAAACCTAAAACAAGATTGCCGAGCAGACTTGTCCTCTTCGAGCTCGTTAAAGTATCCGAAGGCTCATCCACTCAGGTATAGAATTACCCCTTTTCCGGGCCTCAGTGGATTAACTACGGAAAAGGTATACTCTAGGTATACGTCAGTGTGCGCTAGAAGAGTTCTCCTTTCATTGTTTTATACTTTTTCGGGGGAGGAGACTAACTATACGAAAAAGGACCTTCTAGAGTCTCTCTTTAGGGTTTTCAGACTCTCTAAATATGAAAATACCAAGCGAGCATATACCTACTCGGGCTCGATGTGAAATCCACGAGAGGGTAATTAGAGGACTGTTTAAGTTTTTCAACTCTATAAACAAGAAAACACCGCCGAGCACAAACCAATTCGGGCTCGATATAAAATCCACGGATAGGTGAAAAGAGGATTGTTTAAGTTTTTCAGACTCTATAAACAGGAAAACACCGGCGAGCATTAATCTGCTTGGGCTCGATATTAAAATCCACGAGCAGATATATGGAGTTATTGTTTAAGTTTTTCAGACTCCTTAAAATTGAAAACACCGGCGAGCAAGAACAGATCTCGGCTCGATACTAAAATCCAGAGATCAGTACATATAGAGTAATCTTCTATCTCTTCTTCGAACTCTTTAAATTATGAAGAAGGTCCTGAGTCTTCCTCCCATGGGCTCATTAAACTATTTACATGGTTGGACCTATTGAGTTTTCATTCTTTCTTGGACTCATTAAATCCACAAGAAGGGTATTCTTTTATCTAAAAAGAATAAGGAACGGGAAAACACATCATATCTTCATTGTTAAAGGCAGTATCAGTCAAGTCCTATCCTTGAACACAGCACCTACTTGAGTCTATCTTGTCGGTTGGGTTTAGTTTTTGGCCTTAAGGTGAACCTTTCCTCCGAGTTATTTACTCCCCCGGTTGGTTATTCTTCCAACCATATGGAGGGTCTGCTAATGTCTCTTACATTTCAGACTTATTTACCCCATTATGTCAGAAACTGCCTGAGTCACTTTGTGTCGTGCTCAATGTTCAAGGATATACCCTGAGTCGGCCATTCTGCAGTTTACCTTGACCTCATGTGTCGGCCTTCCTAGTGTCAGTATTGTTACATATCATTTCATATCAGCTCTTATCAGTTGAGTGTTCCTCGAGTTGGATGATGGAGGATGCCTTAAGGCCTCCCTTCCAACGGACTTCTTCCCATCGACATCAAATCATTATTCTGGGATTGAAGTTTAGAGTTTCGGTTAGTACCTTGGAGATTGCAGTCACCAGTGGCAATTTTCCTCGCTGTTGAATGATGAGAATACATCAATGTCTCTTCTTCGACAGGATTCCCAAGTGTTCGACTCCAAGTCCATCTATTCACATTTGGCGAATCGTACTTGGTACCTTGGACTCCATCATCATTATCGGTGGAAGTCCTCGCGTTTGTTAACGGTATACATCAATGACCGATAATCAGACGATGCCCTCCATGTTCGACTGTCAACTCATCTATTCACATGGCTCGGGTTTGTACCTAGGGTCGTTATGGGATGAAGACCTTGGGATTTGGATGACATAACCCCATTTTTGTTATCACCCAAGTTGCGCAAGACTGAGCCTCACTTCTATACGGCTCTCCATGAGACATAGATCCAGTGTGTTGTTATGGCTATGATCTCTTAGTTTGACATGGATCCACGCTTGTATTTCAAGTGGCCATGCTTTTATATACATCTCCTTGTTATGTATCGGAGATCATGTTGTATCACCCTACACATCTATAAGATGTCAACAATGTAATTGCTCGCTGACCTTGATTTTTGTTGCAGGTTTCTTGCGACTTTTTTCTGCGGTTCTGTGCTCTCTCTCTGGTTTTGGATTATAATGTATTTCGGCCATCGTTACCCTCTGATCTCACACATTAGGGGGCATCTGTTATAGGTCAAACTTGCACCTCTCCGTCCGTGATCACCCTGAGCTGCTGATCACACAAAAGGACAACTTGGATGGAGGAGCATGTTGATCTTGGATGTTATGACAACTCATCCCATTTCCTGACAATACTGGACAAAATACAAAAATACCATTTTGAGGTATGAGCGCTACTCTACTTAAAGAGACTAGCGCCCATACGCGACTCCAGTGCATAATAGTAGCGCCCATATCAATATATACGCTACTCCTTCTTATCAAAGTAGCGCTCGGAATTTAAAACTAAATGAGCGCTATTTATCAAACAATAGGGTAGCGCCCTATACGCTACTCCACTGTATAATAGTCGCGTGTATCTTAAAAATGATTAAAAAATATACTAATCCATCGAAGAGGATTAGTTGAAGTCAGTTTCTTAACTTCCCCAACCTCCTCATCGACTTGAACTGCTTCCTTAAACCTATAAATTCCTAGAAGACTAAGGGAGCAAGGTTAGAAGAAATTATGAATGCAAATGATTGCTAAAGAATGAGAGGATGAGTAAATGGAGAAACTTTGAGACATTGAAGAAACTGTTGCAGAAGACATTCAGACCAGAGCAGAGCCAGAGCCCAGGATCTAGTTGCAGGAGCCTGCTTCATTATCAGGTATATTTGTACTGCATACTATTTTGACAAATAAAGGTTGAAGTGTTTCCTTGTTCCAATCTGAAGGTGTTATTAAATGGCATTTAGAGTTGGATTTACTTTGGTCAGTACTGGATATTAAACATAATCTTTGTTTATTTTATGATTTATATGTTGCCCAAAGTGTTTGAGGAAGGTATTGTTGTTTCAGGTTTGCTGGAAGAAAGTGGATTTGAGAGCTGGACACAAGGCTGAGTCAAAGCTAGGATCAGACTCCAGAAAAAGGTATGTTCTCTAAATCTGTAATCTATTTCTTTTGCAAACATCTCTGTAATGACATAAATGCACTTACCTGTCACCCCAACCAAGTTGATAGTTTAGTTTCCTGACTATAGGGTAGAAATATCCGCCAACAGCTGTATATGTGTAGAGCATAACACCTCACAAGATACTTGACAACAAAACACCGAAAGAAGTTTTCTTTGGTAAGAAACCAGAAGTTAGCCATCTCAAAATAATTGGATGTCCAGTATATACACACATTCCAAAGGAAAAAAGGACAAAGCTAGATCCTTCAGGAAAGAAGGGCATCTTTGTGGGTTACAGTGAAAGCTCGGAGGCTTACAGAATCTACTTTCCAGGGTTCAAGAAGATTGACATCAGTAGGGATGTGGCATTTGATGAAGACTCAGCTTACATCAAATCTAGGAAAACATCGGTTGGAGACAATGAAGAACCAAGAGTAACCAGAATTCAAGACACTACTATGAATGAAGCAATTCAAGAAGAAGATCATGAAATTGAAGATCCACAAGAACCTATAAATCCACCCCGTGAGAAGAACTCTCACAAAAGGAAACCTGCATGGGCTAGAGATCTCATTCAAGATGCAGAAAGGTATGGTATTCCAGAAGAGGAACACAAAGAAAGGAAAAGGACAAGGTCACACACTATCTATGTTGCCTTGATCTGTGATATTATGAACAAAGAACCTTCCAGTTATGAAGAGGCAGAGGAAAAGAAAGAATGGAAGGATGCCATGGTCGAGGAATACTAGTTGATCATGAAAAATGATGTTTGGGATGTGGTCCCAAGACCAGAAGGGAAGTTTGTTGTAACTTCCAAGTGGATCTATAAGATCAAGCATGCTGCAGATGGTATCATAGATAAATACAAGGCGAGGTTTGTAGCTCGTGGCTTCTCCCAAAAAGAAGGAATAGATTATGAAGAGACTTTTTCTCCTATAGCCAGATACACTTCCATCAGAACAGTACTTGCTCTGGCTGCAGTGATGAAATGGAAGATACACCAGATGGATGTCACAATATCTTTCTTGAATGGTGTAATCGAATATGAAGTGTATGTGGAGCAACCACTCGATTTTGAGACACATGACAGGGAGTCATATGTGTGCAGGTTGAAGAAATCCTTGTATGGCTTGAAGTAAGCTCCTAGGAATTGGTATGATAGGATAGATAGCTTTCTATCCAGTTTGGGCTTTACTAAGAGTAAAGTGGATTCCATCCTTTACTACAAGATTGAGGAAGGAAATCCAGTGATACTACTATTGTATGTGGATGACCTGTTTGTTACAGGTGAGGATAGATTGATTTCTGATACGAAGAGGAAGCTTGCTGCCGAGTTTGAGATGAAGGACTTGGGAATGATGCACTACTTTCTAGGCATGGAGGTGTGGCAGAGTGCAGATGGAATCTTCCTTGGACAAGGGAAGTATGCAGTAGAGATCCTGAAGCGGTTCGGGATGATGGACTGCAAGGCCATGGCCACACCTATGGCTTCGAACCTGAAGCTTTTGTGTGAAGCTTCATCTAAGCCAGTTGATGTCACTATGTATCGTCAGATGATTGGGTCCTTGATGTACCTGACGAACACAAGACTAGACATATGCTTTGCGGTGAACACATTGAGCCAGTTTCTGACAGATCCTAGAGGTGTTCACGTGGTTGCTGTAAAGCATATGCTGAGGTACTTGAAGGGTACGGTTGATTATGGGCTCAAGTATGATGTGAATCAAAAGTTTAACCTGGAGGGTTATGTTGATTCAGATTGGGTAGGAAATGCTGCAGATTGGAAGAGCACTTATGGGTGCTGCTTCAGTATGGGATTAGGTGTGATCTCTTAGTTTAACACGAAGCAGTCCTGCATAGCACTGAGTACATCCGAAGCAGAGTATGTCGCAGCTTGTTCAGCTAGTTGTGAGGCAGTATGGATTAGGAATCTACTATATGAGTTATTTGATCTCCCGTTGGATGTTACCTGTATCTATTGTGGCAACCAGAGCTGTGTGGAGTTGTCTGAGAACCCGGTGTTCCATGACAGGTCGAAGCACATCGAGATCAAATATCACTATATTAGGGATATGGTGTAGAGAGGAGCAGTGAAGCTTCTGTATGTTGCGATGGGTGAGTAGGTTGCAGATGTGTTGACCAAACCACTAGCCAGAGTGAAGTTCAAATACTTCAGAGAGAGGCTTGGTGTTCTTCATATAGAAGATACTTCGAGGAAGAAGTGATGGGACACATTTACAGGAGCCATTCCAAGCATGGTGGAAGGAGGATCCTCCCATGGTTGTGGATGTAAGTGCTGTGTGATGAGTATCAGGACAATGCTTCAAATGACATACATCAGGATGATGTTATGACGATGATCAGGATGATCATATGTGATGAGTATCAGGATGATACTCTGGATGATGGGCATCAAGACGATGCTATGATGATAATCAAGATGATCATGTGTGATGAGTATCAGGATTATACTCTGGATGATATGCATCAGTACGATGCTATGACGATGATCAGGATGATCATGTGATGTTGGTGTGCATCAGGTTGATGCACCATGCGATGATGATCAGTTGGAACATGATTATCAGGATGATACTTCGAGGTCAGAGATGATATGTGGCAGGTTGTGCAGTAGCATGCAAAAGATCCTGGGATATCCGATAGGTTGAGCTATGTGCTCGTAATAAGTCCTGGGATGCTCTTTAGAGATCTTGTCGGTCGTGTTGTGGCACATAAATGTTCCTGGGATGCTCTTTAAAGGTATTTCCTATTCACATGTAATCAGTCCTGGAGATCCGATAGGTTGAGCTGTGTGCTCATAATAAGTCCTGGGATGATCTTTGGAGATCTTGTCGGTCATGCTGCTTCACATAAATGTTCCTGGGATACTCTTTAAAGGTATTGTGAAGAGATGCATGTAATCAGTCCTAAGAGATATCTTGTTGGTTGTGCTTAGGAACATAAACATTCCTGGGATACTCTGGTTAGGTATTGCATCCACACATAATTAGTCCTGAGATTCCACCTCTATCAAACCATTCACACAGATGATGAAGACCTACAAGAGGCTAGGCCTACACCCAACATGAAAAAGGGATGTCTCTGTAGAACTTCCTATGATGAGAAGAATTGAAGAGATAGCCCAGTGATCGAGATGTCGAGTACATCAGCAGTGATGATGATGATGCTCTGTGATCCAGTGACGATGATCCAGCTCTAGAATTGAAGACTTGTGGCGTTATGTATTGATGACCTGTGTCGATAGAATACCTTACTAGTTAAGAGGGAGTGTTGATGTATTTGTAACTTCGGAAAATATTCTTCTATGTATTACACTTGTAATTTGTTATATGTATGATGGAGATGTATTATTCCTCCAATTAGAAGTGTCGTCATTTGTATTTGTAAGTGTCTCAAGTGTCACAAATGTTGCAAGTGTCACACCTTATATTTGATGGGTTATTAGACCACCAGTGTGGGGTCGGCCTTGGTTGAGTTAAGTGGTTGGGTTATTCATTAGGAGGTCGTCCCAGTTAGTTTATTAGCAGGACAGGTTAGTGTATAAATAGAGAGGTTGTGTCTCTTCTTTGATTCATTCACTCACTTCTCAAGCTCTCATAGCTAAGAGAGAAAGTGGCACACAAGTGGAGGAGGAGGAGTATCTGCTAGAGACATCTATTTGGGTTTGATCCTTGTGATCTTGTATTGGGGCTTATTCTATCTCTGAGGAAGTTGTGAGGTTTTTCACCTTCTTGGTTTTCCCCAAGGAAACTCTGTGTCTCTTGTGTGCTTGTGTTATTGTGTCTATGATTAATATGCTGTAGATATGCTATACATGTTATTCTCTTAGTGATCCTGAATGATAATGGAATGAAATTATTGAAATATTAACAGTGTTCCATAGTATTTTCCCATGGTAATCTCTCTTTACAATAAATGCATTGTAATACGGCTGTGTATAGTAGAATTGTAAAGATATATGATTGTGTGAGAGAGACTATGAGAGAGTGCAGAGGAAGTTGAGGCAGATGTGCTGTAGGTTCTATCCCTTCATTTGTTGGATGGTATAATCATAAGGATTGGCAATTTCTGTGTGGATGTATCCCATATTGGGTGAACCACGTTGTATTGGTGTCTCTCTTGTAAAGTGTTTTATGTGATTTATATTTGCATCTTTTTTATTGTTATTTATCTGCGATCTTGTTTTTCTAAAAATTTGTATTAGAGCCAAAGGTCTATTTGGCAGATAAACTTGCAGGAAAGAAGGGTTCCTGGTTCGAGTGGGAGCAATGGTGGAAGAAGGAAATTTTAAGGTCGAGAAATTTAATGACCAAAAATACTAGTTATGGAAGATGTAAATGGAGGAATATCTATACCAGAAGGATCTATTCCTACCGTTGGGAGGAAAATCTAAACAATCGACGACAATGAAGGATGAAAAATGGGAGGTTCTTGATAGAACTCCACTGGGAACAATACGGTTGTGTCTGACTTCGTCGGTGGCTTTCAATATTTCAAAAGAAAAGACAACGGAGGGTCTGATGAGCACATTGGGTAAGCTATATGAAAAACTCTCGGCCTCCAACAAGGTATTTCTAATGAAGCATTTATTTAATATGAAGATGTCAAAAGGTGGATCTGTTGCTAATCATTTAAATGAATTTAATACGATTACAAATCAGCTAAGTTCTGTAAAATTGAACTTTGATGATGAGGTTAGGGATCTTCTAATCTTGTGTTCATTTCTAGAAATATGAAACGACTTGGTCATGGCTATAAGTAGCTCTATCTCTGGTTCAAACAAGTTGAAATTTGATGATGTTGTTGGTGTTATTCTTAGCGAGGAAATGCAAATGAAAAGCACATGTGAGACAACATGTAATGCATTCACCATGGAGAGCAGGAGAAGACAAAGGGAGAGAGGAAAGAGCCCAGGTAATAGTAGCAATTCCAGGAAGGGAAGATCCAAGTCCATATTGGGAATGATAGAGTGTTGGAATTGTGGAAAGAAAGGACATCTGAAGAAAGATTGCATATCTCTAAAGAAGAAAGAAGATGGAAAACAAGAGACTAATCGGGAAGAAAATGTAGCATGTGATGTGTTACAAGATGCTTTGATTCTTGCATTAGATAATACTAGTGATTACTAAGTAGTAGATTTAGGGGTTTCATGACATGCTACACCACATAGGAAATTCTTTCATGATTATGTTCCAGGGGATTTTGGACATGTTTTATTGCGTGATGATGAACCGTGTAAAATTGTTGGAATGGGTAAGGTACGGATAAAGTTAAAGAATGGTGAATGGCTACTGAAAGATGTAAGGGATATCCTTGCTATGAAACAAAATATGATCTCAATAGGGAAGTTGGGAGATGATGGTTGTTTATGTACGTTTGGAGAAATGTGGTGGAATATCACTAAAGGATCAATGGTTATAGAAAAAGGAGACAAGATAGGTACGTTGTATTTATGTCCTCATAATACTAACTGTTCTATCTCTTTAGCTTCCATAGGAACATATACAATATTGTGGCATCATAGGATTGGACACATGAGTGGGAATGGAATGCAGATTCTCCACTTAAGGAAGTTGCTGCCATATCTGAAGCAGGTAAGTTTGGAATTCTGCCAGAATTGTGTTTATGGAAAACAAAAGAGAGTCATATTTATCAGGGTTGGGAAACATAAGAAGAGTGAAAAGTTAGAGCTTGTACATATAGATGTATGTGGACCAGATCATGTACAATCTCTTGGTGGCTCTCATTATTATGTTAATTTTATTGATGATGCAACTAGACAAACTTGGGTTTATTTCATTAGACAAAAATATGATGTGTTTTCTACTTTTAAGAAATGGAAAGCTTTGGTTGAGAATGAGACAGGAAAAAGGTTGAAGTGTCTTAGATATGATAATGGAGGTGATTACTACATCAAGGAGTTTGATAGTTACCGTTCATACCATGTGATTCATAGAGAGAAGACAGTCCCAGGAACACCACAAGAAAATGGTGTGTCGGAAAGGATGAACAGAACAATCATGGAGCGTGCAAGGTGTATGAGATTGCATGCAGGGTTTCCATTACAATTTTGGGCAGATGCTATAGATACTTCTATTTAATTAATAAATAGAGGGCCTTCAAGTGCTTTGGATGGTGTTATTTCAGAGGATTCATGGACAGGTAAAAATGCAAGCTACTCTTGTATGATAAATTTTGCTTGTGAATCATTTGTCCATATTGATAAAGAAAACATAACAAAGCTTGAGTCTAAATCCAATAAATGTACCTTTATTGGATACGGGGTTGATGATTTTGGTTATCGCTTATGGGATTATGAAAATAACAAAATCATTAGGAGTAGAGATGCAGTATTCAATGAAAATTTCATTTATAAAGATGAGTTGCATGGAAAGAAATAGGAAAAAGAAAACACAGAGTACACACTACTTGATGAAATCAAAGAAAATGAAGTTCCAAAGGTGGAAAAAAATCAAGAAAAACAATAGGTAGCTCAAACTTCTGCAAGTGTTAGAATATCTACCAGGTTAAGTAGACCCCATGAACGATTCTCTCCTTCACTGTATTATTTATTTATGACTGATTCTGGTGAACCAAAATGTTATGAAGGGGCAATGTAGGTGGAAACTAGAAAGAAATGGGAGCAAGGCATGAATGAAGAGATGGACTCATTGGAAAGAAATTAGACTTGGGATTTGGTTCAGTTTCCTACAGGTAAAAAAACATTGCAGAATAAATGGGTTTACAGGTTGAAGGAAGAAGATGGAGGAAAGAGGCGGTACAAGGCCAAACTTGATGTAAAGGGGTTTTCACATAAGAAAGGTATAGATTTTGATGAAATATTTTCGCTTGCTGTTAAAATGAATTCAATTAGAACTATTTTAAGACTAGTGGCGGTAGAATTGCATCTTGAATAGTTAGATGTAAAAAAAACCTTTCTCCATGGGTATTTGGAGGAAGAGATTTATATGCAGCAACCACAGGGATATGAGATCAAAGGGAAGGAGAATTTGGTATGCAGGATGAAGAAGAGCTTGTATGGCCTGAAGTAAGATCCAAGGAAGTGGTATTTGAAATTTGATAGGTTTATGATAGAACAAGGTTATAGTAGATGTCATTCTGACCACTATGTTTATTTCAAGAGGCTAGATAATGTAAAATTTATTATCTTGTTATTGTATGTGGATGGCATGCTTGTTGTAGGGTCTAACATGCAGGATATAAATGTTCTCAAAAAGAATTCAGCTAATTCATTTGCAATGAAGGATTTGGGTGCTGCAAATAAAATCCTTGGTATGAGAATAACAAGAGACAAGAAAAATCGCAGATTGACATTGTCTCAGGGTGATTACATACAAAAGGTGTTGGAGAAGTTTAGAATGCAGAATGCAAAACCAGTTAGTACACCTTTGGCCATCCATTTCAAACTAAGTAAGGATATGTGTCCCAAGACACAGGTAGAGAGAGACTACATGTCCAAGGTTCCCTATTCATCAGTAGTTGGTAGCTCGATGTATGCCATGGTGTGCACAAGACCAAATATTGCACATGAAGTGGGAGTTGTAAGAAGGTATATGACCAATCCAGGTAAAGAACATTGGAATGCAGTACAATAGATTCTCAGGTATTTGAGAGGTACTACGACTCATGAATTATGTTTTGGAGGTTCATACATTGTTCTACAGGGATATTTTGATGAAGATATGGCAAGTGATAAAGATAGCAGGAGGAACACCCCAGGGTATTTCTTTACTTTAGGTGGAACGACAGTAAGTTGGATTTTGAAGCTGCAAAAGGTTGTTTCACTTTCAACAATGGAAGTAGAGTATGTTGCTACTACAAAGGTTAGTAAAGAGATGATTTGGTTACATAAGTTCATGGAGGAATTGGGTAAGATTGAATAGCATGTTGTACAGTGACAACCAGAGTTCCATTCATCTTGCAAAGAACTTAGCCTTCCATTCTAAGACTAAACACATACAACTCAAGTACCATTTCATAGAGTCTATTCTGGAAGATGAACCGTTGAAGCTAGAAATGATACACACTAGCCAGAATCCTATAGACATGTTAACAAAGGTGATAACCAGAGAGAAACTGAGTTCCTACTCGGTTTCAATTGGCCTTCAAGCATGAAGGTGAAGATGAGAAATTTTCCCAATCCAAGGTTCAAAGTATAGTTCAGTAAGTGCAGCAACAGTGAAGTTGTTGTGATCAGTCTCTAAGGGGGATATTGTTGGTTGTGGAGCATGATCTTCCTTATTTAGAGGTCATGTTTCAAAAATGTCTGGATCCCAGCCCATGACGGGGGGGGGGGGGGGGGGGGTAGGGGGGATTTTCGCCCCACATTAGTCACCATGGGGGGTTTAGGTGGGGTGAAAACTAGTTTGGGAGCCCCCCCCCCCGGACAGGGGTTCGGGGGAAATGCCCCCACAAGAAAATTTTCAGAAAAAATGCCTTGTAAAAATGTTGTAATTTCATAGTCATGACTTGGTCCATAATGGACGATTTATGGGCCCATGGTATTGGGTGTTCCATAGTATTTTCCCATGGTAATCAATCTTTAAAAGGAAGGTATTGTAATACGACTATGTATTTTAGCATTGTAAAGATCTCTAATTGTGTGAGAGAGACTGTGAGAGAGTGAAGAGGAAGTTGCAGTGGATGTGTTGTAGGTTGTATCCCTTCATTTGTTGGATGGTATAATAATAAGGACTGACAGTTTCTGTGTGGATGTAGCCCATCTTGGGTGAACCATGTTATACTGGTGTCTCTCATGTAATGTGTCTTATGTGATTTATATTTGCATCTTGTTTATTGTTATTGCTCCGCGATCCTGTTTTTCTAACAATTAGTTTCCAAGAGTCCTTTCTTCTATGGTCAGAATATATGTCAGTTGTCTTTTCACCATCATCTAATATCCCTTGGAGTAAACAATCATGCTATCATTCTCTCATGTAAATTTCCACACTACGTAGAGCTTCCTATTGTTGTTCATGACCAATACTAGACTATGTAAAACCCATAAATTCAAATTTGGAGGAGGAGCTACATATTTGAAGGAAAAATAGATGGTTATAGGTGAACATAGAGGTTGGGAAATCTAGGAACCCTTAACCATTTATTTTTTCTACTCCTAGATGCTTAAGAATCCATAATTTATGTTACAAGAGGTTCTCCAACAACATACAATAGATTGGATTCTTACTGCACACACTGATAAGCACTGTAAGGGTTGGATTTCATGAGGGATCTATGGATTAGTGAAGAGAAATGCATTCCCTGTGTCGTGTGGGGAAGTTGGAAGGAGTGCCATGGATGTGATGGAGGAGTAATATCTATGTAGAGATATATATGAGATTTTGTCTAAGCATAGAGAGCATAACGAGTTGCAGGATAAGTGAGAGAATCTTGTGGGTGTTTCCATCGCCCTGGTTGCCTCATAGCCCAGCTTAGGGGTGGAATCTCAGTAGAAATAGTATATTATGGACAAAGTGCCTACGGTTGGGTGTAAAATTGCTCTTACACAACCGGTTTCTTGAAGCTTCTTCATTTAAAGATAAGTATTCTATTTGTATTTGAATCTACAATGTTTAGTTGATGCCTATAATGTTTATGCTTGTAAATGCATGTGTTGTGTGTGTGTGGATGTATTTTATTTCCATTGTGTAGGTTTAGTATTCATCTACACCGGTATTTCTCAATAATATTAATTAATAATATGGATATGGGGCAAAATATAGAGGCCTTGATTTAGTTAATATCCCCTCCTATGGTCGAATTGAGTGAATGGGACGATACAGTTAGAGATGGTGGATCCTAGTTCACTCTCCACCTCATCCAGAGGATCACTCAATAATTCAAAATTAATCATAGGGCCACTTTAACCCATCATCATTCGGCCAATGGGAAGGTGGAGAGCACCAATAAGGTTCTTGAATCCATTTTGACGAAGACTGTACAACTCCACCGAACTGATTCGGATGCTAGAATTTCAAAGACTCTTTGGTATTACAAAACTACATGGAGAAATAATATAGGTTTCACTCCATATGAACTTGTATACAATAATAATGTCGTCTTTTCGATTGAATTTGAAATTAATACACTCATAACTGCTTTGCAGGTGGGATTGGATCTTACAAAAACATAACCTAGATTAGATAAATGAAGTGGATGAAATTCATCAAGAATTTGTTTATCATACCTCTGTTTCCCAACAATAGAAAGCTAAATGGCATGAAAAATTCATCAAGAAAAATTTGTTTCAGGTGGGTGAATGGGCCTTATTGTATGACTCCAGGTTCAAGGAATTTAACGAAAAATTATGAATGAGATGGTTTGGATCATATGTGTTAAAGTTACAACATCATGAGTCATTCTCCAAGTCAATATTGTGTGTCAAGGTTGAGCCTCGGGTTTTGAGGTAGTGCTTTATAGGATCCTTAGCTGGACTCATGAAACTTGGAGAATAATCTTGAGTTGGATTGAAGAATGAATAAGCCTCATGTGTTGAGGTAAGTGCTTTGTATGTCAAAGTGATGATGTTGTATAGTATTTATTGTCAAGGCTAAGGTCTTGTGTGTCAAGACAGATCCTCATATGTTGAGGTGGTGCCTCATGTGTTGAGGTAATGCTTTGCATGTCGAAGCATGAATGTTGTGATAAACTGCTAACCATGGTTGAGTTATTAAGTCTCCTCTAGATACTGGCCACCTCTAAAGTGAATTACTTTAGCATATGACCACTTGGAACAATAGTAGAACAAGATGATCACATCATTGGGAAAATATCCTTAGTATATTTGATATCATAATTAATTAATCTAGCACATGTGGACCATGCAGATAAGACAAGAGATAAATATTAGATGTGATAAGATAAGAGAGAAATCGATTTGCACACTTTAGTGATGGTAAATACTTAAATTAAATAAGAGAGAATTCAAATTGATAAACTTCAGTGATATTAACAAAGAAGACTTCAATCAATTAAAGGAGAACTCGATTTGATCACTTCATTGATGTTAACAAGAAAGACTTCAGTTAAAAGAGTTAACTAAGTGATAAAAAATAATATCTATTTAAATAAGTGTTTGCATCATGACACTTGAGTTACGAGACTTGCATGACGACACTTGAGTTAAACTAAAAGACGAAACTTGAGTTACGACACTTGCATGACGAAACTCAAGTTAGCCACCTAACTAAGTGGACTAGAATCCAGATGGAGGGCGAGTTCATCCTGAAGTCAGAAGATAAAAATAGATTTCGAAGCATGAGTGTGTGTGTGTGTGTATGTGTTATACAATATTAATGCCAAATTCAATGTGAAGGGAATTCTCTTCTCTCTTGAAGGAAATGCACTTTTTCTATGTGCATGATATTATTATGAGTTCTATTCTTCCATCTTCTCACGTGATTTTATATATGCACCAAGGGTGTTTGATGTAATCTGCTTATTATGAAGCAATTCATTTTCTGCTATCAATCAATATACTAAGGGATGTTTTGTTGGGGTTTTCTCCCTCAAGTTATAGAGGGTTTCCCTAGGTAAATTTATGTGTCGTAAGTGAATGTTTATGTATATGATTTTCATTTATTTCAAGTACTACCGCAATTTCGAATTAAATATAAAACATTAACTTGGTATAAGAGCTCAGGGGATGAAAGAGCTAAGTTTAGTAGTCAAGCTTGAGCCTATGTAGATCCTGAGTAAGCACAATACTTGAAGAATAATGAATTCAATCTCAGTAAGACCGGAATACCGACTTGAAGTAACTTCGAACTTCAATACTTGAAAGGACATGATTTTGAATATCTTGGAAGAGCATGATCTAGACGGATATGTATCCACTTTTATTGAAGAGCCTACTACTAATGCATGGCACTCCAACTTCAATAAGAATCAATCCAAAGAAAAGAGGATCATTTATGATTCGGTGAAAGACAATTTGATGCATGTGATCACTCCATTGAAGACCGCTAAGGAATGCTTTGACACTTTGAAAAATATTTATGAGAAAAAGGCGCCTAGTCAGAAGAGAGCATTGAATAATAAGCTTCATAATCTGAAGATGGGGAAGGACGAAATTGTTGCTTCTTTCTTCACAAAGATCTCTCAAGTAAGAGTGAGCATTGGTGTAATAGTTTATGATGATGATCTGATACAGACTATTGTCGATGGCCTTACATCTTCATGGGAGAAATTCTTGGCTACAGTAAATGGTAAATAAGTGAAACCAAACTTTGATCATGATTGTGGCACTATTTCCTACAAGAATAAGGGCAAATCCATAGAAAATATACTTCCTCCAAAGAAGAGAACCTTGCTCATGTGGAATAGTGAATAGAGGTAAGAAATAATTTTCTCACAAGAATTTTTCTCATCAAAAGGAAAATGATTACAAGAAATTTGATAATTCTAAAATCAAATGCTTTAATTGCAATAAGAAGGGTCAATTTGCAAGAGAATGTCATGCAAAGCAAAGAGGAAAGTTCGAGGGTAGGTTTCAGGCTTCTACTACTACAAAAGATGAAACTACAAGAAATAATTCTTCTAATGATCAGGAGACAAGGAAGGAGTACTATCTTGTCTCATCCCTATCTGGATCCATTACCACTAGTGTTGAGACATGGCTGGTGGATAGTGGAACATCTAAACACATGATTGGATATAGGATCACTATCAAATATCTGAAGGAAAATAAGTTCTCATGTTAGGTGGATCTTGGGGATAATACCACCTATCTTATCCAAGGAGTTGGATCCACTTCTTTTCAGTTGGATTCAAGATATGTACTACATGTTGATAAAATCCTATTTTATATTGGATTTAAGAAGAACCTCCTGTTTGTTTCAGTTCTAGAAGATACATGTTTCAAATTAATATTTATGGACAATAAAGCGCTCCTGTTTCCTAAGCATGCAGACTTAAACTCTGCATCAGTAATTAGAGTTAGAGAGGGAGGTCTCTACAAAGTTCCTGGAAAGATCATTCAAGCCATGATCCATGACACAGTTAGTCCTTGTGAACTATGTAATATGCGGCTTGTTCATCTCCATTTCAAACCGCTACCTATATTGCAAAATATGGTTAAAGGTATGCATGTGTTTAAATTTGAATATGATAGTGTTTATAGAGGTTGTGCTCTTGGAAAAAACATCAAGAAGAGTTTTCCAAGAAGTACCAAAAGATCCAAAGGGATCATTGACTTGATTCATTCCAATTTATGTGATCCTATGTAAGCACCATCATTGAGTGTATATTTGTACTATGTGCTTTTCATAGATGGATTCTCTCACAATTCTTTGTTGACTCAACTCCTCTCGACAGGGGTTCACACTGTCGTCAACAAACACCAACAACCCCTTATACACTGGCCCAGAAAAACGTTACCCTTCCCAGCAACACTTGCGAAGCAGGCGAGGTCTCACCCGAGGCGGATAAGGGTGCTGCAATAACCAAGCTTCTGCAGTTGTGAAGAGGATATGTGCACATTAACCAGAGATTACAACATGCATAACAGTCCATCAACCAATCATTCGCAAATTATTCATAATACATACATTCAGAGCATATTCAACAACATATTCGCACCAATCAATAGCAACATATATTCACATTAATCAACAAAAAGCATTCACATAACCCATTATTCATCATTGCACAACAACAGAATTCATAACCGAACATCTTCATTTATTCATCAACACCTGTGAAACAAACCTCGCAGAAACAGTCAAGTCATCCTATCGCGAATACAACCGAACCCAAAAGATAGGATTAATCTCAAAACTTCGATGCCCTTAGGCTTACAATATTGCTTTATTTATATGCTTTTATATTATTAAAAAATGGTCCACATGAACGACTCGACTAATCTAACAACTCTTATGCTTCCGCAAAAAGTGGCGAAAGGTCCTTTTTTTGCGGAATGACCCTTTCGCACCTATCAGTTTCCGCACTTCCTGTGGATCTATCCCATGCCAACAGGCCCCCAACAAAAACTTGTGGCTCGTCCCGAGCCACCTTAGCTGGAAGCTGCTGATTTGTTCTACTGCTATTGAAAGTCATCATAGGCTGTCAAGATCTGGTCGACTATCTCTTTCACTCATGTACGAAGCTATGTACTTTCTATCACCTGCTGCTCTGTTGGGTGGTCACACACCTTCTGTCATACTTCCTCTAATCGCTCCTGTACCTGTTTCATATTTGGATCTATTCTTTCTATGAAGGCTTCCGCCTTTGCTTGAAGCTCGTCCAAATGTGTAGTGCGTCATTGCTTCCTTTCGTAGGATTTTTCAGCTCGCTACTTCATACTCTGTAGTTCCGCAGTCTTTTCCATCCACGTCATGGTGGGAATCACCTTAAACGTTCCCTTAAACATTTCCAACTATTATTTGACTTCGTGATGCATTCTCTTTAGTGCAGCTAACTGGTCATCCTCGACCAACCTATCTCAAAATTATGTAAGACTTACAACCACCTTCTGTGCTGCCTGTTCCAATTCTTGAATTTCCACCACTGCTTCCTCTATCACCGTCTGTCGACTTTCAACTTGTGTTGGCGGTGTGTTGGGTGTTACTTTGGTATGGAGTTCTGTGTTTTCCTTCCTGAGCTCAGTAATGGAAACTCCTAACATAATAGCCCGAGCTTCCGGGTTGACATCCGGTTCTAGCGCTGCTGTTTTGCATGCCTTTTCCAGAGCTCGTTCTAGTCTCATCCATTCCTATGCAACCTTTTCCTTGGAATTAAGCTCAGTAGTCCGTTCCATGATGATCTTATCTTTCCCGGCCAGCGTTTCTTCCAATCGAGCCTTCTCCTCAATAGCTTTCACTTTCGCATCCAGTTCTTCGACATGTTTATCCCGAAGGTGCTGTGCCTCCATCTCACTATGTTGTAGTTGTTTCATGTACTCAACCATCTTATTGTGCATGGCAGCCTCATGGTCCCGAATTTTTGCGCTTGCTGCCGCTTGGACCCGATGTATTGTCAACATTGGCAGTAAGTTGGAATTGAGCATTTCCAAGTCATCCTTCCGGAGCTCCAGGTCCAAGGTCTCATCTCCTGTGAAGAAGGTGTAGGTGTCGATTTGAACTATGCGTTTCTGGGTGCCTACTTTGACCTTGACTCTAGGAGTTGAAAGGTTTTGCTGGATGTCCATGTGTGGTACCCTAATGTTGATTATCGTATTTGCCACCATGTTTAACAATTCCCTAATGTACTGGAAATTTTCCGCGGAATGTTGTGTAATCTTCCAGCGGTTATGCTCTACAATTTGCATAATACTATCCAACAGATTGCCGTCTTGCTGTTCAATGAGCCCGACCTGTGTACTACTGCCATCACGGTCCATTCTATTCTTCATCCTTCGTTCTTGCTGCTGGAGATCGAGCTCTGAATCTGTTGGGGTATTAGTTGTTGAGGCCTCGTCAGGACCAGATTCTACCGTCTAGTCCTTCGCATCAGTCTCCTATTCTGTGTCCTCCTTCTGGTTGGCGGAAGCTTCATCTTTCTTGGCCAGGTCTTGTCGTCCTGCTGCCTACGCCTTTTCAATTTCCTTTGGATCTGTCAGAACCTTCCATGCCTCTGGCCAGTGGGTGATTATGTTGTCAAGCTCGGCTTCAGTGAGCTTGTATTTTGTTCTCACCCATTGTTTGGTCGGATCTGCGTGGGCCCGGAGATAAATCGTGTGTGTTTCGACAGATACCTGGACGATGGATTGATACTTCGTCGCAACTTGTAGTGTGATCCACAGTATCATTAGTGCGTCCATCCGCATCCTCCCGAGCCAAATATAAAACTGAATAACATTTTCCTACTGTCGTTCCTTATCTGTGGTCGCCCATAAGTTATGGTACCTCGCATCGTCGCGCATCGTGGCAGCTTTCAACTTGCCTATAATGTGTCGACATTTTTTTTTTTTTTAACATCAGCACAGCGAGCACTGCTGTGTCGATACGTCATTGTATCGTTGGCTTCTCTACTACGGTCATCCTTCGTAGGTTTTGCTGGGTCTCTATTGTGTACCTCTCAATGTTAGTTATCGGTGGTTTTGCTGTGATCCGTCTGATTATCGCGGCTGGTTTTTGCTGATGTGGTTGCTGCTGGATTCGCTTCGACTCAATTTTCAGGGAGGTTGTTATGTTTCCTGATCCGTCGGAATGTTCCTTCACCTCTGAGGATTTTGTCGAAAACAATCCCCGAAACTCATGCAGTAGGTCAATTATTTTCGCAATGATTGAATCATCCCAATAGTCACCAATGTTCGCGAATTCTGGGTTTTCCTCTGATCCAATATTCACCTCTTTGGTCTCTAATGGTTGCTGACATTTGTCGGACGGTCTCTCTGGTGTCACATTGTTGTGATTGTCTTCGGGTTTTGGTGCACATGTATCCCTGAGGTCATTATCATCTACAAGCTCTGAATTGATGTTATAGTCTTCCCTCATTATTTCCGGGGTAGTCGGTTCTGGTTCAAATGTCCTTGGTTCCACTATTTTTCCATACTCCTCTGTGGATATCCTTCGCAGGGATTGTGTTATCCGTGCACATCTTTGAAAGGAAACTTCATGCTTCTGATTCTACCAATTCTCAAGGGCCTCATCTGAGTCGGAGAATGCTGAACTGGTGCTATTCCATTCTAGTTCTCCATCCGTGGTGGGTTTAACATAATCCTCCGAGATGTTGCACAAATTGTCTCCTTATGTAAACTCATCTTTGGCTGGCTCCGTATAGCGTTGTCCTTCCGCGGGATCTAGTGGTGCGATGAATCTCATTTCCAGATTTTTGAATGACATTATCCTTTTCTTAAAGTTGATAATTGCTTGATTTTCCATAGCCTAGTCTACCCCCATCAGTACTGGATAGGGACTGGTGTTATCCACAATCTCAATGACGTCGAAGTCCACGTACATTCTGAGCCCTTCAATTTCAACCAGAAGTTGACATACCCGACCTAGCAGGGTGACCTTTCTCTGGTTCGCCAGTCGCAGCTGTACTGGTGACCAGGTCATCTGCGGCTTCCCCATCGTCTCCCATTTTGTTTAGTCAAGATATTCACTTCCGAACCCAAGTCCAGAATGATGGAGTCAACATCAAATTCTCCGATCTATGCCAACATCCACATCTCCCTTCCTGTCTTTATTTTGTGTATGTGGTTAACTCTCTGTTCCAGTCATGCACCTCCTCATCGTTGTAGTATACTAGCTATTTCCTCCAGTGAGTCGGGGTCTTCGAACAAATCCAGGAAACTTTCTAAGAAGGCTTCCAGTGTGTTTTCCTTTCTTCGCGTCTTCGTTGAATCAAACGTCGGTGGCATATCATAGATTTCTTCCTCGGAAGGTAACTGTCTTTGATTCCTCATTGCCTCTTGTGTTTTTAAGAAGACATCCTTTTCGGCATCGACATCGAAGGTGACCTTCTTCCGCTGTGTTTGTGTTGGTCTAACATTGGGGTGTGACCTATCGCTACCTATCGCCGCCCCTCCTCTTGTTACTATGCCAACCGTCGCATGGCTACTTCTGGCTTGCGTCGATATCCTCTCTACAGCTGATGGCGCATTCTGATTGTTTTGGTTCTAGGGCAGATGCTTGGTTTTCCATTTTGCAATGAGCTGGGCGTAGTCCTCTACACTATGATCTACAGCACTGCAGTATATGTACACTGCAGCGCTGGATTTGGACAGTCTCTCTGGTAGTTCCCCTGCTGCCTGCAATTATAATAGATAATTGGACCTCTTCCGCATCCAGTAGTGCTTCCACATCCCATACCTTGGCCACTGTGGAATCCTCCAAAACCTCCGCGTCATGGTCCATATTGTTGATACTACGGTTTCCCGTACTGTGGCTGCTGATACTGCTGCTGCCCATACTTCGACTGGCCATACGGTGGTGGTGGATACTGCGGGTGCCCATATTGCCCCTGGTCATATTGCTGCGGCTGACTATACTGCGATTTCTGTTGTACCACCGGTGGTTCTTCTCCCTTCATGAAATACGTGTCAGCTATCCGCTCTTGCAACAGGTCGTAGGCCCTGCATTCCTTCTCATCGTGGCCAATTGACCGGAAAAAATTACAGTATAGGTTCGTTATATTTGATACCATATTCTGTAGGTATACACATTCTTTCGGTCAATGCCCTCTACTTTGACAGACTGTACACCATGGAATGCCCCCTTGATGAAGGGGGTTTGGTGCCCCCGACTACAAATACTCTTGGAAGTCTGGGAAGTTGTCCTTATGGTGCCCCTCAGTTCTACATCTGATGCACCACACATCTCCATTGGTTTCCTTTTCCTCCTTGATATCCTCCAGTTTCAGCGTTAGATTCACCAACTATGCCTGCACTCTGTTCATTCCCCTCCCTGCTTCACCAATTGGTGAAGCCTCCAGCTTCATCACGATTTCTAATGCTTCTACCTGTGTTGCAACCTTTTGCTGCATCAATGTCCCTCATATATGTGGTACCAGTCCCGTGATGAACCATTCTTTATGTTGCAACTCATTTACTGAAAAACTCACTTTCGCTATTAACATCTTGTAATGCTAATCGAATTCCCACACAGACTCATTCAGTAATTGCTTAATTTCCTTAAGCTCAGTGACGTATTGCGACTCAAATTTTGGTTTTTTAAACTCGTCAATCATTGCAGTTCTAACCTCAACCAATGTTTTCACTGTTGTTCCCACTGGAACCTTTACAAACTTCATGTACCATTCTAATGCTCGGCCCCTAAGGGTCTTCACCAGCTGTCCCATCTTTATGGCATTGTCCTGAACCTGCTTCACGATCCATATTGCTTCCAAGATAAACCAATAATGTTCAGGATCCTCGGTCCTGTCCCCTTGAAATGTGGGCATCTTTTCCTTGTTTTCCATCTGAACGTTACTAGTATTGTTATTTACTGATGCACTACTCCTGCCACTACACGTAGGGAAGCTCCACGAGTAATTTGGATTTCTTCCTATAAAGTTCGGAGTAGTGTGCGGCGTTGAAGGTACGTGGTAACCTACGATCTGACCTCCTTCTACCTCTAGGGTAGCCTGGTCGATGTTTACTTCGCAATACAGTTGCTTCCTTCCCTGTGGTCCTGTTTCGCAGTCCTCTGTTCCGGTCCTCTCAGGAGACTCTTGATGAGTCCTCCTCTTCTTCTCAAGACGTCGAAATATTGCTCCACTCCTCAAGGTACCACACCCTTTGTCAGCTTCCCTTTCAAATTTGTCGTCGCTCATGTCCATATACCACCTATTTTTGTCAAACTCGCATTTACGTGATACCTTCACCCTTGTACACTGATTCTTCTACTCATCAGAAGACATCCTCAATATCCCTTTTTCACACACCAGCATCTTAATCCGCAATTTTAATGATGAAAAAAATCTTCCCCTCGGCCCCTTGAAGAAGTTTCTTTCATCGTTGTTGTATGAATTGATAGTATCTACCGCAAAATCAATTATGTACCCTTCAAGGATACTATCTACCCAAAAATCAACAGCTCGTGATACCTTATTATCGACTTGTTTCAGCTGTCGCACCAACTCCAAGGTCCAACAGTCGAGCTCAGTCTTTTGACAGTGGTTCTTCCGGAACGTCAGCTGTGCTAGCCACTCATGCAACAGCATTGGGAATTTGCAGAAAAATATTTCATAGATGTTTGAGTAGATGTATCTTTCTAACCAACTGGTCGTTGTCTGCTTAGGATCTCGCTTCTCACTTTCTGCGAATTCCTCCACCTTCTTGTCAAACCACTCTTGGATCTATGGTTTCTTTGGGTGCCACAGCATATCCTCTTTTCTTCTTCCTTAGAGTCTCGGCAAAGGAACCATTTGTTGTCTCAACTCCTCTTGACAGGGGTTCACACTGTCGTCAACAAACACCAACAACCCCTTATACACCGGCCCAGAAAGGAGTTACCCTTCCCAGCAACACCTGCGAAGCAAGTGAGGTCTCACCCGAGGAAGATAAGGGTGCTGCAGGAACCAAGCTTCTGCAGTTGTGAAGAGGATATGTGCACATTAACCAGATATTACAACATTCATAACAGTCCATTAACCAATTATTCGCATCTTATTCATAATACATACATTCAGAGCATATTCAACAACATATTCGCACTAATCAATAGCAACATATATTCGCATTAATCAACCGAAAGCATTCACATAAGCCATTATTCATCAACGCATCATTGCACAACAACAGTATTCATAACCGAATATCTTCATTCATTCATCAACACCTGTGGAACAAACCTCACAGAAACAGTCAAGTCATCCTATCACGGATACAACTGAACCCAAAAGATAGGATTAATCTCCAAAACTCCGATGCCCTTAGGCTTACAATATTGCTTTATTTATATGGTTTTATCTTATTACAAAATGGTCCACATGACCGACTCAACTAATCTAACAACTCTTATGCTTCCATAAAAAGTGGCAAAAGGTCCTTTTTCCGCGGAATGACCCTTTCGCACCTGTCGGCTTCCGCACTTCCTACGGATCTATCTCGTGCCAACAGTATTGGATCTATTTTCTGAAGCAAAGAGTGAAACTTTCAACAAGTTTCAAGAGTTTAAAGAACTAGTTGAGATATGATAATGGAGGAGATTTTGAGTCTCATGAATTTAATGACTTCTATCGAGATGCAGGAATAAGAATACAACTGAATGTACCTTACAACCCCCAGCAAAATGGGGTTGCTAAAAGAAAGACCAGAACAATCTGTGAGGCTGCAAAAGCTATGATGTGTGATGAGGATATTCCCACCTCCTTATGGGAAGAATCCTCCAGCACTATTGTTTATATATAGAACATAATTCCTCATGCCATCCTTTGAGAAAATACCCCTAAAGAGGTTTTCACCGGTGAAAAACCATATGTTGGACACTTGAAGATTTTCAGTTGTCATATCTACATTCATGTACCAAAAGAGAAGAGGAAAAATATGGATCCATTTGAAAATAAAGGAACATTTGTTGGATATAGTGAATCCTCCAAAGCTTATAGAATCTATGTTCCAGATAAAGAAACATTGAATTCATCAGATATGTAACATTTCATGAAGAGGCTACCTTCAAGCGCTCCAAAGAAATTCAGTGTGATTCAGATATGGAGGAGCATGATACTCCTATGATGGAGGATCCTGTTTCTGATTCTCCCCTTTCATATGTTGAGAGGGAGAAGTCAAAAGAGCGTATAGATCTGCTTAATCCTGAAGATCCAATAGAATTGATATGAATATCTCTTGATGAACCTCCTGCTAAGAGGATATCTACATGGCGTCGAGACATTCAAGAAGAGGCAGAAAATCATGGAGCACCATCTGGAACATCCAGAGAATGAAAGAGACCTAAAAAATATGCAGGATATGTAGCTCATATGAGTCACATCAATGATTTAGAACCCACCTCATATGAAGAAGCTACTAAGCAGCAAGTACGGAGAGATGCCATGGTGTAAGAATACAAATCCATCATGAATAATGATGTGTGGGAAGTGGTTCCTATACCTAAAGGGAAGTCAATAGTAACTTCCAAGTGGCTTTATAAAATCAACCATGTAGCTCATGTAAGTATTGAAAAGTATAAAGAAATATTTTTGGCTCGTGGTTCTCAAAAAAAGAAGGAATAGACTATGATGAGACATTCGCTCATGTGTCCAGGTACACCACTATTCAAGCCATAATTTCCCTTGATTTAGTTCTGGGGTCAAAACTTCACAAGGTGGATGTGAAGACTACCTTTATCAATGGTGAAGTTGAGGAATAAGTATACATACAACAACCTGAGGGGTTTTTAGTTCATGGAAAGGAGTCCCATGTATGCAAACTTAATAAATCCTTCTATGGGATTAAGCAGGCCCCAAGGATTGGTATTCGAGGAATGACAACTATCTTCAGAGCTTACGATTCTCCAAAAGCGAAGCTGACCCCAACCTGTAATTCAAGGTTGTGAAGAACCAACCATTGATCTTGTTTCTCTATGTTGATTACTTGTTTTTTATTGGAGAGGAACAATAGATAGCTTGGTGCAATAGGGAGCACACTTTTGAGTTTGAAATGAAATAATTGGGTATTATGCACTACATTCTTGGTCTGTAATTTTGGCAAAGGAAATATGAAATCTTTCTCTCTCAAGGAAGGTACATAGTTGATGTGTTGCACAAGTTTGGTATGATGGATTGTAAATCCATGTCTACACCAATGATTCCTAATCTGAAGAAACTACATGAGTCAGATTCCAGATCAGATCTAGTGTATCCTACCATGTATAGATTACTCATTGGTTCTTTGATGTATTTGATACTGAGTAGACCAGACATATGTTATGCAGTGAGTATCTTGAGTCGGTTCATGTCTGAGCCAAGACATAGACATTGGGTTGCTTCCAATCATGTTCTTAGATACCTTTGCGGTACTATTGCTTATGGACTCAGATATGCTTCTAGTGGAGGAGTTATGCTACTTGGTTATGATGACTTTGACTGGGGTGGTAGTATTGTGGAATTTAGTACATTTCCACTAATGAGCATATATCATATATGTTGACTAAGCCTCTGTCAGAGATGAAGTATAGGTATTTCTGAGGAAATCCTTGCATGGCAGAGAATGCCTCCCTCACTAATAGGGAGTGTAAATTTACAACATCATGATTCATTCTCCAAGTCAATCTTGTGTGTCAATATTGAGCCTCATCTGTCAAGGTAGTGCCTTATAGGAGCCTGAGTTGGGCTCTAGAAACTTGGAGAAAAATATTTAGTTGGAATCAAGAATGAATAAGCCTCATGTGTTGAGGTAAGATCTTTGTATGTCAAAGTTATGATGTTGTACAATATTGATTGTTAAGGCTAAGGTCTTGTGTGTCAAGACATATCCTCATATGTTGAGGTGGTTCCTCATGTGCTGATGTAATGATTTTCATGTTGAAGCATGAATGGTGCGGGATGTAATACTAACCATGTTTGATCTATTAAGTCTCTTCTAAATACTGACCACCTCTAGAGTTAATTACTTTAGAATATTACCACTTGGAACGATAGTATAACAAGATGATCACATCATTGGGAAAAAATCCTTAGTATATTTGATAAGATAATTAATTAAGCTGGCACATGTGGACCATGTAGATAAGACAATATATAAAGATAAGATGTGATAAGATAAGAGATAATTCAATTTGTACACTTCAGTGATGGTAAAGACTTAAATTAAATAAGAGAGAATTCGAATTGATAAAATTCAATGATATTAACAAAGAATACTTCAGTCAATTAAAGGAGAACTCGAATTGATCACTTCAGTGGTGTTAACAAGAAATAATTCAGTTAAAAGAGTTAACTAAGTTATAAAAAAGAAGATCTGGTTAATTAAGTGTTTGCATGATGACACTTGAGTTGCAACACTTGCATGTTGACACTTAAGTTAGCCACCTAACTAAGTGACTAGCATCCAGATGGAGGGCGAGTTCATCCTGAAGTCAGAAGACAAAAATAGATGCCAAAGCATGAGAAGCATATGTGTGTGTGTGTGTGTGTTATACATGATTGATGAAATTCAATGTGAAGGGAATTCTCTTCTCTCTTGAAGGAAATGCGCTTTTTATTTGTGTAGGATATCATTCTGAGTTCTATTCTTCCATATTCTCTCTTGCTCTGATATATGCACCAAGGTTGCTTGATGTAATCTGATTATTGTGAAGCTACTCATTCTTTGCTATCAATCAATATACTAAGGAATATTTTGCTGGGGTTTTCTCCCTCAAGTTATAAAGGGTTTCCCTAGAGTAAATTTATGTGTCGTATGTGAATGCTTATGTCTATAATTTTTCATTGATTTCAAGTACTATAGAATTTCAAATTAAAGATAAAAAATTAACAATATGAAATAAACATAGTCTTTGATAATGGTACTATTAAGTTGAGAACTCTTGATGAAGATCGAACTCCACTCCTTGCAAATGGTCATTAGGTAAAGGTTTATCATAAGCTATTGTAAAAAGACTCAGTGGTAGTAGAAAGCCAATTTATGGTTGTTACCGCTGAGAAAATAATAATAATAATACAATTCTAACTGTGAAAGCCCCATTGGGGCACAATCAAACGAGTATTATTTGAAAACCAGCTTGTTGGTACTTTCAAAGTAAAAATAAAAATGAAAAAATAGGACAATGGTTTCAAATTTATACAACATGATTATATGATGTATTTCATTTTTTGGGGATTACTAACTTCTACAATGAAACATTCAATCTATGTCCCATGGAGTCAAAATATTAGTGTTTTCCAAGAAAAAGTGATTCCAAGATATCCAACACGAATTCAAAATTATTTTGGGACTCATATTTTGATTGGCTAAGAATATTCATACCTTGTATTTTATCTATAATATTGCATATCATCTCTATCCACTACAAATCATCCTTATTCACTTCTCAACATTAGAATTATCAACATTATTCAACACCTATAGATTTGCATCTCCAACATTAGAATTATCTTCAAATTCTCATCACCAACATCAGTATCAATATCTTCTCCAAATTTGCATTAGTCTGAGTTTCAACATCAGAATCACTAGCATCAGTACCAACATAATCATCAGATTTTCACCAGTAGTATTAGTTTCAGTTTTGAGATCATCAGCTTAATCAACACTGCTATGAACAAAAAATAAGATAATAATTAATAATTAGGTTAACTAAAGTTAGGTTATGAAATGAGGCATCTCCTCAACATCAAATGCCCGAGCCATATTTAAGGCAGGGCCATCATTGTAACATATCATCTTTTATCCTATCATCAAATATATTATTCTTACCACTAGAATTCATCATTTCTCCTTAATATCCCATAAATCACACATAGTTATGCTCAAGGTACCTTGATATTGTTTTTTTACTGCATCCTTACACCCTCAAAGGTAATAGTCATTTACAAATTCTTCTATTTTATGCATTCAATTATTTAGGGTATATATAAAGGTATCTATGTCGTTCTCCTTTCCATTTGTAGAGGACAAGAAAATATTTTTCCTATGGGGGATATGCCTCAATGATAACATACACCACGATAATCCCCCCCTAATTTGATAAAAACTACCCAAATCGGAAATATATCGGGCTTTCCTTACTAATTTGGTGGCACAAATGCATGATCTACCATCATCATGATAAGACAATTCTGAGGCTTCATTTCCATAATTATCCATGCCAATGTGAATCATCCTAATCATAACTAGATCATCCCCTCATGCCAGCGATCCATCTTCAAGGACATCCAATTCAAATTACCTCTTGTTGTGTCACTGCTTCTACCCTTCAAGATACAACTCTCTACTCAATTACCCTATATACATCCACTGGAGGACCACTGGTTCATGTTGAACCTGATGATACTTTGATCATTCATCGAAACCTAGAAAGATTGAGGATCTTTACAGAGATTGGGTGAATGAGATTTTTCAATAGGTTGCATGGGTATGATAGGGATATTTCATTAGAATTGTTCTTTCTCTCAGATTTTCAACCGCAAATGTTTGGGGAATTTCTATCCAAGTCACAGAAGAAAATGTAGCTAGGGTAACAAGGATACTGGAAAAAGGGGAAAAATTGTTTGAGCATAGGAGTTACTCTGCAATTACCCTTCGAGAAGAATTCATCTAGGGTGGAGAAAATCTTGAAGAAAATAGAATGGGTATTCAATGAAAATATCTTGTAGTTCCTTGGCACAATGTCACGTTTTTCATCGTGAAATAACTCACCCACGAAGGCCAATACCAAACGTTGTTTGGATGCCACTTCAATATATTGACACATTTATGACATTGAAGGTATGTAAACATCCCATATTTTCTTTGTTGATCACTTGAGTTGATGGGAACCTAGGCCAAATAGAGAAAAACCCATGAGAATAGTTTGACCCATCATGGGTTAATTAGACTATTAGTGGAGAACACTTTGATGGGAAAAAATAGGGATTGGATTTATTTCATAGAATAAGGACCCATGGATCAAATTAATCAAGGTTTGAGTGAATTATCCACTAATGCAGAAGACATTAGGAGCACACTAATCACCGAGGAAGTTGAGATTATTAAGGTAAAATAAGTTCCAGGAGAGACAAACTTGGTCAGTAAGGGAACCTTGGAAGTATGTCGTTCTGCAAGACACATGAATAAGTGTGATGTGTTTCATCCAACAAAGAGACGATGGAACCATCCAATCCAGGACAAATGCAATGAAGGGGTTTCTACTCCGAATAAAGAAGAAGAATCAGTTCCTCATAAATCCCCAAGGGATAAGAAGGGTAAAGGTTGAAAAAAGTTAAGATTTGCACCAAAGGTTTTGTTTTGAAAAAATTGATTGTTGCAACATCTCTCAGATATTTGTAGGTCTTATAAGAGGGTGAGGAAATTGAATTAGAATTTAAGAAGAACCAACCAAAGTCTACGAGAAAAGATTGGTTCTAGATCAAGAAAAATTAAGAATGCATGAGTCTAAGCATGCATTGGATTCTCTCATCCAAGCCATTGGTGAGAACGATGGTTGGCCATTGTCTGTTTGACATGATAGTGACAATGATCAGGTTTAGGATGTAGTATACGAAGAACCTCCCACAATGCTTAAATATGATAATGCTCCATCCAGGTCAGAAGTTGTCGACAGGGCATTGATTGAACTAAAAGATAACACCCGATTGAAACAAGAAGTGGCTAAGTGGAAATGTAAATAAGTTACCTTGGAGATACAAGTGGATGACCTGGTCAAACAAAAAAAAGAATTCATCTCCCAACAGAAAGTAGAGGGGATCAAGATCAAACAAGCACAATTGGAAATTGGCAAGAGGAAAAACACCATCATTCAAATCAAACAAGATAAACACTACTTGTGTCACATAGGACATATTCTAACGGCATATTCCACTACTTCTTCTATGTATTTTGTGTATTTGAAAGGGAAATTGATCTCTCTTATAAGGGCCTT
Source organism: Larix kaempferi (assembly GCA_027924585.1). Taxonomy (NCBI): domain Eukaryota; kingdom Viridiplantae; phylum Streptophyta; class Pinopsida; order Pinales; family Pinaceae; genus Larix; species Larix kaempferi. The sequence goes on along the minus strand of BSBM01001130.1, from coordinate 4,854,180 downwards.
GGATGTGGGGAAATCATCTTGCATGACACTATAGAGCAATTTCTGGAATTATATTCTATATGTGACAAAGAAGACATAAATTTGCTTTGTGAGTTGTGTATGGACAACCTGATAGTAAGTCAAACAACCAATTGGGATCCAAATCCAAGGGTAGGTGATGTTCAACTGAGAGAATCCACCTCATTCATGAGGAATCAAGTGTCATGGGGTAAAGCATTATCCTTCTTGAGATACTTAGAGAAATCTAAGAATTTATGGGTACGTGGTGAACCCATACATGAATACAATGAGATAATATTATATAATTTAAACTTTGCTTCATCCTTCACAGAATTTCAATGATCTACTATTGTTTCCTGCAAATATTGGATAACTAGAAATAGGTTGGGAGTTGTATTCCGCATCAGAAGAAGACATGAATCCTTGTTAACACATTATACAACTTGACGAGAAATATATACTCACAACAAGAAATATATCCCTAAAAATCATTTTTTTGTGTGTCAAAAACACCAATATCAACCTTCAAATCGAAAAGTGATGCTACCAGTAGCACTTTTTTTTTTAATGTTAAAAATACAACCATTGCCTTAAAAAGCCATATTGTTGCTAACAATAGCCTTAAAATCAACCCTTGAATAGAAAAATAATGCTGCTGTTAGCACATTGTTTTTTCCAAAGGCTAAATTTATAATGCAATGTACCAACCAGGGGTGATGATACATTAACTCTAACTCCTACTAGACTTGGCTAAAAACAATGAATTCAAGACTAGTTTTTCTAGAGATTGGTAAGATGAACACTCTGGATGGAAGGAAGAATTTGATGGATGCAAGTAACTTTTCACAAAGAAATGGGACCATTGATGGTTTGAATTCAGCAAGTCTAAAATATACTACAATTCTCCTAGGCACCCCATCATATGCAAACTAGTACTTCAACTATACAATGACTGCAAGCTATGGATGAAGGTTTCTGACTTAGGGAGGATAATAAATATAAAATATCAGTCAATATACATTCATTTTGAATTACATAAATTTATATAAAGCTCTGAATATTTCTCACAAAAATATGACAAAAAGTGCTTACTAGGATTGCACATCTAGTGAGAAATTAAGACTCCCAAACAGTCAATAAAGGCTCACGAATCCTGATATGAGACTTGGAATATTACATATGAAATATTAAGAAAATCCAGGAACAATAATGACTTAATTTTGATCAAGACTCATTCATTTATTAAATGCATTCTGAAAACTAGTCAAATTTTATGCAAATCTAGAAGGGGTAGAGAAAACTTAGAATATTTCATACTTCTGTAATATTAAATCATATGAGAGATTTATAATGACTATAATTACATCATATATGAGCCAATATGCTTCTCAAAATAATACAAAAACTCTTCTCCTCTTTAACACAACAATCTAGCACTGGAAATCACCAAGAAGCTCTAAGATTCGAACCATAGACTTCATGAAGCTTTCTGAAATTAGACCCAGCCTTGGATCAGATAAAGGACCTGCAATAAAACTCAATTAAAATGGCTGAATACCATCATCCTCTCACAGGAAGCAAAGGAACATCACCCATCTTGGACTAGGGGCACATCTCTCAAGCACCTCCCAAGTCTCTAAGGCACAACTGCTCTCATACCAATACTCAAACTGAAAAAAAAAGATGTGAAGCAGGTGCACACTGGTTCATTTATAGAGAGAGGATTACTTGAGGATCAAGTCTCCTTAGCTAATGCACCCTCCATAAGTGGATAAGGAAAGCTAGCTTTCCTTCCTTTTTCCTTTTTGATTAGCTTTCCTTCCTTTTTACTTTTTGATTTGCTTTCCTTCCTTTTTCCTTTTTGCTTTGCTTTCCTTCTTTTTCTTTTTCTGTTTGATTTTCCACTTTTTGTTTGCTTTTCCACTTTCTGCTTTAGATTTTTTTGCTTTTTCTGGCTTTTCTAATTTATCCTTATTTTCTTAACTTTCCTTCTTTTCTGATTTATCCTACTTTATGCTTTTATGCTGCTTTCTACTTTATGCTGCTTTTCCTGAGTTTTTGCTGCGTTTCTGATTTGCTCCATCTTTCTTTCATTTTTCCTAATTTTCTAGATTTGGGTGCTTTCTCCTTAACTTCTTATTCAATCCATATCCAAGTCAACCTCATCCACTAATGCGCCCTAGTGGAGCATTATCCTCATTTATTTAATATACAATTATTAAATTCATGAAAATTAAATATTCCAAGTGCATAATAAAATTTGGATAAAAATTAATCCACTCCTAATTAATTAAATGCCTGGAATTCACAATTAACACCTCATTAATTAATTAATTCCAATATGTCATTAGGATCCATGGGGTTTAATCTGCTTCATGGTGCTGAAAAAATAGGAACATGATAGTCCTCCCCTCCCAAGATTTCTTGTCCTCAAGCAAGAAACTAACTCCAACCATCTATGAATCCAACCAGTGACTTCACTCCTCAAAATATGTTGCTGGTTGTCTAGAATTGAAACCCTCAATTTCAAGAAAAATACCAAAATTCCACCATGTTTCTGCTGCACCACTCTGGTTATACATGGATCTTCAAGATTGATCCCAAGGTCCCACTGCTTATGTTTCATTCCTACAGACATCAAGACAAACTGAAATGACCCATCAATTCCTGGATCCCACTGTCATTGCTACATGTCTCCCGATAGCACTGTTTCTTGTGGAAAAATATCATCCCAAATAATTCCAGGGTCCCATTGTCTTAACTGCATCCTCCCAAACATCAATATCAACAAAAAGAATATATCATCATGGGGATATATAGAACACTCCACCAAAATGGAATTTCATCACTCCTAAAGGAATATTAAATCTCCTCATAATCCATGTGCAGACTAGCACTTCAATTCCCATTCCTAAGACATAGATGGAAATCCCATGTCCATTCAAGTATACTGAAGACATCACATAGCAACCATAAATTCCTATACAACTAATCACAAAATATGTATGATGTGTCCATAAGCTTTCCACTAATGCCAGCAACAAACTTACCTCTTGGGGTACTCAACTCCCTTATGTAACTATCCTCCCAATCAGTGGATGAATGCATACTCCAACTTAGTGATCTGGATGGGGAATGGTGAATCAAATCTCTATAATAGTCAGCCATCATAGTAGGCTCAACCGAAGGGAGATCATGTGACTCCTTCAAAACTGTACAACCATCACCTAGAGGCAACTCATAATTTCTCTGGTAATGAATAGGTGCTTGGTATTCATTATTGTTGACCTCAAACTCCCCTAGCACATGCAAATCAAATTGTACTTCATATGCACAATGCACACAAGTACCAAAAAATAAAACATTGTTGTTCCAACGACAAGGGTGAAAGTCCCATGTCCAATCACAAAGAGAATAAGCATCATCACAAGTCCATGGAGGCCCATGTTGCTCACAAAAAGTGTAAAATATATCCAATAAGTCTCCATAGATTCAAGCAAGAATATCACTCATGTGTCTTTTCTTCCAAATAGGGAAAGAAGAGACACTCCAACCCAATGCTCCGACTAGGAAGCAAGATGCTTCCCTATGTTAGTGCTCCCAATGGCTCAACTCTCTACCATTGATCCAAAGATTAACCAACTTTCTTCAACAAGTATCCACCAAATATGTGGATGCATCAACTCCATCAAAGGATGGTCCATCAAACATGAGCTCTTTTGACTCCTCATTGGAGGAATGACTCACTCCAGGAAGAAGCTCAGTTTGGCTCTGGAAGGTAGTATGTTCTTGGAACTCATCATCTGCATCTCTAAACTCCTCAAGCACATGCATGTCATCATGAATCTCATGAACCACCATATCATGAGGTTCCTCCATAGAACTCTGAATGTCATAAACCAAAAGAGGATGGCTGATTCGAATGTAGGAGGGAGTAAGTGATTTATGCAATTCTTCGTGAAATTGTTCTATCTCCATCTTGGATTCCAAGAGGGAACTTTGAGTGCTTCTCAAAGAATCTCGGGTGGCCATCAAATCATTATTGAGCTTGGAAATATCTGCATCATCCTTCAAGTATGCTTCCTACAACATATGAAGAAGATCATGCAAATGATCTCTGTCAGAAAGCATATGTGAAAATTTACCTTGGGTTGTAGTATTTGCTTTTTGAATCTTCTCCATGGCTTCAAGGAAAGATGAATTTTCCAATGAAGAAACTCTCCAACCAAATTGTGGCATCGAATCATGTGTGTCATGGAGAATTTTTAAGGCCTCCTCAATCCCCATGTTAAGGACTTTGTTCCTTATGCACATGTACTCTATTATGACCTTCATCTTCACTAGGCCCATAAGAAATGCAAGAGGACTTGGTTTGATGTGTCTCCAGTCAAATGAACTCTTGAGGTTCCTTTCATTTCATTCCTTGAACCTTTTCAATTGATTGTAATGAAATATATTGATGGATTGCACGTCCATCATCAATTCAAACTCATGCTTCTTCACCCCGTCAGGTGGTATACCCAGTGGGAGTTATTCAAGAACCTTATCATGTTGTTGTAGTGACTTCCATATGACCTCAATTTGATTTAAGCAGTCCATCCTTTTGCCTTAAATGGTGGAGAGGCCCTCAGTAGCCCCCACAATGTCACCATGCTTTACTATGAATATCATGCCATGGGATAACTCTTCATATGCTATGTAACGTTTTCTCCCAAGTATGAATGGAAGTGTATGGAAAGCATCATATTGAATCCATAGATGACTTGTATGCTTGTAATTGATCATAACAAATTTGAGTGCAACAATATATCCCTTACTAATGAAACATAACTCTTACCAATGCGAGCTAGTCTTGCACAATCTTGAGTCTCCATCTCGGTGATGTATCTATCCCTCCAATTCAATGATGAATATGATTCTTTGCTTGCTGATCCAAATGGAATTTAATCAGCCATATTCATCAAGGGTAAGCCTTCCTTACATTAAATAGGCTCATAATCTCTCTGGAGTGAAACAGGTGCCTGGAAATCATCCTCACAAGTCACTGCTTTCTTCAAGCACTTGTAAATATGAAGACTCCTTAGGTTTACCTTGGACATGATGCTGCTCCATAATGTCATGTGTACTATTAGATGCACACATCTTATCACATGTGTGTTCATGCAACTCTTGATAATCATGTAAATTTATTCTCTTTTAAAAATTCAGCCTTCTCAAAAATTTGGATCTAAGAACTAGAAGGATATTTTATGCCAACCTTATCACTGAAAGTGGGTGCCCTATCAGGATGAAACAAAGGAATTTGGTGAATGAAAAAATCAGAATGGTTGTAATACATTTGTGACACCTCTTTCTCTTCATGGGATGGAGTGGTGATGGTACACTCCTCCACCAAATCTCCAAGTTCACTTTCAACTAGAGTGTAGTTGACTTTCCCTCCATAATGATGTTTTGGGAATGCTTGAAGGGTTGATATTTTCTCTTTTGTGATTAACTTAGTGGGATATTCTTCAGATTGATGTAAAAAATAATTGATTCTACCAAGATCAGATTTACCTTCCTTCCTTAGCTTGAGGTCTTCTTGTTCTTGCTCAATGCATTCATTAGAGGAAACACATGGCTCTTCTCTTGGAAGATTGTTGCTCCTCTCCTTTGATGGATGATTGTTACTATTATCTTTCTCCTTCAAGCTAGCTGATGCATCTTGCTCATTGGTAACCTTAGAATAAATATTATTGGAGACTTTGTTTGAAGAGAATCTGAAAAGTCTCTTCATGCTAGAAACAATGGCATCCAATGAGGCTTCACTTTCGATTCCTCTTTCTTCTTCTCTGCTCACAGAGGTGGAACAAATTGTTTCCTCTATGGGTGGTTTGATGCTCTCTATTAAATCAAAAGATTCATCCTTGATCTCAAATCCAAATCTGCAATTAAAATAATCTTTGAAGGAATTTCTTTACGAATCTCTTCTCCCGAATCCAGATACTACTAGTAGTGGCAGGGAAAATTTTTACCTGCATATATCCTCTTTGCTAACTCCTTCTCAGGATTAGACATCGTTGGTTCATCCCATTGATCTATGTACATGTGGTCACAAATATAACCATCATCATCTCTCGGTATGCCTCCATCAATGATTTCTTCTTCCTCGTATAACTCAAAGCCTTCATCTTCCATGATTGTATCTAGTTTTATAGCTACAACTTGAAAATAGTTCTGAGATATTTATTCATCTGAGATTTAATTTCCATAGGATGAGCCAAGGAAATTTCTATGATACCACTATAATGTAACAACCAGGTTTGATGATACACTAACTCTAACTCCTACCAGACTCAGCTAAAAACAGTGAATTCAAGACTAGTTTTTCTGGAGATTGGTAAGATGAACACTCTGGATGGAATGAAGACTTTGATGGATGCAAGTAAATTTTCACAAAGAAATGGGATACTTTATGGTTCAAATTCAACAAGGCTAAAATCTACTACAATGCTCCTGGGCACCCCAGCATATGCAAACTAGTACTTTACTATACAATGAATGCAAGCTATGGATGGAGGTTTATGACTTAGGGAGGATAATAAACATAAAATATAATTCAATATACATTTATTTTTCATTCCATAAATTTATATAAAATTCTGAAGAAGTCTCACAAAAATATGACAAAAATTGCTTACCGGGATTGCACAACTACTTACAATTCATGACTCCCAAACAGTCAATAAAGGATCACTAAATTCTTATATGAGACTTGGAATATTACATATGACATATTAAGAAACTCCAGGAAAAATAATTACTTCATTTGGATCAAGACTCATTCATTTATTAAATGCATTCTGAAAACTAGTCAAATTCTAGGAAAATCTAGAAGGGGTGGAGAAAAATCAGAATATTTCAGACTTCTGTAATATTAAATGATATTACTGATATTATATATTTATAATGATTGTAATTACATCATATATGAGCTAAGATAATTCTCAAAATAATACAAAAACTCTTCTCCTCTGTAACACAACAATCTAGCACTGAAAATCACCAAGAAGCTCTGAGATTCAAACCATAGAATTCATGAAGATTTATGAAATTCGACCCAAAGTTGGATCAACTACAGGAACTGAAATAAAACTCAATGACAATGGTTGAATACCATCATCCTCACAGGAAGCAGGGGCACATCACCCAGCTTGGACTAGGGGCACATCTCCCAAGTATCTGAGGCACAACTGCTCTTATACAAATACTCAAACTGAAAAAAGATGTGAAGGGGGTGCGCACTGGTTCATTTATAGAGAGAGGATGACTTGAGGATCAAGTCTCCTTAGCTAATGTGCCTTCCATGAGTAGATAAGGAAAGCTAGCTTTCCTTCCTTTTTCCTTTTTGCTTTGCTTTCCTTCTTTTTCCCTTTTTGTTTGCTTTTCCACTTTCTGCTTTAGATTTTTCTTCTTTTTCTAGATTTTCTAATTTATCCTTCTTTTATGAACTTTCATTCTTTTTTGATTTATCCTACTTTATGCTTTTATGTTGCTTTCTGCTTTATGCTACTTTTCCTGAGTTTTTGCTACTTTTCTGATTTGCTCCATCTTTCTTTCATTTTTCCTGATTTTCTAGATTTGGGTGCTTTCTCCTTAACTTCTTCTTAAATCCATATCCAATTCAAGCTCATCCACTAATGTGCCCTAGTGGAGAATTATCCTCATTTATTTAAGATAAAATTATTAAATGCATGAAAATTAAATATTCCAAGTGCATAATAAACGTTGGATAAAAATTAATCCACACCTAATTAATTAAATGCTTGGAATTCACAATTAACCTCTCATTAATTAATTAATTCCAATCTGTCATTAGGATCCATGGGGTTTGATCTACTTCATGGTGCTGACAAAATAGGAACATGACATATAACTTGTTTGAAAGCATGGACTTAACAATCAGTATCATTGGTAGAAAAATATTAAAATCAATCTCTAAATCGGAAAAGTAGTGCTAACATTGTGGCATTTTTGAAACAGTGGCCTTAAAAAATAGGGCCTCCCCTATTCATGGTCATTAGCCCCCCCTTCCCATTTTTAATTTTTTTTAAAACATTTATTTAAAATAAGAATAAAATGAATTGTTTTATTAAAAAAATATTTTTTTTAATAAAAAAAACTGAAATTTTTATTAAAAATATTTTTTATTAAAAAAAGTTTTTATTAAAATATATATATATATATTAAAAAATTAAAAAAAAAACTAAGCAGCTCCGCCCCCTACCCCCTGCCCTTCCCCGTCCCATCCCTTCCTCCTCACCTTTTTCCCCCCCATCCAGCATGTGAGATGAACATCATCTATCTTGAACTCTTCCCCCTTGTAACTTCGGATTCATAAGACAAGTCAAAGTGATTCATTACATGAGAACATGCAAATCCTTCAACCCGGGGGAGATATTTTGTCATGATTTTGTCACTATTTTGTTACCGTTTTTCCTCATTTATTGCTCCATTTCTTCTACCTTTTTCCTACAGAAACAAGTATTTTGATGGACAAGCTAAATAATTGACATTAGGTATTCTCTTAGTTAAATTATTTTCATTTTGGATGCATAGATAGAGGAATTTAATATTCTTTTGACTATGATAATTGAAGTGATTGCAAATCTAGTCTATCTAAGGGTTTGTTGCAAAAGTTGTATATCAAAAAATTGCCACAAATGCTACAAGAAGCTACTATAGGTAATTGTCAAGGAGACAATATCCATGAGGTTTTTTGGAACAACCTCAACAACCAAGCAGTTGTTCGCCCAAATTGGCTACTGGAATTAAAGGATACAACTCGAAGGGTTTAATTATGTAACTTCATCCAACATTTTTATGAACATAAATCTAACACTCATATATTTTTGGATCAACAATTGGGTGGTTCGAATCATGTATCATGCTTGCGGATCCATGATTCTACCTTTTATTCCTTATCTTTTATGATGCATCTATGTATATAAAGAGGGATTTCGTCCATCCTCTAAACAACTTAAGTATCGTATTATTATTATGATCATGGAGCATATGTTACATTCTAGTCTTTAATACAAAGAACAATGGAGTTTCTTGGATATTATCTGGATCTGTGGTTTGTGAGATTATTGGCTAGTGATTGAGATTTAATCTGATACTATGTTCAAAGGAGGAGAGCCCCCTCCAATGAGCAAGTGTTGTTCCTGTATTTTATGTGTGATTTTCTTATGTGTAATAGTGTGTCGTAGAGTGAAGGATTATGATGTGTGTGATTTTGAATATAGATGCTTAATTTCATTATAACAACTAGAATACATTATGTCGAACTATTTTATTGTGTATGAATGATTGGAAAATGTCGATTCGTGTAATAAAGTATTACTACAATGAACTGATGTTCTAGCTCATACCTCAAAAGGCTATTGAATGTAGACTTGTGTAGGATTGTTAAGGGTTGATGTTGGTTATAGAATCATGTTTTCACTGTGTGTTGAGTTATATGCGTGATTAACAATTATTATGTAGTGTGGTAATCAATTACTAAAGAATTCCTCTGATCTAATCCCTGATAAACTATGGTTATAGGGTACTAATATGAGTGAAATTGTTAAGGTTTGATTTGGCCACTTTCTAATAACTGAAAGTTGTGTGGTGTGGAGCTCATAGCCTAGTGCAAATAGATTTGTTTTAAATTTTATGAGAATTTAAAGAATGGTTTTGTGTGATTTATCATTGTACTACATTACATGATAGGAAAAAACAATGCATGATTAGGAATTGCATCATGCACATACAGTGTTGACATCCTTGAAATAAAAGACTGAACCTCGTTTGACAAATTTTTTGAATGTGTAATTGATTGTTTTATTAAACAATTAATATTCCCAACAACGACCATGGAACCACTAGTGAGAAAATATATAAGGAGATGTAGCCTCATGATTATAAACTTTTTCAAATAATGTTAGACACAATTGGTATCCCACTTGAGGATGAAATTTGTATGTCTCAAGTATCAACCAACATTAGCTATGATAAATATCTCAAGGAAACCTCCTCCAACAAGGACTACAAGAAGCAGTTGGATTCCATCACTATAAAAAATCAATTCTTGTAGGCTAGGTGAAGTCATTAGAGACATATAAGGAAAACTTACAGACCAATATGCTAACCATAGGAAAGGGGAAACAATATTCCGGTGATGTGATCCCCCTCTTAAGAGAAAAATATGGGAAAATAAAATCCCTAGAGATCTCAAGGATGGTCCAAGCCATGGCAGTTACACAACAAATGTTGGACAAGTAAGAAAAAGTTGACTGAAGAGGTAAATTTCTTGAGAAGGGAGAATTCTTTTCTATCATCCCAAAATCAAATAACAAAAAACATAAAGAATGAGATAGATGTTGATCATGGACCTATAGGTGATTTAACTTTTAAATTAGAAGAACCCAATGCTACAATTGATTCCCTTATATATGAGGTCACAAAAGTCTATAATAAATTAACTTTGGTCTCTTCTAGCATTCAACATATGTCATCTATTGAGTCCATCTCATATTTGGAATCTAGAATTGAGCAGCTAAACCAAGAACTGATTTAATGGGGGACTAAGTCCATGAATAATTCCTTGAGTGTAGTAAGTGATGTGGAGATCGTTAAAAAAAGGAAAGAACAATTGAAGACACAAGGGAAAAATTTGGAGGCGTCAAAGAGAAATATTCCTGAGGAGAGGATAGAAGTTTATAGGATAAAGGAATATTAAATAGAAGACTATAAATCCACACATGAATAAGCCCTCAACAGGACAAGAATTAATTAAACCCTTCGAGATATAAATAATTTAGTATGGAAACTTATCTCAAAGGAATTCTCTTCAATAATAAATCACCTCCATTTCCAACTACAATTTAATATTTTGTGCAAGGAAGTGACAAAATACCTAGGAAACACAGAACATGATATTCTATCTAGGCATAAAGTAGCTAAAATGATTAAAGGGGTCATAAACATGCTTTCTACTCAACAATTAGGCATTCTAGGTATAATATCTAGGATATTATACATACATACATACATACATATATATATATGTGTGTGTCGGGGGGGTATAGAGACATGCATCATTAAGTCAAACAACTGGAGGACAACTTAGAATAAACTCAAAGACTTGGAGAATCTTATAAATCCATTCCTAACATATTTGACCTCAATGAGAAATCATGGCCTACCTTTATCCTGGGATGATAAGCTGCACCTATATAAAGTAGATGTTTATAGAAAAATATTTGAAAGAGTTATACCTAGGATGGTGAATGTACCAAATAATAAGACCATTCATATTGTGGTGGAAATATATAATCAGCTAATATCATCCATTTCCACATAGGTTCTGCTAAGGAGAGCAATTCAAAATTGCAAAGAGATTGATTATACCCATTATTCAGAATTGGATAAGGAATTCAAGAATTTAAAGGGAGGCACAAATGTTGATCAACATGATATAAGATCCATGAGTATCCTACATGATTTCATAGTAAAAGAGATCAAATTCGTGAGTTGATAGTAGTTGTACCATTGGACTAGAGACCTCTAGATCACCCTATGACTTTAAATCTCTCCCCCCAAAACAAAAATCTTCAATAAAACCCAAAATTAATTATTTGTATCAAGGGAGGATCATAAATGATCTTGATGGGGGTTAAGAGCTAGAAAGAATGAGATATTTTAGGTTTTGGTAATTTTCAAGAACCCCTAACAATAAATCAAGGAATCAAATGGATAATGAAGGTAGAGATAGCTCAATAATGTTTAGTTTGATCATTGAGAAACACCAACTCTTAATAGCACATAGCCTCGAACAAACCAATCATTTCTCCCATACATGCTAGTTTGGGATGAGATGAGTCATCAAAAAAGGACCAAAGTTTATAAAAGGAATCAGAAAATTTAGAAAGGGGATTGGGAAACTATTGTATACCATCATGATCCCAAACTTCAACTGAAATTTAGGGATCCACAACATTAATTTTATCATCCTCTTCTTATCTTATACTTTTTCCCATTGTGCGCCTTCTTATCTTATACTTTTCAAGGCCCTAGAAGGCACACAATAACAAATAATTAAGGAAAATTGACTGGCGAGTTGAATCCATAACCTATGGTTTATTTTATTGTAGAATTTTCATATTAAAGGAAATTATTTGGAAAATCCATGGAAGGGAATACATCCCTATCTCCCCTATTGCAAATATACCTATTTATTTTGGTGAGCAACTAGCAACAATTGAGTGAATATATCTCACCTAGGAACTCCACCTCCTCATAATAGACTCCACTGGGGAGACTAATCATTCATCTGAAAAGCTAGACCCTAGATCCATAGTTACTGTATCTAAGGCCAAAGGAAAGTTAAATTTCCCTCTAGAATACCTTGACCAAGTGCGGAAGAAAAAGAGGGATTTCCATGTCCAAAGTAGTAGTGGGAATCTTGACTCCATTGTCCCATTTTCCTCTGCGACCGCTAATATCCATGATTTCTTGGTATCTAACTTCCAATCCCCATAAATTCCTATATTCTAGAAAAAAAAATTCCTCCCTTGTAAGGACCTCAATTAACAGACCTCTCCAAAAGCCCCATATCTTTTGGTCAATCAAGAAGACTATAGACCCATTATTCACATCAATCCCCTTTAAGAGAAGGAGACACCCTTACACATGTTTTTTCATCCATTGATTCTCTTTCTCCCCCATAGGTTATATTCATACCAAGCTTACAGATATTTGTGCACCATATGTTCCACCCCACTCGAAATAATCCCAATCAACCACAAATCCTAGGGACAAATACTCATATAGTCACTCTACATCCTCTCAAACCTTGGTTGGATGCTAGATTCAAACCCTTGGTTTTTCCTTTGGAAAACAAACTGTGTGATCTATTATATGGATATCTTAAGGTTTTCCCCAAATTCAATGGGGAAAATGGCCTAACTACAAAATATCATATTATTGCCTTTCAAGATTGCATAGACAACTTTTATGTAGAGGAAGCTGATTTATTTTCCAGAATGTTCACACATTCTTTCGAAGGGGGAGCCAAAAAATGGTTATGGAACCTAACCAAAAACTCCATAACCTATTGGGGTCAGTTCATTGAAAAGTTCCTAAGGAAGTGGGGGGTCAAGAAAGACAATTGATACTATCTTACTGAATTTAATTCTCTCAAAAATAAACAATGGGGACTATGTTATTGAATTTACTAGCAGCTTTTGTAAATTCTATCACTGGATCCCAGAGGTTGTTAAGCCCTCAAAAGATACTACCATGGTAACATATGTTGACTCTTTCGAGGCTGATTTTTCCCTCCATCTAGGAGAAAGGAGGTCATCTAACCTAGATACCTTATTCGATGATGCAAAGGATATAGAAGGCAACATGAAGGCTGCATGTATCTCCCTCCAAACAAGACAAGAATATATTTATATGAGGAAATATATGTGATTGGATGAAATATATGCTAAGAAGCAATGTGAAAGAACCAAAAGCTACCTTTTATAGAGAAGTGGCTATGAGCCTTTAATAAGTCACCAAACTTATTGAAGTCATGGATAATGACCTCGTGAAGGTAAAACATCAACAAGTTGCTCATTCCTTTGTAGGGCCTACCCCTAGAGCTCAAAATCATCCCCTTAGGGAACAACCTCAATATAGAAGACCCTCCCCTACACCTCAGAGGGAAGCTAAGAAATATGAGGTCAATATATATCAATATCAAAGTGACAAGGGTTCAAGTCACTCATAGATTGGTTTGGAGATATTCTATTCTCAATACTAACTCAAACAATACAAACACGAATTCAATGAGAAAAGGTGAAATTGCATACCTGGATATCAACGATTTTCCTTTCTAGTCAAGGCTTGTTAGTCTTGGAATTGATCCTCTGATCAATTCCTCTTGTCTATGAACTGCACACAAAACCAGAAAAATACCTTTGATGAAACAAATCAACCTTTTAAATAAAATATTCAAGAATTAACATAAAATTCATGAGAAACAAAGCAATCGAATTATTAAATCAAACTCTAGCCCAAGGGGGGTAGAGCAATTGGTAATGAGTAATTGAGATGAGAAGTTGTAATTGGAAGGTCACAAGTTCAAATCCCCTTGTGTACTAGATTACAAAAATAAATTATTAAATCAAACTTTGTGATCCCAAATCATAACATTCATCACACTAACACATATGAAACACAAATATTTGGGGAGGGGAAATAAGATGGATCTCCTATATTATTTCAAAAGTTAGCAACAATATACAACACAAAATAATACTTGAGTTGTTTGTTTCCATACCTTCTTCTCCGGAGTTTGGATTCTTCCTGCCCAGGTCACTAACAAGATTCGACTCCTAAGTATTTATCTTAATATTCAACAAGAAGGATAATAAAATGTGATCAAGATTCTAAAACAATGATGGGAAAGGGAAATTAGACATAAATGATTATAAGGGTGGAACTGTAAAAACCTTGGATGCTCTTAAGTCCAATTCTGCATAATGAGGGCATAATCATGGTATTCTCCCCTTCCTTCACTCATTAGAATTACTTTTATATAGAGATTGATTGGTTGAAGGAGTTGAATAGGGTATAATCGAGCCAAACCAACCTGATAACCACCTAAAACCACTTGAGCATGTGTGGAAACATGTGCTCTTTTTTTTTTTTTTTTTTCACTTCAAATGTGTACACGAGTTTTCAAAGGGTAACTCGCTTATAGTATGCTTGTTGCTAATGGGTAACATGTGTATGCAAGCCAAGATGTACTTTCTTGAAGGATATGGAACTATTTTATAATGTGCAATGGATATCAAAGAGTGTAAGCATATTTAAGATTTGAAATTATTATAATGGATTCCCCCTAATATATGAGTTCAGAAGAATGTTTGATGGCCGAAATATATTATAAAAATGAATGGAAATCTAGTAAGCGAATCCAGGTAGAATGCACCAAAACTGGATCAGAAAGGTATTTGAAAGAAAAAAACCAAGCATCAGAAAACCCTCTTCCTAAGTTGGACCAATACAAGTTTCAATGTAGATAAGCATGGCCTCCAAATCAAATACACTATGGATCCATGAAGTAAATAAAATTTCAATGACAAAATACACAATGGATCCATGAGTAATGTTGGAAATGGCCACCAAAAAAACACTATGGATCCATGTCAAAATATATCATAGCCACGAGAATATACAATGTGGATCTATGTCTCAATACATACCAGGAGAACAACTAGAAATGTAGTGAGTGTCAACTAGTTCTCCATGTAGTATCAATGTTGTATAAGGTATGGTACAATCTTGTGCAATTGAGGAAATAAAAAATGTGGGAATGCTACTGAAACCCAAGGTCTTCTATTCAAACCACTAATAAGTACATGTTCTTACCATGTGAATAAATTATATGAGGTCGGACATGGGGAACACCGTTTTATTACTGGTCATTGATGTATACCATTTACAAATGCGATACAACCCACCAATAATGATAATGGGAGTCGAAATACCTAGTACACCCTATCAAGTGTGAATAAATGCGTTGGTGTCGAACACTTGTTGAATCTATCAATTAGGGGACATTGATGTATTCCCACTTTCAATAGCGACAAAATCTTCCACTGATGAATGGATACCACAAGGTACTAAAAATTCTTTAAACCTCATTCCTGGAGCAAGATTAGTTGATGTCAATGGGAAGATATATTTTGGAAGGGAGGCATTGAAGCATCGAACCCCATCAACCAACATGAGTAGATATTAGGAAATGACTTGTTTTGGATAGGTCTTAGACAAATGTTTACATGAACACACCACTGAGTTTGCATCTCACATGCACCAGATATGAATATCACACGAAAGAGGTCCTCTGAGTAACAACCAATAATGGAATTTATCGACAAAGATGAGGACTTTGAAGAAACTACAATAATTAATTAATGAAAATACACGAGATAACAGAAATACCAGAACTCAGAATCACTTTTATTGATCGCATGCCACTTCGAGGGGGCAACCTCCTTTGAGCAAGCTCAATACAAATAACTACACGGTACCTTCATTGGTCTCAACACAAACTTATATACTAAGTCTAGGCGCCAATACCATGGGTCAATACCATGTGTCAATACAAACCATGGGCCAATACAAACTATGGATCAACAATTACTATGGGACGACTTACAAAGCATATGCGTCCAACAACAATAAGACAAACTATGGATCAAAAAATACTACGGGATGACTTACAAAGCATATGCGTCCAACAACAATATACTAAAAAAGTAAATAGAAGGGTTGATATGGGTTCCTAACATCCCCTCTCCCTTAGAACAAGCTTTGTCCTTAAAGCTTTAAATGTGGAAATTGATGCAGAATCTGAAGGAGTGGTTCCCCTGTAGCATCCTCTGGTTGCATTCCGGGCCACTAATGCCTTTTGAGTTGCAGGGAGGGTTGCTTGGAAGGATGTAGACGAAGAAGAACCATATCAACTACGTGAAAAGTGCGCTCAGAACGGTGTTGATCGGCTTGTTGTTTCAGTCGAATTCTTTCCATGTGAAGATTGTCTTGCAGAATGAGAAGAATCTGATAATGGTGTCGAAGAACCGAGTCAATTTCCTGAACTGGGGAGCTGCTGAGGGTGTATGGAAGAAGAACTAGCAGTGCATGTCCATAGATTGTTTCATATGGTGTCCTTTTAGATGTGGTATTGTACCACTGGATCACTTCTAGGAAATCCATAGAAATAGTTGTCCAAATCTCTGTTGGGATGGGCAAGGGTTCGAGCAGTCCCGAAAGGAGTGTCGTTTCACCCTTGTTGACCTGGAAAATATCACAGTCAGCCACCATCTGTTGAATTTTCATGTCAGCCCCTGCCAAAAGAAGTTACATTGTTTCCGGTCATACAATTTTAGGAACCCAGAGTTCCCTGTTGATGAGGAAGCATGGATTTCATAGAAGAGATAGCCCTGTTGAACTGATTGCAACCAATTTGGAACAAGCAGAGAAATAGTTGTAAGATAAACTGGGTCATCAAATGTGCGAGAAGGAACATCTTCCACCATATTGTCCTTACCCTTCTTGTAAGTGATCGCATAGGCATAACCCATGAGTTGGATAACCCATTTCAGGTGTGCTGGGGAGGAGACCCATTGTTCCAAGAAATTTTCCAGACTCTGGAGACCAGTCTTGATGCTGAAATAATTCCCTAATAGGTATGGCTGCCACTTCTGTACCGCATGCAAAATAGCCATCATTTCCTGCTGAGATGTAGATGCGGCTAAATTCTTACCGGAAAGGTCTCTTGAAGGAGACAAGCCCACTGGTTCAGCAAGGACACCTGCATATCTATCCAAGGAAGTAGGGGACACCGTTGATGGGTGCATTTGAATGGAATGGAGTTGAGGGATGACACCATGTGAATTCTTCTTAAGGATATTTTATAGGCAATGTGAACTGATGATGCAGAGAGACCCTTGTTGTAAGCCCTTAAATTTGTGTTGTTTCCCATTGACTGAAAACTGCATCCAAAGTTCATCAAAATTCCATAAAATGGGGCCAAGTGTGGGTAACCATTGAACGCCCAAAACCACATCACATCCTCCTAGGGACAAGGCAAACATGTTAGAGCGCGGGTTATAATCTTCCAAAGAGATACGCACATTGTGACACTTCCCCTTGCAAGATAAGGTGCCCCCATTGGAAACCATGACTTCAAAGTTGGAGCAAGGATGGAAAAAACAATCAGCATGTTTGGCGATCCAAGGGTCAATGAAGTTATGAGTGCTACCAGAATCAATGAGTATTGTAAGAGGAAGCTTCTTGAAGTAACCCTTGACCCACATTGTTTGGGGGGTGGTGACGTCGTATAAAGCATGGAGAGATATATCTGGTTGTTCATCTTGAGATGGGGGGTCAATAGGGGGCTCTTGAATGTCGACCTGATCATCCATTGTATCTGGAGCTTCTTCACCAATTTTAGAGGCAGGCGGAGGATCCATATCCAAGAGATAGAGCTTTTGTTGAACACATCTATGTCCCCGAGTGAATTTATCATCACAATTATAACAAAGCCCTTTTTCTCTGCATGCCTACATCTCTTTTTGAGACAAATTCTTGACAGGAGTTGGTTGAGGAGTTGGTGGGATGGGAGGTCGTTGAGAACCCATATTTCGGAAGGGAACAAAAGTGGGTTTGGAGCGCTGTTGGGCTGTAATATTGTCTTCTGCCAACTTAGCCAACCCTAGGACTTCCATCATTGTGTTGGGACAAAACATTTTAACCTCTGACCAGATTTCATCCTTAAGACCACTGATAAAACAACTCCTGTATAATTCATCAGACAATCCTTCTATGTGATTGGATAGTTTCTCAAATTCTGTCTGATACTCTCTCACAGTGCCACTTTGACAGAGTTTAGTGAGTGCTTCGGTGAAGTCATCAAAAGCACTAGGACCAAATCATTGCAAAAGGAGTTGGAAAAAATATGTCCATTTTGCCTCATCATGAGCCTTGATGTACCAACGTGTTGATGCCTCGGATATCGTAGCATCAATCAGAAAGGGATTCTCCCCGAGAGACGGTCCCAATTAGACTATCTCCCGTTTGGTGTAGGGAATCCATCCGGTTAGCGGTTCTGGCAACCGTGGTTTTGGACTTTAAATCCGATTCTACCGGTTATGGCCCGATCCACCTTTCTTTTGGGTTTTTTATGACTTTTATATGAGATGCAAGTGCCTAAATTATACTTAATCTAAATGCAATTAAAACAGATCTAAGCCTAGAAACGGGAATGCGTCTATCTATCCCTGCAGGGGAACACGCTTAAGGGGAGAGCAATCAGCTGTAACAGATATCGTACGCAAAGAACAGATAGCTATTATTTCTCACGGTCAAAGCTACAGCAAGATGAGGATCTTGAGAAGGTAGCCTCTCATTCAACATGGAACGCATCTATTGCTCAGAAAACAGAGGAAAGCTAAAGGATAAGGAAACAGATCTAAAATGAAACTTACAGAACGCATCTATTGCTCATGAACAGAAGAAAGCAAAATTGTTTGATCTACGTAACAAGAATAAAGAAACAGATCTAGATGCAACGAAACTGGAATTAAACTAAAAGATCCCTGCAAGGAGCAATTTAAAGTCATGAACAATGAGCTACATGAATTACCCTGAAGAAAGAACAGTTAGCCGTTCGATTTAGACAAAGAAATTTACAGCAATACATTTCATTGTTCACGAAATGGAGAGAACGCATACACAGCGGGGAGCAAAATCATTAATGCAAAGAAATAATTCAGATGCCAAGAATGATCTCACATTGCAGAATTGCAGTCATTAGAATAGTCCAATATAGAGCAATCCAACATTCCCAGGCAAAACGTCCATCTCCCGTGGCTTCTATTAGAAAATTCAATTTACAGACCCGATACAAGATAGCTCATATCGTTTGCCAAAATTTTCATTCCCTGCCAAAATTCCTTTCTAATCTTTCCTAGCTTCTATTTATAGTTACAAATTTGCCCTCTGGGCTGACACCTAGCATTCCCCACCTGTCATTTACAGGAATTTCCACTATAATCGACCCCCAAAATGGCCACTTCCTTTACAAAAAAAATATTTTGACAAAATCAGGGACAGTTGTCCCACGGCTTACGCCTTACATATTCAAAATATACATAACAGAAAATTTGCTAAAATCAAAGCGTTCCCTGCTGGGCACGTGTCTGGCTGAAGAGAGTGGCTCACTGAATTCATCTTCTTCATTCCTGTGCGTGAGCTTTTGCTGGCAAAGGGTCGCCCAAGTTGATTGTCACTGGTGCTGCCTGGGCAGAGGCCCTCGAATCCCCTGTTGATGCTGCTCCTAATTGGGAAGGGGGAATTGAACTGGCCGGATTTTCTGTCATTGCTGGGGAAGAGGCTGCTGGGAGAGAGGCTGCCGGATCCACTGATGTTCCTGCTGCTGCTGCAGCTTTCCTGTCCTCCTCTTCAATGTAGCTGTGCCACACACCTGTGTCCCTTATGATTACGTTTGCTGCAGCAGGAAACATGATTTTCTGGGAAGTCACATTCTTCCCGAGCTCTGTTTTAATGCCTTGGACTTCTGCTTCAGCAGCTTGATGCGCTTCCTTCAGTAGATGGTTGTGAATTGTTGATGAACCAATGTAATGTTGGAGATCATCCATGGCCAAGACATCAATCCTTCTCACATACTCCATCTGGACGCCTAGCTCTTCTTTCAGTTGAGACAACCGTTGTTCCTTTTCCGAGAAGTCTTCTAGGGTCTGAGGGAAGCTCAATGTGCAGTTGTCATGGACTCCTTTGAGCTTTTGGTACAGGATGTTGATTCTATCTGTTGTCCTCTGCACACTGGCCATCAGCTTATTGGCACAGTTCCGGCCAAAATCCAACAAGGCTATATCTTCATTAAAATCTTCCACGGCCTTAAAAGGAAGATGCGGGGGGAAACCTCCTCTCCCTTCTCTCCATGCCATCTGATTTATGACATTTGCCTTGACACGGGTATTCTTAGCTTTGAGCCTGTGGGCTTCCATATTAACCTCTTTTAATCTGGTTGTCATGGCCTTGAGTTTGCAAACCTCGTCAGTGATCAGCTCCTGCGTGTCATTTATTTGTTTCAGAATGCCGCAGGACAGCTCATGAAAGGGAGCCAAGTCTATCGTTTTGCTCTCAGCCTGCTCTAACCGCTCAGTTAATGTTTGCTTGTCTGCTTCTAGCTGAGAGGCCTTTTCCTCCACTCCATTCTTCTCCGCTTCTACAATCATTATTTGGAGTGCCATTTGGTCCTTCTCCTCTTCCAGCTGGCTGTACTTATTTGACAGCTCCTTATGCTCAGCGTACAAGCAACTATACTTGTTTACTTCCAGATCTCTTTGGGCTTGCTCATTAGCCACATTTTGTTGTAGCGTGCGTGCTCTCTTCTTTGTCAATATGTTTTCTTTAACTATAACACCTACATTGGCGAATGATGCTTGTGCTGTTTCTATAACCGCGGTTGCCATAGCAATGGGATCTTGATCTGTGTTCTGCATGACGGTGACTTCCCAGTGAGTAACAATGTCTTCATGGAAGGGACTTTTAATCCTCTCTTCTGATTGGAGGACCATCGCTTTTCTTTTCTTATCATATACAAACTCATTCCATTTGGAAACCGTACGCTTTCCTGATGGAGTGTACGGGACAATTGGTCGGTTTATGATGTCTATGTCCTCTTCCATAGGTGGGGTCCGGACTTCCTGAGCAGGGTCTACTCCTTCCTTTTGGGTACCAGAGCCACCTGCTTGGGCATCCTCCTCCGCTTTTCTCTCCTCTTCTGCCTTCCTTTCTGCTTCAGCTAGTTCAGCTTCTTTGCGCCGGCGTTCCTCCTCCGCTTCTTCTTGCATCCTTGCCACCTCAGCTTCCTGCTGTAATCTTGCTGCTTCAGCTTCTTGCTTCCACCTGGTTTCTTCCACTTCCCACTGCAATCTGGCACTTTCAGCCTCTTGGAGCACTCTTGCCTCTTCTCTTAATCTGAGCTCCTCTTGAGCTCGGGCAAATTCAGCTTCTTTCTCCTGCCGCTGACTGGTCTCCTGGATCTTGGCTGAACTAGAGCTTGCTCCAGTGCCTTGGCGACAGATTCGTAGCTCAGCCATGTTGCAGATACCTCTGAATGCTTCCTCCTCGGCATCAGGGTAGTGGGAGTATTCGAAGTAAGCATAGTTCCCCTTGCAATGCTCGGCCACTTTACCCTTTCTGTCGTTCCTGTGGAAGATGACCTCACCGAAGTGGAAGGCCTTCAACTCTTGAATAAACTCATTGGCCGAGGCAACCCCCGAAAACTTGTAAGTGCCGATGCAGAAAGGTAGAGGGGGAAAGGAAGCCTTGTGTTGCTTGTGGAGGAATGCTCCAACCCCATCCAAGAAGAGTTGTCTTACTGCTTCCTTGAGCACCACATAGTCTGTGGCATACTGCGGCAATATGTATGGGGGCTTAGTCCCTCCAAACATTCTCAGATAGGTACCCTGTTCTGAAAAGTAAAAGTCCCCATACTCCTCAAGGACTTCCAAAGCATTTTCTGACAGACAATTTGGTTCTTCCTTGAAGATCTTCTCGTATAGGGGCATGATGAACCCCTCACAGATAAGTTTGTAGCTGGGCTTGTAATTCTGAGCCCACAACATCTTGAATGCGATGTAGACCGGGGCGGTGGCCCTATCCCATGTACACCCCAATTTGGGGAACTCTATCTTGGCCAAGATACAATCTATCAGGTATGAAGACATGAAGAATTCAGCCTTCTTCAAGGCCAGTCCTGGCTTAGCAGCAGCTATCATCGAGGCCAGACTATCCGACAGGATAGTGGCCCAATCAAACACTGTCCCCTGAAATGCCACATAATGAATGATAGGGACCCACTGAATCTTGTATACTGTGCCATCGGGCATGCCGAAGATTCTGCACAGCATTAAAGCGATCAATCTGAAAGGGGCCCTCAGGTTCTGCACGTCATATTCATCATTTCCCTTCTTTCTCAAATGCTTCCCTCCCCTCAATAGCTTCTTGGCCATCTCGACGTTATCCATTTGGCCCAACCATTCGTCAGTCAGAGCTTGTTGGACACGGGGAAATCTGTAGGCCGCCGCAACATACGCGGGTTGAAACGAAGCAATAGCCACTTTCCCGCTGTCATTTATCACTCTCCCTTCAGCATCTGCATGTTGGAGTATCCACCCGATCACTTAAGCACAGGGGAATAGCTCAGGGCGGGTAGCGGCTCTAGTTATGCATGAGGCTCTGATATTTTGATAGATCGGTGCCTCCTCTAGCAACATATCTGGGATCTCTTGGTCCCTGATCATTCTGTATATGTCATCCCATCTGATTTCTGGAGGGACACCAGTGGTGCACTTGGTGTCCTGGAGCGAGGTTTCAATCTTGGGAGGGGCAGGCTTCTTTTCTGTCATCTTCGCCTTCTTCTTACCGGTTTTCGGCATCTTGATTTATTCCTGATAACATCCATATCAAAGTCATCATTTGAGCAACAGGCTGTAAGGTTTTAGCAGAGAGCAACATCGTTTTAATATCAATGAGATAAGTCAATGAAGCAAAATATTTAGGAAGCAAAACATTATTTCAACACAAGACACAAATTGAACATTTGAAGCTCTTTAAAAGACGAGTCTGAAATGCTCCTGAGGGGATAAGCTATGTTGCGGAAGCCACTGGTTTTCGGACCGATAGGTGGTTTGCGGGAGCAATTGGCTTCCGGTTCCACCTTGCGGAAGGAGACGTTTTCGTTATGGCTGCGGTTGGAGAGGTCGATGGCGGGGAGACGCGGGTTGACTCGGTGAGGGCTTTGAATGCTATCGTCACGCGCGGCCACTCGCCGAGTCACTACGGGATACTTTAGTCCGAGCGAAGGTGACGGCACCAGGGATATGCTAACGGGGAGTGCTAGGGCGGCCATGGCTTCACGTTTCGGTTCGCGTGGCTTAAACGTTCACGGGTTTCGGCTCGCGTGTAGGGGCTGAGGCTTATGGAAGGGCCCAGGGTTTTAGGTCCGGGTTTACGGTCGGGGGCATGGAAAGCCCATGGGGCTTCGACAAATTCTCCAAGACGAGGGGCGCGACCCGGGGTTTAAAAAAATGGGACATGGTTAACCGCCCGCACCCACCACCATTGAAATAAAATATTAACGTTTTAACGAAGGTCTATGATGATTTTGTATAGCGAAAACTCCGTTCACTGTACCTGACAGGAAAAACATAGCCCTTGATGGGTGTTTTGCCCATCACAATCCCACTAAAACCCAATGTTTTCCTACCAAAGACAACCCAATGGCGAAATCCCAAGTCAGAATCCTACCTGGCACCGTGGGGATCGCTTGAGCGAGGTGGCCGCGAGCACGGACGAGCGAGGTGAGCTGGAGCGATTTGCACGGCGTCGCACGGCGTTGGCGAATTCGAAACAGTGGTGCGTTGGTTCGAGCCCCAACCGCATTATATAAAAAAAAAGGCACGTGTGAGCATTCAATTCGGTAGGTGGCGCGGTTAAAACGGGGTTTAAATTCGCCGCGCGTAGCGGTCACGTCAAACGATCTCGGTTTTCGTGCAACCGTCATTCGCGGGGCCAGTTTGCGAATCATATCCGCCGTTGCGGAAGGGTTAAATGAAAGCTTCCGACGTTTCGGCGCTTATTGCGGAAAGGAAACTCGAAGCCTTCCTTGAGAGACCGCCGCGTAGCGGACGGGTAACGCCAAAGCTTCCGCCCTTTCGGAACGATATAGCGAATGCTCCCGGTATTTTCGGAAGACTTTTGCGAAAGCTTCCGCGAACCAAAATTTCAAAGTCTCGTTGATTTTTCGGGAAGGTTTGGCGAAGGCTCCCGCTAGTTTCGGAAAGCTTTTGGGAATGGCTTCCGCCGTTTCGGAAGCAAAACTTATACTTTTCCGCATATTCACCCGGGGTCATTTCGGAGTCCTTTGCCGAGCGGTTTAAGCGATTGGCTTCCGCCGTTTCGGAAGGGTAGCCCGAAGGCTTCCGCGTTTCGGGAGCAAAGGCTGAAGGCCTCCGTGATAGCTTCTTGAGAATATTCTAAGTCCTTTTCATAGTTTCGGAAGGAAATCGTGAATTCCTCCGCGGGACTTATGGGGATGGCTTCCGCTGTTTCGGAAGGGTTTCATCAAAACCTTCCGTAATTTTAACAAATCAATCCGACCTTCTCGGGCATCCTTCCTAAGTTCTTCCGCTGTCTCGGAGCGTTTTTTCAAACTGTCCCCGCCGTTTCGGGAAGGGAACTCCAATTTCTCCACGGACGGTTGTAAAATGTTCTAAGTGTTTTTTGGGAGACTAAGGCGAATGTGTCCCGCCATTTCGGGAATAAAGCCGGAACCTTTCCGCGGTTGCGGAAGGCTTGAGTGAAAGGCTCCGCCGTTTCAGGAGCTAAGCCGTTTCGGAGCTTGAACCGTTTCGCAGAAGCAACGATCGAAAATTTTCCAAGTCTTTTACTTCGGAAGAAGTTGATGAATTCCTTTGTGTTATTTCGGCAAGTTTAACTGAATGGCTTCCGCTGTTTCGGGAGACAGATTTGAATCGTTCCGCCGTTTCGGCAAGGTTTCACCAACGGTTTCCGCAGCTTATGGCCATAATCAGAGTCTCTTTTCGGAGAGGTAAAACACGGCGGCTTCCGCCGTTTCGGGTGGCTTTGTTGAATTCCTCGCCGTTTCGGGAGAACAACTCGAACCTTTCCGTGGTCGCGGAAGGCTTGAGCGAAAGCTTCCGCCGTTTCGGGTGGTTTTGCCCAATGGCTTCCGCGGATTTTGACAAAGAAAATCTAAGTCCTCCTTTCGGAAAGGTTGGACGTTTGACTCCCGCCGTTTCGGGACAATGTCCGAATTATTCCAAAACGTTTGGGAAAAAACTAAGTTATCTTTTGGCTCATTGGGGAAAACATGGAAGGATTGACGGCAAGCTGTTCAGCATGGAAGTAAAATTTTATGTTGAAAACAGAGCTGACGGCTGGGATGGCTTCTCAAGCAAACTTTCTACAAAAAAAATACAGGAGGGGCCCCAACATGTACAAAATTTTGGGGAGGGGTGTTGCTGCAACAACAATGGCGAGTCGCTGGCGAACACAGATCTCTGAAAAAAAATACCCTACATGGTCCGGAACCTCATTAAAACATCCGTCTCTGGTGCACTACTCAACTGAGCATTTTAGACTCATGCGGGGAAAGGAGCACTTTTCCTGCTAGCCATTGGGGAAAGGGGAGCTTCGACCGAGGCATCTTCACCACTCTCAGAGGGCCAGCATATGAGATTCATTTTAGGAGGGTCATCTCTCAAATGGTCACTACCGCCGGACTCCACAGGATTTGCAACACTTTCTCATGGACATTATTGTTCTTGTTCCTCATTCCCATGCTGCTGGCACCCTTTGGGATGCTTGTACTTTGGACAGCTTAGCTGTTTGAGCCTTCCAGGGGTATTTTCTTTTGGACAGATCTTTGATTTGGGCTCCTCAATCCATAATGTCCTTTTGTGTGAGTTAGAGGTTTTATTGATTTGATCAAACTTCACGGACGGAGAGGAGCCTATTTTGAGCTGGGCCTTTTGGACAGCCTTCTTGATTTTACATGTCCCTTTTGCTTTTGTCTCAGCCATGCTTTAATTGAGGCGAGAATTCCTGGAAAACAGACTCTTGGATGTAGGCCATTTTGGCTTTTAAATCAGCAGCATGGAGTCATTTCAATACCCCATGTCCTCGAGAGGTGCCACTTTCCATGGGTCCAACTTAGGTAACCTTCTTGAGATGCATTTAAAGTGTGAGAGTGGGTGGAGCCCAACGATAGTAGTGAAGATGGCCATGGGTCTCTGCTATTGAACAGGATTAGTGTGACTAGCAGGGTAGGCTTCCCCCCTTTTGAACATTTCAGCGAGAGCACAGCAGACCGGGTTTACTGAGCAGGGTTCCAGACTCATGGGTTGCAATTTTTCTTTGAGAGAGCTATCTTCAACGGGAAACTCAACAAAAAGGGGCTTCAGAAAACAAAACTTATCGAAAAGTTCAAATAACAAAGAAGGAAACAATATGGCCGAAAAATAAAACAGCTAAAAGCGAAAGCGAAAAGACAATTTTATTTATGTACAGGAAGTCTCGAGGAGACTATGCGAAATACTGTTTCAGGGCGAGGCCATTGAGTGGAAGGGCTACTTCCTCTCCCTCGAGATTTGTCAATTTATAAGTGGATGGGCCTAATTTTGCAGAAATCTGGTACGGGCCTACCCATAGATGTTGAAATTTCGTATGCATTCCTTTGCCTTCGTGATTATGGTCCCATTTCAGGACTAGATCCCCGACTTCAAAATCCCTTTTGCCGGATTTCCTTTTATCGAACCATCTCTTAACTATATCCTGGTGTTGATGGAATCGATCTTTAGCTTTGTGTCGGGCTTCTTCCAGTTGAAGCAGGGTGTTGATCCTGGATTGTAAGGCTTGGCTACCAGAACCCCGAGAGGCTTGGGACAATTGCAAGGATGGCAGTAAGATGTTTGGGGGAAGTATGGCTTCCTTGCCATAGACGAGAGTGAAAGGGGAGACACCTAAAGCATTCTTCGGGGTTACTCTATCTGCCCATAAGGAGTTTGGGAGAGCCACATGCCAACTTCTCTGGTTTTCTATCACAGTTTTCTTGAGGATTCGAATCAGATTCTTGTTTGAGGATTCAGCTAATCCGTTTCCCTGAGGGTAGTAATTGGCTGAATAATGCAACTTAATTCCCCATTCATAAACAAATTCATTTATCTTGCAAGATGAAAAATAAGTAGCATTATCAAAAACAAGGGAAATTGGAACCCCAAACCTGGTTATGATGTTCTCTTTCAAGAAGCTGATAACTGCGTCTTCATTGATCTTGCGCAACGGGATGGCCTCCGTCCACCTGGTGAAGTAATCGGTAGCCGTCAGAATGTATCGGTGTTGCAATGAAGAATTTGGATTTATTTCTCCGATAACATCTATGCCCCATTGCTCAAAAGGTTCAGAGATGATGACCGGCTGCAATGGGCCTGCGGCCTTAGGTAACTTCCCAGCGCTTCTTTGACATACATCACAGTTTCGTGCGTATGTGTGGGCATCTCGAAACAGAGTGGGCCAGTAATAACCAGCTCTCAGTATCTTGTGTGCTGTCGTCTCTCCTGAATAATGGCCACCTGCGGGGCCATCATGCAATTCTTTGACAACTTTGTTTGCATCCTCCTTTTCCAAACACCTAAGAAGGACTCCATCATAATTCTTTCTAAAAAGAATCCCATCAATGATTTGATAGGGTGCCGATTTCAAGCGGAGTTCCCTTCTTTGTTTAGAATTCCAGTGTTCGGGTAGATATCCTTGCTGCAAATAGTGCACTAGATCCCTATACCATGACTGGGGAGCTGTAAAGATATGGCATACCTCAACCGAATTGAGCTCAGCTTCATTTCTCCAATGGTGCTCTTGATCAGTCGAGTTTCCCACCAGCAACTTGCATAGACCTTGTCCTTTGATGATTGTAGCCGGTTTAAATTCCAGATCATACTCCTGCAGAGCTGTGACCCAGTTTCCTCTCCTCTCTCCCAATTCCTTTTGAACGAAAAGGGATCTAACAGCTGGATGGGGAACTATGACTTTAGTTCTGTTCTTCAAAATGTATGGCCTAAACTGCTTGACTGCTTTGAAGACTGCGTAGGCATGCTTGTCAACTACGGGGTAATTCAGCTCAGCCCCTTGCAGACCAGTGCTCATAAACGAGATTGGGTATTCATCCCCCAACTCCACCTTTTGCGTGAGTACGGCCGCGAGAGAATCATCCGAAGCGAAGGTATACAAGATGAAATCTTTATCAAAATCTGGACTTCTTAAGGAAGGGGCTTTAGCTACAGCTGCCTTGATATCTCTAAATGCGTCCTTCTCCAAATCTGTCCACTTGAACTGTATGCTTTGTTTAACCATCTGTTGCAATGGCTTAACAATTTGTGCAAAATCCGGAACAAATCTGCGGACAAAATTGATGGTGCCCATGAAAGACTGCATAGATTTTTTGTTGTGAGGCATTGGGATCTTATTAATAGCCTGGACCCTTTCCTGGTCGATTGACACTCCCCCTTTGGAGATGATATGACCCAAGAGCTTACCTTCGGGTACAGCAAACACGCTCTTCTTGGGATTCAAAGAAATACCATACTTCCGGCAACGATCAAAGATGTGCCTCAAATGAACAACATGATCTTCCCTTTTCTTTGAAAAAACTGTCACATCATCCAAGTATACAACAACGCATTGCCCACCCAATCCTCGGAAGGCAATATCCATCGCCCTTTGGAATGTAGCTCCTGCATTTATCAGACCAAATGGCATCCTCCTGTAAGCGAAAGTTCCCCACTTAGTCCTGAAAGTAGTCTTGAGACGATCTTCTTCGGCTACTAACACTTGATTATAGCCAGAGAAACCATCGAGGAGAGAAAACAGTTCAGATCCAGACACCATTTGTAGGATTTGCTCCATTGAAGGCACGGGGTAGTTGTCTTTATCCGAAGCTTTGTTTAAATTTCTGAAATCTACACATAGCCTAATCTCTCCTGATTTCTTCCTCACGGGAACCAAGTTTGCAACCCATTCGGAATGCCGAACTTTGAAGATTATCTTAGCGTCCAGGAGCTTCTTTAATTCCTTTTGGATCAGTGGTTCAAGAGTGGGATGCATCCTTCTTAACTGCTGCTGAAATGGCTTGACACCCGCTTTCATTGGTATAACATGCTGAATGATGCGGATGTCATAGGTTTTCAGATCTTCATAGGTCCATGCAAAAACATCCTTGTACTGTTTAAACAACTTAATGAACCTATCTCTTTCTCCCGGTGAACAACATTTGCCAAGGTTGACAAATTTTGGTTCTCCCTCGGTCCCCAAATTAACCAACTCATGTTGCATTGATGAGCTGTTAGTTTTTGTATTAGCTGGTCTTTTGAACTTATTTTGAAGATCAAAAAGAATTTCGAGGGACCTTACCCCCTTTGGCATGAAATTTCCTTTCTCGTCTTCTTTCTTCATCAAATCAGCATCATGTTCTTCCTCATCTATTGCAGCTCCTTGAAAACTGTCTTCGTTTGTCAGGAAGCTGATAATTTGCTCATCATCATCGAAGACTCTGAAGTTCGTGATGTTATCGGGAATGGAAGGCCTGAAAATCAATTCAATTGAGCATTTATTATTTGACGTCACCAATCTAGAAGCAGAGGTTGCTAACAAATCAGCAGCAGAATTTTGCAATCTGGGAATTGATTTTATATTGAAGGCGTCAAAATACATGATTAAATCCCATACCTCAGCCTGGTAACCTTTCAAGTGCGGTGAGAGACAATGAATGGTGTCCCTTACCTGTCTGACAACTATCTCGGAGTCACCAAAAACCTTCAGGTACTTAACATTTAAGCCAATGGCCTTCTTTAAACCATGTACCAAAGCTTCATATTCAGCGGTATTATTAGTACAATCGAATTCTAGTCTACAAGACAGAAAATACTTGTTCTTCTTTGGATCCATTAGAACACAACCGGCTCCGGATCCTTCCAGAGTTTTAGAACCATCAAAGTATAATGTCCAAAAGGTATCTTTAGATTCAACTAAGTTAGTTTCTTTGTGGTCTATGTTAGTAACTAAATTGACTATGTTACAATCAACATCATCAGTCCGAGAGAAATGAAGGAGATCGGACTGTTTATCTGATTCATGGCAAAAGGTTTCAGATTGATAGTTACCCGGATCCATTTCTAAGAAGTAATTTCCCAGGACCGAGGAAGAGAAAGCTACAGCCTCATTTTTTTCTTCTAGCTGGGTTACGTTTTGTTTCATATGAGGTTCCCTAAGAATTTTAATCTGATTCTGCCTGTTCTGATAAGGCAGCCATAGATGAGACCAATCGGTAGCAAAGTAGCCACTCAACTTGGTAGACCAATCCCTACTCAAAATCAGCCCATAAGCTTCAGGGATATCGACCACCATTATGTCAATAAATTGACAGACTCTAGGGTCGGCTGGCAGTCTAATTAGAACATCTTTCATCTCCCCTATAACCTTGACAGCAGTCCTGTCTAATTGTATGATTTGAGCTAGAGATGGTACGGGCTGCCCATTAATTTTCCTACAAATTGACAGTGGCATAACGTTTGAAGAAGCTCCAGAGTCTACCAGACAGTTGTGAACATTGTGATTAAAAATTTCAAATGTCAACAGAAATGGCAATGTTTGGGACTTGGATTTCCCTCCGATGCTAGCCTCGTTAATTTCAGGATTGTCTTGAGAATCTGTTAATGTAGCGCTGGGTTTTGGTTGTAAAACATGTAGTAGTTTGTCTCGTTGATGGGGCAAGCTACACATGTCAAATATTGATATGTTCGCTTTAACTTTCTTGATATCTTCGATAATATCATACCCTATATCGGATTCATTCCCAATTCGAATGGACTGATCTGTTTTGTTCATGGTTTCCTTAGGTGGCTGAACTGTGTTGTCAGCGCTTGGCTGTTTGGCAGCTGTTTGGTTTACTTTGGGCTGTGGTGGGATGATTGGTATATGCCTCCTAGGCGGAGCTTTCGAAATTTTAGGCTTATGGGGAATGGTGACTGCTACGGGATCCGCAATTGGGCCCTTGCTGCGAGTGGCAACATTTATGGTGGAGGGAGAACTATCTATGGGATCCTCTTTTGCTAATTCAGTCATAGGTAACCAATCCCATAGCACCATAGTAGTGTCTGGGGCTGGTCCCTCAATCTCAGGACTCGCCTCCTCTGGAGAAATATCCTGGTCTGGGATCTGAGAATCTAACATTTGATTCATGACCAAGCTCATGGAATTGATCCATTGTGGGCAGCTCTTCTCCGAGTGTGGTTCTTGGTGAAAGGTGCAGAAATTCTCCATCCCAATATCATTCAAATTTAAAACAGGGGAAGTGGTCATTGGTGGATGAGACTGTTCCCCGTCTTCCCTTCTTTTGTAGAATGGCTTGAAAGGTTTCCTAGATATACTAGCGGCCTTGTCTTTCTCGAGATCTACGATTTTGTTAGATAATTTTTGCATCATTTTAACCACATTTTCCATATCCGTAGATGGTTCTTCCTTGCCTCTTGTGAGGAGCAAAGGTTTCTTGTTAGCTGCTGGTTTCGTTTCTACATCTAAGGCATGTTTAGCGATGCTATCAGCCTCTTCCTCTACCTTCCTTGCTTCTTCAAAATTTTCTATCAGGGTTGTCTTCTTGGATCGTTTTACAAACATTGCGATTGGACCTTCAAGAGCTGTTGTGTAGTATTCAATCAAAGACTCTTCTGCGGGTTTGTTAGCTTCACTAAAGTTATTTAACAGCGTTGTGAATCTTTGATTAAAGTCTTGAACCTTTTCCTTCTTCTCCATTCTCATGGATAGGAGTTCTTTCATAAGCGTGGCGACAGTCTTTTGGTTCCCATACTTCTTAAGGAAACACTTTTCGAAATCATCCCAACTAGAGATTGAGCTGGGTTGAAGGCTAAAGTACCAAGATGATACCTTGGGCTCGAATGTGTACGGAAACAACCTGCAGACTACGTCTTCATGTTGTACATTCAAAAGGTTCAGGGCTAAGTAAAAACTCTTGAGGTGATCCTCCGCCGAAATGGCTTTCCCTGGATCGTACTTAGGCAAGACCTTTTTTGGGTTTTTAGGGAGATTATGGAATGGTCCAGCTAGGTTCAGCGCTCCCCTCGCTCTCCAAGCAGGTACAACCATGTTTGGGTTTGGATGTGGAGACCCTGGTGGAGAATTGTAGGGTGAATCCTGTGGAGTACTTTTGGGAGTGGTAATTTCTTCGAGATCTTCTTGGTCTGTCTTGTTAAGAGTGCCGGAGATTTCTTCCAACGTCAGATTCACCAGTTCTTCAAAACTCTGAACAAGGATTGAATCACGGGTGTATTGCGGCTCCTTTCTGGGTGTGGTTTTCTTAGGGAGGAAGTTGACAGCGTTTAAACCGCCTAGCTGTCTAACGTAGGATCTGGTATGTCTTCTCAAGTCCTCTATTTCTGCAAAAGGAACAGCGTACAAAGCTTCCTGAGGCTCAGGGTCAGAAATGAGGCGTTCTTGATCTGTTAATCCAAGATCTGGGCTGTTTGAAAAGTTTTCTTCAAGCGGGTTTTCCGTGTTATCTATGACCGTGGAAGATTTTCCTCTATCAGCCACGGAGGTTCAGGCCCTCCTTCTAGCGCCAAAAACTGTTGATGCCTCGGATATCGTAGCATCAATCAGAAAGGGATTCTCCCCGAGAGACGGTCCCAATTAGACTATCTCCCATTTGGTGTAGGGAATCCGTCCGGTTAGCGGTTCCGGCAACCGTGGTTTTGGACTTTAAATCCGATTCTACCGGTTATGGCCCGATCCACCTTTCTTTTGGGTTTTTTATGACTTTTATATGAGATGCAAGTGCCTAAATTATACTTAATCTAAATGCAATTAAAACAGATCTAAGCCTAGAAACGGGAATGCGTCTATCTATCCCTGCAGGGGAACACGCTTAAGGGGAGAGCAATCAGCTGTAACAAATATCGTAAGCAAAGAACAGATAGCTATTATTTCTCACGGTCAAAGCTACAGCAAGATGAGGATCTTGAGAAGGTAGCCTCTCATTCAACATGGAACGCATCTATTGCTAAGAAAAAAGAGGAAAGCTAAAGGATAAGGAAACAGATCTAAAATGAAACTTACAGAACGCATCTATTGCTCATGAACAGAAGAAAGCAAAATTGTTTGATCTACGTAACAAGAATAAAGAAACAGATCTAGATGCAACGAAACTGGAATTAAACTAAAAGATCCCTGCAAGGAGCAATTTAAAGTCATGAACAATGAGCTACATGAATTACCCTGAAGAAAGAACAGTTAGCCGTTCGATTTAGACAAAGAAATTTACAGCAATACATTTCATTGTTCACGAAATGGAGAGAACGCATACACAGCGGGGAGCAAAATCATTAATGCAAAGAAATAATTCAGATGCCAAGAATGATCTCACATTGCAGAATTGCAGTCATTAGAATAGTCCAATATAGAGCAATCCAACATTCCCAGGAAAAACGTCCATCTCCCGTGGCTTCTATTAGAAAATTCAATTTACAGACCCGATACAAGATAGCTCATATCGTTTGCCAAAATTTTCATTCCCTGCCAAAAGTCCTTTCTAATCTTTCCTAGCTTCTATTTATAGTTACAAATTTGCCCTCTGGGCTGACACCTAGCATTCCCCACCTGTCATTTACAGGAATTTCCACTATAATCGACCCCCAAAATGGCCACTTCCTTTACAAAAAAAATATTTTGACAAAATCAGGGACAGCTGTCCCACGGCTTATGCCTTACATATTAAAAATATACATAACAGAAAATTTGCTAAAATCAAAGCGTTCCCTGCTGGGCATGTGTCTGGCTGAAGAGAGTGGCTCACTGAATTCATCTTCTTCATTCCTGTGCGTGAGCTTCTGCTGGCAAAGGGTCGCCCAAGTTGATTGTCACTGGTGCTGCCTGGGCAGAGGCCCTCGAATCCCCTGTTGATGCTGCTCCTAATTGGGAAGGGGGAATTGAACTGGCCGGCTTTTTTGTCATTGCTGGGGAAGAGGCTGCTGGGAGAGAGGCTGCCGGATCCACTGATGTTCCTGCTGCTGCTGCAGCTTTCCTGTCCTCCTCTTCAATGTAGCTGTGCCACACACCTGTGTCCCTTATGATTACGTTTGCTGCAGCAGGAAACAGGATTTTCTGGGAAGTCACATTCTTCCCGAGCTCTGTTTTAATGCCTTGGACTTCTGCTTCAGCAGCTTGATGCGCTTCCTTCAGCAGATGGTTGTGAAGTGTTGATGAACCAATGTAATGTTGGAGATCATCCATGGCCAAGACATCAATCCTTCTCACATACTCCATCTGGACGCCTAGCTCTTCTTTTAGTTGAGACAACCGCTGTTCCTTTTCCAGGAAGTCTTCTAGGGTCTGAGGGAAGCTCAATGTGCAGTTGTCATGGACTCCTTTGAGCTTTTGGTACAGGATGTTGATTCTATCTGTTGTCCTCTGCACACTGGCCATCACCTTATTGGCACAGTTCCGACCAAACTCCAACAAGGCTATATCTTCATTAAAATCTTCCACGGCCTTAAAAGGAAGATGCGGGGGGAAACCTCCTCTCCCTTCTCTCCATGCCATCTGATTTATG
The DNA here is from genome assembly GCA_027924585.1 of Larix kaempferi. NCBI lineage: Eukaryota > Viridiplantae > Streptophyta > Pinopsida > Pinales > Pinaceae > Larix > Larix kaempferi. The sequence continues at coordinate 4,819,367 of BSBM01001130.1, read as the reverse complement.
ACATTTGCCTTGACACAGGTATTCTTAGCTTTGAGCCTGTGGGATTCCATATTAACCTCTTTTAATCTGGCTGTCATGGCCTTGAGTTTGCAAACCTCGTCAGTGATCAGCTCCTGCGTGTCATTTATTTGTTTCAGAATGCCGCAGGACAGCTCATGAAAGGGAGCCAAGTCTATCATTTTGCTCTCAGCCTGCTCTAACCGCTCAGCTAATGTTTGCTTGTCTGCTTCTAGCTGAGAGGCCTTTTCCTCCACTCCATTCTTCTCCGCTTCTACAATCATTATTTGGAGTGCCATTTGGTCCTTCTCCTCTTCCAGCTGGCTGTACTTATTTGACAGCTCCTTATGCTCAGCGTACAAGCAACTATACTTGTTTACTGCCAGATCTCTTTGGGCTTGCTCATTAGCCACATTTTGTTGTAGCGTGCGTGCTCTCTTCTTTGTCAATATGTTTTCTTTAACTATAACACCTACATTGGCGAATGATGCCTGTGCTGTTGCTATAACCGCGGTTGCCATAGCAATGGGATCTTGATCTGTGTTCTGCATGACGGTGACTTCCCGGTGAGTAACAATGTCTTCATGGAAGGGACTTTTAATCCTCTCTTCTAATTGGAGGACCATCGCTTTTCTTTTCTTATCATATACAAACTCATTCCATTTGGACACCGTACGCTTTCCTGATGGAGTGTACGGGACAATTGGTCGGTTTATGATGTCTATGTCCTCTTCCATAGGTGGGGTCCGGACTTCCTGAGCAGGGTCTACTCCTTCCTTTTGGGTACCAGAGCCACCTGCTTGGGCATCCTCCTCCGCTTTTCTCTCCTCTTCTGCCTTCCTTTCTGCTTCAGCTAGTTCAGCTTCTTTGCGCCGGCTTTCCTCCTCCGCTTCTTCTTGCATCCTTGCCACCTCAGCTTCCTGCTATAATCTTGCTGCTTTGGCTTCTTGCTTCCACCTGGTTTCTTCCACTTCCCGCTGCAATCTGGCACTTTCAGCCTCTTGGAGCACTCTTGCCTCTTCTCTTAATCTGAGCTCCTCTTGAGCTCGGGAAAATTCAGCTTCTTTCTCCTGCCGCTGACTTTTCTCCTGGATCTTGGCTAAACTAGAGCTTGCTCCAGTGCCTTGGCGACAGATTTGTAGCTCAGCCATGTTGCAGATACCTCTGAATGCTTCCTCCTCGGCATCAGGGTAGTGGGAGTATTCGAAGTAAGCATAGTTCCCCTTGCAATGCTCGGCCACTTTACCCTTTCTGTCGTTCCTGTGGAAGATGAACTCACCGAAGTGGAAGGCCTTCAACTCTTGAATAAACTCATTGGCCGAGGCAACCCCCGAAAACTTGTAAGCGCCGATGCAGAAAGGTAGAGGGGGAAAGGAATCCTTGTGTTGCTTGTGGAGGAATGCTCCAACCCCATCCAAGAAGAGTTGTCTTACTGCTTCCTTGAGCACCACATAGTCTGTGGCATACTGCGGCAATATGTATGGGGGCTTAGTCCCTCCAAACATTCTCAGATAGGTACCCTGTTCTGAAAAGTAAAAGTCCCCATACTCCTCAAGGACTTCCAAAGCATTTTCTGACAGACAATTTGGTTCTTCCTTGAAGATCTTCTCGTATAGGAGCAAGTGAACCCCTCACAGATAAGTTTGTAGCTGGGCTTGTAATTCTGAGCCCACAACATCTTGAATGCGATGTAGACCGGGGCGGTGGCCCTATCCCATGTACACCCCAATTTGGGGAACTCTATCTTGGCCAAGATACAATCTATCAGGTATGAAGACATGAAGAATTCATCCTTCTTCAAGGCCAGTCCTGGCTTAGCAGCAGCTATCATCGAGGCCAGACTATCCGACAGGATAGTGGCCCAGTCAAACACTGTCCCCTGAAATGCCACATAATGAATGATAGGGACCCACTGAATCTTGTATACTGTGCCATCGGGCATGCCGAAGATTCTGCACAGCATTAAAGCGATCAATCTGAAAGGGGCCCTCAGGTTCTGCACGTCATATTCATCATTTCCCTTCTTTCTCAAATGCTTCCCTCCCCTCAATAGCTTCTTGGCCATCTCGACGTTATCCATTTGGCCCAACCATTCGTCAGTCAGAGCTTGTTGGACACGGGGAAATCTGTAGGCCGCCGCAACATACGCGGGTTGAAACGAAGCAATAGCCACTTTCCCGCTGTCATTTATCACTCTCCCTTCAGCATCTGCATGTTGGAGTATCCACCCGATCACTTAAGCACAGGGGAATAGCTCAGGGCGGGTAGCGGCTCTAGTTATGCCTGAGGCTCTGATATTTTGATAGATCGGTGCCTCCTCCAGCAACATATCTGGGATCTCTTGGTCCCTGATCATTCTGTATATGTCATCCCATCTGATTTCTGGAGGGACACCAGTGGTGCACTTGGTGTCCTGGAGCGAGGTTTCAATCTTGGGAGGGGCAGGCTTCTTTTCTGTCATCTTCGCCTTCTTCTTACCGGTTTTCGGCATCTTGATTTATTCCTGATAACATCCATATCAAAGTCATCATTTGAGCAACAGGCTGTAAGGTTTTAGCAGAGAGCAACATCGTTTTAATATCAATGAGATAAGTCAATGAAGCAAAATATTTAGGAAGCAAAACATTATTTCAACACAAGACACAAATTGAACATTTGAAGCTCTTTAAAAGACGAGTCTGAAATGCTCCTGAGGGGATAAGCTATGTTGCGGAAGCCACTGGTTTTCGGACCGATAGGTGGTTTGCGGGAGCAATTGGCTTCCGGTTCCACCTTGCGGAAGGAGACGTTTTCGTTATGGCTGCGGTTGGAGAGGTCGATGGCGGGGAGACGCGGGTTGACTCGGTGAGGGCTTTGAATGCTATCGTCACGCGCGGCCACTCGCCGAGTCACTACGGGATACTTTAGTCCGAGCGAAGGTGACGGCGCCAGGAATATGCTGACGGGGAGTGCTAGGGCGGCCATGGCTTCACGTTTCGGTTCGCGTGGCTTAAACGTTCACGGGTTTCGGCTCGCGTGTAGGGGCTGAGGCTTATGGAAGGGCCCAGGGTTTTAGGTCCGGGTTTACGATCGGGGGCATGGAAAGCCTATGGGGCTTCGACAAATTCTCCAAGACGAGGGGCGCGGCCCGGGGTTTAAAAAAATGGGACATGGTTAACCGCCCGCACCCACCACCATTGAAATAAAATATTAACGTTTTAACGAAGGTCTATGACGATTTTGTATAGCGAAAACTCCGTTCACTGTACCTGACGGGCAAAACATAGCCCTTGACGGGTGTTTTGCCCGTCACAATCCCACTAAAACCCAATGTTTTCCTACCAAAGACAACCCAATGGCGAAATCCCAAGTCAGAATCCTACCTGGCACCGTGGGGATCGCTTGAGCGAGGTGGCCGCGAGCACGGACGAGCGAGGTGAGCTGGAGCGATTTGCACGGCGTCGCACGTCGTTGGCGAATTCGAAACAGTGGTGCGTTGGTTCGAGCCCCAACCGCATTATATAAAAAAAAAGGCACGTGTGAGCATTCAATTCGGTAGGTGGCGCGGTTAAAACGGGGTTTAAATTCGCCGCGCGTAGCGGTCACGTCAAACGATCTCGGTTTTCGTGCAACCGTCATTCGCGGGGCCAGTTTGCGAATCGTATCCGCCGTTGCGGAAGGGTTAAATGAAAGCTTCCGACGTTTCGGGGCTTATTGCGGAAAGGAAACTCGAATCCTTCTGCGAGAGACCGCCGCGTAGCGGACGGGTAACGCCAAAGCTTCCGCCCTTTCGGAACGATATAGCGAATTGTAATGTCCCCTATATCATACCAGCGTGATAGAGAGGATCATTGTGCTCAATCCGGGCAGTTAGCCCTATATTCATTAAAATCAAACTCATTGATACAGAGACATGTATATGTGCATGCTATAGAACACAACAGAGATTAAATGAATGATGCGGATATCTAACATACATTCAAAATTCCTGCGACAGTCATTAAATAAAGACCTTTACCGAATTATAAAGGGCATATGGAAATGCATAATCGTTGAATACACAACGGAAGTAAATTCATTAGCACATCCATAATCCATTCCAGCTATTCATCAAAGGAACTATTGCAAAGTTACAAACACAAGAGAATACTTATCTTAATGAAGTAGTCCCAAACAACCAGCTACGCTTCTGCAACGTTCCACCCAACCGTAGGCCAGTGTGCTCCTCAATCTCTCAGCATCACTGCCACCCCCGAGCTGGGCATGATCTCCACACGGAAAAAGGGGAAAACAGGCTCTCACATAGCCAAAGACATGCCAGAATCAGCCAAGCCAACCAGCAGTTGGGTTTCTCAGGCTGCTAAGAGATGGGAAGAGGTGGATTACTAGGTTAGTGGCTCAATCATGGAGCTATGGATACTTCATTGGGCTCATCAAGCCAAATTTGTCCTCTTCCACTCTTGAGGCTCCTGCTCACAGGTTCAAATCCAAAACGGGGTACACTTAACAACAAAACCACAATTACTGGGCATGAGGAAAACGCTTTCCACAGTGGAATGCCTGAGATTGGGGTTTCAACTCACTCAGAAAAACGTAGGAACACACAAAAACGAAATGGGAAGATGAGGAACAACCCTGGGAAGCCAATCCGTTTTTAGAAAAACGTCCTTGGACATTCGGGGGCAAAAACGACCTCCATACAGTCCCCAAATCGTGGCCCTTCTCTCCCAGGCTACTGTATATGCAAAAACGAACTCCCAGGCATGGAAAAATGCAGGATTTGGATGAAAGACGTGCAGGGAAAGGCCCAGCTAACTCCCACTGCGTGAGTGAGTGAAGACTCCCCCTTCAGAATGGCTTTGGGCACCATTTCGTGGGTGTTTTCTTGCCCAACAAGCAAAAACACGAATTTCCAGGTTGATGGCTTGCCCATGCACGAAAATGGCTTGCCCATACTTCTTCACTTCCAAGGCATTAACTGCCTTAACCAATTTCTTGGGAGAATTAAATGAATTGGTTCATAACCCAAAATGGGTAGTTGAGAGTTCATGGCTTTCCTCAATGAAATGGCTTAACACCATGGTTCAAGGGTTTGGGTTATTTCCCCCCCCTTATTCCTTGTAAAGATCATGCCCCATCTCTTTGTTGCATTGCGTAGCTGGTTGTGGGTTTTTATTGAAATGGGATATTTACATGATGTCTGATTTTTTTACATTGTGCACAGCTAGCACAAGAACTCTATGCATCTATTCTAATTGCCGATACATAGAACATTAAATCAATGGCGGGGCCTTGGCCTTGAGCTCCTCACCATGACTAAATAACAATATTTACATCATTTACAATATTAATGCAATAGGGTCAAGCTGGGGACATTACACGAATGCTCCCGGTATTTTCGGAAGACTTTTGCGAAAGCTTCCGCAAACCAAAATTTCAAAGTCTCGTTGATTTTTCGGGAAGGTTTGGCGAAGGCTCCCGCTAGTTTCGGAAAGCTTTTGGGAATGGCTTCCGCCGTTTCGGAAGTAAAACTTATACTTTTCCGCATATTCACCCGAGGTCATTTCGGAGTCCTTTGCCGAGCGGTTTAAGCGATTGGCTTCCGCCGTTTCGGAAGGGTAGCCCAAAGGCTTCCGCGTTTCGGGAGCAAAGGCTGAAGGCCTCCGCGACAGCTTCTTGAGAAAATTCTAAGTCCTTTTCATAGTTTCGGAAGGAAATCGTGAATTCCTCCGCGGGATTTATGGGGATGGATTCCGCTGTTTCGGAAGGGTTTCATCAAAACCTTCCGTAATTTTAACAAATCAATCCGACCTTCTCGAGCATCCTTCCTAAGTTCTTCCGCTGTCTCGGAGCGTTTTTTCAAACTATCCCCGCCGTTTCGGGAAGGGAACTCCAATTTCTCCGCGGACGGTTGTAAAATGTTCTAAGTGTTTTTTGGGAGACTAAGGCGAATGTGTCCCGCCATTTCGGGAAGAAAGACAGAACCTTTCCGCGGTTGTGGAAGGCTTGAGTGAAAGGCTCCGCCGTTTCGGGAGCTAAGCCGTTTCGGAGCTTGAACCGTTCCGCAGAAGCAACGATCGAAAATTTTCCAAGTCTTTTACTTCGGAAGAAGTTGATGAATTCCTTTGTCTTATTTCGGCAAGTTTAACCGAATGGCTTCCGTTGTTTCGGGAGACAGAGTTGAATCGTTCCGCCGTTTCGGCAAGGTTTCACCAACGGTTTCCGCAGCTTATGGCCATAATCAGAGTCTCTTTTCGGAGAGGTAAAACACGGCGGCTTCCGCCGTTTCGGGTGGCTTTGTTGAATTCCTCGCCGTTTCGGGAGAACAACTCGAACCTTTCCGTGGTCGCGGAAGGCTTGAGCGAAAGCTTCCGCCGTTTCGGGTGGTTTTGCCCAATGGCTTCCGCGGATTTTGACAAATAAAATCTAAGTCCTCCTTTCGGAAAGGTTGGACGTTTGACTCCCGCCGTTTCGGGACAATGTCCGAATTATTCCAAAACGTTTGGGAAAAAACTAAGTTATCTTTTGGCTCATTGGGGAAAACATGGAAGGATTGACGGCAAGCTGTTCAGCAGGGAAGTAAAATTTTATGTTGAAAACAGAGCTGACGGCTGGGATGGCTTCTCAAGCAAACTTTCTACAAAAAAAATACAGGAGGGGCCCCAACATGTACAAAATTTTGGGGAGGGGTGTTGCTGCAACAACACAACGGTACCATTGAAGGGCTTCCTATTTCAAATGAAAGCATACAAGTCGAACTTTTTGGACATCAAAAGTATTCTGCATACTAAAATATTGTTCTGCACGATAGATCCATCTAGTCGGATCAGTACCATTGAAGCAAGGAAATTCAAGCTTCAGACCACGAAAATTGCTGGAAGAAGAGAACCCATTGGCTGAAGAAGATTCTTACTGTCGGTTATTGTTCATCCAGATCTTGGATTTTGGTTTGGATGGATGCAAGTGCTTCCTCCATGGTTTTTGCTCCTACATGGGTGACAACCATAACCAAGAGTTTTTTTTTTGGGGGGGGGGGGGAATGGATAGAAAAACACAAACAAAAGCTTCTTTAGTAAAGGGAAATTTGGATTTGGGAAAAACTCGGATGGATAATTGGGGTTTGACTAGGTTTTGGACACTTTCTGATGGACAGGGAAGCAAAATATGGGGATTTTAGAAGTAGGGTGAAAGAATGAGAAAATTGGTCAAAGAGGGACAAAGAAGCAGAAATAGGGAATGAAAACGGTGGCAAAATTTGGAGGCGAGTGGGTGAAAATTGAAGAAGTTATGGCAAACCCTAAAAATAGACAAATGTGAAATTTCTGGCTTTGGGAGTAGAATTTGGGATAGGGTCCTCAGGAATGAAATATGCAGAATGGGATTACAGGGGTGTCCGAGAAGTTTCAAGGGAAACATAGTTAAAATCAAGAGAGATATGGCAAAAAAATAGAATTTTATACTGTTTTTTACTTCTTTTTTTTCCAGAATGGATCAGCTATGGCGTAGAAGGGAGCAGAAACAGATGGATTTGCAATGACATGGAAGTGATCGGCAACAAAAGGATCTGAAATGACATCGAATGGATAAAAAATGGTTGGATCTGAAACAGATGGATCTGGAACAACTTTAAGAATGGATCTTAAACGGCTGGATCTGAAACAGCGCGGAAGTGATTGACAACAGTTCAGCTGAAAATAGATATGGACCCCAGGTATGTGCGGCTTCCTAACAGTTCAGGGGTTTCACTCGACCACCAATGCTGTCTGACAGCTTGCGTATTAGGGCAGTACCCCTCACTCCACGGCTAAAGTAAAACTGATAACCGCTTTGCCACAAACGACAGCTCTTGGTTTACCTCATGGGTGGGAACTAGTCAATTAGGTAAGGTTTGTTGCCCTTTTCGCTGGCAGGTCCTCTCAATGGGCCAGCTACTTCGGGGCTCCTGTGGTACTCCTCACAATGAATTTTAGGGCTTATGCCCAAGTACTTCCCACAGTTAAGCAGATAGGGATTATTCCCAAATCCGAAGCTGCAATAGATGCGAAAAAAAAATTGGCAGAAATTTCACCCAACAAGCCCAAGAAAGTGCTCTGATACCAGATGTGAAGAACCTGCAACAATTAATTAATGAAAATACACAATATAGCAGAAATATCAGAACTCAGAATCACTTTTATTGATTGTAGGCCACTTCGAGGAGGCAACCTCCTTTGAGCAAGCTCAATACAAATAACTACACGGTACCTTCACTGGTCTCAACACAAACTTATATACTAAGTCTAGGCACCAATACCATGTGTCAATACAAACCATGGGCCAATACAAACTATGGATCAACAATTACTACGGGACGACTTACAAAGTATATGCGTCCAACAACAATAAGACAAAGTATCAACAAATACTATGGGATGAATTACAAAGCATATGCGTCCAACAACAATATACTAACAAATTAAATAGAAGGGTTGACATGGGTTCCTAACAAGGAATTACACCGATGATGAAAATGGAATCCAAGGTACTGCACGAATACCAAAATGTGAATAAAATTATTGAAGTTGAACATAAAGGGAAATTGCTCTGCTCGATACCAATGATGAGGTGTCATCTACTAAGTGTGAGCTATCCTACCAATGATGTATAAAACTTGAGCATGTAGATCTAGGAACTAATACAAGAGAGATATACCGTGAAAGATAGATCAATAATCAACTATTCATGTAACAAATGCAGTAACATGAATCATCACACAAAAATTCAAAATAAATAATAAGAAAGAATGATGTATTTCATTGAGCGTTAATGAATGGAGGTGAACAATATTTATAGCAAGGAAATTGGAATTAGGCCAAGAGGCTATTCAAATTACTCATGCAGTGCATGAGGTGCTTGTGAGTCTTAACTAGATCCAAATACCCTAATTAATTCATTCACACTCACCAATCTAAATTACACTGGCCCAAGACTCCCCAATCACTAGTTCTGACTGAGCGATGTACATGCAAGGAACTATATGTGCATGCAAATACCCAAAATATCTCAAATCTAGCGCTAACAATTGAAGAGGGTTATTTAGGGTCAGTTGGGACCTAGATTAGTGGAGCGCATATAGTTCTCTACTAGTTACTTACTCAATCACTCCTAAACTCAAGGAAAAGATCCCCAAATCAGGGAATGCACCCCAAAATCAAGGAATGTGCCCCAAAACTATGAATGCATCTCATGGTTGTCTCGAGTGGTCAATTTGGATGGGGTTTGTCCCACTAGAGTCATCAATTCATGGTCTAGGTAACTAGGTAGAGAGTGTTTTGTTCTAACATGATGTAAGCATGGTCAAGGTGCTATCGACTCTAGATCATCTTCTTAGAGCAATGTGTTTTCATTGATAAGAAGTGACCCACCAATGAGACATCAATGGGGACCCTATTCACTAGAACAAGTAAAAACACTAGATTAGATGATACTGGGAAGAAATTGACAATAGGGAAGGCCAACACGCAAATTCAGGGAATCTGAGGAATGTCCGACTCATATTTAAACTTCCTTTGAAAAACAGCACGGCACATTATATGACTTGAGCAGAAACTAAGACCAATGTCTAGAACAATGATATAAAGTCATCAATGCATGAGGCAACGAATATTGATCCATAGTGGTTGGAAAAGTAACCAACCAAAGGAGTTCTTGATTCAAATCATGGTCCAGTTTCTAAGGCCAATACTAAAACCCAATTTGTGAATATAAACATGACACAAGTGATTTGTTCAAAGGAGACATGATTGTGCTACTTAGTACATACATAGGACATCAAAATTATTCCCCCCTCTTTTTATAAATATTTGATTTGTTGTGTCTTTTTCATTTTAGGGAGCCTGAAAAGCAATAAAAGAATGTTATAGTACAATGGAAGAAACACATGTCACAAGGCATGCAAATATATTCCAAGCACATGGAATAGACCTATGCAAAATAAAATGCAAAAAAAAGTGTTGGGAAATAGGTGGACACTCAAAAACATGTTTATTCCAAGGATATAGTCTAGAGTTAAAATGCAATAGATTCAAGTGACAAGCGACATAATGAATGCATTGGCAGTATGGGAGTTGTAGAGAAGCATTAGGCATAGTTGTGCAAGTAGTAGTGATAAAATGCAAGTTCATAATGAACAATAATGGAAGCCTTAGAGGGAATGGAAAAAAATAGAAGAGAAAGAGAGGCATGGATCTTATTCTCAAAATCATAGTAAAAATAAAAAGGCTCTTGGGCCTATGAGAAAAACTCAACATGTGCACAAAAATGGAAAGAGGGTGTTGACTACAGTGTCCCATTTTAGGTAGGCTCTTCTATTGAACTGGTGTAAAATGAAAATATAAAAGGTTGACGCACCAATATATAACAAGTTCGACCCTATGAAATTTGGATGGAAAAAGGATCAAATGCATCGTAAGGAAGAGGAGGTCTAAACTGATATGAAATTTTTTGAATATTCTTTCTTAGATCGATAAAAAAAATAGAGAATTATCCATAAGAAACCAAAAATCCAACTTAAAATATTGTATCCAAGAAACAACAATTCCATGATCATATCTAAACAATATAAAAAAAAAAGGATTTGATATGGGTCACTTTGGTAGGGGTATTTCCAGCTTTAATATCTTCAACAATAGTCATTACCAAGGAAAAGTATACCAACAAAGACTCAAGAGCACCAATGCCTGAGTACCTATAATCGATAAGATCAAACTCATGAGGAAGATCACAACTGAAAGCAATAATAAATCCTACAAGAACAAACTCATTAGCACAAGAGTATAAGAATCTACTAAAAGAATCAAACTGATCATGAACATCAACTTGCAGTTCAATGGATTCCAAGGACTAAAAAATGCCACCGTCTAAGGATTGTGGTTGGATTTGATTGTAGTTGGGTCCAATCCAAGGAGATTATCTTTAGAAATTATGTTAGACTCTATTATAGCCTATAGGAGAGCTTGATATGAGGGAAGGATTCCATCCTAGAGAGAACACATGTAGAAACATTCACTTGGACCGACAGGGGGGATAAAAGGATCCAATGTCCCCATCGAATAAATCACATGGTAAACTGTTAGAACCAAGTCTCAAGAAGGTGAGCATGAATAAAGAGGCTTCTTGTTAGCATCAAATGGACACAATGGATATGAGGAGACATAATTCACCCATGGTAGGGTAGTGTCTACCGAAACACTGGGAACAGGCAAAGGGGATGCTTGGTCTAAAGTCGAATAATGAGGAGGGTAAACAAATACAAGTTTATCAATAGTGACAATTTTTTCATTATGGGGAAAATGCATCACAAGAAAGAACCCGGATGTTGGAAATATTAAGAAGGGTGTGAATCAACATTTAACACTTTTTAACATTTTAAACATTAATTTATCATGTAAACATTAGCCATTAACAATATAATTCATCATCACATAAACCATACATAGTGCACAAGAGATTTAATGTGGAAAACCAAATGGGAGAACCAACTTCCAAGATTCTTTAGCACTGAATAGAAGGAGGCATCAACCACCTGGTTTATAGGCACCAACCTGAAGGAAGCTCCAACTCTCTGATTTACCAGTGCCGACTGGAAGGAGGATCCAACCCCCTGATTTTCAGTCTCCAGCCTGAAGTAGACTTTGATATCCTATCCTTTGCCCGTCCTAGCACAATCTCCTATCCTTTCCCCGTCTTGACACCTTGATATGAATAAGAAGATCAATCTACCACTTTCATTGTATCAATATCACAACATGTACTTGTATCACTGTCTTTGTCAATTTGTACTTGTATCACTTCCTCAGTCAACTTGTACCTGTATCACTGTCTATGTCAACCTATATCACTGCATCACTACCTTTGTCAACCTATCACAATCACCATCTCTGTAACAATGTCCCAATCACTGTCACTACAGCCTGTATCTATGTCTCTATCAACATGTACCTGTATCTCTATCTCTGTACTTGTATCACTATCCATGTCACAATCATTGTATCTCTATCTCAATTCCACAATAACTGACTAAGTCACAATTCCACTATCATTGTCACACTATCCTAGTCATTATCACATTGTCACTAGTCATGCTGTCTCTCTATCTGTCACATTATATCAACCTATACATGCTTCAAATCTCTACCCAGAAAAATTCATTCATCGATTTTATTTGAATCCTCAAATTTTACATCATAGAAATTTTCAAAACATTGAACATTCCAAGAGATGAGCCATATGTCAAACATAACTGTGTACTATGCCAATATAACCACTATGATCTATGCCAAGACCATCATCATACAATATTCCAGATAATCATAAAGATCTATGTCAAATCCATTATACAACATGCCCAGATAATCATCAAGATCTATGCCAAGATAACACCAATATATATCCCCATATAACATCAAGAACAAGATCAAAGATGAACTCTATCCATGAGAGACATTTGCCATCACAAGAGAAACCCACAATCATGAAACATACATTTTCCAAGATAACAATATGAAGAAATAATATACAAAGCAAAAGGAATTCTATATCATGTCATCACATAGCCCTCACAACAAGCTTTCCAATGCGGCAATAATTTTGTAATTCCGATTCATTATGACAAAGTTATGCTACTTTTCATGAATCTTCTCAATCCTCAAAGATATACCAAAATTTATCCTCTACAAAGTTTCTCACTTTTCTCCAAGAGGTGTGCAATACCAAAGAGATACTTGATGGATGATCAAATGAAATGTTTGATCTTCTATTTATACACTTCATCATGCCTTGTAGTTTTTTTTAGAGTCTCCTTAAACTCATCCTTAATTTGTGGATCTCCATATTTTAAGGGGGTCTCAAGGGTTAGTGCCCCACTTCAAGGATCCCTCATGACACTTCATGCCAAAACTTCAAGATCACTCCATATCTTCTTAAAGGGGCATTAAGTCTTATCCACATCATCATACTTGGTGGATACATCATTGTTTCTTGCAGGGGTCCTTGCCACTTCATGTGGTTCAATGGGCCAATGTACCACAAATTTCGGGGTCATGTGGAACAAACATCATTATTTTGGGGATACTTCATGCTTCACACCAACTTAATTTGGACCAACTTTGGGGACTCTTTAGATCCTTCTCCACCATGGGTCGTGTAACCCCAAACTCATGGGAAAGTGGACCAAATACCATTGTTTTGAGGTTTATTCACCTTTTATTTCAGCATTGTCTTGTGGACCAATTATTATTACTTTGGGGGCTACTTATCATGGTCATATGGACCAGGTTATTTTTTAGGGGAAAATTTTTGCCAATTGGCTATTTTTGGGGATTTAAAAAAAAACAATTGCTATTTGGTCATTTGTAGTCTCTAATATTGCCTATATTTACATTAAATATGTTTTTTTATCATGATATTCGCCAAAATTTACAAATTTCAGTAGTAAATAGTATGTTTCATATTTAATATTCTCCTACCTATCTACATATATGTTTTTTTTCAATCCAAAATAATCTCCTAGAATACCACACTTAATTATACTATTAGAATCCTTAAAAAATACCCTAATATGGACCAATCCTTTTAGTCATGTGGACCCAACACCACTACTTTGAGGGTTAGGTGGACCCATAATCAAGATTTTGGGAGAAATTTCACACTTCATCCCAATATTCTTTGCACCAACCTTAGGGGATCTCTAGGGCCTTCTCCAACATGGGTTATGTGACCCCAACCACACGGTCATGTGAAACCAACACTAGTATTTTAGGAATTTCTTCACATTTCTTACCAACATTTCTTAGGGACACCTTTAGGGACTTCCTTACACTTTTTATCATCATGATCATGTGACCCACCATAATGATCATGTGACCCAACATCATGGTCATGTGACCCAACATCATTTCTTTAGGAAATTCTTCACACTTCTTCGAGACACTATAGGGACTCCTTTACACTCCACATCATCATGATCATTAGGGGATTCTATAGGGGCTTTGTACCACTTATGTACAAGTCAAAGTGTCTTCCCATGAGGGCCATGCATAACTGCTACACCATAAGGGGACCTCTTTGGAGTTATGTACACTTGTGACAAGCCTTCTTCTTCAAAGGATTCCTTACGATCATTAGGGTTTTCTCTAGGGAATTCAAGGCTTCATCAAACATTCCCAATATATATATATATATACTACAACCACATCATCATTATCACCTTGACACCAATGTCAATACCGCGGATCTCTTCACCCTTTTTACATCAATGACACACTATTTGACATCAATGACAACTTCTTCCAACAATCTCCCTTTTTGTCATTGATGGAAAAAAAATCAACTCTCTCCCCCTTTGACGTAAATGATAAAAGGGGTTAAGCAAATTTGTTTACTTGCTCCCCCTGGGAAAATGCTTCTATTCTATGAATTTTTTTTGCTGATCATTTTCTCCCTTATAGAAGATAAATTGACTTGACTATGAATTCCTTTTGAAAATATCTTTATTTGCTGACAATGCTCCCCCTTTGGCTATACTGACACTTCCTTGAACTAGACCATTTCTTGAAAATTTCTCAAGTAGATCTTCCTATGTTCCTGAATGATTTACCAAGCCACTGCTCCACTTTCATTGATCTTCTTTGTCCGTTACATAGAATCCCCCTCAATATTGTCCATAATGATGGGTGTCTTTATGACAAACTGTTTAGAAAAATAGGTACTGCTCTACTATACGATCATAATCTGTAAACCTGGACTCTCTCTTTCTGCTTGCTAATTTATCTTCATTACTTGACTTAGAAACTGTTGTAGGTATGTCCTATGAGATTTCTCTATTGACCTGTTTTTCCATCACATCTTCAGCATGTAATACCAATTCCTTTCTGTCTTTGATCTCAGGATCTATTCTACTTTCATTCAATATGCTTCCCATTTTTAAGATAAGAGAATTGATTTGGTTTCCTATCTTAAGTGGTGAACTTTCATCATTTGTATAGAATACCAATCCACAAGGTTCTTCCTTCTGTCCTTCTGAATTTTTCTTCCAATCTTGAGTATTCTCTTTCACGTAATACTTCACCCTGCTTCTACAATCACGAGCTATGTGTCCATAGTTGTAGCATTTGTAGCATTCAACATTGTGATTCATCATACTCCTGCAAGTTATGGCCGTGTCCAATGTTGTTACATTTGTAACATTTAGTTTCATAATTCAGAACTTCAAATTTGTTATAGCTTATGTCAATAGCTTCACGAGGATTTCTGAGATAATTTCCTTCATAATGATTCCTGATGTTTTCATAGCCATTCCTATTCCATGTGTTTCTATCCCGCACATAGGCTCGACAATTTATAGCCTTATGCCCAAAATTATTGAAAGAATAACACATGCCAAGAAAAATATTTTGGTACCTGGATATAGGTGGTCTTCTAGTTGGTGGTTTCTTCCATGCACATTATTCTTCTGGACTCTTCTTTTTTGTTGGTTTCTGTATATATTTCTTTTGATGCTCGAGACCCTTTACATCATATACATAACTTCCCTTTTTAGTCATCAAACCTCATCATTTTGTTTGTATCCAAGACCAGACTTATCATAGAATGGTTTTTGGCTACTGATGATTTCAACTAGTATTTTGGTGTTGCTACCAAATTTATGTTGAATGTCCTTCTTCTGTGATTCCTTTATGAGAGAGAATATTTATGCTTCCAACTCTTCCTGTATCTTCTCCTTTTCTTCTAGTATTGTTCTAAGTGCTTCTTCAATCACCTTGGCTTCTTTCAGCTGAACTTTTAGGTCCATCAATATATTTGTTTCTTCAAGGTTTCTATTGTAGCTTTCCTTTAGCTCATTCAACTCTTTTTTGAGTAACTTGTTTTTCTTCCTTTCATTCTTTAGTTCACTTAAGGAACTGACCAATTCTGCCTCAAGATCTACTTCTCCTTCCACATAATATTCCTTGTCATCATTAGAAGTCTCTTCCAATGCCATGAAAATAAATTTTCATGATTCATTATCATTATCATCCTCTTCATAGGATGAGGATCTATCCTCCTTTGAATAGAGACTCTTATTTTAAATTACTTTATTTATTTCCTTATCTCTTTTCTGATATTTCTTTTCCTTTTTGAGAAATTATTCATCGTCTGATTCATCATTGGAGTTGGAACATGAACATGATTTTGTTTCTTGCGTGTTCTTCCTTTCCTTCTTGGAAGACTTGAAAGTTGATTCCCTTCTAGTCGGATTCTCTTATTATGTTCTCATTTCGTATGTTGTAAGAATTCCATGTAAATAATCCACACTGAAACTATCTATATCTTATATTTCTTCTAGGTATAATATTTTAGAATCAAACCTCATTGGAAGAGGTCTGAGAATCTTCCAAACAATCACCGAATTTTTAATCTTTTCTCCTAGACCCCTCATGGTGTTCATAATTTCATCTACTCAAAGAAAATAAGCTACAATGTCTTCATCTTCCTTCATTTTTCAGGTGTTCAAATTGTCTTCGATAAGTTTGCATCTTTGGATCCTTTGACTTTGGAGTTTCCTTCGTACACATTCTTGAGCTTGTCCCAAATTTATTTTGCAGAGATACAATGCATAACCTTGAAAAATTTTGAACCTGCTACGCCTCCCAAAATAACACTCATGGCCCTTGAATTGCATTCAAAAAGTCTTCTTTCAGTGGTACTTGTAGGTGGATATCTATTTGGTGTAGTGTATTCATTTACTACAACCTGCCAAACATCAAGTCCCAATGACTGTAAGAATAGATTCATCCTTACGCTCCAAAATACATAATTCAACCCATCAAATAATGGTGATCCAAGCTTAGAATATTCTGCATACTTTTCCATGATGATCTACCTTCCAATGGTTAAACTGTCTTGAAGGAACTTGCTTTGATATCAATTGTTGGAAATACTGAGAGAGGGGGTGAATCAATATTTAGCACTTTTTACCATTTCAAACATTAATTATATCATGTAAACATTAATCATTAAAAATGTCATTCATCATCACATAAACCATACATAGTGCACAAGAGATTTAATGTAATGTACCAACCGGGATTGGTGATACACTAAATCGCTCCCTTGGAAGACTCAATGATAAACAATGGATTCAGTGGGCTAGTTTTACTATAGGTAGGAAAGGTCAAGTATTCTGGATAGGAGGAGGAATATGCTAGTTGATAATACCTTTTCACAAAGTACTGGGACCATTGATGTTTCGAAATCAGCAAGGCTGAAATCTACTCCAATGCTCCTAGGCACCCCATCATATGCAAACTAGTACTTAAACTATGCATTGAATGGAAGCTAATGGTGAAGTTTTATGAATTAGGGAGGATAAATAAAATCAAATAAAAGTCAATGGATAGTCTTGGTTCACTTCGGAAATTTTGGTAAGGTTCTGAATAAGTCTCAGAATTATACAAGGAAAATTGCCTTCCAGGATTACACCACTAGGCCAATTTCAAGACTTTCAAAATAGTCAGGAAGGCTCACTAATTTATGATATCATGATTGGATTTAATAATACAACATATTAAATAAAATCAGAAACAAAAATCATCTCATTTGTATCAATACTCATTCATTTATCAAATACATTCTGGAAATTAGCTCAAAATCTATGCAAATCTAACAGGGGTGTGGAAAACTCAAAATAATTCAAACTTATGCATTATAAAAGTTTATGAGTGATATCATAGGATCAAAATAACCGAAAATACATCATATGGATCCAATAGGCTTATCATAAAAGTCCAAATATTCAATCATTTTCAATACAATAGACTAGCACTGGAAATCACTGGAAAACTTGAGAATTCGAACCATAGACTTCATGAAACTTTCTATGAAATTCAAACAAGAATTGAATAAGATACAGGACCTGAAATAAAATAATTGAAAATGGTTGAATTCCATCATCCTCTCACAGGAAGCAGGGGCACATCTCCCAGCTTGGACTAGGGGCACATCTCCCAAGTCTCTAAGGCACAACTACACTCACTCCAATACTCAAACTGACAAAAGATGTGAAGGTGGTGCGCCCTCCTTCTTTTATATATGGAGTATGACTTGAGGAGAAATTAATCTAAGATAATGTGCCATCATGAGTGGATAAGGAAAGCTTTCTTTCCTCCTTTTTTCCTTTTTTGCTTTTCTTTCTACTTTTACCTTTTCTGCTTTAGCTTTTCTATCATGCTTTGCCTTTTACTGCTTTTTCTTGCTTTTTTCCTTATCCTGCTTTTGTTCCTTATCCTTCTTTTCTGATTTTATCCTTCTTTCTGCTTTTGTGTTGCTTTATGCTTTGTGCTTCTTTTCCTGATATTTTGCCGCTTTTCTTATTTGTACCATCTTTCTTTCTTTTTTCCTGATTTTCTAGCTTTGGATGCTTTCTCCTAACTTCTTTTGCAAGTCATATCCCAAGTCAACCTTATCCCCTAAGGCTCACTAGTGGAGCCTTATCCTCTTTTGTTCAAAATAAAATTACTTAATTGATGAAAAATAATTATTCTCAAGTGCATAATAAACTTTAGGCAAAAATTAAATGACACTCCTAATTAATTAAATGCCTGAATTTCAAAATTAACCCCAAGTAATTGAAGTTGTCTCCTCAACCCAAGGGATTGGTTGGGTTAGGAACTTGATCTAGTAATCATTGTTTAGGGGATATTACATGCCTCCCCTCCCAATATTTCTTGTCCTGAAGCAATTTCAAATTGGGATGCTGTAAGATGTGTTCTCCTTCCCAAGTAGCATCCTCAGTATGCAATCCTTCCCATTGCACTAGGAATTCCTTAATGATTCTACTCCTTAGCTTCTTCTCTCGGACCTCCAAAATATTTTCGGGAACTAGCACCAAATTCCATTCATCATCAAGGGGATACAACTCTTTTGAAACCATAAGTTGCTTCCCTATTTCCTTTTTCAAACATGACACATGAAAAATATTGTTAATACTACTACCTGGAGGAAATTATAGCTCATAAGACACTTCCCCGATTTTCCATAGGACTTGGTAGGGACCATAAAACCTTGGCTGCAACTTCTCAGCCCCCTTATAATTCAGTGATCACTTTCTATAGGGCTTCAACCTCAAATATACCAGATCCCCTACTTGGAAGGTTCTCTCCACTCTATGCTTGTATGCGTGCACCTTTTGCATGTTCTGTGCTACCCGCAAGTTGTCTTTGAGAGTTATGGGTATGTATTGACTCTCTTGGAGCCAATAATTTTCCTTCTATGTCTTACAATAACCAAATATCATTTCAAAAAAAGTGAGTGCATCATATCCATATAGGGCCTTGAATGGAGACATTCCAATCAAGAGATGGAAAGTAGTATTGTAACAAAATTCTCCCAAATGGAGCCAGGTGGTTCATGAATTTTGCTGACCAGTAACATAGTTTCTTAAGTATCCTTCCAACCATTGGTTCACTCTTTATGTTTGGCCATCATTCAGTGGATGGTATCTTTTACTCATGTCCAAACTTGTCCCCACTAACTTGAACAACTCTTGCCAAAAATTGCTAGTGAACTTACTATCTATATCACTGATGATGGACTTGGGTATGCCATGAATTTTGAAGACTTCTTTGATGAAAATTTCATCCACTTGGTTGTTTGCACTATTAGTTGTGACAACAAAGAAATTTGCATATTTATTCATTTTATCTATCAACCACAACAAAAATATTGTCTTTACCTTGGATTTTGGGGATCCCTGTGATGAAATCCATCGATACACTTTCCCATTTCTACTCAAGAATAGGAAGTGGTTGTAAGAGTCCAACTGGATGTGTATGCTATAAATTTTTTTGATGACATGACACACATTATATAACATACCCCATCACCTCCTTGTTCAATCCCTTATAAGAGAATATTTCCTTCACTTTCCTGTAAGTCTTCACAAACCTCGAATGTCCTGCTAAGGGTGCATCATGATCAACCTCTAGGATCTTCTTCTTTAATGAGGAATCTGGAACCAGAAATATCCTATCCTTATGATAGATGATATCATTAAGAATCTTATAAGTATAATCATGAATTATTCCATCAAATAAATCACAAGCAAACTGATTCTTTGTATACTCTACTCCAAGCTGTGATTTCCAATCATCATGAAAATTTATTAGCGCAAAGGTTGGTTTTCTAGAAAGTGAATCAACTACAGTGTTCATCTTACCCTTATTGTATTCAATGTAAAAGTAAAATTCTTGGACCTTGCTTACCCACTTTTTTTTCCTATCATTAATTTCCTTTTGGGTCAAGAAGCATCTCAAACTGTTATGATCAGTCTTGATGATGAACTTACCACCCACAAGATATTGTCTAAACTTGACTAGCGCATGCATGATGGCTAAGATATCCTTATCATAAACTGGATATAATATCTCATGGGGCTGCAAATTTATGCTTTTAAATGATATGGGATGCTTGTTTTGCGTCAAGACTACTCCAATCCCATTCCTTGAAGCATCACACTCAAGAACAAAAGGTTGAGAAAAATATGGAAGTGCAAGAACAGGACAAATGCTCATTACCTCCTTCATCTTTTTGAATGATTTCTCAGCTTCTTCTGACCAGTTGAAGGTTACTTTCTTGTTAAGGTCTGTCAATGGAGATGTTAGATTTGAAAAACCTTTGACAAACTTCTAGTAATAAGTGCATAATCCAATAAATCCTCTCAATTCAGTGAGATTTTTAGGACTTGGCCAATCTAGAATAGCTTGGATATTCTCCATGTGAACCTTAATTCCTTCTTTCCCAATCACATGACCAAGATACAAAATATCAGTCATCCCAAACTCACACTTGGATAATTTTGCATAGAAAATAGATTAAAATATCATCAAAGAAAATAAGAACAAACTTACGGAGTTTCCTGCTAAACAATTTGATCATGCAATATTGAAAATTTGCAGGTGCATTGGTTAGGCCAAAAGGAATAACTAGGAATGCAAAGTTCCCATGATGACACTATAAAGCTGTCTTTTGTATTTCTTCTTCATGCATACTAATTTGATGGTAATCAAAGCGCAGATCAATCTTTGAAAAGTACTTGGCTCCATGGAGTTCATCCATGAGCTCATCAATCCTTGGGATAAGATATATGTTCTTGATAGTCTTCTTATTGAGAGCTCTGCAGTCCATGAACATGTGGATGGTCCCATCCTTCTTCTTCAAAAGGACTACAAATGATGCAAAAGGAATTGAGCTTGGTCTAATGAATCCCAAGTCAAGCAGTTCCTTGATTTTTCTCTCTATCTCATCCTTCAATCTTTTTGGGTGCTTGTAAGTATGGACTTTGATAGGTGAGGTGCCTATATCCAACTCAATTATGTGTTCCACTCCTCTATCATGTGGATTGTAATAATATGCAAGGATCTGATAGCTGTAGCAACTCACAATCAAACTCACAAATATATTGCAAAGAAGAAGAGAAGGAGACACTCAATGATCACTCATAAACACAGTAGAATAGAACATAATATTAGTATTATACAATGAATAAGAATGTAAGTGAATGAGTACAATAGAATAATAAGGTGCATAATATAGGATTCGAATAGGCCAAGTAGGGCATTCGAATTCCTAACTTAGAGTGTGGCTTGAATGATAGTGGAGTCATCATCCAATCAATGTATCAGTCATCAGAGGTAACAATCAGTTAATTGAGTCTAACTGAGTGAAGTAGGTACTAATTGAATGAAGGAGGCTCAGTGGAGGGCGCATGAGGAGTCTAACTGAGTGAGGTAGGAATGAACTGAATGAAGGAGGCTCAGTGGAGGGTGCATGAAGAGCTAACTGGAGTCAGAATAGGCAGACTAGTCTCACTGGAGGTCCATCGGAGTGAAACAGTCAGTGGGGGAGTCAATCTAGCCTCAAATCAAGGAAGAACTGAGAGATAATTGACTGGTAGGTGAGAAAGGTGCCTAACTAGCTGTGGTAGGTGAGAAAGGTGCACTAGCCATGCAAAATACTGGAGAAGGGCACCTTTGGTAGTTGGGAGACCCCCTGGGGACTGTATACAATCTGTGGAGATCTAGAACCAATCTCTAGGAGATGGGAGGTCCACCATGATGACGAATGGATGCATGCAAGTGCATGCAGCATGCAGATCTATATGAAAGCATGCAAAATACAAAATGATGGGGAGAATATTCCAACACCCCCCCGCAAGCTATACTATGAGGAAATAACTGAAGAAGGGCCCTGGTAACTAAGACCAAAGGTCACCCTGTAAAATAGAAAGATAGGGCCCTGGTTACTGAGACCAATGTTAAATTTTGAGTATTAATTCACAATACTCTAGGATCTTCACTGAGAGAATAACATATACAGTATATCAATGCATAACAATCACAATAAGCATCACAAGCATCACAGGAATAAAAAGCATGAGAGACAAGAGACACAGAGTTTCCATGGGGAAAACCCTAAGGTGAAAAACCCCACAACTTCCTCAGAGATAGAGAGAGCAATGGCTCAACCAAAGTACAACCAAAATACACTTGAGATAGTCTCCTAGTAGTAGATGATCCTCCTCCTCACTAGTGCGCCACTTTCTAAGTGAGAGAAGTGTGTGTTTCCGAATGATCCAAATAGAGATCTCCCGATCTCTATTTATACTTAACCTGTTTGCCTAGTTACACTATGGGGCCGACTTGTCTATCTAGATACATCCATAATATAATATATATTTCAGGGACGACCCCACACATGGTGGTCTAATAACCCATCGGCAAGTACACACACTTGTGACACTTGTCAATCCACATGACGAATCTTCCTTATAGAGGAATAACACATCTCTAATAAGGGTACAATAAATATATATGAAATACATTCCGAAGTTACATATACATCAACACTCCCTCTTAACTAGGAAGGTGTTTCTCGACACAGATCTGCTAGACAAGTCTTCTTCTCGGGTTCATCGTCATCGTCACTGTTGCTTCTATCTCAACCAATCTCTGACTCTACTCGTCATAGGAAGTTCTATAGAGCCAGTCTTTTTTCATATTGGATGTAGGCCCACCACTTGTAGGTCTTCGTCATCACTGGCCATATTGTGGAATCCTCAGGACTTATTACGTGTGTCGCAAAACCTCGAAAGAGCATCCCAGGCTGTTACGAGCACACGGCTCTACCTATAGGATCTCCTAGGGCCATATTATATGTAACCTCACCACAAAACCACGCAAGAGCATCTCAGGCTGTTATGAGCACACAAATCTACCTATAGGATCTCCCAGGGACAGATTATATGTGGTCACCACAAAACCTCGTAAGAGAATCCCAGGTTGTTACGAGCACACAGCTCTACCTATAAGATCTCCCAGGGATAGATTATATGTGGTCATGGCAAAACTTCGCAAGAGCATCCCAGGACTTATTACGGGCACACAGCCCAACCTATCGGATCTCCCAGGGACATATTATATGCCATAGGACAAAACCTCGAAAGAGCATCTGCCAAATATCCCAGGGCCAGATTATATGCCATAGGCAAAACCTCAAAAGACTATCTGTAGATCTCTTAGGGCCAAATTATATGTCCTCCCAGAGCAAAACCTCAAAAGAGCATTTTCCAGATATCCCAGGGCCAAATTATATTCCATAGGAAAAACCTCGAAAGACTGTCTGCAAATCTCCCAGGGCCAAACTATATGCTCATCTGCACAACCTGATCCACGGCCATAGAGTATCAAACTGATACTCACCATACATCATATTGATGTACACATGATCATCATGATCATCATCACTACAACATCCTGTTGCATGTCATCTGGAGCAACATCCTGAAGCTCGTCATCCATGATCATCCTGATCATATAATGCATCTACCTGATGCATACCAAGTATCTACCTGATACATATCATCATACATGATCCACCTGATCATACAATGTATCCACCTAATACAAATACAAATACATGATGCATACCAAGTATCTACCTGATGCATACCAAGTATCTACATGATACATATCACCATACATGATCCACCTGATCATACAATGTATCCACCTGATACATATACAGATACATGGTCCAAGCATCCAACATGATGCATATACAAAATACATACAAATGATCCTACTGATCATATCCAACATCCAACATGATGCGTACATACATATATAAATGATCCAACTGATCATAGAAAGCAGAAACCAGAACATCATCCTAATGCTCATCATCCAGCGCTTACATCCACAGCCATGTGAAGGATCCTCCTTCCAATATGCTTGGAATGGCTTCAGAAAATGTGTCCATCACTTCTTCCTTGAAGTGTCATCGATCTGAAGAATGCCAAGCCTCTCCCTGAAGTACTCAAACTTCACCCTGGCTAGTGGCTTCGTCAGTACATCTGCAATCTGCTCGTCCGTCACAACGTACAGGAGCTTCACATCTCCTCTCTGCACCATATCCCTGATATAGTGATATTTGATCTCTATGTGTTTCAACCTGTCATGAAACACTGGGTTCTTGGACATCTTCACACAACTCTGGTTATCACAAAAGATACCAGTAGTATCCAACGGGAGATCAAATAACTCAGACAGTAGCTTCCGTAGCCATACTGCCTCACAACTAGCTGAACAAGCTGCAACATACTCTGCCTCAGTTGTACTCAGTGCTACGCAGGACTACTTCCTGCTAAACCAAGAGATCACACCTGATCCCATACTGAAGCAGCACCCAGATGTGCTCTTCCTATCTGCAGCACTGCCAGCCCAATCTGAATCAACATAACCCTGCAGGTTAAACTTTTGATTCACTTCATACTTGAGCCCATAATCCACTGTACCCTTCAGGTACCTCAGAACATGCTTTACAGCAACCAGGTGAACACTCCTTAGATCTGTCAGGAACTGACTCAATGTGTTCACAGCAAAGCAAATATCTGGTCTCATGTTCGTCAGGTACATCAAGGACCCAATCATCTGACGATACATAGAGACATCAACCGGCTCAAATGAAGTATCACATAGAAGCTTCAGATTCGATGCCATAGGTGTGGCCATGGCCTTGCAATCCATCATCCCGAATCTCTTCAGGATATCTACTGTGTGCTTCCCTTGACCAAGGAAGATCCCACCTGCACTCTGCCACACCTCCATACCTAGGAAATAGTGCATCATTCCCAAATCTTTCATATCGAACTTAGCAGCAAGCTTTCTCTTTGTATTTGCAATCAATTTGTCATCTCTTGTTAAAAATAGGTCATCTACGTACAGAAGTAGAATCACAGGATTCCCTTCCTTAACCTTGTAGTAAAGGTTGGAATCCGCTTTACTCTTGGTAAATCCCAAACTAGATAGGAAACTGTCCATCCTACCATACCAAGTTCTGGGAGCTTGCTTCAAGCCATACAAGGCTTTCTTCAATCTACACACATATGACTCCCTGTCATGTATTTCAAAACCAAGTGGCTGCTCCACATATACTTCCTCTTCAAATACACCATTCAAGAAAGCAATCTTGACATCCATCTGGTGTATTTTCCATTTCATCGCTGCAGCCAGGGCAAGTACTGTTCTGATGGAAGTATGTTAATTTTTCTGAATTTACTTCAATTTGATCTAGGATCTTAACTGAGAGAACAACATGTACAGCATATCTACAGCATATCAATCATGGAGACAATAATGCAAGCACACAAGAGACACAAAGATTTACTTGGGGAAAACCATAAAGGTGAAAAACCCCAATAACTTCCCCAGAGATAGATAGAGCAATGATACAACCAACCAAGAGAGATAGCCATAACCTAGCAGCAGATCCTCCTCCTCCATAAGTGCGCCACTCCTCCTTGAGTGCATGTGTGAGAAGTGAGTGAGTAAATAGAGTGCCTCCCGCACTCTATTTATACTTGACTTGACTTGCCTTTTTACCTAACTCATGTAGGCTCGAACTTTACCACATAACATAATGCTGAGTGGGCCGACCCCCAATAGGGTGGTCTAATAACCCTTTGACCCACATGGCCGACCCCCAATAGGGTGGTCTAATAACCCATCAAGTATAAGTTACGACACTTACAATATAAATGACGACACTTCCTTATAGAGGAATAATACCATCTCTATAGGAATTCAATATACATATATGTGAAATACATTCCGAAGTTACATATACATCAACAAAGTATACCTGGCTACAAGTGAAAAAGTTTCTTCATAATCTATTCCCTCTTTCTGAGAGAAGCCATGAGCTACAAATCTTGCCTTGTATTTCTCTACATTGCCATCTACAGCATGCTTGATTTTGTAGATCCATTTGGAAGTCACAACAGACTTCTCTTTAGGTCTTGGGACAACATCCCAAACATCACTCTTCATTATTGATTGGTATTCCTCAACCATGGCATCCTTCCATTCTTTCTTTTCCGTTGCTTTTTCATAACTAGAAGGTTCTTTGTTCATAATGTCACAAAGTAAAGCAACATAGCTGGTATGTGATCTGGTTCTCTTCTTTGCTATGTGTTCTTCTTCTGGAATGCCAAATATTTTTGCATCTTGAATGAGCTCTCTATCCCATGCAGGGTTCCTCTTGTGAGAGTTATCCTCATGGGGTGGATCTACAGATTCTTGCGGATCTTCAAACTCACGAACAAATTCTAGAATTGCTTCAGTCATGGTAGTGTCTTGAAATCTAGTTTCCTTAGGTTCTTCATAAACTTCGATAGGTGCCTTCCTTGATTTGATGAATGCTGAGTTTTCATCAAATGTTACATCCCTACTAACATCAATCTTCTTGAACCCTGGAAAGTATATTCTGTAAGCCTTCAAGCTTTCACTATAACCCACAAAGATACCCTTCTTTCCTGAAGGATCTAGTTTGGTCCTCTTTTCCTTTGGGACATGAGTGTATACTGGACAACCAAATATTCTGAGATGGCTGACTTCAGGTTTCTTACCAGAAAATACCTCTTCTGGTGTCTTGTTGTCCAATATCTTGTGGGGTGTTCTGTTCTGCACATATACAGTTGTTCTAGCTGCTTCTGCCCATAGATGCATAGGTAGATCCTGGTCATGCAGCATTACCCTTGCTACTTCCATGATTGTTCTGTTATTCCTTTCTGCAACTCCATTCTGTTGAGGATTATAAGGAGCATTCAACTCCCTCTTAATCCTTGAATCACTGCAAAGCTTCTTGAAGTCACCTGAGGTGAATTCTCCACCATTGTCGAATCTGAATTTTTTGATCTTCTTGTCAGTTTGATTCTCCATCAAGGTTTTGAATTCCTTGAACTTATCAAAGACTTCATCTTTGTTCTTCAAGAATTATACCCAAGTCTTCCTGGAGAAGTCATCAAAAAATGAGACATAGTAAACATACCCACTGAGAGAACTACATGACATAGGACCACATACATCTGAGTGGATGATTTCCAGAATATCTTTTGCCTTGCTTTCACTGCTTGGGAAAGCCTTCTTAATGTTCTTACCTTTTGCACATCTTTTGCAAACACCTTCATGTTTGGTCTTGATTTCAGGAAGACCCTCTACATCCTTGCTTGCAATTGGAAGTGCCCTATAGTGCATATGAGCAAGTCTTCTATGCCAAAGTTCACTTGGCTCCATGGATTCATGCACCATGGAATGTTCAGGTTGTCCCTTCAATTTATACAAACCTCCCTCTTGCTCTCCAATCACTACTGCATCATCCATGGTCTTTCCCTTTGGCCACATTAGGACTTGGCCATCCACAAATGCAACCCTCATACCTTTTGCATCTAATGCAGAGATGGAGAGTAAGTTCTCCTTGAGCCCAGGTACATAAAGAACTTCTTTCATCTTCAAAGATTTTCCAGAATCTAGGTTGTAGGAGGCTTCACCACTTCCTTTGATTGGGTATTGATAATCATCCCCAAGTTTCACCTTATGGGGTGATTCATGTTCAGATAGATTCACAAAAGATTCCTTAAACCCAGTCATGTGTTTGGAAGCCCCACTATCAATCAACCAATCATTACAACCATGGGAGATAGCACCTGTGAGAGCAGAGATTAGAACATACTCTTCTTCACTTGATGAGTCATCATCACTATCATCACTTTCTGCCCTAGCCTTCTTCTTTGGAGGTTCATCATCTTCGGCAGCATGAGCATAAAACTTTCTTTTGCTGGAGTTGTTGTTATTATCCCTTTTGTTCTTGGGACAATCTGAGGCAAAGTGACCCTTCTCATTGCATGTGAAGCATCTTAGATCCTTCTTATTCTTTTGATAGGATCTCTTGTAGCGAGAGTGCTCCTTCTTGGGATTGCTTCTTTTGGTGTGAGCTACGAGAGCTTGATCTTCACCTCCCATCTTTTCCTCACGAGCTATAAGTCTAGCTTCTTCTTGAGAGCATTCCTCCCATAGTTTGTTGAAGGAGATCAATTTCTTTCTTGCATAGATTCCTTGAATAAAGGAGTCCCATGACCTAGGTAGGCCATTCAGAGTGATCATAAAAACTTCACCATTGTCCACTACTTCATCCACAGCTTCAAGTTGCTCCTTGATCTGAGAGACCTTGGAGAAGTAAGATTGAATGGTTTCTCCATTCAACATCTTGACCCCTTTCAATTGATTCCGCAGAGTCATCTTCCGATTTATGTTCTTCCCTTCAAATAGCTTGGTCAAAGAGTCAAACATCTCCTTGGGTGTCTTTAGAGAAGACACATGGGGTATGAGATGGTCTTTGTTAGAATCGGCAATGATTCTCTTTGCCTTGACCAAGTTCGTCTTATACAATACCTTAGCCTCTTCATCCTCTGGGATAGGGATGTCTTCTTTTATATATGAGTCCAACTCATTCTCTTCTAGGATTAACCCAATCCTATACGTCCAAGCTCGGAAGTTATCATCCCCTTCAAGCTTATCCTCAAGCTTGGTGTGGTGAGACATCTTAAAGTGTACTTCAAATGGAAATAGAAAAGATTTAGGTCTTACCACTTGAAATGCTGAAAACTGGATCTGGTCTCGGATTAGGGTTTGTCAGAAAAACCCTAAAAATTCAAAATGTGAATTTCAACTTTCTGAAAGGATAGAAAGATGCGCCTTGAAGAGCTGATCAACCTGGTGCATTCAGAATTTGAGATCAGCAAAGATTTACCCTTCAGATTTGTCTTTTTGTCCTCCTGGGTTCACTAAGGAGAGCCATAAATTAGGGTTTGAGTTTCTCGGAGATCTACCCAGCCAAAAATCTCGATCCAAAGCTCTAAACTTCTATTTTTGCAAGGAGCTTCCAGCTATGTCTTTAGATTCCAGAAATTTCTATTTTTGTGGAAACCCTAAGTTTTAGGGCCAAATCTGAAAATGCTCAGAATTGAATTCTGATTGGACAGATAGATTCTCCTTGATGAGTAGAGTCAATCTACTATACTGCTTTTCCAAAATCTGTGGAGAGAAACCCAATAAACAAGAAAATCAAGTTTCCATCACTGCAAATTGTCTTCTTCTCAGGTTAGCTCTGATACCATGTTAAATTTTGAGTATTAATTCACAATACTCTAGGATCTTCACTGAGAGAATAACATATACAGTATATCAATGCATAACAATCACAATAAGCATGACAAGCATCACAAGAATCAAAAGCATGAGAGACAAGAGACACAGAGTTTCTGTGGGGAAAACCCTAAGGTGAAAAACCCCACAACTTCCTCAGAGATAGAAAGAGCAATGGCTCAACCAAAGTACAACCAAAATACACTTGATATAGTCTCCTAGTAGCAGATGATCCTCCTCCTCACTAGTGCGCCACTTTCTGAGTGAGAGAAGTGTGTGTTTCCGAATGATCCAAATAGAGATCTCCCGAACTCTATTTATACTTAACCTGTTTTCCCAGTTACACTATGGGGCCGACTTGTCCATCTAGATACATCCATAATATAATATATATTTCAGGGCCGACCCCACACATTGTGTTCTAATAACCCATCGGAAAGTACACACACTTGCGACACTTGTCAATCCACATGACGACACTTCCTTATAGAGGAATATCACATCTCTAATAAGGGTACAATAAATATATATGAAATACATAGATGAAATACATTCCGAAGTTACATATACATCAACAACCAAAGATCACCCCGTACAATCAATCTAAAATAAACTAAGTGAGGAAAGAGGGAAAACCCAGTGGGAAGAAAGCCCTCCCTCAAAATAGACTGAAATCATGACGTACCTTTGAAAGAGGCAAGTGACATTCTATAGGAAGGGTTGATCGATCCAAGATGAACCAAAAATGTGAGAAGGATGAGTCCCTCAATCATGAAAATCTGAACTGGTTCTCCATCGATCAGCTGGAACACCAGAAGATGTGAAAGCAGTGGCTTCCCTTTTTGGAAGAGGAGGAAAGTCAGTTGAGAGATCATAAGGAAATGAAACTTCCATTTCTTCATCTTTAGCATTTGTTAGATCTTCAGGTTCTTGTGGGTCTGGATCCAACATTTTCTCCTCATCACAATCTTCTTCCGAATCTAATTTGCTATATGTTGAGGAATCTCTCTCTCGAAAATCACCAACACTTTCAAGATCTGAATCTAAAACCTCATGAGGATAAGCAAGAAAAAATGGCTCAACATCACATACAAACTCTGAGTTTGAATTTTCATGAAGAGAAACATGTGAAGCTGATGTCTCATACTTAGAATCTGAACTGACACATGATGGATATTTTTTCTCTCGAAACTCATCACCATTCTCAACCTCTGAATCCAAAGGCTCATTTGAAGAAGTAGATGAAACTGACTCATCATCGCTCCCAACCTCTGAGTATGAAGAAGTGGAAACATAATCAAACATGTAACCATCATGAACCTGCTTTTGAAGAAGCATGTAAATCTCTGATATCTCTCTTGAGTTGTTTCTGATGAGATACTTTCCAAAAGAACCAGAACCAGACAAAGATGGAAGATCACTAGTGAATGTAGTGTTGATGGCCCCTTTTTCCATGGGTTTGGAATCAATAGGTGCCAGATCTTCAGGTTCTTGTGGATTTGGATCTGGCATTCGTACTTCTTTAAGAGTCTTCTTTTTCTCAGTATTCTTAGATCTATTTTTTCCTTTCACGCAACCTTTGCATGTGCCATGAGCAATCTGGCTATCTTCATGAGTGTGAGAGCGAAGAGCAGATTCGTTTGAGAGAGGTAAGAAGTGAGAAAATTCATAGAGCTTGGACTCATGATTTGCAATACCTTTTGAAATGATTTCCCCTGAGACCATGGCATGTACTTCGACTTCATTTGGATAGAAGATTACTCTCTTGGGCTTTCCAACATAAGTCATTTTATATATAGAGAGTAAATTTGTTGCAAGAGAAGGAACATAAAGCACATTAGAAAAATGTCCAGAGTCAAGATCAATTCTTCCAATACCTTGAGAAGGAATTTCTAAATCATTTCCCAATCTGATGGAAGGGCCTTTTGAGCTCTCGAACTTGGAGAAGAGACCTTTGGAGGAAGACATGTGTCTTGTGGCTCCTGAATCTATAATAAAAGAAGAATCTGATGATGCACTTTCCATGAGAGCATGACATCTTTCTTTACCTTCAGATCTAGAAGATTCTGGATCAGGGTCTTTCTTCCTTGTACATACAGGAACATGGATATTGTTCTTCTCGAGTATTTGAGCCATCAAATCTATTGCCTTCTTCATACAAGCACTCTCAGGATGAATTCCTTTAAGACAATAGTTGCAATTTGGTTTTCTCTTGTGAGAATGCTTGGTCTTCCTAGGGTTTGAAACCCATCTGACTGATCTGAACAGTTTGTAGGCCTTGTATTCTTAAATTTCTTTCCATAAATCTTTTTCTTTCCTATATCATTCGCTCTCTCTGCAACTGTAAGGGCTTAATCCAATTTGGGTATGATCATTCCCATTGAAATCAACTCTCTTCCTCTTGGGTAAGAGATTGTGTGAAATCATCAAATGAGGGAAACTTCCATTTTGGAATGGACAACCTAGCTGACTGGAAAGTAGAGACAAAAACTGAGAAATTTGCCCCCAACTTTGAGAGAATGGTAAGTATAAGCTGCTTATCTTCCTTCACTATCTCATATATTTTCAACTGTGATATCAAGGTTTTGAACTTGGTGAGAAAGGCATTGATAGAATCGAAGCTGCTAGGACTCATACATATGAGCTCATTCTCCAATTTGTGTGCCATTATATCATCCTTTGGCCCAAAGTGAGATTCGAGCTTGTCCCACACCTCATTCAGAGATGTAAGATCAATTACATGAAAGTGTAGTTCATCAGAAATTGAGAGAAGGAGGAGACCAATTGCTTCATCAAGCCGATCCAAGTACTTGGACTTTTCAACTACACTGGTTGGTTCTACCATCGTTCTGTTGAGTATTTTGGAGAAGCTCTTGGATCTCATGAAGACAGCCATCTTGGCTTTCCACTCAACATAGTTGGAAGATGTAAGCTTTAGATCCATCTGAATAGAGAAATTCGAATAGTTGAAGAAGATTCTGAATGGGTGAATAAACCTGCAAAACAATAAAAGATATGCTGATGGAGAA
Organism: Larix kaempferi; assembly: GCA_027924585.1. NCBI lineage: Eukaryota > Viridiplantae > Streptophyta > Pinopsida > Pinales > Pinaceae > Larix > Larix kaempferi. The sequence continues at coordinate 4,786,807 of BSBM01001130.1, read as the reverse complement.
TGCTACACTTCGACTGAACACTACCTTAAGGACACTTGGCACATGAACTAAGTCCTTCACACCTAGCTAGACCTCACTGGATTTCTCCAATGAAATCAATTAATGGCACCAGGATTTATTGTGGAAACTCAGAGGCTTCTGGTGCACAAGTGAAAGATAACTGCTCAAAGAAATGTTGTTGTTGCAACTGCTGCAATTCGAATAGCTGCTTCCTGCTCTGATACCATGTAATAATATGAAGGATTTGATAGTTGTAGTAACTCACAATCAAACTCACAAATATGTTGCAAAGAAGAAGAGAAGGAGACACTCAATGATCACTCATAAACATAGTAGAATAGAACATAATCTCAGTATTATACAATGAATAGGAATGTAAGTGAATGAGTACAATAGAATAATAAGGTACATAATATAGGATTCGAATAGGCCAAGTAGGGCATTCGAATTCCTAACTCAGAGTGTGGCTTGAATGATAGTGGAGTCATCATCCAGTTAATGTATCAGTCATCAGAGGTAACAGTCAGTCAGCTAAGTCTAACTGAGTGAAGTAAGTACTAACTGAATGAAGGAGGCTCAGTGGAGGAGTCTAACTGAGTGAGGTAGGAATGAAATGAATGAAGGAGGCTCAGTGGAGGGCACATGAGGAGCTAACTGGAGTCAGAATGGGCAGACTAGTCTCACTGGAGGTCCATCGGAGTGAAACAGTCAGTGGGGGAGTCAATCTAGCCTCAAATCAAGGAATAACTGAGAGATAACTGACTGGTAGGTGAGAAAGGTGCCTAACTGGATGTGGTAGGTGATAAAGGCACACTAGCCATGCAAAAGACTGGAGAAGGGCGCCTTTGGTAGCTGGGAGGCCCCCTAGGGATTGTATACAAGCTGTGGAGAGATAGAACCAATCTCTAAGAGATGGGAGGTCCACCATGATGATGACTAGATGCATGCAGTGGCATGAAAATGCATGAAGCATGTAGTTTTGCATGCAGGTAAAGAATATCTAGAAGTAATCTCTAGGTGCTGGGGAGACCACCATGATGATGACTGGATGCATGCAAGTGCATGCAACATACAGATCTGCACGCAAGCATGCAAAATACAAAATTATGGGGAGAATATTCCAACATGGACTACCATGAGGAAGGTCCCCAAACACCTTCTTATGCTTTTGGATCAATTTTTGAATGTCTTCTGGATATTGGGATACTTCCAAAGAGGTACCCTTAGTGGTGATTAGGCATTCTGCAACCCACTCAATGTCTCCATGCCTTAGTAGGGATCTCATACTATGTGCACTCACCACTTGTTTTGGGTAGGTGTTGATCCCTCTCAAGACTACCTCCTTTTCATCTTCTCATTTGAAGGCCATCTTAGTGAGTGCTTCCCAATGGAATACAACCATTGTAATCCCAAAACCATGTTAGTATAAGCCACATTCACAACATAAAATCTATCAGTAATGGTGTGATATCCTATAGTAATTTTCAATTTAGGAATCCATATAGAATAATCCATAGAATGATTACCTAGAATAATGACAGTGAAGCCTCCAAATTTTCCAGTAAGTAGCTTCCTTCTTTTGAACAAAGTTTAATCAATGAAGTTATGTGTTTCTCCTCCATCCACTAACACGGTTACTGATTGTCCTTGGACCACTCCTTTGAATATGAGTGTATGGAAGCGAGGTACTCCTGAAAGTAGTACTGCAATATTGCCTCAGGGGTAGGTTCTTATTTTAAAGTCTCATAGGATATTTAAACATCTACTGGGCATCTTCTTCTTCCTCCTCAACTTTTCTCTTTGAGTAAACTTCAATGTAGTGTGCTTTCCCTTTAACACATCTATTTCCTGGAACCCATGGCTCCTGATAGGTGAAACAAAAATTCCTTCTTCTCAATTCATCTCTATCTTTGGAGTAATTTAATTCTTGAAATTTCTAGAAGGACCTTTCATTGGTGGCCTTTGATTCTTGAATTGAGCAGGAGCAACATTTCTAGGAGGAAATCTGGTCCTCAAAATAGAGTCTTGCAAATCTCTTATTCTACTCAATGCATCTTGCAAAGTAAAGGGTCTGTAGGTCTTCACCAAACCTTTCAAAGGTTTTGTCATCCTTCAATAAAAAACATAATAATTATAGATTCTGAGATATCAGTAACCAGCACATCTAATTTTTGAAACTCATAGATGTAGGATTTTGGAGTCCCAGTGTGCTTCACATGCGCTAGTTCTCTGAAGGTGATCTCATGAAATCTTCTCTCGAATATTTCAGCCAATCTTCTTGTGAAATATTCATAAGTAGTCACTTCATCATGCCCAAGTGTTTTCAGGCCATGAAATCACTAATAATTGGCTTCACCATCTAAGTGTAGAGTATCCATATTGATGACATCTCTCTCATCCGTTGGATTCAACTGAAAATATGTTTCAAGCTTCTGAATCCAAGAGTTAGCAGTGCACTTTTGTGATCCATCAAAGTAAGGAAAATAAATATTACCAATAACATTTCTTAAATCATAGTTATGATTTGGAATCCATGAGATTCCTCTTGATTTGGTCTTGTATTGAAGATCACAAAAATATTTGAATGGTAAATCCCTTATGCACTCTTCATTCAGTGTGAGGTACTCAGCATATTTGTTTTCCCATGAAGCAAGACCTTCAATTCGAACCTCGGGTTCCTCTAATTGTTCTTCATTAAAATTGGGCATAGTAGGCCTGGAGTGAGGCTGAGATTCCATATTGAATTCAACAGGGTGATTGGGAGGCCCATTTATTGAGAAAATAGAGCCACCATTGATCTTCCTTTCGCCATGTGGGGTACCATTGCTGCTCCCCTCTCTATTCTTGCTTCCTAGTTGTTGAGCTAAGAACACTCTTGTTTATTTTCTAGATTAAACAATATTGTGGGATATTTATTGTAACCATTTCATAATTATTTACACAAATATTTTGAACTCATATTTTTCTTCAGTGTGAGACATATCTGACTCCCCTTGTAACTTGCCTTTAGTAGAATTGATTTCTTCACTCTCTTCTTCCTCTGCCAGAGGATCTTTCTTCTTGGAATATGAATATATTTTGGAACTCATAGAAGGATTTCAAGAGCAGGTTTAGAAGACCCTGCTCTAATATCACTATAATGTACCAACCGATATTGGTGATACACTAACTAGCTCCCTTGGAAGACTCAATGAAAAACAATGGATTAAGTGGGCTAGTTTTACTGTAGGTAGGAAAAATCAAGTATTATTGATAGAAGGATGACTATGCTATCTAATAATACCTTTTCAAAAAGTACTGGGACCATTGATGTTTCAAAATCATCAAGTCTTAAATCTACTTCAATGCTCCTGCGAACCCCAGCATATGCAAACTAGTACTTCAACTATGCATTGACTAGAAGCTAATGGTGAAGGATTATAAATCATGGAGGATAAATAAATAAAATAAAATTCAATGGATAGTCTTTGTTCACTCCATCAATTTTTGTAAGGTTATGAGTAAGTCTCACAATTATACAAGGAAAATTGCCTTCTAGAATTGCACCACTGGGCCAATTTCAGGACTTCCAAAACAGTCAGGAAGGCTCAAAAATTTATGATATCAGGATTGGGTTGATTCATATAGCATATTAAATAAAATCATAAAAATAAATAATATCATTTGGATCAATACTCATTCATTTATCAAATACATTCTGGAAACTAGCTCAAAATCTATGCAAATCTAGTAGGAGTGTGGAAAACTCAAAATAATTCATACTTATGCATTATAAAATTTAATGAATGATATCATGGGAGAAACATAAAAAAAAAAAAATCATATTATATCCAAGAGGATTCTAAAAAAAATCCAAATATTTAATCCTTTTCAATACAATAGACTAGCACTGGAAATCACTGGAAAAATTGAGAATTCGAACCATAGACTTCATGACACTTTCTTTGAAATTCAAACCAGACTTGAATCAGCTACAATACCTACAATAAAATCATTGACAATAGATTAATTCCATCATCCTCTCACAGGAAGAAGGGGCACATATCCCAGAGTGGACTAGGGGCACATCTCCCAACTTGGACTAGGGGCACATCTCCCAAGTCTCTGAGGCACAAATGCACTGACTCCAATACTCAAAATGACAAAATATGTGAAGGTGGTGTGCCCTCCTTATTTTATATATGGAGGATGACTTGAGGAAAAATTCATCTAAGCTAATGCCCCCTCATGAGTGGATAAGGAAATATTGCTTTCACCTTTTTTCCTTTTTTCCTTTTACCTTTTATGCTTTATTTAGATTTTCTATCCTTCTTTGCTTTTTACTATTTTTTCTTGCTTTTTTCCTTATCCTGCTTTTATGCCTTATCCTGCTTTTCTGATTTTATCCTTCTTTCTGCTTTTGTGCTGCTTTTCCTAAGATTTTGCAGCTTTTATAATTTATACCATATTTCTTTCTTTTTTCCTAATTTTCTAACTTTGGATGCTTTCTCCTAACTTCTTATGCAAGTCATATCCCAAGTCAACCTTATCCACTAAGGCGCACTTGTGGAGCCTTGTCCTCTTTTATTCAAAATAAAATTACTTAATTCATGAAAAATAATTATTCTCATCATGTGGATAATAAACTTTAGGAAAAAATTAAATCACACTCCTAATTAATTAAATGCATGAAATTCAAAATTAACCCCAAGTAATTGAATTTGTATCCTCAACCAAGGGATTGGTTGGATTAGGAATTTGATCCAGTAATCACTGTTGAGGGGAGATGACATTTAACTTGGAAACCAAAACGGGAGAAAACCACGGAATTCTTTTCTTATATAATAACACAATTATATTCATAGGAAGCACCAACTTCCAAGATTATCCAACGCTAACTAGAAGGAGGCGCCAACCCCTTGGTTTACAAGCACCAACCTAAAGGAAGCTCCAACTCCTTGATTCACCAACACCGACTAGAAGGAGGCTCCAACCCCCTGATTTTTAGGCTCCAACCTGAAGGATACTTGATCTCCTATCCTTGTCTCATCCTACCACCCTGATATGAATAATAAGATCAATCTGCTACTGTCACCGTATCACTGTCACAACCTGTACCTTTATCACTTTCTCTGTCAATATGTACCTATATCACTTCCTTGGTCAACTTGTACCTATATCATTGTCTATGTCAACTTGTATCACTACATCACTACCTCTATCAACCTGTCACAATCACTATGTAGGTAACAATGCCGCAATCATTGTCTCCGCAACTTGTATCTCTATATCTATCAACATATACATGTATATCTATCTCTGTACCTATATCATTGTCCCTGTCACAATCACTATATCTCTATTTCAATGCCACAATAATTGACTCTGGCACACTGCCACTATAAATTTCTCAATTCCAAAATCAGTGTCACATTGTCCCTGTCATTATCACACTATCAATGTCATGCTGTCTCTATATCTGACACATTATATCAACCTGTACATACCTCAAATCTATACCCATAAACAACCATCCATCTATTTCATTTGCATCCTCAACTTTTACATCATAGACATTTTCAAAACATTGAACATTCCAAGATATGATCCATATGCCAAAACATAACTATGGACTATGACAAGATAACCACTATGATCTATGCCAAGACCATCATACAATATTCATAATAATCATCGATATCTATATCAAAATCATCATAAAACATGCCAAGATAATCATAAATATATGTTCCAAGATAATATAAATATCTATCCCCATATAACATCAAGATCAAGATCAAAGATGAACTCTATCCATGAGATACATGTGCCATCACAAGAGAAACCCACAAGCATGAACCATACCTTTGCCAAGATAACAATATGAAGAAATAATAGACAAACCAATAGGAAATCTAGATCATGTCAACACATATCCCTTGCAATAAGTTTTCCAATGAGCCAATAATTTTTTAATTATGATTCCGAACAAGAAAGTTATGCGAGTTTTCATGAATCTCCTCAATCCTCAAAGATACCCAAAAATTTCTCCTCTACAAAGTTTCACACTTTTCTCCAAGAGGTGTGCAATATCAAAGAGAGACTTGATAAATGATCAAATGAAATCTTTGATCTTCTATTTATACACTTCATCATGCCTTATAGCTTCTTTTATGGTTTCCTTAAACTCATCCTTAATTTTTGGATCTCCATATTTTAAGAGGTTCTTAAGGGTTAGTACCCCACTTCAAGGATCCATCATGACACTTCATTCCAAAACTTCAAGATCGCTCCATTTCTTCTCAAAGGGCCCTTAGGTATTTTCCACATCATCATACTTGGTGGATACACCATTGTTTCTTGCGTGGATCATTTCCACTTCATGTGGTCCAATGGGACAACGTACCACAACTTTCAGTGTCATGTGGACCAAACATCATTATTTTAGGGATACTTCATGCTTCACAACAATTTTCTTCAGACCAACTTTGGGGACTCTTTAGATCCTTTTCCACCATGGGTCATGTAATCCCAAACTCATGGGAAAGTGGACCAAATACCATTGTTTCGAGGTTTCTTCACCTTTTATTTCAACATTGTCTTGTGAACCAATAAATATTATTTCAGGAGCTACTTCTCATGGTCATATGGACCAATCCTTCTAGTTATGTGGACCCAACACCACTACTTTCAAGGTTATGTAGACCCATCATCATGATTTTGGGATATCTTTCACACTTCATCCCAATATGTTTTGCACCAACCTTAGGCTCTCTAGAGCCTTCTCCAACATGGGTTATGTGACTCCAACCACATGGTATGTGGACCCAACACCACTATTTTAGGAATTTCTTCAATTTATTACCGACATTTCTTAGGGACACCTTTAGGGACTTCCTTACACTTCTTATCATCATGGTCATGTGACCCACCATAATGATCATCTAACCCATCATCATGGTCATGTGACCCAACATCATTTTTTTAGGAAATTCTTCACACTTCTTCGAGATATTCTAGGGAAACCTTTACACTCCACGTCATCATGATCATTAGGGGATTCTCTAGGGTCTTTGTAACACTTGTGTAAAACTCAAAGTGTCTTCTTTTGAGGGCCATGCGCAACCGCTACGCCATAAGGGGATCTCTTTGTAGTTATATACACTTGTGACAAGGCTTCTTCTTCAAGGGATTCCTTGGTATCATTAGGGTCTTCTCTAGGGGATTCAAGGCTTCATCAAACATTCCCAAACAATATATATCTACTACAACCACATCATCATTATCACCTTTACACCATTGGAAACACCACATATCTCTTCATCATTTTGACACCAATGACAACTTCTTCCAATAGTAGACACAACAACATTCATAGCATATACATAATCACGCACAAGGATCATATTGAAGTCAAATGGGCCCTCCATAATCCATAAAATTAAGTGAGACAATGTTTCCACCTAGTGTAATAGGAAATTGAGGAAGAAACCCCAAAGGTTCACTAGGTATTCTATCAAAATCCATCAGCTGACTGAAAACTGACACAAGGTTGGGAGAACCCACACCTATCCAAGCATATCCGGATAAAATACTAACAGAGGCTCCTTCATCTACAATACATCGAAAAATTGTTTGGTGTTTCACTTGAATCCTTACTATGGAAGGGTGCGGGATAAATAAGGCCTGGCCCAATTAGACTATTCCAATATAAGGAAGAAATCCTAAATCTTTGCGAGGGCTCATTCAAAGTGAACAGAGTGTCCCCTTGTCCAAATAGTTCTAAACTAATAGTGAAGAAAACCTGAGAGGTAGCCACATCATTCTCCAAAGGGAGAGTGGGGTCGAATGAAGATTGCATCAATTCGACCACTTGAATCTTGTGACTCTCAAAGGGAAGAGTGGGATCAACCAAATATTGCATCAGTTCAACCACTCTATCAACCAAATGTTGAATGAGCTATTGGAAAACTATAGGTTTCTCAAGAGAAAAATATCACTTAGATAGGGACCACATCATTTGTACCTCTATAATATTGGGGCACAAGTGAGTAAGGTGATATCCATTGCAAATATTACAAGGGATATTAGGCTTATGCCCTATTAGTCTATGTTTCTCAACAATATCAATACTCCTAGCGTGACTTGTAGTGGTTGGTTTTTTTCCCCCAACATGACTTATAGCGGTTGATTGCTTGGCCCCATGACTTTCAACAGTTGATTGTTTGTCTCTAGTATGACTTGTAGTGACTGGTGACTTTCCCCTACCATGAATTGCATTGGTTGGGGAATTGACCCTTGCATGAATTTTAGTGGTTGATGGAAATCCCCCTTGCCTTCGCATCTTTTTCTTATTCTTCCACCTTTTATTCCTTTTAGATTGTTGGTTACTGGTATCTATACTTCACCACATGAGGTATATGAGGAGGAAAAAATATCACTGCCGAAGAAGGAAAAGGGTTTTGATGCTCTTGACATATAGTGTCGCTTGAAAAGCATCATAATCATTCAATACATTCAAATTGGAAAACAACTAAACTGGTAACCCCAGGGTGAGTCCAGGATGATTCAAGGTGGCCATCAAGGGAGCACCAACATCTCCAATAAATGGAGAATCACAAGGATCCCCTTGCACAGAGGTTCCTTGGTTGGTCTCCTCAGGAACATCATCCATAATCTCCAATTCAAAATGAAAATCTCTAAGGCCTTCTAAGGGGTCAAAAAATTACAATCAGCACACACCTATAAAAGACTCTATAGGACACAACCAAGCAAACCTAGTCTCCCATAAATCTAACCAAGTTGGAATCCCTGATTTCAATCAATAAATATCCAAACATGGTCCTTTCGAAGGTCAACTTGGGATAATTGGGGCCCAAGTCCAACCAATGAAAATGTGAGAGATAGTTACAATAACCCTCACGCAATATCACCCAAGGTGAAAATTCCCTCATTAGGACAAGAACCCTCCAAGGAAGTTGAGGTGGATTTTATTTGTCTATCTAGAGTACCACAATCACTTCCCACTTGCAGTCACTCGGGGGGGAACCTGGGAAAAGCCACTAAAGGTACCATTTCACAATTAGTAGCTGGGAAGAATAGTTGTGGGTCAAGCTCTTACATATGGGCAAGGAAATTAGGTCATAAGTCCTAGAGCCAAATTATCATTTGAGTTGGTGCCACCCTGAGGACCTTCCAATCCAACTAAACCCCCCAGACATACAAAATCCCACTAAATGCAATGGGATGGGATAATCTCTCACCTACACCTAGATTAACATTGTTCTTGACACACGTGTTAGATGCACTTTCCTAGCAAATACTTAATGCTACTAATGGATTTCAACACTCTCTAGTTAAATTCTAGTCTCATTTTACATGGCCTTGGATAGTTTACTCTCCAAACCTACAACCAAGGCCCTAGAAACTAGACTATTGTTGGTTTTGTAACAGATAAAAAAAAATCTAGTTCATTTTAGTCACATTGATTTTAAAGGTTGTTGTTTCTCATAGGGAAGTAGAAGAGAGAAAAAGATGATGTTCTCAACTGAAATAAATACCAAAGATACCACTTGCAAATGGAAATTACCACTTTAAACGTGAAAGAGATACTTGACCGTAAACAACTTATAACAAGAAAAATGACCAAGCAAAACCTTTCAAAACCTAAGCAAGATGCATCTTTTAAGGAAATTATTGTAACAAAAGAATCAATTCTATATTATCCTCATGAAAAGATCTAATGCACAACCATATGATATTTTTCATTTACATACAAACACTCCCAAAGGAATCAAGAGACCTAAAATATTCTTGTATGAACTAGAAAGACAAATGCAACTGAAAACTTACACCAAAATGAAAAACACATTCATTGGAATGATCCTAAAGAATTCAAATGCAAACCAAAGGCTCTACCTACAATGCAAGAGCACTATAACAAATGATGCAACTCAGTGTAATACTTTTACAACCAAGAAAATACTTTTGATTTCAAAAGCAAGCCCACACTACCAAAGACAAAAATGTTTTTGCAATTCATATTATTATTCTCTTGAAACCAAAAATTATTTTAAAATATAAGAAACCAAGTGATGCACCCACCTATTATGTAAGTACCCTCTTGCCAACTTTTGAAAAATCCAAAAAAAATCACAAAAACACCTATAGAAAATAAATTTCACCTTAAAAAATGGCATACACACTTTCATCAAAGGAAACACGTGTATGCCCTTGAGTATATGCACCTTGTACAAAGGAAACCCATGTATTCCCCTGAATATACACACCTTGCACAAAGTCAACCCGTGTATGCCCCTCAATGAGAGCAAAAAAAAATTAACCAAAGTATGTTCATGACTGTGTGGACGCCCATGACTTATGCAAAGTAAATTTGCGTACATCCACGATCATACATGCTTCAAAATGCATATGTATGTGAATTTGGAGCTTTCCATTCCTTGATGGGCCTTGTTGTCATGGAAAAGTTAGGATTGGATATCACTAGACCCTAAAAAGATCTATTTTCATTTGGTTCTGAAAGAGTCCATTAATGCTTAGGTAGGAACAAATACCTCATTGTGGTAATGGTTCATATACCCATGAAGTACATAATGATGGATGTGGTGATCGTTGATGTTCCCCCACTTATGGCATGATTTTGTCTAGACATTGGGGAACATTAGTGAGAGGCAACATTTAGTTTGACTTGTCCTATGCCATAATTCCTATATTTCAAGGGGGAAGTTGTATACTATACAGGGAACCTAAGATGACCTATCTCATCAATGACCTTTAGATCCCCACCAATTTCCCCTCCTACACCACTGATAACCTGGGTAACTTATTCCTCTATCACCATCCACCAAATAGCATATAAATGGAATTGTTGATAGTTGTGAGAAAAGAAGAAGTAAAACCTTCTAGTATGTGGATACTACACTTTGATGGGGTATGTAGAAGAGAGGGAAATGGATTTGGTGTACTAATGAATTCACCTAAAGGTAAAGAGTTTCCCCATGCCTTCAAACTAGAATTTTAATGTATCAATAATGTGGCAAAATATGAGGCACTCATTTTAGGACTGGAGACAACCATAAAAATAGGGGTCAAGAAACTTAAAATATTTGGCGATTCATTCCTAATAGTGAGTCAGATGAAGAAGAAATTCCAGACCAAACACCCAAGGATGAGGAAATACAAACATGTTGTGTGGGACTTGTTTGAAAATTTATTTGAGGCTCTCAATATTAGATTTGTGCCCAGATAACAAAATTATAAAACTGACAATTTTGCAAAGTCAGTTGTAATGTTTATTCCACCGAATTTGGAGCATCTTTCATATTCCATTAAAGTCATGCAAAAAGCGGTTGTCCCAAATAATATCAAGCAATGGTAGGTTTTTGAAGATGATAACCAAATAAAAAAAAGTTGAGCTTGATTGACGAATATGCAAACATGCATATATATTAGAAGGTGAGGAGGAAGATGAAGAAGGAGAATACTTAAACACAAAACATGAGGCAAAATGAATCCTTTCCCGGAAACCTATTATAGTAACACAACTCAAAACAAATACTATTCCATAGGGGCTAGTTCCTTTTGAGAGTTTGTTTGGTGTTGATGAGGTTCCATCGAAACCTATTATAAATATTGAACCCTCCGATGTAGAGGACTGCAACTTGGGGATAGTTGAAAATCCTAGAATGATCAATTTTTTTATGATCCTATCTCAAGCTGATAAGGAGGATTACATGAAATTATTAAGACCGTTTGAAGATGTCTTTACCTGGAGGTATGAGGATTTGAAAACCTATAGCCTAAACATTTTCCGACATCATATACCCCTTAAGGAGAATACCAAACCTCATAGGTAGAAAAAAGATATGTAAATCCTATATTTAGACCCCTAATAGAGAAATAAGTGGAGAAGCTCTGCCAAGTAAATATTATTATACCTGTTAGATATTCAGAGTGGGTGGCCAACCTCATTCCAATCCGAAAAAAGAATGGGGAGATCATATTATGTGTTGACTTCAAGAATTTGAACAAATCCTCCCTGAAGGATAATTACCCCCTACCAAAGATGGATCAAATGTTGCAGAAGGTGGTGGAAGCACATAAAATGTCCATACTAGATGGATTCTCAGGATACAACCAAGTAAGGATGCACCCAAGTGACATTTCAAAAACCACCTTCACTACCTTTTGTGGCACATTTTCCCATGAGAGGATTCCTATTAGCCTGCCTAACTTTCAAAGGGTTAGGTAATTTTCCTTTATCGGTATCAAGGACGTCTTCATGGTCAGTTATCTATATGATTTGGTTGTGTATTCCAAAAGAGTAGAAGACAATGTGCAACACTTGAGAAAATTGTTTGAGAGATGTAGGAAATTTGGCATATCTCTCAACCCCCCAATATTCATTCTTTGGTGTGGAAGAGGGGAAACTCTTGGGCCATATAGTTTCATCTCAAGGAGTAAATATTGATCCTGAGAGAGTTGAAGCCATTAACGATATTCTTTCCCAAGGAACAATAAATCATTGTAGTCATTCTTTAAGAAGATCAATTTCTTGAGAAGGTTCATCCCAACTTTGCTAAAGTAACAAAACATATTACCAAAATGTTGAAGAAGGATGCCGAAATTTTGTGGGATGACGAGGCCAAAGGTGAATTCATGGCTATGAAACAAGTGTTAGGATAAGCCCCAGTATTGACCAGCCTTGATTATTGCAAAGATTTCATGATATTCACATTTGCATCTAAACATTACATAATTATTGCCCTGCTACAGAAGAATTTTGAAGGGCATGAGCAATCAATTTCCTTCTTCGGTAAAGCACTACTAGATGCAGAGATGAAATACAATATTGTTATCGGTCAAATTAGCACTTCTCCGTCCGTGATCACATCGTCTTGTTGATCACACAAAAGGACACTATGTATGGAAGAGCTTAGTTGACCTTGGATGATTTGGAGTTGAATCCTTACTCCTTCAGCTTCAAACTTATTTTTTCTGACTTATTTCACCATAAAGCCGCGACTCCTATACTTGACACCTCGCGAGTCTCTCGCGGGTCTCTATATTGACAACCCACGAGTATCAATTAAAAAGTTGCACCCGCAAGTTACTGAGCCCACATACTGCTAGTCACTTGCTAGTTGCTATGTCCAATAGTCGCAAGTGTCTTAAGGAAACTTGAAAAATATATTAAAAACACAAATTGGGATTAGTTGAGTCAGTTGTTCTAACTTCCTCAACTTCCCAACTCAACTACCTTTCGAACCAATCCTCCATGCCTTGCCATAAATACAAGGGGAAGGTATGAGAAAGGGACCACCAATTGAAGAGATATTGTTATGCTAGAGAAATTCAAAGTCAAGAAAGGAGCAGGATCCCAGGTCTTGGTTACGAAGGTGCCTCATACAAAAGTCAGGTATAATTTGTACTTGCTTCATTTATTGATTAATAAGAGTGGACATTCTTCCTTTCCCGACATAATATTTGTCATATGTTGTAAATTTGATTATTAATTGATGTTTCACGCCATTATAGATGTCAATTTGTTTTATACAATCAATTTGGTTTGAGGGAGGTCTAGGGCTTGTTTTGTAAGCTGGCACATTGAGGAGCAAAGGAGGAGAAAGCTAGGATCAAACTTAGGAATAAGGTGCATGTCTTTCTAACCTCTAACTTATTTCCTTAAGAACATGTGTATGCATAACTTTATATGTCCATCCTACACCCTTGTATGTTGATAGTCTCTATCCCCTACTATAAGGTAAAATCCCTAACAACAAATATCATGGAAAAAAAATCATATTCTTTGGTCAAAGTACTTAAATCTTTAAGAGAATACGTGCTATAACCTTATATCATAGCCTTTTCTACTCACATGGAAATCAAGGATATGTTATTTTAGCCACATGCTAATGGCAAGTGGGGAAAATGGATCACCAAGATTTAGGAATTCGACATGTTGATCAATCCCACCAAGTTGATAAAAGGTCAAGGACTAGTAAGAATAATGGAAGAAGAAAATTGTATCCAATAGGAATACATGTAATATAGGTCGATGAAGAAGGAGAGCCAACCAATGAGACACAAACTTATGTTAAAGCCTCCTATCATAAATCTAGATAGTATAGTGAAATAGCTCACTTATTAGCAATTGACACCTACCCTCCATAGTTGGATAATCTTCAAAGGAGGTCCTTGAGACTCAAAGCTATGAAACATTGTATTGTGGGTGTATAGTTACATTGGAAGAACCATGAAGGCATCCTACTTAAATTCCTTTTGGAATACGAGGTTGAGGACCTAAACAAATACATGCATCAATGGATCTATGGAGGTCACTTTGCTTCCAGTGATACAGCGTGTAAGATGTTGAACTTTGATTGTCATTGATGTAAAATAATGTCAAAGAGGATGTCCATTGATTCAGTTTGAGTCATTGATTTCAACTGATATCAAAGTGGATACAACATTCCTATGCCATCTTAAAGAAGTATATGGAGAATGCACTTTGAAAAATTATATGAACTAGATAACGAAGGACATGGGTTCCAATGTGAAGAAGTATATCTAGAAGTTGCATCTAGTCTGAAGATGTGTGTCCAATGATACATTATGCATGATCAGTATGAATAAGCACATAAGTAAGGAACATAATGCATATCCAGTTCAAAGAAGCACATAAGCAATGTATCCTACTACATGTGGTACCAACGTAGATAACTAGTCCACAATTCACACTCTCAAGGAAGCAATCAAAGAATTGGTTGGACAAAGGTACATGTGCACAAGGAGCCAAGGAGTTGTTTAAGTTAATATACAAGTGTGCAAGCATGTTGAAAGAAGACTCTGGAATGTGAAAGCATTGCTTAGTCAAAGATCAGGAGTGCACAAACAACAAGAAATTGAATAGTCCTGAAAGCACGCAAGTCCCACATGTAATAGTAATGCAAGGGTCAAAGTCCCACCAATTAGAATTCAGTTTATGCGTAGATTACGCAAAGTATTGATACATCAAAAGCGAAACACTCACAAGGGATGGTATGACAAGGGTCAATGACTCATCAATTTGAAGATAAAGGATACGTAGATACCTCAAAGAAATGGTAAATCAAGAGCGCAATATTACACCACTAAGGTGTAATTCCCACTAATTCATGGACCATGGATGTGCAAGACCCACAGAGGATGACACATCAACGGCGCATATGATGACATGTGGAAAAAGCACAATCCGTGAATTATGGAAGAAGGGATGCCACACCCAACTTGTGTACATGCAATCCTTGCAAGACATGTATAAATAGAGATTCAAGTTGGAGATTCAAAGTAATCTCTATGGTGAGATTATAGAGCTTCATTTGGAAAATAAAGATTAATATTTGGGGCATCAAGGGCTTGAGGACAGAACAACATGATCTAGCAAGGAGCCGAGTGCACACATACAGAGGAATGATACAACTGATGGTACGTAGGATGATGTTGTATATCTGTGACGGATGCACAAATACTGAAAGGAAGAAACACATAAGTATGCGCAATTGTGTGAAGATTGAATGACAGAATTGCAGACAACATGCAGACAGTCACAGATGTTGTAAGTAAGGAAGAAGCACAGAAACAGAACCAAAGTATATCAAAAGATGTACAATTTTTCATCTGATGTGTGAAGACTGAATTGAAGTGTGCGAAGTTGAGAAGTCCATTGGATGGGAAATGATAAAGCAATAGTAGGATCAAGTAAGCACGTCATGATGAGGACGATCTGAGACAAGTGCATTAAACCAAAAGAAGGAATTTATTGAGGCACGACATGTCGCAGATTTTCTGAAAGACTGTGGCACTTAAATAGATAGGACACATCAGTAGGTGTGCAGTTCCATCTATTAATGGTGCATTATCTCAAAGCAACAAACTATCAATTCAAAGCACAATATCAATTGGTGAGTGCAGTTGCGTAGTAGCAAATCGAGAGAGCATATCTTGGCGCAGACTACATAATTAGAAAACACACAGTTAATGAAATAATACATCAACATAAGTGTAGAATTATGAGAAGTCAAGTGATGTATGCAGTACAATGACAGTGAATCATCTGCATCTGAAGTGAGCGCACATCAGATTTAACATCATGAGATCATAAGTGTGCGCGAGTTGGAAGTTCAGTAAGTCAAAATCACATTTTGGATATTTGGAAGTCAGGACGGGGCACGGAGAAAGGGGGTTGTAGCCTCCTTCCAGTTGGTGCTGGAGAACACACGGAGTTGGAGCCTCCTTCAGTTCGGTGCCTGTAAAAACAGGGGGTTGGTGCCTCCTTCCAGTTGGTGCTGGTAAATAAAAGAATTTGGTGATTCTTTGAATGTATTATTCTCAATATAAAAGGGAATTCTATGGCTTTCTCCCGATTGAGTTTTCATGTCAAAATTCATGTGTTCTTTGTCCTTTGTTCTTTGTTCTTTGTCTTGGTACATATATGGATGAATGATTTCGTTTATATTGGATGCATAACTAATCATCAATATTAAGTTAAGCCTAATATGTTAAAGAAGGTAAAAACTGTTGATAACTGGGCTAACATTGATTCACCCCCCTCATAGTATTAAATCGAGTCCAACAATTGGTATCAGAGTGTGTTGCTTCAGTAATAGATTAACATCAGGAAGACATATCCCTGTGCAGAACTCAACAGACATGGATTCAAAATATAAACATATGGAAGAAGTAGATTTGGAAGGGGAACTAGTGAGTGCCCAGGATGAACTATAGAAGTCAAGGAAGAAAAGAAAGATCCTGCAGGAATCTCTTTTGAGATTGGAAGCAGACACCGCCAGGTGGTTGAAGTTGAAATATGACAAGTGCGATAGTTTGGAAGCCGAAATTGTCTCTCTGAGAAATGATATACAGAAATTAAACTTTGAGTTAGAACATGAGAAAAATTGCAGAAACAACAACAATGAAGAATCATATTTCGTTAAAATTTATTCAAATGTCCAAAAGACTTCATTGTCGATGACAGATCATAAATTTGAGAGATAACATAGAAGGTCAAGTCATCTAGAAAACAAGCCTGCAAAGCTCCATGGTTTTTATTCTATCAAGTACCAAAATATTTGTTTAGGAAATTGTTATTACTATCACAATTTTGGTCACAAAGCAATAAATTGTATATCTTGTACGTTAGCATATGCTAGGAAGAATGGTTGTTGCAATAAGATAAATCTTAAACAAAGCATCCTCAAAAAAACAACTGAAATATTGAAAGAAGACCCCAATCCATTCAATGTTTTAAGATCAGAAGATGAGTGTTGTGAAACCCTGGAACATGATACTCAGAACTACAAAAACCAACAATAACCTGCGCAACCCACCAAGACAACTGAAGACCAAAATGATCAAGTTCATCAGGAAGCTTGCAACTTATCCTTACATGCACAAAGTAAAAGGGGAAATGGTACATAGACAACGGATGTTCCAAGCATATGACAAGAGATAAAAACACCTTTCTAAAGTTTAGAGAAGACAAGGGAGGAAGTGTTTACTTTGGGGATGATGGCTCAGCCAAAATTTTAGGTAAGGGCTTGGCAAGCCTAGGAAACAAAAGGACCAAGGAAAAAAATGTTTTGTTAGTCGAGAACATGAAACAAAATATTCTGAGTGTCATCCATATGTGCAGCAAAGGACACACTCTCACTTTTGAATCAGAAAAATGCAAAATAAAAAACAAGGATACAAGCAATATTGTGGCAACAGCCTCCAAGACTCCTAACAATTTCTACATTTTGGATGAGGAAAGAGAAGAAAAATGTTGCATGGGAAAACTGATGAAAGTTGGCTTTGGCATAAAATATTGGGACACATCAATTTTGACAACCTGGTCAAAATCAGTAGGAAACAAGCAGTAAGGGACATTCCAATAATTACAAATCCATCAAACTCATTCTGCAAGCACTGTGTACATGGGAAACAAACAAGAATTAAGTACCAAAAAAAAGAATACACTACCTAAAAACACTTGGAAATGGTTCATTCATATCTTTGTGTACCACTGAGAACTAGAGGAATGAATGTTGAGTCTTACTTCCTTCTTTTCATTGATGATTACACTCGAATGACGTGGGTGTTCTTTCTTAAGGAAAAATAAAAAAAACGTTTGAATGTTTCAAAACTTGTAAAGAAATGGTTGAAAACGAAACCGAATTAATAATAAATTGTTTAAGATCTGACAATGGAGGATAATATACTTCAAACAAGTTTGATAACTACTGTGACAAACATGGAATTAGAAGACAATTTTCAGCAGCAAGAACTCCACAACAAAATGGAGTAGCAGAAAGGAAAAACATAATTGTTCAAGTGATGGCCAGAGTGATGTTGAACAAAACAATGCTGCCAGATATGATTTGGACACATGCCATTCATACAACTGTACACATTCTCAACGGATGTTTGATCAGGACAAACAGTTGTTTAACACCGTATGAACTCTGGAAGGGAAAACCAGCTATATTCAAGAATTTCAGAATATTCAAAAGCAAATGTTACGTCAAGAGAAATGAAAACAACATTGGAAAATTTGATTCCAGATCAGATGAAGGAATTTCCCTTGATTACTCCTCCAGAATCAAGGCCTATAAGTGCTACAATTTGTGACTCGGGAATATAGTTTAAAGTCCTAAAATGAAAGTTGATGAGGTACCGACTCATAGAAGAATTGAAGAAGATGATGATTTACCCTTTCTAGAACAACCATATAAAGAAAATCAAGAAATAGAAGTTCCACAGGAGTAAGTATATCAACATGGATTAGAAGAAGGAATACCAGACACAAAGGGCCCTTCTAGATATGTCCAAAAAAATCATTCAAAATTTTTTATTATCAGAGACAAATATATTGGTGTAAGAACTAGAATAAGTCTGAGCAATCCAACTAAGGAAGTGCATTTCTCATTATTGTCTCAAATATAACCAAAAGGAATTAAAGAATCCAAATCTGATGGAGGATGGATGAAGGCCATGAATGAGGAATTAGATCAAATTTAAAAGAACGAAACCAGGGAACTTGTTCCAAGACCTAAGAAGAAGAATGTTATTGGAACAAAGTGGGTATTCAGAAACAAACTAAACGAACAAGGACAAGTTGTCTGAAATAAGGAAATACTGGTATGCAAAGGATACACACAGATCAAGGGGATAGAATTTGAATAAACGTTTTCCCCTGTGGCACGAATGGAAGCAATTAGGCTATTCCTGGCTTATGCTTTTGTAGAAGATTTCAAAGTATATCAGATGGATATAAAATCAACATTTCTGAATGGAGATCTTGAATAAGAGGTATACATTGAACAAGAAGATGGTTTTTCACTCTCGCGAAACAAAGATTATGTCTGCAAAGTGAAGAAAGATCTATATGTACTTAAACAAACTCCTAGGGCCTGGTACTCGAGGTTGGACAAGTTCTTGCAACATCAAGGTTTCAGAAGGGGTAGTGTAGACAACAATATCTACATAAAAATTGAGGATGGAAAGATGATAGTTGTGGAAGTATACGTTGATGACATCATGTTTGGAATCAATGATGACATAATGAATCATTAATTTTCCAAAGATATGCAAAAGGAGTTTGAAATGTCCATGCTCGGGGAATTGTCCTTTTTCCTTGCTTACAGATATTTCAATTAAATGATGGTATTTTCATCTCTCAATCTAAGTATGTAAAGGAGATGCTGAAAGAAATTCAACATGGAAGATTGCAAGCCAATTTGTAACCCTGTTGAAATATTGTAACTTCTAAGAATATTATATTTGTACTTTATTATTCCGTAGATGTTTCATTCCTCTGTGAAGACCTTATTGTATATCCGGAGATGTTTTATTCCTCCGTGGATAATGTGGTAATTTGGGTTATTAGACTTTCCTAGTGGGGGTCGGCCCTGTATGAGTCATGTGGGTCAAAGGGTTATTGGACCACCCTAGTGGGGTCAACCCTGTCAGCATTATGTAAAGTAGTTAAGTTGGGGCCGACCTAGTTTGTGTAAAAGTCAAGTCGGAGTTGTGTATAAATAGAGGAGGTGTGTTCCTCATTTAACACACATTCACTCACTTGTGATTAGCGCATAAGTGAGAGAGAGATCTACTATGGAGGAGAAGGAGTTCATGGTTGAGGATTACATATTTTTATTTGATGGTCATCTATATTGAGGAAGCTTTGCTGGGTTTTCTACCCCATGAGGGTTTCCTAGGATAAATCTGTGTCTCTTGTGTTTATGTTGTGCTTGTTGTTCTTTTAGTGATCTTGTATATGATATTGTTGTGAAATGGAATGTAATGTTGATATTTTCTATCTTAGCATATTTGAATATTAACATGGTATCAGAGCTAGCCTGAAGGAAGGCAATGTATGGCACTTACGACACTTGCTTCACTTACGACAATTTGAAGGTTAGGGTTTTATATAGCAAAAACCAGTCATCATGGAACTTTAGCTATAAGTCGATTTTGGCGAAGGTTTAGGATCTGAAACCTTCACAGGTCGTAGAAAACATCCCCCTGTACCTTCTATCCAAAGGAAAGCCTCTAATTCATTGTACTTTGTGATTTATGATCAGTACAAGTTAGGGTTTCTTCCTCTTCCAGATATCAGTCATAAACAGGTGACCTAGGAAAAAAGGTCACAACTTGGGATAGGAAGCTCCAAATGAAATTTCCTAAAAATTGACAGGTAGAGAACGGACTATAGTTTCTCAGGTACATTTTTCAAAGGCCGAAGTTGAACCAGTGACACATGGCACTCCATACAAGTTCGATCTCTTTTTTTATCCCATAAAAAGGTCACATTGCGACACTTGGCATAACTCTCTTTCAGAGAATCAAATTGAGTTCATACCTGTGGGGTTAAAAAGACGACAGGTCAGGCTACCACATGCAGAATGTTCAGACCCTATGGATTTGTAATTTCAGAGATGCACCAAAAACAATTAGGTGCATATTTCTGTCAAAACAGAATTGTTTTCTGAGCACCTTCATTCTTGGCTTATCATTGCTGCGGGAATTTAGGGCTTCAGAGAAAGTTGGAATTTTTGGAATCTGAGTCCACGGCTGAATTCTCCTCATAAAAATCGAAATTTAGAGACCAAGATCAAAAATTTTGGTTGGTCAGAAGGTCGGGCTTGATCAAACCCTAGTTCGGGATTTTGATCGGAAAGGTGGAAATTAGGGCTTCTGCAAAAGTTGGAATTTTTGAATTCTGTGACCACGGCTGGAAGCTCCTCAGAAAAATCGAAGTTTAGAGATTTGGATCGAACCTTTTAATTGGGCAAAAGGGTTAGCTTTATCAAACCCTAGTTTGGGGTCCTGTCTAGTGAATCCATAAGTTTCAAAGGCAATTTTGAGGGGTCAAACTTTGCAGTTTTCAAAATTGAATTATACCAGCTTGATCAGCTCAGAAAGCCACATCTTTCCATCTATTCAGAAGTTTGAAATTCAAAGTTTGAATTTTAGGGTTTCTCTAAAAAACCCTAATCCAGCTCCAGATCCAGTTTCAACAAATCAAACTGGATTGGGTTAAAACCAATCCTGACAGGTATGACTTGAGGAGATACAGGTATGTGTTGAAATCTATTCATGATATGTTTGTCTTAATATTATTGAGGTTAGTACAATTATGATTGTTTGATAATGAATGCATGTGAATGATAGAAGACATTCATTGATTAGGGTTATGACACTTATGATTGTACTAATGCACTTGTGGTGTTGTATGAGGATGATGTTGTCTACTAACAAGATACAGGTACATCAAGTTCTATGACCATGATGACATGAAGACAAAGACTCATCCATAGTCTTTGACCACATAGAAGATCTACTTACAAGGTATGTATGAATTTGTTCTACTATGCTTAACCTATTAGATATGCAAGTTCTAGCACAAGGTCCCTAAATCATTGAAGAGAACAAAGAAGATATTGTTTGGGTATGTTAAGACATAACCAAGCTTGATAATCCAGGTATGTTTTCCTATATCAAGTTAAAATCCTACTTTGTTAGGATCTTAGGTAAGTATACCTATGTATGAAATAATCATGAGCATACATACTTAAGATTATTTAGAATTATAATGTTTTTGAGATTATACTAATGAATGTATGTTTGTGTATGAGATCATGAGGATGACACTAGTGCACACTTAAGCATGCATAGTGGTACAGAATGAATAGAAGTTCAAAAGATATATAGAGATCAAGCGGGAGGAAACCACACAAACATAAAAGATAAGTATTTGAGTTGTTATTTGAATCTCTGAAATAGTAAATGATATTGCTTGAAATAGTTGTATGCATATTTGTATTCCTAGAATATATCATGCTGAGTATAAACATTCATATAGCATTGAACAGTATACTACTAATATGCATATGATTGGTAAGTTGGACAAACATTCCATTGTTGCTTGTCTAGAATGAAACCTCTTTGCTGACATGCTGAGAGATGTGCATGCTCTCGATAGTATGTTCTGGTAGAGATGGAAGGCATCTAGATAGCCACTGTATGCATACAGGATATGGAAAAGTGTTGTGTCAAAGTACTAGTCAAGATAGTTGAATAACTATGTGAATCATATATGTATGCATAATAGATTGTCCTGTCAAACACGATTTAATGATTATGAAGTATTACTAATCATGTAATTAACTTTGATTTGTATGAAAGATCATGAAGAATGATGAACACCGAACAAGTGATGGATGTTCAACAAGAAGATTTACAAATAAAACACACTATAGAAGGCTCGTGGCTCATGACGAGATGTTTGCTCCAAGTGGCTAGATAAGACCATTCTCTTAATGGTGTAAATTGAAGAATAAGTGTGAATCGCGATCTGTACGGGTACCCAGGATCGATAGTCATTTGATGAGATTAATGATCACCATGGGTGATGCGGATCTCAACCTTTGCTACAAGGTTGAAGATGGTGTCTATGTACAAATGACATTCTTCTCTTAGATGGATGCAAGAAGGAACTCACCACAGAGTTCAAATGATCTTGAGGCTCATATCAGTAGACCCATCTGACAAGAGATGACACAGATAGATATGCAGAAGATCACTCAATGCAGAATGTGAATGATGTTCAATTAAAGAGAGAGAATTGATAGCTTCTTGACAAGCTTGGGCTTTACCGAAAGTAAAGCTGATCCGTTATGGATGATGAACCTGTCATACTATTACTGTATGTGGATGATCTCTTTCTGATGGGGAATGAGAAATGGATCATGGAAATCAAGAAGAAGCTAGCTATAGAATTTGATATGAAAGATCTCAGATTGATGCATTACTTCCTAGGACTGGAAGTATGGAAAGGCCCAGAAGGAATCTTTCTCAACAAGGGAAAGTATGTTGTGGAAATCTTGAAAATATTTGATATATTGGAATGTACAACCATGGCCACTCTCATGGGTTCCGACTTGAAGCTGTTAGCTAATGACTCATCAGAGTTAGTGGATGTGACTCTGTACAGACAGATTATTGGTTCATTGATGTATCTGACGAATACCAGGCCAGATATATGCTTTGTTGTGAACACCTTGAGTCAGTACCTAGCAGAACCTAGGCGTGTTCACCTGATAGCTGCAAAGCATGTGATGAGGTACCTAAAGGGTATGATAGACTTTAGTCTATGTTGTTTTGGAGATCATGACTTTAGATAGTATGGCTACACAGATGATGATTGGGCAGGAAGTGTATCAGACAGGAAGAGCACATCGGGCGGATGTTATTGTCTGAAATCTGCCATGATCTCGTGGTTTAGCACGAAGCAGTATAGTGTGGCTCTCAGCATAGCTGAAGCGAAATATATAGCTGCTTGCTCTGCTAGTTATGAAGCGATATGGCTTCAGAAGTTGATATCAGGATTGTTTGACTTAAAGATGGACCCCACTGTGATCCTGTGTGACAACCAGATTTGTATCAAGATGGCAAAGAATCCAGTGTTCCATTATAAGTCAAAGCACATAGAGATCCGATATTTCTATATACGGGATATGGTGCA
This sequence comes from Larix kaempferi, assembly GCA_027924585.1. NCBI lineage: Eukaryota > Viridiplantae > Streptophyta > Pinopsida > Pinales > Pinaceae > Larix > Larix kaempferi. Next base: position 4,762,761 of record BSBM01001130.1, on the reverse strand, counting down.
GAAAGGAGCTATCAAGCTCGAGTATGTGAGCACTAACGAACAAGTTGCTGATGTATTGACCAAACCTCTGTCTCGAGTAAAGTTTGAGTATTTCCTAGACAAGATTGGTATAGTTCAGAAGGACCCTCCTCAAAAGGTGGAGTGATATGGTCGATGATGATATTTGGATACTGGTATTGATGTGGATACCTATATCGATGATGAGGATACTTGTATCGATGATGATGATAATGTATCAATGACGTGGATACTTTTATCGATGACGAGGATACCTGTATTGATGATGTGGATACTTGTATCGATGATGAGGATACATGTATTGATGATGAGGTTACCTGTTCTGACGGTAAGGTCGATGATGAAGTTAATTGCCCCAATGATGAGGTCGATGATGAGGTACGATAGGGTTGATATATGGTCCTTACACTTTGTCTAAGTGGACGAGGAGGGATTGTATCATCCCTGGACTTTGGTCCCTGAATTGATCCATAGACATATGTCTCCGAGAAGTGGTCCCTAGTGGACGTGATAGGACTGCATCATCCCTGAACGTTTGGTTCAAAATGTACATGATAGGACTGCATCGTCCCTGAACGTTCGGTTCAAAATGTAGATGATAGGACTACATCATCCTTGAGCGCTTGGTTCAAAATGTATGTGATTGGATTAATCATCCTTATACAGTAAATCCGGTAATTCTGAAAGGAAGGATAGTCTTAAACGTGATTGTGATTGGATTAATCATCCTTAGACAGTAAATCCAGTAATTCCGAAAGGAAGGATAGTCTTAAATTATATTGTGATTGGATTAATCATCCTTAGACAGTAAATCCAGTAATTCAGAAAGGAAGGATAGTCTTAAATGCTGATTGTGATTGGACTAATCATCCTTAGACAGTAAATCCAGTAATTCGGAAAGGAAGGATAGACTTAAATGTGATTTTGATTGGACTAATCATCCTTAGACAGTAAATCCAGTATTTCCGAAAGGAAGGATAGTCTTAAATGTGATTGTGATTGGATTAATCATCCTTAGACAGTAAATCCGGTAATTCCGAAAGGAAGGATGGTCTTAAATGCTGATTATGATTGGACTAATCATCCTTAGACTATAAATCTAGTAATTCCGAAAGGAAGGATAGTCCTAAATGAGATTGTGATTGGATTAATCATCCTTATTCAATAAATCTAGTAATTCCGAAAGGAAGAATAGTCTTAAATGTTGATTGTGATTGGACTAATCATCCTTAGACAGTAAATCCAGTAATTTTGAAAGGAAGGATAGTCTTAAACATGATTGTGATTGTATTAATTATCCTTAGACGGTAAATCCAGTAATTCTGAAAGGAAGGATAGTCTTAAATGAGATTGTGATTGGATTAATCATCCTTAGACAGTAAATCCAGTAATTCTGAAAGGAACGATAGTCTTAAATGTTGATTGTGATTGGACTAATCATCCTTAGATAGTAAATCCAATAATTCTGAAAGGAAGGATAGTCTTAAATATTGATTGATCCCGTAATTCCGAAAGGAAGGATCATGTGTATTGTAGGGTATGCTGCTATGATGTTGTTGATCGTGATGATCTAGATGACGATGCTAGTGATCGTGATGATCTAGATGACGATGCTATTGATCGTGATGATCTAGATGACAATGTTGTTGATCGTGATGATCTAGATGACAATGTTGTTGATCGTGATGATCTAGATGATGATGTTGTTGATCATGATGATCTAGATGATGAGGTTGTTGATTGGGATATCCAGATGATGATGATCAGTAGATCCAGACGATGAGGCTGTTGATTCGGTGATCCAGATGATGATGTTGATCAGTATATCTAGACGATGAGGTTGTTGATCGAGTGATCCAGATGATGTTGATGTTGTTGTATCTTTTCAAGTGTTGTAGAAGATGAAGACTCAATATTGACGATGTTGATGTTCCAATATTGATTATGTTCCAGTAACTGTTTGAGTTACTGATGATGATGTATGAAGAAAGATTTCAATGATTTATAGATGTATCATGTATCATGTATCATGTATCATGTAGTTGATGACTCCTTGCTCCTACAGATGTTGTTATAATATCCTTCTCGTTAAGGGGGAGTGTTGAAATATTGTAACTTCTAAGAATATTATATTTGTACTTTATTATTCCGGAGATGTTTCATTCCTCCGTGAAGACCTTATTGTATATCCGGAGATGTTTTATTCCTCCGTGGATAATGTGGTAACTTGGGTTATTAGAATTCCCTAGTTGGGGTTGGCCCTGTATGAGTCATGTGGGTCAAAGGGTTATTAGACCACCCTAGTGGGGTCGGCCATGTCAGCATTATGTAAAGTAGTTAAGTTGGGGCCGACCTAGTTTGTGTAAAAGTCAAGTTGGAGTTGTGTATAAATAGAGGAGGTGTGTTCCTCCTTTAACACACATTCACTCACTTGTGATTAGCACATAAGTGAGAGAGAGATCTGCTATGGAGGAGAAGGAGATCATGGTTGAGGATTAAATCTTTGTATTTGCTGGGTTTTCTACCCCATGAGGGTTTCCCAGGATAAATCTGTGTCTCTTGTGTTTATGTTGTGCTTGTTGTTCTTTCAGTGATCTTGTATATGCTATTGTTGTGAAATGGAATGTAATGCTGATATTTCTTGTCTTAGCATATTGAATATTAACAACCCCTATGGTTACAGGATACAAATTAAGTAAAGAAGATGAGGGTAAAGAAGTTCATCAAAGGATTTATAGATCCATGATCGGTAGTCTACCATATGTAACTGCTTCAAGACCAGATATTATGCAAGTCGTTGGACTTGTCACAAGATTTCAGGCAGCACCTAAGGAAACACATGTTCAAGCAGTAAAGAGAGTTTTTAGGTATTTGAAAGGAACTTTGAACCTTGGCTTATGGTATCCACAAGGAAAAAATCTAGACTTAGTAGCATACACTAATGCATATTGGGTAGGAAGTATAGATGATAGGAGAAGTACTAGTGGAGTTTCATTTTTATTAGGAAATTGTCTTGTGTCGTGGATCAGCAAAAAACAACCATTAGTTGCATTATCCACAATAGAATTTGAATATAGTGCAGCAGCAGCTTGTTTTTCACAAGTGTTATGGATGAAACAGACCTTGAAAGATATGCAAGTAAATATAAATCAGTCGATACAAATACTATGCGACAACACAAGCGCAGACAGTATCTCCAAGAATCATGTTATGCACTACAAAACTAAACACATTCTCATCAAGTATCATTTTGTGAGAGAGAAAGTAGATGATAATGTTTTCAAATTAGAATATGTTGATACCAAGGAACAAATTGCAGAAATATTTACGAAACCTCTTCCAAGAAGTATATTTGAATATCTCAGGAAAAACCTGGGTGTGGTTCTCAATCCACAACATAATGAGAACCCAAATAAAGAGGCATAAATAAAAAAAGGATTTGGCACTTTGCAGTTGGAACGAAAGGAATTCTACATGGATCACTGCGTAAATAATGATGTAGTGTTGTGATAAGAACAATAAATGAAGATGAAGGAGTGATGTAACACCTGTATCAGGAAAACAATCAAAGATAATTATGAAGGGATATCACTGCAAAAATACAAAAAATAAATGAAGCATGAAGTCATGGGGATTCATCCCTGTAAACAGTTGAGGTAGAGATTGACGCAAAAATAAAACAAAAGGAGAACCTACATTGCGCAAGTAATGGCACCTTTTTTCCAATGATGTCAAAGGGGGAGAAATGCATGAAGCTGACATAACAACTGGGAGTAATGCATGAAGCTGAAAGAACAATTGGGAGTAATGCATGAAGATGGATGTACATCAACAGAGAAGAACCAACGCGATGATAATTGAAGAGATAGAATGAATCTCCAGCAGACATGAAAGAGCGTGAAGTATATCACTTGGAGAAAAGGCATGAATATGACTATACATATGGTATGCGCATAAGAAACAGAAAGCAAAAGAAGTTCTGACAGTAGAAAGCACATAATTCAAAATCCCAAAGCACTCAAGGGGAGGACATACTCAGGGGGAGCACTACAATAAGTATATATGAAGCATACAGTTTAGAGAATATCATACACGGCTTCATAAGGTGTTGACATCAATGCCAAAGGGGGCGATTATTGAACTTTGGTTTTCATTGATGTCAACTAAAGTCAAAGAGGATGTCAATTGATTCATTTTGAGTCATTGATGTCAACTGATATCAAATTGGATACAAAATTCCTATGCCAACTTAAAGAAGTGTATGGAGAAGACACTTTGAAGAAGTATATGCGCAAGATGGTGAAGGAAATGGATTCGAGTGTGAAGAAGTATATCAAGAAGTTGCATCCAATCTGAAGATGTGTGTCCAAGGATACATCATGCATGATTAGTATGAAGAAGCACATAAGGAAGGAACATCATGCAGATCTAGTTCAAAGAAGCACATAAGAAATGTATCCTGCTACATGTGGTACCAGCGCAGATAACTACTCCACCAAGTCACACTCTCAATGAAGCAGTCAAAGAATTGGTTGGAAAAAGGTACATGTGCACACGCAACCAAGGAGTTTGTAAATCAAAGATACAAGTGTGCAATTATGTTGAAAGAAGACTCTGGAATGTGAAAGCCTTGCTTTGTCAAATATCGGGAGTGCAAAAATAGAAAGAAACTGAATAGTCTTGAAAGAATGCAAGTCCCACACGTGATTGTACTACAAGGGTCAAATTCCAACCAAGTAGAAGTTAGTTTATGCACAAATTACAAAAATCATTGATACATCAGGAGCACAACACCCACAAGGGATTGTACGGAAAGGGTCAAGGACTCATCAAGTTGAAGAGAAAGGATCCACACATACCTCAAAGCAATGGTACATCAAGAGCGCAATAGTACACCACTAAGGTGTAAGTCCCACTAAGTCATGGATCATGGATGCATAAGACACATAGAGAATGACACATCAACAGTGCAGATGATGACATGTGGAAAAAGCACAATCCATGAAGTATGGAAGAAGGGATGCCACACCCCACTTGTGGATATGCAATCCTTGTAGGACATGTATAGATAGACATGCAAGATGGAGATTCAAAGTAATCTCAATGGAGATATTGCAGAGCTTCATTTGGAAAATACAAATTTTTATTCGGGGCATCAAGGGCTCGAGGACAGAACAACATGATCTAGTGAGGAGATGAGTGTGCACTTACAAAGGAATGATACAGTTGATGGTGCGCAGAATGATGTTGTAGATATATGACATATGCACAAATAAAAAAAGGCAGAAATAGAGAAGTATGCGCAACTGCATGCAGATTGAATGATAGAATTGCATACAACACGCAGACAGACACAGTTGTTGTAAAAAAGGAAGAAGCACATAAACATAACCAAATTAAATCAGAAGATGCACAGATGTTTAGCTGATGCATGAAGACTGGAGTGAAGTGTGCAAAGTTTAGAAGTCCATCTGATGCGCAATGAGAGAGCAACAACAGGATTCCGTAAGCCCATCATGATGAGGACTATTTGAGACAAGTGCGTTAAACCAACAAGATGACTTTATTGAGGCACAACATGTCGCGGATTGTCTTAAATATTGTGTCACTTAATTAGAATGAACACATCAATAGGTGTGTAGTTCCATATATTACTGGTGCTTTATCTCAAAGCATCAAACTATCAATTGAAATGACAGTATCAATTGGTGAGTGCAGTTGCGCAATAGAAAATCGAGAGAGCATATCTTGGCACATACTACATAATTAGCAAGCACACAGTACATGAAATAAGACATTAGCAGAAGTGTAGAATTATGAGAATTCAAGTGATGTATGCAGTATAGTGACAGTGAATCATCTGCATCTGAAGTGAGTGCACATCATAAATAACATTAGAAGATCAGAAGTGTGCGCGAGTTGGAATTTCAGTAAGTTAGAATCACATCTTGGATATTTGGGCGGCAGGATGGGGAAAGGAGAAAGGGGGTTGTAGCCTCCTTCCAGTTGGTGTTGGAGAACACAGGGAGTTGGAGCTTCCTTCAGCTCAACTCCTGTAAAAACAGGGGGTCGGTTCCTCCTTCTAGTTGGTGTTGATAAATAAAGGAATTTGTTGCTTCCTTGAATGTATTCTTTTCATTATAAAAGAACATTATATGGCTTTCTCTCGATTGGGTTTTCACGTCAAAATTCTTGTGTTCTTTGTTCTTTGTGTTGGTGCATATATGGATGAATGATTTTGTTTATATTGGATGCATAACTAATCTTCAAGATTAAGTTAAAAATAATATTTTAAAGAAGGTAAAAAATGTTGATAACTGCGCTAATATTGATTCACCCCCCCTATTAGTATTAAATTGATTCCAACAATTGGTATCAGAGTGTGTTTCTTCAGTAACATATTAACATCTAGAAGACAGATCCCTGTACAGAAATCAGTAGACATGGATTCAAAATATGAACATATGGAAGGAGTAGATTTTGAAGGGGAACTAGTAGTGCTCAGGATGAACTATAGAAATCAAGGAAGAAAAGAAATCTCTTACAGGAAGCTCTTTTGAGAGTGGAAGTAGACACCGCCAGGCAATTGAATTTGAAAGATGACAAGTGCGAGAGTTTGGAAGATGAAATTGTCTCTTTGAGAAATTATCTACAGAAATTAAACATTGAGTTAGAAAGTGAGCAAAAATGTAGAAACAACAACAATGAAGAATCATATTTCGTTAAAAGTTATGCATATGTCCTCAAGAAATCACTGTCGATGATAGATCAAAAATTTGAGAGATAACATAGAAGGCCAAGGCATCTAGAAAACAAGCCTGCGCAGCTCCGAGGTTTTTATTCTATCAGGTACCAAAATATTTGTTTAGGAAATTGGTATTACTGTCACAATTTTGGTCACAAAGCAATAAATTGTAGAGCTCGTACGTTAGCATACGCTAGGAAGAATGGTTGGTGCAATCAGATAAATCCTAAACAAAGCATCCTCGGAAATCCAACTGAAATATTGAAAGAAGACCCCAATCCCTTCAGTGTTTTAATATCAGAAGACGAGTGTTGTGAAACCCGAGAACATGATACTCAGAACTACAAAAATCAACAACAACTTGTGCAACCCACCAAGACAGTTGAAGACCAGAATGATCAAGTTCATCGGGAAGCCTGCAGCTTAGCCTTACATGCACAAAGTAAAAGTGGGAAATGGTACATAGACAATGGATGTTCCAAGCATATGACAGGAGATGAAAACACCTTTCTAAACTTTAGAGAAGACAAGGGAGGAAGTGTTTACTTTGGGGATGATGTCTCAGCCAAAATTTTAGGTAAGGGCTTGGCAAGCCTAGAAAATAAAAGGACCAAGACAAAAAATGTTTTGTTAGTCAAGAACATGAAACACAATCTTCTAAGTGTCATCCAAATGTGATACAAAGGACACACTCTCACTTTTGACTCAGAAAAATGCAAAATAAAAAACAAGGATACACACAAGATTGTGGAAACAACCTCCAGAACTCGTAACAATGTCTACATTTTGGATGAGGAAAGAGAAGAAAAATGTTGCATGATACAAACTGATGAAAGTTGGCTTTGGCATAGAATATTGGGACACATCAATTTTGACAACCTGGTCAAAATCAGTAGGAAACAAGTAGTAAGGGACATTCCAATAATTACAAATCCATCAAACTCATTCTGCAAGCACTGTGTACATGGGAAACAAACAAGAATTAAGTACCAAACAAAATAATACACTACCTCAAAACCCTTGGAAATGTTTCATTCAGATCTTTACGGACCACTGAGAACTAGAGGAATGAATGGTGAGTCTTACTTCCTTTTTTTCATTGATTAGTACACTTGAATGATGTGGGTGTTCTTTCTTAAGGAAAAATCAGAGACATTCGAATGTTTCAAAAAAATTAAAGAAATGGTTGAAAACGAAACCAAATTAAGAATAAAGTGTTTAATATATGAAAATGGAGGAGAATATACTTCAAACTAGTTTGATAAGTATTGTGACAAACATGGAATTAAAAGACAATTTTCAGCAGCAATAACTCCACAACAAAATGGAGTAGCAGAAAGGAAAAACAGAAATTTTCAAGAGATGGCCAGAGTGATGTTGAATGAATAAAAGTTGTTAGATATGGTTTGGACACATGCCATTCATACAACTGTACACATTCTCAACAAATATTTGATCAGAACAAACAACTGTTTAACACCATATGAACTCTGGAAGGGAAGACCAGCTACAGTCAACATTTCAGAATATTCAGAAGAAAATGTTACATCAAGAGAAATGAAGACAACATTGGAAAATTTGATTCCAGATCAGATGAAGGGATTTCCCTTGTTACTCCTCCAGAATCAAGGCCTATAAGTGCTACAATTTGAGACTCAAGAATATAATTGAACTTCCTGAAGTGAAATTTGATGAGGTACCGAATCATAAAAGAATTGAAGAATATGATGATTTACCCTTGTTAGAACAATCGTATGAAGAAAATCAAGATACAGGAGTTCCACAAGAGGAAGTATATCAGCGCGGATTAGAAGAAGGAAGAATGGACACAAAGGGCCCTTCTAGATATGTCTAAAACAATTCTTCAAAAAATTTGATTATCAGAGACAAATATATTGGTGTAAGAACTAGAATAAGTCTGAGCAATCCAACTAAGGAAGTGCATTTCTCATTATTGTCTCAAATAGAACCAAAGGAATTAAAGAATCCAAATTTGATGGATGCTAGATGAAGGCCATGAATGAGGAATTGGATCAAATTGAAAAGAACGAAACCTAGGAACTTGTTCCAAGACCTAAGTATACGAATGTTATTGGAACAAAGTGGGTATTCAAAAACAAACTAAACGAACAAGGACAAGTTGTCTGAAATAAGGCAAGACTGGTAGGCAAAGGATATGCGCAGATCAAGGGGATAGAATTTGAAGAAATTTTTTCCCATGTGGCACGAATGGAAGCAATTAGGCTATTCCTAGCCTATGCTTGTGCAGAAGATGTCAAAGTATATCATATGGATGTAAAATCAACATTTCTGAATGGATATCTTGAAGAAGAGGTATACATTGAAAAACTAGATGGTTTTTAACTCTCAAGAAACAAATATTATGTTTGCAAACTGAAGAAATCTCTATATGGACTTAAACAAGCTCCTAGGGTCTGGTACTCGAGGTTGGACAAGTACTTGCAACATCAAGGTTTCAGAAGGGGTAGTGTAGACAACAATATCTACATAAAAATTGAGGATGGAAAGATGATAGTCATGGAAGTATACCTTGATGACATCATTTTTGGAAGCAATGATGACAAAATGAGTCATTAATTTTCCAAAGATATACAAAAGGAGTTTGAAATTTCCATGCTCAGGGAATTGTCCTTTTTCCTTTATTTACAGATATTTCAATTAAATGATGGCATTTTCATCTCTCAATCTAAGTATGTAAAGGACATGCTAAAAGAAATTCAACATGGAAGATTGCTAGCCAATTTGTACCCCTATGGTTAAAGGATTCAAATTGAGTAAAGAAGATGAGGGTAAAGAAGTTCATCAAAGGATTTATAGATCCATGATCGGTAGTCTACTTTATGTAACTGCTCCAAGACCAAATATTATGCAATCCATTGGACTTGTTGCAAGATTTCATGCATAACCCTGCAAGGAAACACATGTTCAACCAGTCAAGATATTTTTCAGGTATTTGAAAGGAACTATGAACCTTTGCTCATGGTATCCACAAGGAAAAAATATAGACTTAGTAGCATACACTAATGCAGATTGGGTAGGAAGTATAGATGAAAGGAGAAGTACTAGTGGAGCTGCGCTTTTATTAGGAAATTGTCTTGTGTCATGGATCATCAAAAAACAACCATTAGTTGCATTATCCACAACAGAAGTTGAATATATTGTAGAAAGAGCTTGTTGTTCAAAAGTGTTATGGATGAAATAGACCTTGAAATATATGCAAGTAAATATAAATCAACCGATATAAATACTATGCAACAACACAAATGCAGTCAGTATCTCCAAGAATCCTGTTATGCACTGCAAAACTAAACACATTCTCATCAAGTATCATTTTGTGAGAGAGAAAGTAGATGATAATTTTTTCAAATTAGAATATGTTGATACCAAGGAAAAAATTGCGGATATATTTATGAAACCTCTTCCACAAAGTACATTTGAATATATCAGGGGAAAACTGGGTGTGGTTCTCAATCCACAACATAATGAGAACCCAAATAAAGAGGCGTAAATCAGAAAAGGATTTGGCACTGTGAAGTTGGAACGAAAGGAATTCTGCATGGATCACTACGCAAAAAATGATGTAGTGTTGTGACAAGAACATGAAATCAAGATGAAGGAGCGATGTAACACATGTATCAGGAAAGCAATCAAAGATAATTATGAAGGGATATCACTGCAGAATTACAGTAAAGAAATGAAGCATGAAGTCAGGGGGATTCATCCCTGTAAACAATTGAGGTAGATGTTGATGCAAAAATAAAGCAAAAGGAGAACCTACATTGCGCAAGTAATGGAACCTCTTTGCCATTGATGTTAAAGGGGGGGAAATGCATGAAGCTGATAGAAAAGCTGGGAGCAATGGATGAAGATGACAGAACAACTGGGAGTAATGCATGAAGATGGATGTACATCAACAAAGAAGAACCAACACGAATATAATTGAAGTGATAGCATGAAGCTCCAGTAGACGTGAAATAGCATGAATTGTATCACTTGGAGAAAGGGAATGAAGATGACTATACATGTGGTATGCACATAAGTAATAGAAAGGAGAAGAAACACTGACAGTAGAAAGCGCGGAATTCAAAATCCCAAAGCACTCAAGGGGAGCACATACATAGGGGGAGCAATGCAACAAGTATATATGAAGCATATAGTTCAGAGAAGATCATACACAGCTTCATAAGGTGTTGACATTAATGCCAAAGGGGGCAATTAACTTTGGTTGTCATGGATGTCAACTAATGTCAAAGAGGGTGTCAATTGATTCAGTTTGATTCATTGATGTCAACTGATATCAAAGTGGATACAACATTCCTATGCCAACTTAAACAAGTATATGGAGAAGACACTTTGAAGAAGTATATGCCCAAGATGGTGAAGGAAATGGATTCTAGTGTGAAGAAGTATATCTAGAAGTTGCATCCAGTCTGAAGATGTGTGTCCAAGGATACATCATGCATGATCAGTATGAAGAAGCACAAAAGGAAGGAACATCATGCATATCTAGTTCAAAGAAGCACATAATCAATGTCTCCTACTACATGTGGTACCAGCGCAAATAACTACTCCACCAAGTCACACTCTCAATGAAGTAGTCAAAGAATTGGTTGGAAAAAGGTACATGTGCACAATCAACCAAGGATTTGGTTAAGAAAATATAAAAGTGTGCAATCATGTTGAAAGAAGACTCTGGAATGTGAAAGCATTGCTTGGTCAAATATAGGGACTGCGCAAATAGAAAGAAACTAAATAGTCCTGAAAGAACACAAGTCCCACATGTGATAGTACTGCAAGGGTCAAATTACAACCAAGTAGAAGTCGGTTTATGAGAATATTAGGAAAATCATTGATACATCAGAAGTGCAACACCCACAAGGGATATAATGGAAAGGGTCAAGGACTCATCAAGTTGAAGAGAAAGTATGTGCACATACCTCAAAACAATGGTACATCAATATCACAAGAGTACACCACTAAGGTGTAAGTCCCACTAAGTCGTGGACCATGGATGCATAAGACCCATAGAGGATGACACATCAGCAACGCAAATGATGACATGTGGCAAAAGCACAATCTGTGAAGTATGGAAGAAGTGATGACACACCCAACTTGTGGACATACAATCCTTGCAAGACATGTATAAATAGAGATGCAAGTTGGAGATTCAAAGTAAGCTCAATGGAGATATTGCAGAGCTTCATTTGGAAAATACATATTTATATTCGGGGCATCAAGGGCTCGAGGACAAAACAACATGATCTAGTGAGGATCCAAGTGTGCACATACAGAGGAATGATATAGCTAATGGTTTGTAGAATGATGTTGTAGATCTATGACAGATGCACAAATACTAAAAGGCGGAAACATAGAATTATGCGCAACTGCATGAATATTGAATGATATAATTGCATACAACACACAAACAATCATAGTTGTTGTAAGTAAGGAATATGTTAGAAAAACAGGATCGCAGAGCAATAACAATAAACAGAAATGCAAATATAATCACACAGACACATTACAAGAGAGACACCAATATATCGTGGTTCACCCAATATGGGCTACGTCCACACTGAAATTGTCAATCCTTATTATTATACCATCCAGCAAACGAAGGGAGACGACCTATAGCACATCCGCTGCACTTCTTCTTCACTATCTCACAGTCTCTCTTCACGATCTCAAATATCTTTACAATGCATAATACCTAATACATATTGCCCTAGCCATATTACAATGTCTTTCTTTTATAGGGGAAATATAATGGGAAAATACCACGGGATACCCAAAACCATGGGTCCGCAAACTGATGGCCAACAAACATCCCAAAAAAATTTCTCGGCGGCTTCGCCCCCGAACCTCCAAGGTTGGGGAACGAGTGTACAGTGCTTTTTCATATCATATAAAGATGGGATACATGAATGAGACAATATCATCTATGAGACTGGAAGATCTAGCTCCATAACCAACAATCTCCCACTTAGAGACTGATCACAACAACTCCACTACTGTTGTACTTGTTGGATCTTGGACTCGGAAAATTTATTATCTTCACCTTCACGCTAGAAGGCCAACTCAAAATGAGAAGGAACTCGGTTTCTCTCTGGTCACTACCTTTGTAAACATGTCTACATGATTTTGGCTAGTATGTATCTTTTCCATCTTCAACAGTTCATCTTCCAAAATAGAGCATATGAAATGGTACTTGAGCTATATATGTTTATTCCTAGAATGGAATGTTTAGTTCTTTGCAAGATGAATGACACTTTTGTTGTCCCTATACAACTTGTTATCCTTATTCTTCTTACCCAATTCCTCCATAAACCTCTGCAACCAAATCATCTCTTTACTAGCCTCTGTAACAACAGCATACTCTGCTTCCATTGTTGAAAGTGCAACAACCTTTTGCAGTTTCGAAATCCAACTTACTATTGTTCCACCTACAGTAAACACATACCCTGTGGTGCTCCTCCTGCTATCTTTATCACCTGCCATATCTGCATCAACATATCCCTGTAGAACAGTGTATGAACCTCCAAAACATAATGCCTGAGTGGTAGTACCACTCAAATACCTGAGAATCCACTGTACTGCCTTCCAATGTTCTTTACCTGGATTTTTCATATATCTTCTCACGACTCCCACTGCATGTGCAATATCTGGTCTTGTGCACACCATGGCATACATCAAGCTGCACCCTGCTGATGAATAGGGAATCTTGGACATGTAATCTATCTCTTTCTGTGTCTTGGGACACATTTCCTTACTTAGATTGAAATGGCTGGACAAAGGTGTACTAACTGGTTTTGCATTCTTCATTCTGAACCTCTCCAACACTTTTTGTATGTACTCACCCTGAGACAATGTCAATTTGTGATTTTTTCTGTCTCTTGTTATTCTCATACCAAGGATTTGCTTTGCAGCACCCAAATCCTTCATCGCAAATGAATTTGCTAACTTCCTTTTGAGCACATTTATTTCCTGCATGTTAGACCCTACAACAAGCATGTCATCCACATACAATAACAATATAATATAACTTCCATTATCTAGCCTCTTTAAATAAACACAATGGTCAGAATGACATCTATTATAACCTTGTTCTGTCATAAACCTGTCAAATTTTAAATACCACTATCTTGGAGCTTGCTTCAAACCATACAATCTCTTCTTCAACCTGCATACCAAATTTTCCTTCCCTTTGACCTCATACCCTTGTGGTTGCTACATATATATCTCTTCCTCCAAATCCCCATGGAGAAAGTTTTTTTTACATCTAATTGTTCGAGATGCAAATCTTCTACCGCCACTAGACTTAAAATAGTCCTAATTGAAGTCATCTTAACAACAAGAGAAAATATTTCATCAAAATCTATACATTTTTTCTGTGCAAACTCCTTTACAACAAGTCTGGCCTTGTACCGCTTCTTACCTCCTTCTTCTTCCTTCAACCTGTAAATCCATTTGTTATGCAATGCTCTTTTACCAGTAGGCAACTGAACCAAATCCCAAGTCTAGTTTCCTACCAATGAGTCCATCTCCTCATTCATGCCTTGCTCCCACTTCTTTCTAGTTTCCACCTGCATTGCTTCTTCAAAACACTCTGGTTCACCAGCATCAGTCATCAAAAAATAATACATTGAAGGAGAGTATGTTCAGGGAATCTACTTAACCTGGTAGATCTTCTTACACTTGCAGGAGTTTCAGGTACTTTCTGTTGTTCTTGATTTTCTGGCACCTTTGGAACTTCATTTTCTTCAATTTCATCAAGTACTGTGTACTTTGTGTTTTCCTTTTCCTATTTCTTTCCCTGCAACTGATCTTTATACATGACCTTTTCATTGAATATCACATCTCTACTCTTAATGATTTTGTTATTTTCATAATCCCATAAGCTATAACCAAAATCATCAACCCCATATCCAATAAAGGTACATTTCTTGGATTTAGCTTCAATCTTTGTTCTATTTTATTTATCAATATGGACAAATGCTTCACAACCAAATGTTGTTAGAAATGAGTAGTTTACCTTTTTACCTGTCCATGCTTCCTCTGGAATACCACCATCCAAAGCACTTGAAGGCCCTCTGTTTATTAAATAAACAACAGTATTTACAACATCTGCCCAAAACTGTAAGGGCAACCCTGCATGCAATCTCATACACCTTGCACGCTCCATGATCGTTCTATTCATCCTTTCTGACACACCATTTTATTGTGGTGTTCCTAGGACTGTCTTCTCTCTACGAATCCCATGGTATGAATAGTAACTATCAAACTCCTTTCCGCAGTACTCACCTCCATTATTAGATCTGAGACACTTCAACCTTTTTCCTGTCTCATTCTCAACCAAATCTTTCCACTTCTTAAAAGTAGCAAACACATCAGATTTATGTCTAATGCAATAAACCCAAGTTTTCCTAGTTGCATCATCAATAAATGTAACACAATAATGAGAGCCGCCAAGAGATTGTACCTGAGCTGGTCCCCATACATCTGTATGCACAAGCTCTAACTTTTCATTCTTCTTATGTTTCCCAACCCTGAGAAATCTGACTCTCTTTTGTTTTCCATAAACACAGTTCTCACATAATTCCAAACTTACCTGCTTCAAATCTGGCAGCAATTTCCTTGAGTGGAGAATCTGCATCCCATTCTCACTCATGTGCCCAAGCCTATGATGCCACAATGTTGTATATGTTCCTATGGAAGCTAAAGAGACAGAATGGTCAGTATTATGAGGACATAAATACAATGTACCTACCCTGTCTCCTTTTGCTATCACCATTGATCCTTTAGTGATCTTCCACCACGTTTCTCCAAACATAGATAGACAGTCGCCATCTCCCAACTGCCCTGTTGAGATTAGATTTATTTTCATAGCAGGAAGATGCCTAACATATTTTAGCAGCCATTCAGTTCCATTCTTAAATTTTATACATACCTTACCCATTCCAACAATTTTACATGGCTCATCATCACCCAATAAGACATGTCCAAAATCACTTGGAACATAATCATGAAAATATTTCCTATGGGGTGTAGCATGACATGAAGCCCCTGAATATACTACCCAATAATCATTAGTATTATCTAATGCAAGAATCAAAGCATCTTGTAACACATCACCTGCTACATTTTCTTCCTGGGTAGTTTCCTGATGTCCATCTCCTTTCTTCTTTAGAGATCTGCAGTCTTTCTTCAGATGTCCTTTCTTTCCATAGTTCTAGCAATTTATTTTTCCCAGTCTGGATTTGGATCTTCCCATCTTATACTTGCCACGATTACCTTGGCTCTTTCCTTTCTCCCTTTTATTCCCCTGCTCTCCATGGTCAACGCATTACCTGATGTCTCACCTATGCTTTTTCTTCGCATTTCCTTGCTAAGAATAACACCAATAACATCATCAAATTTCAAGGTGTTTGAACCAGAGACAGAGTTACTTAAAACCATGACCAAGCTATTCCAACTTTCTAGAAATGAAGACAAGATTAGAAGAGCCCTAACCTCATCATCAAAGTTCACACTTACAGAACTTAGTTGATTTGTAATCGTATTAGATTCATTTAAATAATCAGCAACAGATCCACCTTCGGACATCTTCATATTAAATAAACGCTTCATTAGAAATACCTTGTTGGAGGACGAGGGTTTTTCATACAGCTTACCCAATGCGCTCATCAAACCCTCTATTGTCTTTTCTTTTGAGATATCAAAAGCCACCGACGAAGCCAGGGACAACCGTATTGTTCCCAGTGCCTTTCTGTCAAGAACATCCCATTCTTCGTCCTTCGTAGTCGTCGGTTGCTTTGCTCTTCCTCCCAATGGTAGGAATAGATCCTTCTGGTACAGATAGTCCTCCATTTGCATATTCCATAACTGGTAGTTTTGGCCATTAAACTTCTCTACCTTAAACTTTCCTTCTTCCGCCATTGCTCCCACTCGAACCGGAAACCCTAGTTTCCTGCAGGTTTATCCACCAAATAGACCTTTCGCTCTGATACTAATTGTTAGAAAAAAAAGATCACATAGCAATAACAATAAACAGAAATGCAAATATAATCACACAGACACATTACAAGAGAGACACCAATATATCGTGGTTCACCCAAGATGGGCTACGTCCACACTGAAATTGCCAATTCTTATTATTATACCATCCAGGAAATGAAGGGATATGACCTACGGCACATCCGATGCACTTCCTCTTCACTGTCTCATAGTCTCTCTTCACGATCTCATAGATATTTACAATGCATAATACCTAATACATATTACCCTAGTCGTATTACAATGTATTTCTTTTATAGGGGAAATACAATGGGAAAATACAACGGGATACCCAAAACCATGGGTCCGCAAAACTATTGGCCAACAAACATCCCAAAAACATTTCTCGGGGGCTTCGCCCCCAAACCCCCAAGGTTGGGGAACGAATGTACAGTCCTTTTGCATATCACATAAAGCTGGGGTACACGGCTGAGACAATATCATCTATGAGACTGGAATATCTGGCTCCACAACCAACAGAAGAAGCGCGGAAACATAACCAAAGCATATCAAAAGATGCGTAGATTTTTAGCTGATGCATGAAGACTGAAGTGAAGTGTGTGAAATTGAGAAGTCCATCTGATGCACAATGACAGAGCAAAAACAAGATTCAGTAAGCGCGTCATGATGAGGACGAACTGAGACATGTGCGTTAAACCGAAAGGACGAATCTATCGATGCACGACATGTCTCAAAATGTCTAAAATACTGTGGCTCTTAAACAGAACGAACACATCAGTAAGTCCGCAGTTCTATCTGTTTCTGGTGCATTATCTCATAGCAACAAACTATCAATTGAAATCACAATATTAGTTGGTGAGTGTAGTTGCACAGTAGAATATCGATAGAGCATATATTGGCACCGACTGTAGAATCAACAAGCACATAGTA
Organism: Larix kaempferi; assembly: GCA_027924585.1. Classification (NCBI taxonomy): domain Eukaryota; kingdom Viridiplantae; phylum Streptophyta; class Pinopsida; order Pinales; family Pinaceae; genus Larix; species Larix kaempferi. The sequence goes on along the minus strand of BSBM01001130.1, from coordinate 4,745,033 downwards.
CATTAAATAAGACATCAGCAAAAGTGTATAATTATGAGAATTCAAGTGATGTATGCAGCACAGTGACAATGAATATTCTACATACGAAGTAAGTGCACAAAAGAACTAACATCAGAAGATTAGAAGTGTTTGCGAGTTGGAATTTCAGTAAGTCATAATCACATCTTGGATATCTGGGAGGCAGGATGGGGCAAGGAGAAAGGGGGTTGTATCCTCCTTCCAGTTGGTGTTGGATAACATAGGGATTTGGAGCTTCCTTCAGGTTGGTTCCTGTAAAATCCTGGGGTTAGTGCCTCCTTCCAGTTGGTGCTAGTAAATACAAGAATTTGGTGCTTCCTTGAATGTATTATTTTCATTAACAAAGAGCATTTCGTGGTTTTCTCTTGATTGGGTTTCCACGTCAAAATTCTTGTGTTATGTGTTCTTTGTCTTGGTGCATATATGGATGAATGATTTTGTTTATATTGGATGCATAACTAATCATAAATATTAAGTTAAGACTAATTTGTTAAAGAAGGTAGAAACTGTTGATAACTGCACTAATATTGATTCATCCCCCCTCTATGTATTAAATCGATTCCAACATAAGATACTCTGGTATGGATACAACTGGCCATCCATGTTTGCATATGTACATAGCTTTGTGAGGGCCTACGTGCCCTGTCAAATCTTTGTTGGCAAGAAAAAAATACCAGTCCTCCCTTTGAAACTTGTCCAAGTTGAGTCTCCTTTCCAGCAATGGAGTATAGACTTCATTAGAGTGATCCATCCCCCATCCAACGGCCAACATAGGTGGATCCTAAGTGCCGCAGATTATTTCACCAAATGGGTAGAAGTTGTCACTACCAAACAAGTTACAGGTCTACTAGTCATTAGGTTTTAAAAAAAGAGAATCATTGTCTGGATTTGGTTTCCCTAAGAAGATAGTAGCTAACAATGCCAAAGCATTAAGCTCCATTAAGTCGATCTCCTTCTTCTATAAATATAACATAATCCTCAACCACTCCTCCATCTACTACCCATGGGGAAATAGTCAAGCATAGTCTTAAAAAAAAACCTCATGAATATCATAAAGAAAACTCTAGCAGAGAATAAGAAATCATAGGACTCGCAACTTAGGTATGATTTATGGGCATATAGCATTTCAACTAAGAGGTCTACATGGAAGGCACCTTTTCAACTAGTGTATGGTCTTGAAGCAGTGTTTCCCTTCCATTTAGAACTACCAGCTACAAAAGTACTACAATATTTGATGGCAAAGCCAAACAAGGTCAAAAGAAGAATAAATTAGTTGGTAGACGTTTAGGAACATAGTTAGGCTTACCAAGGTTTCAAGGAATATCAAAACAAAATGAAGATCTTGTTCGACAAAAAAAACAAATGTAGAAAGTTCATTGAAGGAGATATGGTGTTGATGTTAGACAAGATACGTGAAGGCCTTAATGTTAGACAAGATACGTGAAGGCCCTAGAAAAAATGGGAAACTCGACAACATGTGGGTTGACCCATTCATTATCAAGGAGAAACGTGGGACTACATCTAATGTATTCCATCTATTTAACTTGGCGGGAAAAACCATGGACTATCCTATCAATGGCAGGTACCTAAAACATTTTATGTATCCATGAGGTCATTAATAGAATTCCTTTGTACCATAGTTCATTTTCACGTTCACTTATACATTGCATAACTACCTTTATATTCACTATCACCATTTAACCCTAAGCTCTGTTAAGTGATTTTTCCTAATTACACAGTCAACAATTTTGTTAATAAATCTCAAGGCATTTCGACTTCATAGACCAATATATAAGACACTAGTAGTTTGCTCACCCTAGATACTCCATTTAGATTCATGGCACCTAAGAGGGAGGATCCATACAACATAAGGAGTCGATTTTGTTCCTCAAATAGGTCATTCGAACTATTGGAAGTCCCCTCTTCTAGATAATCCTAAGTATGACTTATGTGAGGTAGGAGGAAGATTGTCTTAGGCTGGATCAATAGATCTCATTTGTCTACACAAGGACAAGGGAAAGTGATAACAAGGAAATATCCCCGTGAATGGTATGGATTCATCGTGTTTCTCCCTAGGCTCCAATATCCATCGTTTGTGCAGAGGAATGTGCCCAAGTCGTAATAGATGGGATCACCCTGCGAATGGATCAAATGTATTGTGCAAATCTCTCTCATCAAATCTTAGTCATTCACACATTGAAACATGATCAAGCAGTACAATGGAGGGGTACCCCGTGAAGGGGCTTGATGCATCATGCAACTCTCCCTCATCAAATATCAACCATTTGTGCATCAAAACATGATCGAGAAGTACAATGGAGGGGTCCCTCACATATGAAATATATTTATATGTATATCGTTTGACGTTTAATCATAGCCATTCACTCACTTTAACATGATCAATCCAATATATTGAGGGGACCCCCACAAATGACGTAGATCTGTCTATGAACCTTTTCAATACTTGATCTTGGCCATTCACATAATTAATTAAGGTTGTTCAAAACTGGGCACGACTAGTTCCCCCACAAATGGCTAGGATTCAACCTTGGATATGGAGTTGGATAATCACAACCATTCGCAAGGGGGAGGCTATTATCCTTTTGCACATGTGAGAAATAAAGGATATTCCTTGAGTATCCTCCCCCCCACCTCAGCTAGAATCTAAAAAATGGATAATCTTCCAACAGTGAAACTTGTGGGGTAGATTCAACCCATTCAACCTTCCGGTAACTAGTCGAAATATGCCACGTGGCCCTCCAACTCATATAAATATGAAAACACCACCCTCACCAACAACCAAAATTAATCTAGATAGGTGGGTCGACTCACATTAGTATCTCGAATATCTCACCCCATCGTGTAATACCAACAGTCCAGATCATCACCGAAATTCAAAGAATATGGGGGATTCCTCAAGGACCCGTCGTAACACATAATCCTGAATATTGAATGAGGCATACCTGCTAATAAGAATAAAGGTGGGCTATACATGGTCAAGTCAACCTCCTATTAACTTAGGTTTCCATGTGTCCTAACAACCTAACAAATTGTTGATGTGACCCTACTATAGCCTTGAATGGAAAATCCACTTAATGAGGAAATCCTCAGTCATAAATGAAGATCTAAGATGGTTTAAATATATATGAACTCTCATTTCCCTTTACATTGTGAATTTGAATCCCCGAGACGAATTCATAGAACATCTAGATTACAGAAGAACGCATGGAATCCAAAAAGAGACCTCATCTTAGACCAAGACCTCCTCGACTAGATACACCCCTGCTATCATTTATGTCTTCTTAAGAAGCCGAGTAATCCCTACGAGAACTAGAACCATACAAATTTAGAATAAAAATCGTCAAGCCCCTTGCTTTTCACCCCCTTCATTCAAATCATACCAATCTATCTCCTATGCTTAATTCCCCTGCAACCATGACTAAAGAAAACAAATCTACCTTCAATAGCTCCTTGTCCTTCTCCACTCATTCAAATACTAGAGACATTTCCTCTTCCCAGTGTCTCCCTTTCATCAATGAATTCACCATATTGCCACTCCACATACAACGGGTAGTTCCCCCAAGCAATCGATAGTATAAGGCTATGGAAAATTCCTCTCCCAATAGTCACGGAGCATGCTATGGGTGTCAAGCTCAGTGCAGGACCTTTTCCATGATGCCTTTCGTTTCTTAGAATTCATGGAACTATGAGCTAAATACTACCATCCCTCTACCTCCTTTATAAAAATAGTATATGGCCAAACCACATTGATGCACGTCAACTTCCTTTCCATCACTCAGATTCTAACACCCTGGGCACCACCGTCCTATTGCATAAGGTGCAATCCAACAATTACAAGAAAATTAATCAGGCTCAAAGGGCCGAGAAATTTTCCAGATTAAAATACACTCAAGACCCAACATAATTACATCCTACTCCATGGAAAATGAAGGGATTTCTCCCCTAGGCCCTAGAATGTTTCTCGATGTTCACCTTGATTCTTGGGAGGGATACTAGAAAAGACATAGATGAGGGGATGATAACCTTAGTAGATATTTTCAATTCAAAAGATACCCTTGATTTCATATCCAGAAGCCATTGTTGCAAGGATGAGGTCCCACTTAGCTAATTTCTCAATGGATAGGGAATTCAAGCAACCTTCCTACCTAGTATACCTATTCATCCATTAACATACGCACCACCTTGAAGCACTCGATTTACAAAAAAATAGTTGAGGGAACACCCAATAGAACCTTGGGTGAAAATGGGACCCAAGGCTTCTTTCCTTAGGTATGTATATGAATTCATGTCTAGATCCTATGTTGTAGTTTTGGGGGAAGAACCAAGAAGGATGCCTTCCAAGTTCAAGCCTTATTTATAAATTGAAGAATCCACAAAAAGGGGACATTGGTTCCTAAGGGCTGACTTCACTAACCCAATCAATCCCTCATAAACTACTTAAGTTGTTGACACCCTGAGTATTTATATTGGAATATGTAAAGCAAATGGAAGAAGTGGATGAACTACATTTATAAAAGCAAATTCGAAGGGAGGATTGTCCTTCCCAGTAGAATTGGAGGGCTACCAATCAATGATAGAAGGGGGATCAAAGAGGCCTTATAGGTCCTAAAGGGGCTTAGCCTACCCCTAGGTTATCCATGGAGTTATGAACTCCATCTACTAATTGGAGAAGAGAAAGGGAGAAAACTATCAAATCCTCGAGATCATGAGAGTAGGCCAAAAATTGAAAAAATGGAAAAAAGAGAATCATATGAGGAGGTTGAAGCTATTTTGAGGGGCGAGTTTGAACCCTAGAAGCTAATAGAGCAAGCATTCCCAAGATCCCACTCTAGAAGTTCCAAAATCCCTTGGTATTTCACCTTCTATAGGTCACAAGGAGACATACTTACCAAGAAGGACATGACCTTTGCAGCTCTCCTAAAAAAAAAAATTAAAAAAAAAAAATTAAAAATAAATAAATATGTTGAAGTTAGCAAAGTCAATGGCTTCAGCAAGCACAGGAGTGGATTATAGTGAAAAAAAAATGTTGAAGTTAGCAAAGTCCATGGCTTCAGCAAGCACGGGAGTGGATTATAGTGGAAAACAAGGAGATACTTACATAATGGAGATGTATCATACCCCAAAATTCTTGAGGATGAACTATTCAAAAAATTATATGATGATATATATGAAAATGGAGAAGAGGAGCTTGAATTGATGAGGATGGAATAAATGGGAGAGACAATGCCAATGAAAGAAGTGGTAAAGAAGGAAGAACAAGGGACCAATACACCCCTAATAGAACAACAACCAAAGGATCCCGTGCCCTATCCTAACTCACTCCCCATTGTGCAATCCATGGGGTATTCATAGGACAAAGGACTGCGAAAAGAGGGCCTAGGAATTACAAATCCCATCACCCTAAACAAGAGGTTGGAAAAACTAGGACTTAAGTTAGAACCAAATGCACCTTCATTAGATAATTTATTTTTGTTAGAGACATTTGCCCCACCAACCCATATTACTCAACAGTGGGAACCAACATTAGAATAAGGCACCTCCTCCGTACAAGCCACAGTGAAAGAACCCCAAATACAAGAAGATTTTCCTTCGAGTTTAAACCAAGAAATTTCTATCATAGTAGGTGAGTAAACCCCCATAGTAGAGCAACAATCTCCAAGAAAATAAGGGTTTATTGAAGAGTAGACTCCAATAGAAGAAGGGAATATTGAAGAACAACCTCCAAGAGAAGAAATAATTGTTGAAGAACAATCACGAGAAGAGGAAGGAATTATTGAAGAACAACCTCAAGGAGAAGAGGGTCTTGTTGAGGAACAAATTCAAGAAAAGGAAGGAACTATTGAAGAACAAACTCAAGAAAAGGAAGGGATTATTGAAGAGTACCCCCAAGAGGAGGAATAAATATCCACATAATGTCAACTAGAGGAAATACTGACTAACATGGGGTGGGATGGGAAAAGAAAAGTAGATGATTAGCTTGTACAAGAAGATCTTGAACCAAAGAAGATGAAAATGGGGTCCCCGAGTTAGGAATCTATTGAAAATTTAACTCTGGAGGTCCTCCCATATTTTTGGTGTGGGTGTGATGTGGAGGACCATAAATTTTTGTCCTTTATGTATTTATGTAACAAAGTGACGTTTATGTAAATAAAGTGAAAGTGATTTTATACTTTAGAAAAGTGGGTCACACTTAAGTGTTGTATTTAATAATTAAATCTTTTAATTATTAAAAGTGAATTAAATGGAGACCGTTTATTTTGTAATTAATTCTCAACCCTAGATTAGGTCATTGATGAAGTTAGTTGCAAAAGACAAGTATAAAACAAAGTGAGAGGGACATTTGATACACTCACCATCAGAGAGGAAGAGAGGAAGATTGAATATCAAAAAGAGTTCCCTAGCAGAGAAAGGGCGCAATTTCCAAGAGAAAGGAGCAGCACGCTTCCCTAGTCAACCTGTAGCAGTCTGTACAATGCATTTATGACAGTCACACGTGTGGGCTCGGATTCCAAGAAAACTAGTTCAAATTCCAAGAAATGACTGTGCATTTATTATAGACCATACAACATTAATTATAGGCACGTGTGGGCACTGAAATCGAGGGAAGAAAGTGTGTAGGTCGTACATTACCGTACAACACGTGTGGGAATCCGTACAGAAGACCGCACAGTAATTTTCTGGCACAAATTTCGAGGTAGATCTTACTGATGTTATGTTTTGAGAAATTTTGTCAATGAGGGTTTAAAAGAAAGAAAAATTCATTGTAAGAATTTTTAGAGTTTTGCTCTTCTTAAAGAAAACAAATCTTCTTAGGGTTTTCCCCAAGTTGTGGGGTTTTTCTCAATCTTTTGACCAAAATAATTGTGTTCATGTGCTTAAAGATTGTTTCATTATTTGGCAGTATTTTTTTTTAAGTACATTTTAGAAGTGTGGTTTTACTTTCTAAAAATCAAGTTAAAACCCTAGATTCTGAAAGTGTTTGACAGAATGTGTAAATGAACCATTTCATTTTTTAAGTCAAATTTCTTCATGGTATTAGAGCTGATGGTATCAGATCACAATTTATCAGAGCCATACTGAAAAATAAATTTAGCAGGTGTTCTTTGAAGTTTCAAAAGAGAGTTAGAATTGTCTTTCAGTTATTTTTGGTTGCAAGTTATTTTCCATGATGAGCATTAGGTATGAGGATTAGTTGGATGGAGTATCTAGCTACATTCCATGGAAATTAAGATCTACTGCTATGCTAAAATAACTTAGGGTTTGGAGTTTTACTAACAGTGTCATGACTAAGCCAACAAACAAAGATGAGCTTGTGGAGTTTGAAGCTCTTGAAGCCAGAGCCCAAAGAGTTATATTGGATGGGGTTAAATACCATCTCATCCCACACTTAGCAGAAAATAAAAATGCTAAAGAGATGTGGGACACATTGACCAAGTTGTTCGAAGAAAAGAATGAGAACCGGAAGATGGCCCTAAAATACAAGCTACACAGTATCAAATGAACAAAGATGAGGGTGTAGCCTCCTACTTGACTTGTGTCACACAAGTCAAGGATGAGTTGGCAACAGTGGGAGAGACTATCCTTGATTTAGAGTTGGTGAGGATAGCCCTGAAGGGCTTCACCAAGAAGTGGGAGGTCTTTGTGAAATGTATTGTGGGAAGAGAAAAACTTCCAAGTTGGTCCAGATTATGGGATGATCTTACCCAAGAGGAAATCTGGGATGGGTCACAGATTGGCCAAACTAGTGAGGATGTTGAGCAGGATGTGGCACTTGCAGCCAAATCGAAGAACAAGAAGAAGAAATATTTGAGTTAGATCAAATGTTATAATTAAGGTCAGTTAGGACACTATGCCATGAAATGTCATAAGAAGAAGAAAGGAAAGTCATAGAAATATTCAGCAGCTACTGTAATGGAAGAGTTTGCAGATGATTTTGCGAGTGAATTTTCTCTATCCTCTTTTGATTCTAGTGTAGATAGCTCAATTTTAGAGTGTGTCTGGATAGTTGACAGTGGGTCTACCAGACATATGAATGGAATGTATGATGCATTCCACATTATCACAGAGTTGGGACCAGGACACTTCATTCAGACAGAAATCGGCAGTCCTCAGATAGCTATTCGAGGGGTTGGAACAGTCAGGTTCCAACTAGACCTTGGAGAGGTCTTGGAGATACATGGAGTGCTCTTTGTACCTGGGATGAGAGTTAGCAAACTCTCGGTGTCATCTCTTGAAGATGATGGTTATGGGATGTTGTTCAGGGTCGGTCATATCTTCATTTATTGGAGAGATGATCCTATTAGCACCACTATCTTGCTTAGTGATCACAGAGATAGACTATATATTTTGAGAGGACATGTTGTACGTCCATGGATAGGTGGATGGTTTTCATATTCAGAGGATGGGACAGAAGATATAGTTGATCGACATGTTGTTTACATTGATTCTGATGAGGAGAGTGATTCTCTTCAAAGAACTAGCAGAAGACTCAGCCGGGTAGATGATGATGATGAGCAGGTTGACGAGGTTCAGGTTGAATGTCAGGAGCCAGAGTTTTTCAGTGGTGGGCACTTTTCTACAAGAGACTTTCCAGAGCAGGAGGGAGCTACATCAGGATTCAAAGGCAGAGATTTGGATGGTGCCAGAAGGACCTCCCTCGTTAGGAGGGAGTGTTGAAAAGTTAACTCTGGAGGTCCTCCCATATTTTTGGTGTGGGTGTGATGTGGAGGACTAGAAAGTTTTTTCCTTTATGTATTTATGTAACAAAGTGACATTTATGTAAATAAAGTGAAAGTGATTTTATACTTTAGAAAAATGGGTCACACTTAAGTGTTGTATTTAATAATTAAAGCTTTCATATATTAAAAGTGAATTAAATGGAGACCATTGATTTTGTAATTAATTCTCAACCCTAGATTAGGTAGTTGATGAAGTTAGTTGCAAAATACAAGTATAAAACAAAGTGAGAGGGACATTTGATACACTCACCATCAGAGAGGAAGAGAGGAGGATTGAAGATCAAGAAGAGTTCCCTAGCAGAGAAAGGACACAATTTCCAAGAGAAAGGAGCAGCACGCTTCCCTAGGAAACCTGTAGTAGTCCGTAGTGTGCATTTATGACAGTCGCATGTGTGGGCTCGGATTCCAAGAAAATTGGTTTGAATTCCAAGAAATGATTGTGCATTTATTGCAGACCATACAACATTAATTACAGGCACATGTGGGAACTGAAATCGAGGGAAGAAAGTGTGCAGGACGTACAGTACTGTACAACATGTGTGGGAAGTCGTATAGCATATTGTACAATACTTTTTTGGCAAAGATTTCGAGGTAGATCTTGCTGCTGTTCTGTTTTGAGAAATTTTGTCAATGAGAGTTTAAAAGAAAGAAAAATTCATTGTAAGATTTTTTGAGTTTTGCTCTTCTTAAAGAAAAAATTTCTTCTTAGGGTTTTCCCCAATTTGTGGTGTTTTTCCAGGTCTTTTGACCAAAATAATTGTGTTCATGTGCTTAAAGATTGTTTCAATATTTAGCAGTATTTTTTTTTGAAGTACATTTTAGAAATGTGGTTTTACTTTCTAAAACTCAAGTTAAAACCCTAGATTCTGAAAGTGTTTGACAAAATGTGTAAATGAGCCATTTCATTTTTTAAGCCAAATTTCTTCAGAATCCACCAAGAATATTATGTAGGAAACCCCACTACTATCCAAGAGCACGGAAAAGAAGGACTTGAATCAAACGGTGCACAATAAGAGGGGGGATTTTTTCCCCACACCTAACCTCCTCATCCTTCTCTTAATTTGACTAATGTATTTGCAATTGCAACTTTTAAAGGAACCACTACATCCAACACTATTTCCCCCCAAGGGGAAAGGAATCAAATTACTTAGGCCAATGTTATACAACCATGGATACCTTGGATCCATTAGAAATGTCAAGAGAAGAACAAAGAAGGAGAGTTGAGACAACACATCATGGTGACCACATATTGTTAAATGTACAACATCACGAGTCATTCAACAAGCCAATCTTGTGCAGCCAGGATTGGGCCTCATGTGTTGAGGTAGGGAACCCGAGTTGGACTCGGGAACTTGGAGTGGATTTTTGAGTTGGACTCAAGAATGACTAAGCCTTCAGTTGCAAAAGGTTATTACTCGTGTGCTAAGGTGAATTGTTTGATGTATCAAAGTGATGATGTTGTAAAGTCTTGTTGTACAAGGATCAAGACTTGTGTGTCAAGTCAGATTATCATGTGGACATACAGTTATAGTAGGTACCCATGGGGTGGACCTCCTGTTATAGAGGTATGTGATTTTCATGTTGAAGCATTAATGTTGTGTGATCTATTACTAACCATGGTCACCAATTGCTATTAAGTCTCCTTTAGAGACTGGCCACCTCTAGAGTGAACTACTTTAGCATATGATCATTTGGTCTGAGATTAATATAATATGATCACAACATCTGACAAATATTCTGAGTATAATCTGGTATGATAGATAATTAAAGTTAACACATATTGACCATGCAATAAAGATAAGAGATAAAGATAAATGCATAGAGAAAAAGAGAATTCAAATTGCTCATGAGATGACTAAGTGAACTCGAATTGTTAAGTTTCATTTAAAGGCACAATGAATGCCTCAATCAATTAGAGAACTTGAATTGATCACTACAGTGATGTTAACAAGAAAGAATCAGTTAAAGAGAGTTAACTAAGTGATAACAAAGAAGATCTAGCTAACTAAGTGTTGTTGCATGACGGCACTTAAGTTATCCAACTAACTAAGTGGGAAAGCTTTTAGTTAAGGGGCGACTTCATCCGAAGACTCAGTTTAGTAAGTTAATGCACTGCATGAGAAGTGGGGCACTCTTCTTCATGCAAGATTGATTCATCCAGATGGAGGGTAAGTTCATCATGAAGTCAAATGATAAAAATAGAAGACAGTGCATGTGAAGAATATATAAATATGTTATACAAGGTTGATGAATTCAATGTGAAGCGAATTCTCTTCTCCCTTGAAGGAAAGGCGCTTCTATTTGTGCAGGATAGTTCTCGAAGAAGACAATTTGCAGTTTTTACATCAAATACACCATTACCTATGCAACCATTCGCTATAGCTTTCATGGTAGTGATTCTTTCTTGTTATTAATGTGTTGGGCACATGGCAAGTTGATACATTTTATCTCTATTTTCTATTGCTCAATATTCTCTCTTATCTAGCACCTGGGGTGCTGAAAGAAATCTGTTATTTTTTTAAAAGACATTCTCTGCTATCTATCACAATTATACTTTGAAGATTTGTTGGGGTTTTTCATCCTCTTTATTTTGAGGGTTTTACCCAGGGTACATCTTGTGTTATGGTTGAAGGTTTCATGTGATTGAATGGTTCATTGATTCAAGTATTCAATATTTCCGCACTTAAAGTTTTAAAGTTCAAAGCTCATCATACTTGCTCAAAACTTAACGTGGTATCAGAGCTTAGGGAATGAAGGAGCTAATATTTATCAAGCAAACTTAAGCCTAATAGTTGGATAACGCAAGTGTCGTCATGCAAGTATCACAACTCAAGTGTCGTCTTTTAGTTTAACATAAGTGTCATATTTTAGTTTAACATAAGGATCTTCTTTGTTATCACTTAGTTAACTCTCTTTAACTGATTATTTCTTGTTAACATCACTGTAGTGATCAATTCGAGCTCTTTAATTGATTGAGGCATGCATTGTGCCTTTAAATGAAGCTTAACAATTTGAGTTCACTTAGTCAGCTCATGAGCATTTTGAATTCTCTTTTTCTCTATGCATTTATCTTTATCTCTTATCTTTATTGCATGGTCAGTATGCATTAACTTTAATTATCTATCATATCAGATTATACTTAGAATATTTGTCAGATGTTGTGATCATATTATATTAATTTCGGATGAAATGATCATATGCTAAAGTAGTTCACTCTAGAGGTGGCCAGTCTCTAAAGGAGACTTAATAGCAATCGGTGACCATGGTTAGTAATAGATCACACAACGTTAATGCTTCAACATGAAAATCATATACCTCTAAAAATTGTAAAAAAAATTACGTTAATTTTTACAATTTTTACGTTAATTTGTGTTTTATTTTTTATTTTTACAATTTTTATAGATTTAATTTTAAATTTTTTTGTAAGGATGTAATTTGCATTCTTTAATTTATTTTTTTAAGTTGTTTTTCTTTTAAATTTTAACCTCGAATAGAAATGATAGTGATTCTAGCAGGTCAATTTTCCAATCCAATGATAGATTTACGGTTTTGACTGCAACGATGCCACCCATGGTTTCCAGAAAGTTGTAATTTTAGCCCTGCTAGAAAATGGGTAATAATGCATTTTCTCCCTTATGCGCCCAACTATCATAATGTCTATGTTTTATGGTTTAATATATGGTTTTATTATGAATAATATCATAAATTCTTTTATTTTATATGAAAAAAGTGATCAAATAATTTTTTTAATAATTTGTGTTTAACTAAGTGCTAGTTTTATATAGTGTTACTAAGATATTTAATAAATACAATTTTAAATTATGATACAATGATATAATAATGCCATTTTTTTAGAAAGTGTGCTACTGGTAGTATTAGTTTTCAATTTAGGGCTTGATTTTAAGGTTTTTGTAAACAACAATGAGGATTGTTGTTGTCCATTTCTATATTTTTAACCACAAAAAATAAAGTGTTTCTACCGAGAGCACCACTTTTTGATTTGGGGTTATTTTTTGGTGTTTTTAATGCAACAATATGAGTTTTTATGGCTAGAGTTTTAGTTTTGAGTATAAATTTCTCATTAAGTTTTATAACTTGTTATATGCCTCCAGTGGAGGGGTGTTGTTGGTTATGCTGACTCTGATTGGGGTGGTAGCATTGTGGACCAAAAGAGTACATCCAACTATTGTTTTAGCTTGGGTTCTTCTAAGATCTCTTGGTCCAGCAGGAAGCAGGGCTCTGTAGCCCAGAGTACTACAGAAGCATAGTATATTGTTGCTAGTACTGACTGCCAAGAAGAAGTGTTGCTTGAGAAGCTACTTGTTGGGTTGTTTGATGAGAAGCTTGACTCTACAGTCATTCGTTGTGATAGTCAAAGATGCATCAAGCTCTCTGAAAACCATGTGTTTCATGACAAGTTGAAGCACACTGAAATGAAGTATCACTTCATCAGAGACATAGTCCATAAAGGTGCAGTGAAACTTTAGTACATTGTTGCTGATGAGCAGATTGCAGATGTGTTAACAAAGCCTCTGTCAGTGACGAAGTTCAAGTACTTCCAATACAAGCTTGGTATGGCATAGAATGCCCCCCTCGCTGAGAGGGGGTGTTAAATGTTAGCATCACAAGTCATTCTCCAAGCCAATCTTGTGCAGCCAGGCTGATGTTAACAAGAAAGAATCAATTAAAGAGAATTAACTAAGTGATAACAAAGAAGATATAGTTAACTAAGTGCTATTGCATGACGACACTTATGTTAAACTAAAAGACGACACTTGAGTTGCGACACTTGCATGGTGACACTTAAGTTAGCCACCTAACTAAGTGGGCAAAATTTCAATTAAGGGGTGAGTTCATCCTAAGACTCAATGAGAAGGGGGGCGCTCTTCTTTATGCAATATTGATTCATCCATATGGAGGGCGAGTTCATCACGAAGTTAGAACATACAAATAGAAGCCAATGCATGTGAAGAATATATAAATATGTTATACAAGATTGATGAATTCAATGTGAAGCGAGTTCTCTTCTCCCTTGAAGGCAAGGCACTTCTATTTGTGCAGGATAATTCTCCAAGAAGGCAATTCGCAGTTTTTGCATGTGACGCACCATTACCCATGCAACCATTCGCTACAGCTTGGATGGCAGTGATTCTTGCTTGTAATTAATGTGATGGGCACATGGAAATTTGATACAATTTATCTCTATTCTCTATTGCTCAGTATTCTCTCTTATATAGCACCTGGGGTGCTGGAAGCAATCTACTATTTTTGTAAAAGACATTCTCTACTATCTATCATAATTATACTCTGAAGATTTGATGGGATTTTTCATCCTCATTATTTTGAGGGTTTTCCACAAGGTACATCTTGTGTTATGGTTGAACGTTTCATGTGATTCAATGGTTCATTGATTCAAGTAGAGTCAGTATTTCCGCACTTAAATTTTTTAAGTTCAAAGCTCATCATGTTTGCTCAAAATTTAACACATATACCATGGAATCCCAATCACGAGCCAAACTCTTACCAAGGTATAACCTTCCACTGGACAATTTATTGCAGCTACCTTAGAATCGCTGGTGCATAAAAAATATAAGATGTCGCCTCAAGATTGAAAAACTTCGCAAATAACCTTAGACATAGTTTGTATCCCACCTGAGGATGACATTTCTATGGCTCAGGGATCAACCAGCATTGTCTATAAAAAAAATCAAGGCAACCTCCTCTAGACAGGACTACAAGAAACAATTGGATGTCATCACCATCAAAAATCAATTCTTGCAGGCTAGGGTGAAGGCATTAGAGACATATAAGAGAAAATTATAGGTCAGTCTGTTGACCATGGGAAAGGGGAAACAAGAGTCTGGTGATGTGATTGCCTCTTAAGAGAGAAAGATGAGAAAATAAAAGTCATGGAAAGTTTGAGGATGGCCCAAGCCATGCTAGTTACACAACAAATGTTGGGCAAGCAACAAAAGTTGATTGATGAGGTAATTTTCTTGAGAAGGGAAACAACTTCTCTAGCATCCCAAAAGCAAATAACAGAAAACATAATCAATGAACTAGAAGTTGATTGTGGCATTGTAGGTGATTAAACCTTTAAATTGGAAGAAGTCAACGCCACAAGTGACAGAAAACATAATCAATGAACTAGAAGTTGATTGTGGCATTGTAGGTGATTAAACCTTTAAATTGGAAGAAGTCAACGCCACAAGTGAATCCCTGAGACATGAGGTCACACAAGTCCATAATGAACTAGCTTTGGTCTCTTCTAGCAATCAACAAATGTAATGAAACGAACCCATCTCACAATTGGAAGCTAGAATTGAACAATTGAACTGAGAATTGACTAAGTGGAGGACTAAGGCCGAGAATAGTGCCATGAGTGCAGTAAGAGCTGGGAGCTCATTGAAAAAAAGGAAAGAACAATTGAAGACACAAGGGAAAAATTTGGAGGCATCAAAGACAAAGCTTCATGAGGAGAAGATAGAAGTTGCGAGGCTAAAGGAAGAAATAGAAGTCTGGAAATCTAGGCATGAAGAATCCCTCAACGAGGAAAGAATGGTTCAATCCCTTTGAGATATAAAGAATTTAGTCTAGGAACTTGTCTCAAAGGACTTCTCTTCAATAAGAGATCACCTCCAATTCCATTTGGAATTTAACATTTTGTATAAGGAAATTACCAAATACATAGGCAACATAGAACATGATATTCTATCTAGGTATAGAACAACTAAAGTGGCGAAAGGGGTCATAAACACGCTTTCTACTCAGCAACTAGGCATGATGAGTATTAGAAATAGGACAACTATATATATGGATATAGGAACATGCATCAACTCATTCAACAGTTGAATGACAACTTAGAATAAACTTATAGACTCGAAGAATCTCATAAAGCCATTCCTAGCATATTTTAGCTCAATGATCAATCATGGTCTACATTGTCCTTAGGATGATAAGTTGGACCTATATAAAGAAGATGTCTATAGAAAAATACTTGAAGAAGTTAGGCCTAGGTTGGTGAACGTAATAGATAAGAAGACCATCCCTACTACGGTGGAAATATATAATTAGTTGAGACCATCCATTTTCACATGGGTTCTACTAAGGAGAACAATTCAAAATCACAAAGAGATTGATTATACCCCTTATTTGGAGTTGGATAAGGCATTTAGGAATTTAAAAGGAGGTGTGAATGTTAATCAACATGGAATAAGATCCATGAGTATCCTGCATGATTTCGTTGTAAAAAGGGATCAAAGTTGGGAGTCGGTAGTAGTTGTACCATTAGCCCAAAGACCTCCAAATCACCTGGGAATTTTCCAATCTCTTCCCCCCAAAATAGAAAGCACCAAAAAGACCCAAAAGCAATTATTCGGATCATAAATGATCATGATGGGGGTTAAGAAGGAGAAAGAAGGAGATTTTCTAGGTTTCGTTCATTTTTAAGAACCCCTAACAATAAATCAAGTGGCGCATAAAGGATAGAGACAATTCAGCAATGTTAAGTTTGATCATTAGAGAAACGCCAACTCTTCCTCAATAAGCCTCGAACACGCCAATTTCTACTCCCATACGAGCTATTTTGGGTTGGGATGAGTCATCACGAAAAGATCAAAGTTTATAAAAGGAAGCAAAAACTTCAGAAAAGGGATTGAGCAAATAGTTCCAAGTGAGGGGTGCACCCTAGGGG
The DNA here is from genome assembly GCA_027924585.1 of Larix kaempferi. Classification (NCBI taxonomy): domain Eukaryota; kingdom Viridiplantae; phylum Streptophyta; class Pinopsida; order Pinales; family Pinaceae; genus Larix; species Larix kaempferi. The sequence goes on along the minus strand of BSBM01001130.1, from coordinate 4,728,563 downwards.
ACAATAGTTCCAAGTGTTAGTAATTGCTCCATGGTGTGGTGATTTGATTAAAGAGTGTTTTTCCATGGTTTTTTTAGGTTCATAAGATTATTTTTTTATGATGATGTGTTGATCTTCATTTCGGAGGGGCACCCTCCTCCTGAGAGCACTTCATTGGAGTGTGTGCATACATTGGGTTGGAGGAATATTCTATTATTTGCTGATGAGTGTAACTACCTCTGCACACTTCTCTAAGTCGCCTTCCTCCTTGTGCACATGGTTTTGATAAGTAACACATGGTTTGGTGCATGTATTTATGAAGATAAGCACCTTGGGCACATTTTCCCAAGGTTCATTTGATTAAAGAATTACTTTATTGTTTATTGACTTATCAAAGGGAGCGCAAGGCACATGCATTAAAGGGAATAGTTTACTATATATTGGTGAAAGGTGTTATTGTACACCTTCATAGAGCACGCCACCTACTCTTTATCCAGGGCACATAAATGTGGCATTATTTTATTGATGGTGATGGTTTCAACATGGTCTCAAGGAACTCTCTCTTAGGGAAAAACTTGCATGGATTACTTTATTATTATTTTTCCAAGTCAAAGTGTTTAAGGTGGTCATCAAGGCACTTTCTCCTAGGGTGGAACTCATATGGTTTTTATTATGTGGTTATTTATGGATCGAGGTGGCTCATTTGCACATTCTTCTAGGGTACACCTCTCCTAGGTGTTCCTTCCACATTATTGCATTGTCAAAGAGGATTCTTCCTTGAGAACTCCATTATTTCAGCTACACTTGACATTCTTCCGTACAACTTGGAGAGCACCCTCCCTCATGTGACTTGGCATATATATCATTTTATTTGAGGTGGTTATGGTAGTTTTCTCAAGGAGCGCTCCACGAGGTGTGAACGTATAGTAGGAAGCATATTTTCCTTGGTCAATAAAGGCCATCTCTTGAAGAGCATTTTGCATGAAAAGGAGACACATGGCACTTTGCATGTGCTAGCACGTTGAGTGCTACTTGAGGAGTACATGTGGCATGCATTACATTTAGGAGACTTATTTTCTTGTATATTTTGTATGGGCATTTTGGTCTTGGAAAGCCCACATATGTATTATTGTATTGTTTTCCTTCAAAAAAATCAAAGATCTAGGAAAACAAATACAATTTTATTGATGAGGAGTTGAGATCAAACCTGTCTAAAGGATTTCTCTCTCCATTTGTGAGCATGGTTGGATTTGTGGATTTTTCCCCATTGTTGAATATATTGATATGGAAATCTAGAGGTTTGTGCTCTTTGGATGTTAATTTCTTGAAAATGGAAGCTAGAAATTCAATTTCTCCAACTATGTTATGAGGGCTTCAATATGTTAACTCTATTCTTTAGTTAGAGTTATTTAGAAGAGTTCATGTCGGTTAATTTCCCTTTAGGACTCTTTATGATTGCTACTGGATAACATCAATGAATGCGCTGTTTTCTTAATTATAACTTGCTAGAATTTATATTTTCTACGTTGCAAACATACTTTTATGCACAATTGTAAGTTCTCCTTCATTAGGGTCTTTTGAAATCAAAGTTCTGCATTCATAAATAGCCATATAAGAATGTTGTAATGTGTTCATTCCAAATACAACATTTCCTTATTACTTGAGAGTATAGCTCATAAGTCATGACCTTGTAGACTCCATATGCCCAATGGATTTGACGCTAGTCTTAGTCCTCCTATCACTCAATTTATAAAACTTTTTTTACAAATTCTATTTTGCTAAAGCTAACTCCTCCTAAGTAAGGGAAGTGCCCCTTTTGCTGGAGGAGAGTCAGCCTAAAGTGTGGGGAAGCATTGTTGTGGTGATAGTGGGCACCCTTCCTTAGTTCCCTTGGAGTTGCACTTTGTGTTTCAAGGCTTTAACACTTTGAGTGCAAGTTCGAGAGGTAATTGAGTTTACCCTTAAGACCCCAACGGGTTAGACCTCAATAACTATGAAAGTGGTTAACCATAAATGAAGCCGCGATCAAGCCATTCTGATGGCCCATTAAATCCTTCAAGCTGGGTTTACATTAAATATTTTCAAATTTAGCCACGTTCAAAACTATTCTTGAAGTGTAGAGAGCCTATCAACTCCAAAAAAAACCAATCCATTTAGACCAATTTCTCTTCTAAACAAATGCAAACTTCCATTGACACAGTATTTTGCTATTCCTTTCATGGTACATAACATGTATATAAAATGGTTAAGAGAAAAATGTCATTCACAGCAAGTGCTACAAACTTCAAAGCAATGTAAGCATGGAAAGCTGTATTCTATTCTAAACTTTAAATACTCGAATAAATAACCAGAGGTGCAATGTTCAGAATTTCAAATGTAATAAATGGCCAAAGTATGAAGTGCTTCAGTACATATCAGACATTATATGAGCCTTTCATCTTATCAAAAGTGTATGGTATCCATAAAAAATAGCCACATGCTGGATGATACACTTATAATTATTAATTTATCAATGTATATCCTTGTACAGAATCACCACTGAAGCTGGATAATGTCATTTTGCTAATAGACAGCTATGTATAAAGAATATCAAAAGATACATGCTATGAAATAAAAAGCTTGCTTCTGTATATATTGCTTGGCTATAATAAGTTGATGTCGGATGTGCATGTGGATCTATGAGATCTGTATTTTCCATATGAACTTCTGTGCTTTTGAATCTTGGATGAGCAATTTTAAGTTGAAAACAGATCAAATATCCAATATCCAAATTTCTGTCCTACCAGCATGTAGAGGGCCTTCTCTACTGTGGCACTGTCATACTTTGCTTAATGCTATATGTCATTTTGGATCAATGTGCTTTGTCCCTTGTCCAAGCTGAGAGGCTCTCTTGGGAGTTGAAATTTAATTCCTACAGAAGGAAAGTTGCAAAAATTGGTTAAAGCTATCTGTGATTCTGGATGTTACAAATTATGCAAATACAAAAGAAGATGACCAAAGAGAGGGAGCACTAAATATGATAACTTGAGGGAAATGAATATGACAGTTTGATTACTTACAATGTTCTCTATATCAGGAGGTGTATCAAGTTCAATGTTGTCAAGACAAGGAATGGAATTAGATGGATTCACAGCTTTGTCAAGTTCTTTAGCTTTAATGCGACCATGTTCAACTGGATCTAGAATGAGATTTTGAGGAGAAGGGCTCTGAACATTTTCAGCACAAAGCAAAAAATCATCTAGAAGTTGTTGCGAATCAACCCTTAATTGAGATTCTCTTGTTAACGAGGTCGAATCATCCAGACTTATATTTCCCTGACAATTTAGTCTCTGAACATTTTCAGCACAAAGCACAAAATCATCTAGAAGTTGTTGCGAATCAACCCTTAATTGAGATTCTCTTGTTAACGAGGTCGAATCATCCAGACTTATATTTCCCTGACAATTTAGTCTCTGCCATGTCGAATCATCCATGTTTACATTTGTATGGTCACGTACTCCCTGCAATGAGTCATAATCTGTCTGCTCATTTAATCCCTGACATGTCAAATTATTTGCACTTGCATTTCCCTCAAAGGTTGCCACATCAAATCCTGCAACCTTGTATCCATATAGTTCAAAGTTAGAGAAAGAGCCACAACAAAACAACCCAATATGTACTTGTTCAATCAGTGCAATACAAATCTATACAATGAACAACAATGAGGCTATGAGACCAAAGAGGGAATCGAACTATATCCATGAATCACCAGACATTAATTGAGAAATACCATGGAAGTATCCATCCACTTTTGAAACTATAAAGGTCGGCAAACCTTCAACTGGATAATTAATTTCAAGTGAATTCATATCTTGTTACAATTACCTGGCCAGGACTGTCCATACAATCTAATTGCCCTTCTTTGGCAGTATCTAGATTTGCTTGCGACCTTGCATGACGAGAAAGCTCTGGAGTTAATGTTACAGGGCTTAATGGATCCGGTATAGGGACTAAACTCATAACCTCAGTTTTTTTAGGTACCTCATTTTTGTCAAATTGCTTATGCTGTTGTTGGTAGAATATTTTTGAAACAACATATTCACCATCATTCTCATCCTCCTCACTGCCTAGATGGTACTGATGCATTACCCAATTTGTTTTCTCAAACATTTTACCCTTTCCAGTGCTCATGTAGAGAACCAGTATCTTCTTCCAACCCTTCTGTATCCCATTTTCAACAACAGGCCTCGTTTTTCCTGTCTTATGCCAACGGTCTTCTTGGATCTTGCGGCGTTTACGGTTCCCTGTGTGGTAGGCCTTAGCTGTCCTATGGAAAAAATGACACACACTCCCATCTTGTTTGACTCCTGTTAAAAATCTAACATTGAATGGGTTGGTTGTAAGCAGGCAATCCATCTTACACATAAAACATCGAGCATCCACACATATAAAAATGCTGGTAAGGAAAAGGAAGCAGTACTTACCTGGCAACTTTTCAGGATGGGTATAGCAGATTCCATCATCTTCCTTAAGTGTAGGAATGAACTCATCAATCAATGGGTGGGACTTGCTATTTCCCACTCCAACTTTTGCTGCTAAGTGTCCCATAAGCTCTTGGTCAGATGGGTCAAATTTCACTCCAGCAGGTAACCCTGGCCACTCTTCAACCTAGAAATCACGTGATAAACATCAGGCTCCAAAGTTACTTAGCATTTCAGAAGCACTTTCAGGCTTTCTTAGAAAATTAACAGAACACATGGATTGCCATACACATCAAAGGAAACAAAAATACAGCATTAAAATGAACAGAGTTCATGCACAAGCAAATATCCAACATAGGAAGGACAGTAAACAGAAATCCAAAGGCTCATAATTATATTTAATAATGACCACCGTGACAGTATATATACACATTGACTAGTCACGTGGTTGAATAGTCATGCCCCATAGTTAAGACATGTGTCCCTTCATAAATTATTGCTTTAATTATTATTATTAATGTTCATTACACATTGCCTTCCCCTTTAGAATTGCTTTGTCCTCAAAGCATATTTATGGAAAAGACTTTTCTTTGGTTTTGGCCGATAATGCCTTCTCATGATCCTTTGTACTTCTTGTTGTGGTAGTTGATGATACAAGACAATGTGATCTTTTAAGCATTGAGCATAATTGCCAAGTTCTGAAAGGGTCTGCCCATCCTGATTTGATCTTTTGTGGAACTTGTTACGCCCCATATTGTCCGCAGCATGCTTGTCAGGATATACCAGAGTGAAGGGGTTTTTCACCATTGTAAAAGGCCAAGTTTGGACTTGTTTATGTAAACCCATGGTCTAGCGCGGCTCGAAACCCATGGTCTGGTCATGGCAGGTCCTCTTGGTTTTCATTCTAAGGAGTATTGGCTTAGTGGCATTGCTGACTGCCCCTTGATGAGCGGAAGTCCCTAGTCTTGTTGGGCCTTTATGTGCCCTGGGTTGGTGCCCGGTGCTTCTTGGGATGGGCCCATGAGGACACATGGCCTAGGGGCTCCCAGCCACACTTATGTTTTGCTATGTATGAGGTGATTGTGTGTGTAAGGGTTGTCATACCCGGTTTAGCACACGTCCTTTATGCCCACTTGGACCTTCTCCATTGTATGACCCATCGTCTTGGTACATATGTGCTCACATCTGTAACACCCCAAAAATTAATTATTAGCTAAGTATTAATATGTCCTGCTTAATACTTAGCTAAGTATTCATTAGGACATATTAATACTTAGCTAATAATTAATTTGAAGAATTAATTAGGACATATTAATACTTATCTAATAATTAATTTTTGGGGTGTTACAACATCACCATGATGTCATCCTCATCCAGAGAGCTTTACCTTGCTAAAGGGGAGGGCATTAAGAGATATTCTACATTATTGGGGTTAGTTGGAGCATGACATCCTCCCCTGACTCATCACTTCATTCGGATGAAGCCAATTGCACTATTTTATCATTATTTCTAGTATTTTGTGGTTTAGTCCCCGACTTGTGGGTGTTACAACATCACCATGATGTCATCCTCATCCAGAGAGCTTTAACTTGCTAAAGGGGAGGGCATTGAGGGATATTCTACATTATTGGGGTTAGTTGGAGCATGACGTCCTCCCCCGACTCATCACTTCATTCGGATGAAGCCAATTGCACTATTTTATCATTATTTCTAGTATTTTGTGGTTTCGTCCCCGACTTGTGGGTGACAAACCCTAACTTTTAGTTATTTTTACTTTTTTGTAAGATATGCTCTAAAGTTAGATAAGTCTAGGAAGCCTCCTATAAATAAAGGCTCCTAGCATCATTTGTAAACAAGAACAAGGGTTCTAATATGCACTTACTTTTTATCTTGGTCTATTGGAGCATTTGAGTGATGTGCACCTCTCTCTTTGACTTGTGATGAATGGTGAATGGTGAATTTTCTAGGGTTTATGTTATCTTGCAAGGTTGATCCTAAGAATGGTTGTAATAACTCATGGCTAAGGAAGGACTTAAGAAGTATCTCTTGCTCTCTTTCTTGGTTGATGTTGGTAAGATCTCTCCATTTTCTTGTTTGATGTTGCTTTTGCACCTTGGGCAAGGTAAATTACAGTTTTATCGACATCCTGTCAACTTTGTTTCAGGAGACCTTCTTCTTGAAGGAGCCCTCCACGGCGGGCCTTGGAATGTATCTTTTACCTTGATTAGGGTTTTTGGTTACTTTGATCTAGTATCGGGTTACTAGCCTTTTTCCCTAGTTAGTAAATCTTGAATAGCCAAATTGAGTAGTGACATTGACCTCGATCTCTAATTGCCCTAGGGTTGAAAATACTAAGGTCATAAACCCTTCTCTTCACTCTTTTTTATCAAAGTTTTCTTGTACATTTATTACAAAAATCCAAAAAAATATAATATCAAAAAAACCACTAAAAACTAGAAAAAATTATATCTCAAAAAATACTTGCAATTTGGAAATTCTGTATGGAAAGAAAAAAGTGCCCTATTTGAATTAATGGTAGATCTTTAAGGGCGTTTTCATCCTATGGTTGATTTATGTGATATCTTGATATTTGTGCCGGTTAGGGTTTTGTATTGCATATCTGTTATTGCAGGTACAGCAGGTATTTCAAGCACTTTTGCCAAGTTTGGAGGCCTAAAAAGTAGGTTTCTACACCTATATTGACCCCACGGGGGTTGGAGGTTCATTGGAAAACGTGTTAAAGGGGACCACTCTCTATTTGAGGGCTGTTATAAAACTTATATCAGATCTGATATCCTATTTTCAAAACTGTTTTGAGGCTTCTCCTTCACCCTATTGCTTAAAGGGGACCACACTCTATTTGAGGGATGTTATAAAACTTATATCTGATCTGATATCCTATTTTCGGAACTGTTTTGAGGCTTCTCCTTCACCCTATTTCTCATCCCCCTTACCCTACTATACAAGATACACTTCATATGGTAAGGATGACATTGTTATGACTAATTTTAGTCAAGTTTTCTGAGATATATTCATTGCTGCAATTCTATAACATCAGTAGCAATTTGATGTTATATTTCTTGGGATCCGTAATAAAGCCCTATAAATCCTCCCTATCTTTTAGTGATTATTATGCTTCATTGTTTTGACTCCATAAGACATTTATCTAGCCGAGAGGTAAACATGTTTGTGTATTGTCCAGGGAATCGCAAATATTGTTCACCAAGTTCTAGGGACTCCCCCACTCATCGCACTGTGATGCGTGACTTTATCGTCGGTGCTATTTTGAGCAGTAACATCTTTTGGTGCCATTGCCAGGGACCTCAAAGGAAAAGTGACAACATTCCATCCAAGGTGTTCTTTGGTCTAATCCACTTATTTCCGGCAAGCTTGACGTTTTGGTGCCGAAAAAGCTCAAGTGAGTTTTTGTTTTTCATTTTGATAAGATTATTGTTAAGGACTAACCTTGCAAGTCTCGTCTAGTGACTCTGAATTAAAAAGCATTTCATAAGGTCCGGTAACGCAATAACATTTTTTGGTGCCATTGTCGGGGATGCTTGAAGATTGTTGCATAACAATTGAGGGCGTGTTGCTCAGGTAAAAGTTTTCATCTCCCTAGTAAGAACGACAGATTTGGTAAGAAAGTTGAGGTAAGTGTTTGTTTTGTACTTTGATGAGACTATTGTTAAGGACTAACGTTGCGGGTCTTATCTAGCAACTCCACTAAAAAATTATAAACAAAGAAGTACATTTCAAAACAAAAGCCTCAGTTATTGATGACATTGTCTAGCGTAGAGGTGAGTACATCTGCCAGTTAAGAAGAAGAGCTCATCTTGGCGACTCCACACATATTGATATATTCATGTTTAGATATCGGGACCTCCTTAAAGAAGTTGAAAGTAAGGAAAAATGGCATGGACTCCAAGGATGGATGAGCGTTTTGCTCCTCTTGATTGGTTGAACAGCTCAGGTTATTTGATTAAGTTAATGTTATCACACCATAGTAGTTGGGCTACTATATTTGTTGAGCAGATATCTGCACTTTTCAGAGCTTTGCCTTTACACAGTTTCAGTGAGATCAGTCATGATGAGCAACATCATTTATGATCACTTACACATCAGATCAGCTTATATCAGACAGTGTGTAGACCTTGTGCCAAGGCTGAGCCTTGAGAGCTTAGATTTGATGATATGACCTTTTGTTCCATACAGATTAAGTTCAGTGCCCAGAGTTCCAGATGTTATAGTTGCAGCAGTGTTTCATTGGTTCTAGATGATGAGATATATAGTGATATGACCATTACACTTGTGATTGTTAGCATTGATTATTATCTTGTTGTTTTAGTCATCTTCATAGCATTAACTTGGTATATAACTCATGATGTGGAAGTATTATTTAAATAAATGAAAGGAACTATCTTGGTTGGATTTAAATAATGAATTAGATGTATTACTTGCACTTAAAGATTTACTAACTATACTCATTGGTTTCACTTACCCTCCTATGAGCATGGACATGATTTTTCTTGACATTTATGTTTGCTAGCTTAGGCACTACATTCACTTGACTCCATCCATCCATGACTTTCCTTATTTTGGCTTTCACCTTGACTTGCCTTCTTGACTTTTGATATGGAGGACTTCTCTGCTCCTACCTCTATGTTGGATAGCATTCATGTTTGTTTTGTGTCTCGGCTCTGAGTTGGTGACAGAACTTGCCTTTAGTGAGTTGGATTTTATGCCTTTATCATTCTAGTTGGTTGCCCTGATGTGTGGTTTAGATTGTGGAATTCCCCCTAGTCACATGAGATGTTGTTGGCTAAAACCTGAAGCACATTGACTACTTGTATGGAAACTATTGGAAATCTCATATGAAAGCCCATGAAAATAAATGAAATGTAAAACTGTGATTATCATCACAATGGAAAAGGGCTAAAGCAATGAAATGCTAAAGTACCCCATGAAGGGTCCAAATAAAAAGGTCTAAAAAGCAATGGCTAAATGTATGCGAAATCTAAAGATTTTTGACCTCGAAATGTTATAAATGAAAGGACAAATAAAAAGCAATGGTTAAATGTATGCCAAATCTAAAGATTGTTGGCCATGGAAATGAAATGAATGATCATAATGAACTTGGATCAACTTGATGTAGACAGGATGCCAAGGTTGAATAAGCACTCTCTAAACAACTTATCCATTTGTGAGGCACTGCCATTCCCTTTGTTTATCTTGTCGAACAAAGTGTGTAGCTCCCCTTTCCCTTGTCCAAAGTGTCACTTAGTTAAGTTGGTCAAGTCATCCCTTCTACCTAACTTTGTCCTTAGCCTTCACCCTATGCTAGCAGTTAGGCCATGTCCATTGGAAGAAGTATGTCTTTAAAGCTTTGGTGCAAGTAAGTTATAAATAACATTGAATATCTATGTATTAACTGCCACTTGATTGATGTTTATACTTTAAGTTAAGATGTGAATATGGTTAAAGGAACATGTCTTAGTCATTTATTATAATCTAGTCTTTGGTTGTATTTTGACCTAGTCAAACATAGTTTGACCATGGTCATTCTTGGGATCTATGATGAGATGGACCACTTATGCTTTATGATGTTGATCTATGGTCCCACATGCACCTATTGATGATTCGATATGTTGGACACATGCTCCAAATGATGATTGATGCAGTTGGTCATTTTTATTATTATTTCCATATCATCATATTTTACACTGTCTGGGTATGGTGGACTAGAGCTGCTGGGAATCAACCCCCCCCCCCCCTCGAATCGATCCCGAATCGCGCTCCGGAAGGAATCGATGAGGAATCGATTCTAGAATCGCAATTCCTCATCGATTCCTCCCAAAATCGATTTGATAATTCGCGCTCCCTTCAAAAAAAAATCAAACCTTGGTTTTTCGGAATCGATGAGGAATCGATCCGAAAGCTACGATTCCTCATCGATTCCTAATCGATTCCGGATCGATTCCAAGGTAAAAAATCGAACCCGAAATCGATTCCTAACTCGCTCCCACGAGTTCGGCGGACTCAACCAAAAAAAAATCGATTTTTGCATTTTTTTGTTTTTTTTTGGATGGGCTAGGGTTAGTTTGGGCCTATAAAGGGATTTGGAGTCCATTTGGACTCATTTCATTGATTGGGAAGAGCTTGGAGCTTTGAGTGAGATTGGAGTGAGTTTGCTAGTGTTTGAGAGCTTTGAGCATTGAGTGGGAGATTGAAGGGGAGAGCTTGCAAGGGAGATTGAAGCTTCCATAGAGACATTCAACCACCATTGAAGAGCTAAAAGGTAGGCTCTAAAAACTCATCTTTGTTGGTTTTTGCAATTTTTTTTCACTATGTTAAAAAATGGAAAACTTGCAATGTTCTCTTCTCCTACTCTTTCCAATTGCTTCTTCTCCATCATTCTATTGCAGGGAACAAGTGACTCTCATCTTGAATCAAGAAACATGATGGGTATGTGGTTTTAGTTTTTCATTCCACTTCTTCTCATTATGATGGTGTTGGGAAGTAGATTTGGTGGTGGTAGTGATGAGGGGGACGAGGTAGAGAGTGATGCATACCAAGGAGAAGAGGAGGAAGGGGAAGAGGGTGATGATGATGAGGATGAGGGTGATGTGGGGCAAAAACAAAAAGACACAACACCTTTGTGGAAGTATGTGACAAGGCAAGGGGGAGGGAGAGGGGGTGGAACCACAAAGTTTGGATGCCCCCATTGTGGGAAAACATACATAGGTTCATATACCTGGGTGAGAAAGCATTTGTGTGGGGTTATGCCATGCGATGTAGGTAAGTCTCATGGAATCAAAACTTGTGACAAAGTGGGAGCTAAGGAGAGAAGCATATACAAGATGGAAGAAGAGGCCGCTCAAAACAACTCCAAGAGATCGAGGGTTGATTCTGAATCCCCACAGAGAATGTTTGGTAGTGGAGCTGCTGCTGGATCATCATCGGCTCGATCGGGAGCCTCATCTCCCCATGGAGTCTCACCTATACGAAGAACATTATCTGATTTCCTTGACCAAGGTTGTAGAGATGATGTGGATTCAAAATTTTATAGGTTTCTCTATGCATGTGGTGTGCCATTCAATGTTCTTTGCTCACCCTATTGGCATGAAATGGTACAAGCCATCAATGGTGGCCCTCAAGGATACAGAAGCCCTGGGTATGACAAAGCTAGAACCGTGGGACTTGACAAGGAAAGAGCCAAAATCAATAGTGCTCTTGGAAAGTTCACAAATGATTGGTCCAACTATCGGGTATCCATTGTATCTGATGGGTGGACAAATGTTAAAGGCAAGCCGTTGATAAATATTCTTGGCGTTTCTGCTAGCGGTGCGGTCTTCCTTTCAGCGCATGACTACTCAGATCGCTACAAGACCGCTATTAATATTGCACAACCTTTACTTAAAACCATTCAGGAGATTGGGCCACACAATGTCATTCAAGTCATCACTGATAATGCTGCTAATTGTAAGGTAGCAGGAGCAATCATTATGGATAAGTATCCCAACATATTTTGGTCAGGGTGTTTGCTTCACACATTGAACCTTTTGATGCGTGATATTGTTAAGATGAAGGACAATAATTACCGATGGATTGGTGCCTTGTACAAGAGAGGTAAGAAAATGATCAAATTTATTACCAATCATAGCATGGCCCACCACATTTTTTGCAATCACTCTAAATTGGAGCTATTGAAGATTGCAAAGACTAGATTTGCTAGCTACTACCTCACCTTCAGGAGGCTTTTGAAGGTAAGAGAGGCATTGGCTAGTATGGTCTCAAGTGATCCATGGCAGGAATTGAAAGACAGAGTTGAAAGTGCATCAGATAGAAGTGACTTTCAGGAGGTGGAGGACACCGTTCTTGAAGGTCATTTTTGGTCACAGGTTAGGTATGTTCTGCAGTTCACCAAGCCAGTTTATAACATGATTCGTTTTGCAGATACAGATCAGCCGGTGATTGGGGAGGTATATGAGCAGATGGATAGCATGCTTGGTCAAATCAAAGACATTGTTGAGCAAAGAGATCCAGTCTTGTATGACCATATTCATAAACTTGTGGTCAAAAGGTGGGATAATCTAAATGTTCCACTCCATGCCCTTGCATATGTCCTCACCCCAAAATACTATTCTCCAATTTGGTTGGCCCAACCTGCACCTGGGGGTGGAGTCAGGAAAAAACCCCACACAGATCCAGAGGTTGTTGCTGGGTATATGCTTGCATTAGAGAAGTTGGTCCTGTTGATGTATATGTAACTTCGGAATGTATTTCGCATATATGTATATTGTATTCCTATAGAGATGGTTTTATTCCTCTATAAGGAAGTGTCGTCATTTATATTGTAAGTGTCGTAACTTATACTTGATGGGTTATTAGACCACCTTGTTGGGGTCGGCCTTGTATAAGTCATGTGGGTCAAAGGGTTATTAGACCACCCTATTGGGGGTCGGCCATGTGGGTCAAAGGGTTATTAGACCACCCTATTGGGGGTCGGCCCAGTCAGCATTATGTTATGTGGTTAAGTTCGAGCCTACATGAGTTAGGTAAAAAGGCAAGTCAAGTCAAGTATAAATAGAGTGCGGGAGGCACTCTATTTACTCACTCACTTCTCACACATGCACTCAAGGAGGAGTGGCGCACTTATGGAGGAGGAGGATCTGCTGCTAGGTTATGGATATCTCTCTTGGTTGGTTGTATCATTGCTCTATCTATCTCTGAGGAAGTTATTGGGGTTTTTCACCTTTATGGTTTTCCCCAAGTAAATCTTTGTGTCTCTTGTGTGCTTGCATTATTGTCTCCATGATTGATATGCTGTAGATATGCTGTACATGTTGTTCTCTCAGTTAAGATCCTAGATCATATTGAAGTAAATTCTGAAAATTTAACATGGTATCAAAGCTAGCCTGAAAGAAGGCATGATATGGCATGTATGACACTTGTTGCACTTACGATGCTAGGGCTTGATATAGCAAAAAACCAGTCATCGTAGCACTTTCGCTATAAATCCGTTTTGGCGAAGTTTTCGGATCTGAAATTGTTACAGGCCGAAGCTAAGATCTCCAGGTATCTTGTGTCCAAAGGACAACCTCTAATTCGTTGTACTTTGTGATTTATGATCTGTACAATATAGGGTTTCTGCCTCTTCCAGATCTGAGTCAAAATCAGGTGACCTTGGGAAAAAGGTCATATCTTGGGCTAGGAAGCTCCAAATGAAATTTCGTAAAAAGTGACAGGTAGTACACAGTCCGTACTATCTCAGAAAACTTTTTCAGAGGCCGAAGTTGAACCAATGACACGTGGCACGCCGTACAAGTTCGCTCTCCTGTATTATCCCATAAACAGGTCACGTTGCGACATTTGGCATAACTCTCTCTCAGAGAATCCAATTGAGGTCAGACCTGTCAGGATGGAAAGATAACAGGTCAGGCTTTCTCAGGAAACTTTTTCAGACCCTGTGGATCAACAATTTCGGAGTTACACCAGAAACAATCAGGTACATATTTCTGTCAAAACAGAATTATTTTTGGTACCTTCATTCATGGCTTCCGGAATTTAGGGCTTTGGAGAAAGTTGGAATTTTTGTAATCGGAGACCACGGCTGGATGCTACTCATCAAAATAGAAATTTAGAGACCAAGATCAGAATTTTTGGTTGGGCAGAAGGCCGGGCTTGATTAGACCCTAGTTCGGGACTTTGATCAGAAAAGTGGAAAATTAGGGCTTCTGTAAAAATGGGAATTTTTGAAATCTGTGACCACGGCTGGAAGCTCCTCAGAAAAATAGAAGCTTAGAACTTTGGATCAAACATTTTGATGGGGCAAAAGAGTGTGCTTCATCAAACCCCAGTTCATGGTCACGTCCAGTGAATCCGAAAGTTTCAAAGGCAAAATTGAGGAGTGAAACTTTGCAGTTTTCAAATTCTGAATATACCAGTTTGATCAGCTCATCAAGGCGCATATTTCTATCCTTTCGAAAGTTTGAAATTCAAAGCTTGAATTTTTGGGGTTTCTCTGACAAACCCATATCCAGCTCCAGGTCCAGTTCTTGCAAATCAAGTGGATTGGGTTAATCCTAGAAGAAGATGGATTGATCATCTGCATGAGTAAAGAAGTTCCTGTTTCAGAGGGAGATGAGGCCAAGGCCTTACATAAGAAGATTACAAGCGACCTTAACAGGTATGACTCATCGAGGTATGTTTCGATATTTGTCCATGATTAATTTTATGGTATGTTTGTCTTCATGTTATTATGGTTAGTACAATTTTGATTTTAGATTTGTCGTATCACCTTAACAAAATTATGAATGCATGATAGAAGATATTCATTGGTTAGGGTGTTGACACTTATGATTGTACTAATGCATTATGGTGTTGTATGAGATTTATGTTGTCTACTAACATGAAAGGTACACCAAGAAAGACAAATCATGTTCTGGTCCAAGAACATATGGTCATGATAACATGAGGACAAAGATTCATCCATTATCATGGATCTCATAGAAGATCCATTTACGAGGTATGTATAACTTGGTTTTATAATGGCTAACCTATGAGATATACAGGTTACTAGCACAAGTCATTGAAGAAGAACAAGAAGACATCATGTGAGTATGTTAAGACATAACTAGCTAGCATGCTAATCCAGGTATGTTTTTCCTATATCAAGTTACAATCTCATCTTGTGATAAGATCCTTTATATAAGTATACTTGGCATGATTGATTATGATTATTCATTGAAGTTAGTAATCATGGGTTTAGGCATATTATGCTTTTTACTTTGTTTATTGATTTGACTAACCAGAAGATTCATGAAACCATAGGTTTGAATAGTCATGGTCTTATGCATATTATATCTCTTCTCTTGATTGATGATATGACTAACCCGAAGAGTCATAGCTTTGAGTAATTATAGGTTTAGACACGTTATGTTTCTTATGCTTTAACTAACCATAAGAATCCTACATAAACCTTGAATGCTAATGCTTATTATTTCTGTTTGAAATGATCATGACTATACATGCTTGAGATTATTGTGCTTTAATAGTGTATGTATGATCATGATACTAATAAGCATGCATAGGGACCAAGGATGAATATGAGTTCAAGAACAGGTAATCCAGGAAGAAAAGATCAAGAGGGAGTACACTCCAGTGGTTTATTCAAGGATGCAATTATTCAGAGGGAGTTGACCATCTCTCTACATTCCACATCAAAAGATGTAGAAGAAGCTACTTCAGATTAGGACTCCAGTAGCTCCTGCAAGGAAGCGAAGACTCAGAGGGAGTCCACCCAACGAACAAACAAAGATAAGTATTTGAATTGTCATTTCTTAAATAATACTATTCAAAAATGTATATACTGATGTTCCTAGAATTAGGTTGTGTATTATGCATATTAGAATAATTGCATTAATGAATAGTATACTCCTAATATGCATGGGTAAGTGGCCTATGGCACTGTACAACATTCCATTGCTACTTATCTAGTATGAAACCTCTTTGCTGACATGTTGGGAGTTGTGCACACTCTTAACAATGTTCTGGTAGAGATTGGAAGGCATCTAGAAAGTTACGGAATATGGATAAATGTTGTATTGAAGCATTGGCTAAGATAATTGCATGATTGTATGGCATATTTCTTTATGTGTAAGAATTTGTTCTGAAAACTATGAGATGTTTTCTAATCATGCAATTTAACTTGTTGTGTAGGAAAGATCGTATGCCATCTCCTACAAAAGAAGAATTACAACATTTGTTCTAGCAACAAAGATATCTATTGAAGATATTGAAGATATTGAAGTTCCCAGGATCTGGGATGAAGAAATGGAATGCCATGATCCGTCGATCATGAAGAATGATGTTTGGGATGTAATCCCAAGACATAAAGGGAAGTTTGCTATGACTTCCAAATGGAACTATCAGATCAAGCATGTTGCAGATGGCAGCATTGAGAAATATAAAAGTGATGAAATAGAAGATACACCAGATGGATTCAAGACAACTTTCTTGAATAGTGTAGTTGAAGAAGAAGTGTATGTGGATCAGCCACTTGGTTCTGAGACACATGATAGGAAATCATATATGTGCAGAACTTGGTATGGTGAAGATAGATTGATTGCCGACACGCAGCGGAAGCTTACTATCGAGTTCGAGATGAAGAACTTGGGGATGATGCACTATTTGGTTTTGGCATGGAGGTGTGGCAGAGTGCAGAAGGAATCTTCCTTGGACAAGGGAAGTATGCAGTAGAGATCCTGAAGAGGTTCAGGATGATGGATTGCAAGGCCATGACCACACCTATGGCATCGAATCTGAAGCTTCTTTGTGATGCTTCATCTGAGCCAGTTGATGTTTCTATGTATCGTCAGATTATTGGGTCCTTGATGTACCTGACGAACACGAGACCAGATATTTGCTTTGCTGTGAACACATTGAGCCAGTTCCTGACGGATCCGAGGAGTGTTCACCTGGTTGTTGTAAAGCATGTTCTGAGGTACCTGAAGGGTACAGTGGATTATGGGCTCAGATATGAGGCGAATCAAAAGTTTAACCTGCAGGGTTATGTTGATTCAGATTGGGCTGGCAGTGCTGCAGATAGGAAGAGCACATCTGGGTGTTGCTTCAGTATGGGATCAGGTGTGATCTCTTGGTTTAGCAGGAAGCAATCCTGCGTAGCAATGAGTACAGCTGAGGCAGAGTATGTTGCAGCCTGTTCAGCTAGTTGTGAGGCACTATGGCTGCGGAAGCTACTGTCTGAGTTATTTGATCTCCCGTTGGAAGCTACTGGTATCTTCTGTGATAACCAGAGTTATGTGAAGCTGTCCGAGAACCCAGTGTTTCATGACAGGTCGAAACACATAGAGATCAAATATCACTATATCAGGGATATGGTGCAGAGAGGAGCTGTGAAGCTCCTGTATGTTGCGACGGACGAGCAGATTGCATATGTGCTGACGAAGCCACTAGCCAGGGTGAAGTTCGAGTACTTCAGAGAGAGGCTTGGCGTGCTTCAGATCGAGGACACTTCGAGGAAGAAGTGATGGACACATTTGCTGAAGCCATTCCAAGCATGTTGGAAGGAGGATCCTTCACATGGCTGTGGATGTAAGTGCTGGATAATGGGCATCAGGATGATGTTCTGGTTTCTGCTTGGATATGATCAGTTGGATCATTTTTATGTATGTATGTACGCATCATGTTGGATGCTAGATATGATCAGGTGGATCATTTATGTATGGATGCATCATGTTGGATGCTGGATATGATCAGTTGGATCATGTGTATGTATTTTGTATATGCATCATGTTGAATGCTTGGACCATGTATCTGTATTTGTATCAGGTGGATACATTGATGATCAGGAGGATCATGTATGATGATATGTATAAGGTAGATACTTGGTATGCAGCAGGATGTTGCATTGATGATCAGGAGGATCATGTATGATGATATGTATCAGGTAGATACTTGGTATGCAGCAGGATGTTGCATTGATGATCAGGAGGATCATGTATGATGATATGTATCAGGTAGATACTTGGTATGCAGCAGGATGTTGCATTGATGATCAGGATGATCGTAGATGACGAGCTTCAGGATGTTGCTCCAGATGACATGCAGCAGGATGTTGCATTGATGATCAGGATGATCATAGATGACGAGCTTCAGGATGTTGCTCCAGATGACATGCAGCAGGATGTTGCATTGATGATCAGGATGATCATAGATGACGAGCTTCAGGATGTTGCTCCAGATGACATGCAGCAGGATGTTGCATTGATGATCAGGATGATCATAGATGACGAGCTTCAGGATGTTGCTCCAGATGACATGCAGCAGGATGTTGCAGTGATGATCAGGATGATCATGGATACATCAGGATGATGTATGGTGAGTATCAGGTTGATACTCTGTGGCCGTGGATCAGGTTGTGCAGATGAGCATGTAATTCGTTGCCCTGGGAGATTTGCAGATGGTCTTGCGAGGTTTTGCCTATGGCATGTAATTCGTTGCCCTGGGACATCTGGCAAATGCTCTTTCGAGGTTTTGCTCTGGGAGGACATGTAATTCGTTGCCCTGGGAGATCTGCAGATAGTCTTGCGAGGTTTTGCCTATGGCATGTAATTCGTTGCCCTGGGATATCTGGCAGATGCTCTTGCGAGGTTTTGTCCTATGGCATGTAATCCGTTTCCCTGGGAGATCTGATAGGTTGGGTTGTGTGCCCGTAATAAGTCCTGGGATGCTCTTGCGAGGTTTTGCCATGACCACATGTAATTCGTTGCCCTGGGAGATCCTATAGGTAGAGCAGTATGCTCGTAACAGCCTGGGATGCTCTTGCGAGGTTTTGTGGTGAGGTCACATGTAATTCGTTGCCCTGGGAGATCCTATAGGTAGAGCAGTATGCTCGTAACAGCCTGGGATGCTCTTGCGAGGTTTTGTGACGCACATAAAAGTCCTGAGAATTCCACAGTATGGCCAGTGATGACGAAGACCTACAGGTGGTGGGCCTACATCCAGTATGAAAAAGGACTGGCTCTGTAGAACTTCCTATGACGAGTAGATTCAGAGATTGATTGAGATAGCAGTAGCAGTGACGATGATGATGACTCGATGACGATTATCCAGTGATGATGATCCAAAGAAGATGACTTGTGCTAGAAGAACTGTGCTGAGAAATACCTTCCTAGTTAAGAGGGAGTGTTGATGTATATGTAACTTCGGAATGTATTTCGCATATATGTATATTGTATTCCTATAGAGATGGTTTTATTCCTCTATAAGGAAGTGTCGTCATTTATATTGTAAGTGTCGTAACTTATACTTGATGGGTTATTAGACCACCTTGTTGGGGTCGGCCTTGTATAAGTCATGTGGGTCAAAGGGTTATTAGACCACCCTATTGGGGGTCGGCCATGTGGGTCAAAGGGTTATTAGACCACCCTATTGGGGGTCGGCCCAGTCAGCATTATGTTATGTGGTTAAGTTCGAGCCTACATGAGTTAGGTAAAAAGGCAAGTCAAGTCAAGTATAAATAGAGTGCAGGAGGCACTCTATTTACTCACTCACTTCTCACACATGCACTCAAGGAGGAGTGGCGCACTTATGGAGGAGGAGGATCTGCTGCTAGGTTATGGATATCTCTCTTGGTTGGTTGTATCATTGCTCTATCTATCTCTGAGGAAGTTATTGGGGTTTTTCACCTTTATGGTTTTCCCCAAGTAAATCTTTGTGTCTCTTGTGTGCTTGCATTATTGTCTCCATGATTGATATGCTGTAGATATGCTGTACATGTTGTTCTCTCAGTTAAGATCCTAGATCATATTGAAGTAAATTCTGAAAATTTAACAGGTCCCTGATGAGGAAGAGTGTGCTCAAGTACGGAGTGAATTGAGCATATACATAAGTGAGCATGGACGCTTTGGTTCCCTGTTTGCAACCAAAGATCGAGACAGATTGGATCCTATCCATTGGTGGAACATGCATGGCTTTGGAGCCACATATTTGCATAAATTGGCACTGAGGGTGCTATCACAGGTTGTTAATAGCTCTTCTGCAGAGAGATGTTGGAGCCCCTACAACTTCATCCACAGTGTAAAGAGAAACAGTCTGAATGTAGATCGCGCAGAAAGCTTGGTTTATGTGCACTACAACTTGAGGTTGTTGTCCCATTATTGTGAGGCGACCAAGAATGATAGAACATTTTTGACTTGGGACAACAATCCAGAGGAGGCTAATGTGGAGGATGGAGCCATAGCATTAGAGCGCTTGGAGACTGAACTATTGGGTGATCATGATGATCCAATTCAGACTACCCAGGTCCCATACAGAGATGCCACCCCCAAGCAGAAGCAACTTTCTGGATGCAGGAGTTTTTCCTTTAGCTTCACAACGTCCAATTTCAGCCCGCGGAGGTCATTCATCTTCTTCTCATGTTCCACGATCACTTCCACCAGCACCTATTCCACCTAGAACACGAGAAAAGAAATTGGAAGTTACTCGTGGCAAGCAAAAAGCTTAGTAGATTCATAGTACTTTGTAGTTTGTATTTCATTTTCATGTTTATTTTGGCGGTTGGCCTATTTTGTAAACATTATGGCCTAGTTTGATGGCAAATATTATATGTTGAAATTTGAAGGTTGATGTTGTTGATGATTGATGATTGATGATTTGATGATGATCATTTAATGACAATGTTATAAGTTATAGCTCCTAGATTCGACCTAGAATCTAGAAGACGAGATGATTAATGTTATATCAATGTGTACTAAATGGTTATATGAATATCTAGATTCTATGTTTTGATGTTTTCTATAGCTAATTTGGCATAATACATGTTTTTTTTAATGTATATGCATCAAAATATATTAAAATATATATTATATAAAAAACGCTCCTGAAACGGAAGCTTTTGAAAATTTCACTTTTCGCTCCCGCTCCCGCTCCCGTTCCCTGCTTCGCTCCCCGCTCCCAACAGCGTTGTGGTGGACCCTACAGATGATCCTACAGGTTATAATGAGGTATATGAGTACTCATCTCTAGTGTATTTGGGTCTTCTGGATCCATTGAGACACTTAACTTCCGGTTTCGGGCACTCCCAGGCATGATATTAGTAGTTTTCCACCTGTTGACCAGTTTCGGCTTGTTGATGTGGCTTGTCCAACAGGAGCATTGGAGGCAAGTCATTTCCTAGGGCGCTACAGAGGGAGGGGTGGTCCAGCCACTTGTTTTTACCATATTACCC
Source organism: Larix kaempferi (assembly GCA_027924585.1). Lineage (NCBI taxonomy): Eukaryota > Viridiplantae > Streptophyta > Pinopsida > Pinales > Pinaceae > Larix > Larix kaempferi. The sequence continues at coordinate 4,707,374 of BSBM01001130.1, read as the reverse complement.
GCCTTCTGAACATGATGGTACACTTAGTTTGACAGCACAGGCACTCTAGAGGTAGTTTTGGTCAGTTTCAGGGTTTTTAGAAGGATTAAAAAATGGAATAAAAAGGTCATTAAGGAATTCGATTTGGGTAATTGATGCAAGGTTTTGGCACTTGGTCTGCTCAAAGGTCATCCATGGTGTATCCCCCTTCTTCCAGATCAGTTGGAACCAGTCAATGGGGTACACATGGGCTACAGTAGCTCTTTTATTGTATTTCTCTCTGATGATGGGGACAGGATTTGATCATTTGTATACTTGGACATGTCATTGAGTCATATTTTATATTATTGTGCCATGGGGTCATGCTAGTGAAGGGGAATAATACCTCCTAGCCCCATCCTATGCTCCTAGTCACTTGTCCATGTCTTTATGTTGTGGCTCCTATGTTATTAGCCACCCCCATGTATGATGTCACCCTTCATAGAGGCCTTTTAGCCATGACATCATCCTCTATTGAGTGATCCATGTCTATTGTTATGTTGGCTCATCTTAGCCATTGATTACATTGTTATATCTTTTGATCTCAACCACTAGTTTTCAAAAGTGGTTTAGGGTTTTGGTCTTTCTCTCCTATAAAAGGAAGAGACCCCCCTATTGTAAAGGCACCTTTGGAGCTCTTGAAGATTGGAATAAAAATACTATCTTGTGGATCTACTTCTCTTGTCTTGATGGATTCTTTTGCAAGTTGCATATACAATCTTTTTCTTGTGTATCATTGTGGTTCTTGGGGCTTCAATTCGTTTTTCTACAGGGAAGGCCAAATTGGTGGAGAGGAGGACGACTTCAAGGGAGGCTATTGTGGGGAAACCCCATATCTTGCTTTGGTTTGGTCTTTGGTTGAAGGGAGTATCATTATTGTATCCTTGTGACATAGTTGATGCTTTCTACTTCATCTTTTCATCATTTTCATCATTCTTTTGCTAGTCTTGTTTCTCATTAGATCTTGTCTTGCAGGAGGAGGACGATTTGGTGATCTTTGAGGAAGGACAATTAGGCTTGGAGCTCTAGATCTCACTCTTGAATATACACACAAGGAGAAGGTTATCAATTTTCAAAGTGGCCACAAGCATTAGAGGTATGTTCTACAAGGTATGTACCTAGATCCATTATTTCTTCTTCATTGGTCACAAAAACCCTAAAGTTAAAACCCTCATTTTTACTTTTTCTTAGATCTACTTGGAGCTAGCATGCTCTTGGGTATAAAACTTAAAACCCACCTTAATAATATTCACGGAAATCCCGATCTATAGTTTGGTGGTGTTTGGACTCCATTTGGCCCATCTCCCAAGGCACATTGGTCTCTCCAAGGGAAGTTGCATTCCTTGAGGGAGGCTAGTTTGCTAGTTCCAAGACATGGGTAGGTGAGATTTTTTTTTCATTGGATAGATCAACCCTTAAAACCTACCTCTAGTGCTTCGCCTTGTTGATTTTCACCTTGTGGGCCCCATTCCTCATTTTGAGGGTTGTGCCCCACTTGGGTCACTAGGTGATGCATTAGATCTATGGAGATCTAGCCATGGCTTGTGCTTGAAATTTAAGACCCACCTAGATAATCATCTTAACTATCCCGATCTATAATTTGATGGACATCTGACTCCATTTGCCCTTCCAACTAAGGCACCACTCCTCCTTGAGGCAAGTCGCACTCCTTGGGTAGGTGGCCATTTGCTAGATCCCATATGTGGGTATTGCTAATTCTTTGTCAAATCCATAGATCCATACTATAGCATACCCCCTAGTGCATTTCACTTTAACTTTGACCTTGTGGGCCCTTTTTGGACCATTTTCCACTTTTTAAGGGGTGGGCCCCACTTGGGTAATTTTCATGGCATTATCTCTTCTTTAGATCTATATACTTAACCTCATAAGTGACCTTAATCAAACACTTGGTTGACTCATTTGTCATTTGCTTAAGCCTCTCAACCAAGCCCTAACTACCTTGGGTCCTATTACCTCCCATTTATGCATGGGTGTCCGCATGCACAGCTAGTAAAAGAGTTGTTGCTACAGATGCTGTCTACACCGAGCCATATAAAACAGACATCCTCTTATTTGCTCTTGAACAGACAACTGATGTATTGATAGCAGCGGATCAACCACAGGGCAGATACTTTAAGGCATGCACTGTAGAAATAATATAGGATGTTTATGGGGCTATTGATCATACTCACAAACATGGAAGTGCTCGCACAGATTGTATCTTAACTGAAGATCGTGATGCTGCTGAGGTTTTCTTAAGCCAAATGGACAGGATGCTACTGGAAAATTCTGGGGCAATGATTGATAAGCCAATGTCTATTGGAGTAACTCAATGCAGAATCTCTGATGGAAAGCGAATCCTTAATGAATTTGGGATGCTGCCAGCAGAGGATATACAGTCCTCCAAATTTCCACCAGCAGAACTATTTCAAATATACCCAGAGCACCATTTTGCAGCAGTGGATATGGCATCCTTTTCATGCACCATCCAATTGATCGAAGCTAGCAAAAATAATTGTGCCTATTTTGACTGACAGAGGATGCCCGAAGTTCAGCATCAGTCTTCCTTAATTGGAAGGCAAATATATTCCCTAGAGAAGTGACAGTGGTCGCATTAGGGCCACTTACAGGCATGGCTGTTCTTATGACAAATAAAGACATTGAAGATCTCGCAAACTACAGCAAGAAATATGCCAGGGAGTCATGGATATGCTTATGCTGTACAAACTGTCAATCAAAATAGTTCAAAGCAGAATATGTTCATATTTGGCACTGCAGTACATGAAGATCCTAAGCTTCGAGCTCAAAGGTGGATATTTCTATCTGTTGGGAAATGACTTTGCAGGTTATTTGGAAGCTTAAAGGGCGCTGGATGGGATCTTGACGCTGAGAGTGTGCAAAGAATGGGTCGGCAGACTAAAGATCGTTGTCATCATAAAGGCCAGACAAAACCCGTGACTGTGTATCGACATGTGACCAGGGGAGCAGTAGATGAAAATATTTTTTGAAATAGCAAAACGTAAATTAGTGTTAGATGCAGCGTTTCTTGAGTCTGGAGTGGAAGAAGTCAATGAGAATGACAGTGATGCACGACGATGGTTATAAACATTTGTTGGCACGGCTGATCAGGCTATGGCGAAAGAGGTGAAGTTTGAAAGAACATCCCGGTCATCACAGTGGCTCAGAAATCGCAGCATCTGAAGATCAATAAAATCACGATTTTTGATGGAGGTCGTTTCATCGAGATGGAGTTTGAATACACGCATTTTTATCACCTTAGCAACAGAACTCACGAATTCTCGTTCCTAGGCAACCGAGGTTTTATTAGCAGTTGTTGTTTTGTGCATCCAATAAAAGCTCGCGTAATCAGAAATCATTTTTGGAAGCAAGCAAATGCGTGGGAGATGTCAGCAGCCTATGGAAGAATCGTGGGCATAATTTAATCAATCGGGTCGCTGCTGGGCTTTCGTAAGTCAGGGTTCATGTCTAAATGAGAAAGCCCGATCAAACTTTTGATGGAGTATGGCAGCAAATATGCTCGGGGTTCAATAAATTAATTGGCGCGGCAATGAGTTGAAAAGTAAATAAAAAATCAAAGCGAGCCGGGGTTTAGCAATATCACGTCACAGCCGAGTCATAAAATTCGGGACTTACAGAGTGCAGAGGGTTACATGTCAGTTCACAATGAGCCACCTATAATTATCAACCAATGATTGCATGAAAGACCAGTCTCGTGACTCATTTCCAAAATTCGGGCCGCTGATTTGTCGTAACACTGCGTTAATATATGGTAAAATCTTTTGCCTTCTAAAAAATGAGCGTCGGTTCACAAATCAGCAGCGCCAGGGTTGCAGTTTCGGGTCCCTTCATTCGTATCAACTTTTTAAACAGCAGTTAACTCCAGATTCTGACAGAATAGACCAAGCTATCGGAATTACTATCCTTTTTAAGTTCGTGACAGCCTGCGTGGGCGTGATTCGGTAAATTGCTAGTTTGGCGTTCAGGTTCATTCATAAATTTGACAGCTTATGCTTATTCTCTCAAAAGATGACACCAGTTCACTTAAGACGCCGATTAGCATTAGTTTATCTTTTAAAGGGACCTGTTGGCATCGGTAGCTGCTGTGTGTCTTTTGTTTAAAACATCCACTTAGGGGTATTAGGTGGAGAAAAAAGTGGATCTCCATTCACTTTTTCTTTTAGTTTCTTATTATTTTATCTTTTTGTTTTAAGAAAGCCTTTCTTTTTGGCTTATAAAAGGAGCTAGCCTCTTCATTGTAACCGGATGGAGAATTTTGGGAGTTCTTCCCCAGACGTTAATAGAAAAATATCATGATGGGATTCTTTGGATAAATTGGGAGTTCTTTCGCCCTTTGTTTGCCATTTTTATTTGTATGCCATCTTTCATTTTGTATGAGGCAATACCTCTCTTAACTCTTTGCTTTCGACTCTTAAGCTGGGATCATCTGAATAGAAGGCTAACAATCTAGCACAACTTTATTTGACCCATGTTTTTCTCTTAAGTTTTGCGGCTTTCAGGTATGCTCTAGTGCAAGAACTCTTAGTTGGTTACTACTTTCACCTGGCAGCAAGGTCCTATTAGAGCTCTTCTTTGACTCCATTCGCCCCTCTCTGATACTGGCACTGGTCTTTCCCTGAGGATTGATCTTCCTTTCCTTTCCATCACCCATCCAAAACTATCTTTTGTTACATCCGTTTCTCTAAGGCAGCCTCTTCCATTCACCTTGCCCGTTACCGTACCTGCCTTAGCGATCCTATTTTAGGGATACCCCCTTAGTGTTGGAGAAGAGCCAACCTGAAGCGAAGAGGAGAGGAGTGTGGTGACATTGGCCTCTCTCCCGAGAGAGTTGTCATCCAACTGGCGTTGCACATTTTGGGCTTTCAAACGACACGCTTGCCATTTCGGAGGACAACATTTTTGGCGCCACTGCCGAGGACAAAGTCCAGTTCCCGAAAATTGAAGACTATGCTTCATTAAACGACATTTGTGGGATTCTTCTTCTCACATGGCGACTCCACAAAGGGATAGAGCCCTGGTCCTTTTGCAGATTTGAAGATCCTATTGGGTGTAGAGGTGAGCACACTCATTGGAACGCTTTCAAGCTCACCTTGGCGACTCCACAGTTTGGTATGAGGTATGAATACGTGTTTCAGATTTAGTACTTCATTATTTGACTTATGGACGATAAAAAAGCACAAAATCTTGCTCTTTGGCACGAAGGTTTCGCCCCATTGGATTTCTCAAAAATCCATGGATTTCCTAATGAGTGCTATGACTATGAAAAAGTGCATGACACTTTTTCAGAGTTTCACGGAAATAATGATGTTTCAGCCATCTATCACATTGCTTCTTACTGCAAATTGATGGTCGATTTCAATGTTTATTGTGAGGATGACCTTATGATCATCTTTGCTTTAACTTTAGAAGGAAATGCAGTAAATTGGTTCTTTGGTCTTTGGGATGGATCCATAGATTCATTGGCAGGGTTCTTTGAGAGATTTCTCCTCCGCTGGCATGATGGAACTGTAGAGGAAATTGAGCAGCTTGCTAAAGGATATGATGCCCTCATCCCTAGGGTCTGTTATGAGCTTAAAGAACAGATCCATGAAGAAGCATCAGAAGGGTCTTTGTGTGAAGATGTTGCTGAAGAACCTCCTGAGATTGCCATTAGAAATACGAATCTGTCTCAAGTTTGTGAACAGCCCCTTGCTGCAAAAGAGAACATTGAAGATACAAATCTGCTCCAAATTTATGAACAGCCCATTGATGAAAAAGTGGAGCTGTCTCAGATTTACACCATTGAAGATCAACTCGAACAACTCCCTGATGAAGAGCTGGACCTATCTCAGTCTTATTTTATCAAAGGTAATTACACTTGCATTTCAAAGCTTCCTCATGGAAGTTTCTTGGATGACAGAGTTCAGTTTGAAAAGGAGCAGCATGTTTCCTTTTTAAGTCCTCTGCAGCGTTATGTTGACAAAGCATGTGCTCTTACCTGCTGTCCGGTTATCAAGTTAAGAGACAGTGTGTATCTGCAGCATAGAATTTCTTGTGCCCATCCTGAGTTTTTCTGCCAAAACTGTGATGATATTCTTTATCCTATTAGTCTGAGGTATCAGCTTAGCCAATTTCGTCAGCAGATTGTGAGGCAGATCGGTTTTATATCTGCGCCTTTGTTCTTAACTAAACACAGGAAGAAGCAGTTCAGCCTGGATGAGGAGCTGAAATGGCTCCATTGGGTATACCATTTCACTTGATGTTTTTCAATTTCATGTTAAGTTAGGGTAGGTAGAAAAATAAAGCTCTTGCATGAGCGTTTGTTGTTTATTTTGTCATTTCTGAAATTTTTTATGTAATAAATGTGGTCGCGGGATGTGAATTGAGCCATCCCCACCACATGATCTCTCTTTTTTCCGAAGGTTGGTCTGCGATAATCGAGAGAAGCTGGTGTTCTCGTGCACTCACCGAGGCGAGCACACGTCCCACAGTTGGAGCCAGATGTTACCTCCCATTTATGCATGGGTGTCCACATGCACAACTAGTAAAAGAGTTGTTGCTGCAGATGCTGTCTACACCGAGCCATATAAAACAGACATCCTCTTATTTGCTCTTGAACAGACAACTGATGTATTGATAGCAGCGGATCAACCACAGGGCAGATACTTTAAGGCATGCACTGTAGAAATAATACAGGATGTTTATGGGGCTATTGATCATACTCACAAACATGGAAGTGCTCGCACAGATTGTATCTTAACTGAAGATCGTGATGTTGCTGAGGTTTTCTTAAGCCAAATGGACAGGATGCTACTGGAAAATTTTGGGGCAATGATTGATAAGCCAATGTCTATTGGAGTAACTCAATGCAGAATCTCTGATGGAAAGCGAATCCTTAATGAATTTGGGATGCTGCCAGCAAAGGATATGCAGTCCTCCAAATTTCCACCAGCAGAACTATTTCAAATATACCCAGAGCACCATTTTGCAGCAGTGGATATGGCATCCTTTTCATGCACCATCCAATTGATCGAAGCTAGCAAAAATAATTGTGCCTATTTTGACTGACAGAGGATGCCCGAAGTTCAACATCAGTCTTCCTTAATTGGAAGGCAAATATATTCCCTAGAGAAGTGACAGTGGTCGCATTAGGGCCACTTACAGGCATGGTTGTTGTTATGACAGATAAAGACATTGAAGATCTCGCAAACTACAGCAAGAAATATGCCAGGGAGTCATGGATATGCTTATGCTGTACAAACTGTCAATCAAAATAGTTCAAAGCAGAATATGTTCATATTTGGCACTGCAGTACATGAAGATCCTAAGCTTCGAGCTCAAAGGTGGATATTTCTATCTATTGGGAAATGACTTTGCAGGTTATTTGGAAGCTTAAAGGGCGCTGGATGGGATCTTGACGCTGAGAGTGTGCAAAGAATGGGTCGACAGACTAAAGATCATTGTCATCATATAGGCCAGACAAAACCCGTGACTGTGTATCGACATGTGACCAGGGGAGCAGTAGATGAAAATATTTTTTGAAATAGCAAAACGTAAATTAGTGTTAGATGCAGCGTTTCTTGAGTCTGGAGTGGAAGAAGTCAATGAGAATGACAGTGATGCATGGCCGATGGTTATAAACATTTGTTGGCACGGCTGATCAGGCTATGGCGAAAGAGGTGAAGTTTGAAAGAACATCCGGTCATCACAGTGGCTCAGAAATCGCAGCATCTGAAGATCAATAAAATCACGATTTTTGATGGAGGTCGTTTCATCAAGATCGAGTTTGAATACACGCGTTTTTATCACCTTAGCAACAGAACTCACGAATTCTCGTTCCTGGGCAACCGAGGTTTTATTAGCAGCTGTTGTTTTGTGCATCCAATAAAAGCTCGCGTAATCAGAAATCATTTTCGGAAGCAAGCAAATGCGTGGGAGATGTCTGCAGCCTATGGAAGAATCGTGGACATAATTTAATCAATCGGGTCGCTGCTGGGCTTTCGTAAGTCAAGGTTCATGTCTAAATGAGAAAGCCCGATCAAACTTTTGATGGAGTATGGCAGCAAATATGCTCGGGGTTCAATAAATTAATTGGCGCGGCAATGAGTTGAAAAATAAATAAAAAATCAAAGCGAGCCGGGGTTCAGCAATATCACGTCACAGCCGAGTCATAAAATTCGGGACTTACAGAGTGCAGAGGGTTACATGTCAGTTCACAATGAGCCACCTATAATTATCAACCAATGATTGCATGAAAGACCAGTCTCGTGACTCATTTCCAAAATTCGGGCCGCTGATTTGTCGTAACACTGCGTTAATATATGGTAAAATCTTTTGCCTTCTAAAAAATGAGCGTCGGTTCACAAATCAGCAGCGCCAGGGTTGCAGTTTCGGGTCCCTTCATTCGTATCAACTTTTTAAACAGCAGTTAACTCCAGATTCTGACAGAATAGGCCAAGCTATCGGAATTACTATCCTTTTTAAGTTCGTGACAGCCTGCGTGGGCGTGATTCGGTAAATTGCTAGTTTGGCATTCAGGTTCATTCATAAATTTGACAGCTTATGCTTATTCTCTCAAAAGATGACACCAGTTCACTTAAGATGCCGATTAGCATTAGTTTATCTTTTAAAGGGACCTGTTGGCATCGGTAGCTGCTGTGTGTCTTTTGTTTAAAACAGCCACTTAGGGGTATTAGGTGGAGAAAAAAGTGGATCTCCATTCACTTTTTCTTTTAGTTTCTTATTATTTTATCTTTTTGTTTTAAGAAAGACTTTCTTTTTGGCTTATAAAAGGAGCTAGCCTCTTCATTGTAACCGGATGGAGAATTTTGGGAGTTCTTCCCCAGACGTTAATAGAAAAATATCATGATGGGATTCTTTGGATAAATTGGGAGTTCTTTCGCCCTTTGTTTGCCATTTTTATTTGTATGCCATCTTTCATTTTGTATGAGGCAATACCTCTCTTAACTCTTTGCTTTCGACTCTTAAGCTGGGATCATCTGAATAGAAGGCTAACAATCTAGCACAACTTTATTTGACCCATGTTTTTCTCTTAAGTTTTGCGGCTTTCAGGTATGCTCTAGTGCAAGAGCTCTTAGTTGGTTACTACTTTCACCTGGCAGCAAGGTCCTATTAGAGCTCTTCTTTGACTCCATTCGCCCCTCTCTGATACTGGCACTGGTCTTTCCCTGAGGATTGATCTTCCTTTCCTTTCCATCACCCATCCAAAACTATCTTTTGTTACATCCGTTTCTCTAAGGCAGCCTCTTCCATTCACCTTGCCCGTTACCGTACCTGCCTTAGCGATCCTATTTTAGGGATACCCCCCTAGTGTTGGAGAAGAGCCAACCTGAAGCGAAGAGGAGAGGAGTGTGGTGACATTGGCCTCTCTCCCGAGAGAGTTGTCATCCAGCTGGCGTTGCACATTTTGGGCTTTCAAACGACACGCATGCCATTTCGGAGGACAACAGGTCCACTTACTTTTCTAGATCTAAAATCTTGCTCCATTGATCTCCTTGCATAACTTGACACATTTCCCTAGGAATCTTTGGATTAGCTAGTCTTCATAGATTGGCTAGGGTCTCCCCCTTGATCTTGATTCTTCTTGATCTAAAGTGAAGGTTTCCTTGGTTATCGTGACACCCTGTTGAAGCCTCAGATGTTTAGGTTGTTGGAATGGGTTCTAAGGCTAACAATAGAGGGTGGAAAACCAGACTGAAATGCTTCGAAAGACTCTGCGCAAGAGCAATTCTATCCCTAGCCTATTTGGTGTAGTTAACTCCCACGGATACAAAGGCCTCCGCTGGCACTTATGGGGTTTGATCCTGAAAGGATCAGTCTTCCTACGAGGGAAGATTAAAGTGTCCTAACTGTGAAAGTGGATCTAAACCTAAAACAAATCTACCTTAAAGGAAATATAAAATGAGTCAGATCTAATCTAAGGGAAATGTTTTGATTGTATGCAGGATAACTTGGTTTGAGTTCTAATAAGTCATCTCACCAACTTAACAGAAATGTAAAATTGGATCTCTTCTTATTACTTCAGAATACAATCAAACAATGAAAATTAACTCATAATAATTTGAAGGTTAGGCACATGCAAGATTACCCTGTAGCTCTTATGTTAATTGAAAAATTAACATGAATTATTAATTTCTATGAATCATTTGCAGAAATAGATAAATGTTTTGATTAAATAAATTCAATTAAAACATAAATACACAAAGACCATGAATTAAGACAAATCCAAATTATAGATGCATACATTAATGATTGATTGCAAAATTAAAACAGCATCCATTCAATGATTAAGGTGAAGAAATCAGCAGCAAAGAAATTTGATAACATAGACAAGGAAGATGCCAAAAGAAACTAACTTTCATTCATTAAGTCTGCAAAAAATTACAAGATCTCAAGTGAAGCAGCATTTCTCCAAGTCCTTCTTTAGCGATTATCTCCTCCCTACCCCATGAGACCTCTACCCTTTAAATAATAATTACAAAATAGTTACAAAGGATAGACCTCCCATAAAATAGGGATTACAAAATCAACTAATCTAAGAATAACCAAGGGCAGCTTGCCACTTGGCCCTAACTACTAACAATTCATCATTATCTGGAAAATTTACTGATTCGAGCCCCACCTGGGAATCACAAATGAAAGACTCGATCTCATTCTTGGCCAGCTTATGCCAGGTGCGCAGGAATATGTGTATCTTGCCCTCTAGGCTGATAGGCTGCTTAATGAAATGGTCCACATCAACAATCTAGATGTGCTCGAGCTGCTAGATCTTTTCCCTGACCTCATCGCATCTGCGTTCAACCTGCTCAATCATTAACTTGGGAGGATAGGACTTCTCAATGAGATCCATGACAGGATATTGCAAGCTAACCATAATATTATCTACTGCATACCACCTTCTAACACAAATGGCTTTTGCTTTCTTTATTGTTTCCTCAACCATTTCAGTAGTATTTTTCCAAGCATTCAAAGCTGTTCTGATTCTTCTGCATTTGAAACTATCCAAAACTGGGACATCAGTTGGCTTATCTTTAATATACCTCTACCATTCTACAATATCATTATAAGCTTTGGAAGCTTCTTGGCTTTTGTCCATCTGTTGTTCAAGGGTAGCAGACATCCGCTCAAAAGAAATATGAGTTTCCTGAATTTCATTCAAGCAACTATACAAGTCAGCTAAGAGTTTATGATGCTCTTTATTTACTTGCTCAGCCAAATCTCTGAATTCTTGCTGAGAAAACTTAGAGAAAAAGGAGGTTGCACTTGTAGTCGCATCCTCAAGCTGCTTTTCCAACACAGTTATCCTTTCAGCATGAGCAGTATTCAAGACTTCAGCATCCGGCAATTGGACCTGAAGGGAAGTGTTATCACACCATAGTAGCAGGGCTACTATTCTTGCTTAGCAGATATCTGCACATTCCTGAGCTTCCATTATTCAGAGCATGGCAATGATGATTGTATATTTTGGATCACTCATGATCAGAGCAGTATATTATTCAGACTTATGTTAGACCTTGTGTCAAGGCTGAGCCTTGAGAGTTCAGATTTGATGACCGATGTGACCCTTTATCACATACAGTTTCAGTTCAGTGCTTAGAGATGTATTGCAGCAGTGTTTCAAATGGTACATGATGATTATTACTATGATGATGTTGTATGATCTGTGGATATGTTATCACTGACTGTGGATTATTATCTTCTTAATTTAGTCATATTCACAGCATTTGCTTGGTATATTATTCCTGATGTGGAAAACTGTTTAAAATGAACTATAAATCATAAAATGGACAATTGCTTGCACATTTAGGTCATTTAACAAAACCCACTAGTTTTTCACCTTACATAGATATGGTCTTTCCTGACACCAGTTGTCTGCTAGTGTAGGCTCCATATTCACTTGACTCCATCCATACATGACTTTCCTATTTGACTTTATACCTTGACCTATCTCATTTGACTTTCTGATACTGAGGACATCCCCATTTTTCTACCTCTGTGTTTGGACCGCATCCCTGTATATTCAGTGTCTCGGCTCTGAGTTGGTGACAAAACTTGCCTTTGGTGAGTTGGATTGTAGGCCTAAATCATTCTGATCGGTTGTCCCGATGTTTGGCATTGGCTCGAACTCCCCCTAGTCACTTGAGATGTTGTTGGCTAAAACTGAAAGCTCATGTTCTACCTATGGAAACTTATAAATTCGCCCATGGAAACAAAAAAAGGGCAAGAGCGATGAACAGCTAAAAAAATACTCCTCGAAGAGTATAAGAAAGGTCCAAAAAGCAATGATTCTTAAAAGTTATATCTAAACAATTGCTGACCTTATATGTATTTGAAAAACATGCCCTGGATGCAAGCTGCAACTAGTTGTGCTTATCAGCACACCTGAGATCCGAAGGGTTATGTAGGCCAAAAAGGCCATGAAATGAAATTGAATGATCCTAATGAACCTGGATCAACTTGATGTAGACATGACGCCTAAGTTGAATAAGCACTCTCTAAACAACTTATCCATTTGTGAGACACAGCCATTCCCCGTGTTATTTTGTCCAGCACAGAGTTTGTAGCTTTCCCCTTTCTCCCAGTCCAAAGTATTTTTGAGTTAAGTTAGACAAGTCAAACCCTTGGCCCAACCTTGTTCCTAGCCTTCATCCTTCACTAGCAGTTTGACCATGTCCAACGGGTGAGTTTGTCATTTGAATTATTGTGCAAGTAATTTTATATAACAAAGGAATATGCTAACTTGATTAATGCCACTGAATGGATGTTATACTTTGAGCTTGGCTGTGAGAATGATTAGAGAAGCATGTCCTAGTCTACTGATGTGATTTATCCTTGGTTGTATATTCTTGGGATCCGTGATGATGTGGGCCATATATATAAGCTTATTGATGATGATTCATGGTCCCACATACTTGATGATGAGATCATATGATGGACATATGATGCAGATGATGATTGATGCAGTTCAGCAGTTTTATTTACTACTTCAGATCAGCAGATTATGCATTGTCTATATATATGGTGGACCCTACAGCTGGCCCAATAGGGCAACCCATGGTGTATGAGTACACATTCCTAGTGGATTTGGGTCTTCTGGATCCAGTGAAACACTTATCTTTCAATTCCGGGCACTTCTGACAGTGATTGATGCAGTTTTACACTTGTTGACCAGATTTGGGGCTGATTTCCTAGCCTGAGCAGCAAGGGCCATGAGAGGCCAGTTCACCTAGGGCGCTGTATGAAGAGGGGGTGGTCCAGCCACTTGTTTTTACCATTTACCCCCCCTTCTGGAGAGCCTGGTGGGCTCAGATGGACAGCATAGATGGCCTGGGAGGCAGTTTTGGCACTTTCACAGTTACCGAGGCAGTTAAAAAATGGGATAAAGTGGTCACTAAGGAATTCGATTTGGGCAATTGAGGCAAGGTTTTGGCATTTGGTTTTCACAGAGGTCTTCCAGGGTGATCTCACTATCTTCCAGCCAGTTTTCACCATGTGGGTATGCCCACATCGATCACAGGAGGTCTTTTACTGCTTGTCTATCACAGATTTTGAGGACAGATTTGATCATTTATATTATCTTGGACATATTTTATTATTTTATTATTTTATTGTGCCTTGGGGATGAGCTAGTAAGGATTGATGCCTCCTAGCCCCACCATGTGCTTATTATGTCATGTCCTAGTCATTATGAGGTGGATTTTTGTACTTTTACCCCTCTAGTGGATGACGTCATCCTCCCTTTGTACCATTTAGTGGGGACGTCATCATTATATTGGGTGATCCATGTGATGTATTGTTATGATTTATTATTAGCCGTTGATTAGATCTTTTGATCTTTTAATCTTAGCCACTCATGTAAAAAGTGGTTAGGATTGTACTCTCTCCCCATCCTATTTAAGGAGGGAGCCTCTCATTGTAAAATCATCTAGAGATTTTTGGCTCTTGGCTCTTGGAATAAAATTTCTATCTTTTGGAGTACATGCTTGGATTGGAGTGAATGTTGGTTGTTTCGATTGTAAATGCTTTTGTCCATTGCACTGGAGGATCTATTGTAGCTATTTTGCATATTTGCCATATCTTTTTACAGGTTGAGAAGACTTCTTCAACAAGTGCGAATTGGTGGGGAGGCTTGCCCTTCAAGCTTGGAGGAGGACGTTTTGGGTTAAACAGGGAGTGGTTTTGTCTTTGCACCAACTATTCTTTGCTTATCTCTTTCTTGCTTGTATCTACCTTCAACATGTTAAACTGATTGATGCTTTGCTCCTTGGTTTTGACAGGTTAGAGGGACTCATATGTGGCTTGGAAAAATCGAGTTGGCAAGAGGGCTTCAACAATTCTCCATTTGATCTTTGGCAAAAGTAATCCTCGTCTCAACTAGCATTCATCTCTTCATCCAGGTATGCTCCAAAGGTATGATCTTCTTCTTCCTTGAATCATCCATAATTTCTAGATCATAAAAACCCTAATTGATTAAAATCCTTGTTTTTGGTTTTTCTTAGATCTACTTAGATCTAGCCTTGCTTTTGAAGAGATATTAAGAACCCACCTCTATAGCATCCACCCCTAGTGGGATCTATAGTTTGGTGGTGATTGGGTCAAAATTGACACACTTTTCAAGGCAAAAAGCCCTCTTGAACCAAATCGCACTTCCTTAAGAGAGGCTTGTTTGGTTAGATCTAGCACATGGGTAGGTGAGATCCCACTTGATTTGCAATATACACACTTGATAACCTACCCCCAGACTGTTACTTTGGTGATTTCTACCTTGTGGGCATCATTCCACGTTTTAAGGGATTAAAACCCCCTTTTGAATTTCTTGGTACCTTAAAACTTAGATCTAGTAAGATCTAACCCTTGGATTGACATGATTTTCTAGATCCACATAGATCGGGGCATAAGCTACTTGGATCTATAGTTTGGTGGCCATTGGACTTGATTTGGTCCACTTAACCCATCTTTTAGCCCTCCTTGAGCAAGGTCGCACTCCCTTGGGTGAGTGAGTTTGCCCACTTTGAAGAAGTGGGTGGTTGAGATTTTTGTGGATTCGGAACGGCCATACCTTGAAACCTAGGTCTAGAGTATCATCTTGTGACGATCTGCCTTGGGGGTAGCATTCCTTGTTTCAAGGGATTGTGGTCCACTTAGGGTCATTTCATGAAAACCTAGATCTAGCAAGATCCAACCATTCTATCTCAATTAGCCCACTTGACTTGGCTCCTAGGTGTCCCGATCTACACTTTGACATACCTTTTGACCCCATTAGCCCATCCAACAAGGCACTAGTCCTCCTCAAAGCAAGTCGCACTCCTTGGGAATTGTGTCAAACCCTAGATCCGGTACATGGGTACTCCTCAATTTAACTTAGATCCATAGATCTACTCATTACATAACCTCTAGTACCAATTGCATCCCTTAGCTTCACCTTGTGGGTCCACTTCAAACCATTTCACATATCCCAAGAAAGTAGGATCCACTTGTGTACCATATGGTGATGCACCTTATCATTTTACCTAATTATGTGGCCTAAATCATACATCAGTTGAAACACTAACAATCTCCCAAACCACCTTCAACCATACTTTAACATCTAGGTCCACTCAACCTTGCATTGGTTTCCGTAACTCTTCACTTACTTATCCTTAGAAACCTTTGTTTGGGTCCAATCAACTGTGATTGGTTATAGGGTCTCCCCCTAGGTCTTGTTTCACCTTGACCCAAAACGAAGAGTGCCTCGGTTGACGTGACTCCCACCTTGCATTGGGAACCGTGGCATCTCTTGGGTCACCTCTTTAGTTTCCTGTCTCCTCTACCGTCCCGGATGGGATACCACTAGGGGCAACTACAAGTTGTGTGATAACATTTTTGGCGCCGTTGCCGGGGACGTAGAAGCTTACCTTGGTTCATCATACCTGTTTTGTCTCACTCTCTCCCTGCACTTTAAACGACATACATCTTGGTAGAAGAGTTTAAAAATCTACCTGGCGACTCCAATTCCTGACTCCGCTGAGGATCGGCCCCATTCCCATCTTTCAATTTTGTAATTTGTAAAGAATAAATGAATTCAGACGTTTTCTTCCAAATGACAAGGTGTATGAATGAAATATATGAGAATCTATCTCGCTATAGAGGGCAGTTGAAAGAAAGTAATGAAATTCAGTCAACATATCAATATGGGAGTGATTATGTACATAATTCTTATGACTCTCATCTTTCTTTTCATTCTCCAAGTAAAAATATTAACCCAATTAATTCAAACAAAATTCAATCTCAACCAAGGCCTTACAACCAAAGCATTCGGTCAAATGACTCTAGTATTCCAGTTAGACATCCACAACTAATCCCTATTAGAATGGCCAAAGTTATTAGAAATCCAGCTAAGCCATCTCCTTTTGACTTTTCTGAAATTCATGGGGCACCTCATCTTATGCCAAATAATTACTCTGAAAGGTTGCCTCGTTTCTATGGAAATTATTTTGAGTCAATTGAAAATCACTTACAAAGATTTTGGGATTATATGGAAGTTAGGGGTGCTGATGATGAAGATGTTTATATGCGAGCCCTGGGTGAGACATTAGGTGGAAATGCCGGTTTATGGTTTGATAATTTAGCCCCGAGATCCATCACTGGGTATGATATGTTTGCTGGGTTGTTAAAGAATAAATGGGGTTGTAATGTTGAAGAATTCTTAACAGAGCCATCAAGCAATAAGTGTACTGTTGAAGATCAATTTGATAGGGACCATGATGATAATAATGACACTTCAAATCAGTCCTTGAGTAGCCCCTCTTCTGACCTTGAAGAAATTTTTGATTCTGTGGATCCTTCAGAAAAAGAACTTCTTAATCATTCTATCATTAACAATCCTTTAATTTCTCATCATCTTTTTGAAGAAGAAGAAAGAGGGGACATTGACCAAGATCCATTAGTGGTGGTTTCACATGATCATTGTGCAAATAATCAGGATGTTTTAAATGAACTTGTTAATTTTCTCCCTGACAACTTAAATAGAAATGACCAATTATCCTCATATGAATTTAATGATGAATCGATAGAAGGTCAATCTCAAGATGAGGATGAATTAGTGAATCACACTAGACGCTCTAATCTTTGTGTTGTACACACTGAGCACACTGAGAGGGGGGGGTGAACAGTGTGTGTAGCTTTTATTATCTTTTCAACTTTAACAATCATTGGCAGCTTTTTCAATATTATGCAGAGTACGTAATTATCACATTATCATTATATCATCATCAGCATTATTAACAACTACAACTCATCATCACATATCATCATATCATCATCACATAGGAAGCATTGCAAAACACAGTACACCATATTTTTACGTGGAAACCCAAGTCCTGGGGGAAAAACCACGGAAGCCTTTATAATAATAATTTACCAACAACAACTGGAAGGAGGCAACAACCCCCTTTGTTACAAAGACTTCAATTCTCCAGCTACAACTGGAAGGAGGCTACAACCCCTTGGTTTACAGGCTACAACCTGAAGGAAGCCTTAGCTCCCTAGATTTCCTTGCCCCGTCCTGTCACCCTGATATGAAGATAGTAACTGAAACTACTGAACCACAAACTTCACTGATCCTGCGGACCTGCTATCCAACACTTGTACCACACTACACAATCTGTACCACATTGCACAACCACTGACACTGCTCATCAACTGACCACTGCTCATAAACTGTTCACTGCTCATCAACTGTCCACTGACCACTACACCACAACTGTTCCACACTACTCATCAACTGACCAATCAACCTGTCTGCACCAATCAATCTGTTGTTCACATCATCCGACTCAATCAATCTGAGTCTAACCAACTACACACCAAACCCTGAATCTACTGCTGATAACCTCTGCACTCTTATCACTGCCAAATCATCCCTGTATACCAACAAGTCATTTTACTGCCATACACTGCTCATGTACATCCTTGTACACCTCGTCATACACAGTCACTGAACAAATAATCCTTCTCTGCTTCCACTGAACATAAGGCATGCATCGTCATGCATCATCGTCATAAAATGCATAATCATCATCTCAGCGTGCACCGTGTATGCATCATCAACATCAAGTATACAGCATAATGCATAGGAGAGCATCATCACACTATGGTATGCATGTACATCATATTGTATAGGAGTGCATCAACTTCATAGAGTGTACATCATTATCACATGCATTATCATCATAAAGTGTATAATATCATAGCATAAAGGTATGCAACATCATCATCATATCCTCCATAATGACTTCAAATATATATACCAATATATAGGCTCACATACTAATATCAAAGATGAACTCTATCCATGAGAGACATGTGCCATTACAAGAGAAACCTAGAAGCATGAGCCATACCTTTTTGAAGATCATAAGGTCAAGAAACAATAGACAAACCAAAAGAAACTCTATATCATGTCATCACATAGCCCTTGTAACAAGCTTTCCAATGAGCCAAGAATTTTGTAATTCCGATTCCGTATGAGAAAGTTATGCCAATTTTAGTGAAGATACCCAAAAATTTCTCCTCCACAAAATTTCGCACTTTTCTCCAAGAGTTGCGAAATTCCAATTGATGAGAAAATGAAATGTTTGATATTCTATTTATATAGGTCGTGGAGGAAAGTTATTACCTCAAACAGGGCCAACATGCAATTCAAAATTACAAATAATTAAATTTTCTTTTGTTAGGTCGGCTCACCCAAAAAGGTGGGGTACACCAACTTCAAAATTTCATATCTCTTCAACCATAAGGAGTTAGAAGATGCTCCACATATCAATGGAAATGGCTTGACGAGGACTATCACCCTATAATGGGTTTATTTGAAAATTCTTGGTCTAATACCCTTAAATTATTCAATGTGTCCAGGACATCAAAGACCCCACACATGAGGGTGCCAAAGACCATACCACTAACTACAAGAGTTTCAAAGTCTTCTTCAACATATCAAGGCACGTCTGTGGGATCTACCTCCATCTACATCCCAATAGCCATATAACCACAAATAGGACCATACATCACCATGGTTCAAGACCCAAGGCACCGCATGCAAGGGTTTCAAGGACTCTTTCAAGGATATCATATAATATTTAAACAAGATACTTTCCATGGACTTCAAGTCCATCACATAGGACTCCATCGCCAAGTGATGAGGGAATCATGACCAAGGATTCTATCATATCAAAGGCTCCAACAATCATGGGCTTACAAACCACCATATATATGGATTCCAAGACCCAAATCATTTCCAAATGCACCATCAATGATCATATAGTGTCCAAGGGTCATCATGCCGCCATTTATGTGGGTGCCAGACCTTTTCATGCATAATGACCATCTCCAAGGGTTCCATGACCCCAACAAGGGATACACGGGCATCAAGATCTTCATCAAGGGTTCCAAGTCTTCATCAAGTCATTAATGACCACATCATCACCTTTAAGGGGACAAGGACCATTAAGCCATCAAATGTGGGTCCAAGGACTTCTTCAGGGCTTCTTCATCAAGCAAGGGGCTTCATAGGCTTCTTCAACCACCTCAACCACACCAGGAGACCTACAAGGGTCAAGATCCATCATGACATCACCTGTGGGGTTGCTAGACCTTCTCCTAGGGTACCATGACCTCAATAAACACAAATGACCACTGAAAGGTTCATTTGGACTCTTGCAACTTCTTCAACACTTTTGTAGCGTACTGGGGCATAAGTTGTGGTACTAGGGAAACAAAGAAACAATTGGGGAAACCCAAAACATCTTTGGGGTACTTAAACACTCTACAGGGTGTTCAGGCCTTTTGTCATTGTCCCAAGGGCTCCAAGGGCTTCAAGCTTGGGCTTGGACAGAGTCAAAAGGTCTCCTCTTGACATAGACAACCACAAAACAAACACTAACCCTCAGGAGCTCCACAAGGGGCACCAATGACCAGGCACTGTTGGCATCAATGACAACCTAATCAACACTTTGTTCCACTTCTTATAATGAGTCTTTAAATTTTTCCATCCTTAGTCAAGATAGCTTCATCCATTTATTAGAATTAGAATCTTGTCCTCAGTTTGTAAATATTAGACTTGATCAAAAGTTTATCATTCATAGAATAAACAATATTGCTTTAAAAGGCCTTTCCTTTTGTCAAATTCCAAGGCCAAATTTTTCTATCCGTCTGGGAGAAATTGCATCCACCCTCCCTACCCATCCTTTTCAATCTTTTTGGGGTTGGTGGTCTAGTCAATCTTTTGCTTTTGAAATTTTCAACAGAAAGTATAAGCATGATTACACGATTGGAGAAAAAGCACTTCATTTCCCTTTTCAGTCACCTTGGAGCAGTGATGCTTGTTGTCAAATTATCAATCATTCTTGGTGGCTAGAAAAGGTGTTTAAAGATCAATTTCATCTTTTCTCCATTTTTGAGCATCAAGTGGGTCTAGTTTTGACTTTTCGTCTTTCAAGCCTTGATTTGTCCCCACTTGGTTTTTATTTGATCATCAGTCCTGTTATCACACTATAGTAGCAGGGCTACTATTCTTGCTTAGCAGATATTTGCACATTCCAGAGCTTCAATTATTCAGAGCATGGCTATGATGATTGTCTATTTTGGATCACACATGATCAGAGCAGTATATTATTCAAACTTATATTAGACCTGTTGATTAGGTTGTCATTGATGCCAACAATGTCTGGTCATTGATGCCAACAGTTAAGTCTTGGTGCCCCTTGTGGAGCCCCTGAGGGTTAGTATTTGATTTGTGGTTGTCTGTGTCAGAGGAGACCTTTTGACTTTGTCCAAGCCCAAGCTTGAAGCCCTTGGAGGCCTTGGGACAATGCCAAAAGCCCTGGCTACCCATTAACTTGGTTGAGTGACCCCTAAGGTGTTTCTATGGTTCTCCAGTTGTTTGCCAGTACCACAACCTATGCCTTAATACCCTAAAAAGTGTCCTTGGTGGGTTGAAGTAGTGAAGAGTCCAAATGACCCATTCTGTGCTCATTTGTGTTTGTAATAGGGTCTTGGAACCCTTGAAGATGGATCCAGTGCATGAGAAAGTGTTTGGCACCCACACATGTTGTGGTATGATGTCTCTTGGACCCTCTTACATATGGCATATAGTTCTTTTATGATGGTGCTCATAAAGCCCGTGTCTTAATATGTTGATGTGGTGAGCCCTTGGACTTTGGTATGATAATACCCTCGCTTGTGGAAGCCCTAATATTCCACACATAATGTTAAACCCTTGCTTGGGTCTTTGCTTTAAAATGACTTTGAAGATACCTTGAAGCTCTTGTGTCCGTGGAACCTGTGATGCACAATTAAAAACATTCAATGATCATTGTGATTTGAAGAGGTTTCCAACGTAGGATTGCGGGATGACAGTATTTTTCCACAAGTCGGCCCAGTCACTTAATAAAAAATTTAAACAAAATTAAAATTGGAAGTCGGCCCCATAAATTAAATTAAAAAATTCAAATTAAAAATTATATATTGCAAGGTCGGCTCCATATTTCTTTTATGAAAAACTACTATAAATATTCCGTCAAACTTGTCATTTTGAGCAAGACAATTTCGGTGGAGCTCTGATTTTTCGTGGGTAACTCAGGAAGCAGCAGTCAAGTGTGAATTTGGTGTACATAGATCTGAGATTTTCGTTTCTGATCTAAGGCAGTGTTCTCTATAAAATTCGGTGATCTCTGGGACAATTTTGTGTGGAGATAAGCTCTAATTTCGGGTGAGACTTGACAGCTGCAGCAGAGAAAAACGCAGGAGCAGAAAATGTATTTTGGTCAGGCTGTGTTTGTTTTGAATTCTTAGTGTTTCAGAATCAGGGTTTCAGTAGGTTTATATTTCTGTCCCCATAAATTTAGCTGTATCACGAACCTGGGATTGGTAAAGACCCGCTGGCATCATTACTGGTAGGTGCCAGGCTTTTCAGTTCTCGTGGGCACTGTTAATTTTCGCAGCTGCAAAGATTGCCATTATCATGGATGTGTTATAGGGACTACATCATATAGTCAACGCCTTGCAAATCGATAGCAGCCATAGTGGAGGGTGTTTTTTTTGTTTGAAGTCGTGAGGGTTCAAGTTAAAAAATAAACTTTTTGAATTTCATTGTCACCAGATTTGCCCGTCGATAGCTGAGGTTATTATGTATAGATCTCACATTGCAAGAAAAATTGGTTTCAGTTATAGCAGTCGAAGAATTACATGAAGCAAGGATAGAAAGAAAAGGCAATGCCAGTTCACAACGCTTGTGGACAATTCAAAATAGATGCAAATACGGCCCGAGAATGAAGTTCTGTTTTACAGTGGTTCCAAATAAACAAGCTCTGAAACTCGAATAATTGATGGTCAGTAGCAGCATATGAAAACGAAGTGGCAGTGTGTGAAGAAGTTGATTTGAAGATAGCAATAGAACTTGTAACAAGTTCAAGAGACATGCCAGAGCAACCTTGACTTGACAAGTGATCAGTTTGATTTGTCAAATAACATGACAGTCACAGCTGATTGACAGTGAGAGCAATTGATGACAGGGACAAGATGGTTGAACAGCAGTTCATTGAGCTGTGATTGGGACAAATCTTTTCGTGGGTATAGACAGCAGCAGAGGGATACCTGATTTTTCCACAGTGGCAGCAGACTCGAATTCTTCAGACTAGGGATGGTCTTACAGTAACAAGGTATGTATACACCTATATGTTGATATGATCAGAGATGATAATGATATGATAATGCTCAGTTGAGGTAGTTATGTTTCATTATGTATACACCTATATGTTGATATAATCAAAGATGTATGCTCAGCATACACAGTCATGATATGTAAGATTACACAGTGAGATGATGTTAACACAGTAAGATGTTCAGCAATGCTCAAATATGCTCAATACACAGAACAATGAACTATGATCTTACACAGTAATGTAACTCATTGATGATGAGTAGTAATTGGAGTTGAGGACAGCTGCTGAATGAGCAGACTTTGGGCATGAGCAGAATTATTTCAATTATTGATATGAGATGGTTATGGCAGTGAAAAGACTTGTTGATATACAGGGATGATTTGGCAGTGAATGGTGTGCACAAGCAGATTCAGAGATTGGTATGTGACAGATTTACAGGTTGTGCAATGTGGTTCAGAATGTGTCAGTGACAAAGCTGACATGGCAGTGAACAGTGAACAGAGGTTATCAGCAGCAGAGAGTACAGGGTTTGGCAGGTCCACAGGTTCAGCAATCCTTCTTTTCAGGGTGGTAGGGTGGTGCTAGGGCTCACAATTTTGTGAGCTGAGCTGTAGTAGCAGCTCGTCAGTTGCAGCTGACGAAACCTAGGGGTTGTAGCCCTTCCAATTGTAGCTGGAGAAGTTGTATTAAATTTGTAACTCCAATTGTTGCTGGGTCAAATTTTATCATAAAAGGCTTCCGTGGTTTTACCCCCAGGACTTGGGTTTCCACGTAAAAAATCTTGTGTACTGTGCATCTTGTTTTTTATTATGATTGTTGATGATATGCTGCTATGATTGGTGATTAGCAACTTGCTCTCGATTAAAATTTTAATAATTGGCAAATACTGATTCACCCCCCTCTCAGTATTTCAACAATTGGTATCAGAGCAGGTTCCTTCAAGAACAGTCTAATCACTGGAAGGAAATTATGGGCAAGTTTGCCAAGCACAGTAAAAATGGAATACCCATGTTTGATGGGACTAGCTATACCTTTTGGAGTATACGAATGAAATCTTTTCTGCTAGCTCAAGGAGTACAGGTATGGCAAATAGTTGAAAATGGATATAAAGTACCAACACCCCCACCAACAGATCCAGATGACTTAGTTCGTTATGATACAAATTCAAAAGCCACGAACCATATTTCAAGTGCATTGGATGAATCGGTCTTCATCAAAGTCATGCACTGTACTTCTGCTAAGGAAATGTGGGACAAAGTCAAGACCATCTATGAAGGGGACAAAAAGGTCAAAGAAGCCAAACTCCAAACCTACAGAGGACAATTCGAACATCTAAAGATGAAGGATGATGAGAATATTGCAACCTATTTTCTTCGAATTGATGAACTTGTAAATACTATCAGAGGCCTGGTTGAAAGGGTTGAAGAATCAGTTGTTGTTCAAAAGATACTAAGAACGCTTCCCAACAGATTCAATCCTAAAATCTCAGCCTTGGAAGAAAGGACTGACTTGGATACTATGACAGTAGACCAGCTACATGGGACACTTGTGGCTTATGAAATGAGATTAGAAGATGAAGACTCACCTAGAAAAGAAGCAGCCTTTAAAGTTTCCTCCAAGCAAGCAATGAAAAACAAACAAGCCAAGAAGGACAATTTAGAAATAAAATCCAAATCAAAGACAGCATACCACTTCAACTGCAGTGATGATTCAGATGATGAGGAGATAGCAAACTTCGTAAGAAAGCTCAAAAGAGGCATAGGTAAGTACAAAGGTAAGTTACCTCTTAAGTGTTTTTCATGTGGTAAAATAGGTCACTTTGCTTCAAAATGTCCCTATGCAAAAGACTCTGATAGTGATGACAGTTTCAAGAAACATAAGAAATACAGGAACTTCAAAGGAAAGAAAAATGGAAGGTTTGCAAAGAAGAAAAGTCTCTACTCTAAAAGAAACACCAGCTCATCAGATGAAGATTTTGACAATGACTCAGATAGTGATAGTGATTCAGACAGCGGCAGTGATAACGAATCAAAAAGGGTACTCTTCATGGCTGTTGATTCAAAAGACTCAGATGAGATCACCGAAAACAAAGAAGAATCCGATTCAGAAGGTGAAGTAGACCTGGAGGAAGAATTGATAAGTGCTTTGAAAGAGCTGAGAAGAGAAAGGAAAAAGAATAAACTATTTAAAGAGGAGATACAGGAGTTACGAGAAAGACCTCAGATATCTGAAGAAGCAGATCAACTCATTCAAAGTCTAACTATTCAATTAGAAGAAGCCAAAAGAATTCAAGACAATCTCAGAAAACAACTAGAAGAAAGTATGAATGAAGGTGAGAGACTAATGGGGGAGATAGTGACTCTAAGAACTCAACTACAAAAGAAAAATGTGAGTCAAGGCTATGACAACAGTTCCAAGATACTTGATCAGATCATCAATAATCAAAAGCCATACCTCGACAGAACAGGTCTTGGTTATAAGAAGCATAATGATGAAGGTTCAAGTTCCAAGACAGCTGAGGATAAACCAGAAGTTATCAAAGACTCCGTCATCCAGGAAGCACCCATATATCAGCCAAAACAACAGCCAGAACAGGCTCCAGTTGAAAATCAACATGTTAATTTGACAGCACCTCTAAGAAGACCATTTCAACCTAGACAACCAACCTCAGAATGGACTCCAGTTGAAAATCGAAGTTTCAGATGGGCAACACCTCCAAGAAGACCATTTGTTCCCAGGTATGAATATTCATTTTATGGTTATTGTTTTTCTTGCGGAATATTTGGGCATAAAGCGATGAATTGTATAAAAGGAAGATATGCAGAAAACAGAAACAGGTATGAAAATTCTAGATGGCAACGAAACAACAACAACAGTTTTTCTCCTTTGGATTCTAAAGTCGAATGCCAGAAATGCAACAACTTTGGGCATACAACCAGGAATTGCAGAATGACAATCCCTCCTACAGGCATTAAACAAGTATCAACCAATCAAACAAGTGACCAGCAAAAGGTATGGATCAGACAGAAGAACAATCTGAATATTCATGAATGTGGGATAGCTCTTCAAGCTCAAGCTCAAACCGGTAGCAACAAATGGTATGTTGACAGTGGTTGTTCTAGGCATATGACAGGTAACAAAGGTGCTTTCATGTTTCTTGAAAAAGATAAAGGATCTGTCTCATTTGGAAATAACAAATCAGCAAAAGTTGTTGGAAAAGGTACGGTAAATCTTGGCGGCAAAGATACAGTAGCAAAAAATGTGTTGTTTGTTGACAGTATGAAGCATAATCTGTTGAGTGTCAGCCAGATGTGTGATCAGGGACATGAACTTACATTCAACTCAAAGTCCTGCAAAATAAGAAAAGAAGGATCAAGAAAGTTAGTGGCTACTGCTACCAGGACTCCAAACAACATATATGTTCTGGAGAAGATCAAGGAAGAGAAATGTCACCTAGCAAAAGAAGATGAGAATTGGTTATGGCATAGAAGAATGGGACACGTACATTTTGATAATCTGGTCAAGATCAGCAAGAAGCTAGCCGTGAGGAACATGCCACAGATTACAAAGCCTTCTGATACTATCTACAAGCACTGTCAGCATGGGAAACTTACGAAAGCCAATTTCAAGACAAAAGAATACTCTTCTACAAAACCCTTAGAGCTTGTCCACACTGATCTATGTGGGCCAACCAAGAATAAAGGATTGGATGGTGAAGAATATTTCATGCTGCTCATTGATGACTACTCCAGAATGACATGGGTATGCCTTCTTAACAGGAAATCGGAAGCCTTTGAATGCTTCAAGATCTTTAAAGAACAGGTTGAAAATGAAACAGGTAAACGAATCAAGTGTCTCAGATCCGATAATGGTGGAGAATTCACATCAAATGAATTCTATCAGTATTGTGAAGAAAATGGTATAAAAAGACAATTTTATGTTACCAGAACACCTCAGCAGAATGGAGTAGCAGAAAGGAAGAACAGATCAGTGTTAGAAATGGCCAGAACTATGTTGAATGAAGCTAAACTAAGCGAAAAATTTTGGGCTCAAGCAGTACATACAGCAGTCCACATTATGAACAGAGGACTGCTCAGAAGCAACACTGATAAAACTCCTTATGAGCTATGGACAGGAAGAACAGCTAATGTTCAACACTTCAGAGTGTTCGGAAGCAAGTGCTACATCAGAAGAGATGATCAGAAGATTAGAAAATTCGAATCTCGTGCAGATGAAGGAATATTTGTTGGGTACTCCTCCACAAGAAAGGCCTACAAGTGTTACAACCTGAGATTAGGTAAGATAGTGGAAAGCATCAATGTAAAGATTGATGAATCGAGCTTACCAAAATGTCAGAAAGACTCAGAAGACCATGAAGAAGAAGATGATGATGATGAAGTAGAAGAAGAAGAAGAAGAACAGAGAAAAATTCAGCCAAAAGTTACACAGGATCAACAAGTACAGGATCAACAGCATGAACAACAAAACTCTCCTAAGAACTGGTATCAAAAGAATCATCCACAAGAACTGATTATTGGTGACAAAAATGCCGGCATAGAAACCAGAAAAGATCGAAGACAAGTCCGAAGACCAGAACAAGTATATTTCTCACTACTATCTACAGTTGAGCCGAGTAACTTTGCTGAAGCTAGTGCAGATGAACATTGGGTCAAAGCCATGGGAGAAGAACTTGATCAAATCGAGAAAAATGAAACATGGGAACTTGTTCCTAGACCGAAGGACAAAAATGTGATTGGCACAAAATGGATTTTCAGAAATAAGCTGAATGAAGATGGACAGGTGATCAGAAACAAGGCAAGATTGGTTTGCAAAGGATATGCTCAAATCAAAGGGATAGATTTTGAAGAAACATTTGCTCCAGTAGCCAGAATGGAAGCTATAAGAATGATATTGGCCCATGCTTGTGCTAAAAACATCAAAGTATATCAAATGGATGTCAAATCAGCCTTTTTGAATGGCAAACTAGAAGAAGAAGTCTACATTGAACAGCCAGAAGGATTCCAACTATCAGCAAACAAGGACTATGTGTGCAGATTAAAAAGAGCCCTATATGGGTTAAAGCAAGCTCCTAGAGCTTGGTACTCCAGATTGGACAGTTACTTGCAGAAACAAGGGTTCAAAAGGGGAACTGTAGACTGCAATATGTATATCAAGATTGATCATAACAGCATAATTATTGTTGAAGTGTATGTTGATGATATTATCTTTGGTAGTGATAATGATACTCTGAGCCAACAATTTGCCAAGGTTATGCAAAACGAATTTGAGATGTCGCTACTTGGTGAACTGACCTTCTTCTTGGGACTTTAGATATCACAATGTGAAGAAGGCATCTTCATCTCTCAGACCAAGTACATTAAAGAAATGTTGAAGAGGTTCAAGATGGAAGATTGTAAGCCTGTGAGCACTCCTATGACTACTAGCTGCAAGTTAAGCAAAGACGATGAATCAAATGCAGTGGATCAAAAACATTACAGGTCAATGATTGGTAGCCTACTGTATGTGACAGCTTCAAGGCCAGATGTGATGCAAGCTGTTGGACAGGTTGCAAGATTTCAAGCAGCTCCGAAGGAAACTCATGTTATTGCAGTCAAAAGAATCTTCAGATATCTTAAAGGAACTATGGACTTTGGATTATAGTATTCAAAAGGAAATGAGTTGCACTTATTAGCTTACTCAGACGCGGATTGGGCAGGATGTGTGGATGACAGAAGAAGCACAAGCGGTGCAGCATTTTTATTAGGAAACTGTCTGGTATCATGGTCTAGCAAAAAGCAATCCTCGGTATCCTTGTCAACAGCAGAAGCAGAATATATAGCAGCAGCAGCATGTTGTACTCAAATCCTTTGAATGAAACAGAACCTGCAAGACCTACAAGTAACATATGATGAGTCGATTCCAATTCTATATGACAATACAAGTGCCATCAGCATCTCCAAGAATCCGGTCATGCGCTCCAAGACAAAGCACATCCCTATCAAATATCACTTTCTTCGTGAACAGGTCACAGAAAAGCACATCAAGTTGGAATATATTGAGACAAAGGAGCAGATAGTAGATATATTCACCAAGCCACTTCCTAAAGGGACATTTGAGTACCTCCGAGAAAAATTGGGGGTCATTCCTTCTTCCCACTAAATTGATTCTTCTTCTTCACACAGAAGTGCCTGGTGTTTGGGAGAGCATGTTCTGAGGGGGAGTGTTACTTCAAGGTAGTACCCTTTACCATTGATGCCAAAGGGGGAGAGAAGTTGTGAATAGGGGGAGCCTATTCTCAGGGGGAGCCTGAGTGTTGTCATCAATGACAAAGGGGGAGATTGTTGATTAGGTTGTCATTGATGCCAACAATGTCTGGTCATTGATGCCAACAGTTAAGTCTTGGTGCCCCTTGTGGAGCCCCTAAGGGTTAGTATTCGATTTGTGGTTGTCTGTGTCAGAGGAGCCCTTTTGAATTTGTCCAAGCCCAAGCTTGAAGCCCTTGGAGGCCTTGGGACAATGCCAAAAGCCCTGGCTACCCATTAACTTGGTTGAGTGACCCCTAAGGTGTTTCTATGGTTCTCCAGTTGTTTGCCAGTACCACAACCTATGCCTTAATACCCTAAAAAGTGTCCTTGGTGGGTTGAAGTAGTGAAGAGTCCAAATGACCCATTCTGTGGTCATTTGTGTTTGTAATAAGGTCTTGGAACCCTTGAAGATGGATCCAGTGCATGAGAAAGTGTTTGGCACCCACACATGTTGTGGTATGATGTCTCTTAGACCCTCTTACATATGGCATATAGTTCTTTTATGATGGTGCTCATAAAGCCCGTGTCTTAATATGTTGATGTGGTGAGCCCTTGGACTTTGGTATGATGATACCCTCGCTTGTGGAAGCCCTAATATTCCACACATAATGTTAAACCCTTGCTTGGGTCTTTGCTTTAAAATGACTTTGAAGATACCTTGAAGCTCTTGTGTCCGTGGAACCTGTGATGCACAATTAAAAACATTCAATGATCATTGTGATTTGAAGAGGTTTCCAACGTAGGATTGTGGGATGACAGTATTTTTCCACAAGTCGGCCCAGTCACTTAATAAAAAATTTAAACAAAATTAAAATTGGAAGTCGGGCCCATAAATTAAATTAAAAAATTCAAATTAAAAATTATATATTGCAAGGTCGGCTCCATATTTCTTTTATGAAAAACTACTATAAATATTCCGTCAAACTTGTCATTTTGAGCAAGACAATTTCGGTGGAGCTCTGATTTTTCGTGGGTAACTCAGGCAACAGCAGTCAAGTGTGAATTTGGTGTACATAGCTCTGAGATTTTCGGTTCTGATCTAAGGCAGTGTTCTCTATAAAATTCGGTGATCTCTGGGACAATTTTGTGTGGAGATAAGCTCTAATTTCGGGTGAGACTTGACAGCTGCAGCAGAGAAAAACGCAGGAGCAGAAAATGTATTTTGGTCAGGCTGTGTTGGTTTTGAATTCTTAGTGTTTCAGAATCAGGGTTTCAGTAGGTTTATATTTCTGTCCCCATAAATTTAGCTGTATCACGAACGTGGGATTGCTAAAGACCCGCTGGCATCATTACTATTAGGTGCCATGCTTTTCAGTTCTCGTGGGCACTGTTAATTTTCGCAGCTGCAAAGATTGCCATTATCATGGATGTGTTATAGGGACTATATCATATAGTCAACGCCTTGCAAATCGATAGCAGCCATAGTGGAGGGTGTTTTTTTTGTTTGAAGTCGTGAGGGTTCAAGTTAAAAAATAAACTTTTTGAATTTCATTGTCACCAGATTTGCCCGTCGATAGCTGAGGTTATTATGTATAGATCTCACATTGCAAGAAAAATTGGTTTCAGTTATAGCAGTCGAAGAATTACATGAAGCAAGGATAGAAAGAAAAGGCAATGCCAGTTCACAACGCTTGTGGACAATTCAAAATAGATGCAAATACGGCCCGAGAATGAAGTTCTGTTTTACAGTGGTTCCAAATAAACAAGCTCTGAAACTCGAATAATTGATGGTCAGTAGCAGCATATGAAAACGAAGTGGCAGTGTGTGAAGAAGTTGATTTGAAGATAGCAATAGAACTTGTAACAAGTTCAAGAGACATGCCAGAGCAACCTTGACTTGACAAGTGATCAGTTTGATTTGTCAAATAACATGACAGTCACAGCTGATTGACAGTGAGAGCAATTGATGACAGGGACAAGATGGTTGAACAGCAGTTCATTGAGCTGTGATTGGGACAAATCTTTTCGTGGGTATAGACAGCAGCAGAGGGATACCTGATTTTTCCACAGTGGCAGCAGACTCGAATTCTTCAGACTAGGGATGGTCTTACAGTAACAAGGTATGTATACACCTATATGTTGATATGATCAGAGATGATAATGATATGATAATGCTCAGTTGAGGTAGTTATGTTTCATTATGTATACACCTATATGTTGATATAATCAAAGATGTATGCTCAGCATACACAGTCATGATATGTAAGATTACACAGTGAGATGATATTAACACAGTAAGATGTTCAGCAATGCTCAAATATGTTCAATACACAGAACAATGAACTATGATCTTACACAGTAATGTAACTCATTGATGATGAGTAGTAATTGGAGTTGAGGACAGCTGCTGAATGAGCAGACTTTGGGCATGAGCAGAAAGTGGGCATGAGCAGAATTATTTCAGTGATTGATATGAGATGGTTATGGCAGTGAAAAGACTTGTTGATATACAGGGATGATTTGGCAGTGAATGGTGTGCCCAAGCAGATTCAGAGATTGGTATGTGACAGATTTACAGGTTGTGCAATGTGGTACAGAATGTGTCAGTGACAAAGCTGACATGGCAGTGAACAGTGAACAGAGGTTATCAGCAGCAGAGAGTACAGGGTTTGGCAGGTCCACAGGTTCAGCAATCCTTCTTTTCAGGGTGGTAGGGTGGTGCTAGGGCTCACAATTTTGTGAGTTGAGCTGTAGTAGCAGCTCGTCAGTTGCAGCTGACGAAGCCTAGGGGTTGTAGCCCCTTCCAGTTGTAGCTGGAGAAGTTGTATTAAATTTGTAACTCCAGTTGTTGCTGGGTCAAATTTTATCATAAAAGGCTTCCGTGGTTTTACCCCCAGGACTTGGGTTTCCACGTAAAAAATCTTGTGTACTGTGCATCTTGTTTTTTATTATGATTGTTGATGATATGCTGCTATGATTGGTGATTAGGAACTTGCTCTCGATTAAAATTTTAATAATTGGCAAATACTGATTCACCCCCCTCTCAGTATTTCAACAAGACCTTGTGTCAAGGTTGAGCCTTGAGAGTTCAGATTTGATGACCGATGTGACCCTTTATCCCATACAGTTTCAGTTCAGTGCTTAGAGATATATTGCAGCAATGTTTCAGATGGTACATGATGATTATTATTATGATGATGTTGTATGATCTATGGATATGTTATCACTGACTGTGGATTATTATCTTGTTGATTTAGTCATGTTCACAGCATCTGCTTAGTATATTATTCCTGATGTGGCAAACTGTTTAAAATGAACTATAAATCATAAAATGGACAATTGCTTGCACATTTAGGTCATTTAACAAAACCCACTGGTTTTTCACCTTACATAGATATGGTCTTTCCTGACACCAGTTGTCTGCTAGTGTAGGCTCCATATTCACTTGACTCCATCCATACATGACTTTCCTATTTGATTTTATACCTTGACTTATCTCATTTGACTTATCTCATTTGACTTTCTGATACTTAGGACTTCCCCATTTTTCTACCTCTGTGTTTGGACCGCATCCCTGTATATTCAGTGTCTCAGCTCTGAGTTGGTGACAAAACTTGCCTTTGGTGAGTTGGATTGTAGGCCTAAATCATTCTGGTCGGTTGTCCCGATGTTTGGCATTGGCTCGAACTCCCCCTAGTCACTTGAGATGTTGTTGGCTAAAACTGAAAGCTCATGTTCTACATAGGGAAACTTATAAATTCGCCCATGGAAACTAAAAAGGGCAAGAGCGATGAACAGCTAAAAATACTCCTCGAAGAGTATAAGAAAGGTCCAAAAAGCAATGGTTCTTAAAAGTTATATCTAAACAATTGCTAACCTTATATGTATTTGAAAACATGCCCTGGATGCAAGCTGCAACTAGTTGTGCTTATCAGCACACCTGAAATCCGAAGGGTTATGTAGGCCAAAAAGGCCATGAAATGAAATTGAATAATCCTAATGAACTTGGATCAACTTGATGTAGACATGATGCCTAAGTTGAATAAGCACTCTCTGAACAACTTATCCATTTGTGAGGCACAGCCATTCCCCGTGTTATTTTGTCCAGCACAGAGTTTGTAGCTTCCCCCTTCTCCCAGTCCAAAGTATTTTTGAGTTAAGTTAGACAAGTCCACCTCTGGGCCCAACCTTGCTCCTAGCCTTCATCCTTCACTAGCAGTTTGACCATGTCCAATGGGTGAGTTTGTTATTTGAACTATTGTGCAAGTAATTTTATATAACAAAGGAATATGCTAACTTGATTAATGCCACTGAATGGATCTTATACTTAGAGCTTGGCTGTGAGAACGATTAGAGAAGCATGTCCTAGTCTACTGATGTGATTTATCCTTGGTTGTATATTATTGGGATCTATGATGATGTGGGCCATGTATAGATGCCTATTGATGATGATTGATGGTCCCACATACTTGATGATGATATCATATGATGGACATATGATGCAGATGATGATTGATGCAGTTCAGCAGGTTTGTTTATTATTTCAGATCAGCAGTGTATGCATTGTCCATATATGGTGGACCCTACAGCTGGCCCAATAGGGCAACCCATGGTGTATGAGTACACATTTCTAGTGGATTTGGGTCTTCTGGATCCAATGAGACACTTAGCTTTCAGTTCCAGGCACTTCTGACAGTGATTGATGCAGTTTTACACTTGTTGACCAGATTTGGGGCTGATTTCCCATCCTGAGCAGCAGGGGCCACTAGAGGCCAGTTCACCTAGGGCGTTGATGATGGAGGGGGTGGTCCAGCCACTTGTTTTTACCATTTACCCCCCCTTTTGGAGAGCCTGGTGGGCTCAGATGGACAACACAGATGCCCTAGGAGGCAGTTTTGGCACTTTCACAGTTACCGAGGCAGTTAAAAAATGGGATAAAGTGGTCACTGAGGAATTCGATTTGGGCAATTGAGGCAAGGTTTTGGCATTTGGTTTTCACAGAGGTCTTCCAGGGTGATCCCACTATCTTCCAGCCAGTTTTCACCATGTGGGTAGGCCCACAGCGATCACAGGAGGTCTTTTACTGCTTGTCTGTCACAAATTTTGAGGACAGATTTGATCATTTATATTATCTTGGACATATTTTATTATTTTATTGTGCCTTGGGGATGAGCTAGTAAGGATTGATACCTCCTAGCCCCACCATGTGCTTATTATGTCATGTCCCAGTCATCATGAGGTGGATTTTTGGTACTTTTACCCCCTCTAGTGGATGACGTCACCCTCCATGATTATTTTATACTATGACGTCATCATTATATTGGGTGATCCATGTGATATGTTATTATGGTTCATCTTAGCCATTGATTGTATATTGAGATCTTTTAATCTCAACCACTCATTTGATGTAGTATTGTAGAGTGGTATAGGGTTTTGGTCTTTATTATCCTATATAAGGAGGAGACCCCCTATTGTATAGCTCACCTTTAGAGCTCTGGAATATTGGAATAGAACATTTCTTTGTGGAGCACATCTCTCTTGTATTGTGGATTCTCTTGCATATTGAATATACAGTATCTCTTCTATCCAATTTTGGTATTTCTTAGATCTACTTAGATCTAGCCTTGCTTTTGAAAAGATCTTAAGAACCCACCTCTATAGCATCCACCCCTAGTTGGATCTATAGTTTGGTGGTGATTGGGTTAAAATTGACACATTTTTCAAGGCAAAAAGCCCTCTTGAACCAAATCGCACTTCCCTAAGAGAGGCTTGTTTGGTTAGATCTAGCACATGGATAGGTGAGATCCCACTTGATTTGCAATCTAGACACTTGATAACTTACCCCCAGAATGTTACTTTGGTGATTTCTACCTTGTGGGCATCATTCCACGTTTTAAGGGATTTAAACCCCCTTTTGAATTTCTTGGCACCTTAAAACTCAGATCTAGTAAGATCTAACCCTTGGATTGACATGATTTTCTAGATCCACATAGATCGGTGCATAAGCTACTTGGATCTATAGTTTGGTGGCCATTGGACTTGATTTGGTCCACTTAACCCACCTTTTAACCCTCCTTGAGGAAAGTCGCACTCCCTTGGGTAAGTGAGTTTGCCCACTTTGAGGAAGTGGGTGAGTGAGTTTTTTGTGGATTTGGGACGACCATACCTTGAAACCTAGGTCTAGAGTATCACTTTGTGACGATCTGCCTTGGGGGTAGCATTCCTTGTTTCAAGGGATTGTGGTCCACTTAGGATCATTTCATGAAAACCTAGATCTAGCAAGATCCAACCATTCAATCTCAATTAGCCCACTTGACTTGGCTCCTAGGTGTCCCGATCTACACTTTGACATATCTTTTGACCCCATTAGCCCATCCAACAAGGCATTATTCCTCCTCTAAGCAAGTCGCACTCCTTGGGAATTGTGTCAAACTCTAGATCCGGTACATGGGTATTCCTAAAAACAACTGAGATCCATAGATCTACTGA
The DNA here is from genome assembly GCA_027924585.1 of Larix kaempferi. Lineage (NCBI taxonomy): Eukaryota > Viridiplantae > Streptophyta > Pinopsida > Pinales > Pinaceae > Larix > Larix kaempferi. Next base: position 4,671,889 of record BSBM01001130.1, on the reverse strand, counting down.
TCACATATCCACTAGTACCAATTGCCTCCCTCAACTTCACCTTGTGGGTCCACTTTAAGCCATCTCACATATCCCAAGGAAGTATGTCCCACTTGTGTAAATCATGGTACTAGATCTTGTCTCTCTAGCTCATCGAGTGGCCTAAGTCATACATTGGTTGAAACACTAACAATCTCTCAAACCACCTTCAACCATACTTTAATTTCTAGGTCCACTTTACCTTGCATTGGTTTCCGTAACTTATCATTTACTCATCCTTAGGAACCTTTGTTTGGGTCCAATCATCTTTCATTGATTATAGGGTCTCCCCCTAGGTCTTGTTTCACCTTGACCCAAAGCGAAGAGTGCCTCGGTTGACGTGACTCCCACCTTGCATTGGGAACCGTGGCATCTCTTGGGTCACCTCTTTAGTTTCCTGTCTCCTCTACCGTCCCGGATGGGATACCACTAGGGGCAACTACAAGTTGTGTGATAACAAGTCCCAAGGAGAACCGTATTGAATATGAAAGTAAAGTGAATGAGGAAAGTAGTTCATTAAATCAAATGCCATATGTTTTCCCTCCATCAAATTTAAACAATCATTTGCATAAATTTTAAGATCCTATCAGTTCTTTGATGGAGTATGTCGACCTCAGTCAATATTCTCCTTGGCATGATTTCATTTTGATCCATTCAAATCCTTCTTCAATTTCTGAACAAGTCAGGAAGATTGTGCTCTCAAATTCAGTAATCTTTAATCCAATCTTGACTTGCTTTATCAACAAAAATCAAAGAAAAATCATTAACTTATTTGATGAATGGTTGCACTGGATTTATGATTTTACCTAACATTTGTGCTGAATGGTTAGAGTAGGGTAGGTAGGACCAAATAAGCTCACTTGAGCAATAGGATTTGTGTGCTTTTTCTTTTTGATGTGTGCTGAGCGTTGCCCCTTTTTCTTTGAGTGTCTGCTTGTTTTTGTGACTGATTGAGTTGAGCCTTGCTCCTTCCTAAGGTTGTCTCTTCTCCTGCATGCATTAAAGAATTTTTAATTTCCATTTTACATTTTTGGTTGCCTGTGCAAGTTGAGATTGCCCGTTTGAAAGAGTTCTCTTTTCCTCCTGCACAGTAATATAAATAATGAATGATGAATAAATAATATATGCCATGTTAGTTTATATTTTTTTTTACGCATTTCAGTTTCTGTTCTAGAATAGAAGTCATTTTCAGTTTTATTTTATATATTTGTCCCATACATGCTCCATGAGGTATTTTAGTGTTTGTGAGAGCAGGAACAGGTGCAAAATAAAAGCTGAAAGCAAGGATGGTGCAGTGATGGATTGAAGATTGATTGCAGAGCAGATCAAGACCAAAGATTCTGAGGTTCTCAAGCGCTCTCTCCCTTAGAACACTTGTCCCAGCTGGAGCCAGATGTTATCACACCATAGTAGCAGGGCTACTATTCTTGCTTAGCAGATATCTGCACATTCCAGAGCTTCCATTATTCAGAGCATGGCTATGATGATTGTATATTTTGGATCACTCATGATCAGAGCAGTATATTATTCAGACTTATGTTAGACCTTGTGTCAAGGCTGAGCCTTGAGAGTTCAGATTTGATGACCGATGTGACCCTTTATCCCATACAGTTTCAGTTCAGTGCTTAGAGATGTATTGCAGCAGTGTTTCAGATGGTACATGATGATTATTACTATGATGATGTTGTATGATCTGTGGATATGTTATCACTGACTGTGGATTATTATCTTGTTAATTTAGTCATATTCACAGCATTTGCTTGGTATATTATTCCTGATGTGGCAAACTGTTTAAAATGAATTATAAATCATAAAATGGACAATTGCTTGCACATTTAGGTCATTTAACAAAACCCACTGGTTTTTCACCTTACATAGATATGGTCTTTCCTGACACCAGTTGTCTGCTAGTGTAGGCTCCATATTCACTTAACTCCATCCATACATGACTTTCCTATTTGACTTTATACCTTGACCTATCTCATTTGACTTTCTGATACTGAGGACTTCCCCATTTTTCTACCTCTGTGTTTGGACCGCATCCCTGTATATTCAGTGTCTCGGCTCTGAGTTGGTGACAAAACTTGCCTTTGGTGAGTTGGATTGTAGGCCTAAATCATTCTGGTCGGTTGTCCCGATGTTTGGCATTGGCTCGAACTCCCCCTAGTCACTTGAGATGTTGTTGGCTAAAACTGAAAGCTCATGTTCTACCTATGGAAACTTATAAATTCACCCATGGAAACAAAAAAAGGGCAAGAGCGATGAACAGCTAAAAAAATACTCCTCGAAGAGTATAAGAAAGGTCCAAAAAGCAATGATTCTTAAAAGTTATATCTAAACAATTGCTGACCTTATATGTATTTGAAAAACATGCCCTGGATGCAAGCTGCAACTAGTTGTGCTTATCAGCACACCTGAGATCCGAAGGGTTATGTAGGCCAAAAAGGCCATGAAATGAAATTGAATGATCCTAATGAACCTGGATCAACTTGATGTAGACATGACGCCTAAGTTGAATAAGCACTCTCTAAACAACTTATCCATTTGTGAGACACAGCCATTCCCCGTGTTATTTTGTCCAGCACAGAGTTTGTAGCTTTCCCCTTTCTCCCAGTCCAAAGTATTTTTGAGTTAAGTTAGACAAGTCAAACCCTTGGCCCAACCTTGTTCCTAGCCTTCATCCTTCACTAGCAGTTTGACCATGTCCAACGGGTGTGTTTGTCATTTGAATTATTGTGCAAGTAATTTTATATAACAAAGGAATATGCTAACTTGATTAATGCCACTGAATGGTTGTTATACTTTGAGCTTGGCTGTGAGAATGATTAGAGAAGCATGTCTTAGTCTACTGATGTGATTTATCCTTGGTTGTATATTCTTGGGATCCGTGATGATGTGGGCCATATATATAAGCTTATTGATGATGATTCATGGTCCCACATACTTGATGATGAGATCATATGATGGACATATGATGCAGATGATGATTGATGCAGTTCAGCAGTTTTATTTACTACTTCAGATCAGCAGATTATGCATTGTCCATATATATGGTGGACCCTACAGCTAGCCCAATAGGGCAACCCATGGTGTATGAGTACACATTCCTAGTGGATTTGGGTCTTCTGGATCCAGTGAGACACTTATCTTTCAATTCCGGGCACTTTTGACAGTGATTGATGCAGTTTTACACTTGTTGACCAGATTTGGGGCTGATTTCCCAGCCTGAGCAGCAGGGGTCATGAGAGGCCAGTTCACCTAGGGCGCTGTATGAGGAGGGGGTGGTCCAGCCACTTGTTTTTACCATTTACCCCCCCTTCTGGAGAGCCTGGTGGGCTCAGATAGACAACGCAGATGCCCTGGGAGGCAGTTTTGGCACTTTCACAGTTACCGAGGCAGTTAAAAAATGGGATAAAGTGGTCACTAAGGAATTCGATTTGGGCAATTGAGGCAAGGTTTTGGCATTTGGTTTTCACAGAGATCTTCCAGGGTGATCTCACTATCTTCCAGCCAGTTTTCACCATGTGGGTATGCCCACATCGATCACAGGAGGTCTTTTACTACTTGTCTGTCACAGATTTTGAGGACAGATTTGATCATTTATATTATCTTGGACATATTTTATTATTTTATTGTGCCTTGGGGATGAGCTAGTAAGGATTGATGCCTCCTAGCCCCACCATGGGCTTATTATGTCATGTCCTAGTCATTATGAGATGGATTTTGTACTTTTACCCCTCTAGTGGATGACGTCATCCTCCCTTTGTACCATTTAGTGGGAACGTCATCATTATATTGGGTGATCCATGTGATGTATTGTTATGATTTATTATTAGCCGTTGATTAGATCTTTTGATCTTTTAATCTTAGCCACTCATGTAAAAAGTGGTTAGGATTGTACTCTCTCCCCATCCTATTTAAGGAGGGAGCCTCTCATTGTAAAATCATCTAGAGATTTTTGGCTCTTGGCTCTTGGAATAAAATTTCTATCTTTTGGAGTACATGCTTGGATTGGAGTGGATGTTGGTTGTTTCGATTGTAAATACTTTTGTCCATTGCACTGGAGGATCTATTGTAGCTATCTTGCATATTTGCCATATCTTTTTACAGGTTGAGAAGACTTCTTCAACAAGTGCGAATTGGTGGGGAGGTGTTGCCGCCTGGTTCCACACCTGGGGAAAACGCAGCAGAAGTCTTCAAGCTGCTGGTGTGGCCTTGGGGGCAAGTCAGAGTCAAGTGCTGTCACTTGGGACTCGACTCCTCCGTCTAGGCTTTCCTAGCGAAGCCAAGGGGGGTGGACCCTAAAAATGAAAAGAAAAACTAAGGCGTCTAATCTAGGAGTTAGGAAAATATTTTTGGTAACCAAGAATAAACAGCATATACTTTTGTGAAATAAAACAATCATTCATCATTTACTCCCATTCAAAATAATCATCATTTATTTGCACATTAGTCAATAATATGAAATAACATTAAACAAGACCAGTGCCTTATAATGGAGTCAATAAACAAATGCATAAGCAGAAAAAGTAGGATGTTGTGCGAGTGTTCTTGGTTTATTTTAAAATTAATGTGAAGGTGATCTTTTTATTATGGCAGGTGGGTTCCCAATATACGCGAGGTACGGGGGAACATGTTCGGAATTTTGGAGCGTGGCTTCCCTCTCAGGCTTGGGCTGAATCGAAGTCTCAAGGAGGTGTTCAGATGCTATACCAATGAGGGCAAGCCTAACAGTTTCCAAGAGGTCACTACTCAGTGTTGTCCCAAGCCTTCTGAGAAATTTCCCCACAATGGCAAAATATTCGTGATGTGTCGGATCTTCACATAAAGGTTTTTTATTTGGGGTGGTGTTAGTTCCTATTACTAGTCATCTCCCCCTTTCTGATGTGTACCAACTGGATCAGACTGAGCTGCAAGTCGGCCACAGAGCATACGGGAGAAGATCTTGGTATTTTTTAGAAAAAAATTATTGAACCAAAATTTTATCTTTGTAAACCCCAGGAGTCTCTTTTCAGGCACATATTCGAGTAAGCCCTTATACAGAAACCCTACTTCGGGAAAGCAAGGGGGGTGTTTTGAGTTTGTAAAAAAAAATGGAAAAAACTATGTTTTGAGTGAACTTGTGGCCCGCGAGTGGAACGGACCAACAAGGTTGATTTTAAACCCTAGTTAATTTTATTTAATGCCGAAAATAAAAGAAGAAAACTACTCTAAAAAATCACACCATGAAAAGAGTTGACACAGGCCACCCCTGGGAAGACGGGGTGTGGGCGCTGGCTAGCCCACTTGCTCTTGTTTAATAGTCTTTTACAATGATCTGAGAAGTGCCCCAGTCTACTTAAAGTGACTTGGTGGCTTACAATTTTGAGGGAAAATTAACCGGTTTTACAAAAAATATGAATTTTAGTCCTCCGAGTTGCCTGGATCCTCGAAATTTCGGCAGCACCTCCTCCTACCTGTTCATCTTTTGCTGCAAACCAGCAAGCAATTATTAGTATAAGATGCCCAAAAACACTTTAAGAGTGTCTTTGGAACACCTCCTAAAAAACCCAAAAATTTCTAAGTGAAAATCTAAGTAAAAATTGTAAAATTTGACCAAGTAAAACAAGCAGTAATGTTTGTTTGCTTGGGGTCTTTGCAAGCTTTATGAGCTGCAAATTATATGCTCTAATTAACAGCCAGATATACTTTAAAACCAGAACTAACACTACTCAACAAAACTTTGAAAAATTTTACGATTTTTTGCAAGTTTTGAAAGAAGTAAAGATCTAATCAGTCAAACAATAAGAGCTCTAACAAACCACTAGACTAAATCTTTCTGAAAGTAAATTCTGATCTATTTGAAATGTAAACGATAGTATATAAATCAGATCCACTTTATGCTTAGTAACCAGTAACCAGAAAATTTGACTTGAATAAAATTGAAAGAGAGATGAAGCAAATCTTTGTTGAAATCCGAAGCTTTGAAGGTTGTGTTTGTAATGTTCCAAGGGACTACATCTGTAAACAAAATATTAGAAGGGGGGAAACAAACAAGATCCACCAACTTCCAATTGAGACAACCTACACATCACACACTTTGCAAACAAAGATCAAGTGTAGATATACATCTAGAAAAGAAATCAATGTTAGACATTCATAAACAAATGAAATATGCAGACATGATTACTTTTATAAACATATAACAATAGACTAAACAATAAGCAAATTGCATTAATCTATCTAATAAATTAGTACTAATCTTTCCAATGAGTACAGTTGATGCAATAAAATATCAAAGCTTATGCACGGGTTACCTCCATTGTACAAGCAAAAGATGATTCCATCCACTCACGCAATGAACACCACAGATTTGACCTCCAAAGTCTTCTTTATTGATAATCAAAACCAAATGAAAATTACAACGATAAGTCTTGTGCTCCAATTCTCCCTAGTGAACAATGGAGAGAGCACTTCAATTTATAGAGCAAGAGAGGGTGAAGGGCGCACTTGATGAAGGGAGAGGATAGTGGAGTGGTGGCATGAAAGGTGGAGGGGATGGGGCTGCCCACACCTTAATCTTAGTTGCCCATACGCAGCCCTTTTAATGCTAACAGTCAGCACCAAAGGTGCTGCTCCCTCCCAAAAAATGTGGGCTGTCCACTCCTTAAATGCGCCCCTCTCTCAAGATAAATGCACCCCTCTCACATGGGCACGATTTTCTCCACACATGGGGCTGCCAAAACACTACCAAATCAGCGCAATATGATCCATAAATGATGTTGATCCAAAACTAATCCTCATTTACTCCAAAATCTTTTTTATTTTTTAAGTCATTTTTTCAATTTTTTTATTTTTTCATGACTTTTTTGACTTTTTTGGGTTTTTGGGCCATAGGAAAAAATTGAAGCACCCAAACATTAGAAAAAGTGGGTTTAGAAGTTAAGGGGGTGCTCTGAGTTAGAAAACGAGCACCCCTAAGGCAAAAAATACCTCCAGACGCCCCTTATAGGCCAATTACAAATTTTTTAATTGAACCATTAAAAAATGGCCCAATTTACGGAAAAAATAAACTTTGCCGAAAAATAAAAAACAACCTAGGGGGACTTAGGACATGTCCATATGACTCAAAATTAACGCCTAGCATGTTCATATACATTGACCCATAGACTTTAACAATCCCCTAAGGCCCGTTGGCCTCCCCAGGCATTCCAGCTTTGGAGGAGCAGGAGAAAAAACAATTAATTATGTTATGCACTAATGCAAGACATAATAGATAGGTGAAAAAACTCCTTGGAATACCTGACTTAGCCAAAAAGTCCTAGGGAACCAAGTCTTTTACAAAACACCATGCTAGTACGTTTTGTTACAAACCCCGCAGGGCCATGGACATGTGAAAAAAAGATAAAAACGGGGACCTTTAAAAGGCCAGCTGGATATCAAATCACCAAAAATGAACATGTATCATGTTCTACTCTGCCCACTCGCTTGATAATCCAACCAAGTACAACTTAGTTGGCAACAGGAGGCTTGCCCTTCAAGCTTGGAGGAGGACGTTTTGGGCTAAACAGGGAGTGGTTTTGTCTTTGCACCAACTATTCTTTGCTTATCTCTTTCTTGCATGTTTCATCCTCGATTTGGGCGATAGCTCCAAGGTAGGGGCGTTGGTTTCAATGGGAGTGAGGCTCCACCTCATCTCCCACCAACCCAAATCACACCAACCGAACTGCTGTCTCACGCTCCAAGCATCCAACTCATGCTCCGATCACTCCACAATTTGCTCATTCACCCTGGATCTTCAAGCTAATTCGAAGGGCTCTTAATAGCTCTGCTCATTGTATAAATATGGCTTCTTGCCTCACCATTAGGATGGAGATTTGTGCAAAGAAACTCTGGTGAAAATTGTAAGCTCTTGTTTAATAAAATATTTTGAGACTTTGGAGGTCATTCGATTGGGCTTTTGGCATTGTGTCTTCATCTCATGTGAAGTAATATCTCTTTCACCCTATTCTTTATTTGCAAATTTGATTATGATGCTTATTGAAGACTAACAATCTAGTACTTAGGCTTCTAATCTCTTGCATTGAGTGTTTGTGTCTTAAGGGAATTCATCCATTGGGAGCTATGGGCATCTAATACCTTCACCGATCAAGTGTTCCATTTATCTTAATACTTTATTTGCAGGGTTGTGAGCTTCTCCAAAGTACCTCTTGCCTTCTCCAACAAGGAACTTCATTCAAACTATTGGAAACCGTGGTCTACGAGCTTCTATCTTCCAGCTCTCTTTTTCTCCTTGAAGTATTCTTCCCTTGCCTTGCTAAGCCTTCTTCTTATAGCCATTTTTATCTTCTTCTCCTATCCCTATTCCCTTACCATCTCCTCCTACTATCTGCTGCCCATTTAGTTGACAGTCCGCAGCCTTTTAGGTCACTGTTTTGATCTCTTCTCATTCACTATACCGATCTGATTTTTTGTACCATCTTCCAGCTCTGATTTGTGTCTTTCTTGTGCTCACCTTAGGCCCTTTCCCTCACTATTCACTGTCTGAAAAGAGGTGACCAGCAAGCTCACTGTCTGCTGCCCCAAGAAACCCAGTCTTCTTCCTCTATCTTTCTGCCCCAATTCCCTCCTTTCGTCCATATCCTTTGGTACCTTAAAAAATACCATAAAAAACATAAAAATCTTGTTAAGTGATAGTTGGCAGTTCGTTGCTTTTTATTTCTTGATATCAAATTTAGTTTAAAGTTATAGTTCACTTTTTTTAATCTCATCATATTGAAAAAAGCTTGTAGCTTTGAAAATATAACATCAAAAACTTCAAATCTTTGTTAGACGTTAGCATTAGTTAGTTGCTTTAAATTTGTTTGAAAAGTTGGTAGTTGTTAGCTTCTTTCCATTGTTGATAGTTACATGCTCTTTGAAAGTTAATGGTTAAGCACCTTAGATCTCATACTTTGCATTGTTTTATTTAGATCTAGTTTTGTTAACTTGCATCTCATAATTAGACTTGCATCTAGTTTCTTTTACATAGTTGCATTTAGATCTCATAAAAAAAAAAAGTTAAACCTACTTTGCTTTTTGTCTTTTTCCTAGTTTGCATTTGGCAGTTAGATCTCTTTTAAAAGTGAAAAGTTTAGATCCAAAAAGTATTGATCTTCTGCATTTCTAGGATTAGTTTCGAATTTTGATTATTTATCTAATGCTAAAGGGCGTTTTGAGTTGAACTTTGTTGTAGGTGCTTTTGAAGAGGAAAAAGGCTTGAGAGAGTTTTGAAGTGAAGAAGTCCAAACAAAGCAAAACTTAAACAAACCATGAGGATGATCCAAAACATGACATTATCTTTTACTATCCTTTGTAAAAGCTTATGAGAGCTAGCTTTGTTTTCCAGGTTTTATTATTTCAAAAGACCTTGCAAGGTTTCAAACCCAAGGCACTTGTAAAATTTAATAAAATTTATAGTGGAGAGGTCCTCCACTCTTTGGTCTGCTTCCCCATTTGGGGAAGAGTGTTGGGTTTTGTGGATTGGCTCAGTTAGATCTTTTCATATGCTCTTAGATTAGTTTTATTTCAATAAGCTATCTTCCATACTTACTTACCCCCATGCTTTCCCGAGTAGGGTCTTTGACCTGAAAGAGACTCTTGGGTAGTTTAGAGTTACTTTTGTTTATTATTATCTTGTTTCTCTTCCAATCCTTGACCAGAGAATAGCTAACTTTGGGATCGTATCCCAAAGGCCACATAGTTTTGTGGTAGCTTCTCGCTCCCCCATCAACTTCTTGTGGACATCCAGCTAGTTGGAAGGTTTCCAGGATTGGTGGCTTCTAGTGGTTGATCTTGTTCGGAGATCGATCCCACCTATTAGATTAGAAGTTGTGTGGTAGAACACTAGATTTACTCAGTTTCATTTTATTTTGCAAATAGTATTGTTAGTAGTACTCATATCTTGCTGATCAATCATATTATTTAAATCTTTTCAAGTTGAGATATACTGCTTTTACGATTCATTTGCCTCTTTAAAATAAACCAAAGTCTCTTGAACTTGGCCAAATCCAAGTCAAGAGCACCCTCTATCGGAGGGCATTTTAGTTTTGCATTTCCCTGCATTAGGCATTGTTAATATAGCAAGTCTCTTGAACTGTGGTCATAAGACCAAGTCAAGAGCGCTCTCTGTCGGAGAGTTGAACAAGGTTTTTCTAATAATAAAATTTTCCACTCATACACCCCTTTAATTAATTTACCTTGGTTTCTGTCCTACACCCGTATGCTCTGCCAACCGGAAACGGTTGGGCTAGTACTCAGAAAGGTGGAAGACTTGATAATTTACAAGTGAAAATCTAATTAAAACTTTCATCCCCATAACCAACGAACCGGCGTTGTCATAAAGTATTTTAATTAGTTCTCAGGGGAGGCGCCGGAGTGCCCAATCTGCGACACGGTGGCTGGTTAGCATTGCGCGCCTCGCTGTGATTCCAGACAGGTTCCGACAGGTCTCTTAAAGGAGCTGCTTAAAATTACTTTCCGGACTTTCTTTGAACATCCTTGGTTTTAGCCCTAATAATCAAGAACATCTATAACACTTAAAATTTACCAAGAACAATTGCAAAACGTCCTCACAAACAGCTACTTTCGACTTATTCTTTCAGCATCACAAGTTTTATTTGACTCCATTTGGCACTGGTCTTTAATATTTACATATCTTTTGAATCTGGACCATATGTCCTTGTCACTTGTTTAATTTCAATCTTGTGGATGCCTTACTTCAAATTATAAGTCAAAATATACTGTTATCTGCCGAATTTGTATCTTGTGAATTTTGCAACGTGGATTGCGTGTTTAATTTTGTTCTAGTCATCATTCAAAAAACTCCTAAACAACACCCATCCGCATCACAACACAAAAAAACATTTAAACACACAAAGAGCCTTAGACAACTCTTTAATAGGGACTACCCCCCTTGGCTTCGTTAGGAGTTTGCCTAAACGGAGGAGCTGGGATTCAGGTGACAGTACCTGGCTCATTGCTTGCCCCCAAGGCCACACCTCTCCCCACTTTCCAGTGAGGGAGACAGCTTTCAAAAGGTTTCTGTTGCTGGTGTGCAGTTTGGCGGACAACAAGCTCAGGAAAACTTGGAATGAAAAGAATATTTTGGAGATCTACTTCTTGGCTTTGATTGGGTTGCTCTTGCATGTGTTCTTGGATCTTTTGCTTCTAGACATTGTTTGCATTTCAGGTGAATTCGACTTCAAGAGAGGGAGGCCGAATTGCTTCAAGCTAGCTCAACGATTTGCTTTGTGGGAAGATTGTAGGGGTTGCCCACATCCCCCATGAGCAAGACGTCTTCATAGAGAGGGATTTTTTCAATTGTGCTTTGTCCATTGATTGCTTTCTTGATATGACATGCTTAGATCTTATGGATTTGTAGATCAAATCTAACTTGATGTAGTTTGATTTGCAGGTTTTCATGGGACATATTTCCTCCTAGGGTTTGGATGCTTTTGGTTGAAGACACTTGGATCAAGCTTGGAATTGTAACTAGGGCAAGAATTCTCCATATGCTAAGAGGCCATAAGCTTTTGAGGTAAGATCTACAAGGTATGTATTGATTTCGCTTGCTATCCACCCCATTGGTCAAAAATTACATTAAATCAAAACCCTCATTTTTGTTTTTCTTAGATCTACTTGGATCTAGCCTAGCTTTTGGAAAGATATTGAAAACCCACCTCTATAGTATCCACGGCAATTCGGATCTATAGTTTGGTGGTGATTGGGTTCCATTTGACACACCTTTCAAGGCACAATAGCCCTCTTGAGGCAAATCGCACCACTTGGAAGAAGCTAATTGGGTTAGATCCAACACATGGGTAGGTGAGATCCCACTTGATTCATACTCTCCTCTCTTGATAACCTACCCCTAGTGTGTCACTTCTTTGATTTTTGCCTTGTGGGCCCTATTCCTCATTTTGAGGGTTGTGCCCCATTTGGGTCAATTTGGTGATGCACTCTCAACGTCAGATCTATGGAGATCTAGCCATTGGATGCCCTTGATTTTCAAGATCCACATTGATACTTGCCTAAACTACTTGGATCTAAACTTTGGAGGCTTTTGGACTTGATTTGACACACTTTACCATACTTTTAGCCCTCCTTGGGCAAAGTCGCACTCCTTGGGTGATTAAGTTTCCCTACTTTGAGAAACTGGGTGTTTGAGATCCCATTGGTTTTGGAAAGAGCATACCTTGAAACCTATATCTAGTGTCTCACTTTGTGAAGTTCTTCCCTGGGGGTATCATTCCTCGTTTTGAGGATTGTTGTCCACTTGGGTCACATAGTGAAATATTAGATCTAGTAAGATCCAACCATCACATCTTGGGTAGCCCACTTGATTTGCATCCTAGGTGTCCCGATCTATAATTTGACATCCTTTTGACTCCATTTGCCCATCCACTCAAGGCACTAGTCCACCTAAGGCAATTCGCACTCCTTGGGATTAGTGTCAAGTGCTAGATCCCATATGTGGGTATCTCTAATTTCACTTTAGATCCATAGATCTACTCCTTGCATACCCCTTTGTACCATTTGTACCCTTAACTTCACCTTGTGGGTCCCATTTGAACCATTTCCATATCCCAAGGAAGTGGGTCCCACATGTGTCTTTTATGGTACTAGATCTTGTTATCTAATCTCATCATGTGGCCTAAATCATTCATTGGTTGAAACACTAGTCACTCCTTAAGTGTCTTTCAACCATACTTCAACTTCTAGGTCCACCTAACCTTGCATTGGTTTTTGTAACTCACCTTTCACATTTCCCTAGAAACCTTTGTCTTGGTCCAATCACCTTTGATTGGCTATAGGGTCTCCCCCTTGGTCTTGATTCATCTAGATCTAAAGTGAAGAGTGCCTCGATTGACGTGACTCCCAGCTTACATTGGGAACCGTGGCATCTTTTGGGTCACCTCTTTAGTTGTCCATCTCCTCTACCATCTAGGATGGGATACCATTAGGGACAACTACAAGTTGTGTGATAAGAGAAGGATCACCAGAGTTGTTGGACTGAATCCCGAGTTCTGAAATGAAGGATTGTCCATGATCCCAGTTCCGAAAGGAAGGATCACCAAAGTTGTTGGACTGAATCCGGAGTTCCGAAAGGAAGGATTGTCCATGATCCCAATTCCGAAAGGAAGGATCACCATAGTTGTTGGACTGAATCCCGAGTTCCGAAAGGAAGGATTGTCCATGATCCCAGTTTCGAAAGGAAGGATCACCAGAGTTGTTGGATTGAATCCCGAGTTCCGAAAGGAAGGATTGTCCATGATCCCAGTTCCGAAAGGAAGGATCACTAGAGTTGTTGCACTGAATCCCGAGTTCCGAAAGGAAGGATTGTCCAGGATCCCTAGTTCCGAAAGGAAGGATCATATGTGCTGCAGGTGATGATGCTCCTGATGATATTCCAGTCTGTAGATGAGGATGCTCCAGTGCTGCAGATGATGATGTTCCAGGATGCTCCAGTGCTACAGATAATGACGTTCCAGTACTGTAGATGAGGATGCTCCAGTGCTGCAGATGATGATGTTCTAGTGCTGAAGATGACGATGCTCCAGTATTGAAAATGTTCCAGTGTTGAAGATGAGGATGCTCCAGTACTACAGATGTTCCCGTGCTAAAGAGGAGGATGCTCCAGTGCTGAAGAAGATGATGATCCAGTGCTAAAGATGAGGATGCTCCAATGCTGTAGAAGATGATGCTCCAGTGATGAAGATGAGGATGCTCCAGTACTGAAGATAATGATGTTGAAGAACTTCCAATGATTTATAGATGTATCAACCAATGTTCCAAATGATGTTAATGATGCCCCTCCTCCCTCCGATGATGTTGTGTAGAGTTACACATGCAGATGTTGTTGTCAGTAGAATACCCTTCTTTTTAAGGGGGAGTGTTAAATTAATGTAACTTCAAAGAATATTCTACTTGTACTTTATTATTGTAACTCCATCGGGGATGTTTTACCGATGCCATTATTATATTTGGTCATGTAAAATTCATGACGTAAAGCCTCCATTGTAAATCGGGTCGTTAGTACCCTAAAGAATGTAATATATTATTATTTGAGTCTTTATAGGAGAGGTCGGCCAAGTCAGTTAAAGTGAGGCCGACCAAGCTAGGATAAAATTCAAGTAAAAGGTAAAGTATAAATAGAGAGTGAGTTCCTCTCATTTGTACCATCACTCACTTGTGCAATTCGCATTAGAGGAGAAAGAGATATATCTGCGAAGGAGGTGGAGGATTGGCTTGGGTCTAGAGTTTGGGTTTGTCTCTCTTATTTGTCAGACCTATTTTGGGCATTGTCCTTTGATCATCTATATTGAGGAAGTTCTTGCTAGGTTTTCTTCCCCTTGAGAGTTTCCCGGGGTATATTGTTTTATGCTTTGTGATTGTGTATCTTTCAGAGATCCTTATTATGTTGCTATTGTGAATAATGTATTGAATGCTAATGAAATTGGAATTTAGTCTATAGTAGCATATAATCTTAACAACTTATCTCTCTCATCATGCTTAGAGTAGGTAGGTAGGTTGCATAATTTCCTGCATTAGTTTCATTTAATTTCAGCATTTACTTTTACCCATGCATTGCACTTGTTTTTTATTGCATTTCATTTTGATTTGAACAAGGCAGGACGAAAGTATCTACCTCCAAATTTCCAATGCATCTGACATATTTGTTGTTAGATGTGTGTTTAGGCCTACCAATGCATTTGACATATTTGTTGTTAGATGTCTGTGTAGGCCTACAGGTCCAAGATGATTAACACGTTCTCATGCATTCCTAGGAAAAGCGCGTGTCCTACAGTTGGATCCAGTTGTTATGCCCCAGATCGTTCACAGCATACTTGCCAGGATATACCAGTAACCAGAGTGAAGGGGTTTTTCACCATTGTAAAAGGCCACATCTGGGCTTTGTTAAATTTTGAGCAAATATGATGAGCTTTGAACTTTAAAACTTTAAGTGCGGAAATACTGAATACTTGAATCAATGAACCATTCAATCACATGAAACATTCAACCCTAACACAAGATGTACCCTGGGGAAAACCCTCAAAACAATGAGGATGAAAAACCCCAACAAATATTCAGAATATAATTATAATAGATAGCAGAGAATGTCTTTTACAAAATAGCAAAATTGCTTTCGACACCCCAGGTGCTAGACAAGAGAGAATACTGAGCAATAGAGAATAGGGATCAACTGTATCAACTTGCCATGTGCCCAACACATTAATAACAAGCAAGAATCACTACCATGCAAGCTGTAGCGAATGGTTGCATGGGTAATGGTGCATCACATGCAAAAATTGCAAATTGCCTTCTTGGAGAATTATCCTTCACAAAGAGAAGCCCCTTGCCTTCAAGGGAGAAAAGAATTCGCTTCACATTGAATTCATCAATCCCGTATAACATATTATAAATTCTTCTCATGCATCGGATTCTATTTTTATCTTCTGACTTCAGAATGAACTCACCCTCCATGTGGATGCATCAATCTTGCATGAAGAAGTGCGCCCCACTTCTCATGCAATGCATTAACCACTGAACTATCTCTTAGGATGAACTCGCCCCTTAACTAAAAGCTTTCCCACTTGGTTAGGTGGCTAACTTAGGTGTCATCATGCAAGTGTCGCAACTCAAGTGTCATCTTTTAGTTTAACATAAGTGTTGATATACAATAACACTTAGTTAACTAGATATTCTTTGTTATCACTTAGTTAACTCTCTTTAACTGATTTTTTCTTGTTAACATTGTTGATTTTTGGGCAGCATCGAGAGCCATTCTTCTTATGAAGATTCTAGAAGACAAGTTTGACCACTATGAAGAAGATCAATGTGTAGTACTTATGAGAGGTTATAAAGTTGACTCTAGGAGACTCAAGTTAGAAGCAATTGGAAGAGACCTTATCTCTTGGCACGTGTGGATCACTTGAGAACTTGAGGGTTCCTTGTGAAGGAAGGAAGGGCACCATATCTCGTCTATGACACATATGGAACATGGTCCATTCGCTACCTTGGTAAATAACTTGTGAATGCCTTATTTGATCCACATGAATACATGCCTACTGTTATGAGTTGAATCTTTACATATAAATCCTTTATTCAATCCATATGCAATAACTTCTTGTGGTAAATTAGCTCATAAGCAATTCACACTTGTATTTTTATTTTTTCCTACATCATGAATTGTTACCAAAATATACCTGCAATTTAATGAGATCTCTTAGCTTGGTAGCATTTCGCACTTTTTATTTTCTAAGGTTTGTGAGTTGTATTGAATCCACTCTCACATGTGAATGTTTTGATCCACGTGCTACAAGCTTAAACTTAATAACTTCTTGTGATTTATTGGCTCACTAAACATCCACACTTTCCTAATTCTCATGAGTTGTTGCTATATTTCATTGCAAATGCGGATGATCCTAATGATTCATGGATGATAATGTCTTGATTAATCTCATCTTGCTCAAGTTGTGAATGCTATGAATGCTTCTCTTTAATCCACATGCACTAATACTTAAACGACTTATCATATTTGCTCACTAAGCAATTCATATTTTTCCTAATGACACTAAGTTGTTTCATTTTCACATGTGGATGGTTATTGATGGTTCATGAATGAAATCTACTCTCTTACTCATAGCTTGTTCAAGTGATATGATACATTGACCATAACTTCCTAATAATCAATCTTGCTTTTAGTATCATTGGTAGAGTGTGTCTTGAACATAATCTTATACCTTTAGCTAGGCACCTCTTCTTAAAAATAGAGCTAGATCATTACCTTTGGTGAACCAAACCCTTATAATTTTCCTTAGGGAAATTTTGGCTAGGGTCTTGCCCTTGGTTAGTTTAGGTTTGTCCTTTTTAAAGCCTAGGAATCCTAAAAGAGGAGTTTCCTCCGTTAGTGACACATTGGGGGGAAAGTCCATAGTTGTGTGGGTTAGTGGTTGATTTCTTGCCAATCAATTGGCCACTAGGTTGTGCATAAACAGGTAAAGTAAAATTCTTCTTTCTCTAGGACCTCATGGCCAATGAAAATAACAAGAATGCCTTATATGTGATAAGTTAATTTGCATACAAAAATGAATTAATGCATGGTGTTGTGATAAATTGATATAGGATAAAGGTAATAATCCCATCTATAAGAAATTAATTTTACACTCAATCAACAAAAACATGGTAAGGAAGTCGAAGTATTACATCACTATTATCAAATTCATGGTTGCAGTTTGGGCATTTTCTAACTGGACCACCAATTTGATCCTCTTTTGAAGGATTAAAAGTTGGATTCTTGATTTTTGTTGCGAAGCGCCTACTATCAATAAGCCACGGTGCCCTACATCATCAATCATACAAAAAGGATTGTTATTTTCTCAAAATTCAACAAACAAAATTGCCAAATTCTTCACATATGCAATGAAAACAAAGAAAAAATAAGTTTATGTTGAAGCTGGAAGAAAAGCAAAGTAAGAACTAAACGTTTTTCCACAAATTTGTAGGTAACTGAAAATATGCGAGAAAACAATTCACAAACATTATTGAAAAATAGAACTTAAGATTTATTTGAAGTTACAAGTGATTTATAAAGCATCAACACACTATTGACTACGCAAAAGAACTAACACAATTTCATGTGGTGTTTGGTTTTAATTTCTTACTTTTGTGACAATGTGTTTTGAATCCTTTTAAGTGGTTGACTAATCCTTAACTCTAGTTAGGGAACATTACTAAGTATTGCACCACCAACACCTACATAACAACAAACCCATAACATTTTAAGGGATTGGCAATGGACCATGCCAAATGCTAAATATTCAAATAAATGAACAGGTTAATATATTAATCTCTAATGAGGAAAAATGACCTATGGAAAATTAAACTCAACAACATTAAAGCTCCTTGGGGTCTCATACCTATGTAGATTATGTGATGAAAATAAGTTCATTATGTGTGCTAGGTTATGTAGGCTATGTTACCCCTCATGTTGGATGAGGCTTGCACTAGTGATTTTTATCACAAGGATCGGGCTTGCAAGATTACATTGCTAAATGATTTGGTATGTTACCCCCCATCTGCATGGGTGGTCACTTGAAGATTTCATGGTTTTGCTCTGAGGTTTTGTTTAGCATTTCTGGTCGTTTTTTATCTCCTGGCAGCATCAACTTTCAGTTCAGGACAGGCTTTAAGCAACAGGAGGGCTAAAATTTCCAAATATCATGAGGCTTCCTGAGTTCACAGTCAGCAGAGTTTGGGTCTTATAAAGATAAAGTTATGCCGCAAAATCAAAAAATCTGGTTGCTTCCATAGGCTTCTTGGCTGATCAAAGTTGGGTTAAGGCATGGTTTACTGAGAAAGATGTAGAGCCCCTTCGCTTACAAAAGAAAGTCCTAGGTCAAGAGGAAACAGTGCAGAGAAGGGACTGTGTTTTCCGGTCACTTCCAGCCTGGATTTAAAGTACATATCTGCTGTCCTAAAAGCAGAGATGAATGACAGAACAACAGAAGGAGTTACAGATCAAGCTCAGTGGTTCAAAATAAAAAGGGGGTGATAATACTTTTTAAATCTGGATGACCTAAAAATCACATCCGTGTTATAAATGCACCATTATTAGATGGTAGCTCTCCTATTCAGAATTTTTTGCTGCAAAGATCTAAGTCACTTTATTAGTTGATTATGACCTTGAAAATTATACAGCTGGAGCTTGATAGGTCTTGTTAAAGCATTTCTTCAAGAGTATTGAAAGCAAAATTCAAAGAAATTGCTCGAAGACAGTTCATCGAGCTACAATTGTGAGATTTACGAGAAGAGAAGCACCCTTTTATTAGATTAATGGTACTTCTAATCATTATTTGGCATACAGTTGACTCCTTGGATCACTTAGTAAAACCTCTTTGAAGTTAGCAAGCACTAACTTCAAAGTGAGAAGTCAAGAAAGGTGACAACGGCTTGATTTCTATCCAGGGCTCCAATCGTCTTTCGCAGAACGGAAATTTTTTTTGCAGACAAAGAATTTCCCTGCAAAAAAAATTTCCAAGTGATAACAGAAGCAACTAATAGGAAATGGAAAGCCCAGGGAGCAGGGCAGGGAGAAAAGACAAAGTATGTGAAGGAAATGAGAGTTAAGAATGCATACAAAAGAGAGAGAGAACTGCGGGCCAAAACTATCAATTAAAGAGGACCAGAAACATCAAAAGCAATGCACTCGGCACTTTGCTCGTTTATAAATGTTTCTAAAATGCTACCCAAGCAGGAAGCACTTCCCCATTGACAGTGCATACAAGAGAGAGTATGATTGTCGCCCACCCCAGGATAAAATCGGATGGTGTTAGCCTCATTTGTCCCATGGATCAGTCGCTTTGAACAGAGTTTCCACCTTTACGATAGCGTTCACCAATTAATAGGAATCATCTTTTGATGAGTCAAGTTTTGGTTTGACAGGAATTACGCCAGGAGTCTCGAACAACTGACAGAACGTGCCAAGCCATCAGAGTTACGATCTCCTTTGAGTTCGTGGCAGCCTTTGTGGACATAATTTAATAAATTTACTTTTGGATCGGGCCACTGCTGAGTTTTGAAGTCGTGTTCGACAGCTTTTTGCTCTCTAAAAATGACACCGGTGGTCATTGGTATCCGCTTGTGGTATCACCGTGACCACATGAAGTTTTGTACAGAAGTGTTTATCCACGCATCATGTTGGCAGCCGAGGCATAGAACTTAGCTCGCATCTGTTGCCAGCCGATTACAATTGGGAGTTGACTGTCACATCTGGCAATGGCGCATTTCTTCACATGGAACCGTGATTTTGCTAGCAGCTGTCTGCATAGAAGTTAACTCGGGAATCATCATTTAATAAGTCGACTTCTGTGCTAGATGGTCATTTTGTCAAAACTGTCAGTGATCATCGCCATTTGGGTACCGTGTGAAGAATCCAGGACTCGAGAAACTAAGCTTTGGGTAGCTCTTTTTATCATCACGTGTTCATTAGCAGCCGGTTTCCTGTGATTTCGTGGCAGCTAGCGTGATCACCATTTTCTGGATCGGACTTTGGAGCAGGCCGATGTTGGTCATAACATTGTGTTAATACACGGTGGATTCGCTAAATTCTTCTGCCTTCAAAAGATGACACCAGTTCACGATAAGCGCCGAGGGTCACATAAATATTCTGGCTATCAAGCATTTCATTGGCAGCCAATTGTATCACTGATGAGTCAACTTTTTATGGTTTTTATTTTATCCTGGTAAACGTGAGGATTGGAACCATTAACCTAAGTAGCAGTTCCATTAATAAAGTAGGTTTGGTCATATATATTCGATGGGGTAGGAAAAAGTGGAGTCACCTTTTTCCGTTATTTTATTATTATTTCTTCTTTTTGAAAAAGATGAAAGGTTTTGGGCCTATAAAGAGGCCAACCTCCTTCATTGTAAAGATGGAAAAAGTTGGGAGTTTTTCTTCCCTATTGAGCTTAATAGAAAATATATCATGTTGGGTTTTTTTTGGGATACAATGGAGCACTTTTTCTGAATTGTGGCATCATCTTGTACGAACTTAAATAAGTGTGAACTTTACTAGATTTTCAGTTTTATTTTTCGTGCATGGATGAGGCCATAGAGGGGTGTACTCCACCACATTGGAAGGTGAAGAATCTTAGCAGCTACTATTCTTTTTCCCTTTGTAAGCGTGCATACACGGGCATTGATCTTTGCATTTAATCTAGTTTGATTGTGTAATATTGTCTTTTGTTTGCATAGCGCACCTCCCGTAGCTAGAAAATGAAGAAGTAAATTCGGTTGTTTACACTAGACTGAGCAGGGTTTGCTCAATCATGCGATCTTTCCCCTCAGTCACATATAACGCAAGGCCCCCTTGAGTTCTCTTTTGACTCCATTCTCCCTTCTAGTATACTGACACTAGTCTTTTCTCGAGGATTGATCCTCCTATTATCACATATATAGTAGCCGGGCTACCATACATTATTTTTCTGATTCCAGTACACTATTCAGCCAGTTCCCTTCATTGAGATGTTGAGATGAGCATCTACTATGGATCATTATCAGATTTTGGACAGCAGTTTTATTCCCCATGCCATGACTGAGTTTCAGAACACTCAGAGAGATGACCAATGTAGCTATTTAGCCATTTATACAGAGCAGTCAGTAGTGCCCAGAGTTGCAGCAGCAGTTTCAAAGGACAGATGATGGTTCAAATGATGATCTTTCAGGTATATGACTCAACAGGTATATTATTGTGTTGTGGTTATATTGCTTTTATCTCCATTCTCATAGCATGTCTTAGCATTTAGTATCATGATTTGGCGATCATATAGATATGTGGACCTGGTTGTACTTATATATATCTTACTTGTCCCTACTCAGACTTAGAAGTTCTTGGCCTATACTCATTGGTTTTACCCTCCCTAGGGAGAATAGAGGTGGTCATTCCCGCCATACTCTGGCTTGCTAGTGTTGGTTTCACTGTTCACTGTCTTCATCCATCCATGACTTACCCAGTTTGTTCATTACCTTGACTTACTACTTGACTAGTGGCATGGAGGACCTTTTCCCCACTGTAGCCTCTATATTGGATAAGCTTCCCTGTTTATTGTGTCTCGGCTCTGAGTTGGTGACAAAACTTACCTTTGGTGAGTTGGATTTCCTTGAGAAGTCCCCCTAGTCACTAAAGATGTTGTTGGCTAAACCTGAAACTTTTAGTGCTGCCATGAATACAAAATATGAAAATGAAATGTTATATCTTATATGAACAAGCCCATTCATGCAATGTGTTTCTCAACACACATGAATGAAAGGCAAGCCAAATGAAAATGGCTATGAAATATCAAATGTTATATCTTTTGTGAAATGTAAAATACCTAAGTAAACAAGTTGTCTGTGACACCTAGAAGTGTTCAGGTAAACAAGTGCCTTAAAAACACACCTGCAGCAAGAAGCCTAAATAAATGTAAATCTATGCAATGTGTTTGTAAACGCACATAGATCAAAGGCTATGGAAACTCTAGGCCCAAAAAGCAATGGAACTTAAATTCTATATCAAAAAGATTGCTGGCCTCTTTTGTATTATGGATTGTGCGCATCTGTGTAAGGTGAATAAACACTCTTTGAACAACTTATCCATTTGTGAGACACCGCCATTCCCTGTATTGTTGCTTGTCCACTATATGCTATGGTGTGTATTCCCTTTTCCATTTCCAAAGTGTCACTGTTAAGTCAGTAAGTCATCCTTTGACCTAGCCACTTATTTCTTAGCCCTCGCCCTTCACTAGCAAATTGATCACAACTATGAAGTGAGTATGACCTTGAAAGTCTTGTCTGAGTAATTAATAATAATTATGACTTATTATATTTGGATTTAGATCGCCAGCAATGATTACTTCTTGTTATAATTGCTAATTGAATGGATTGTAAAGCATGTTTTCACCTTGGACACCTTGCAGCAGCATGATGACAGTTTGATCATATTTTGGTCATGTTGACTTGGTCAAACCCAGTTTGACCAAAAGTCAACCACAGGACATGAGGTGGCAGACCTCAGATGTTACGGATAGATTATATATGGTCTGGTACAGGTCACCATGGTGGGCTTATGCAGTGGTTTCAGGCTTATGATGATGATTTGTGCTTTTTAGCACTTTTATAGATTATTATTATTTGGTCTGCCGGATATGATGAGTATTTATTTTGGACCATGCAAAGGACTATATGGTGTATGAGTACACACTTTAGATGGATTTGGACCTTCTGAGTCCAATGAGATAGTCTGTTTTCAGTTTCGGGTAGTTACAATGATGATTGAGCCTCAGTTGGCTATCCTAGTGCAGTTTTGGTCTGTCGGAGGCCATGTCAGAGCAGTGATGAGATTTACTTGGTTCACCTAGGGCGTTATGCATGGAGGGGGTGGTCCAGCCACTTGTTACTACCATATTACCCCCCTCCCAGACTCATTGGTGAGCTCACCTTGACAGTGCAGGCACTCCAGGAGACAGTTTGGGCAGTTTCACATTTCTCGAGGCAGTCCAGAAATGGTAAAAATGGCTATAGAGGAATTCGATTTGGGCTACTGAGGCAAGGTTATGGCATGGGATGATCAGTGATGATGAGTGGGATGTCTTCCACACCTTCTCCAGCATTTTCAGCTTCATCGGGACCCACATCCATCACTTATGGCACTTTTTGATGATTTCTAGAGCCTCCTAAGGCTCACAACTTTCCCAGAGAGGCACGATTTGGTGTCTAGATCATTTATTCTTGGATATTGTGCCATGGGGATTGACCAAGGGTGTTAGAAATTACCCCTTGGACCCACCATGAGCTATTTTTTAGGTTTTATCATCATGATTTGGTGGGATCCCCTCTTCTAGGGTGAGTTTGTCCACATATTGTATTATTTTATTAGTAATCCATGTATTGTATTGTTGAGCTCATCTCAACCATTGATTAGATCTTTTGATCTTTTAATCTTAGCCACTCATTTAAAAAGTGGTTAGATTGTGAACTCTCTCCTTCCTATTTAACGGAGAGAGCTTCTCATTGTAAAGGGGACTCTTGGCTCTGGATTATTGGAATAGAGAATTATTATTGCATCTATTTGTTGTGTTGTGGTGAATGCTTTTGGAGTTCGTTCGTTGATTCTTCCTTTGCAATGGGTTCTTGGAGATTTTGTTTTGCTATATTTTTGTACCACGTTTTTGCATCTACAGGTGGAGGCTGAATTCATTTGAGGAGGACATATTGGTAGGGGAGGACCCTCCCTACTTCTTCCTTGGGTTTGTTCGTTGGTAACAGGGAGTATTATTGTCCCAGGACCTTCTATTTCATGTTATCATTGCATTTCGCTTGTATTTCCTCCATACTTGATCTGACTGATTGAATCGATTTTCCTTGGTTTGATAGGTAGAGGAGGTCGCACTTGTGAGCTAAGGCATCATTTCGGCAAGCAAATTCAACAATTTCTCATTTGATCTCTACGGGAGTCTTCCTCAATAACAAAGCATCTCATTCCATCACTCAGGTTTGATCTCAAGGTCATTTATCTTTCCATGATCTATCCATTTGTCTAAATGCTTCAAACCCTCATTTTACATTTTCTCAGATCTAGAAAGATCCACTTGGCTTTTGGGTGTAAAATTTAAAACCCACCTCTATAGCATCCACAGCGATTCGGATCTATAGTTTGGTGTGGATTGGCCATCATTTGACCCATTTCCCAAGGCAAAGAAGCTTCTCCAAGGGAGGTCGCACTTCCTGGGAGAGGTGAGTTTGCTAGGATCTAGCACCTGGGTAGGTGAGATCCCACTTGATCCTTCATCTACACATTCAATAACCTACCCCCAGTGTGTCACTTCAGTGATTTTTACCTTGTGGGCCCTGTTATCACACAACTTGTAGTTGCCCCTAGAGGTATCCCATCCGGGACGGTAGAGGAGACAGGCAACTAAAGAGGTGACCCAAGAGATGCCACGGTTCCCAAGGCAAGGTGGGAGTCACGTCAACCGAGGCACTCTTCGCTTTAGGTCAAGGTGTAGCAAGACCTAGGGGGAGACCCTATAACCAATCACAGTTGATTGGACCCAAACAAAGGTTTCTAAGGGTGAGTAAATGATGAGTTACGGAAACCAATGCAAGGTTAAGTGGACCTAGAAGTTGAGGTATGGTTGAAGGTGGTGTAAGAGATTGCTAGTGTTTCAACCTATGTATGGTTTAGGCCACATGATGGAGTATGATGTCTAGGTATAGTACCATATGTTAACACAAGTGGGTCTTGTTTTCTTGGGAAGTGTGAAATGGTTCTAGGTAGGCCCACAAGGTGAAGTTAGGTGCGAAGTTGGTACTATAGGTCGGATAAAGGCTAGATCTATGAATCTAAGTTGATTCTAGGAGTACCCATGTATTAGATCTAGGGTTTGACACAATTCCCAAGGAGTGCGACTTGCTTTAGAGAAGGACTAGTGCCTTGTCAGATGGGCTAATGGGGTCAAAAAATATGTCAAAGTGTAGATCGGGACACCTAGAAGCCAAGTCAAGTGGGTTAAATGAGATCCAATGGTTGGATTTTGCTAGATCTAGGTTTTCAAGTAATTACCCTAAGTGGACCACAATCCCTTGAAACAAGGAATGCTACCCCCAAGGCGGATCGTGACAGAAAGACAGTCTAGACCTAGGTTTCAAGGTATGGGCATTCCAAATCCATGAAAATCTCAAACACCCACCTCCTAGAAGTGGACAAACTCACTTTTTCAAGGGAGTGCGATTTGCTCAAGGAGGGCTAAAAAGTGGGTTTGGTGGACCAAATCAAGTCCAATGGCC
Source organism: Larix kaempferi (assembly GCA_027924585.1). Classification (NCBI taxonomy): domain Eukaryota; kingdom Viridiplantae; phylum Streptophyta; class Pinopsida; order Pinales; family Pinaceae; genus Larix; species Larix kaempferi. Next base: position 4,646,527 of record BSBM01001130.1, on the reverse strand, counting down.
ACCAAACTATAGATCCCAGTAGCTAGTACCCCGATCTATGTATGTCCCGAAAATCAAGTCAATCCAAGGGCTAGATCTTAGTAGATCTGAGTTTTGAGGTGCCAAGAAAATCAAAAGGGGGTCTTAACCCCTTAAAACATGGAGAGATGTCCACAAGGTAGATTTCACCAAAGTAAGAATCTGGGGGTAGGTTATCAAATGTCTAGATTGCAAATCAAGTGGGATCTCACCTACCCATGTGCTAGATCTAACCAAACAAGCCTCTCACTAGGAAGTGCGATTTGGGTCAAGGAGGGCTTTTTGCCTTGAAAAGTGGGTCAATTTTTAGCCAATCACCACCAAACTATAGATCCAACTAGGGGTGGATGCTATAGAGGTGGGTTTCCAATATCTCTTCAAGAGCAAGGCTAGATCTAAGTAGATATGAGAAATACCAAAACAAGGGTTTTAATTGATTAGGGTTTTTATGATCTAGAAATCATGGAAGATTCAAGGAAGTAGAAGATCATACCTCTTGGAACATACCTGGATGAAGAGATGAATGCTAGTTGAGACGAGGATTACTTTGCCAAAGATCAAATGGAGAATTGTTGAAGCCCTCTTGCCAAATCGATTTTCCCAAGCCACATGTGATTCCTTCTAACCTATCAAAACCAAGGAGCAAAGCATCAATTAGTTTAACAAATTGAAGGTAGATACAAGCAAGAGAGAGAGAGAGACATAGAATAGTTGACACAAAGGCAAAACTACTCCCTGTCAAACCCAAAACGACTTCTTCCAAGCTTGAAGGGCAAGCCTCCCCACCAATTCGCACTTGTCAAAATCGCCCTCTTAACCTGCAAATAAAATATGGCAAATATGCAAGATAGCTACAATAGATCCTCCAGTGCAATGGACAAAAGCATTTACAATCAAAACAACCAACATCCACTCCAATCCAAGCATGTACTCCAAAAGATAGAAATTTTATTCCAAGAGCCAAGAGCCAAAAATCTCTAGATGATTTTACAATGAGAGGCTCCCTCCTTAAATAGGAAGGGGAGAGAGTACAATCCTAACCACTTTTTACATGAGTGGCTAAGATTAAAAGATCATAAGATCTAATCAACGGCTAACAATATATCACATGGATCACCCAACATAATGATAGCGCCCCCACTAAATGGTACAAAAAGGGGGTGACATCATCCACTAGAGAAGTATAGGTGCCAAAATCCACCTCATGATGACTAGGACATGACAACATAAGCACATGGTGGGGCTAGGAGGCATCAATCCTTACTAGCTCACCCCAAGGCACAATAAAATAATAAAATAATGTCCAAGATAATATAAATGACCAAAACTGTCCTCAGAATCCATGACAGTCAAGCAGTAAATGTCCTCCTGTGATCAATCTGGGCATACCCACATGGTGAAAACTGACTGGAAGGTAGTGATGCCATCCTGGAAGACCTCTGTGAAGACAAAATGCCAAAACCTTGCCTCAATTGCCCAAATCGATTTCCTCAGTGACCACTTTATCCCATGTTTTAACTGCCTCGGTAACTGTGAAAGTGCCAAAACTGCCTCCTAGGGTGCTAGCGCTGTCCATCTGAGCCCACCAGGCTCTCCAGAAGGGGGGGTAAATGGTAAAAACAAGTGGCTGGACCACCCCCTCCATCATTAGCGCCCTAGGTGAACTGGCCTCTCGGGGCCCCTGCTGCTCAGGCTGGGAAATCAGCCCCAAATCTGGTCAACAAGTGTAAAACTGCATCAATCACTATCAGAAGTGCCCGGAACTAAAAGATAAGTGTCTCAATGGATCCAGAAGACCCAAATCCACTAGGAATGTGTACTCATACACCCTGGGTTGCCCTAATGGGCCAGCTGTAGGGTCCACCATATATGGACAATGTATAATCTGTTGATCTGAAGTAGTAATAAACCTGCTGAACTGGATCAAACATCATCTGCATCATATGTCCATCATATGATATCATCATCAAACATGTGGACCCATCAATCATCATCAATAATCATCCATACATGGTCCACATCATCACGGATCCCAAGAATGTACAACCAAGGATAAATCACATCAGTAGACTAAGACAATGCTTCTCTAATCATTCTCACAGCCAAGCTCAAAGTATAACATCCATTCAGTGGCATTGATTAAGTTAGCATATTCCGTTGTTATATAAAAATTGCTTGCACAATAGTTCAAATGACAAACTCACCCATTGGACATGGTCAAACTGCTAGTGAAGGATGAAGGCTAGGAACAAGGTTGGGCAAAGGGGTTGACCTGTCTAACTTAACTCAAAAAAACTTTGGACTGGGAGAAAGGGGAAAGCTACAAACTCTGTGCTGGACAAAAGAACACGGGGGATGGCTGTGCCTCACAAATGGATAAGTTGTTTAGAGAGTGCTTATTCAACTTAGGCATCATGTCTACATCAAGTTGATACAGGTTCATTAGGATCATTCAATTTTATTCCATGGCCTTTTTGGCCTACATAACCCTTCGGATTTCAGATGTGCTGAGAAGCACAACTAGTTGCAGCTTGCATCCAGGGCATGTTTTTTCAAATATTTATAAGGTCAGCAATTGTTTAGATATAGCTTTTAAGAACCATTGCTTTTTGGACCTTTCTTATACTCTTCGAGGAGTATTTTTAGCTGTTCATCGCTCTTGCCCTTTTTTTGTTTCCATGGGCGAATTTATAAGTTTCCATAAGTAGAACATGAGCTTTCAGTTTTAGCCAACAACATCTCAAGTGACTAGGGGGAGTTCGAGCCAATGCCAAACATCGGGACAACCGACCAGAATGATTTAGGCCTACAATCCAACTCACCAAGGGCAAGTTTTGTCACCAACTCAGAGCCGAGACACTGAATAAACAGGGATGCGGTCCAAACACTGAGGTAGAAAAATAGGGGAAGTCCTCGGTATCAGAAAGTCAAATGAGACAAGTCAGGGTTTAAAGTCAAACAGGAAGGTCATGTATGGATGGAGACAAGTGAATATGGAGCCTACACTAGCAAACAACTGGTGTCGGGAAAGACCATATCTATGTAAGGTGAAAAACCAGTGGGTTTTGTTAAATGACCTAAATGTGCAAGCAATTATCCATTTTATGATTTACAGTTCATTTTAAATAGTTTGCCACATCAGGAATAATATACCAAGCACATGCTATGATCATGACTAAATCAACAAGATAATAATCCACAGTCAGTGAGAACATATCCATAGGTCATACAACATCATCATAATAATAATCATCCAGTATCATCTGAAACACTGCTGTAATACATCTCTAGGCACTGAACCGAAACTGTATGGGATAAGTAATCACATCAGTCATCAAATCTGAACTCTCAAGGCTCAGCCTTGACACAAGGTCATATACAAATCTGAATAATGTACTGCTCTGATCATGAGTGATCCAAAATATATAGCCATGCTCTGGAATAATGTAAGCTCTGGAATGTGCAGATATCTGCTGTACAAGAATAGTAGCCCTGCTACTATGGTGTGATAACAGGCCCCGTTCATCATTTTGAGGGTTGAGTCCCACTTGGGTCACTTTGTGGCACATTTCAATCTCAGATCTACTGAGATCTAGCCATTGGATTATCCTAATCTTTTAGATCCACCTACCTCAACACCTCAAAATTCTAGATCTACAATTTGGTGGACATCCGACTTCATTTAGCCCACTTCCCAAGGCACTAATCTTTCTCCAAGCTAATTCGACTTTTTTGGACTGTTGAGTTTGCATGTGGTTTGATCCTTGTTTTGGTTGCTTGAACCCCTTGACATTGTCATATCAATTAATCAAGCTCACCTTTGGTACTGGATAGCCCCAATTCAATCCTTAAATACCCTGCATTGGACACTGTTCCCAAGGCAGTGGATTTTCTCACAATTGACTAGTACCCTGATTCTGGATCTTATTCTAAACCTCGTAAGTCACTTACATAAACATGTTGGACCCAATCTACATTGTTTAAACCCCTTGATCCAACCTATTACTCATCTTGTGACTTCATTCATAGATCTAGAGTTTACCATACACCTTATGTACTTCATCATCATTTGATTTGATCTGGTGTCTTGGTCTGATCTCTCCTATCAAGAGTAGATCTAGGTCTCCCCCTTTGTTGTCTTGAGCTAGATAACATAAAGTGAAGATTGCCTCGATTGGCGTGACAACCATCCATTGGGAGCCGAGGCTATCGTTGTTGCACCTCTTTGGTTGCCCATCCCTTCTGCCATCCATCTTGGATTCATCTCTAGGGGCAACTACAAGTTTGGTGATAACACCTCCCTTCCTTCCCATCACTTGTTCAAATTACTTTCAATCCTACAATCATTTCCCTAAGGCAGCCTATTCGATTCACCTTGCCCCTTTATTGCACCTGCCTTAGCTATCCTATCTTAGGGAAACCCCCCTTCAGTTGGAGAAGAGCCAACCTGAAGCGAGGAAGAGAGGAGTGTGGTGACATTGGCTGCTCTTATCAGAGTTGTCATCGAGTTGGTGTGCTTATTTTTGGGCTTCAACACACGCATGTCAGTTTTGGGTGACAACATGGTAGACTAGTGGTGCATTGTATACTTTCATTCAAAGTTGTTGCTTCCTTTTGGTTGAGTTGATGCTATAATGGATGCGGCAGGTGTTGGATGAGATGTTCTTATGTGCTAATGGTGGTCTAATTGATGATTTGGCATGTTCTTAAGGGTTGATATCTTGATGATGTAGTTGTTGATGTTTCTCCATGGTTCCAGCATCAAGCAAACATTCTGCAGATCATTCTCCCAGAGTGGTCATGTGTATTGACCAATGGTTGGTAGAGAATGGACTCGATGTATCCCTAATTAGTCATGTGTATTGACTATCTGTATTGAGGCTCGGGTGCTTGGACTTTGTCTAGTCATGTGGATTGACTAGAGTGAAGTAAAGCTAGTGGTCACATTGCATACTCTATGTGGGAGTGCTCCATAATGGGGTGAGCTATTCTAATTAGAGTGAGTTGACTTGTCTATGTTATACGGGATCTTATCTCCTTGTGTAATAGACAAAGTCTAATCTAATGTTGCATTTGACATTGGCTCTAATAAGTGTCCAAGACTTCTTAGAGTATGGTCAAATCAACATTAGAGCTCTATGTGTGAATTTGATCTGCATGTGAGGAGATGGACATCTACGAGGAGAATTTTTCTATGATGAAGAAATATCCGAGAAGACAAGACAAACCATTGAAGAAGTCCCAGATAGCATTGAAGAAGTCCCAGACAAAAATGAAAACAAGAAGGCAATTCGGCTTGAAGATAAATAAAAGTTGGAGGACCAAAAGCACAAGTTGGCCCCAGTGAAGGAAGACAAGTCAGCCCCATTAAGGAAACTTCTAGTGAATGGAAGAATATAAATAAAGTGCTTCCACTCTTCATTTTGTCATTCACTCATGACATTTTCTTCTCCCCACTTGTGCACATCTCCTAGCAAGGCCTAGCTAAGGCAAGAAGTATAATTTTGGGGTTCTCTTATTCTCTTGGAAGATTCGCTATCCTAGCTAGGGTTTCTTGTGAAGGAGGGCGAACCTCTCTTGTGCTAGGGTTCAACTTCATGATTGGTATTGTACTTGTATTGGATTGATTTCTTCTGATAAAAGTTTGCTATGTTTTCTCCCTATTGGGTTTCCCAGGGTAAAATATTTGTCTCTTGTGCATGTTTTTCTTTCAGTGTTCCTTGTTTTATTTCCGCTGCAAATAAATGGTGATTTCTTTCAAGCATAATTGTGGGATGAAATGAATTATGAAATAAAGTTGAAAAAAATGAAAATTATACTGCTATTTTAAAAATTCAACATGGAATCAAAGCAGTGCTAAATTGAATACATTGCCAGAGACTATTTCTGCCCTAATTTGAAAAACTAGCGCTTCCAAGTTTGGACACTTCTCTCCACAGATTGAACTTGAAAAGAACATATTGGAACTCGCCCTAGCAGGGTTCACTTATCTATGGAAGCAAATCTCAGTGTTGTGGAGTGTTATCAGCCAAAATGGCACTTCTCCGTCCGTGACTACATTGCCTTGTCGGTCACACAAAAGGACATTATGGATGGAAGAGCCTATTTGATCATAGATGCTTTGGCCTAGATTTTGCAATGCTCTCCTAAACAAAACTATTTTTTGTGACAAATTCTGAGACTTAACCACGACTCTACCATCAGCCATCTCGCAGGTCACCCGCGACAGTCTATATAAACAACCCGCGGGTATCACCCTAAAAGTTGTATTCGCGTGTTGTCGTACATTATACTCGTGAGTCATTCGCTATTTATTAAGAGAGACACTCGCGGGTATCTTTGAATCACGATAAAAAATATTTAAAGATGATTAGGGATTAGTTAAGGGTAGTTATTCTAACTTCCCTAACCTCCTCAACCAATTCCTTTTCGAATCTATCCTCCCAGCCTTGCTATAAATACAAGGAGAGGACCTTGAGAAGGGAGAACCAATTTTTGTTAAAGAAATGCTGGAGAAAATTCTACTAAAGGAAGAGGAGCAAGAACCCAAGGCCAGGTTTCAACGGTGCTGTTATCACATCATAGTAATTGGGCTACTATATTTGCTAGCAGATATCTGCACTTTTCAGAGCTTTGCCTTTACACAATTTCAGTGAGATCAGTTATGATGAGCAGCACCATTTATGATCACTTACACATCAGAGCATCTTATATCAGACAGTGGGTAGACCTTGTGCCAAGGTTGAGCCTTGAGAGCTTAGATTTGATGACTAATATGACCTTTTGTTCCATACAGATTCAATTTAGTGCCTAGAGTTCCAGATGTTATTATTGCAGCAGTGTTTCATTGGTTCTAGATGATGAGATATATAGTGATATGACCATTAGACTTGTGATTGTTAGCATTGATTAGTATCTTGTTGTTTTAGTCATCTTCATAGCATTAACTTGGTATATAACTCATGATGTGGCAGTATTATTTAAATAAATGAAATGAACTATCTTAGTTGGATTTAAATAATAAATTGGATGTATTACTTACACTTTAAGGTTTACTGAATATACTCATTGGTTTCACTTACCATCCTATGAGCATGGACATGGTCTTTCCTGACATTTATGTTTGCTAGCTTAGGCACCACCTTCACTTGACTCCATCCATCCATGACCTTCCCTATTTTGGCTTTCACCTTGACTTGCCTTCTTGACTTTTGATATGGAGGACTTCCCCGCTCCTAACTCTGTGTTGGATAGCATCCACGTTTATTTTGTGTCTCGGCTCTGAGTTGGTGACAGAACTTGCCTTTGGTGAGTTGGATTTTATGCCTTTATCATTCTAGTTGGTTGCCCCGATGTGTGGTTTAGATTTGCAGAATTCCCCCTAGTCACATGAGATGTTGGCTAAAACCTGAAGCACATGTACTGCTTGTATGGAAATTATTGGAAATCTCATATGAAAGCCCATGTAAATAAATGAAATGTAAAACTGGGAAAAGGGCTAAAGCAATGAAATGCTAAAGTACCCCAATGAAGGGTCCAAAAAGGTCTAAAAAGCAAATGGCTAAATGAATGCGAAATCTAAAGATTGTTGACCTCAAAAACTTATAAATGAAAGGCCAAATCAAAAGCAGTAGTTAAATGTATGCCAAATCTAAAGACTGTTGGCCATGGAAATGAAATGAATGATCCTAATGAACTTGAATCAACATGATGTAAACATGATGCCAAGGTTGAATAAGCACTCTCTAAATAACTTATCCATTTGTGAGGCACTACCATTCCCTTTGTTTATCTTATCCAGCACAGTGTGTAGCTCCCTCCCCTATCCAAAGTATCACTAGTTAAGTTGGTCAAGTCATCCCTCCTACCTAGCCTTGTCCTTAGCCTTCACCCTATGCTAGCAGTTAGGCCATGTCCATTGGATGAAGTATGTCTTTAAAGCTTTGGTGCAAGTAAGTTATAAATAACATTGAATATCTATGTATTAACTGCCATTTGATTTATGTTTATACTTTAAGTTAAGCTGTGAATATGGTTAAAGGAACATGTCTTAGTCATTTGTTATAATCTAGTCTTTGGTTGTATTTTGACCTAGTCAAACATAGTTTGACCATGGTCATCCTTGGGATTTGTGATGAGATGGACCACTTATGCTATATGATGTTGATCTATGGTCCTACATATTGATGATTCCATATGTTGGACACATGCTTCAAATGATGATTGATGCAGTTTTCCTGGATTATTATTGTTTAAAGATCATCATATTTTACTTGCCCGGGTATGGTGGACCCTAGAGATGATCCTACAAGTTATCATGAGGTGTATGAGTACTCATCTCTAGTGGATTTGGGTCTTATGGATCCATTGAGACACTTATGTTTCAATTCTGGGCACTCCTGGGCATGATATTAGCAGTTTTCCACCTGTTGACCAGTTTGGGCATGCTGATGTGGCTTGTCCAGCAGGAGCATTGGAGGCAAGTCGTTGCCTAGGGAGCTACAGAGGAAGGGGGTGGTCTAGCCACTTGTTTTTACCATATTACCCCCCTTCCGCACATGATGGTACACTCTGTTTGACAGCGCAGGAACCCAGAGACAGTTTTGGGAAGTTTCAGGGTTTTCAAGAGGATTAAAAAATGGAATAAAAAGGTCATTTAGGAATTCGATTTGGGCAATTGAGGCAAGGTTTTGGCACTTGGTCTTCTCATAGGTCATCCATGGTGTACCCCCCTTCTTCCAATCAGTTGGCACCAGTCAGTGGGGTCCACATGGGCTACAGGAGGTCTTTTATTGTATTTCTCTCTCTGATGATGGGGACAGATTTGATCATTTGTATACTTGGACATGTCATTGAGTCATATTTTATATTATTGTGCCATGGGGTCATGCTAGTGAAGGGGAATAATACCTCCTAGCCCCACCATGTACTCCTAGTCACTTGTCCATGTCTTTATGTTGTGGCTCCTATGTTATTAGCCACCCCCATGTATGACATCACCCCTCCTAGAGGCTTTTTAGCCATGACGGCATCCTCTATTTGAGTGATCCATGTCTATTGTTATGTTGGCTCATCTTAGTCGTTGATTACATTGTTATATATTTTGATCTCAACCACTAGTTTTCAAAAGTGGTTTAGGGTTTTGGTCTTTCTCTCCTATAAAAGGAAGAGACTCCCTCATTGTAAAGGCACCTTTGGAGCTCTTGAAGATTGGAATAAAAATACTATCTTGTGGATATACTTCTCTTGTCTTGATGGATTCTTTTGCAAGTTGAATATACAATCTTTTTCTTGTGTATCATTGTGGTTCTTGGGGCTTCAATTCGTTTTCTACAGGGAAGGCCGAATTGGTGGAGAGGAGGACGACTTCAAGGGAGGCTATTGTGGGGAAACCCCATATCTTGCTTTGGTTTGGTCTTTGGTTGAAGGGAGTATTGTCCGCCGAGATGCACACCAGGAGCAAAAAACTTTCAAAAGTTGTTTCCTCACTGAAAGTGGGAAAGGTGTGGCCTTGGGGGCAAGCAATGAGCCAGGTACTGTCACCTGAATCCCAACTCCTTCATTTAGGCAAACTCCTAACGAGGCCAAGGGGGGTAGTCCCTAACAAAGAGTTGTCGAAGGCTCTTGTTTTTAGATGTTTTTGGGTGTATGGTGTGATGCGGATGGGTGTTGTTTAGGAGTTTTTGTGATCACAGATTTATAATAATTGAGACTTTAAACAATACAAAGATATACTTGCAATGACACTTGAAGAAATACACCACTGATTGATAACTTATAGCAATAGCATCCACAATGAGACAAATTAAAGCATTTTATAACATGCCCTTCAGATAGATAAATAAATTGGAACAATAGAAGGACCAGTGCCTTATGGAGTCAAACAATGTGCTTGGGATGCTGAGATACAAGTCTTGATATGGTGCTTGAGATCGTTTTGCAAGTGTTCTTTGTAAATATTATTATAATTTTTGTGGTGATCTTGATTATTAAAGGCGAGGGGAACTTCCAAGCGATACGCATGGTACTGGAAATCTGTCTGGGAATACTCTAAGTGGCTCCATTCGAAGACATGTCGAACCACCCAAGTTTTCAACGAGTCGTTCAATAACTAACCAGCCACTGAAAACGGGATATGGCTACCCGACGCCCCCACTTGGAATTTGCCCACTTTCGAATATTTTATCGATCAACGCCGGATTCGTTGGTTATGGGGTGGTAAATTTTATTATGGTTTAAAATTGGATTAATGTGAACAATTAGAAAGCCCAATACCGTTTCTGAGTAACCCAACCTCTCTCAAGGAAGGGCAGAGCATACGTGGTATGGAAAATAGTTAATTCCAATTTTTATGGGAGATGGTGAGTTGTGAGTGTTTTATTTGGAGCACAAAAGACAAAGCTCTCCGAAAGAGAGTGTTCTTGATCCACCTTATGGTGAGATTCAAGAGTCTTATCTAATCTATATGAAAGTGCAAAATGCAACAATGCTCTCCAATAGAAAGTGTTGTTGACTTGTCATATGACAAGTTCAAGAGACTTTGTGTTCTTTTTATGATTGAGCAATTATAATCAAGATACACAAGAAGTAACTCAAAGAATGAGAAAGATCTAAACTAGCAACTAGTGTTCTAGAATGCAAAAAGTGAAACTAAACTAACAATTAGTCATCTACTTGCAAAATGGAAAACTAATCTAAGAATGAAACAAGCACAGAAACAAGACACTACAAACTTCCCCAAATGGGGAAGTTGGGTGTGGGAGCCTTAAATCCCACTTGCTCTTTTTATTATGAGATTACAATGCTTTTGGGAATTTAACCCTTGAAGAGAAAAGAAATGAAAATAAAAGAAGCTTCTTAAGAGCTTTTTACAAAAAGGAGAATGGTCTTTTAGATCTTCTTGGTTAAAACTTCTTTGTTTTGTCTTCTCCTTGGTTTTGCACTTGTTTGTTTCTTCCTTCTTGCTTTCTTCTTCAAGTTTTTTGCTTCTTGTCTTTTATTGATCTCTTCTTTAAGCACCTAAAACACAGCAAAGCTCAAGTACCCATCATTGTTAATCAAATCAAAATAAATCTAAGATCTAACTAACCAAATGGAAATCTAAGACTAAGTACAATGCTAACTTTTTTAAAATGAAATGCAAGTCCTAGATCTAAGATGCTAACTAGAATGCTAACTTCTATGAGATCTAATGCAAAACTTCAAATGAAACTAGATGCAAACTACAAAAATGAACTAAGACCTAAGTATGAGATCTAAAGCAAAACTAACAATGGCCTAACTTCTAACTAATTAAGATCTAAACTTAAACAAAGAAGAGAGCAAGGCAAACAAAGGAAAAGAAGGTAAAAAAAGAGACCAAAGGGAGGAGACAAAAGCAAGGAGATTGTTATCACATATATAGTAGCCGGGCTACGATACATTATTTTTCTCATTCCAGTACACTATTCAGCCAGTTCCCTTGCATTTGAGATGCCGAGATGAGCATCTATATTGGATCACTATCAGATTGTGGACAGCAGTTGTATTCCCCATGCCATGACTGAGTTTCAGGACACTCAGAGAGATGACCGATGTAGCCATTATATCATTGGTACAGAGCAGACAGTAGTGCCCAGAGTTACAGCAGCAGTCTCAAAGGACAGAGGATGGTACAGGTTGATGTGCATTCAGGTATATGACTCAGCAGGTATATCATGGTGTTATGGTTAGATTGCTTTTATACTTATTCTTATAGCATGTCTTAGCACTTAGTGTCATGATCTGGTGATCATATAGATATGTGGACCTGGTTGATCTATTATATATATTATATTGTCCCTACTCAGACTTAGAAGTTCACTATTCATACTCATTGGTATGTACCCTCCTTAGGGAGAATAGAGGTGATCATTCCACCATACTTTGGCTTGCTAGTGTTGGCTCCATCATTTCATTGTCTTCATCCATCCATGACCTACCTTTTAGATTATCACCCTGACTTACTACTTGACTAGTGGCATGGAGGACTTTTCCCCACTGTAGCCTCTGTATTGGATGAGCTTCCCTGTTTATTGTGTCTCAGCTCTGAGTTGGTGACAAAACTTACCTATGGTGAGTTGGAGTTCCTGTGAATTCGCCCTAGTCACTAAAGTTGTGTTGGCTAAACCTGAAACTTTTAGTGCTGCCATGTATACAAAATCTGGAAAAATGAAATGCTATATCTTGTATGAAAAGCCCATTCATGCAATGTGTTTCTAAACACACATGAATGAGAGGCATGCCAAATGAACATGGCAATGAAAATGAAATGTTATATCTTGTGGAAAATAAATACCTAGGTAAACAAGCTGTCTATGACACACCTAGAAGTGCTCAGGTAAACAAGTGCCTTAAAAACACACCTGCAGCAGAAAGCCTAAAAGAAAAAATGTAAATCTATGCAATGTGTTTGTAAACACACATAGATCAAGGCTATGGAAACTTCAGGCCCAAAAAGCAATGGAACTTAAATGCTATATCTAAACAATTGTTGGCCTTATTTGTATTATGGATTGTGCGCATCTGTGAAGGTGAATAAACCCTCTTTAAACAACTCATCCATTTGTGAGACACCGCCATTCCTTGTGTTATTGCTCATTCAGTATATACTATGGTGTGTATTCCCTTTCCCTTGCCAAAGTGTCACAAAGTCAAGTCAGTCAAGTCATCCCTTAGCCTAGCCAGTTAATTCAGCCTTCACCCTTCACTAGCAAATTGATCACAACTATGAAGTGAGTATGGTCCTGAAAGTCTAGTCTGAGTAATAATAATAATAATTAACGACACTATATATTTGGATGTAGATCGCCAGTTATGATCATTATGTGTTATAATTGCTATTTGAATAAGTTGTAGAGCATGTATTAACCTTGATACTTTGCAGCAGCCTTGGATGATGGTCTGAGTTATATTTGGTCTTGGTTAGACCTAGTCTGACCATGGAGGACCATGGGACATGAGATGTTGGACCTTATGATGATATGGATAGATGATATATGGTCTATGTATACATACATGATGACTCTATGCAGCAGCTACAGGGTTATGATGATGATTCTGGGGTTACAGCAGTGTTTGTATATGTACAGCGCATTATTATTGGCCTTGATCCGGTATATTGGATATTTATTTTGATCATGCAGAGATTCATATGGTGTATGAGTACACATCTTGGATGGATTTGGACCTTCTGAGTCCAATGGGACAGTTTGTTTTCAGTTCCGGGCACTTACAGTGATGATTTAGCCTCAGTAGGCTGTCCTAGTGCAGTTTTGGTCTGTCGGAGGCCCTGTCGGAGCAGATGTGATTTTTATCCGGTTGACCTAGGGCGCTGATGATGGAGGGGGTGGTCCAGCCACTTGTTTTTACCATATTACCCCCCTTCCGGACACACTGGTGCCCTCACCTTGACAGCGCCAGCACTCCAGGAGGCTGTTTGGGGCAGTTTCACGCTTCCCAAGGCATTTCAGGATTGGTAGAAATGGCTATTGAGAAAATCGATTTGGGCTACTGAGGCAAAGTTATGGCATGGGATGATCAGTGATGATAGATCGGGACCTTCCACACCTTCTCCAGCAGTTTCAGCTTCATCGGGGCCCGCATCCATCACTTATGGCACTTTCTGTGGATTTTTGAGGTCTTTTGAGGACCGCGACTTCACTATGGAGGCACGATTTGGTACATTCATGATTATTTTTGGGTTATTGTGCTATGGGGATTGACCAAGGAGGGATAAAATTACCCCTTGGACCCACCATAAGCCTCTTATGATATTTTGTCATCATGATTTGGTGGGATTCCCCTCCTGTAGGGCGATTTTGTCCACTTACATTATATTTTATTAGTGATCTATGTATTTTATTGTTGAGCTCATCTCAACCATTGATTAGACATTTGTATCTTTTAATCTTAGCCACTCATTCAAAAAGTGGTTAGGGTTTTGGTGCCTCTCCTTCCTATTTAAAGGAGAGAGCCTCTCATTGTAAAGGGACTTTTGGCTCTGGATTATTGGAATAGAAAATTATTATTACATCTATCTCCAGTGTTGTGGTGAATGTTTTTGGTGTTCGTTCGTTGGTTCTTCCTTTGCACTGAGTTATTGGAGATCTTGTTTGCCATATCTTTTGTACCACGATTTTGCATCTACAGGTGGAGGCCGATTTGCTTGGAGGAGGAGGTATTGGTAGGGGAAGACTCTCCCTACTTCTTCTTTGGAGCTCTTCGTTGGTAACAGGGAGTATTACTGTCCCAGGACCTTCTATTTCATGTTACTATTTGCATTTCTCTTGTATTTCTTCCATACTTGATCTTACTGATTGAATCTTCATTCCTTGGTTTGACAGGTAGAGGAAGGCGCACTTGTGGGCTAGGGCATCAAATTGGCAAGCAAATCAACAATCTCTCATTTGATCTCTGCGGGAATCTTCCTCAACATCAAGGCATCTCATCCACATCACTCAGGTATGATCTCAAGGTAAGTTCTATCTCCATGATCTATCCAATTGTCACAAACATTTAAAACCCTAATTAATCAAAACCCCATTTTTGCATTTTCTCAGATCTACTTAGATCTAGTGGGTTGTTGGGCATAATATCGAAAACCCACCTCTATAGCATCCACGGCATCCCGGATCTATAGTTTGGTGAGGATTGGCTTCCGTTTGACCCCTCTCCCACGCCAACTTAGCTTCTCCCAAGCAAGGCGCACTTCACTAGTTGAGCAAGTTGACCTAGATCTAGGTGGTGGGTGTTTGAGATTCCACTTGATTTGTCATCTACACATCAAATAACATACACCCAGGTTGTCACTTTCCTGAAATTTACCTTGTGGGCCCCATTCCACATTTTAAGGGATTTAATCCCCATTTTGGACCACTTGGAACCCTTAAACTCAGATCTACTAAGATCTAACCGTTGGATTACCACGAAAATACAGATCCATACTCCTACCCGACCGATCTACCCGGATCTAAAGTTTGGATGCCATCCGACTTGTTTTGACCCACCTAACCCCACTTTTAGGCTTCCTTGGGCAAAGTCGCACCACCTTGGAGAAGTGAGTTGACTCACTTCCAGGAACTGGGTACTTGAGATTTTTGGAGATTTAGAACCGGAATAATTCAAAACCTAGGTCTAGACTATCACTTTGTCAAATCTTGCCTTGGGGATTGCATTCCTTGTTTTAAGGGATTGTGGTCCACTTGGGTCAAACCTAGATCTAGATACATTCATCCATCAAGACCTCTATTGCCCACTTGTCCCAAGTACTGGGAGTCCTAAACCACAAGTCAACCCTACTTTGACTCCACTTCCCAATTCCCAAGACACTGGTTTCTCTCCAAGTTAATTCAACTTTCCTAGATTGTTGGATTGACTTGTGTTTTGACCTATGCATGGTGAACTAAACCTTTGAAGCTGCCATGTATCATGGTCAAGCTTGTCATTTGTACTAGTTAGCCCCAATACAACCCTTAAACTACCCTGCACTGGACACGGTTCCCAAGGCAGTGAGTCTTCTGACATTGTACTAGTACACTAGCCCTAGATCTCACTTCAAACATTATAAGTCACTCTCACATCAACCATGAACCAAAGCTATACCCATTGAACCCCTCACTTGGCTTGTGACTTCAACCTATAAGGTCTAGGATAAACCATACACCTAACTTCACTTAGAAATACCCTGATTTGGTGTTTTGGTTTTGATCTCTCCTGTCGGGAGTAGATCGGGTCTCCCCCTTTGTTGTCTGGGCTAGATAACATAAAGCGAAGGTTGCCTCGACTGGTGTGACAACCATATATTGGAGGTCGAGGTGATCGTGGTTGCACCTTTTGAGTTGCCCTTCCCTATTGCCATCCATGACTGGATACATCCATAGGGGTAACTACAGTTTAGGTGATAACAGAGATCAAGCAAAAATGAAAAAGAGAAGAAAGGAAAAACGAGAGCAAGAGAAAGCAAAGGGGAAGACGAATGGAAGGAAAAAGGAGAGAGACGGATGGAGGAAGAGAGGAAGAAAACGAAAGGAGGAGTGAGGAGGTAAGATCTAGAAGACCAAAGGAAGAAAGGAGATCTAAAGGAAGAGAGGGCTAGAGGAAGACGAGAGGAAGGAGGAAGACTAAAACGAAAGGGTTGAAGGATGAGTTTAAAGGAGAAAACGAGGAGAGGAAAGGAGGGCAAGCCAAACAAGGCAAGAAGGTGAAGAAGGCCAAATGAATGGAACTTGGAGCTTAGGGCTTCTTATGAGTAACCAGTAACCAAAGTTTTAAATTAAGAAAATGTTGATGAGATATTTGAAGAAGAGCTCTTCTTAGCCTTCTTTTGATGAAAGATTTGAGAATTGTAGATCCTGCAACCACAAAGTGTTAAATCAAAGCTTGAAGATGAAGCATGGATTTGATGCAACTGAGCTCTTGCCCTTCTTCACTTTTAGCAACACCTAATCACAATACATACAACTCAACCAACAGGTGAGATCAACAATGCTAGTATGCTGGGAAAATCTAGACTAAATCAACAATTTGTATAACTAACTACTCATGTCCATTTAGATCTTGATAAACTTTGCATAAATAACCAACTTGAGACTACAAATGGCTATTCTACTGTGCTAACAATAGCCTTCCTAAGCTAGCAATTAATCATACACTTTGCAAAATTGAGAGATGAGTTTAGAAAAGATGTCACCTCAACAAGAGATGAAATCACCACAAAGAATGAGAGCTCATGGACCTCCAAAGTCGAATTCTTTATTTCCAATATGAAGCAAAAGCTTGGTACAAAATGTGCAGAGTAATCTTACATCCAAATATCCATCCTCATATGGGAGAAGAGACCCATATTTATACAATAATGAGAGAGCCATTCGAATGGCATGAGAGAGCTAGGGTTGAAATCGCATCACCAAACACATGAGAGAATGGCGCATGAGGTTGGCGTGATGAGGCTCACGTGTGGGCAAAGCATAGAGACTCGAGGTGATGTAAAGCTCGGAGTTTGGATCTCGAGTTGGTTGATGCGATTGGGTTGGCGAGGAATGAGGTGGAGCCTCACTCCCATTGAAACCAACGCCCTCCTCTTTGGTCAAATTTCCCACCATTTGAATGAGCCAAGCGCATGGAGGAGCCCACGCTTCAACAAAATTCTCACGTCACTCTTAATATAATTCATATATCCTAACTCCCATGTTTCAATAAAACATGTGCCTTAACTTAAATATGGTCTCTCACCACTCTTTGAAATCATTGGCCCAACACAAACTCGCATGGTGATTTCCCACGTGAAGGGGGCTCAGGCTCATACTCCTTTAATTATTTGTTTATCCAAAGTTCAATATAACATATGCTTTATATTCTTGATGTAGTCGTACACCCATGCAAACCATCTTCAACCTTTTTCCAAAGTCAAAAATCACATTTTTTACTTGATTTAATTTTTTTCCCAAGGTGCATTTTGTCATTTTCTGGCAATTAAATGCCAAAATGATGCATTTTTAGCCAAAACTCCCACAGAGGTGACGTGATCGCCCAAAATATGAAGAATGAGGGCACTAAGGTAAAAAGGATGCTCTGAGCGTCAAAACGAGCCTTCCCACGCCAAATTTCACCTCTGGACGAGGTTTTATCACAACTTGAAAATTTTCATTTAAACCATTAAAAAATGGTCTAAATTACGGAAAATATATATATATATATATTTTCTCGGAATCAAACGAAACTCCTAGGGGACCTAGTGCATGTTCATACGACTCAATCGAGATGGCTAACACGTAAAAAATCCTAGACACAAGACTCTAATAACCACCATCGTAAATACTCTAGCTTTGGAGGTATGAGTGAAAAACTCAGGGATTATACTCCACTAATGAGTAGCGCATAATTCCTAAGAAAAAAACACTCTAGAGTATCCCCCAAATGGTTAAATCTAAGGATAGCCGAGCCTTTTATAAAAGGACCTCGTTTAGACCAACTTTTTAAAAAATTCCCCATGGAGGTATGAACATGCAGTTATTACAAATGGGGCAAAATTGCCCTAAAAATGACTTCTGAACTTCTGAACACTGATGATGAACATGAATCATGTTCAATAAACTGGTGGCTCACAAGAAATTCAGCTATTGTACAAAATAGCTGGTAACAGGGAGTATCATTATTGTATCCTTGAGACATAGTTGATGCTTTCTACTTCATCTTTTCATCATGTTCATCATTCTTTTGCTAGGCTTGTTTCTCATTAGATCTTGTCTTGCAGGAGGAGGATGATTTGGTCGTCTTTGAGGGAGGACGATTTGGCTTTGAGACTCTAGATCTCACTCTTGAATATACACACAAGGAGAAGGTTATCAATTTGCAAAGTGGCCACAAGCATTAGAGGTATGTTCTACAAGGTATGTACATAGATCCATTCTTTCTTCTTCATTGGTGATAAAACCCTAAAGTTAAAACCCTCATTTTTTACTTTTTCTTAGATCTACTTGGATCTAGCATGCTCTTGGGTATAAAATTTAAAACCCACCTTAATAATATTCATGGCAATCCCAATCTATAGTTTGGTGGTGTTTGGACTCCATTTGGCCCATTTCCCAAGGCATATAGTCCTCCTTGAGTGAAAATGCATTCCTTGAGGGAGGCTAGTTTGCTAGTTCCAAGACGTGGGTAGGTGATATTGTTGCTTCATTGAATAGATCAACCCTTAAAACCTATCTCTAGTGCTTCACCTTGTTGATTTTCACCTTGTGGGCCCCATTCCTCATTTTGAGGGTTGAGCCCCACTTGGGTCACTAGGTGATGCATTAGATCTATGGAGATCTAGCCATGGCTTGTGCTTGACATTTAAAACCCACCTAGATAATCATATTAACTATCCGGATCTATAATTTGGTGGACATTCGACTACATTTGCTCTTCCAACTAAGGCACTAGTCCTCCTTGAGGTAAGTCGCAATCCTTGGGTAGGTGGCCATTTGCTAGATCCCATATGTGGGTATTGCTAATTCTTTGTCAAATCCATAGATCCATGCTACAGCATACCCCCTAGTGCCTTTTCACTTTAACTTTGACCTTGTGGGCCCTATTTGGACCATTTTCCACTTTTTAAGGGGTGGGCCCCACTTGGATAATTTTCATGGCATTAGCTCTTCTTTAGATCTACTTACTTAACCTCATAAGTGACCTTAATCAAACACTTGGTTGATTCATTTGTCCTTTGCTTAAGCCTCTCAACCAAGCCCTAACTACCTTGGGTCCACTTACTTTTCTAGATCTAAAATCTTGCACCATTGATCTCCTTGCATAACTTTACACATTTCCTTAGGAATCTTTGGGTTAGCTGGTCTTCATAGATTGGCTAGGGTCTCCCCCTTGATCTTGATTCTTCTTGATCTAAAGTGAAGGTTGCCTAGGTTATCGTGACACCTGTTATTACCTATTTTGTACAAATAGTTGAACTTTCGATGAGCCGCCAATTTATTGATCATGATTCATGTTCATCATCAGCATTCAGAAGTCAATTTCAGGGCAATTTTGCCCCATTTGTAATAACTGCATGTTCATACCCCCATGGGGAAAATGTAAAAAGTTGGTCTAAACGGGGTCCTTTTATAAAAGACTCGGCTATCCGTAGGTTTAGCCATTTGGGGGATACTCTAGAGTGTTTTTTCCTTAGGAATTATGCGCTACTCATCAGTGGCGTATAATCCCTGAGTTTTTCACTCAACCCTCCAAAGCTGGAGTATTTCCCATGGTGGTCAAAACCTAAGGTGATTATTAGAGTCTTGTGTCTAGGATTTTTTACGTGTTAGCCACATCGATTGAGTCGTATGAACATGCACTAGGTCCCCTAGGAGTTTTGTTCCATTCCGGCAAAAATAATTTTTTCGTAAAATTAGACCATTTTTTAATGGTTTA
The DNA here is from genome assembly GCA_027924585.1 of Larix kaempferi. NCBI lineage: Eukaryota > Viridiplantae > Streptophyta > Pinopsida > Pinales > Pinaceae > Larix > Larix kaempferi. Next base: position 4,626,583 of record BSBM01001130.1, on the reverse strand, counting down.
ATTAAAAAATTTCAAAAAGTGATAAAAACCTCATCCGGAGGCGGAATTGGGCGTGGGGAGGCTCGTTTTGACGCTCAGAGCGTCCTCTTTACCCTAGCACCCTCGTTTGTCAATTTCCGGGCAGTTATGTCACCCCAAGAGCGGTTTTGGCTAAAAATACATCATTTTGGCTAAAAAATGATAAAATACACTAAGTGACAAAAAATCAAAAAGTCAAAATTGATTTTTAAAGGATGCATTATGGTTTGTAAGGGTGTACGACTACACTCAATGGATAAGGCACATGTTAAATAAAACATTGGATTAACGAATTGAGTAAAGAGAGTGACGTGAGCTTGGTTCACGTGGGGCCTCTTCACATGGGCGGATTCTCACAAGTATGATGGGCAAGTAATTGATGTGAGCAACCATGCTTAAGATTTAATCACTTACCAATTGTAAAACTTTGGATTAGTGATTGGAAATTGCATTAAAACTCTCGCCCTCCTCACGTGGACCTCCCTCACGGGTTTTGGCATGGGCGATAGTTCCAAGCTTGGGCGTTGGTTCCCATGGGGAGGGGATCCACCTCATCCCCACTAATCATCAATCACAACAGCCACAAGCTCGAGCTGTCTCTCCAATCAACGCCAAGCTTCTCCCTCACGTGGATTCACACCTTCCTTCTTTGGCCCACGCATTCTTCATCATGCTCACGGTTTGGTTACTTGTCATTCACACATTGGAGTGATGGAACTTCCAAGAGAGAACCACAACTCGAGTTTCTATTTGGATCATACTCTCCAAGCTTTGGATTGATGGAAGTTCGACTTGATTTTGATTTAGATTTGGCTCTCTACTCATGCCATTCGTATTAGGGTATTGGTGGTTGTTTTTTGTATAAAGAGGAGGCCTTTGGGCACTCTTTTCATGGATTTTTAGATGCAAAGAAACTCTGATGAAATTGTAAGCACTTTTTATTGTTAATAAAGTTAAGACTTTGGAGGTCAAAAACGTGGAGGCTCTTGATATGCATTGCTTCACTTGAGATCAAGGTGATATTGTTTTACATTTTATTTGAGGCTCTTAAGTTGTAGATCATGTTCAAGATGGCTAACAATCTAGCACAAGTAGCATGTATCTAGTTCTTTTCACTTGAATATGTTGTTTCATATATATTATCTATGCTTAAGGTTCTTGCAGGTATATCTTCACTCTACATCAAGGACAAAGGAATTCTAACTTTATAGATCTGAGATATCAGGGATTTATTATCTCCTCCATCAACCCTTCAACAAAACTTCCTCATTTGTTACTAGATCTACCATCCAAACTGTGGATTTCTAAAGCCTCGTCCCTCTCCAAGTTTGAGACCATTGCTTAGTTTGCCCTTGCTTTTGGCATCCTTGGCTTTTTGCCTTCTTGTTTGCCTCTTTCTCTCTTCTCCCATTCCAAGATTTGCTTCTCTTCCCATTCGCTCCTCCTCTTTCCCAAGTTCTCCCATTCGCTCCCCTACCTTTTTTCATCACTCCCTCCTTTCGTCCACCTTCACAAAATCAACAGAAGACAAGTTAAAGGTTAGAATTTGTTCAAGATAGTTGTTTGCTTTTATGAGAAGTTAGTTAGGCCTTGTTAAGACCTCATTTAGGGCTTGCACTTAATCAAATTTTTGTATTTTTGCAATCTCATTCAAAAGACATAAAAATTGCATTATATATAGTTCATTTTTTTGTGTTGTAGATCTCTTTCCTATAATTTTTAGAAATTGTTTGCTTGCTGGTCTGTTTTGTTATTTTTTATAAAATAAAAATAAAATCTCATGCTTTGTATTGCATAGTTAGGGTCTAGTTCTTATCATTTAGTTTCCTATTTTGCAATTGTTAGCCTTAGTTAGGTCTCAATAAGTTGCATTTTATTAATAGTTTCATGCATTGGAAAAGGTTAGTTTAGAAGCATTTTAATCACATTCCATATTAGTATAGCTTGCATAGTTTAAATTTCCAAGTCTCCTTGTTAAAAGATAGAAATTTTTTTTCATAAAAAATTTTAAAATTTTTACATCTTAGATCTCATTTCTAGCATATTTAGGGCACTTTTTGTTCGCTGGTCCGTTTTCCCCTCTTAACATTTTTGAAACATTTTTTATGTCATTCTATGCTTTAGATCTCATTTTGCAAATATAGACTTAGTTTCAAAGTTTATTTGAATTTTCTAACGCTAATGGGTGCATGAGTTTGTTGGCTTATACTTGTGGTAGGATTGTGGGAAGAGAAAGATTTCTTGAATCGAAAAGATCAAACCAAAGAGAGAAGAAGAAACCAAGCATCATAAGACACATTTTAAGATACATCTTCTTATCCTTTGTAAAAGCCACTAAGGGCTTCAAGCTTTCATTTTCATAAGTTTGTTCTAGTATCCATCAAAGACCTTTTAAGGAATTTTCCTTAAGGCACTTGTAAAAAATTAATAAAGTTTATAGTGGAGAGGTCCTCCACTCTTTGGTCTTCTTCCCCATTTGGGGAAGAGTGTTGGGTTTTGTTGGAGTGGCTTACCTTAGATCTTTTTTCAATTCTCGTTTTAGATTAGTTTGTTTTACTTTATCGCTTCTCTTCCAAGCCTTGACCAGAGAATAGCTAACTTTGGGATTGCATCCCAAAGGCCACGTAATTTTGTGGTAGCTTCTCGTTCCCCCATTAGCTTCTTGTGGACACCCAACTAGCTGGGAGGTTTCCAAGACTGGTGGCTTCTAGTGGTTGACCTTGTTCGAAGGTTGATCCCACTTTTAAATTAAAATTTGTCTTGTAGAACACTAGAGTTTCCAGTCTTTTTATCTTGCAAGTAGTATTGTTAGTAATTTTCCATATCTTGCTGACCTATCATATTGTTTAATCTTTTCAAGTTGAGTATCTTGCTTTACTAATACTACCTGCTTCTTAAAACGAACCAAAGTCTCTTGAACTTGGCCAAATCCAAGTGAAGAGCACCCTCTATCGGAGAGCATTTTTTAGTCTTGCATCTCTCCCTGCATTAGACATTTGTTAAATTAGCAAGTCTCTTGAACTGTGGTCATAAGATCAAGTCAAGAGCGCTCTCTATCGGAGAGTTGAACAAAGTGCTCTTAAATAAAACTTTTCAACCCACATTTTCCCTTTTAATTAATTTACCTTGGTTTCTGTCCTACACCCGTATGCTCTGCCAACCGGAAACGGTTGGGCTAGTACTCAGAAAGGTGGAAGACTTGCTAATTCACAAGTGATAACGTTAATTAAAAATTTTACCCAAAACCCCAACCAAGACAAATTACTGAGTTCTTCCTACAAGAGGTGGTGCCGGGAATCCACTGTCAGACTCGAGGGCGGTCAAGCCGCAAGCACACTTGCCCTCTTTGCAATCTGGGTGCTCCCGACCTATCACCTAAGGTTGCCAGTATTTTTCTTGGATAAGGTTCCACTCCTTTTGATACCCTTGGTCTTATCCTAATAATCAAGAACATCTAAAACACTTAAAATTTACCAAGAACAATTTCAAAACGTTCTCACAAACAGCTACTTTCGACTTACACTTTTTAGCATCACAAGTATTTTATTTGACTCCATTTGGCACTGGTCTTTAGTAATTCTTACATATCTTTTGAATCTGGACCATATGTCCTTGTCACTTGTTTAATCTCTATCTTGTGGATGTTTTGCTTTAAATTCTAAGTCAAAGTATATTGTTATCTTCTGAATTTGTATTTTGTGAAATTTGCAACATGGATTGCGTGTTTAATTCTGTTCTAGTCACTATACAAAAAACTCCTAAACAACACCCATCCGCATCTCAACATCAAAAACATATAAAACATAAGAGCCTTAGACAACTCTTTGTAGGCACTACCCCCCTTGGCTTCGTTAGGAGTTAGCCTCAACGGAGGAGCTGGGATTCAGGTGACAGTACCTGGCTCATTGCTTGCCCCCAAGGCCACACCTCTCCCCACTTTCCAGTGAAGGAGACAGCTTTCAAAAGATTTATGTTGTTGGTGTGCAGTTTGGCGGACAACAACACCCACTACTCGCATTGGGAACCGTGGCAAGCCTTGGGTCACCTCTTTAGTTGTCCAACACCTCTACCATCCTCGATGGGATACATTTAGGGACAACTACAAATTGTGTGATAACAGGTGCCATTCACAGTACAGGTTTGGTTGATTGCCTCTAATGCTATAATACAGAAACTTCCTTTCCCATATATGTTTGTCCAAGGTATGAATGTATGTCTTTGAATCTTTCATGTTTGTTATATATGAGTTTCTTATAAAGCATTCATTCTTATTTGGGTCATAAGCTTTGAGAAAGGTATGTGTTATTGCAGGTGATCTCTCTGGAGCAGTGAAGCAGGAGTCTAAAGTTTGAAAGCTTGGATCAAACGCCAGTCATTCAAGTATCTAATTCCAACTTCATATCTTAGTTATTTTCATTAAAAGAATGTTTGCTTGTTGTACCTATGTGCTTTCCTATCTCTGCAACTAATTTAGATGTACGTTGATCTCTTGAATTCCCTCCTTTCTTGTGAAGGAGGGCGAACCTCTCTTGTGCTAGGGTTCAACTTCATGATTGGTATTGTACTTGTATTGGATTGATTTCTTCTGAGAAAAGTTTGCTAGGTTTTCTCCCTATTGGGTTTCCCGGGGTAAAATATTTGTCTCTTGTGCATGGTTTTCTTTCAGTGATCCTTGTTTTATTTCCGCTGCAAATAAATGGTGATATTTCTTTCAAGCATAGTTGTGGAATGAAATGAATTATGAAATAAAGTTGAAAAAGATGAAAATTATACAGCTATTTTAAAAATTCAACATGGAATCAGAGCAGTGCTAAATTGAATCCATTGCCAGAGACTGTTTCTGCCCTAATTTGGAAAACTAGGGCTTCCAAGTTTGGACACTTCTCTCCATAGATTGAACTTGAAAAGAACATATTGGAACTCGCCCTAGGAGGGTTCACTTATCTATGGAAGCAAATCTCAGTGTTGTGGAGTTTCAATTTTGACCTAATTTCTACTGAAACCAAGGAACTAGGGCTTCTAGTTTTGAACTTTTCTAGCCACGGATCAACCTGAAAAATAGTGTTTTGAAGTTCACCCTAGGAAGGCGCACCTTGTGGAGTTAATTTTCATTTTTTTTCAAAATGCAGTTTTGACCTAACCTCTGCTAGGGTTTTTGGATCAGAATTTCAAAATGGTGTCCAATCTCAGAGTGGAAGATAGATTGGATGGTGCTTCAAATTTTAGAACCTGGAAAACAAGGATACCTTTCATCTTGGAAGAAAATGAGATCCAAGATCATGTAAAGAAGGATGTCCCAAAACCAGAAGTTGAAGAAGGAAAGGCCAAACATAAGAATAATGAAACAAAAACAAAGAGGATCTTAATAGATTCTGTAAAAGACCATTTGATTCCTCATATTGTTGAACTAAATACTGCCAAAATAATGTATGATGCCTTAGTAGGATTGTTTGAAAGCAAAAACTCTAGCAGGAAGCTAGCCTTGAGGAATCAGCTCCATTGCATAAAGATGACCACCTCAGATTCTGAGGCTACTTACTTTATGAAGTTCCCCCAATTGAAAGATCAACTTAAATCCAGTGGAGACATTATTGATAATGCGGAACTTGTCATGATGACCCTTAATGGATTTCCTTCCTCATGGGAATCATTTAATCAGAGTGTTTGTGGAAGAGAAGAGTTACCCAAGTTTGACCGACTATGGATTGATTGAGTTCAAGAAGAAGCCAGAGTATTATTAAAGAATAGCTCACAATAACCTGAGGAGGAAGAAAATCAAGCTCTTGCAGCTCATGCAAGAAAAGGAAAAGGAAGAAGAAACTTTAAAAGGAGAAATATAGGTGGAAGATCAACTCCAACTCAAGGACAAAAAGAGAAGGATCTTTCAAAGATCAAATGTTTCAATTGTCAGAAATTTGGTCATTATGCTTATCAGTGTACTCAAAGGAAAAGGAAGGGAAAGCAACAACCATCAACAACTAGCATTGATGAGCCTTCAACAAAGAAGACAAAAGAAGATAAACTTGGTGAGGTTGCAGAAGAACTCCGAAAGAAGTATTTCTTCTAGTACACACTAGGTATATGTGCACCAATGACAATATTATCTTTGGATGATGTTTTGTACTATATGATTGTCATGGGTAATTTAATTCATGAAGACCTAGGTTGCAGTCTTCAATGAGTTCCTAACCAAAAAGAAGATCAAGATTTTTGAGATCAGGAGAATTCACCTCCAAGGACTTCAATAATTTTAGCAAGGAAGCAGAAACCAAGAGAGAGTCACATCTCTTGAGTAGACAAGAGTGAGTTATATCTCTTGTGGTGGATAGTACACTGTGAAAGACAGAGAGTCTGAGATCGGGTGAGTCATATCTGGAGGCCTATCGAGGAGCATGCAGCTCCCAGTGATACTTTCAGAGAAAGACCTTAGAGGTTCTCATGAGTCACATCATTGATTTCAAGGAAGCTTCAAGCCAACAGGATGAGCATCAATCCATCATGTAGAATGATGCGAACAATGGTGTCGAGATTAGAAAGTAAGTTAGTGATGACTTCCAAGTGTGTCTATAAGATCAAACATGCAGATCAAATCAGCATCAGAGATGACTCATGAGGAGCAACCAGTTTGCAAACTCATAGGGAGTCATGGATGGTATTCAATGCTCTCATCTCAGTGAATCCACTTGATGAGAGGTGACACAGATGGATACACAGGGGCAGGCAATCTTCCATTATCCTGAGTCATATGGTGTGGGGAGATTGTCCCAAGGAGGAGCAGAGTGTCCAGATACAAAGGGAGCAGAATACTCAAGTGCAAAGGGAGTGGGATGCTCCCTCTTAAAGGGAGTAGTTGCAGCACAACTTCTTGATAATAAAGAATACTTTGTACAGACTCAAGCAGGCACCCAGGACGTGGTATGACAGGATAGATATGTACTTGATGAGCTTGGACTTCACCAAGAATGATGTAGATTCCAACCTTTACTACAAGGTTATTGATAGTCACTAGTTGATCTTGGTACTATATGATTAATGATCTGTTCCTTTACGGGAACAAAGAAGCTTGGTGACAAGTGCAAGAAGGAGTTGGCCTCTGAGTCTGAGATTATTGGGATTGGAGGTGTGATGAGATCTTCCTCAAGCAAAGGGAGTGTACAGTCGAGATCTTGCAGAGATTCGACATGGTGGACTGTAAGTCCATGACCACAACTTGATGTGTAGATCTGGAGAGGCTGAGTGATTCCGCTTCAGATTCAAATCCGATGAATCCCTTGATGTGTAGATCTACAGAAGTTGAGTGATTTCTCTTTAGATTCAGATCTGGTGAATCCCTTGATGTGTAGATATGGAGAAGCAGAGTGATTCCCCTTAATATTCAGATCCGATGAATCCCTTGATGTATAGATCTGGAGAATCTTTGTGATTCCACTTTAGATTCAGATCTAGTGAATCCCTTGATGTGTAGATTTGGAGAAGCTGAGTAATTCCGCTTCAGATTCAGATCCAGTGAATCCCTTGATGATTCTGAATAAGCTGAGTGATTCCGCTTCTGATTCAAATTTGGTGGATTCCACTATGTATAGACAGATAAATTTGAAGAAGCTTAGTGATTCGACTTCAAAATCAGATTTGGTGTGCCTGGCTATCACCAGACCAGATATTTACTTTGCAATAAACACTATATGCCATTTTATGGTTGAGACAAGGCATGTACATTGGGTTGCAGCAAAGCATGTGCTAAGGTACTTGCGAGGTATAGTTGGATATGGCTTGAGATATGTCTCAGGTGATGAAGTGAAGCTGCAAAAGATATACAGATTCTGACTAAGAGGAGTGCAGTGGACAGAAAGAGCATCTTGAGGTGTTGTTTCAACTTGGATCAGTTATGATATCCTGGATTAGCGGGAAGCAATCTTTTGTGGCACTCAATACAGCAGAAGTAGAGCAAATTGCAGCCAATGTCATAGTACAATTTAATCTGGACATCAAATAACACTTCATCCGAGACATGATGCAGAAGGGAGCAATGAAGCTCCAGTACATATCCATGGATGAGAAGCTAGCTGACATTCTCACCAAGCCTTTGTCCAAGGCAAAGTTTGTATACTTCAGGGACAAGCTTGGTGTGATGGAGAATGCCTCCCTAAGTGAGAGGGAGTGTTGATGGATGAGCGGCATACATTCATATGAGATGAATGGCCTAGACACCGTGATGGTTTGACAGTTGAGCGACAGACATTCATATGAGATGAATGGAGCAGACACCGTGATGAACGACAGACATTCATATGAGATGAATGGCCCAGACACTGTGATGGATCGACGGATGAGCGACAGACAATCATATGAGATGAATGGATGGGACATCATGATGGTTCAATAGATGACTGGCAGACATTCACAAGAGGTGAATGGCCTAGATACCAAAATGGTAGTACAAATGCAATTGCAGCACATATATAGTATAGATGCAGTTGCAGTACAGATGCAATACAGATGCAAATGCAGTATAGATACCGTACAGATGCGGATGCAATACTGAGGATAGACATTCTCACAAAGTATGTGGCTTGGCATGATGCAGAATGTCTCCCTCACTGAGAGGGAGTGTTGATGTTTTTCCATGGTTCTAGCATCAGGCAAACATTCTGCAGATCATTCTCCTAGAGTGGTCATGTGTATTGACCAATGGTTGGTACAAAATGGCCCCGACGTAGCCCTAATTAGTCATGTGTATTGACTATGTGTATTGAGGCATATGCTTAGCCTTCTAGTCATGTGGATTGACTAGAGTGAAGGAAGGCTAGTGGTCACATTGCATACTCTATGTGGGAGTGCTCCGTAATGGGGGTGATCTATTCTAATTAGAGTGAGTTGACTTGTCTATGTTATAGGGGATCTTATCTACTTGTGTAATAGACAAAGTCTAATCTAATATTGCATTTGACATTGGCTCTAAGAAGTATCCGGGATTTCTTAGAGTATGGTCAAATCAACATTAGAGCTCTATGTGTGAATTTGATTTGCATGTGAGGAGATGGACATCAACGAGGAGAACTTTTCTATGATGAAGAAATATCCAAGAAGACAAGACAAACCATTGAAGAAGCCCCAAATAGCATTGAAGAAGTTCCAAATGAAAATGAAGACAAGAAGGCAAGCCGACTTGAAGATAAATAAAAGATGGGGGACCAAAAGCACAAGTCGACCCCAGTGAAGGAAGACAAGTCGGCCCCATTAAGGAAACTTCTAGTGACTGGAAGAATATAAATAAAGTGCTTCCACTCTTCATTTTGTCATTCACTCATCACATTTTCTTCTCCCCACTTATGCGCATCTCCTAGGAAGGCCTAGCTAAGGCAAGAAGTACAATTTTGGGGTTGTCTTATTCTCTTGGAAGATTCATTACCCTAGCTAGGGTTTCCTGTGAAGGAGGAAAAACCTCTCTTGCGCTAGGGTTCAACTTCATGATTGGTATTGTACTTGTATTGGATTGATTTCTTCTGAGAAACTTTTATTGGGTTTCCCAGGGTAAAATCTTTGTGTCTCTTGTGCATGGCTTTCTTTCAATGATGCTTGCTTTATTTCCGCTGCAAATAAATGGTGATATTTCTTTCAAGCATAATTGTGGGATGAAATGAATTATGAAATAAAGTTGAAAGAGATGAAAATTATGCTGTTATGTTAAAAATTCAATAGTAGTACACTGTTGGCATGATTGGAGTTTGATAAAGGGTTTTACTCAACATTGATATATTTATTTACTCTTCGTGCATTTCATGAATTGGGGACCTGTCAACTTAGGATCTCTTCAATGCAATTCAGAAATTTCACCTTCTTTCTAGAAGGTTCCTCAAATCTTAATCCCAATATTTTCTGCCCTAGGACTACTGTAAATTAAGTAAAAAATAGTAGCAAAAGAAATACAATAATTCACTTTCAAACAACTCTAAACTTCCCAACAATTAAGGAGAAAAGACGCCAACCTATGAGACAAGTTTTCATTCCTTCTAGAGCAACTTATCAATTAATATTCAGATCTAAAAATGTACTTTTACAACAGAAATAACAACAGTATTACAATAGTAAAATAAACCCCTTTATCTTCTTCTTTAGATGTCAAATCAGTTAACAATTTTCCCTTTTACTTATGTCAAATTAGCAAGATCATAAATAGAGGTTGATAACAAAATATAAAAAACACAAGTAGCATGTTATGCCCCAGATTATCTACAACGCACCCTATTAGATGTGCCAAGGAGGGGGGTCTTTTTGCCATTGTAAAAGACCAAGTTGGGGCTTCTTTATGTAAGAGTGTTGGTCTATTGGCACTCCAGACCCTTGGTAGGTCATAGAAGGTCCTCTTGGTCCTCATTTCAAGGTGTACTGGTCTTGTGGCCTTGCTGACTACCACTCGATGGGTGCTAACCTCTCATCATCTCGGGAATTTATGCCCTAGGTAGGTATTGGTGCATATTGGGGTGACTCCATTAGGACACATGACTTAGGAGACCCTAGCCACACTCATGATTTAATGCTTTGTAAAGGTGATTGCGCTTGTAAGGGTTGTCATATACGCTCTAACACACCTCATTTATACCCACTTGGACCTTAATTTATTGTATTACCCCCTCTCCTTTGGTCATCTAGATCAAAAGAGCAAATCGTTCACCTCTTAAAGCAAGCTTTGAAAGCGGGTACCATCTAAATCAGGGTATTGAGGGAATCTTCTTATGTGTAATGGATAATGGATTTTGGTGCTTTTAATCACATGACTGGTGTAGCTTCTTTATTTATTTCTTATGACATTAAAAAGCACACAATACGTAAAATATTTATAAGTGATGGTAATCATCTTTCAGTTTTAGGATCTAGTAATGTCAATGTTCCTAATGGTACTTTGGAAGATGTGTTTCATGTTCAAGGAATGCCCATCAACTTGCTTTCTATTTATCATGCATGTCAGAAACATTATAAATTTGAAGCTCGGCCTGATAAATGTGTTAAAACTTAAAAGATATCAAACATAACTTCAAAATTGTTTATTCTTGTCCTGTTGATCATAATGTTGGATTATATAAGTTTACTAGTTTTAATTCAAGTAAAATATGTTGCTCGCACTAATGAACAAAGTAAAATATGGCATGAAATATTAGGTCACTTGAATTATGGTAAAATGCTAATGATGCCTGATATGGTACTTGGCTTACCTTCAATTTCTTCCACTAAAGATGTTAGTGAAGGTTGTGATCTTGGTAAACATCATAAGGAAATGTTTGATAAAGGTAAAGCTTGGCGTGTTAAAGAACCATTGCAACTAATTCATTGTGATATTTGTGGTCCTCTTGAAACTCCTTCCTTGTCTCATGCAGTATATTTTCTTACGTTTATTGACAACTTTAGTTGTAAATCTTGGGTTTATTTTTTGAAGCATAAAAGTGAAACATATGGTATATTTCAAGATTTTAAATCCATGGTTGAAAAAGAAACTGGTAAAAAAATTAAGACTTTGAGAACTGATAGTAGGGAGGAGCTCACTAAAAATAATTTAATGCAACTTTATCTAAGCATAGAATTCAACATCAAAAGATCGTTCCTTATACACCTCAACAAAATGGGGTAGCTGAAAGAAAGAATAAGACTTTGCTTGAAATGGCTAGATGCATGCTTTATTCTAAAGGATTACATAAATGTTTTTGGGCTGAAGTTATTTGTTGTAACTATATATTGAATAGAGTCCCTACTAAAGCAGTTTTGCAAGTTACTCCCGAGGAAAAATGGAATGGAAGAAAACCTGATAATATGATATTAGTAACTTTAAGGTATTTGGCCATGAATGTTGGGGACATATTCTGGATGAAAAATGGAAAAAGTTAGAACTCAAGTCTCACAAATGTATTTTCATTGGTTATTGTGAGGATTCCAAAGCATACAAGTTGTTTCATCTATTGCCGCCTAAAACACACTTGACCGCGGGTAAGTCTCCCAATCGCTATGTGTGTTCCTGAGGGCAACTATGAGTTTAGAGCCTGTTATCACATATATAGTAGCCGAGCTACCATACATTTTTTGTCAGATTCCAGTACACTATTCAGCCAGTTCCCTTACATTGAGATGCTGAGATGAACATCTACTATGGATCACTATCAGATTTTCGACAGCATATATATTCCCCATGCCATGACTGAGTCTCAAGACACTCAGAGAGATGACCGATGTAGCTATTATGCCATTTGTACAGAGCAGTCAGTAGTGCCCAGAGTTACAGCAGTAGTTTCAGAGGACAGATGATGGTTCAAATTGATGAGCATTCGGGTTTATGACTCAGCGGGTATATTATGGTGTTGTGGTTATATTGCTTTTATTTCCATTTTCTTAGCATGTCTTAGCACTTGGTATCATGATCTGGCGATCATATAGATATGTGGACCTAGTTGTACTTATACATATATATCATTTTTGTCCCTACTCAGACTTACAAGTTCTTGGCCTATACTCATTGGTTTTACCCTCCCTAGGGAGAATAGAGGTGATCATTCCCGCCATACTTTGGCTTGCTAGTGTTGGTTTCATTACTCACTGTCTTCATCCATCCATGACTTACCCAGTTGTTCATTACCTTGACTTACTACTTGACTAGTGGCATGGAGGACCTTTCCCCACTGTAGCCTCTATATTGGATAAGCTTCCCTGTTTATTGTGTCTCGGCTCTGAGTTGGTGACAAAACTTACCTATGGTGAGTTGGCTTAGTCCCCCTAGTCACTAAAGATGTTGTTGGCTAAACCTGAAACTTTCAGTGCTGCCATTAATGCAAAGTATGGAAATGAAATGTTATATCTTGTATGAAAAGCTCATTCATGCAATGTGTTTCTAAACACACATGAATGAAAGGCAAGCCAAATGAAAATGGCTATGAAATATCAAATGCATATCTTTTGTGAAATGTAAAATACCTAGGTAAACAAGCTGTTTGTGACACAACTAGAAGTGCTCAGGTAAACAAGTGCCTTAAAAACACACCTGCAGCAAGAAGCCTAAATAAATGTAAATCTATGCAATGTGTTTGTAAACACACATAGATCAAAGGCTATGGAAACTCTAGGCCCAAAAAGCAATGGAACTTAAATGCTATATCAAAAATATTGCTGGCCTCTTTTGTATTATGGATTGTTCGCATCTGTGTAAGGTGAATAAACACTCTTTTAACAACTTATCCATTTGTGAGACACCGCCATCCCCTATGTTGTTGCTTGTCCACTATATGCTATGGTGTGTACTCCCTTATCCATTGCCAAAGTGTCACAGTGTTAAGTCAGTAAGTCATCCCTTGACCTAGCCATGTCATTCTTAGCCTTCACCCTTCACTAGCAACTTGATCACAACTATGAAGTGAGTATGACCTTGAGTATGACCTTGAAAGTCTTGTCTGAGTAATTAATAATAATTAATGACATATTGTATTTGGTTTTAGATCGCCAGTAATGATTGCTATTTGTTATAATTGCTATATGAATGGATTGTAAAGCATGCTTTAACCTTTAACACCTTGCAGCACCTTGATGACAGTTTGAGTTATATTTTGGTCATGTTGACTTGGTCAAACCTCAGTCTGATCAAAAGTCAACCACAGGACATGAGGTGGCAGACCTCAAATGTTACGGATAGATGATATACGATCTGGTACAGGTCACCATGGTGGGCTTATGTAGTGGTTTCAGGCCTATGATGATTATTTGTACTTTTCAGCACTTGTTCAGATTATTATTATTTGGTCTGTCGGATATGATGAGTATTTATTTTGGACCATGCAGAGGTTTATATGGTGTATGAGTACACATCTTAGATGGATTTGGACCTTTTGAGTCCAATGAGACAGTTTGTTTTCAGTTCCGGGCAATTACAGTGATGATTGAGCCTCAGTAGACTATCCTAGTGCAATTTTGGCCTATCAGAGACCTTGTCAGTGCAGTGATGGGATTCACTTGGTTCACCTAGGGTGTTGTGCATGGAGGGGGTGGTCCAGCCACTTGTTATTACCATATTACCCCCCTCCCAAACTCATTGGTGAGCTCACCTTGACAGCGCAGGCACTCCAGGAGGCAGTTTGGGTAGTTTCACGCTTCCCGAGGCAATCCAGAAATGGTAGAAATGGCTACAAAGGAATTCGATTTGGGCTACTGAGGCAAATTTTTGGCATGGGATGATGAGTGGGATGTCTTCCACACCTTCTCCAGCAGTTTCAGCTTCATCGAGACCCACATCCATCACTTATGGCATTTTCATATGATTTTTGGAGCCTCCTAAGGCTCACGATTTGTCCATAGAGGCACGATTTGGTACGTTGATGATTATTTTATTGATATTGTGCTATGGGGATTGACCAAGGGTGTATAAAATTACCCCTTGGACCCACCATAAGCTAGATCTATTATTTTATCATCATGATTTGGTGGGATCCCCTCTTCTAGGGTGAGTTTGTCCACATGTTGTATTATTTTATTAGTGATCCATGTATTGTATTGTTGAGCTCATCTCAACCATTGATTAGATCTTTTGATCTTTTAATCTTAGCCACTCATTCAAAAAGTGGTTAGATTGTGGACTCTCTCCCTCCTATTTGAAGGAGAGAGCTTCTCATTGTAAAGGGGTCTTTGGCTCTTGGAATCTTGATATAGAAAAACTTTCTTGTGAAAATTCTTGTGGTCTCCTTTGCATCTAGTGTTCTTAGACGGTGATTGGAAAGTCTATTGCATCCTAGCATTTGGGTATTTGTGGTAAGATCTATCTTTTTTTGGAAACTTTTGTCTTGTCTACGGGAGGGCGACTTCACTTGGGCGTTTTTGCAAAGCTTCTTCAACTCGCTCCACTTGGCATTCGCTTGTATCAGGGGGTTATCATTAGTATCATTGTGATCTATGCTATCTTTATGTTATTTCTCTTGTGGCATTAGTCTTATCTCTTGTTTACAGTAAATCTGATATTGTTGACGTTTATTGTGCAGGAGAGAGGGCGCATTGGCTTCCTTGGGCAAATCGATTTCATAGAAAACTACCTCAAATCGCTCCAAATTGATCATGTTTGCATAGATCATCATCATCAAGGCATCTACAAGATTATCCAGGTAAGATCCACAGGTTTGCTCTTCTTGTCTTGGCTCCAATCCATTGACATAGCTACTTCATTGATAAAATCCTTAATTTACAAACCCTCATTTTACACTTTCTCGGATCTAGTAAGATCCACTTGGCTTTTGGGTATAAAATTTAAAACCCACCTCTACAGTATCCATGGCAATTCGGATCTGTAGTTTGGTGAAGATTGGCCATCATTTGACCCACTTTCCAAGGCAAAGAAGCCTCTCCAAGGGAGGTCGCACTCCTTGGGAGAGGTGAGTTTGCAAGGATCTAGCACCTGGGTAAGTGAGATTCCACTTGATCTGTAATCTACACATTCAATAACCTACCCCCAATGTGTCACTTCAGTGATTTCTGCCTTGTGGGCCCCATTCCTCATTTTGAGGGTTGTGCCCCACTTGGGTCACTTTGTGGTATACTTCACTCTCAGATCTATTGAGATCCAGCCATTAGATTGTCCTGATCTTTTAGATCCACCTACCTCTATACCTCAACATTCTAGATCTGTAATTTGGTAGACATCTGACTCCATTTGGCCCATTTCCCAAGGCACTGATCTTTCTCCAAGCCCATTCAACTTTCTTGGACTGTTGAGTTTGTTTGTGGTTTGGTCCTTGTTTTGGTTGCTTGAGCACCTTGACACTATCATATCCATCCATCAAGCTCACCTTTGGTACTGGTTAGCCCCAATTTGGCCCCTAACTACCCTGCATTGGACACAGTTCCCAAGGCAGTGGATTTTCTCATAATTGACTAGTACCCTAATCCTGGATCATATATCAAATATCATAAGTCACTCTCACATACATAATGGACCAAAGCTACACTGTCTAAATCCCTTGATCCAACTTATTACTCGTCTTGTGACTTCATCCATAGATCTAGGGTTCACCATACACCTTACGTACTTCACCCATTCTTGATTTGATCTGGTGTTTTGGTTTGATCTCTCCTATCGGGAGTAGATATGGGTCTCCCCCTTTGTTTTCTTGGGCTAGATAACATAAAGTGAAGATTGCCTCAATTGGCGTGACAACCATCCATTGGGAGTCGAGGCCATCTTGGTTGCACCTCTTTGGTTGCCCTTCCCTTCTGCCATCCATCTTGGGTTCATCTCTAGGGGCACCTACAAGTTTGGTGATAACAGAACCCAATGTCACCTCGGTCCTAAACTCCTCCGTTTAGACCACAACTCCTAAAGGCCAAGGGGGGTTGTCTCTACTTACTAAGATTCTTTTGAGAGTTTGTTTTTGGGAGTTGTAAATTATTAAAAGTTCAAATGACAGTCAAACGTGCAAAGATGCAATAGTTTCTATTACAAGCAAATCTTTTCAACAATAAATCAAATATGATTGCAAGAAAGAAATAAACAATTATGCAACAATACCAGTGCCTTCTCTACTCGGGCTATGGACTCACAAAAACCAGTTTATCAAATACTTTTCCAATAGCATTAAATCATCCACTTAATAAAATATCACATTGAAAAAAAATGACTCACAGTAAATGAACAAATTATTGTAAGATGCTTGCAACAAGATGGAGCCCAAAAATGAAGTGCTTTTGAAGTAAAGTACTGTAAACAATAGTAACAACGTTGTGCAAATGGTCCTGTAAGTTTTAGTTTATTTTAAGTCTCACTTCAACTTAGGGGATTAAGGTTTTGCAAAAACAACTAAGCTACTCTGTGTCTACCCCGAGAGACTATCTCTTTCGATTTGAGAGAGATTGTCGGGTGCTCAACTTGAGAACACAAGGTTCTCAACTAACTCCACGGGTCAATCCCGAAACTTGTTGGGTGCTCAACTGGAGGACACAAAGTGCCACGAGGCTCCCAACAGCCTCTACCCCACTAGCCCCATAGGTCAAGTCCCTTTTTCTCAGTTCTAGTTAAGATATGTTTCCGAGTGCCTATTATTCTAGCCAACTCAAATCCTTTCCCTTTCTTGTCACCCAGGATCGGTCGAACCGGCAAGGGGAGTGAATACGGGGCAAGAATCGGGGCTTAAATTAATTTTTTAACTTTAAGCAAAAAAAAACAAAGCGATACAAGCCAACAAAATTTCACAAGGGAAGCAGAGTCTTCTCACTTGTGAGGTGCGGGAAAAAGTAAATACAGGCCAATACGATTTCACAAGGGAGGGAAAGCCTTCTCACTTGTGAGGTGCGGGCAAAATAACATAAAACAAGATTTAGGAAATAAATTACAAGCCACCACGATTTTGCATGGATGGGCAAAGCCTCTTCTCATGCAAGGTGTGGGCAAAACACATGCAAGCCAACGCGATTTCACAAGGAAGGCAAAGCCTTCTCACTTGTGAGGTGTGGGCAAAGTAAAATACAATAAAGGAAATGTGTTATACCCAAGTTACTTACAAGTACAATGCAAGGGTGGCAATGCCTCCTCCCTTGCATTTAATGGAAAGCAAACTAACTAAGCACTTGAACTTGAAATAAAATATAAGAAATCAAGCCCAGGAGACTCTCTTGGGCTTGTTACAATGATACAAATTTCAACACTTGGTATTTTGTTAAAAAAGAGGGGAAAGAGAGTGATTTTGACCGTTTTCTTCCAAGTGGCCGAAATGGTAGCTAGTGGAGGCCTTTTATGCTTGGAGATGGTCAAATTTGGGTAGCATAACCCTCTTAAAATGTGCAGACCTGCTAAAAACCAGCAAACAAAAGTTATGGAAAAATGCCAAAAATCACTTTTGGGCAATGTTAGTATATTATACAAAATTTACAAAAAATTTTGAAAATTTATGAGTAAATTTTTCACAAGATAATAGCATGTAAACAAGATTTGAAATCTGATTTTTGTATGAGAAACAAGTAAAAATAAAATGAAGAAAATTGAAATGAGAATGGAAGAGAGAGTGCTCATTTGTTCTTCCAATGCTTGGAGAAGTGGGGTGTCCGACCAAGGAATTTCACTCTCGAAGCCAAGTAACCTGCAACTTGTAAAATGTTTGCTACACACTAAAAGAAAATGTGAGTATCTAAAGAAGAGTTAAGAGATCATAAACTTCGACCAACAAGCATATGAAGTTCTTAACTACTAAAATAGAAAACTCATAAGATCAATAGCAACAATACTAGAAATCTTACCAAAGCAAAACAGTTTGCTTGTTTGGCCTCCCCAAGCATGAGTAGCTATGAAATGCAGAAGCAAACCACCATTGCAGAGCAACCAACACCAAATCTCCTCCAAAGAATTTCTATTACCAAGCCAAATGGTTGAGAATTACAATGGCCCAAAAATGGGGCAAGATGAGAACAAGAGAGAGTGAGAAAATAGAAATGATGCAAGAGCATGAGAGATTGTAACCACAAAGAGGAGGAAGAGCCTCCTTATAAAGGAAAAACAAGGGAGAGAGCCCTTGTGCATGCTTGCCAAGTGTCACTTGAGGGAGATGGGTCCCAAGAGAGGGAGGCGCACTTGTTCAAGGAGGAAACAAATGTTGAGGGGGGGAAACCCCCCTTTAAAGTTCCAAACCTCAATGCTATGCCAATAGGAGGGGTCCACCAAGGTGGGACCCCTCTCATGGCTTAATTCATTAATTTGTCAATGCCCATGGTTGAGGAGGGTGCACCCCCTAGGGGAGAAATTCATTTCTCTCACAACATGCACATGGGGGGGCCCATTTTGCCTTTTACATCATCTTAGGGATATAACATAAACATTAGAACCTTTACTTGGCCACCCCTGATTTCCATGACTGACTTAGGAAAAAGTGTCCAAAACCATAGCAAGACCTGCCTGAATGACTTCAAACTTGGTCCAAGGGTGTAGGGGATCTCATGCCATTTTTCTTGAGTACCCATACCCCTACACAACATCAAAAAGGACCAAGTATCCCTCTTTTACAATACAACATTTTATGCTGAGGGACATTTTTTAATCACCAAAAATTAAAAAATCCTATGTAAAACTTAATGAAATTCCGCCAGACTCTAGATAATGTCTAGCATGGTAATATAGAACATTCCTAGGCCTCAATCACCCCATGGACTCGATCACTAGAACGCCTTTCACCACTTTGGAGGTATTTTTGAGTGAAAAACTCAAATAATTAAAATCACTAAAAAGGAATTTTAATTATCCAAGTGAAAAAACACTCGATGAAAGGACTGCCATAATGATAAAGTCTTAGGTGACTAAGTTACACAAAAATTGACCCTCATGCTGACATATCCTTACAAAATCCCCCGCAAGGGTGCGGAAATTTCATGGAGAGAAGATAAGAAAAAGAGTTGCCTCACTTGAATAAATCATTAGGTACTTCTTTCTCATCTTCAAGGCACATTGAACATGTGCATGGTACATGGTTGTCCACCTAGTTGGTTTTGGTGGTCAACATGATCCATATACCCAAGGTGTCATCGTTAGGAGAGATGTTCAATTCAATAAAGTCTCTCCTCCTCCTGAGTTTGTTGAGTCTCATGTTACCTTGAATTTGTCTTCACCTTTTGTTACTCCTATCTCTGTTACCCATTTCGCTCCTTTTGTGCCTACCCTTAATTCTAGTTCACCTTCTTCTTAAAGTGCTCCATCTGAATGTCCTGAAGATACTCATGTGGTTCCTACCACTACTTCTCTTCCTGTTTGGGCTCAGAAAACTCTTGAATCTGCAGGTTTTGAAATTGGTATTCCTTCCGATACTCATCGAACTAGATCTAACTTTGCTCTTATGACTAAAGTATTGGCTACAGATGATCCCTCTACCTATGGTCAAGCTAAAGATAAACCTAAATGGGAGAAAGCCATGACTATTGAATATGACTCATTAATGAAAAACAAGACATGGACTCTTGTGCCTCTTCCTCCTGGAAAGAATTTAGATGGATATAAGTGGGTATATAAAATAAAGTTTACAGCAGATGGACATATTGAAAAACATAAAGTTCGATTAGTAGCAAAAGGATTCTCTCAACAAGAAAGTGTTGACTATACTGAAACTTTTGCTTTAGTTGCTAAAATGAACACAATAAAAACTATTCTTTCTCTTGTTGCATCTTATCAATGGGAAATACACCAAATGGATGTCAAGAGTGTGTTTTTGAATGGTGATCTTCATGAAGACATTTATATGCAACAATCACTTGGTTTTATTATCGTTGACACTTCAAGTTTTGTATGCAAATTTAACAAGCCTTTATATGGTCTTAAACAAGCACCTAGACCTTGGTATAAGAAAATTGATGCTTATTTCTTGAAGAACGGTTTTAAGCAGTGTATATCTGATCCAAATCTGTATGTTAAGAACTTTGATGATGATGTCCCCATTGTGGTACTTTATGTGATTTATCTTATCATTACTAGCAACCAACTTACATTTATACAAGATGAAGAATAATCTTAAAAAGCAATTTGAAATGACCAACTTAGGCCTACTGTATTATTTTTTGGGTCTACATATGTGACATATGGTTGATGGTATATTGCTTTCTCAGCCTAAGTATGCAGTAGATTTACTTGCTCAGTTTCATATGAGTGATTGTAAGCCTTCACCTACACCATTCTAGTGCAGTGTAAAGTTAACTATTGAGTGTGACAGTCCTCTTGTCGATGCCACACTGTATCATTAGCTTGTGGAGAGTTTGATATATTTGACACACGGGCCAGATTTCTCTTTTGCAGTCAGCATGGTTTCGAGGTTTATGCAAAAGCCTCTTGAAAGTCATTGGAAAGAAGCAAAGAGGATTCTCGGATATTTACAAGAGGCAATGCATTATGGTGTTTTCTATTCTAGCAGGGCTATAGTTTCACTTTTTGGTTATACAGATTTTGATTGGGCAAGGGATAGAATGTCTACTGCAGGGTGCATCTTTCAGCTTGGTTCAAGTCCGATTTCATGGTCCAGTAAGAAGTTGAGAACTCTTTCTCTTTCTTCTTGTGAAGCAGAGTACAGAGCGGCTAAAGAAGCAGTGTGGATCCGGCATGTTCTTACATAGCTTGGACTGGTTCAGAAATCTCCTACCGAATTAATATGTGACAATCATAGTGCAATTCAGCTTCTGACAATCATAGTGCAATTCAGCTTCCGTACAATTCAGTGTATCACTCCAAGACTAAACACATTGACTTGGATACTCATTATATTCAAGATCTTGTTGCAGATGATATTATTTGTTTGGAGTATTGTCCCGTAGAAAAGAAAGCAGCTGATAT
Organism: Larix kaempferi; assembly: GCA_027924585.1. NCBI lineage: Eukaryota > Viridiplantae > Streptophyta > Pinopsida > Pinales > Pinaceae > Larix > Larix kaempferi. The sequence continues at coordinate 4,605,258 of BSBM01001130.1, read as the reverse complement.
TTTCACCAAATCCATGACAAAAGCAAAGTTTGTGTATCTTCAAAGTTTGTTAGGAATGCGGAAGTTGTCATCAAGGGGGAAAGCTAATGCAATGCCATCTTCCTCCATTTATGTGTTGTTCTCCCATTCATCATTGTGGGGGAGCATTGGAATGTGAAATTTTAATATTACATGTGTAATGATGTATAGTATGATATCGTAAGATGTCTTATGTAGCATTAGAAGGCATAAATAACTCTAATATTATGTAAAAGGAGTTATTCCACATGCATCATGGAGAAATATTCTCCTATTACCATTCATTATATAAAGAGGTGAAAAATCATTTATTCCACATGTATTTTGGGATGTAATTCTTCTATACCTCTTGGTATACAAGAGAGGGGAAGGAGAGCATTTGGGCATACCATTCTATTATGTTTTGATGTTATTGTAAAAGTTGTAAAGCATATGTGGAGAGGAGCTCACTTGTAAGATTGGAGATTTTTGAAGAATAAGAAGACAATACCTTCCCGTGGATCTTTACCCATTTGGGGTTTTACCATGTATATCTGGTGTATTGTTCTTTTCTCTTGTCTCTTGTTTATTACATGATTACTTGTCGCTTGTATAGATAGAAGGCTAGACTAGTAAATTCTTGTTTTGCATGTTAGAAATTGTATTGTTGTATGTTTATGCATATTCTCAATATTCTAACAAGTATGACTTCGGAGGATCCTTGAGGATATAGAAGCCCAACAAAGTGGAGCGACCACCCTTGTACTATGATAATCAAGGAGTACTAAATCTAGTGAAAAATCCAATTTGCCAAAAGCATGTAGAGATTCACCACCACTTCATCCAAGAGAAAGTTCAAAATAACGAAACTAAACTTTTGTATTGCCATTCTCAAGCCCAGAGTTGATATGTTTACCATGCTCTTGTCGAGGGAAAAATTTGTAAAATTTCATGCCAAGCTTGGTGTAAAAGTTAGTGAATACCAATGTTAACTTATGTATATGAATAAAATTCAAGTGTTAGGCCTAGATAGAAACTGTTATCACATACATAGTAACTGGGCTACCATGTCAGCAGAGCAAATATCTGCACTTTTATGAGCTTTGCCTTTACACTTATTCAGTGAGATTAGCTATGATGAGCAGCATTATTTATGATCACTCACACATCAGAGAATCTTTGTATCAAACATTTAGTAGACATTATTCCAAGGCTAAGCCTTGAGACCTCAGATTTGATGACCGATATGACCTTTTGTTCCATACAGATGTAGTGCAGTTTTCAAGGTTTCAGATACAGTGTTCTCAGTGGTTATAGATGGTTCAGATTACAAATGTTGATATGTGACCCAGTATATATATGATGTGCATTAATGTTATTATCTTGTTGTTTAGGTCATTTTGATAGCACTGACTTGGTATATGGCAATTATGATCTGGCAGTATATTAATGTTAAAATGAAATTGGTTGTTATGGATTATATGCATTGATTTTATTACTGACATTTGGAAACTCTTGCTTTATACTTGTTGGTCTTTACCCTCATATGAATGTGAACATGATCATATAGTGTCTTTCTGACTTGCTAGCTTAGGCACCATTTTCACTTGTCTCCATCCATCCATTTGTCCTTCCCCATTTATTGATCTTCACCCTGACTTACACCTTGACTTGTGATATTGAGGATCTCCCCGCTTCTGACTCTGTGTTGGATTTGCACCCATGTTTATTTTGTGTCTCGGCTCTGAGTTGGCAACAAAACTTGCCCTTAGTGAGTTGGATTTTATGCCTTTATCACTCTACTCGGTTGTTGCCCTAATGTGTGGTTTAGATTTGCGGAAGTCCCCCTAGTTGCTTGAGTTGTGTTGGCTAAAACCTGAAGCAAAATTGTACTACATATGGAAATTATTGTTATATCTTGTACAGCCCAATGAAAAGGGCTATGAAATTGAAATGAAATTCAATGTTGTGTAATGTAAATGCACCCCGGATGAAAGATGCGATTAGTTGTGCTTATAAGCACATGCAAAATCCCAGAGGGGTTATATTAGGCCTAAAAAGCAATGGATAAATATATGCTAAATCTAATGATTGTTGGCCATGAAATTCAATGAAATGAAAGGTCCTAAAAAGCAGTGGTTAAATGTATGCCAAATCTAAAGACTGTTGACCTTATGTGAAACTTTCCGCATTGAGCCTGCGGGTTATGATATGAGATGGAGTAAGGGACAACTAATTCTAAGTGTCCCCTAGAACCTCAAGTTACGGTTAGCCCGACACCTAGTTCATGGCGATTCTAGTAGTAGACAATTTTTGTCAAGGTTGAATAAGCACTTCTCTGAACAACTTATCCATTTGTGAGACACCGCCATTCCTTGTGTACTCTTTGTCCAGCACATGCTTAAGTGTGTAACACCATGTCCCTCATCCAAGGTATCACAGTGTCAAGTCAGTCAAGTAATCCCATTCAGCCTAGCCTTGCATACCTAGCCTTCACCCTTTGCTAGCAATTTGATCATGTTTACAAACAAGTATATTCCTGAGATTCTTCTTGAAAGTAAATTATTTAACTAACCTATAATTACTTATTAAATGCCAGTGAAATGATGCTTAATACTCTAGAGTCTTGTTATGAAAATGATTTAGAGAGCATGTCTTAACTATTTTGCACTTGCAGCAGCATGGCTTCTATAGCCAGGGTCATATTTTGATCAGTTTGACCAGTCAAATCTAGTTTGACCAGGGTCAACCTTGGGATCCGTGATGAGATGGACCACTTTTTGTATGGTGTTGATCTATGGTCCTCTATATACCTTTTGATGATTCCATATGATGGGCACAGGCTTCAGATGATGATTGATGTAGTTTTTCATGATTATTATTATTTCCAGATCATCATATTTTTACTTGTCCGGGTATAGTGGACCCTACAGATAATTCTACAGGTTATCATGAGGTGTGTGAGTACTCATCTCTAGTGGATTTGAGTCTTATGGATCCACTGAGACACCTATCTTTCAGTTTCAGGCACTCATGGGCAGGATTTGAGCATTTTTCCACTTGTTGACCGGTTGGGCCATGCTGATGTGGCATGTCCAGCTAGATCATTGGAGGCCAGTCGTTGCCTAGGACGCTACAGGGGAAGGGGGTGGTCTAGCCACTTGTTATTACCATATTACCCCCCTTCTGGACTTGATGGCATAGTCAATTTCACAGCGCAGGCACCTGACAGTCAGTTATGGGCAGTTTCATGGTTTTTCAGGAGGATTAAAAATGGAATAAAAAGGTCATAAAGGAATTCGATTTGGGCAATTGAGGCAAGGTTTTGGAATGAGGTCTGCTTTGAGCTCATAAATGGTGTATCCCACTCCTTCCAGATTAGTTTGCAATAGTCAGTGGGGTCCACATAGTTAGCGGGATGTCAATTGATGTATTTATCTCTCATGAGGGGGACAGGATTTGATCATTTTTGTACTTGGACATGTCATTGAGTCTCATGTTATATTATTGTGCCATGGGGTGATGCTAGTGAAGGGGATTAATACCTCCTAGCCCCACCATGTGCCCCTAGTCACTTGTCCTAGTCATCCTATGTGGCACACACATGTGTTAGTCTCCCTTGTGTAGTGCGTCATCCCCCCTAGGGTGTTTTTAGTCATGACGTCATCCCTTTAGTGAGTGATCCATGTCATATTATGTATCAGCTCATCTTAGCCATTGATTATATTGTTGTATCTTTTGATCTCAGCCACTCATTTCAAAAGTGGTTTAGGGTTTTGGTCTCCCTCATCCTATTTAAGGAAGAGACCCCCCTGTTGTAAAGGACCTTTGGAGCTCTTCAAACTTGGAATAAAAATACTATTTTGTAGATCTTCTTCTCTTGTCTTGATGGATTCTTCTGCAAGTTGAATATACAATCTTTTCTCTGTGTATCATTTGTGGATCTTGGGGCTTCAAACGTTTTTCTACAGGGAGGCCGATTTGGTGAAGAGGAGGACAATTTGGAGGGAGGCTATTGTGGGGAAACCCCATATCTTGCCTTGGATTCACCTTTTGTCTCAGGGAGTATCATTATTGTATCTTAGTGACATAGTTGATGTTTTCTCTTTCATCTTTTCATCATTATTGTCATTCTTTTGCTAGGCTTGTTTCTCATTTTGATCTCGTCTTGCAGGAGGAGGGCGAATTGGTCAACTTAGAAGGCGGACGATTTCACTTGGAGCTTTGGATCTCACTCTTGAATATACACACAGGGGGAAAATTATCAATTTGCAAAGTGGCCACAAGCTTTTGAGGTATGTTCTACAAGGTATGTATCTAGATCCATCCATCTTTTCTCCATTGGTCATTTAAACCCTGAAATCAAAACCCTTGCATTTTTTATTTTTCAGATCTATGGAGATCTAGCAATCACTTGGGCTTAATAATTAAAACCCACCTTAATAATCATCTCAACTATCCCGATCTAAAGTTTGGTTGACATCTGACTCCATTTTCCCCCCGATCTAAGGCACTAGTCCTCTCTTGAGGCAAGTCGCACTCCTTGGGTAAGTGGCCTTTTGCTAGATCCCACGCATGGGTATTGCCAATTCTTCATTTATTCATTAGATCCACTCATTTGCAAACCCCCTAGTGCCTTTCTTCTTTGATTTTCACCTTATGGGCCCCATTTGGACCAATTTCCATATTTTAAGGGTGGACCCCACTTGTATCTATTATTTTGGCACTAGATCTATCACTTTAACCCTATAAGTGGCCTTCATCTCTCCTTGGTTGAAATTTTATCTTTCCTTAAGCCTCTTCAACCAAGCCCTAACTCATTGGGCCCACTTATCTATTCTAGATCTAGATCTAACCTCATCTTGATCTTCTACCTTTTCATCATCACATTTCCCTAGGAGGTCGTGATTGAGTTCGCTAGCCTTCATTGGCTAAGCTAGGGTCTCCCCCTTGGTCTTGCTTAAGCTTGATCTAAAGTGAAGAGTGTCTCGATTAACGTGACACCCAACTTTCATTGGGAACCGTGGCATCTCTTGGGTCACCTCTTTGGTTGTCTATGCCTCTACCGTCCTGAATAGGATATCTTTAGAGACAACTACAAGTTGTGTGATAACAAAAACTAAAGTAATTTAGGTTAGTTAATAAAGTAAATAAGGTTAAACATTAAAGTTAATTATGTCAATTGGAAGATTTACAAACACTCACGTATCTCTTGCATACTGTGTTGTTTATGTCCAAATGTATGTATTTAATGTCATCTTCTCTAATGAATAATCATCTTGCATTGTGCATTTCACTCTTTAATATTTTCTATACAAGTCATGTGGAAAAAGGAGCAGGGAAAAGCCATTACTCTTGTAGAGCACTTAGCACAAGTACCAAAATCAAGGATATTCTCCTTGAAACTGAGGCGATGTTAGACAAAATTAGGGTCCAATACCACTTGTACGTGGAAGGCAAAGTTTGGTCACACTTGAGCAAACAAAGGCTCAAGAACCAATGCTCAACATCGCGAAGTAAATCCTATTAGATATGATCTATATACCATCTTGCAAGCGATAGAACCGAATGCCTTCCATCTTGACCTTTTGGCTTATCTCGGCACTCCTTATGTGCTTAACATTAGCAACCTTAAATTATATGAGCCGTCAAAATTACAAGAGTAGATGAAAGTGGTGAACCCCTGATATACCATTCTAGAATTCCAACCTTCTCTCTCAAAAGACACTTTTGGATACCAAGATTAGAACTACAAGAAACAAGCAAACTACAACATACTTGTTTCCCAGAAAAAGAAGCGGCTTTTGCAAGTGAAGTGAATCTACCAAAACACACTCCAAAGACATCTTCCCAAGCTACAACAGAAATAGGGAACATTTCCTTTTATGCGAGGAGGGAGTTATAAGCACCTTTAATTCTTCTCCTATATTGTAAATCTTAAGTGTCATCTTTAGTAGTTTGTCTTATGGTGAAATTGTCTTTAGTAAGTTTCATCTCTAATACTATTTGACATCTACTGCATTCATAACTCCTACATCTAGGTGCACATGTAATTTGTAATTCCCCTAGTGATTCTTTATTAGTTACCTAAGATGTCATTCATCTAAGAGAGGCCTTCACCTATAAAAATCCCTCAATTATTGCAAGCAAGTGTGCATTTTCTTTTGGCATTTCCATATAGGCCAAGAATTCATGAAAACACCATCATGTGGTTTCATGAACAAGTTCATTGTAGCTCTTGGCTTGGTAATTTAGGGACTTTGTTTTAGATTTCCTTATATTTCTTCATGCCTAGCCCATATCAAAATCCTTATTTATGAGAGATTAAAGTTCCTTAGTCAAGATATATTGAATTAGATAGAGAGGTGATTAAGAAAGCCTGTGCTTGATATGACTCCACTTAATGCAAGAAAATTTCTGCTTCTACCACTTGGGGAATATGTTTTCTTCCATAATGGGGATGTATCAATCTCTAGTTAATTGCCTCCCCATTTTGTTCATTATATACAATATTATTTCATCATCTTTCAAGAATACTAAAGCATACACAATGTTCTCAAAAGATTAGTTATCATACCCTGCTCGAGGAATTCTTACTGCCTTATGATATAGAGCATTCCTAGCCTTGATTTTAGAGTTGCCACTAATTTCTCTACCTTTATAACTGTTCACTTAATATAGCATTGACCAGCAAGGAGGCCATGATCCAATAGTGGCCAGCACACACACCATGATCTCTGCCTGAAGATATACTACGCTGAATGTTGATATGACAGCAGGGCCAAGGGGATTGATGCCTATCGACGAATACAAGACCCGGGTTTATAAGGGTTTTATCTATTAATTGTTCACTTAAACATGTAGTGACCAGCAAGGAGACCGTGGTCCAATAGTGGCCAGCATGTTCTCATGGACTACTGATAACTTTAGTTGGAAACTTGGAATAGACTCCCCATTGATGTGGTAGTGGCTAGCAAGGAGCCCATTGATCTAGTAGTTGTTGGCAATGACATTTATTTGGTATAACCTAAGAGTTTCCCACCATGGCTGGCAATTTACAACGTTGTTATATTGTTGTCACTGGTATCTATGAACTTTCCCTGAGTTGGGCATTCAAAGGGTTGCCCATTTAGCTTGTAACCCCATGATGCACCGAGAGAAGTAAAGTGCTCTAGAGCAAGGTTGGGGTTGGTGTTGGGGAATTTACAATGCTGTTATATTGTTGCTACTGGTATTTATGAACTGTCCCTGAGTTGGGCATTCAAAGGGTTGCCCATTTAGCTTGCAACCCCATGATGCACCGAGAGAAGTAAAGTGCTCTACAGCAAGGTTAGGGTTGGGGTTGGAGGTGGGACTGGGGAATCTATCAATACTTCATATGTGTAATGGTGCATTGAATTTAGAGGATGCATTGGGTACATTGAGTGTGGACACTAGTACATATCCTTTAAACCCAAGCTTAATATACACCTCAAGGGTGCGAAGCTCGAGGATGCATATCTCAACTTCCCACAAATGACCATTGCATTAATATCAAAATTCGAAATATGGAACCTCGAGGTGCATATCAAACCCAGGTTTACATGGATGGGCGGTCGTCATATTGCTACTATGACTTCGGGGTCACTCTCTCACTATAAAACTGTCCATGGTTGTATGGAAAGCAATAGTCCTATACCAATCAGATGCACTGTATTGTTTTTAACAGCATATAAATCGTGAGCAAGAGCAAAAGCCCAGCGGGTTTTGTAGTTTTTTGTTGTGCATTTATATGATTTATGCAATTCCCCATTTGAATGCATTCTATTTCGCAATGCACAGTTGACTATGGTGATTTGCCTTAGATTTCATAATTTCTTTTCGATAAATCATCCCCACCCCAGTGAAGGGTCTGCGAAGGGCCTGACAAATAAGGAAGTTGATACCAGTAGAGAATTGTTTGAAGCAAGTTATGGCATACCAGAGAATATATGGAAAAAATTAGGCGAAATCAGCACAGTAACATACCTGGCCATTTGTGAATAATCTGAAATCAATCAAGGGAGCAGCAGCAACCTCCTCCCCATTACCACATCCCGTTGAATGATGGAATCGGTTAAAAGGAGGCTGGAGCGACTTGAGCATCATAGGACAAACAAAACAAAAGAAAAGAAGTAAGGATGATTTGAAAATCATTGCGTCGACTGTCGGGCACTCCGAACCTCAGCCTCGGGGAGAATCTAATCTAACACTAAGCTGTCCTCTTAACTTCAATTTTTCCACGAGTTTTCTTCTCCTGCCTCCCTCAGAACTAGAAGTCCCTTAAATCAAATCTTGAGAGAGTTGGAAGTTAACTTGACCCTTTAGTCATTTTACTAGGGTTTGTAGGTTGGCAGCCTTATTTCCTGGATAGAATCACATTTAATACTGTTTTCAAAACTTTAAACTGACAGGATATTCTTCATAGATTTGAATGAGAGAAACTTTGAGAAATAGTAAATAAGTCCATTACATCATGTCATCAAGACATGTCATTATGTGAATCATATTACATACGGTCCCAAGACATCATCATAAACCAGGATTTATGCCAAGTCCCATACATAAATCATAAAGGATGTCAAAGACGAGCATCAAAACCCATCATCACAAACCAGGATCTATGCCAAGTCCCATACATAAATCAGAAAGATGCCAAAGACGAGCATCAAAACCCCATCAGCGGAATAAGACCATACTAAACATCTCCATGTGTCATAATATCCAAGTAACTTAAAGACATAATAAAGACATAAATACAAATATATAAGTCTAAAACAGCCCAAGGCTTGGACACAAAGACAAAAAGATAGCAAATAGTATAAAGCCGAATAATTCCAATGGGACCAAAAAATATATAACTTACTTTATAATGATGGATTGTAAAAGGATGTGGAACCCACTAAAGTGTCAAGAACACATTTGATATATTTTAAGTGGGTTTCAACGTGTATGTAAATAAGTTTTTTTTATGGTTTTGGGTTATGATGGGATTAAAAGTTATCTTTATAATAATATAATATTAATATTTGTTTTTAGTTTATTATTCTATTAAAAAATAAATTTAAATTTATGATTACATAAATATTTTAAAAATGAATTTTCTTTAAATTTAAGATTAATATATTTAAATGAGTATAAATTTATTTAAATTTTAAATTTGTTTAAGATTAATATATTTAAATGAGTATAAACTTATTTAAATTTTAAATTTGTCTAAGATTAATATATTTAAATTTTAAATTTATTATGTAGAAAAAAATCAAAATATATTTGTAAATTCAATTTGTTTTTAATCATTTTTTACATCAAGGTTTTGATAAATTTCATTAGTTTATGTATAGTTATTGGAATTATTTTTTTATATACATAATAGTATAATGGTAGGTGTTGTTAGTAATGTTATTATGATAATGATTTATTAAAATTTATTTTTTCATATATTGAATTAGGTTTAGTAGATGTAGTTATTAATTAATATTAATCTAATTTATAAATATATTATTTAATTAAATAAATGTAATAATAATAATTGAATTGGGTTTAGTAGATGTAGTTATTAATTAATATTAATTTAATTTATAAAGATATTATTTAATTAAACAAGTGAAATTAGAAATATTTTAATGTAATAGTAGTATATAATTAAAATTAAAAGTTAAAATAATTATGTAACATTTTAGCAATGTATCACTTGTGGATAGTTTGAAAGCAAAAGAAAAATGGCATGCCTTACTGTATGCTATGGCATTATGAAATGTAAGACTAGTAGTGTTAAATTTGTTTGTTTGTATAAAAATAAATATGATCTTTTTTAGATTTTTTTTACCTAGTTTAAGAGATTTGAAGTTATACCAGCTTAGATCCAAATCCTAGGCTCTATCAAGCGCCGAGAGGGATCAAATCTCCCGAGGTGGAAACCTCTCCTTGAATAGCTCCTTGAGTGCAATACTTGAGCCACCTAATCCTAAGCTCTAAAGTCTCTAGTTTAAGTCTCATATTTACTTTTTACTTTGTATCATTCTTTTTTGTTTACTTTGTATTATTTTGTTACTCAACAAACACAAACTCGACAAACACTCTAAAGTCTCATATTTACTTTTTACTTTGTATTAAAAGTAAAAAGTAAAGTTTCTAGTTTAAGTCTCATATTTATTTTTTACTTTGTATTATTCTTTTTTGTTTATGGCTGACATAATATTTACCACCCAATCCTAAGCTCTAAAGTCTCTAGTTTAAGTCTCATATTTACTTTTTACTTTGTATTATTCTTTTTTGTTTATGGCCGACATAATATTTATGACTACTAGAGGGAAGTTATCCAATTAGAAAATTGGATCCCTATTCTTTAAGTAAAATTAGTAAGTCTTTTGATTTGTAAAATAATAAATATTTTGTTTTGTAAAATAATAAATATTAGACTTTTAGATTGATAACCAAATGTGGTAATAGTTAATTTTATGGTAAGAAAAAATATAATTTGAAAAGTGAAACCATAATTACATAGTAAATGACATGCGGATAAGTTGAAATATTTAATGTGTCGTATATGCAATGAAAAAGGTATTAAATATGTAACAATTAGTTTCAAAACAAGCGTTTATAAACAATATTTATTTTTCATTTTCATTTTAATAGATTTTTACTAAAAATAAATTGACATTATAATTTTGACAATTATAAGTTATTATAATTATAGTACTTATAAGTTATTCTATTAATTATAATGTAAAACAAAATTGAAATAGTAGTAATTACTTATGTTTGTGGATGATCGCAATATCTTGGGTACCCCAATTTCTCCTGATACCAGGGCTCTTAGAGGAATAAAAGCCCTTGCTAGGGGACGTTAATGATCTTTTTTCTCTCTAAACATCCGGGGTGTGGGGGGTCTTCCCAAACAATTGGCCCTCAAGCGTGTTCTTCATATTATCAATCCTGATTTGGTCTTCCTCAAGGAAACTATGGTTTGTGGGGAGAAGGCCCGTTCTTTTTTCAACAATATTAAACTTGGTTGGTTGATGTGCTCGGTGGATGTTGTTGGCCTATCTGGTGGACTATTGGTGGCTTAGAACCCTGGGGTTCTGAGTTTAAATCCTTTCCTTATCTCTTTGGGTATATTACTGTCTGGCAACTTCAGGGGTTCGGATAAAAGCATAAATATTGTAAATTGTTATGGTCCCTACTGTGATAGGGAGGCGTTATGGGATCTTGAGTGCTCGAGCCACTTACTGGAATTGGAAAATTTGATTCTTGCGGGTGATTTGAATTTTTCTTGGGGGGCTGAGGAAATTTGGGGTCATTCTGGAAGGAGGGATCCACTGGGGTTATATTTCATAAATCTCTTTTCTAAATATTCTTTGATTGATGTGGCCCCTCGTCCTCTGGCTCCGACATGGACTAATGGTAGGAAGGATGGGAACCTGATCTCAAAACGTATTGATTGTTTCTTAATATCGGAATCTCTTTTAAGCTATTTTCAAAATTACAGGTCATGGATTCAGTAGATTCATATCAATGATCATCTCCCCATTATTCTACAATTTGATGTTGAGGTATCCCATCATACTTTCCCATTCAAATTCAACTCTACCTGGTTAAATGATCCAGGTTTTAATTTGGGAGTGAGAGCACACTGGATGCATGTAGATGTCTCTGGTGAACAATCTGCGATGGACAAGTTGGCGGTGAAACTAAAATCATTAAAGTACTTTACTATTCAGTGGGAAAGGAAAAAGAAATCTGTGCTGGATGCAAAGCTCATTGAGGTTGAATAGGAAATTGGTTTACTATTGGATCAGTCTCTGAAAACTGGTCTTTCCCATATGGACCGGTCAAATCTATCATCATTGGAAAGTAGGAAATTGAAAATTCTACTCACGCATGAGGAGACTTGGCGCTTAAAGACCCGAGCTATTTGGCTCAAAGCTGGAGCTTGAACACTAAGTTTTTTCACAGGTTTGCAGATTCTCGAAGGATTCAAAATACTGTTTGGGATCTTAATGATCATGCTGGCTGGCGGATTAGGGGGGATACGGATCTAATGGCCGAGGCAACTCTTCACTTTCAGGAGTATTATTGTGACCCCAAAAATACTACTTTGAATGAGCAACTCAAGATTATAAAAGAATACCCTCGGATGTTTAATGATATGGAAGGGGACTGTATATTTGAGGATGTATCTTTATTAGATGTGGAATGCACGCTTCGGGGGTTTGCTAAGGATAAATCACCTGGACCGGATGGGTGGTCGGTTGAGCTATTCCTACACTTCTTTGACATAATGGGGGAAGATCTCAGGAAAGTTTTAGATGAGTCTCGGTGCATGGGTCTGGTATCTGGGGCACTAAATTCTACATATCTAGCCCTCATTCCGAAATCATCCCACCCGGAGAATTTTAATGAGTTCCGACCAATTGCCCTCTGCAATTTAGTCTACAAGTTAATATCTAAGATTATTGTTGAGCGTATCAAACCGATTCTTTCAAGATTCATTTCGATGGAACAGTATGGATTTTTGGAGGGCCGTCAGATTCATGATGCGGTGGGTGTGACACAAGAGGTATTTCACAGTATTAAACAGAAGTGACTTGATGCTCTCATCCTCTAGTTGGACTTAGTCAAAGCATATGATCGTGTTGATTGGAACCTACTCAGGTTAATTCTGATACAGATTGGTCTTCCATGGAAGGTGATGCAATGGATTATGGCATGTGTTTTTTCCGTTAATTATGTTGTGCTCATAAATGGTCAGTCGACAAACTATTTCAAGGCCTCCAGGGGTCTCCGTCAGGGATGTCCTCTCACACCCCAATTGTTCCTATTGGTCATTGAAGGTTTGAGCCTCTCCATACACAAGGAAAAATGTGAGGGTCATATTATTGGTATTAAGGTATCTTCGGATATAACTATTACACACTCATTATTTGTGGATGCCATTATGCTCTTTGGTTTGGGCACTCTAGCGGAATGGATTCAATATAAGAAAATTCTTGATTTTTTCTGCTCGGTATCTGGTATGCTCATCAGTTTTAATAAATCTCACTTTTTGAAACACTCCTTAGAGGATGATGTGGAGCGGTCGATCAGCATGTTTTTGCCTCTGGAATTCAAAGAATTGATTGGGGGCACCAAGTATCTTGGTTATTTTGTCAAACCGTCGAATTATATGCTGAATGACTGGTCTTGGCTTGTTAGACGATTTGATATAAGGATTGGCCATTGGAGTTTCTGCCAATTATCCATGGGTGGTAGACTTACACTGGCAAAAGCGGTTCTTCAGAACCTGGGGGTCTACTGGTTTTCACTTAGTAAAATTCCAAAATCCATTCTTCGGATTATTCGCCGAAAGTTTTTCAACTTTTTATGGTCTGGTGATGGGGAAAAGGAAAAATTCCACCTGATAAAATGGTCCTCTTTGGCCCGACCTTGGGATTTGGGGGGATGGAATATTAAACATCTGGATCATTTTGTCACCGCTCTTCATGCAAAGAGTTTGTGGCGTGCTCTTTTTGTCGATTATGTTTGGGGCAAGATTATTAGAGCCAAATACTTAAAAAAATCTTCGGTTGCAAATTGGTTCCGTAAAGGACATCCCTCGGCTATTGGTGTCTCAAACATATGGAATGCCCTTTTGAGTTCCTTCAATATCATAGCGCAGTGGCTCTCGTGGATCCCTGGAAATGGTCGGGAGATTAGACTGGGAATTGATTCTGTTATGGGGGGTTCTACTTCATACCTTGTGTCTCCAGAATTAAGGGCACATCTTTGGTCTAAAGGTTTATGTACTCTTGCACATGCGACATGCCATAATAATAATGTGGGTACAAAGTGGATCATGGCTACTCAACTGGGACTTTTTGGTGAATTGGGGGAAGAATGGTCTGTGTATACACGATCTTTATGCCAGGAAAATATGCAACTTTATGAGACTCCTGATCGCTTGGCTTGGTCGTGGGATGTGGCACATGGATCGGTTTCTGCAAATCTGGCTTATGTTTCATTATTTGTTGATATTCATCTAGTGAATCATTGGTGGTACCACTCTATTTGGAAACTTTCTCTGCCACTTAAAATCAAATGTTTTATTTGGTTAGCGCTGTGCAATAAAATTCTCACATGGGATAATTTGTGTCACCGGGGCTTCGTTGGCCCTGGATGGTGCCCTCTATGCTTCCTTCAGGATGAATCGGTCGATCACCTCTTCACCACTTGCGCTTTCATACAGGGCCTCTGGAAACTAATTGCTACAGCCTTGGGTATTCAAATCATCTGGAGATCTTCCACTCTAATTGAGTGTCTTGGTTCATGGTTCCGACACTCACATTCTATGGTTGAACTTCCATGCTTCATGATTTTGGAAGTTTGGAAAGCTCGGAATTGCCGAATCTTCGAGGGCATTTCTCCCCTTCAAGATTGGATATGTGGCCATATTTTGGCTGCATATAAGGAATACACTTCTCTAATTGGTCGACCTAAAAAAATCATGGGATGTCCGGGACGATGGTTGGCCCCTCCAGTCTTGATGTACCCCTGTGGGTTCTTCGATGGTGCAGCGGTTGGGGGGCCTTGTGTGAGTGGGGCCGGTGTCGTATTGCACCTATCAACCTCCTGTTTTTTCCGCATCTGTTTGAATTTGGGGATTGGATCCAATACTCGGAGTGAGTTATGTGCCCTTTGGCTTTTATTGCATTTTGCTCGTTCCAGGCAGGTATCGTCTCTCTTGATATTGGGTGATTCTTCGTCTATTATATCTTGGTAAAAGGGTGTTACTCCTCTCAAAGTAATGATACTTTCTTTCTAGATGGATGCGGTCTGGAAGTTAATCCTCGGTTTTGAACACACACATTTTTCCCATATCTTCCGAGAGGTGAATTCGGAGGCTGACTTGCTTTCCAAGCTCGCTTTATCTACACAGGTCGGGATCATCATGTGGGAGGAGTGGCATGAGGAACTTCTGTTCTCCCATGGTACTATTGACATGCATTGGACATGATGGCTTTGACCCTGTCCTACTAGTTTACTGGTTTTTTGGATCTGCCATTTATATATCTTTATGGTTTTGCGACTTTAACATTTTTTGCAGGTACTTAGTTTGTTCACAGCATCACCAACTT
The DNA here is from genome assembly GCA_027924585.1 of Larix kaempferi. NCBI lineage: Eukaryota > Viridiplantae > Streptophyta > Pinopsida > Pinales > Pinaceae > Larix > Larix kaempferi. The sequence goes on along the minus strand of BSBM01001130.1, from coordinate 4,590,127 downwards.
CTCGTTGGTCTTTTGGTTTTCTCAGGACATATGCGGCTATAGTTTCTAATCTACTGTTTTTCTATATTTTGGAGTTGTTGGACGAACCTTTTTCTATTTGGGCTTGGCCTGTGTCTTTTATGGATGGATCCGCTGTCTCTTTTATCACTCTGTTTTTTTCCGTTTGGTGCATCTATGTGACTGATGTATCGGCCATGTAACTGGCGATTTATCTGTCTCTGTATTTATGGGAATGTTTCATGTGCCCATGTGTTTGTAACTTATACATGTTTATACAGGGGTGTTATCCCCTAGGATACTTTGTGACAATTGGACATACTTTACTATTTCACAGTATTAATAGTAAGATATATTTTTCTATGGAAAAAAAGTGAACACGTCGTGTCTGTAAAACGTGAACCTTCCCGAAATGTCAAAAAGGGAATATGCTTCGCGGAGTAAGGAAAACCTGAACCCAAAAAATGCGGGGCTCATGCTGCAGTCAGCTTTGAATCCAAAAAATCAATTTCATTTAGTGCAAATCTATGTCATCAGGGCAGAGTACATTTCTTCAACTACAACGTGGCAGTTAGTTATTTTTTAAATTCTGACAATTAACCCTCAAACCAAATGAAATTAGTCGAATTATTGTTTTTAGCTAATTACAAATTAATAATTTGACATTTTAAAATTATAAAAATTATTTTCTGATTTTCAAATATTAAATTTAATATATATATTTTCAAAAACTATTAAAAACTATAAGAAATCTCTATGCAAAAAAGCAAAAAAAATTAAAAATCAAAAAAATTTGAATCCTAAACGATTACTATATGGCAGGTATAATAAATGTAATAATAATAATTTTATTGTAAAAAACAATGAAGTGATAAAAAAATTATTGTCAAAAAACAAATTTTGAAATTTTAATGATAATTATTCTTCTATATATTTCAAAAGAGATTTTATATTTTATAGATAGATATATCTTATTGATGCGGTAGCACTTTTTCACTTTATCACTTTAATATTATGATAATGATGATAATTATTAACTCTACCAAAATATATTTTTGATATAATATTATTTTACTTTATCATTTTAATTTTAATATTATTAATAATCATTATATTATAAAATATAAAATAAATATTTTTATTTATATCAAATAATTATCTATATAAATAATATTTATAACTTTTATTGTCGTAATTACATAACATTAGTATTATATTTATATTCGTTTTCTTTAAAATTTAACTAATATTATGCTTTAACTTTTTAATATGATAATTATAAATCTTATCAATATATTTACATGATTTTATTATATTTATATTTTTTCTTTTTTAATTTATTTTACCAAAAATTAGTTAGTATTTCATCTCTATTCTTTATAAGTTTAGAATCAAACTTTGACGTAAGAAACTAACTTTTATAGTCTACCACCGTAACAATAAATCACCAAAGGACAATGCAATAGTTCACATAAATGAAGAATGCCATGTGAAATTATTGAATTATTATGCAGTTCCTCGTGAAGGAGAACAACTTCCTCCTCCCCAAGCGCGCTTTGCATTCTTTACAAGTTTAGAATCAAACTTTGACATAAGAAACAAAAGGAGTTTTGTAACTATTAGAGTCTTCCACCATAGCAAAAATCACCATAGCAAAAAAACACCAAAAGACAATGCAATAATTCACATAATTGAATAATACCATGTGAAATCATTGAATTATTATGTGGTTCCTCATAAAGGAGAACAACTTCCTCCTCCCCAAGCACACTTTGAAAGGAAGTTCAATTCCATGTAAACATTCTTTCTCAACTTCCTTAATACTATCTTATACATATATATAATACATATATAGGATCATTATTGGGTTCATACTCTTCTTCTCCAAAATTTAGATTTAATTGATATTATCTTATCATTTTAGATTAAAAAGTTAAATAAAATTTAGATTTAGTTGATATTATCTTATAATGTTAGATTAAAAAGTTTAATATAATAACCACTAGTATAGGAGTGATATAGACTCATTTAACTTTGATTCTACAAAGCCCCGAGAAGGATTAAATCTACAAACCTTTCTCCACCAAATTACAACACACCTCTCTTTCATCATTATGCTACATCACATTGATGCATGCATTCTTTTTTTTATGGGACAAATGGACACTTCCCCCCAACTGGGATCCACTATGCTACAACACATTGATGCATGCATTCTTATTTTTTATGTCCAATCTCATCTGCTACCATTATACCCTTAGGTGCAACTACCAATCCCACCACAATGGCGCGTGGGTTATCTGGGATTTGAACCAACAACCTCTTACAAGGCTTACACGGGCTTTATCGGCTGGTCTACACCCCGACGGGCTATTTTTTGTTGTTGTTGTTGTTTATAGGACATACAGACACTTCCCCACACCCAAGCTGTAGAAATGCACCTTCTCAGCACAACCAATATAGATCCATCTAACTCTGGTCCTACCAAGTGCCAAGAGGGATCAATCTGCAAACCTTTCACCACTAAACTACACCACACATCATTTTCACCATTATGCTACAACACAATGACCCATGCATTCTAATTTTTTATTTTTATTGGACAAAAGAAACATGCACTCTTATTTTTTATTTTTTATTTTTCATTTTTATTTTTATAGGATAAATAGACTCTTCCCATCCAAACTCTAGAAATATGTCTTCTCAAAATAATAAATATTATTATTATAATTAAATAAAATTATTATATTCATATTTTTTCCTTTCTAAATGTCCTTATAATATTCAAATTTTATATTCATACATACTGAATAATCAATTTGGATTATACTAATGTAATTAGTGTATCTCTTTACTAAGAGAGAGCTTTATGAGAATTTAAATATTTTGCTAAATTAAATTTAGATTTTTAATTAATTAATAAAATATTATATAAATTTATAATTTAATAATAAAATATGCAACTATTAAATATATATTTTTAAATGTATTTTTATTAATTTTATTTATAAACCTGGATCTATCAAGAACTCAGAGGGATCTAATATTTTGATGTGTAATTTTTTTTTTAAATTTTTACACGACACGAAAAAAATTATATCTCAAGAAATTATTTTATGAGGACATGAATTTCTTAATTACCTTTTTATTTTTGATAAGATAACCTTATGTTACAGTGGTGTTAGAACTACCTTGAATGAGAAGACGACCGTCGTTCGCTTCTGCGCTAGGGTTTTCTGAAGACGGTCGTCGTCTTGTGAGGCAGCCCTGTGACCATCGACAGCCTGGTGCTCTCCATTCAGGAGAATGGTGTCCAACTTCCTCTCAGTTGCCTCCAGCCAGGGACGCTCGATCCCCGTCTTGCTCTTCAAAGGGGGAAAGGCAGCCTGCGCCCAGCTGGCTTTGATTGTACAGGAAATACCAGCGTCCTCCATTGCGGTGGTAGAGTAATCTTTGGTTGAAGCAAGGAATTTCGCAGAGTCAGCTTTGGTTTGTCGCTTCAATGGGTTCTGGCCTTGCTTGGTTGATCTCCATAAGTGGATTTCTGAGGTATGGAAACCCCTTGTTTCTTAGGAAATTTCTATTTACCCCTTTGCATGGGGTTTTTTTGTTGTGGATTTCGATTCTCCTAAGGAAAAACAGATCATTCTAGATTCTGGTCCGTGGTTTTGGGGAAGTTCGGGGCTCTTTATGAAATCCTGGAGCCCTCTTTTTGACCCAACTACTGACCAAATCTCATATGCTCCAATTTGGGTTCGGCTTCCAAATTTTCCCTTGCATCTTTGGAACTCTGCCTCGCTTGAAGCTATTAGCAATGCATTGGGCTCCTTCTACGGTCGAAGTCCAGAAACAAAGGATTACATTAAAACTACCTTTGCTCGCATCTGTGTGGAAATGGATTTCAACAATGGCTTTCCTGTTGAGATCCATTTGATCAGCAAGGATTATGTGTGGGTGCAAAAGATAGAATATGAAAATGTGATGTTCAAATGCAGATCTAGCTTTGCAACTGGACATCTTGTCAGAGATTGTCCAAAAGCCTCTTAGATCCCCAAATCCAAAAAGCTTCATCGCAAATCCACTTGGTGGGATGGAGTAAACTTTGAGCATTATATAGTAAGTAGAAATGAAGATCTGTCCGAAGAGCCTCCATCACAAGCTGAGGAATCTCCTCAGGCTAAAAAAGAGGACACTCTAGAAGAATAAAGGATCCCCGCCATCGACAAGAATCCACTTGTAGCTCCACGAGATAGTGCAATCCAATAGATGGATCCGAAAATACCAACTCCACAGGATGCACCCGAAGATGCAGTGCCCATTTTCAAAGCCTATGTCGAGCCATCAAATTGGACCAAAGTTGGCACAAAGAAAAAAGGAGCTTCACCCTCTTTGAAGCCAAAAGAAAATTTAATTTCTCCAAGAAAAACAAGAAGCCAACAAACTTCAAATCCTTAATCTATGGATTTCATCGAGATGTATGTAAGAAGTAGGACAACAACAATTTTGGTCTTGCTAGTAGTAGATGTAGCCCAGAAATTCCTTTGGACAGTAAGACAAGTCATTTTCTTTCTGTAATTCCTTCTTGGGCAGTTTGTAAGGAGATACAGTCTCCATAGAATAGGAAATAAGTATAGACTGGATAAAGATGAACAAGGAGTCATGGACGTAGTCCTCTCTTGGGATCAGTCTGTCTTCAGAACTTTGTAATCTTTGTTTTTTTCTTTTTTCTTTTTTTATAAAAGCTTCTTAACCGTTTTTGTTAAAAAAAACATAACCTTATGTTACATTACTTTTTTATTTTTATTTTGTCTATTGAATGAATTTTTTTTTGTTAGGAATGTTAGTAACGCATCTCCCTCATGCTGGGCTGTAGAGCACCTCGCTCCTCTCGGTGCAATAATAATTTTTTTTTTTTAACAAGAATGGTTATGGGGCAATTGTATTAAAAAAAGAGTAGAGAATACAATGATAAGCAGAGGGACTATTCCTAAAGGGAGATAATGTCCATGACCTCTTGGTCTCCTTTTACAAAAATAGGTATGTCTCAAAAGATCCCAAGGCTATGATAGCTATAACTTCTTACAAACTGCCTAAGGCCCAGTAGTAAACAAAGTCTTCATCTTGTTTATGATGCTGAAATTCAAAATAGCTCCTATTCTATAGACTATAAAATATAGAAAATCCGCCATAATATGCATAAGAAAATTAACAGTCAGAGTGTTTGAAAAGAGAGTAATGTTGGTTAAAAACCAGGGATTCTGAAGAAATGCCAATTCAATGATGATGTTGATCATGAGGTCTTGGTACGCTTTCCTGTGAGAGATCTTGAAGATTGTCGATTCCCAAACCTTTACTGTCATGGAGACCAGGGATGCAGTGGGCGATATCTTCCCTCAACCTGTCAATTTTCCCTTCGACATCTGTAATATTCTTGTTATTGTCCTCAGTTTTGGAATCGACGTTTGAGATGTTGGTAGCCACATATTCCACTGTATCAGATAGATTAGAGAGCTTCCCATCCATCAGGTTATTGTTATTTCTGATTTCAGAAATTGTAGCCTGAACCATGGTATACATTCTGGAGATAGCCCGTTTCATTTTTGAATTTCCAGCCCTTAGAAGGTGAATTTGTTCTTCCAGGGTTTCCATTAAGCTTTGTGAATCAGGGATTGAAGTAAGGTTGGAGAGGGGCTGAGAGAAAGTAGACATCGATCCTTCCAGGGTGAAATGGTTGAGGTTTAACTATTCACTGAAACTGACAAGCGGCGAGGAGAGTGGGAAAACACTAGAGGGGTTGAGATCCTGCTCGAGGACGAGAGACTTGTTGCAGAGAAGGCAGTGAGACGAGGGATGGAGGTTGGTAAGAGCGGAACCAACACCTAGGGCGGATGTCAAGGCAGGGCTAAGGAACGAATCACCCATTACAAAATGGGGCCAAACTTTTGCAGAGAACCAGAGGAGAAAAGGAATGGAGTGTGAGAGAAGAATGAAGGTAGGACAGGAGTGAAAGCGCCCACCTGACGGTAATAAACCAATCATGTAAACCCGATTCCAGGATCGAGGATCCCCAGCTGTGATCCAACGGGAGTTAAATGCAGGCACAGGAAGGTTCCAGATAATGGTGCCACGTCTTGGGAGAACGGGAAGGCCCATGCATGGAATAAGAATAAAATTTAACAAGTGCTTAGGGAGGGGAAGGAGCCCGTACCAAATCCAAGGTGAGTTAGGAAGCTCAACCATGAATAAAAAGTCAAGGAACCCAACTATGCTCATACTTATATCCATTTCAAAAAATGTAGCCATGGTCAAGTTGTACTCCCTTGTTCGCCATTTGATCTGCAGTGTGATTGTTGGTTCGGAGGATATGGAGGAATTTGACAACATTGAAATCGCTGAGAATACTTTTGAATATATGATGCAGCTTGAGAGTAGGGGAATTATAATTCATGATGATTTTTCGCGACTCTCTTATGTCAATAAGAGAGTCGCCGAAAACAACCATATCTTTTATTCCTAGGGAACTTGCTATCTCCAGGCCCTTAATTAAGGCGATCCATTCCGCATAGTTGTTTGTGTTCTTCCCCAATTCCCAAGCGAAATCTTTTTGTATGTTCCCCCCAGGGTAAAAAATGACCCCTCCCACACCTGCCAACCCAGGGTTTCCTTTAGAGGCACCATCGAAGAAGAGGATGTGACATCCTAGTTTTGTCCACCATCTGTTGGAAGCTTCTGGGCTCAGTCGGATCTGCCAATTTAGAGAATTTGGTTTTTTAGGGGAGGGGATCCCCGAGAGGGGAGAGGGGAGGCAGAGGAAGTCGGAGGTCCAGAGTTTTTCTTCGACAATCAGGGGTTCAAAGGGTAAGTGTCTTAAGCCTTTAGAGAGTAGGGAATCAATCCATAACGCTTTTGTAGATGAAGAAAATCTATTTGGATTGGGGATTGAGTCTTCAAATATTCCTTTGTTTCTAGCTGTCCAGATCTTCCAACAAATATACTTAGGGAGAGAGACCTAGACTTTGGAGAAGTCGGGTTTTTTATAGAGAGAACCTTGATAATAGTCCTTCCAACAAGCAAAAAGGTCTTTCCAATTTGTTGGGAGAGTAATGTTAATATGAAGTTTAGCAAGAGCTATGTGTCAAACCTCCCTGGTGAAGGAGCAGTCCAAGAAAAGGTGCTCGAGTGTTTCTTTCGAATTTTTACAGAGAGTACAACGAGAAGGTCCTTCAAGACCCCTTTTTTTAAAATTCTCAGCAGTAAGAATTTTATGGTGTGCGAGAATCCAACAAAAGGAGTTGAATTTAGGCAGGTCGTTCTTGCACCATACATTAGTCCACATGGCTTCTTTCCTGTTGTTGTTTTTAATGGAGCTGTAGTCGTCCTTTACTGAGTAAGTTCCAGTATTCCCCGAACATCTGGAGTCAGCTAGATCCCGAATGGGGCTGAGCCTTGGAGGATCATTTGAAGCACTGTATAATCCATGTTCAGATGCTTTGGAATTTCTAAGTTTTTCCAACCCGCCCATCTGCCATTATCGTGCCAATTAGAAATATCATAAAGAGTGAAGACATGGTGATGATCCATCCAAATCTTGAGGTTCCTGAAAGAGTCTCGATGTAGCTTAGGAGAAGAGGGACCGATGTTGTCATCCCAGATTCGAATCTGCTTACCATTGCCAGGGGACCATCGAAGACTGTTTTGAATGATGAAAGTTGCTTTACTGCAAAGTCTCCAGATTGGAGAGTCATTGTCAACAAAGGAAATAGTATCAATGCATCTTTTCCTTCTTCCTCTTAAGTATTTTTTCCTTAAAATGTCCTTCCACCACGTTGTTTTCCCATAAACAATGTGCCATAAGATTTTGGCTCCCAGGGCTAGATTCATCATTCCTAGGTCTCGGATTCCTGCTCCCCCACAACACTTTGGGTTACAGACAGCATCCTAGTTTATCAGGTGAAACTTCTTAGTGCCACTGGATTTTCCACCTTGCCATAGGAAGTTTCTTAATTCCTTTGCAATATCCTGAGTTATCATTTTTGGAGCTAAAGAAATAGAACAGGATAAAATGGGAAAGGCAGCAAGGATGGAGTTGATGAGAATTAGTTTACCAGCAGGGTTAAGCCATCTTGCTCCCCAAGAAGAGGCTTTCTTTTTTATTTTTTCAACCGGTCCTTGCCAATCAACAACTTTCTTTTTTCCCTTGTGAATACGGACATCGAGATAATTGAAAGAGTTCCAATTTGTTTTGCCTTCATAGCCTAAGGTCCTGGAAATCCTGATCATTTTTCTTTCCGAGCAGTTCCAATCATAGATTTTAGTTTTTAGAGCATTTACTTTTTCGTCTGAGGCTTTAAGAAAGGTGGAGAGGACTTCTTTAAACCTTTTAGCAATGATGACTGAGTCTTCCCCAAGTAGGATTGTATCATCCGCAAACTGGGCATGGTTAGCAGCTTTGACTCCTCTAGCAATTTTTAGACCTTTGAGGTCACCACTGATTTGAAGGGACTAGAGTTTTCTGCTCAAGGATTCTTCAACAAGAAGGTAAAGGAATGGAGAAAGAGGGAATCCTTGTCGAATCCCATGGAGGCTTGGAAGATGCCAGCAGATCTGCCATTAACAAGGGGAGCAATCCAAGGGCTGCTAATACAAGATTTGATCCATCTGATAATTTTTTTAGAGAAACTCAATCTGAGCATAATTTTGAACAAGAAGAAATGATTGGCCCTATCGAAGGCATTAGCCATATCTAGTTTGATTTCCATGCCTTGTTGTTTATGGTCTAGACTAGAGTGAATGGATTCTTGAACAATAATGATGTTGTCCATGATTTGTCTACCAACGATGAATCCTCCTTGAGTTTCTGAGATAATGTGTGCCATGATCTTTTTCATTCTGGTAGCCAAAATTTTGGTAAGAATTTTGTAGGAGGTATTGCACAAGGAGATAGGTCGGAATCTCTCTATCGAGAGAGGGATTTTTTCTTTTGGAATCAAATCTAGAAAAGTAGAATTTGTATCTCCACCAATTTTATCTTTCCTATTGGTCCAATTTAGCATCCTTCTTAAATAATCTTTGATGATGTCCCAAGCAGCACAGTAAAAATTGATCGTGAAGCCATTTGGTCCTGGACCTTTGTAAGGATGAAGATTCCAGATTGCTTCAATGATTTCTTGTTCAGAGATAGGTTTCTCCAAGTCCTCATTTTTAGAAACAGAGATGGAAGCTGAAATACCTGAGAGAATATATGCTTGAGAGAGGGGGTTCATGTCTCCACTGTCAGAGTAAAGGTGTCTGAAATGTTGGAAGGCTAGCGATTTGATTTCATCCTGGCCTGTGATTCGTTAGTCGTTGTTGTCATTTAAGTCCTTGATGAAGTTGTAGTTCATTCTAGCCTTAGTCTGTTTATGGAAGTAATCAGTATTTCTGTCTCCTCCTTTTAACCAGAGTTGTCGAGATTTTATTCTCCACATCTCTTCCTCGTGTATGGAGGCTTTTAAGATTTCAAGATTCAGGGTTTTCTCAAGAGTGATGGAGGTAGAGGTGATATCTTCATGTTCCATTTTAGAATGAAGGTTGGCTAGACCTGCTTAGAGGTCCTTTTTATAGAGGTGGGATCAACAAAGAATGATTTGGCCCAGAGTTTCAAGGCAACGCGAACTTCCCTTAGCTTGGATTCCCAAATAAAGTTAGGAGAACCAGAGAAGGTGGATAACCAGGTCATTTGGATTATTTCTAAAGCCTTGACATTGTGGAGCCAGAAGGGGTTAAATCTAAAGGGAATAGGTCCCATATCTTTGAGAGGGGAGAGGGAAAGGGAGATGGGTTTATGATCGGAGGTGGAAGAGGGAATAATGGAAGAAATCAAAAGAAAGTCATTTTGAAGGAAGGTAGTACTTATCAGAAAACGATCGAGTCTTGCAGCAATGTGGCTAGGTCTAGTCCGCTTGTTGCTCTAGGTGTATTTTCCATTTTGGGGAATGGGATCCATTAGATCTAGATCAGTCATCAGATCTTCAATATTTTCACCAAAAGGGTCCCTGATGATCGAGGCTCCTCTTTTTTCCAAGTTTGACTTCGTGGTGTTGAAGTCCCCTGCAATGATGGCCTCTCTCCCTTGCAATTTATCTTTTAAAGAGGCCAGGGAGTCCCAGAAGGCTAGCTTATCTCTATAGTGAGTAGGTCCATACACATTACAAATGAAGATGGCATCTTGGGTGCTTTCGCTTTGAATTTCTACTAAAAGCTAGTGAATATTTTCTTTTACTAGTTTGATTTTGAATTTGTCTTGTCTGCGGAAAGTTGAAATTCCTCCTGAGGCACCTCTTGAGCTAATGGCCTTTCCTGTGTTGTTCTTTCATAAGAGATTAGAAAGTCTCATAATCTCTTCTCTCATCATCTTAGTCTCTTGAAGAAGCATGATGTATGGTTTCTCGGTTTTTAAAATATTTTTCAAAGCTTCCAATTTGATTGAGCCACCCAAGCCTCTATAATTCCAAGAGACTATTTTCATTATTTCTTGGACGTTTTAGGTCCTGCTCGGGACCTAGTTTCCTTAAATCCACTGATATATTTGGTGTTCTACAGAAGCATTGTGTCTTCTATGCTTAGTTGTATCCCGAGTTCTAGTTCTCTTTCCATCTCTTGTTCTCGATGTTGCCTTTGAGATTTTCTTCCCCGAGTGGACTGAGGTGGACCTAAATCAGCTAGATCTTGAGTTTCTTGAGATGAAGAATGACCTGGAGTTATAGACATAGGGTTTACACAGTTGTGTTTTATCATTTCTGCCCATGTTCCTCCAGGGGAGGCCGTTCCATCTGGAGTCTTTTCGATGGTCTCTTCAACGAGTGAGGGTATCATAGAGGGTTGGATCCTGGTGATTTCCAAATTTACATATGTTGTAGGGTTTTCAGAGTCTGGAATTTCTCCTTCTTCAGCATGTAGGGTATCGAATTGGTTGCTAGTAGAGGCTCCCTTGTTTTCAGTGGATTTCTCTTTGCCTTTTTCTAGTCGAGCTTCAAGATTGTTGATAGATGGGGTAGGGTTTGATTTTTTTCCCCTCTTGACTTGCTGCCATCCTTCTTCTTGATTTTTCTCCGTGTCGTCCTGTGTAGATTTGGGGTAGTTCTTTACAAAGTGTCCATACTCATGACATTTTCTGCATTTGAAAGGAAGTTGCTCATAATATACCTTTTGGAAGAATTCCCAACCGTCCATGGAAAGATTTACCCCTTCTGGTAGGCCTTTCTCGAGGTCGACTTCCACACAGATCCGGGGGCAGGAGAAGAGGGTTCCTTTTGGTTCGGCTTTGTCAATGAATCTTCCCAAGGAGTTCCCAATAGCTTGAAGAGCTTCATCATTCCAGCAGTGAAGGGGCAAATGAGGAAGGCGAACCCAGACTGGAACTACTGAGGGGACATCTTTTTCTGGATCGAAGGATAAGTTCTAGCAGTTGAGGTATAAGCCTCTCGGACCCATGAAATAAGGGCCTCTTCTGAAAATGAGATCCCTGTCATCCTTGTTTTCAAAGAGAAAGGTGAAAAAACCTTTACCACAGAAGCAGTGTTGTAAACCTACAGAAATGAGAGGCATCCATTTTTTTGAGATCCAAGTCTCCATGGATTTTGGTGAGGGCCAGATCCCAGAAAATTGTCCGATGAGACCTCATTCGCTCAAAGCAAGAGCTTTCATTTGTGAAGCTGCAGACATGATCTGGATTCTGGGCACAACAACGCGTTTAACAAAAGAGGAGGAAGGTGGATCCGAAGCAGGAGGGGGATGTTAAATTTTGAGCATTAATTCACAATACTCTAGGATCTTTGCTGAGAGAATAACATATACAGTATATCAATGCATGAAAATCACAATAAGCATGACAAGCATCACAAGAATCAAAAGCATGAGAGACAAGAGACAAAGTTTCCGTGGGGAAAACCCTAAGTTGAAAAACCCCACAACTTCCTCAGAGATAGAGAGAGCAATGGCTCAACCAAAGTACAACCAAAATACACTGAGATAGTCTCCTAGTAGCAGATGATCCTCCTCCTCACTAGTGCGCCACTTTCTGAGTGAGAGTGAGTTACTTTTCCGAGTGATCTAAATAGAGATCACCTGATCTCTATTTATACTAATCTGTTGCCCAGTGACCTTATGGGGCCGACTTGTCTAGCTAGGTACATCCACATTATAATATATATATTTCAGGGCCAACCCCACATGGTGGTCTAATAACCCATCGGCAAGTACACATACTTGCGACACTTGTCAATCCACATGACGACACTTCCTTATAGAGGAATAACACATCTCTAATAAGGGTACAATAAATATATATGAAATACATAGATGAAATACATTCCGAAGTTACATATACATCAACACTCCCTCTTAACTAGGAAGGTATTTCTCGACACAGATATGCTAGACAAGTCTTCTTCTCGGGATCATCATCATCGATACATTGTCATCGTCATCGTCATCATCACTGCTGCTGCTATCTCAACCAATCTCTGACTCTACTCATCATAGGAAGTTCTACAGAGCTAGTCCTTTTTCATTCTGGATGTAGGCCCACTACCTGCAGGTCTTCATCATCACTGGCCATACTGTGGAATCCTCAGGACTTATTACGTGCGTCACAAAACCTCGAAAGAGCATCCCAGGTTGTTACGAGCACACGGCTCTACCTATATGATCTCCTAGGGCCATATTATATGTGACCTCACCACAAAACCTCGCAAGAGAATCCCGGATATTACGAGCACGCAGCTCTACCTATAGGATCTCCCAGGGACAGATTATATGTGGTCACCACAAAACCTCGCAAGAGAATCCCAGGCTGTTACGAGCACGCAGCTCTACCTATAGGATCTCCCAGGGACAGATTATATGTGGTCATGGAAAAACCTCGCAAGAGCATCCTAGGACTTATTACGGGCACACAACCCAACCTATCGGATCTCCCAGGGACAGATTATATGCCATAAGACAAAATCTCGAAAGAGCATCTGCCAGATATCCTAGGGCACGAATTACATGCCATAGGAAAAACCTCAAAAGACTATCTGCAGATCTCCCAGGGCCAAATTATATGTCCTCCTAGAGCAAAACCTCGAAAGAGCATTTGCCAGATATCCCAGGGCACGAATTAAATGCCATAGAAAAAACCTCGAAAGACTATCTGCAAATCTCCCAGGTCCAAATTATATGCTCATTTGCACAACCTGATCCATGGCCATAGAGTATCAACCTGATACTCACCATACATCATCGTGATGTACACATGATCATCCTGATCATCATCACTGCAACATCCTGCTGCATGTCATCTGGAGCAACATCCTGAAGCTCGTCATCCATGATCATCCCGATCATACAATGCATCTACCTGATGCATACCAAGTATCTACCTGATACATATCATCATACATGATCCACCTGATCATAGAGTGTATCCACCTGATACAAATACAAATACATGATACATATCACCATACATGATCCACCTGATCATACAATGAATCCACCTGATACATATACAGATACATGGTCCAAGCATCCAATATGATGCTTATAAAAAATACATACACATGATCCAACTGATCATATCCAGCATCCAACATGATGCATACATACATAAAAATGATCCAACTGATCATATCCAGCATCCAACATGATGCGTACATACATATACAAAAATGATCCAACTAATCATATCCAACATCTAACATGATGCATACATACATACATAAAAATGATCCAACTGATCATATCCAAGCAGAAACCAGAACATCATCCTGATGCTCGTCATCCAACGCTTACATCCAAAGCCATGTGAAGGATCCTCCTTGCAACATGCTTGGAATGGCTTCAGCAAATGTGTCCATCACTTCTTCCTCGAAGTGTCCTCGATCTGAAGAATGCCAAGCCTCTCTCTGAAGTACTCGAACTTCACCCTGGCTAGTGGCTTCGTCAGCACATCTGCAATCTGCTCATCCGTCGCAACATACAGGAGCTTCACAGCTCCTCTCTGCACCATATCCCTGATATAGTGATATTTGATCTCTATGTGTTTCGACCTGTCATGAAACACTGGGTTCTCAGACAGCTTCACACAACTCTGGTTATGACAGAAGATACCAGTAGCATCCAACGGGAGATCAAATAAATCAGACAGTAGCTTCCGTAGCCATACTGCCTCACAACTAGCTGAACAGGATGCAACATACTCTGCCTCAGCTGTACTCAGTGCTATGCAGGACTGCTTCCAGCTAAACCAAGAGATCACACCTGATCCCATACTGAAGCAGCACCCAGATGTGCTCTTCCTATCTGCAGCATTGCCAGCCCAATCTGAATCAACATAACCCTGCAGGTTAAACTTTTGATTCGCCTCATACTTGAGCCCATAATCCACTGTACCCTTCAGGTACCTCAGAACATGATTTATAGCAACCAGATGAACACTCCTCGGATCTGTCAGGAACTGACTCAATGTGTTCACTGCAAAGCAAATTTCTGGTCTCGTGTTTGTCAGGTACATCAAGGACCCAATCATCTGACGATACATAGAGACATCAACCGGCTCAGATGAAGCATCACATATAAGCTTCAGATTCGATGCCATAGGTGTGGCCATGGCCTTGCAATCCATCATCCCGAATCTCTTCAGGATATCTACTGTGTATTTCCCTTGACCAAGGAAAATCCCACCTGCACTCTGCCACACCTCCATACCTAGGAAATAATGCATCATTCCCAAATCTTTCATATCGAACTCAGCAGCAAGCTTCCTCTTCGTATCTGCAATCAATCTGTCATCTCCTATTACAAATAAGTCATCCACATACAGGAGTAGAATCATAGGATTCCCTTCCTCAACCTTGTAGTAAAGGTTGGAATCCGCTTTACTCTTGATAAACCCCAAACTAGATAGAAAACTCTCCATCCTACCATACCAAGTTCTGGGAGATTGTTTCAAACCATACAAGGCTTTCTTCAATCTGCATACATATGACTCTCTGTCATGTATTTCAAAACCGAGTGGCTGCTCCACATATACTTCCTCTTCAACTACACCATTCAAGAAAGCAGTCTTGACATCCATCTGGTGTATTTTCCATTTCATTGCTGCACCCAGGGAAAGTACTGTTCTGATGGAAGTATACCTGGCTACAGGTGCAAAAGTTTCTTCATAATCTATTCCCTCTTTCTGAGAGAAGCCACGAGCTACGAATCTTGCCTTGTATTTCTCTACACTGCCATCTGCAGCATGCTTGATTTGAAGATCCATTTAGAAGTCACAACAGACTTCTCTTTAGGTCTTGGGACAACATCCCAAACATCATTCTTCATTATTGATTGGTATTCCTCAACCATGGCATCCTTCCATTCTTTCTTTTCCGCTGCTTCTTCATAACTGGAAGGCTCTTTGTTCATAATGTCACAGAGTAAAGCAACATAGCTGGTATGTGATCTGGTTCTCTTCTTTGCTCTGTGTTCTTCTTCTGGAATGCCAAATCTTTCTGCATCTTGAATGAGCTCTCTAGCCCATGTAGGTTTCCTCTTGTGAGAGTTATCCTCACAGGGTGGATCTACAGGTTCTTGCGGATCTTCAAACTCACGAACAACTTCTGGAACTGCTTCAGTCATGGTAGTGTCTTGAAATCTAGTTTCCTTAGGTTCTTCATAAACTTTGATAGGTGCCTTCCTTGATTTGATGAATGTTGAGTTTTCATCAAATGTTACATCCCTGCTGACATCAATCTTCTTGAACCCTGGAAAGTATATTCTGTAAGCCTTCGAACTTTCACTGTATCCCACAAAGATACCCTTCTTTCCTGAAGGATCTAGTTTAGTCCTCTTTTCCTTTGGGACATGAGTGTATACTGGACAACCAAATATTCTGAGATGGCTGACTTCAGGTTTCTTACCATAAAAGACCTCTTCTGGTGTCTTGTTGTCCAATATCTTGTGGGGTGTCCTGTTCTGCACATATACAGCTGTTCTAGCTGCTTCTGCCCATAGATGCATAGGTCGATCCTGGTCATGCAGCATTGCCCTTTCTGCTTCCATAATAGTTATGTTCTTCCTTTCTGCAACTCCATTCTGTTGAGGATTATAAGGAGCAGTCAACTCCCTCTTAATCCCTGAATCACTACAAAGCTTCTTGAAGTCACCTAAGGTGAATTCTCCACCATTGTCGGATCTGAATGTTTTGATCTTCTTGTTAGTTTGATTCTCCATCAATGTTTTGAATTCCTTGAATTTATCAAACACCTCATCTTTGTTCTTCAAGAAGTATACCCAAGTCTTCCTGGAGAAGTCATCAATAAATGAGACATAGTAAACATACCCACTCAGAGAACTGGATGACATAGGACCACATACATCTAAGTGGATGATTTCCAGGATGTCTTTTGCCTTGCTTTCAATGCTTGGGAAAGCCTTCTTAATGTTCTTACCTTTTGCACATCCTTTGCAAACACCTTCATGTTTGGTCTTGATTTCAGGAAGACCCTCTATAGCCTTGCTTGCAATTGGAAGTGCTCTATAATGCATATGAGCAAGTCTTCTATGCCAAAGTTCACTTGGATCCATGGATTCATGTACCATGGCATGTTCAGGTTGTCCCGCCTCCATGGATTCATGTACCATGGCATGTTCAGGTTGTCCCTTCAATTTATACAAACCTCCCTCTTGCTCTCCAATCACTACTGCATCATCTATGTTCTTTCCCTTTGGCCACATTAGGACTTGGCCATCCACAAATGCAACCCTCATACCTTTTGCATCCAATGCAAAGATGGAGAGTAAGTTCTTCTTGAGCCCAGGTACATAAAGAAATTCTTTCATCTTCAAAGATTTTCCAGAATCTAGGTTGTAGGAGGCTTCACCACTTCCTTTGATTGGGTATTGATAATCATCCCCAAGTTTCACCTTATGGGGTGATTCATGTTCAGATAGATTCACAAAAGATTCCTTAAACCCAGTCATGTGTTTGGAAGCTCCACTATCAATCAACCAATCATTAAAACCATGGGATATGGTACCTGTGAGAGCAGAGATTAGAACATACTCTTCTTCACTTGATGAGTCAACATCACTATCATCACTTTCTTCCCTAGCCTTCTTCTTTGGAGGTTTATCATCCTCGGCAGCATGAGCATGAAACTTTCTTTTGCTACCCTTCTTCTTCTTGCTGGAGTTGTTGTTATTATCCCTTTTGTTCTTGGGACAATCTAAAGCAAAGTGACCCTTCTCATTGCATGTGAAGCATCTTAGATCCTTCTTATTCTTTTGATAGGATCTCTTATGGCGAGAGTGCTCCTTCTTGGGCTTGCTTCTTTTGGTGTGAGCTGCAAGAGCTTGATATTCACCTCCCATCTTTTCCTCACGAGCTATAAGTCTAGCTTCTTCTTGAGAGCATTATTCCCGCAATCTATTGAAGGAGATCAACTTCTTCCTTGCACAAATTCCTTGAATGAAGGAATCCCATGACCTGGGTAGGCCATTTAGAGTGGTCATCACCACTTCACCATTCTCCACCATTTCATCCACTGCTTCTAGTTGTTCCTTGATCTGGGAGACCCTTGAAAAATAAGATTGAATGGTTTCTCCATTCTGAAACTTTACTCCTTTCAATTGGTTCCGCATCGTCATCTTCCGATTTATGTTCTTCCCTTCAAATAGCTTGGTCAAAGAGTCAAACATCTCCTTGGGTGTCTTAAGAGAAGACACATGGGGTATGAGACGGTCTTTGATAGAATCAACAATGATTCTCTTTGCCTTGACCAAGTTCTTCTTACGCAATACCTTGGCCTCTTCATCCTCTGGGATAGGGATGTCTTCTTTCACATATGAGTCCAACTCATTCTCTTCCAGGATTAACCCAATCCTATACTTCCAAGCTCAGAAGTTATCAGCTCCTTCAAGCTTATCCTCAAGCTTGGTGTGGTGAGACATCTTAAAGAGTACTTCAAATGGAAATAGAAAAGATTTAGGTCTTACCACTTGAAATGCTGAAATCTGGATCTGGTCCCGGATTAGGGTTTGTCGGAAAAACCCTAAAAATTCAAAATATGAATTTCAAATTTCTGAAAGGATAGAAAGCTGCGCTTTGATGAGCTGATCAGCCTGGTGCTTTCAGAATTTGAGATCAGCAAAGTTTTACCCTTCAAATTTGACTTTTTGTCCTCTCGTGTTCACTAGGGAGAGCCCTGAATTAGGGTTTGAGATTCCTGGAGATCTACCCAGCCAAAAATCTCGATCCAAATCTCTAAACTTCAATTTTTGCAAGGAGCTTCCAGCTGTGTCTTCAGATTCCAGAAATTCCTATTTTTGTGGAAACCCTAATGTTTAGGGCCAAAGCTGAAAATGCTCGGAATTGAATTCTGATTGGACAGATAGATGCGCCTTGATGAGTAGAGTCAATCTACTATACTGCTTTTCCAAAATCTATGGAGAGAAACCCAATAAACAAGAAACTCAAGTTTCTGTCCCTGCAAAATGTCTTCTTCTCAGGTTAGCTCTAATACCATGTTAAATTTTGAGCATTAATTCACAATACTCTAGGATCTTTGCTGAGAGAATAACATATACAGTATATCAATGCATGTCATCTGGAGCAACATCCTGAAGCTCGTCATCCATGATCATCCCGATCATACAATGCATCTACCTGATGCATACCAAGTATCTACCTGATACATATCATCATACATGATCCACCTGATCATAGAGTGTATCCACCTGATACAAATACAAATACATGATACATATCACCATACATGATCCACCTGATCATACAATGAATCCACCTGATACATATACAGATACATGGTCCAAGCATCCAATATGATGCTTATAAAAAATACATACACATGATCCAACTGATCATATCCAGCATCCAACATGATGCATACATACATAAAAATGATCCAACTGATCATATCCAGCATCCAACATGATGCGTACATACATATACAAAAATGATCCAACTAATCATATCCAACATCTAACATGATGCATACATACATACATAAAAATGATCCAACTGATCATATCCAAGCAGAAACCAGAACATCATCCTGATGCTCGTCATCCAACGCTTACATCCAAAGCCATGTGAAGGATCCTCCTTGCAACATGCTTGGAATGGCTTCAGCAAATGTGTCCATCACTTCTTCCTCGAAGTGTCCTCGATCTGAAGAATGCCAAGCCTCTCTCTGAAGTACTCGAACTTCACCCTGGCTAGTGGCTTCGTCAGCACATCTGCAATCTGCTCATCCGTCGCAACATACAGGAGCTTCACAGCTCCTCTCTGCACCATATCCCTGATATAGTGATATTTGATCTCTATGTGTTTCGACCTGTCATGAAACACTGGGTTCTCGGACAGCTTCACACAACTCTGGTTATGACAGAAGATACCAGTAGCATCCAACGGGAGATCAAATAAATCAGACAGTAGCTTCCGTAGCCATACTGCCTCACAACTAGCTGAACAGGATGCAACATACTCTGCCTCAGCTGTACTCAGTGCTATGCAGGACTGCTTCCTGCTAAACCAAGAGATCACACCTGATCCCATACTGAAGCAGCACCCAGATGTGCTCTTCCTATCTGCAGCATTGCCAGCCCAATCTGAATCAACATAACCCTGCAGGTTAAACTTTTGATTCGCCTCATACTTGAGCCCATAATCCACTGTACCCTTCAGGTACCTCAGAACCTCAGAAACAGGATTCGTCCTTGACCCCTGCCGTGTCCCGAATCGGTCGAATCGGACACGATTCGATTGGAATTCGTGTCCGATTCGACCTTGGATCGAATCCTGAATCGGGACACGACTTTCCCAGCGAATCGGACACGCTGATGGAACGAATCGCGACTGTCGGACACGCTGATGAAAAACAGGACACGTTTTTGGCGGAAAAGTGCGCCCGAGTTCACTTAAAAATCAGAATTTGCCTTTCTTTTTGTCATTTGCAAGGAAGCATTTGATTGAGAGTGAGTTTTATGTGCAGGTGAAGGAGTTTTGAAGGAGATTTGAAGGCTATCCATCGTTTCCAAGCGATTCCAAGTGCATTCCGGTGGATTTGTGGAGAGGATTGCAAGCTCAACCATCACAAAAGAAAAAGAATGTCTCAATCAGCTAGGGCAGGAGGTAGGGGGCAAAGGAGAGGGAGAAATGCACCATCTAGTGCCTCCCCTCCTATTCCACCAAGCACAAGCGGTTCTCCTCCTCCGTCAAGTGCTCCATCGGATGCTAGTGGAGCTCATTCTATGGCTCCACTTAACCCTGTTTTAGCAAGACAACAAGCCCAAGAAAAAAAATACCCTTTGTGGAAGTATGTGACAAGAAAAGATGGGCCCGGGGCAAAGCTTGGTGGGGGAGGCAATGTGTCTTGGAGATGCAATTTTTGCAAGCATGATTTCATGAGCACATATTTCCGGGTTAAGGGCCATTTGTTGGCCCTTCCTTCTTGTGGGATTTCTTCATGCAAAGCGGTGACTGTTCACCAAAGGAGGGATATGGAAAGAGAGGATCATGTTGGCTTAGGGAAGGTGGCAGCAGCAAGCAAGAAAAAAGAGGATGATCCTCTTCCATTCTTGAGGAAGTCCTCTAGCACCAAGCCTCCATTTCCACCTAGCATGCATGGGCGTGGGCGTGGGGATACTTATCAAACAAGAAAGAGGCAATCTACAGGTGGTCCAATGGATAGGATTTTCCAAAAAGAGGCGCGAGAAGAGGTAGACCTTACTATTGCATTTTTCTTCTACCTCAACTTCATTTCATTCAATGTTGCACGGTCACCATTGTATTTTGAGACGGTTAAAACTATCTTGGAACGTGCTCCAAATGGTTATGTGCCTCCTAGTTCAGAGAAGCTTAGAACCACATTGTTGGTTAAAGCAAAGAAGGAGGTAAATAAAATTCTTGAGCCAATTAGATCAACATGGCCCTCATCCGGTGTGAGTATTGTTTCTGATGGATGGACGGATCCCGCACGCCATCCACTCATCAATTTCATGGTATCTTCCCAAAATGGACCGGTGTTCTTGAAAGCGGTTGATGCTCTTGGCGAATACAAGGATGCACAATTTATGGGTGATTTATTCATCAAAACCATTGAAGAAGTGGGTGTTGAGTCGTGTGTACAAATCATCACGGACAATGCACCTGTTTGCAAGGCTGCTGGCATGATTGTGGAAGCTAAATATCCACAGGTATGTTCATTTTGGACACCTTTCATTTCTAATTTGCTCATTGTTTGAATTTGGTCATTGCAATGTTAGTGTTGTAGAGTCATTGATACATGCTTTTATTGCTCTTACAGGTTTTTTGGACACCTTGCATTGTCCATTCCTTGAATTTAGCACTGAAAGCCATTGCTTCGGATGTGGCATGGATTGACAACCTTATTGAGGATGCACGCCATATCCGTAACTTTGTACAAAACCACACAAATGCCCTCACCATCTACAAATAGTACACACAGCTTTCATTGCTGAAGGTTGCAGATACTCGGTTTGCTTCCTCATTCATCATGCTCAAGAGGTTGAGGGAGGTCAAAACCGCTCTTGGGTCCATGGTGATTTCAGAGTTTTGGGCTTTTTGGAGAAAGACGGATCAGGCTGCTTCACAAAAGGTGAAGGACTTGGTGTTAAATGATGGTTGGTGGGACACGGTGGATCTTACTATTAAGATCATGGAGCCAATCATTTCTTTGTTGCGGTATGCAGACACGGACCAGCCCATCCTAGCAGAGGTTTATGAGGGGTGGGATTCCATGATTGAGTCCATGAGGTCCATTGTCATGGAGAATGAGTGTCCCGAGTATGGGACATCGGCAGAGAACTTATGGACCATTATTCGGGATATTCTTATCTCCAGGTGGGATAAGAATTGCACACCTTTGCATTGCTTGGCCCACTCCTTGAACCCCAAGTTCTACACTCAGGAGTGGCTCACTGGTGGATCGGGGGCCTCACACAGAGTCCCTCCTCACATGGATGCAGAGATTGCAAATGGGAGGAAGATAGCACTTAGACGGCTATTTCAGGATAGAGACATGCTTGAGGAGGTGGAGGATGGCTTTGTAGATTTTTCCACTGGCACTGGGATATTTGGAGGCTATGATGTGCTTAGAGATAGGGAGGGTAAGACACCCTATCGTTGGTGGGAAACTCATGGGGCAACATCCCCTATTCTACAGAAGTTAGCCTTCAGGGTCATCTCTCAAGTTACATCATCCTCTTGTTGTGAGAGGAATTGGAGCACATATGGGAACTTGTACAGTGTGAAGAAGAGCAGGCTTGAGCAGTCCAGGGCAGAGTCCATGGTGTATGTGCACTCCAACCTTCGTCTTATTTACAGGAAGAGGGAGGAGTGGGTGAAGGGAAAGACAAAGATGTGGGATGTCTTTCCTGATGATATGGGTTTGGACAGCAGTACTGAGTTGGCATTAGCCAACATGGATCTTAATGATCCAGTGCTAGAGCCGGTCACTTTTGATGAGAGTGATCGTATAGAGGGGTCATCCTCCACAGCAGCAGATACAGATCGTTAGATGGGCAGAGAGGAGGAGGAGGGGCAGGAGGATGAGGATCAGGGCAGTGGCAGTGGCAGTGGCAGTGATGAGTATGTTGATTCAGGCATGGAGGAGGACTACTGACATATGGGATTCTCCCATCTTGATCCACCCCTTTTTGTATTTACTATTAGTATTAGTCTATTTGGCATTTGCCAGTGGCCCAGTGCCCAGTGGCATTCCGACATATATGTATACATTTTGATTTTGATGACTTAATGAGAAATATGGTTCCGACATGCATCTGTGTCTCATTGTGATTTGTCACTTTGTGAATGACAAATGTGTTGTGAATCGTGATTTGTGAATGACAAATGTGTAATCATTAATGTGTTTTTATTCTAATTTCTATTGAATATTTGTAAATGTTCTAGTTTCTAAATATTTTTGGATCTATATGTCTATATTTTTAAATTTTAATATATTTTTAAAAAAAAAATATATGTACATAAAACGTATCCTACGTGTCCTGATTTCGGGGGTCACCGTGTCCGTGTCGGACTCTCGTATTTTCGTGTCCTACGTGTCCCGTGTCCCCGTGTCAGGTGACTTAGCTCAGAACATGATTTACAGCAACCAGATGAACACTCCTCGGATCTGTCAGGAACTGACTCAATGTGTTCACTGCAAAGCAAATTTCTGGTCTCGTGTTTGTCAGGTACATCAAGGACCCAATCATCTGACGATACATAGAGACATCAACCGGCTCAGATGAAGCATCACATATAAGCTTCAGATTCGATGCCATAGGTGTGGCCATGGCCTTGCAATCCATCATCCCGAATCTCTTCAGGATATCTACTGTGTATTTCCCTTGACCAAGGAAAATCCCACCTGCACTCTGCCACACCTCCATACCTAGGAAATAATGCATCATTCCCAAATCTTTCATATCGAACTCAGCAGCAAGCTTCCTCTTCGTATCTGCAATCAATCTGTCATCTCCTATTACAAATAAGTCATCCACATACAGGAGTAGAATCATAGGATTCCCTTCCTCAACCTTGTAGTAAAGGTTGGAATCCGCTTTACTCTTGATAAACCCCAAACTAGATAGAAAACTCTCCATCCTACCATACCAAGTTCTGGGAGATTGTTTCAAACCATACAAGGCTTTCTTCAATCTGCATACATATGACTCTCTGTCATGTATTTCAAAACCGAGTGGCTGCTCCACATATACTTCCTCTTCAACTACACCATTCAAGAAAGCAGTCTTGACATCCATCTGGTGTATTTTCCATTTCATTGCTGCACCCAGGGAAAGTACTGTTCTGATGGAAGTATACCTGGCTACAGGTGCAAAAGTTTCTTCATAATCTATTCCCTCTTTCTGAGAGAAGCCACGAGCTACGAATCTTGCCTTGTATTTCTCTACACTGCCATCTGCAGCATGCTTGATTTGAAGATCCATTTAGAAGTCACAACAGACTTCTCTTTAGGTCTTGGGACAACATCCCAAACATCATTCTTCATTATTGATTGGTATTCCTCAACCATGGCATCCTTCCATTCTTTCTTTTCCGCTGCTTCTTCATAACTGGAAGGCTCTTTGTTCATAATGTCACAGAGTAAAGCAACATAGCTGGTATGTGATCTGGTTCTCTTCTTTGCTCTGTGTTCTTCTTCTGGAATGCCAAATCTTTCTGCATCTTGAATGAGCTCTCTAGCCCATGTAGGTTTCCTCTTGTGAGAGTTATCCTCACAGGGTGGATCTACAGGTTCTTGCGGATCTTCAAACTCACGAACAACTTCTGGAACTGCTTCAGTCATGGTAGTGTCTTGAAATCTAGTTTCCTTAGGTTCTTCATAAACTTTGATAGGTGCCCTTCCTTGATTTGATGAATGTTGAGTTTTCATCAAATGTTACATCCCTGCTGACATCAATCTTCTTGAACCCTGGAAAGTATATTCTGTAAGCCTTCGAACTTTCACTGTATCCCACAAAGATACCCTTCTTTCCTGAAGGATCTAGTTTAGTCCTCTTTTCCTTTGGGACATGAGTGTATACTGGACAACCAAATATTCTGAGATGGCTGACTTCAGGTTTCTTACCATAAAAGACCTCTTCTGGTGTCTTGTTGTCCAATATCTTGTGGGGTGTCCTGTTCTGCACATATACAGCTGTTCTAGCTGCTTCTGCCCATAGATGCATAGGTCGATCCTGGTCATGCAGCATTGCCCTTTCTGCTTCCATAATAGTTATGTTCTTCCTTTCTGCAACTCCATTCTGTTGAGGATTATAAGGAGCAGTCAACTCCCTCTTAATCCCTGAATCACTACAAAGCTTCTTGAAGTCACCTAAGGTGAATTCTCCACCATTGTCGGATCTGAATGTTTTGATCTTCTTGTTAGTTTGATTCTCCATCAATGTTTTGAATTCCTTGAATTTATCAAACACCTCATCTTTGTTCTTCAAGAAGTATACCCCAAGTCTTCCTGAGAGAGTCATCAATAAATGAGACATAGTAAACATACCCACTCAGAGAACTGGATGACATAGGGACCACATACATCTAAGTGGATGATTTCCAGGATGTCTTTTGCCTTGCTTTCAATGCTTGGGAAAGCCTTCTTAATGTTCTTACCTTTTGCACATCCTTTGCAAACACCTTCATGTTTGGTCTTGATTTCAGGAAGACCCTCTATAGCCTTGCTTGCAATTGGAAGTGCTCTATAATGCATATGAGCAAGTCTTCTATGCCAAAGTTCACTTGGATCCATGGATTCATGTACCATGGCATGTTCAGGTTGTCCCGCCTCCATGGATTCATGTACCATGGCATGTTCAGGTTGTCCCTTCAATTATACAAACCTCCCTCTTGCTCTCCAATCACTACTGCATCATCTATGTTCTTTCCCTTTGGCCACATTAGGACTTGGCCATCCACAAATGCAACCCTCATACCTTTTGCATCCAATGCAAAGATGGAGAGTAAGTTCTTCTTGAGCCCAGGTACATAAAGAAATTCTTTCATCTTCAAAGATTTTCCAGAATCTAGGTTGTAGGAGGCTTCACCACTTCCTTTGATTGGGTATTGATAATCATCCCCAAGTTTCACCTTATGGGGTGATTCATGTTCAGATAGATTCACAAAAGATTCCTTAAACCCAGTCATGTGTTTGGAAGCTCCACTATCAATCAACCAATCATTAAAACCATGGGATATGGTACCTGTGAGAGCAGAGATTAGAACATACTCTTCTTCACTTGATGAGTCAACATCACTATCATCACTTTCTTCCCTAGCCTTCTTCTTTGGAGGTTTATCATCCTCGAGCAGCATGAGCATGAAACTTTCTTTTGCTACCCTTCTTCTTCTTGCTGGAGTTGTTGTTATTATCCCTTTTGTTCTTGGGACAATCTAAAGCAAAGTGACCCTTCTCATTGCATGTGAAGCATCTTAGATCCTTCTTATTCTTTTGATAGGATCTCTTATGGCGAGAGTGCTCCTTCTTGGGCTTGCTTCTTTTGGTGTGAGCTGCAAGAGCTTGATATTCACCTCCCATCTTTTCCTCACGAGCTATAAGTCTAGCTTCTTCTTGAGAGCATTATTCCCGGCAATCTATTGAAGGAGATCAACTTCTTCCTTGCACAAATTCCTTGAATGAAGGAATCCCATGACCTGGGTAGGCCATTTAGAGTGGTCATCACCACTTCACCATTCTCCACCATTTCATCCACTGCTTCTAGTTGTTCCTTGATCTGGGAGACCCTTGAAAAATAAGATTGAATGGTTTTCTCCATTCTGAAACTTTACTCCTTTCAATTGGTTCCGCATCGTCATCTTCCGATTTATGTTCTTCCCTTCAAATAGCTTGGTCAAAGAGTCAAACATCTCCTTGGGTGTCCTTAAGAGAAGACACATGGGGTATGAGACGGTCTTTGATAGAATCAACAATGATTCTCTTTGCCTTGACCAAGTTCTTCTTACGCAATACCTTGGCCTCTTCATCCTCTGGGATAGGGATGTCTTCTTTCACATATGAGTCCAACTCATTCTCTTCCAGGATTAACCCAATCCTATACTTCCAAGCTCAGAAGTTATCAGCTCCTTCAAGCTTATCCTCAAGCTTGGTGTGGTGAGACATCTTAAAGAGTACTTCAAATGGAAATAGAAAAGATTTAGGTCTTACCACTTGAAATGCTGAAATCTGGATCTGGTCCCGGATTAGGGTTTGTCGGAAAAACCCTAAAAATTCAAAATATGAATTTCAAATTTCTGAAAGGATAGAAAGCTGCGCTTTGATGAGCTGATCAGCCTGGTGCTTTCAGAATTTGAGATCAGCAAAGTTTTACCCTTCAAATTTGACTTTTTGTCCTCTCGTGTTCACTAGGGAGAGCCCTGAATTAGGGTTTGAGATTCCTGGAGATCTACCCAGCCAAAAATCTCGATCCAAATCTCTAAACTTCAATTTTTGCAAGGAGCTTCCAGCTGTGTCTTCAGATTCCAGAAATTCCTATTTTTGTGGAAACCCTAATGTTTAGGGCCAAAGCTGAAAATGCTCGGAATTGAATTCTGATTGGACAGATAGATGCGCCTTGATGAGTAGAGTCAATCTACTATACTGCTTTTCCAAAATCTATGGAGAGAAACCCCAATAAACAAGAAACTCAAGTTTCTGTCCTTGCAAAATGTCTTCTTCTCAGGTTAGCTCTAATACCAGTTAAATTTTGAGCATTAATTCACAATACTCTAGGATCTTTGCTGAGAGAATAACATATACAGTATATCAAATGCATGTCATCTGGAGCAAACATCCTGAAGCTCGTCATCCATGATCATCCCGATCATACAATGCATCTACCTGATGCATACCAAGTATCTACCTGATACATATCATCATACATGATCCACCTGATCATAGAGTGTATCCACCTGATACAAATACAAATACATGATACATATCACCATACATGATCCACCTGATCATACAATGAATCCACACTGATACATATACAGATACATGGTCCAAGCATCCAATATGATGCTTATAAAAAATACATACACATGATCCAACTGATCATATCCAGCATCCAACATGATGCATACATACATAAAAATGATCCAACTGATCATATCCAGCATCCAACATGATGCGTACATACATATACAAAAATGATCCAACTAATCATATCCAACATCTAACATGATGCATACATACATACATAAAAATGATCCAACTGATCATATCCAAGCAGAAACCAGAACATCATCCTGATGCTCGTCATCCAACGCTTACATCCAAAGCCATGTGAAGGATCCTCCTTGCAACATGCTTGGAATGGCTTCAGCAAATGTGTCCATCACTTCTTCCTCGAAGTGTCCTCGATCTGAAGAATGCCAAGCCTCTCTCTGAAGTACTCGAACTTCACCCTGGCTAGTGGCTTCGTCAGCACATCTGCAATCTGCTCATCCTGTCCCGCAACATACAGGAGCTTCACAGCTCCTCTCTGCACCATATCCCTGATATAGTGATATTTGATCTCTATGTGTTTCGACCTGTCATGAAACACTGGGTTCTCGGACAGCCTTCACACAACTCTGGTTATGACAGAAGATACCAGTAGCATCCAACGGGAGATCAAATAAATCAGACAGTAGCTTCCGTAGCCATACTGCCTCACAACTAGCTGAACAGGATGCAACATACTCTGCCTCAGCTGTACTCAGTGCTATGCAGGACTGCTTCCTGCTAAACCAAGAGATCACACCTGATCCCATACTGAAGCAGCACCCAGATGTGCTCTTCCTATCTGCAGCATTGCCAGCCCAATCTGAATCAACATAACCCTGCAGGTTAAACTTTTGATTCGCCTCATACTTGAGCCCATAATCCACTGTACCCTTCAGGTACCCTCAGAACCTCAGAAACAGGATTCGTCCCTTGACCCCTGCCGTGTCCGAATCGGTCGAATCGGACACGATTGGAATTCGTGTCCGATTCGACCTTGGATCGAATCCTGAATCGGGACACGACTTTCCCAGCGAATCGGACACGCTGATGGAACGAATCGCGACTGTCGGACACGCTGATGAAAAACAGGACACGTTTTTGGCAGAAAAGTGCGCCCGAGTTCACTTAAAAATCAGAATTTGCCTTTCTTTTTGTCATTTGCAAGGAAGCATTTGATTGAGAGTGAGTTTTATGTGCAGGTGAAGGAGTTTTGAAGGAGATTTGAAGGCTATCCATCGTTTCCAAGCGATTCCAAGTGCATTCCGGTGGATTTGTGGAGAGGATTGCAAGCTCAACCATCACAAAAGAAAAAGAATGTCTCAATCAGCTAGGGCAGGAGGTAGGGGGCAAAGGAGAGGGAGAAATGCACCATCTAGTGCCTCCCCTCCTATTCCACCAAGCACAAGCGGTTCTCCTCCTCCGTCAAGTGCTCCATCGGATGCTAGTGGAGCTCATTCTATGGCTCCACTTAACCCTGTTTTAGCAAGACAACAAGCCCAAGAAAAAAAATACCCTTTGTGGAAGTATGTGACAAGAAAAGATGGGCCCGGGGCAAAGCTTGGTGGGGGAGGCAATGTGTCTTGGAGATGCAATTTTTGCAAGCATGAGTTCATGAGCACATATTTCCGGGTTAAGGGCCATTTGTTGGCCCTTCCTTCTTGTGGGATTTCTTCATGCAAAGCGGTGACTGTTCACCAAAGGAGGGATATGGAAAGAGAGGATCATGTTGGCTTAGGGAAGGTGGCAGCAGCAAGCAAGAAAAAAGAGGATGATCCTCTTCCATTCTTGAGGAAGTCCTCTAGCACCAAGCCTCCATTTCCACCTAGCATGCATGGGCGTGGGCGTGGGGATACTTATCAAACAAGAAAGAGGCAATCTACAGGTGGTCCAATGGATAGGATTTTCCAAAAAGAGGCGCGAGAAGAGGTAGACCTTACTATTGCATTTTTCTTCTACCTCAACTTCATTTCATTCAATGTTGCACGGTCACCATTGTATTTTGAGACGGTTAAAACTATCTTGGAACGTGCTCCAAATGGTTATGTGCCTCCTAGTTCAGAGAAGCTTAGAACCACATTGTTGGTTAAAGCAAAGAAGGAGGTAAATAAAATTCTTGAGCCAATTAGATCAACATGGCCCTCATCCGGTGTGAGTATTGTTTCTGATGGATGGACGGATCCCGCACGCCATCCACTCATCAATTTCATGGTATCTTCCCAAAATGGACCGGTGTTCTTGAAAGCGGTTGATGCTCTTGGCGAATACAAGGATGCACAATTTATGGGTGATTTATTCATCAAAACCATTGAAGAAGTGGGTGTTGAGTCGTGTGTACAAATCATCACGGACAATGCACCTGTTTGCAAGGCTGCTGGCATGATTGTGGAAGCTAAATATCCACAGGTATGTTCATTTTGGACACCTTTCATTTCTAATTTGCTCATTGTTTGAATTTGGTCATTGCAATGTTAGTGTTGTAGAGTCATTGATACATGCTTTTATTGCTCTTACAGGTTTTTTGGACACCTTGCATTGTCCATTCCTTGAATTTAGCACTGAAAGCCATTGCTTCGGATGTGGCATGGATTGACAACCTTATTGAGGATGCACGCCATATCCGTAACTTTGTACAAAACCACACAAATGCCCTCACCATCTACAAACAGTACACACAGCTTTCATTGCTGAAGGTTGCAGATACTCGGTTTGCTTCCTCATTCATCATGCTCAAGAGGTTGAGGGAGGTCAAAACCGCTCTTGGGTCCATGGTGATTTCAGAGTTTTGGGCTTTTTGGAGAAAGACGGATCAGGCTGCTTCACAAAAGGTGAAGGACTTGGTGTTAAATGATGGTTGGTGGGACACGGTGGATCTTACTATTAAGATCATGGAGCCAATCATTTCTTTGTTGCGGTATGCAGACACGGACCAGCCCATCCTAGCAGAGGTTTATGAGGGGTGGGATTCCATGATTGAGTCCATGAGGTCCATTGTCATGGAGAATGAGTGTCCCGAGTATGGGACATCGGCAGAGAACTTATGGACCATTATTCGGGATATTCTTATCTCCAGGTGGGATAAGAATTGCACACCTTTGCATTGCTTGGCCCACTCCTTGAACCCCAAGTTCTACACTCAGGAGTGGCTCACTGGTGGATCGGGGGCCTCACACAGAGTCCCTCCTCACATGGATGCAGAGATTGCAAATGGGAGGAAGATAGCACTTAGACGGCTATTTCAGGATAGAGACATGCTTGAGGAGGTGGAGGATGGCTTTGTAGATTTTTCCACTGGCACTGGGATATTTGGAGGCTATGATGTGCTTAGAGATAGGGAGGGTAAGACACCCTATCGTTGGTGGGCAACTCATGGGGCAACATCCCCTATTCTATAGAAGTTAGCCTTCAGGGTCATCTCTCAAGTTACATCATCCTCTTGTTGTGAGAGGAATTGGAGCACATATGGGAACTTGTACAGTGTGAAGAAGAGCAGGCTTGAGCAGTCCAGGGCAGAGTCCATGGTGTATGTGCACTCCAACCTTCGTCTTATTTACAGGAAGAGGGAGGAGTGGGTGAAGGGAAAGACAAAGATGTGGGATGTCTTTCCTGATGATATGGGTTTGGACAGCAGTACTGAGTTGGCATTAGCCAACATGGATCTTAATGATCCAGTGCTAGAGCCGGTCACTTTTGATGAGAGTGATCGTATAGAGGGGTCATCCTCCACAGCAGCAGATGCAGATCGTCAGATGGGCAGAGAGGAGGAGGAGGGGGAGGAGGATGAGGATCAGGGCAGTGGCAGTGGCAGTGGCAGTTATGAGTATGTTGATTCAGGCATGGAGGAGGACTACTGACATATGGGATTCTCCCATCTTGATCCACCCCTTTTTGTATTTACTATTAGTATTAGTCTATTTGGCATTTGCCAGTGGCCCAGTGCCCAGTGGCATTCCGACATATATGTATACATTTTGATTTTGATGACTTAATGAGAAATATGGTTCCGACATGCATCTGTGTCTCATTGTGATTTGTCACTTTGTGAATGACAAATGTGTTGTGAATCGTGATTTGTGAATGACAAATGTGTAATCATTAATGTGTTTTTATTCTAATTTCTATTGAATATTTGTAAATGTTCTAGTTTCTAAATATTTTTGGATCTATATGTCTATATTTTTAAATTTTAATATATTTTTAAAAAAAAAATATATGTACATAAAACGTATCCTACGTGTCCTGATTTCGGGGGTCACCGTGTCCGTGTCGGACTCTCGTATTTTCGTGTCCTACGTGTCCCGTGTCCCCGTGTCAGGTGACTTAGCTCAGAACATGATTTACAGCAACCAGATGAACACTCCTCGGATCTGTCAGGAACTGACTCAATGTGTTCACTGCAAAGCAAATTTCTGGTCTCGTGTTTGTCAGGTACATCAAGGACCCAATCATCTGACGATACATAGAGACATCAACCGGCTCAGATGAAGCATCACATATAAGCTTCAGATTCGATGCCATAGGTGTGGCCATGGCCTTGCAATCCATCATCCCGAATCTCTTCAGGATATCTACTGTGTATTTCCCTTGACCAAGGAAAATCCCACCTGCACTCTGCCACACCTCCATACCTAGGAAATAATGCATCATTCCCAAATCTTTCATATCGAACTCAGCAGCAAGCTTCCTCTTCGTATCTGCAATCAATCTGTCATCTCCTATTACAAATAAGTCATCCACATACAGGAGTAGAATCATAGGATTCCCTTCCTCAACCTTGTAGTAAAGGTTGGAATCCGCTTTACTCTTGATAAACCCCAAACTAGATAGAAAACTCTCCATCCTACCATACCAAGTTCTGGGAGATTGTTTCAAACCATACAAGGCTTTCTTCAATCTGCATACATATGACTCTCTGTCATGTATTTCAAAACCGAGTGGCTGCTCCACATATACTTCCTCTTCAACTACACCATTCAAGAAAGCAGTCTTGACATCCATCTGGTGTATTTTCCATTTCATTGCTGCACCCAGGGAAAGTACTGTTCTGATGGAAGTATACCTGGCTACAGGTGCAAAAGTTTCTTCATAATCTATTCCCTCTTTCTGAGAGAAGCCACGAGCTACGAATCTTGCCTTGTATTTCTCTACACTGCCATCTGCAGCATGCTTGATTTGAAGATCCATTTAGAAGTCACAACAGACTTCTCTTTAGGTCTTGGGACAACATCCCAAACATCATTCTTCATTATTGATTGGTATTCCTCAACCATGGCATCCTTCCATTCTTTCTTTTCCGCTGCTTCTTCATAACTGGAAGGCTCTTTGTTCATAATGTCACAGAGTAAAGCAACATAGCTGGTATGTGATCTGGTTCTCTTCTTTGCTCTGTGTTCTTCTTCTGGAATGCCAAATCTTTCTGCATCTTGAATGAGCTCTCTAGCCCATGTAGGTTTCCTCTTGTGAGAGTTATCCTCACAGGGTGGATCTACAGGTTCTTGCGGATCTTCAAACTCACGAACAACTTCTGGAACTGCTTCAGTCATGGTAGTGTCTTGAAATCTAGTTTCCTTAGGTTCTTCATAAACTTTGATAGGTGCCTTCCTTGATTTGATGAATGTTGAGTTTTCATCAAATGTTACATCCCTGCTGACATCAATCTTCTTGAACCCTGGAAAGTATATTCTGTAAGCCTTCGAACTTTCACTGTATCCCACAAAGATACCCTTCTTTCCTGAAGGATCTAGTTTAGTCCTCTTTTCCTTTGGGACATGAGTGTATACTGGACAACCAAATATTCTGAGATGGCTGACTTCAGGTTTCTTACCATAAAAGACCTCTTCTGGTGTCTTGTTGTCCAATATCTTGTGGGGTGTCCTGTTCTGCACATATACAGCTGTTCTAGCTGCTTCTGCCCATAGATGCATAGGTCGATCCTGGTCATGCAGCATTGCCCTTTCTGCTTCCATAATAGTTATGTTCTTCCTTTTTGCAACTCCATTCTGTTGAGGATTATAAGGAGCAGTCAACTCCCTCTTAATCCCTGAATCACTACAAAGCTTCTTGAAGTCACCTAAGGTGAATTCTCCACCATTGTCGGATCTGAATGTTTTGATCTTCTTGTTAGTTTGATTCTCCATCAATGTTTTGAATTCCTTGAATTTATCAAACACCTCATCTTTGTTCTTCAAGAAGTATACCCAAGTCTTCCTGGAGAAGTCATCAATAAATGAGACATAGTAAACATACCCACTCAGAGAACTGGATGACATAGGACCACATACATCTAAGTGGATGATTTCCAGGATGTCTTTTGCCTTGCTTTCAATGCTTGGGAAAGCCTTCTTAATGTTCTTACCTTTTGCACATCCTTTGCAAACACCTTCATGTTTGGTCTTGATTTCAGGAAGACCCTCTATAGCCTTGCTTGCAATTGGAAGTGCTCTATAATGCATATGAGCAAGTCTTCTATGCCAAAGTTCACTTGGATCCATGGATTCATGTACCATGGCATGTTCAGGTTGTCCCGCCTCCATGGATTCATGTACCATGGCATGTTCAGGTTGTCCCTTCAATTTATACAAACCTCCCTCTTGCTCTCCAATCACTACTGCATCATCTATGTTCTTTCCCTTTGGCCACATTAGGACTTGGCCATCCACAAATGCAACCCTCATACCTTTTGCATCCAATGCAAAGATGGAGAGTAAGTTCTTCTTGAGCCCAGGTACATAAAGAAATTCTTTCATCTTCAAAGATTTTCCAGAATCTAGGTTGTAGGAGGCTTCACCACTTCCTTTGATTGGGTATTGATAATCATCCCCAAGTTTCACCTTATGGGGTGATTCATGTTCAGATAGATTCACAAAAGATTCCTTAAACCCAGTCATGTGTTTGGAAGCTCCACTATCAATCAACCAATCATTAAAACCATGGGATATGGTACCTGTGAGAGCAGAGATTAGAACATACTCTTCTTCACTTGATGAGTCAACATCACTATCATCACTTTCTTCCCTAGCCTTCTTCTTTGGAGGTTTATCATCCTCGGCAGCATGAGCATGAAACTTTCTTTTGCTACCCTTCTTCTTCTTGCTGGAGTTGTTGTTATTATCCCTTTTGTTCTTGGGACAATCTAAAGCAAAGTGACCCTTCTCATTGCATGTGAAGCATCTTAGATCCTTCTTATTCTTTTGATAGGATCTCTTATGGCGAGAGTGCTCCTTCTTGGGCTTGCTTCTTTTGGTGTGAGCTGCAAGAGCTTGATATTCACCTCCCATCTTTTCCTCACGAGCTATAAGTCTAGCTTCTTCTTGAGAGCATTATTCCCGCAATCTATTGAAGGAGATCAACTTCTTCCTTGCACAAATTCCTTGAATGAAGGAATCCCATGACCTGGGTAGGCCATTTAGAGTGGTCATCACCACTTCACCATTCTCCACCATTTCATCCACTGCTTCTAGTTGTTCCTTGATCTGGGAGACCCTTGAAAAATAAGATTGAATGGTTTCTCCATTCTGAAACTTTACTCCTTTCAATTGGTTCCGCATCGTCATCTTCCGATTTATGTTCTTCCCTTCAAATAGCTTGGTCAAAGAGTCAAACATCTCCTTGGGTGTCTTAAGAGAAGACACATGGGGTATGAGACGGTCTTTGATAGAATCAACAATGATTCTCTTTGCCTTGACCAAGTTCTTCTTACGCAATACCTTGGCCTCTTCATCCTCTGGGATAGGGATGTCTTCTTTCACATATGAGTCCAACTCATTCTCTTCCAGGATTAACCCAATCCTATACTTCCAAGCTCAGAAGTTATCAGCTCCTTCAAGCTTATCCTCAAGCTTGGTGTGGTGAGACATCTTCAAGAGTACTTCAAATGGAAATAGAAAAGATTTAGGTCTTACCACTTGAAATGCTGAAATCTGGATCTGGTCCCGGATTAGGGTTTGTCGGAAAAACCCTAAAAATTCAAAATATGAATTTCAAATTTCTGAAAGGATAGAAAGCTGCGCTTTGATGAGCTGATCAGCCTGGTGCTTTCAGAATTTGAGATCAGCAAAGTTTTACCCTTCAAATTTGACTTTTTGTCCTCTCGTGTTCACTAGGGAGAGCCCTGAATTAGGGTTTGAGATTCCTGGAGATCTACCCAGCCAAAAATCTCGATCCAAATCTCTAAACTTCAATTTTTGCAAGGAGCTTCCAGCTGTGTCTTCAGATTCCAGAAATTCCTATTTTTGTGGAAACCCTAATGTTTAGGGCCAAAGCTGAAAATGCTCGGAATTGAATTCTGATTGGACAGATAGATGCGCCTTGATGAGTAGAGTCAATCTACTATACTGCTTTTCCAAAATCTGTGGAGAGAAACCCAATAAACAAGAAACTCAAGTTTCTGTCCCTGCAAAATGTCTTCTTCTCAGGTTAGCTCTAATACCATGTTAAATTTTGAGCATTAATTCACAATACTCTAGGATCTTTGCTGAGAGAATAACATATACAGTATATCAATGCATGACAATCACAATAAGCATGACAAGCATCACAAGAATCAAAAGCATGAGAGACAAGAGACACAGAGTTTCCGTGGGGAAAACCCTAAGGTGAAAAACCCCACAACTTCCTCAGAGATAGAGAGAGCAATGGCTCAACCAAAGTATAACCAAAATACACTGAGATAGTCTCCTAGTAGCAGATGATCCTCCTCCTCACTAGTGCGCCACTTTCTGAGTGAGAGTGAGTTACTTTTCCGAGTGATCTAAATAGAGATCACCTGATCTCTATTTATACTAATCTGTTTTCCCAGTGACCTTATGGGGCCGACTTGTCTAGCTAGGTACATCCACATTATAATATATATATTTCAGGGCCGACCCCACATGGTGGTCTAATAACCCATCGACAAGTACACATACTTGCGACACTTGTCAATCCACATGACGACACTTCCTTATAGAGGAATAACACATCTCTAATAAGGGTACACTAAATATATATGAAATACATAAATGAAATACATTCCGAAGTTACATATACATCAACAGGGGAGGAGTGGAGGCGACTAGAGCTCTGAAGGCAAGGTCCAGGCGGCGATGAAGCTCCTCTGGGGGAGGATCCGGAGGAGGGGAGGTCATGTGGAAACCCTATCGAACAACGACGCAAACCCTAGCAAAGCTCCAACAGCGCGTCTGCTTTCAGAATTATAACAGAAAAAATCGGTGCAATAATTATTATTAACAATAACAAAATAATTATATAAATAGAATATTATATTTTAAAGATAGGCATCTTTTACATTTTGTACATGTTATATATTATATAAATTTAACAATACTTTTAATTTTAATTTCAAATTTAAATTATATATATATATTTAAAAAAATTCAATAGATAATAATAACAAAAAGCATCATTCGTGATTAATAAAAATACAATAATAATTATAAAATATATTTACATATATTAAATATATTATGTTTAATGATATTATTGTATTAAACATTGGTTTTAATTTGCATATTAAGTATATTATGTTTAATGATGATATTGTATTAAACATTGGTTTCCATTAAGTTTAGAGTAATTTATTATTATATATCTTTCTTAGGGTATTGATTCAATATCTATCTTAAGGAGTTTTTTTGTCTAAAGTTGTTTACCTATTTACCTATTTATATGTAGGTTTTCTTAAAGCAAAGATACAAATACTAACTTGTTGACCAAGTTATCTATAGTTAATAAATCATGTATATGCCACATAATTATGTTGCTTTGTGCTTAAAAAGAATGCTTTATGGAAGATTTGTGTACTCTCTATGAATTAACTCGACCCTAAAATACTGATAAAATTGAAAACTTGGCTTTATTTTGAAGATGAGTTTTGGCTAAACAGTCATCGGTCCATAGATGTGACTTCCAGTGCTAAAACACCGGCTTCAAACTTCTATTTTAATCACAATCCAGTCTAAACTTCTAAACTTATTTACACAATTATACCATTCATACCATCTCAAAAGTATGAATAGACTTCCTACTCCAAGACATATAAAGAAAAAAAATGTATAATCCAAACTAATAATGAGGAGATGCCCTGAAAAAACCACTACTAGGTCCATCATCCTCGAGCATAAGAAAATGATACACCTCCTTGATCCACCAAAAAGACAATTGTTGAAAACATAAGAAACATCATCCTGTAACCTCATGAGAGCATGGAGGTTACTGCTTAAAAATGCCTATAATCCAGATAATATCACAAGTTCCGTATTTTTATTCTCACTCTCAAACACTCTATATCATATATAATTAAATTATATAGTATGTAATTATAATTATATAAATACCTAGCCTTTATAAATATAATATTTTTAGAAAATATTTTAATAAGTAAAACATTTTTAGAAAATGTTTTAAGGTATACATCATGAAACTGGTAATTGTGGTTATAGCAAGAGCCACGTAGTGGCATTGACCTGCAATATAAGTTTTTTTTTTGCATATTGAAGATTTAGAGCACATGCTATTTAACATATATGCTATCATAAGAAACAAAGAATGTTCTAATCCATATCAAGTAAAATATGACGCAAATAAACAGATTTACTCATATTTAATAAAATTATGTAATTTGACATATGCAAAGATGTTATTTAACACGGATGTTATTTGACATATATGTTATTGTAACAAGCCAAGAATGTTCTAGTCCATAAGCAAGCAAAATAAGATGCAAATAGATAGATTTACTTTGATTTAACTAAATTACCAATATATTCATCTATTGTGGAAATAATTCAAGATATAGCTACGTCGAATGTGTCACTATGTTTATCATAGTATCCTATTAACATTTAACAAAATGCTTCCCGTTTTCCCAAAAAAGGAAATTCTTCAAGATCTACTTAGATCCAATGTGCCTCTATGTTTATCATGGTATCCTACTAACATTTAACAAAATGCCTTATGTTTTTCAAAAAAAATCTACGTTGGTTCACTAGATCATTCCATCTCCAAAATTTTGGATAGGTGCATATTTGAGTATGAACTATAGATGACAAACATTTCAATGGACATTAGATTTATCATGATGCATTCAGACAACAACAATGTATGTTGGCATAGATGGAGCATGTATGCATGCTATTGACATCTTGATAAAGCCTCTGCCAAAGTATTTTATGGAACTAGGGAAATCAGATACCAAAATTAAGAAAACCATCATCAAGAAATATTTGAAAACCTGTACATAAATATGCAAAACCAGTAAGAAATGTAAATATACATAAGAGCAATTTTAGTAGACCAATTTATTATTTCAACAAGGGAAAAATAAAGTTAAAGTGGGAAAAATACCTCGTTATCAAATACTAAATGCAATATCTAGTACCTTAGGTTTCTTTCTAGTCTCTTGGACATAAAAGGAATTCATCTAGATCAAATTGTTGTCACTGTTGTCTACTTTTTTTAGTTTTCCTTTTTCTACATTTTTTCCTAATAACCATAAAGATCATAATACAAAACAATTAAATGTTGTCCATTTTGTTGCAATTGTTGTTGCACTTCCACTAAAAATCCTATATTAACTTCATTAATTTAATGTTTGAATGACAACAAAGATTAATAGGACAAAAAGTCAAAAATCCTACAATGACTTGATTTATTTGATGTTTTAACCACTAGCCTATAGTAACATGTTGTTCATATGAGCAGTGAAATTAAACAAACATGAAGAAATCATGGAAATTATTTCAGATCCATTTGTTAAATTTCCAAATAAGGCTCTATTGTCCTTTTTTTTGTCTTTGCCTTTTTTGTGCATATTTTTCTAACAATCATGAATAGAAAAATAGAAAACATATCCGCACACAAAGTATAAGCAACAAGATCTTAGTCACAAAATCTTACAACAATTTTGCAAAACAATGTTCAATATTAGTCTCCAAAATCATAGTGCTATTGATCAATTAACCTTAATCTTGGAAGATGAAAACATAAATTGTAATACCCCTATTTTGACCCTTCGGATGTATTGGATTTTAATGTGAATATTGTATATATGTGATGTATGATTCCTAGCGTGGAGCTCAAGGCCAAGGCCCCGCTAGTGAATGCTCAGCCTTAAAGGGCTGGTATTTTATATTGTTCTATCCATGTGCTAGTAAGCCATGGGGAAATTGTAAAATGATGTAAATATCATGTAATAAAAATACCAAGGGGTTGGCTATGGATGCAACTAAATGAGGGGGATATGTATATCCACTAGGGAGAAATGAGAGGGTTGTGAGATTGAACCCTAGGCTTCCATATGTCACCTTGGGAACCCCCTTTGACTGTTCTAGCTGTCATTTAATTCTGTTGTAAGGAAGTGGTTGAAGAAATCAATCCATGAGATTGATGGTGTATGGCCAACCTTGAAATCCGTAAGGCAGGGTATGGGCTTGGTTTGCTTGACCCATAAGTCACCCTACCTCATGGGGGAACGTTTTCCCTCATCGCCATGGGATGGTTGAGGATGCAACCTTCAGTTTTCATGGAGGACGCATGCCCAGCAATGAAGAAGACCAGAAATCGCGATTCTAGGCTAAGCCACATTCGGTAGTGCCAAAATCACCCAGAAAAATTGTGTGGGGAATGAAATACAATGGGAGATCCATTGACTTGAACCCTGGGGCGAATTTGAGAGTGTGAGATGCCCATAAATTCTTAGGAGAAACCTGATTCGAAAGCCCGAAAATCCAGTTGCGAGACAGA
Organism: Larix kaempferi; assembly: GCA_027924585.1. Classification (NCBI taxonomy): domain Eukaryota; kingdom Viridiplantae; phylum Streptophyta; class Pinopsida; order Pinales; family Pinaceae; genus Larix; species Larix kaempferi. Next base: position 4,549,844 of record BSBM01001130.1, on the reverse strand, counting down.
GCCTTTCAACCGCAACCCTAATGAGATCTAAGCATGGATGATAGAGCGGAAGAGAGAGCAGAGGTTGGAACGGCTTGATAAACCCAGTGAAGGTTGTTTTATTGAGTTTGAGAGGTCTGTAGCTCTGTGGTTGAGCTCACTGGCTTAGCTTCCTCCTCCCTTGTCTCTTGGCATGCTTGATAAACCCAACTGTGTGTTGGATTAGCATGACTGTTGGTGTGAAACTAAGGCTGTGAGTGGACCTGAGTAGTTCCTCCTTAGTGGATACATAGCCCCAGCTCGGGGGTGGTCTCTGAGTGTTGAAAGAATACAGGCTAGGCAGAGACCTATGGTTGGGTTACGTTGCAGTCCATAGCTAGTTGCTTGGTGATTTCATCTTAAAGATAAGGGTGCTCTGTGGTTCAAATTATACCTATTTTACATATATGCAAGTTTGTTTGTTTATGTCAGAATACATAGATGGATCCAGCTGGGTAATAGGGCTAAATGCCTGTGAATTATGTTCTATATGCCTATGATGAAATGTTGGTAGATGCATTCTGGGTGTGCATTAATATGGTTTAATTCTGTTGTGTATGTTATCTTACCATGCTTTTGCACATCTGCATTCTTATTTTGTAATTCCATGAATTGTTCATTGATGAATATGGATAAGAGTTGAAACGACCCAGAATGTTCAGTCATGGCTTTGGGGGAGAAATAGACAACCCCTGATGTGTTCATGTTCCCTCTGAGGGTCTGGATTGATGGGAGGAGACATGGCAGAGTGGATCAAAGCTCTTTACAAAGTGGTAACGAGATATGGAAGAGGTTTAGGGAAACACCTTGGTTGGAAGAAGGAAAAATTCAGAGTTCTCAACCATGGCAGAGGATCATACAGTTGCATGGGGATCGTCGAGAGCTTTCCGATGATACCAGGTTTTCAAAAAATGGACTTAGGATGAGGAAGTTATCAGCCTGAGAAGTTGGCAGTAACAGGGGTATAGGGCCGACTTCCGACTTTTTGAAACTGCAGTGTGGATTGCGGATTGTGGAATTCAAAGACGTGATTTCTTCGGAGTTTCACACTGTGGTTCCGACTTCCCAACTCCCGCAAGGTGGATTTCGGATTGCAGAAATCAAAGGATTAATTTTCCCGGAGCTGTGAAATTGGAGTTTCGACTTCCGACTCTCGCATCGTGGATTGTGGAAGTCGGAGGCGTGATTCGGCGAAGTAGAGAATTTGGGGTTCCGACTTCCGACTCCCGCATCACAGATTGCGGATTGCAGAATTCAGAGGCGTAAATCTTCGCAGTTGTGAATTTGGTGTTCTGACTTTCCGAATCGTGCATTGCGGATTGCAGAAGTCGGAGGTGTAAATATTCAAAGTTGTGAATTTGGTGTTTCGAATTTCTGACTCCCGCAAGGAGGATTGCGGATTGTAGAAGTCGGAGGCGTATTTCCTTGACGCTATGTAAATGGTGTTATGAATTCCGACTCCTGCAAGGTGGATTGCAGAAGTCAGAGGCGCATTTTCTTCGACGTTGTGTATTCGGTGTTCCGACTTCCGACTCCCACACTGTGGATTACGGATTGCCAAAGTCGGAGGTGTATTTCTCGAAGCTGTGAATTTAGAGTTCCGACTTCTGACTTCTGACAGCGGATTGCGGACTGAAGTTGTTGCGGCTATGTGAAAGTGCATAGTTTGGAAAAAAAATTAGTAGTTTTATTCTAAGGAGCTCCCCCATCACCTCTAAAGGGAACCAAGGGGACCAAGGATGTGACATAAATTCTCCCAAATCATGCAACAATATCAATGCTAATAACTGACAAATTGACCAAGCCAATGTGCAATAATGCTCTTTAATTAGATGCCCAAAAAATTGTCAACTCCAAACAATTGACTTCATATGATCATGTTTAAAAAGAAATCATTTGTTAGTTGCCACTTGATTTCCCATCCACACTCCGTGTTATTTCATTTCACAACAAAATCAAGTTTAGGTTTACACAACCTAACATCTCATCATTGAACAACTTAGCCAATTGTAGGTAACTAATTAAAACATCAATTGGTTCTCAACAACATTTAGTTACATTTATACACTCAAGATAATTAACAACATCCCCCATGAAATATTACTTAAGGGTTAAAAAGAATAAAAAGAAAATAATGGTACCATCACAATTGTAAAGAAGGCTCACAAACAAGGTCTCAAATTCAAGCTTTCCCACAAGAAAACACACCATGAAGACTATCGAAGGAAGACAATCCAATATAGGCTTTGATGGTCATTAATGAATTAATGGAAATAAAAATCACCACATGGTTGTACAATGGACAATACACATATGTTTGAAGTTCTCAAGACTTGTACAAATGATTGTTCAAGTGCAACAATTAACACAAGTATTGCAGTAAGCCCATCCAAAGGTTCAACATGTTTTTTGCTTTTTTTTTATGATATCCAATTTGCAAATAGAAGGCCCTAAAAATCAATAGTTAGACAACTAAAGGTAAAATGAAGGTCAATTGACTATTTGGTCTATGATGAAAATGTTAGCTAAGTAAGTAGTAGTGGGCACTTACCAACAAGTTTGTAAATGTAGATGCAATATAACGCAGTAGCATTAATTCTATTTAACTATTGAAGTAGAAGCAAATCAAAGGAAACTTGCCAAAAAAAACCTTGAAATAGTCAAAATTTAAAATCAATCTAAAATATTAAGTACACATTGTTCAATGTAGTAGACTATCAATCTACTTATGTAGTTAAAGCAAGGGAAAAACATGTATTTTTTCTTTTATAATATCATGGGGAATTTCAAAACTTATACTCAGAGGGAGTGCATATCTTCACTCAATAAGCTTCGATATTTTGACTCTGGTTTGTTGTTTGTTTGCTTTCATTGCACTTTGGCATGCAACAAGACCTCTGTATTAGTTGCAATCATATCCCCTTTATAGACAATAATTCCCAATCCCCTATTGTGATGTAAGCTTGGTGCAATGTTAAGCTTACTAGGTAAAATGAGCATAAAATGAGAGGCCAAATGCCATTAATCAAAAGAGACTTTGCTAGAAATACATAACTATGTTGAAGCACGGGAGCATCATTTTCACTGCAATATTGAGCAAGGGCAAAAAAAATCCAAGAAAATTGTTGAATAGAGAAAATAAATGGCAAGAGAACTAGGATGAGTAAAATAGATTCCGCAAATGAGCATTAATACATTGTCATATTACAAGAAGGAAGAAACCAAAGAATGCCAATGTTAAAAACCAAAGGCTTTGTACTTTAATTTTAGCCTCTTCGCCTGAAACATCAACATTGGGGCCATATAGAGCCCTCAATGCTTCAAAAGCTAATTCCTTTAACATTTTTGTCTGCTTCCAGCATGAAAATATCTTAGACAAGATTCTCCTTTTACAAAGAATTGCAGATGAAATTTCTGTAACCTGTATAGTTTATACCATTTATTGCAAGAATTTAAACTTTTCAAAAGCTCATCAACCATCTTGGAGACTTTGGAATAGTGGAGAGACCAATAATCAATAGAACATTCAGAACTACTCCTGCATTACTAGCCGAGGATAGTTGATTTTAATATTTACAAGGAAAAAAAAATATAATTTTGTATGGTTGTAAACCCATCTCACTGATTACATGCCTATAATTGCTAGAAGCCTCCATGAAATAAACAACCAAAATAAATGTGCCAACATTATACCAATAATAATTGAAAGTTGTTCCACAAGAATGATACTTTGATTAGTTACATAATGAACAATTCGATGTTCATTATGTTTAAATCAAAGAGTTTTTGACACAAACTTTTATGTCGAGCAGATCGACTTGCCTTTATCAAAGCAATGGCAAGTTACTTTGAAATACTAGAAATTGTTGCAACTATTAAGGCTTGATTGCTATTGTTCCAACCATTGCATGAACACTGTACTCTGAACAAATTAAAGAGTAGTGGCAACTATTTAAAATCAAAGGAGGTTAACAGGAAATCTACCAAGTACATACCAAATAGCCCCATTGAATAATTATAATTCAGCATTAACCCTGAGAGACTATCAGTTTGAGATCATTTGTTAAATCATCCTAAATAGGTGATAAATATCTAGTGTGGAGCAAAGAAACATTATTAGTAAATAACCTTGTGACTGTAACTACAAGAGCCAATATCAGTGCGCAAAAGACTAGTTTGATGCCTTTTTGCAATTGGTCTTATGAATTCTATATATGCAAAGGAACTTGCTCATAAAATATGGAAACATTGCAAGTAGAAAATAACATCCTTACAACAATGTAATAGATCTATCACAACAGTGTAATAACAAGTTTACAAAATTGTAATAAGATCTGTCACAAAATATATAAGCAGAGACTTGCAGTGATTGGACTGATGGATTAGCATGGTGCACTCATGAAACTAGTAGTCATTGTACTCATGAATTAGCACATAATATCAATGGTCACAAGGTCTAGAATTCTATCATACATGTATATGACTAATGTTCAGTAGATGTCATATGGGTGCAAGAACTCTACATAAAACATATAAGTGACATCCAAAACATATATTAGAAGAGAATTCAAATAAATTGTACAAAAAAAAAGATATATTGTTGACACGAATTTGGATTGTAACTTTGACATTAGATCTTCTAGACTAATTAGAACATACACTGAGTTAAGATGGGTACTGGTTCACAAGAAAACACAATGCACTATGACTAGTTGATTTTACGTATATAAAGACCAAGATGTAGTAAGCCTAAGGGATAAAGCAAATGCAACAAGTCAATATATCAATGAGCTCTAAGTGGGAGCAATCCAAATTAACCACCTGAAGCTTACAAAGATTTGCTAGATCTTAGTTGTAAAACTATATCTCAGGGTATGACAGGGAAGAAGAGTTAGAAGTGATAAAGCAGATGCAACAAGTCAATCTATCAATGAGCTCTTAGTGGGAGCAATCCAAATTAATCACCTAAAGCATACAAACATTCGCCACAACTCACAATTGTAAAACTCTATCTCAGGTTATAACAAGGAAAAAGAATTAGAAGCAACTCATCTAAACATCCATATATATTTCTACAACATGAAAACTTTATCAAATCTAGACTCCATTAAAAATATGAACAATGAAAATTTGGGAGAAGATACTGATTTTTTTTAAATTTCTAGAATTTATATCCAAGCTATGGAAAACTTTAGAAATCTTAAAAACAATTGTAATTGATTGAGGCAAACCCTCATAATAGAATGAATTCTCTTTTTGCAAACAGTTAAAAAGATTAAAGAGACAATGAGATAAATATTATTTGTTGATGTACCTAGGAAGGCAATAGTCAAAATGAGAACATAATGGTGTTAGTTTCAAAAACTGGATTTTTAGAATTCTCTATAACCAGAACCTGCCAGGTATCATTGGTCCACAGGATTAGTGAGTGGAAAAAGGAAGATAGCCAATTGCCAATTATGCATAAAACCTTTAAAAATGATAGCATAATCTTTTAGCATACCTTCCCTAAAGGATTTGTGCTAAAACATGCAAATGATTTTTGTGTGACCTTGGTTTGCAACATAGTCTACAACAAATCCATTGTTTTTTCCACCAATGCAGCCTCTAGCAATTGGTGATTTGGAGCCATTTGTATTAGTATGTCATACATCCAAAGTCTTGACAGAAGATGGAAAATTGAAACTAGTAGAATTTGGAGCCTTCATTGCGGCTTGAATAAAATTATAGTACCATGCATATCATGCAAAATACAAATGAACATTTATTATCCAAGGCATATCATAGATAAATTGGTTGTATGAGGCTATTATAGGAAAACTTATGCCAAAATAGTCAGTTCAAGATATTTTGTTTTCTTTCTCCTTTATAAGAATTTGTAATTTAATTGTGGCACATGCTTCCAGCAAAAAAATCTATGGGGGCAAGAACCTAAATTTTGAGCAATATGCTTGCCATTTTATAGTTTAGTTTTTGTACTTTTGAGGTTATTAATCTAGTCATTTCCCCCTTGAAAATCAAGGCACTGGATTTTGTATTCTAATGTATTGTATTGGTTGCTTGAGCCCTATTTGAAGAAGTTAAAAAAGTAACAGAGACTTGACTGGACACAAGCGACGTTTGAGGCAAATCAACTGGGGAAATTCCAAAAAAATATTCTACCAAACCCATAAGCAATAAAATAATAGTTGTTGCAAGACTAATAACTTTATTTTGAAACACGTGGATACAAAATCCAAATGTACAAGACAAAAAAGGCATTCTCCAGTTGCTCAAAATAGAACAAGTAGAAAATGCATATGTCTACTCTATTGGCCAGTGTGCAATATTGAAAGTCAACAGGTCCAAACATTTAGTTTGTTTCTTATGTAACAGAAAACATGTTATTCAAATTTTGTAAGTTTGTACATGTTTAGCAAATTGGAAGGTACATAACTACAAATGAATCTATCAATCTGGTGTTCTTATTTCTATTCTATCCATCTTAAGTCATAGAGCCATTATCTTTGTGCTGGAAAAACTGAGCAATCAAATTAGGAACTGTTTTTCTTTTTCTTTTTTATTAAACTATTTTTTATATTACCTATTCAAAACCAACAACAAAAGAAACTGAGCATATATATTTTTTTATTTGAGCAAAAAAAACCTAAATCATGGATCTATGTTTATATTCAATCTATTATAAGTGATCAACTAATTATAGCAAAAAAATAACAATTTCTTTCAACACCTTGATAGGAAAATGTCTTTAGAACTTTAGATAGAATTGCAATAGTAAGAGACAGATGGATATTGATCCATATAGCAAAAAAGCCCCAAGTTTCTATTTTCTAAAGAATCATTAGAATCCAAGAAAACAATGAATTTTAGGCATCTATCTAGTAATCTGAAGCCCAATGAAGCTGTAAACATGGGCATTAGCTGTAGCAAAAAAGGATACATCGGACAGTAGTTCATATGTTCCAAAAAATTTAGGTTTTTTTCCCCAAAACAGAGCCTCTAGTCAATAAGGTAGATGTTACTAGACTGTAAAAATTGTCCTATACTAGTTTGCAACTTTGCAACAATCAATCTCTCTTTATTTCAACAATTTGTTGTTATCCTTACTTAGAGTGAATAACCATTGTTGACAAAGTGTTCGCAAATGAAATATTGTGGCTGAAATGTTTTTTGAGTAATCTTCATATGTAATTCCAGCAATTGTAAGACAACATTATTTGAGTTGTGGATTATGTTGAATTCATTCAATTGTGTCGTCTTTTGTCTCAAGAATGCATTCCACATTATGCATGTACTTGCAAATTGTTTCATGTTTGCAAAATGCAAGTTGGATGAATTTTCACAAGTTCGATGAAACAAAGGTGCAAAGGCATTTTTTTGCTTTCAATGATCCTTGTATCTACATTCAATATATGTATTTACTAAATGGTTTAGTTATTTGCTGGGGGCTTCAAAGAATCAAGACTATTAACAGATGGAAAAGAAAACAATGGGACATTGGTAAAAAGAAAATTTTGTTTTTTTCTGCATAAAACAGATTCTTTAGATTTGTGTAATTATAGCATTCCTTACTTGATTTAAATTTTTTGATTGGGAAAAAGACTACATATTTATAAGGAAAAGGACTATTGATGGGTACATCAAAGATTTTGTAAGACAAATTACCTGAGCCTTTGATTGCGGAACTAAGAGGAAACTATGTTTTGCGAACTCATCATTAAGAACATGGATAAATGCTGCTGTAGAAAGACGCTATATGCGGATTCCCCTTGGCCCATTTTTAGCAACATTTTTGAAAAGGTACAATGATGCAATATCAAATGCAAGTTTCTCTTGTATTTGTAAGCAAAGGTATTTGTAATGTTCATTGAGTTGTATCTGGAAAAGATTCAGATTTTGGAATTTCAATTAGTTTCCAAAAATGGCTTGTAGTCATTAAAGTTATTTGTATCTCTTAACAACATCAGAGAATTGAAAATTTCAAATGAACCAAATGGAAAATGACATGGATTAAGGCGAACAAGATTTAAAATTGCACATGATTATTTGTCGATTCCCCATCTTTGATTACTGAGCTCATATTGTCTGTTGTTTTGCTGGCATGCAATGACAATTGTCACAACACACCCAACAACATAATCTACGTTAGATGCCAAAAGTTCATTGACTATAGTATTTAGTGCAAGCTTCTGATATTTGCAAACTTGTTGTATATTGTCGACAATGGTTTTTTCTAAGAGCAAAATGCAGTATTTTGCATACCCTCTATCATATGGGCCTTTTTTTAATGCAAAATCTGTGATTCTAACACTCATACCACGCCAAAACTATTCACGAAAATGACTAATTAAATGGTTGTTTATGTTCACTGTTATCGTCATTTGACCATCCTCATCCATTAAATCTGCATGAAGTAGCTGTGTTTTTGCAGGCGAGTTTGGGTTTTTGCCATACAATGCTAAAACATCGCCTTCAAAGACATTGTTGTCTGTCGTTGAACATAGCTGAATTATGGAATATGGTTGCAAAAATGTATGTTTTAATTTGTAATTACAAGCAGACAAACTTCCAAGAGAGTAGGAGGAATAGCACTAGTTACGTTTTTTTTTGTTACCAGTATTCCAAGAGAAACTAGTTTTTACACCAGTAAACAGAATCATTGATTTTGGTTACCTTTTTATCCTTTGAACATCTGTTTCAATTTGTTAATTGTATTCTACAATTGTTTTTTTGTTTCTATAGCAGCACCAAATGTTTTTTCCACTGTACTATACAATTGGTATCCTACTTATACATGGAAGAAAATTTTCAAAGTTTGCAGAAGATGTTGTTGACTCTGATTGAAGCACTTGTCAAAAGGAAGGACAAAATAAAAATAAATATAAGAGGGGAAAAGCAAGACAAGGAAATCAATTGCGAGGTCTAAAAGGTTGTGTTCAGGCGATAGACTTAAGGTTTGTTAATGCTGATGCAAAAGCCAAATCGTTGGACGTCAATTCAATGATGCTTACCGAGAAACAATAGCGGGAAATGGACAATAGTTGAAGTTAATCAGGACAAATGTCATTGATCTATTGTTCCTTTTGACCATTTTTTTTTTTTTTCCCTGATTCGACCATTATCATTGTGTCTAAATTGACATTGGCACGAATGGTTTTTTTTGCCAATTTGCAAAGAGTGTTCTTCCTAGCATTTGTTTTGTATTGCATTTTGTGCATGTAGCCATATTGGGCATTCTGCTTTTTAGTCAAAGGAGCAATTGATTTTGTGTGTACAAATGCAAATCTTATTTAGACCTAGATTGAAGAACATAATAGCCTTTTTGACTTATGCATTGCTATATATATATATATATATATATATATATTTGGAATATATATATATATATATATAAATATTTGGAATATATATATATAAATATTTGGAATATATATATATAAAATGTTGAATGCAATCAATTTAATAGTTTTGAACTATTATTAAAGGGATCGAAAAACATGTTGCATAATGGTCAGTCCAATAGGCATCAAAGACATTGAAGCCAATATCATTGTTTTTTTAAGTTTGTCCAAAAGTGATCAAGTATAGAGCTGACAATTGTTGTTGTTTTAGATGTATGTAATTGAAAGTTGTTGGATATCATGAATAATTCTAGTTTTTTCTTTCCTATGTTGTTTTGCAACATGTCAATGTTGAAATCACCAACAATTAAGATTTGCATTTTTTGTGAATCGTTTGCTATGATCAATTCCAGAAACACAAGGAGACTATCACGTGGTGAATTGTTGGACACACCAAGCACACTGAGAGGGGGGGGTGAACAGTGTGTATATCTTTTATTACTTTTTCAACTTTAACAATCAACAACAGCTTGTTCAATCTTATCCAGAGTACATCATTCATTAATGCATTATCACATTATCATTATATCATCAACATTATTAACAATTATAGCTCATCATCATATCTCATCATATCATTATCACATAGGAAACATAGCAAAACACAGTACGCAGGATTTTTACGTGGAAACCCAAGTCTTGGGGGAAAATCCACGGAAGCCTTTATAATAATAATTTACCAGCAACAACTGGAAGGAGGCAACAACCCCCTTTGTGACAAAGACTTCAATTCTCCAGCTACAACTGGAAGGAGGCTACAACCCCCTGGTTTACAGGCTACAACCTGAAGGAAGCCTTAGCTCTCTAGATTTCCTTCCCCCGTCCTTCCACCCTGGTATGAAGATAGATACTGAACTACTGAACCACAAACTGCACTGATCCCACGGACCTGCTATCCAACACATGTACCACATTGCACAATATGTATCACACTGCACAACCACTGTCACTGCTGACCACTGCTCATCAACTGTCCACTGACCCCTTGCACCACAACTGTGCCACACTATTCATCAACCTGTACAATCAATTTGTCCAATCTAACTGTACCAATCAATCTGTTTGATCTAGCTGTACCAATCTATCTATCTGCATAAATCAATCTGTTGTTCACATTATTCGAATCAGTAAATTTGAGTTCAACCAATTGTATACCAGACCACCTGGGTCAAACCAACTGCTCATACAACTCAACCAATCTAAGTTAAACCAACTGCACATAGGACAACCTGTGCCAATTCTGCTCAATTGAATTTGTACCAAATTTTTTATGTACCTGTACCAAACTGTGCCAATCTGATCTTTAGGACTAATCCATTCCCTTTAATCAACTTCATCAAGTAAGACTCACATACGGACAGACCTCACACAAGATTCTACCACAGTCAACTTTTAGCAAGACTTGATAGTCATGCAACTAAATCAAACTTCAACCAAGTAGGATCAACTAGCCCCAGTCGTACACATGGACAAACTTAGGGTCAACAATCAAAGTTCATTGTCATTCATTCTTCACTTAATCATTCTTAAGTCAATTATAGAGGGTAGGGTCAATTGACTTGAATAACTAATCCTTACAACATTGTCATGACAACTTGTCAACTCAATCAATGTCCTACTTTAGTCAACTTAGTCAATGCTATCAGCTCGTCATACAATACAAGACACTTACAACTTGTCAAATCATACAAGGTTAGAATTTCAAACTCACTCAATACAAGCTCTCGCAATCAACTTGTCAAATCACTGTCTAGTGATACTTACACACTCAATCAACACTAACTTGTCAAGTCACTCTAGCTCAACAATAAATCAATCATGAAAGTAACAACTTAATCAAATTACTTGCAATCTGATCTTAACAAGGTCAACTGATCAATCAATAAGCCCACTGCTCGAAGTTCAGTCAAGAAACAAACACAGGATCAAAGCAATGCTTACAGACCAAATTTAATTCAAGCCAGTCTGCAAGGTAATCACTTTACATGTTGACTTTGACAACTTGTTAAATTGTTGTGAAAAGAATAATGAAAACTTCCAGTCCAACTCAAAAGAGATATACAGTCAAACCAAGACTGATCAAGAGCAAGGTATAGTTACTGTTTTAGGCAAGGAGGAATATAGCTCCAAAAGGAGGACACACTTATCTAACTTCACAATCAATTCAATTGAAGTCAAATTCAATTAAATATGCAAAACAAAACTTCCAAATCTCTACTAAGCAAAAACAATCATGCTGTACCAAATGATACAAGGTACAATAAGAGACACCCAAACTCTGATAAAAGTACAGTCCAAGAGTGAAATAAATCAACAAAGTTAGAGGTCAACGGTCTTACAATTTACTCTCTTACTTGAAAACTATTGGAGTAGCTTGAAGGAGCTGCTTGAATTTCGCAGAGAGGAGACACAGAAGCAGTAGAAGAGACAATCCCAAAAAACATTATGTAGCAGTCTGAAATTGCAGAGAGACAGTCTGCGATTCCCCAGTAAAAACACAGTCCGAATTTCAGAGAAGAGTGCAGACCGAATTTCAGAGAAGAGGATTTTTAGCTTATGTACTTTGAGTGAGGGCGTGTAGGGTATTTATACATATTTTTGTGGATAAAAAATAAATCTGGCCGACCTAATGTATGCTTAACATTTGTTTTTATTGTTTTTAAAACTTACTGGGCCGACTTGTCATAAATAACAAATTAATTAAAAAAAATACTTTTGAGCAGGCCGACTTGTTTGGGAAGGGCATAATTTCAATAACATATCCATTAATATTTTTATTAATATTTCCTTTAGCAAGGTTTTTGTCACAAATGGGTTCCATTACCTTCTTTAATGTCACTATACTATTTATGCAACCTTAAGGGTTTCAAGTAGCATGCATAGGGTTTTATGGGATTCTTACAAGACTATCATATAATATTCAATCAAGATATTTTTCATGGACATCAAGCTCATCACCTAGGATTTCAATATCAAGTGCAAGTCACCATACCACTTCTCATGCACTATGACCATCTCCAAGGGTTCCAAGACCTAATCAAGTCCAGCTATTTCATGCGGTCAATTTCCATAATCATTTGCGGGCATCTTCCTTCCATTTGCGAGCATTTTTATCATTGTTTATGCGAGCATATCTTCTAGGGTATTGGCGGGCACTTTTTTTGAGGTTGCGGGCATTCTCTTTAATGGTCTACGAGCATATTTTACAAGCCTTGCGGGCATTTCCCCTTTTTTCACTACTTGGCGGGCATTTGTGTAAGGAAAAAAGGGTGTAAAGGATATCATCATCATAGTGTCCTCTAAGATCATCAAGCCACAAGGTGTGTGGGCTTGAAGACCTAAACTACCACATCATCCAATCAAAATACAATCAATCAAAACACAACCAGGAGCAAGGGACTTGACACTGGACTCAAGTGGGACCAAGATACAACTTAGGTGTACTCACCCAGGTTAATGGGTAGCCAGGGATTTTGGCATTGTCCCGAGGCCTCCAAGGGCTTCAAGCTTGGGCTTGGACAAAGTCAAAAGGTATCCTCTGACACAGACAACCACACACCAAATAATAACCCTCAGGGGCTCCACAAGGGGCACCAAGACTTAACTGTTGGCATCAATGACCAGCATTGTTGGCATTCGACTATTATCATTGTGTCTAAATTGACATTGGCACGAATGGTTTTTTTTGCCAATTTGCAAAGAGTGTTCTTCCTAGCATTTGTTTTGTATTGCATTTTGTGCATGTAGCCATATTGGGCATTCTGCTTTTTAGTCAAAGGAGCAATTGATTTTGTGTGTACAAATGCAAATCTTATTTAGACCTAGATTGAAGAACATAATAGCCTTTTTGACTTATGTATTGCTCTATATTTGGAATATATATATATATATATATATATATATATATATATATATATAATGTTGAATGCAATCAATTTAATAGTTTTGAACTATTATTAAAGGGATCGAAAAACATGTTGCATAATGGTCAGTCCACTAGGCATCAAATACATTGAAGCCAATATCATTGTTTTTTTAAGTTTGTCCAAAAGTGATCAAGTATAGAGCTGACAATTGTTGTTTTAGATGTATGTAATTGAAAGTTGTTGGATATCATGAATAATTCTAGTTTTTTCTTTTCTATGTTGTTTTGCAACATGTCCATGTTGAAATCACCAACAATTAAGATTTGCATTTTTTGTGAATCGTTTGCTATGATCAATTCCAGAAACACAAGGAGACTATCACGTGGTGAATGTGGTCTATTATAAATATTTAGTAGTTTAAAATCATTACCATTGATTTTAAATTCAATGACAATCGCTTTAGTATATTTTGTTGCATGATTTGTCAAATTCTTGATTGTTATGTTTTTTTTGAGACATGTGACAATACCATGCATGGAAAATGTTTGTAGACAATTGTATTGGTCTGTCAATATAGTTTCTTTGGGAACAAAATGAACATGCATTTCCCGTAGACATAAAATATATGCTTGCATCGATTCCTTGTCATTGACAATATTTTCCATATGCATTAAAAGACAATGTGTGTTCAATAAACATATAAGAAAATCATTATGTTTTAATATTGACTGGAGTCCATATTCAAGTTGCCAACTTGCATGGTTTTCATGTCTATTTATTTCAAGAGCAATTTTTTTACATACCGAATTATTCTAATTTGTTTATAATATAAAGAGATTCAATGTTTTGACATGGGAAGTGGCAATATATACAAGTCGATGTTGTCTGATTCCCTTAGGATCAAATGCCAATTTGTTCATTGTGAGTCCCTGTGCTCTGTCTTGTTCATGCACATGCTAGATGAAGAGGAAATTGTTGTCGAGCAATTGTATTTTTATTTTCTATTTTCATTTGAACAAAGATTCTTTTGATAGGTGTCCAATTGTGCATGATGTCAGTTGTATATAGATGTTGCATAGTAGATCGTTGAGCAAATCCAATTGTTGGGTCAAGCAAATCTATCCATATGAAATCAGTTGAAGCATGCGTATAACATTTGAAAATTCCCTCTGCACCATTCACCAAACTGTCTTGGATTGCGTAGTTTCCTCCAACTAGTTCAACAATCACATATATTTTTGACATAAAAGCAGCAGGCAATTGCATTGTTTTGAGGTCAAATGTATTTTTCTCAATCAAATCAATTTTCCTATCATATGCTACTAGTGTAAATGTCTCTATTTGTACAAGAGATATCATTCTGCTATTTTGTTGTTGGACATCCTTGTTACTGTGGAAAAGATACGGGTATGTTGGATCATGTGGTGGCTGCCTATAGCAATGCTTGTTTAAGAACCCAATATCACTATGTGTTTGAGAGCACGTTCTAATTTTGTTTACAATGGACACAAATACCTTGTATGTTTGTCTCGTCACCTCTTTCAGTTCAAAAAACTTAATGCTATATGGCCAAAAGCTATATGGGATATTTTTTGGGCGAAACATTGGGTATTAAAAAATCCAAGAATCACAAACAAGTTGTGTTTGGTATAGGTCACCACAGAAAATGACATCAAGATTTCCAAATGATTTTGTCAAGGTGTGCATAATTTCTTGTAGTCCCATGTATATGCTATACAACATACAAGAGCCAATTAATGACACTTTGTCTATAACAAGTTATACAACTTAACGAGAACTTTATACTCAAAACAAGAACTCTAGCCATTTAAAAAACTCATATTTTTGCATAAAAAAACTCCAAATAACAACCCCGAATAAAAAAGTGGGCTACCGGTAGCACCACTTTTTTTGTGGTTAAAAATATAGACATGGAGCAAAACAATCCTTATTGTTGTTTACAAAAACCTTAAAATCAAGCCCTAAATTGAAAACTAATGCTACCAGTATGCACTTTTTCAAAAAATGGCATTATTATATCATTTTGTCATAATTTAAAATTGCATTTATTGAATATCTTAGTAAACTATATAAAACTTGCACTCCGTTTAATTCACAAATTATTTAAGAAAGTATTTCACGACTCTTTCTATATAAAATAGAATAATTTCTAATAATATTCATAATAAAAAAATGAAATTAAAAAAATCTTCCAAAAAATAATGTTTTTAAAAACTTTATAAAAAAGAAATTATACAAACTTAAACTAAAAACTATTTTAAAAAGATTATAAAAATTATATTAAAAAAATTATAAAAATGTTTAACAAAACCATTTAAAAGAAAAAACCAAATTATAAAAAATTTAAAAGAATTAAAAATTAAAAAAATACAAAAAAAACCTAACCCCTCTCCCCCTCGCCCCCCTCCCCTCTCCCTGCTCCCTCGTCCTCCTCTCTGCCCCCTTCTCTCCTCTTCCCCTCATCTCTGCCCACCTCCCCCGTCCTCCTCCTTCTCCCCTCTCCACTACCCTCCCTCCCTTCCCCCTCCTCGTGCCTCTCCTCTTCCACTCTCTCCCCCAACCCGTCCCCCTTCTCCAACCCATGGGATTCCCTTTGGGTGCACGAGGGGTGGCGATGTAGCTCCCTCGTGTGCCCAAAGTTCTGCCCAAGGCGGTGGCGTGATTCTCAGAATCATGCAACCGCCTTGGGCGGGCATTTGGGTGCACGAGGGAGCAGTGCCAAATCTTGTTGTTGCCTTGGGAGAGCCTTTGGGCGCATGAGGGAGTGGCATTGTCGCCCGCCGTGTGCACAAAGTGTCGCCCATGGGTTGGAAAAGGAGGACGGGTAGGAGGAGAGCGCGGGGGGGAGGAGGGGAGGGAAGGGAGGGGAGAGGGGAGAGGGGAGAGGGAGGAGGACGAGCGAGGGGGGTGGAGGGGAGGGGAAGGGGGGAGGCATGAGGACGGGGAGGGGAATGGGGGAGGGAGGAGGACGAGGGAGTAGGGGGAGGGGAGGAGGGAGAGGGGGCGAGGGGAGAGTGGTTAGTTTTTTTTTTTAAGTTTTTATAAAAAAATTTATAATTTTTTTAAAAATGGTTTTGTTAAACGTTTTTATAATTTTTTTTACAAATTTGTAATGTTTAAAAAAATGGTTTCTATGTTAAATTTTTTAGGTATTGCTTTTATTTGGATTATATATATATATATATATATATATATAGTTTACATTTTGTGCCATGCCCCTTTGGGTTGCGGCAAAGCGTCACCCCAACAGGTGGCGCGATTCTGAGGAAAATCTCAAACTTGACAAATTTTTGAGAATAATTGAATGATTTTTATTTTAATGAGATTTTTTTTCAATAATCCTACAAAGTTGTTCATCCATATGAACATGATATTGAAATAATGTGAGAGCATGGGAGAAAATGATATGCCCTTGCCCTTTGTCTCAAGACTCATGCTCTCTCCTTCATGGTATTGGCCTTCTGAACTATGTTGTAGATGTAGTGTCAATGAAGGTGAAGAACAAATTGTTGACTTATCTATACTTTGACCCAGGTCCACTAAAATATTCACCAACAAACCCCAAGATACGAGCCCTTTCAACATCACCTGCACGCAAGTGACGTCTCACCCGAGGTACCTATGGGAACTAAAGGAACTAGGCTTTTGCAGTAGTGAAGGGGTGTGTCTTAAATCTACAATAGTCAACATCTTATAGCTTCGACAAATACACCAATATTTCCCAAGTTCCATATAATGCAATCATACCAAAGATCATCATGTACATACATTAGGTGCACAATAGATTGAGTTAACCATAATGTATTAACATATCAACACCATTGTAGTATTATAATGCATAGTGACATAAAAGAGAATAATACTCATCAACCATTCACACAAATAAACACCAAGAATTATGTGGCAACCCAAGACGGGAAAAAACCACAGAAACACTATTCTTATTCATAAGTCGCAGCAAATTTAGCACTTCATGTCTGCACACACAACTGGTAGACTTTCTCTCATGTTTACAACAGATCTACGCACTAAGCTTATAGATCGCTACAACCTCTTGCGACTTGCTTATATAACAACATTACAACGATATTTCTTCGCATCAAAAAACAAACTCTCTTCAATATTCAGGCCAAAACTACATATTCACTCTCAATATAACCAACCCATTACATATATATGTCTTATTCATAGTCCCCCCCCTCGCTCCCACTACTTGGACTTATTAATGTAAGTGGACACAAAATTGTAATGGCTCTCAACTAACTCCGTCATTGATGAATTCAAATTCCCCTCGCTCCTTATTCCTCGACTGCTTCATTGGAATCAATCCTGCTTTTGCGGATCACTTCTTCCTATCTCTATTCACACCAAACCTGGTTTCCAAGCTCTACTAACCATGCCAAAAATTTCCTCGTCCCAACAGAACCCCAACAGTCAAATGTGGCTCGTCCCAAGCCACTTTATAGTTGGACCTGCGATGGTTTCCACTGCATCATAAACTGATCATATCTGTCCTTAATTGATACGACAGTCTTGTTCAATTTTTTAGTATGCTTTGCCAGATCCTTGACTAGCTGCGTAATTAAATTTCCCTAGACTTGTTCTTCAAATAGTTGAACCATCACCTTTATTTGCTCATGCTCTCCTCGAATAATGTCAAATACTCGAACCACTTCATTCTGCAAAGATTCTACCTATTGGCTTCACCTCTATTGGTCTTCTCTCAATTGATAATTTCGGCCTGTAGATGCTTATTTTCAGTTACCTTTGTCATTCATTCTTGCGGTGGCAATGTCTTGATCCTTGAGCTTCGCAGCTCTAGACTGGTCGCTTTCCAATTTAGTAGTGATGTCCCACAGACCTTCATTGTCCATAAAAGCTACCTAGGCCTACGCACTTTCATCAAACAACTTCACACATTCCGCCTCTAAGGCCTTAATGCCTTTGATGGAAGCTTTAACTTCCCCAACTCATTGATCCCGCACTTCCTACACTTTTCCTGGGACAACTTGTGCTTCCAAGTCACTAATTCTTGCTCTAAATCCCTTAATGACTTCGCCCAAGGTTGACAACTTGCTCTCAAGTGGTGTTGCTTCTGCCATTTTAACCTCAGGAACTTCACTGCAAACTGTCTCTATGAATTTCTATAGCCTATCCTTTTGTTCGGCTACAACATCCCATTATTTTTGAAGTCTCTTACATTTATTTGCAAGTTGATCCCTTTCTGAACTCTATTTCGTCATCTGATTGTAACTAAATTCTTCTCGCCCCTTAAATTCATTAGCAATGCTTAAATGTAGAGTGTATAAAGTATGCATAGGTATATCTATTAAATGTAGATCAGTACAGCTCAAACCTTCAACACTAACATGTATCTCTTACTCTAAGCATCTTAATGCTTTTGGAGGTATCGTTACAACTTGTGGCTGTGCAGCCAAAGGTAGCTCTAACACCGGTCTCTCTCATCCTTGGGACTCACCCTGCTTTTCTGCTACTGCATCCTTTGGATTTGAAGTGAGATGGATTCCTTCTAACACTTCTTACAATGTATTGATCTGATTTGGAATTCCTCCATAAAGCTTTAAGTGTGCATCTGCACCTTTTTGCAAAATATACTCTGTTGTGTTCTTAATTATATCTAGTTTTATTGCATGACGACACTTATGTTAAAATAAAAGACGACACTTATGTTAAACTAAAAGACGACACTTGAGTTGCGACACTTGCATGAAGACACTTAAGTTAGCCACCTAACTAAGTGGGAAAGCTTTCAATTAAGGGCCGAGTTCATCCTAAGACTCAGTTCAGTGAGTTAATGCACTGCATGAGAAGTGGGGCGCTCTTCTTCATGCAAGATTGATTCATCCATATGGAGGGAGAGTTCATCATGAAGTCAGAAGATAAAAATAGAATCCAATGCATGTGAAGAATATATAAATATGTTATACAAGATTGATGAATTCAATGTGAAGCGAATTCTCTTCTCCCTTGAAGACAAGGCGCTTCTATTTGTGTAGGATAATTCTCCAAGAAGGTAATTCGCAGTTTTTGCATGTGATGCACCATTACCCATGCAACCATTCGCTACAGCTTGGATGGCAGTGATTCTTGCTTGTTATTAATGTGCTGGGCACATGGCAAGTTGATACAATTAATCTCTATTCTCTATTGCTCAATATTCTCTCTTATCTAGCACCTGAGGTGCTGAAAGCAATCTGCTATTTTTGTAAAAGACATTCTCTACTATCTATCATAATTATACTATGAATATTTGATGGGATTTTTAATATTCATTATTTTGAGGGTTTTCGACAGGGTACATCTTGTGTTATGGTTGAAGGTTTCATGCGATCGAATGGTTCATTGATTCAAGTATTCAGTATTTTTGCACTTTAAGTTTTAAAGTTCAAAGCTCATCATATTTGCTAAAAACTTAACACATATACCATGGAAGCCCAAACACGAGCCAAACTCTTACCAAGGTATAACCTACCACTGGACGATTTATTATGACTACCTTAGAACCACTGGTGCAGAAAAAATATAAGGGGAAGTAGCCTCAAGATTGAAAAACTTCGCAAATAACCTTAGACATAGTTTGTATCCCACTTGAGGATGACATTTCTATGGCTCAGGGATCAACCAAGCTTGTCTATAAAAAAAAAATCAAGTCAACCTCCTCTAGCAAGGACTACAAGAAACAGCTGGATGTCCTCACCATCAAAAATCAATTCTTGCAGGCTAGGGTGAAGGCATTAGAGACAGATAAGAGCAAATTATAGGCCAGTTTGTTGACCATAGGAAAGGGGAAACAAGAGTCTGGTGATGTGATTGCCTCTTAAGAGAGAAAGATGAGAAAATAAAAGCCATGGAAAGTTCGAGGATGGCCCAAGCCATGCTAGTTACACAACAAATGTTGGGCAAGAAACAAAAGTTGACTGATGAGGTAAATTTCTTGAGAAGGGAAACTGCTTCTCTAACATCCCAAAAGCAAATAACAGAAAACATAATCAATGAACTAGAAGTTGATTGTGGAATTGTAGGTGATTAAACCTTTAAATTGGAAGACGTCAACGCCACAAGTGACTCCCTGAGACATGAGGTCATGCAAGTCCATAATGAACTAACTTTGGTCTCTTTTAGCAATCAACAAATGTAATCAAACAAGCCCATCTCACAATTGGAAGCTAGAATTGAACAACTGAACTGAGAATTGACTAAGTGGAGGAATATGGCCGAGAATAGCATTATGAGTGCAGTAAGAGCTGGGAGCTCATTGAAAAGAGGAAAGAACAATTGAAGACACAATGGAAAAAGCTGGAGGCATCAAAGAGAAAGCTTTGTGAGGAGAAGATGCAAGCTGTGAGGCTAAATGAAGAAATAGAAGTCTGGAAATCTATTCATGAAGAATCCCTCAACGAGGCAAGCATGGTTCAATCCCTTTGAGATATAAAGAATTTAGTTTAGGAACTTGTCTCAAAGTACTTCTCTTCAATAAGAGATCACCTCCAATTCCATTTGGAATTTAACATTTTGTATAAGGAAATGACCAAATACGTAGGCACCATAGATCATGATACTATATCTAGGTATAGAACAACTAAAGTGGCGAAGGGGGTCATAAACACGCTGTCTACTCAACAACTAGGCATGATGAGTATTAGAGATAGGAAAACTATATATATGGATATAGGAACATGCATCAACAAATTCAATAGTTGAATGACAACTCAAAATAAACTTATAGAATCGAAGAACCTCATAAAGCCATTCCTAGCATATTTTAGCTCAATGATCAATCATGGTCTACCTTGTCCTTGGGATGATAAGCTGGACCTATATAAAGAAGAGGTCTATAGAAAAATACTTGAAGAAGTTAGGCCTAGGTTGGTGAATGTGATAGATAAGAAGACCATCCCTACTACGGTGGAAATATATAATCAGTTGAGACCATCCATTTTCGCATGGGTTCTACTAAGGAGAACAATTCAAAATCGCAAAGAGATTGATTATACCCCTTATTTGGAGTTGGATAAGGCATTTACGAATTTAAAGGGAGGTGTGAATGTTAATCAACATGGTATAAGATCCATGAGTATCCTACATGATTTCGTTGTAAAAAGAGATCAAATTTGGGAGTCGATAGCAGTAGTACCATTAGCCCAAAGACCTCCAAATCACCTAGGAATTTTCCAATCTCTTCCCCCCAAAATAGAAAGCACCAAAAAGACCCAAAAGTAATTATTCTGATCATAAATGATCACGATGGGGGTTAAGAGGGAGAAAGAAGGAGATTTTCTAGGTTTCATTCATTTTTAAGAATCCCTAACAATAAATCAAGTGGAGCATGAAGGATAGAGGCAGTTCAACAATGTTCAGTTTGATCATTGAGAAACGCCAACTCTTCCTCAATAATGCATACCTCGAGCACGCCAATTGCTACTCCCATACGGGTTATTTTGGGACAGGATGAGTCATCATGAAAAGATCAAAATTTATAAAAGGAAGCAAAAACTTCAGAAAAGGGATTGGGAAATTGTTCCAAGTGAATGGTGCACCCTAGGGGACAATAGTTCCAAGTGTTAGTAACTGATCCATGGTGTGGTGATTTGATTAAAGAGTGTTTTTCCATAGTTTTTTTAGGTTCATAAGATTATTTTTTGATGATGATGTGTTGATATTCATTTCAGAGGGGCACCCTCCTCCTAGAGAACTTCGTTGGAGTGTGTGCGTACATTGGGTTGGAAGAATATTCTATTATTTGTTGATGAGGATGTAACTACCTTTGCACACTTCTCTAAGTCGCCCTCCTCCTTGTGCACATGGTTTGGTGCATGTATTTATGAAGATAAGCACCTTGGGCACATTTTCCTAGGGTTCATTTGATTAAATAATTAATTTATTGTTTATTGACTTATCAAAGGAAGCGCAAGGCACATGCATTAAAGGGAATAGTACACCTTCATAGAGCACACCACCTACTCTCTATTCAAGGCACATAAATGTGGCATTATTTTATTGATGGTGATGGTTTCAATGTGGTCTCAAGGAACTCTCTCCTAGGGAAAAACTTGCATGGATTACTTTATTATTATTTTGCCAAGTCAAAGTGTTTAAGGTGGTTAACAAGGCACTGTCCCCTAGGGTGGACCTCATATGGTTGTTATTATGTGGTTATGTTGTTACACCTAAAATCTACCCATCATAATGATTTAGTGTATACATCCCTGAAGTCATCTGGACCAAGAATTCATTTGAGAGGATTTGTGCTCAGTTTGTACAACATTTTGAGAGGTCGCCGCAGGTTGCACACTAGCAACATGCGATGTCGTAGGTTGCTCCATAGCAAGGTACGACGAGGTCTGTTAATGGGAAAAAATAGCCATTTCGAGATCTATCTCGAAGCTTGCCCACTTGGGGCCTTATCCCTGATCTCTTGGAGAGATGGTACTCGACCCCTAACTCATTGGGAGGATCCCCTATCTCTCTCCTACCATCTCTCAACCTATCCTATCCATAATCTCATCCACTTAGTCCTATATATATGAGGCTCACTCCCATACCAAAGGGAGGAAGACTATGGTATCTACATGCTGGTGAAATCTCTCTTGGGACACCTTCACTCACCTCTTCGAGAATTCATGCTTCCTTGGAAGGGCTTGGCAATTGGCTTGTGTGGAGAAGGGATGCTACGTTAAGTCATTGGTTGTAGTTCTATATCTCTATCATGTACTCCTCTATTTGCAGTAATAAAAATGCTTTCCGCCAATATCGCTCTTATATGTGATGATGTTGTGTTGTTTACCTGCTTAACTGTTTACATAGATCTCTTATTGTATAGATGCTCTTTACTCGTTTCTCTTTTCTGTGTCTTAACAGGTCTTGCAGCTTGGATCTGACGACCGTGGGACGTGGAGCAACATTCGGGAGAAAGGATAGCGAATCAAAGAGGTAAGACATCTAGTACTTGATCCTTAAGTAGATCTAGGAAACATGTTTTTAGTCTGTTCTATTTGTTCTAGACTCGCATTGAGCTAGGGAGATCCAGCTCGCCTCCAGTCGAGTGGATTGTCCGGTAACAAATCTGGCGACCATACTGGGGAGTATCCTTGTTTAGTGATCATTAATCTGAGTCATTTTCAGTTGATTACTTGACACAAGCCTTGTTGTCATTTATTTTTCCATTTTCCTTCTTAGGATTGATTCCATTGTCAGATCTTCACATTGAAGATCCTGATCTTCTTCCTTTGAGTTCATAAAAGTTAGTTTCAAATCTGTTGGTGGTTCATTATTAGGAGATCTGATTCATTTTTGAATCTAGAACTCGCCTGTCGCACCTGGGTAGTGAAAACATAACGACATTGTGTTTTTCTGGGTCTTTGTTCTTTGATTGTTACTTGCTCGTTGCGGCCTGTTCATTAGTAGACTGTGACATTGTCGCAGATCTCGTGCAGGTAAACTGCGACGTCGCACTGTCTGCAAAGCCAGAGTGCGCCGATCTGTCGAGACTTAGCATACAAGCACCCATCTTCTTGTTTGACAGTCTGAGCCTTGTTTTGATGTATGAACTCCCTCTGTGCTGCAACATCCAGCCAGAGATCCCATTTTGATTTGTGTGTTGAGAGTTTGGTTTCATTTGGATTGACTTTGGGTTCCACTTTGGACAAGTTTGAAATTGGTAGTGGCGGATACTTTTTGTCTCCCCCACCTTCATCCATTCACTCTTGCATTCCCTTCCTTCCATTCCTGATCTGATCAGTGCATTGGATCACCTTCTAGACTTCATTTACATTTGTTTTGAGCTTTGCTTGCTTAGTTTGCTTGCTGCTGCTTGATTTTGAGTCAAGTGTGTCTTTTTGCTTGGTTGAGTGCTTGTTCTTTTCTTGAGTTTTCTGAGTATATGAATGCTGCAAGTAACATTTTCTTTTCAGTCATTTAGATCTGAAAGCAAAGTTGTCTTCAAGTTTATTGCTTTGATACATCCATTGAAAGATTAAAAGTGCTACTCTCCCATTGTTTCTCAAAAAGTTATTGAAGAAAGATCATTGTGCATTGGAATGTTTTGGAAAAGATGAATGGAAATATGATTGATTGTGTTTTTCTTGAATTATGAATTATTCATCTTCTTGAAAAGCTCTAGTACATTTCGTTTTTTTTCTTTCTTTCAAAAGTCGTTTCCATGCTAGGGAAAGATAGGTGCATTTTTTTTTATCTTTGTTGCCTTTAGATCATTGAAAAAAGAAAGTGAAAAGCTTGCATTTTCCGTTTCAGAATCCTCTCATTTCATTACTTAGTGTTGTTTTGATTTGAAAAAGAAAAGAAAAGAAAAAATACTTTGATTTGGATAGTAGTGTTGTGTACGTTTGTGTGTTTCATTGAAAAAGAAAAGAGTACTTTCATTGTCGAATTTGTTTGCATTGGGAATTGTGTTGCATTGAGTTTGTTTGTCAATACCATTGGAAAAAGCTTTCTCCTTACCATACGTAGAATTCATCGAAAGAAATGGATATTTCGTGCATGTAGCTAGGACTTGCATTCTGTTTCCGATTATGTACTCACCTCATGCATTCACCTAACCGTCCAAGATAAAATTAACGGTAGAACTAG
Organism: Larix kaempferi; assembly: GCA_027924585.1. Taxonomy (NCBI): domain Eukaryota; kingdom Viridiplantae; phylum Streptophyta; class Pinopsida; order Pinales; family Pinaceae; genus Larix; species Larix kaempferi. The sequence continues at coordinate 4,524,931 of BSBM01001130.1, read as the reverse complement.
GTAAAAATTTTAGCAACTTGTGTGTAAGTTAAAGACGTGTTCTGGCGTCGTTAAGCGTGGCAGCTATCGTTACTTGCCAGCACTATAGTCCGGGGGTATTGTAGTCTTCCACGTACATCGGTTTATCGAGCTCCTTCACGTACCCACCAAGTACCATAATCCGTACTTGGCGTATATCGAAGGGTGTATCACGTACTCGACACGTATATCGGAAGGTCTCGTGCCAACGACTGTGCATTAGACAGTACCACTACGGATTTGAGCTCCCACGTATCTTGCGTATATCGGGAGACAACATTAGGATTCCTAAAACCAACCGAGTTAACCATTTGGCCGTCTTGGCAAAGCAATACACCGAGCACAACACTCGGGGAGATTAGCACGCACGTCCTGTCCAGGTAGTTGGGTATGCAGGCAAGGGTACGGTCCCAATCCTCCTGTCGTGTCATATTGTTGGACCCTGCAGTATATTGTGGTTTGTGATGCCTTGATAATCCCGTGAGGTTCCATAATTTTGAATCCACTCTGTCACATAAGTTTGCTTGTTGCTTTAGTTTGAGTAGGTTTCTTGGACTGCTTTTCTTTTAGAATACCTTTAGGAGAAACGTTGTTTTGGCATTTTTTGGCTGATTTTCCTGATACTCTGGCGGATTTTCCCTGGAGAAGGTCCCGTAGGACCTTGAACTTGCCACCCGAATTTCCCCTTAATCCAGAGGTTATTTCGAGGGTAAGAATGGATCAGTGTAACGCGGTCATAGTTACTGAAGTAGGGAACCCCACTTTGAATATTGGCGGACATTTGTTTCCACCAGATTCACCTGCCTCTCATCCCACACAGGATGAAGAAGCACACACCCCCACTTCTCAAAACCTTCCTCCTGTCATCCCAGGAGAACCTGGATCGTTGGAATGGATAAATCGACCCCAGGACGACCCTGCTGCAGCTGTTGGTCCTTCAGCAGCTTATTGGACATCTTCTACAGACCATCCAGTGGCTCATTTTGCCATCTCATCCCCACCTAATTGGACTACTCCAGAGTTCACTAAGCCTTACCATAGGCCTGACCTCGCCGAGACTTTCAGCCCCATCCATGAACATTTGGAACAGTTACGTGTTAAAGGAGATGAGCTTCAAAGACAAAGTCTCGAGTGACACTCTGAAGAGTTCCACAATCGTCATTTCCAAATAAGACTTGATGACAGAAACATCCCAGTTTATTCGATATATTTCGGATCACCTGAAGCACCCCACCACGTGACCACTCATGAGACTGGTCAACCCTCGCAGGAATCCAGTCATGCACCTCAAGTGAACCAACTGGTGGAAGGACAACAATCCAACACACTTGTCACTACCACGGTTACTTTACCGGTTCCTCCCCCACCTCAAAATTTGAGGGGAGGGTACTCCATTCCCATGTATTATCTTATTGGTAATGTTATTACCATGGTAACTAATCAACAACCTACGTTGGTTCAACCTTTGAATAGTGGTCAGCCCATTGTTGCTGGGGGGAAACCTCCGTTTCCTCACTAGAACGTAGGTGGTAGAGTCCCCAACGGACATTCCGTTGGACCCTCCCAACCCGCTAGACCGTCCACCACGGGATTATCTCATGTTGGAGGGCCGTCCAATGTAACCCAACCCTCATGGAGTCAAGCATATCCAGGTTCTGTTAACCCTGTGCCAGGCCAACCTAATCCCGGAAATGCGCCATACGGGATACCTTATCCCAGGAATCCATACACTCTATGGGGGCAACAACCTGTGTTGCAACACGGACCCCAACCGACTATCCCGCAAGTACCACCACCCCTGATCGGTCCTTCCCCACCTCCTGTTGGAGGCGGCGGGCCCCCACCTAACGTTGGCGGAGGCCCACCTCATTTTACCTACAACGCCCCTCACCCCTCGGGCGGTGGCGGGAATGGTCCACCACCTCCTCCAAGTGGAGGCAGCGGTGGACCACCTTATCATGGTGGAGGACATTTCCCTTCGGGTGGTGGCGGTGGTCCACCACCCCCTCCAGGCGGAGGCGGTGGAGGACCTAATTACCCTAGTGGTGGCGGTGGTAGTGGAAACCCTCATCCTTCCGGTAGTGGAGGTGGTGGCCCCCCCCCCCATCTGGCAGCGGAAGTGGTCCACCACCCCCTCTAGGCGGAGGCGGTGGTGGGCCACCTTATTACGGTTATGGACCTCCACCTCCTCCCGGTGGCGGCGGCGGACCTCCACCCCCTCCCGGAGGTGGAGGTGGACCCCCACCTTATTGGAACGTACCACCTTATGGTGGCGGACCTCCTTACGGTCCGGGCGACACACCCCCCTATGGTCAGTTTTATCCTGGTACACCTTACGGTCAGTTTAGTCCTCACACGCCATATCCGTATTATCAATACGCGCAGCCTAATCCACAACTGCCCTTTCTGGCTACTTTGGACCTACCGAACCTCTCTCGTTTAACCAACAATCTTATTTACCATGGATCTAACTGGCCACCAATTCCGGTGAAACTTCCGTCTGATATCCCCAAGTTTGACGGCAAGCCGGGTGAAGACCCCAAGAACCACGTGATGACATACCACTTATGGTGTTCATCTAATTCCTTAATGGATGATTCAATTTGTCTTAGATTGTTCCAAAGGACTCTCATCGGTTCGGCTGCCAAGTGGTACATCGAGTTGCCACCACACTCTTTTCCTGATTTTGGCTCTCTTGCTATGAACTTTTTGACGCATTTCTAGCTGCCTATACGGTATGAGACTAGTACTGAGCTTTTAACCTCGCTCCGTCAGAATACCGCCAATCACATTTCGGATCATATCCACGAACGGCGAAGGAGACGATGTCTCATTAAAGCTCCCATTCTAGATCAACTCCTAGCAGACTGGTTTACTAAATCGCTTCTTCCCACCATAGCAAAAGATGTTGCCATGCGAGGTGCTGTGACCGAAGAACAAGCCATCGCGAGTGCTCATCTGTTAGACCTAGTCTATACCCAGTCTGGCACTCCGTTCAATATTTTTCCTGACGCAGCCCGGGACGTTAACGATCACACGAAACCACATAAGGAACCCCAAGCTGATGGGATCATAGGTTCCCTTACCACCCAGCCTGCTGTTAGCACTATTGGATCATCCAACCCAACTCCGGTTGGCCACAGCACCACCAAGTCCACCACTCCTGCTGTAACCGAAGAGGTCAATTCTATTCAATCAGCTTCATCTCAGAAGTTTAATGGCAAAAAGAAGAACAAGGTGAAACCCAAGAAGTCTTCTTCCCAGCAGGAAACGAAGAGCACTCCTGAAGATACTAAGCAAAAATGGAAACTGAAGTATCCTTGCTTACTGTGTGGAGACGACCATTTCTCCAAAGAGTGTCCCCATAGAGACGAAGTGCAAAAGTTTCTTAGGGGTAAACCGACTCTCGCAGTCCTCAACAATCCGTTTCCTGCTCAAAACCAGCAGATGATTGCTCAAACCCCTCCAGCCCAGGGGGAACCATCCAATACCGCGCATGTTCTCATGTTACGTAACGAGGCGATCAATTTAACTACTCGCTCGCGATCTTACGAACAGGTCCCTTCGAAGAAACCCGCCGGAAGTAATGCTGAAAAAGCTTCCGACTCTTTACCTGATGTCACTGTACCATCGACCTCTCTCACTATAGAGAGACCCTCCTTAGATTCGATATTGCGTCCACCCAAGAGCACGATTCAAAAAGATGATTTCAATCCTAATGATCACGCGGCACAAAATTACAATATCGTAGAGGACTTGGCCCAAGCTCCTTGCGCCATGTCCACCCTGGAAGTTTTGCAGAATTGTCCTAATCAACGCAAAACTCTCCTTGCATTCATTGGTGCAGTCGACCCGGATTCCTCAAACACCATCATGTTCCGACTTGACAACCTTAAGTCGAGGCTCTCACACTAGCTCGCATTCCAAGTTACTGCGAACCTTGGTGGGAAGATTTTCCACCGCACTCTTTTGGACGAAGGAGCCTCCACTTCTGTCATGTCCATCGCTTGTTGGAGAGCCATTGGCTCCCCCGAATTGAATTGTTCTCCTACCACGTTGAAAGCATTCGACGGGCATGGATTTCAACCTCATGGGATTTTACAAGCTCTTGCAGTTGAGTTGGGCGAAAAGACCGTAACCATTAACATGGAAGTGGTTTGGGCCCCGTTAGATTATAATCTCTTGCTTGGTCGCAATTGGTTTTATACCATGCAGGAGATAGCCTCTTCAGTCTTCCGCACAGTACAATTCCCCCACCAAGGACGAATTGTTACTATCGACCAATTAGATTTTTGTACACCGGATGCCACTACTCATCCTGGTGACCATGTTCCTTCCATTGGACAGTCGTCAAAACATTATGAGAGTGTAGGGGTAGGCATTTTGAAAGATTCATCTCTCATGGGCGTTTTTCCAGCAGCGGACCCCCCTAATCATGTTGCTACGGTGAACATGATCTCCACTGAGATTTTATCTCACTCAAACAATCCTTGGCTTGTACCAGATGAAGCCACAACACACCTACTTGGAGATATGATGCCTCTTTCACCAGCTGAACGTATTTATGAGGCTATCCAATCAGCTTCGGAGGACCTTTTAACTATGGCCTCCCCATCTTGTTCTCTACGACAGACGTCCTCTCTACCTGATCTCTTACTTCGGACTTTTCATTCAGACGAGTCCATCATGGAAGTAATGAATGTTGACGACAGTCCGTGGGATGATCTCCATCATAGGTCATCTTTTCTTCCTCCTTTGGAATACATAGAAAACAACATCCATACCCTCTTTTCACCAGATCTCTACCCATCCCCTCAGTCCCCCATCCTTACATGTCTTACGGACATGGAGGGCAACTTGGCCAACATTGAGCCAACCACCCCAGTAGACATCTCGGTGAAACCTGGTATAGTGGAACACATTCGCATAGGCCAGAAGTGTTCCCCTGAAGAAATCATTGTTAGCACGGCCTTGTTCAAGCAATTTCGAGATGTGTTTGCTTGGTCCTATGAGGAGATGCCTGGAATAGACCCCGCAATTGTTTCTCACGAAATAAAAAGCTATCCCGACATCAAACCTGTACGTCAAAAGTTGCGACCGGTACACCCCCGAAAGACTGCATTATTTATCCTATCCCATTGACGGATTGGGTCTCAAACGTCGTTCCTGTGAACAAAAAGCAGGGCACCATTCGCGTCTGCGTTGATTATCGGGACCTTAATTGGGCTTGTCCAAAAGACAACTACCCGACCCCCTTCATCGACCAGATCATCGACAACTGTGCCAGAAGCGTCATCTTCTCATTCATGGATGGTTTTTCTGGTTACAGCCAAATTGAGATCAACCCAGCCGACCAACATAAGACGACTTTCATCTGCCCATGGGGTACATTCGCTTATCGCAAGCTCCCATTTAGCCTTAAAAATGTTGGCACCACGTTTCAGCGGGCTATGTCGTACGCCTTCCACGATATTAAGGACTTTGTGGAACCCTACTTGGACGATCTCCCTGCTCATTCAAAGTAGCGTGAGTTCCACATTGACCATCTGACGGCCATTTTCCTCAGATGCAGACGGTACAGTTCCGTCTCAATCCTCACAAGTGTATCTTTTGCATTGAGTCTGGACGCCTCTTAGGATTTATCGTTTCGAAGGATGGGATCCGCATAGATCCCTTAAAGGTGGAGGCCATCATCAACCTACCACCCCCAACTGATGTTACGGAACTTCAAAGTCTCCAAGGGAAGGCGACTTATTTAAGACGTTTTGTGTGCAATTTCGCGGAGAAAACTCAGGGCTCTATGAGACTACTTAAGAAGGACGTCCCGTTCATTTGGGATGATCAAGCTCAAAAATCCTTTGACAGTATCAAACATGCCATCACGCATGCCCCTGTGCTCCAACCGCCTAATTATTATCGAGATTACATCTTATATTTCGCTACTTCTGCTACCACTATCGCCATGGTTTTGGTACAGGAGAATCAAAACGCTCAGGAACATGTGATATACTATGCAAGTAAGGGTCTAGCTGACGCCGAAACTAGATATTCACATGTCGAAAAACTTGCTTTCGTGGCAGTCATTGCCGTCCAGAAGTTCCGTCACTACATTTTTCTCCGCACCACCACTATCATTGCCGACTCGAACCCCATGTACCACGTACTGACACGTCAGGTGCTTGGGGGCAAGTATTCACGCTGGATTGTGATACTACAAGAATTCAATCTTCTTTTCGAGAAAGCTAAGTCTAAAAAGTCTTTGGTGTTTGCTGAGCTCATTTGCGACCTTCCCCGTCCTAATGCAGAAGTTGAGCACAATGACTCATTTTCGGATGAATCATTGTTTCTCATCAGTACAACTGACCCCTGGTATGGAGATATTCTGTTGCATCTTCAAACCCAACGCTTTGATCCTCAACTTTCTCGCGACGATCATCGTAAGATTCGTCACCATGCAAAGTACTATTTAATCATTAATGACACTTTGTATCGTCGTGGCATTGATTCAATTCTTCGACGTTGTCTCACTCATGATGAGGCTGAACGCATTCTGAATGACTGTCACGCTGGGGCATGTGGCGGTCATCTCTCTGGGATGGCTATAGCCCAGAAGATTTTGCGCGCAGGATATTACTGGCCTACTATATTCAAAGATTGTATTGAGGCCGTTAAAAAATGTCCTCCTTGCCAACACTTCTACATGAAGAAGCACACTCATCCCGCCCCACTACATCTGGTTATTGCCGTTGGCCCATTTGCAAAATGGGGCATCGATTTTATGCACTATAAGCCTACCTCGGCCGGGGGGCATAGTTACATCATCGTAGCTGTGGATTACTTCACAAAGTGGGCCGAGGCTATGCCTACATACCAAAACGATTGCAAAACCGCTGCACTCTTCATGTTTAATCATGTGATAGCGCAGTTTGGAGTTCCGCGGGCCATAGTTACCGATCATGGTTCTCACTTTCAGAACCATATGGTTGATGAATTGAGCAACAGGTTGGGTTTTCGCCATGAAAACTCGACACCCTACTACCCGCAATCCAATGGATAGGTCAAGGCAATTAACAAGGTCTTGAAAACTATGATCCAGAGGATGGTAGGGACACAAAAGTCCAATTGGCATAACATGCTCTTTTTAGCATTTTGGGCCTACCGAACTACCGTTAAAATCGCCACAGGCTTCACTCCCTTCCAATTGGTATACAAATTGGAGGTTGTTCTGTCGATAGAGTGCGAAATCCCATCTTTACAGCTCGCAGTCGAACTTCTTCCTAACACTACTGCTGAGGAAGAACGTCTCTTGCACCTAGCAAAGCTTGACGAGTCTCGCCGTGATGCCGCTCTTGCTAATGAAGCGCATAAGAAATGCATCAAGTCCCAATACGATAAGTCGGTTTAACTTCGTATCTTTAACGAGGGTGATCTGGTCCTCACTTATGACCAGAAACACGATAAACTAGGAGCTGGGAAGTTCGAGTCCATGTGGCATGGACCCTACATTATAAAACGTGTGTTGGAAAAAGGTGCCTACGAGCTTGAAGATTATGATGGAATCTCTTTAGGTGAATCTCGCAATGGGCTTTACCTGAAGAGATACTACGCTTGATCTCTCATGCATAGACTTGCTTGTATATACTGTACATGGCGTGTTTTTGTGTGGTGTGATGCATTTCTTTTTGAGTGTCTTTTGATCTTGTTTCCGCTTCTTATACCATGTTCTGTCTGCGTGTGCAGATGGCAACGTGCTATGGATTCATGGACGGCGCCAACCGGTATACCCTTCACCTTGATTCGGCAGCCTGGGTACTATATTCCCCAACAGGTGAGCTCATTAGCTCAGGAGGAAGTTGCCTAGGGTTCGCGACCAACAATGCCGCAGAATATCAGGCAGTAATCGGAACCCTAGATGATGCCATTTCCTTGGGTATGAACCACGTTGTCATCCACATGGATTCTCAAATAGTGGTTTCTCATCTTAACTGGGTCTACGCCATCTGTGATCCCATCTTACTCCGTCTCTTCAGACGAGTACGTCTCCTGGAAAGGTCATTTGAATCTATTCAATACCTGCACATTCCACGAGAGTTAAACATAGTTGCTGACTCCATGGCCAATTTCATTTTGGATTGGTACATTGCACACACATAACATCCATAATATGTAAAAGCATTCACAACATGTAAATATAATGTACAGAAGCAAACATATAAACAAGATCACATCGCTAATCATTTGAAGAACACATAATGCATAAACTGTCGATAATGTATATATATATATATAAATCGCTCAAAAGTAGTGCTAGTACAAAATTTGAAGCATGATGGCTTTTAGTGAGTCTCTACAAAAATCTGAAGCATCATAGCTTTCAGTAAGTACAAAAATCTGAGGCCTCTAAGCTTTCAGTACAAGTCTAAAAGTGCAATCAGGCTGGATGCCTGACCCATACATCCCTAGCTCTAACAACTTTCTGACGCTGGGTGAGAAAGCAGTCTACAACACGAGCCACCTTACGGAGTAAGGAGTTGAAGCGCACAGATGCTCCAACTCCAAATCTCTGCATGGGCCTCGGTAGGTCATCGATGGTTGGCTCTGGTACATCCACAGTCAGCTCGGATAGGTTCCGGTACACCTCCTCCATCTCCTCGATGGCAACATGAGCACCTGCAGGAACCACTGCCTCCCCACCTCTGTCTCTCCTCTCCAGAAGGGAGAGACCTACTGGTCACACGGGACCCACATCTGCACACACATATTACGCACTTGTTAGCACTACGTAAAAAAACATATATAATTCACAAAACTAAAAAGTACAAGGGTTTTGTTCTTACCGATATCACCCCATGCTGCACCCTCTGGCAGCACTAAGTCGGGATCCTCTCGAAAGTCCGTGTCACTGTATGGAAAGTCCTCGACCATAAGTAACTGACCTTCCAGCCATCTAAAGAACTCGGGACCAAAACTGATGATGGGACCCCCACCATGGCGGGTCATCACCTCTGCCCACCTAAGCATGTGTGGATCTCTCATATCCCTTTCATCCAATACCACCTGCGGGCGCAAGAGAGGAACCCGCTCCAAGAGGAACGACACTATGATCGATCCGTACCCAAACTGCTTGAGCTCCCCGCGCCAACGCTTGGTCAGCTGAGCTCGGATGTTGGCGAGGAGACCCTCGCACCAGTTGAACACCATGGGAGACATATAATCTTCCGCATACACCATCTGAGTCCAAGTAGCCGTATGTGGAGCTTGGATACCCACCACCTTGGTAATAGTGAGCAGTACGGTCCTCAGTGGATGACTCACCACATCTCTGATGTGTATCTTCCCCTTGGAAGGACGAGAAGAGGCTATGCAGTACTGTGCCACCATGTCCTCCAATGTACGATCACTGGCCCGTGTCCCAGTTAATTGTACAGCGTCCCCTCTTCGGGACAAACCGGTCAGAAAGTAGATATCCTCAATGTCAATTGTGAGGATATGCTCACCTATAACAAAGTATTGTTGGGCAGCATCCCAACTCTGGAGCATGTGTGTCAAGAACGGGATCTGGGCTCTCATCCCCTGTATCTCGAAGAATTTCAGCAACCCACAGTTTCGCAAAGCAACCACACATTGTGGATCGTTTGCGGCTTGCTCATCTTCCACTTCATGTTCTCTCTCGCGCGACTCTAATACCATCTTTGCTTGCTGGGAACCTGCCAAAAAGGGCATTTAAAACATGTAAGGTCCTTTCCCAACTTGCACAAACTCATTTTTTGAGATATTTTTTTTATGTTTGAGTCATGGGTTTCCATCGTCGCACCTCACCTTCAGGTATAGGGCGACGTCGTCGCATGTCCCATTTTCGAGGCTTGTGACGACTCAGGCTCGTCGCAAGTCCCAAAAGTCCACCTGCGACGAGCCGAGGGCGCATTGGCCCCTCCCCAAATCATCAAAAAACTCAAAAAATGGACAAAATGCAAAAAGTAAACCACTACAAAGTTGCAAGACAAGATTTAGGCCTACCTGGTCCCGACGGCTGGTGAAATGGCGGATTGTAGCTCCCGGAATCGGCAGTGGAAGTTTTGGCTCCAAATTGGTACTTCTCCACCCAAATTGGCAATTTGAACAATGTTTCTATTTTTGGCCCATATTTCTATTTATAGAATAGAATGGAATATTCCTTTTCAAATATTTTGATGCTTTTGGGCCATTTACTATAGTTTCGACTGTTTGTCATTATATTTGGGGCTATTTGACACTTTCTCTAGTGTACAGGAGTCGTAAAGTGATCTTTTGTAGCGTTTCTCGCATTACCAACGGTAATTACAGGTATGAACACTCCTTTGAACGTTTGGCTATTATTGTTTTTGGTTAAGTCGTAATTATTGCATGAGGATGAGTTTACTCTTCGTTTGTTCTCGTACTCACCAAATCATGACAACAAGTACCGAGTTATGATTTATCACTTTTCCGGGCTCGTTAAACTTCCACGGAAAAGGACACCCCCCAGAGTCCATAGTTAAGCTCTTTTCAGACTCCCTAAAATTGAACAGATTGCCAAGCGAAATTGTCGCGTTCACGCTTGTTAAAGTATTTGAATGGTCGTCTTCCTGGTGATAGTTTACCCCTTTTTTCGGACCAGCGGGCACTAATTACGAAAAAGTAATACTCCAGCCGATCATGACAGGAAGAGTCCTCTCTTGCGTTGTTTTACCCTTTTTGGGCGATGAGGCTAACTTTACGAAAAAGGACCGTTGGAGTCTTCTTTAGTTCTTTTCAGACTCTCTAAATATGAAATGACAACCGAGTTTGCCTTCTATGGACTCGTTAAATTTTCACATTGAAGGGCCCGTCAGGGGACGAACCCCTCCTATCCCAAGTTCATAAAATATTTGGGATCGGACTCATCTATGAGATGAGCTATACCGAGCATCTGGTTACCCTCATCAAGCTCGTTAAAAAACACATGAGGCACTCATCATTCATGATGGGGAAAAATGAAAGTGTTTGTGTTACATACCTTAGTGGCAGTATATAGTCGTTCTTGAACATGGCACTCATCTGCATTTGCATACCGATACTTGGGTCATCTGTTTGTCTATGAGTGCCCGCTTATTTTCTGAGTCTTGTTACTCCTCTGAGTCATTCGAAGAAAGCTTCCACTATCAGTTGCATTAGAAGTTTGCGCCATTCTCATGTCAATACTGCCAAGTCATGCCATGCCCATGTTCAAGAACACATTCACTCATCATTTTCAGTCAGTACACACGTCGTCATGCCGTTGTTACTTTGAGTCAGTATCACATGTTACTGTACCATCCGATCCACTCTACACATCTTTTGTTGTGTTTCGTGTCGATTGATGGGGGATTCATCATGGCCCTCCTTCGACGAATTCATCCTTGTTGACTTCAACTCATCATCCAAGGATTGACTCTAGAAGCCAACCAAGTACCTTGGCCCTGCATGCCTCAATGGTAGGTTACCTCGCTTTCATCATGAGTTTACATCATTGACTCTTGATTGAAAGATTTCATCTTGCGTTCGACGTCAACTCATTTATTCATGCTCGATGATATGTACTGTGATACCTTGGGAATCATTGACATTAATGGTGATCTCCCTCGCACTTGTTAACGGTTTACATCAATGACCGGTAATCAAGTGGTTTCTACCATGTTCGACGTCAAGACATTTGTAATCACATGGATAGATTCGTATCATTGCGGGTTCAGCTTGAAGACCCTGGGGAGTCATGTTTTACCCAGGTTGCGATGGAGTTTGTATGGAGTCATATTACACGGATCCACTTTTGTATTGGTCGTGGATGTGTTATCATCTCATCATGGATCTACGCTTGTGTCTAGTAGCCATGATTGTGTTCAGTCAGTCATTACTCCCATGGATCTGCAATGTATTGGTCGGCAGCCATGTTGTACTACATATGAGATTGTCAGTTCAGAGTCAGTTGTACTGCAGCAGCGTCCTTCGTCCGACAATTCTTTTGCCATTATTTCTATCCAAGCACTTCACCTGTACATCCTTAACAGCTTCATGCTTTGGGGGGCATTCTGTTACACCTAAAATCTACCCATCATCATGATTTAGTGTATACATCCCTGAAGTCATCTGGACCAAGTATTCATTTGAGAGGATTTGTGCTCAGTTTGTACAACCTTTTGAGAGGTCGTCGTAGGTTGCACACTAGCAACATGCGACGTCGCAGGTTGCTCCATAGCAAGGTGCGATGAGGTTTGTTAATGGGCAAAAATAGCCATTTCGAGATCTTTCTCGAAGCTTCCCATTTGGGGCCTTATCCCTGATCTCTTGGAGAGCTGGTACTCGACCCCTAACTCATTGGGAGGATCCCCTATCTCTCTCCTACCATCTCTCAACCTATTCTATCCATAATTTCATCCACTTAGTCCTATATATATGAGGCTCACTCCCATACCAAAGGGAGAAAGATTATGGTATCTACATGCTAGTGAAATCTCTCTTGGGACACCTTCACTCACCTCTTGGAGAATTCATGTTTCCTTGGAAGGGCTTGGCAATTGGCTTGTGTGGAGAAGGGCTGCTACGTTAAGTCATTGGTTGTAGTTCTATATCTCTATCATGTACTCCTCTACTTGCAGTAATACAAATGCTTTCCACCAATATCGCTCTTATATGTGATGATGTTGTGTTGTTTACCTGCTTAACTGTTTACATAGATCTCTTATTGTATAGATGCTCTTTACTCGTTTCTCTTTTCTGTGTCTTAACAAGTCTTGCAGCTTGGATTTGGCGACCGTGGGACGTGGAGCAACATTCGGGAGAAAGGATATCGAATCAAAGAGGCAAGACATCTAGTACTTGATCCTTAAGTAGATCTAGGAAACATGTTTGTAGTCTGTTCTATTTGTTCTAGACTCGCATTGAGCTAGGGAGATCCGGCTCGCCTCCGGTCGAGTGGATTGTCTGATAACATATGTATGGATCGAGGTGGCTCGTTTGCACATTCTTCTAGGGTACACCTCTCCTAGGTGTTCCTTCCACATTATTGCATTGTCAAAGAGGATTCTTCCTTGAGAACTCCATTATTTCAGCTACACTTGACATTCTTCCGTACAACTTAGAGAGCACCCTCCCTCATGTGACTTGGCATACATATCATTTTATTTGAGGTGGTTATGGTAGTTTTCTCAAGGAGCACTCCACAAGGTGTGAATGCATAGTAGGAAGCATATTTTCCTTGGTCAATAAAGGCCATCTCTTGAAGAGCATTTTGCATGAAAGGAGACACATGGCACTTTGCATGTGCTTGCATGTTGTGTGCTATTTGAGGTACATTTGGCATGTATTACATTCATGAGACTTATTTTCTTGTATATTTTGTATGGGCATTTTGGTCATGGAAAGCCCACATATGTATTATTGTATCGTTTTCCTTCAAAAAAATCAAAGATCTAGGAAAGCAAATACAAGTTTATTGACAGGAGTTGAGATCAAACCTATCTAAAGGATTTCTCTCTCCATTTGTGAGCATGGTTGGATTTGGGGATTTTACCCATTGTTGAATATATTAATATGGAAATCTAGAGGCTTGTGCTCTTTGGATGTTAATTTCTTGAAAATGGAAGCTAGAAATTCAATTTCTCCAACTATGCTATGAGGGCTTCAATATGTTAACTCTATTCTTTAGTTGGAGTTATTTAGAAGAGTTAATTTTGGTTAATTTCCCTTTAGTTCTCTTTATGATTGCTACTGGATAACATCAATGAATGCGTTGTTTTCTTAATTATAACTTGCTAGAATTTATATCTTCTACGTTGAAAACATACTCTTATGCACAATTGTAAGTTCTCCTTCATTAGGATCTTTTGAAATCAAAGTTCTACATTCATAAATAGCCATATAAGAATGTTGTAATTTGTTCATTCCAAATACAACATTTCCTTGTTACTTGAGAGTATAGCTCATAAGTCATGACCTTATAGACTCCATATGCCCAATGGATTTGACGCTAGTCTTAGTCCTCCTATCACTCAATTTATAAAACTTCTTTTACAAATTCTATTTTGCTAAAGCTAACTCTTCCTAAGTAAGGGAAGTCCCCCTTTTGTTGGAGGAGAGTCAGCCTAAAGTGTGGGGAAGCATTGTTGTGGTGATAGTGGGCAGCCTTCCTTAGTTCCCTTGGAATTGCACTTTGTGTTTCAAGGCTTTAACACTTTGAGTGCAAGTTCGAGAGGTAATAGAGTTTACCCTTAAGACCCCAACGGGTTAGACCTCAATAACTACGAAAGTGGTTAACCATAAATGAAGTCGCGATCAAGCCATTCTGATGGCCCAATAAATCCTTCAAGCTGGGTTTACATTAAATATTTTCAAATTTAGCCACATTCAAAACTAATCTTCTTGAAGTGTAGAGAGCCTATCAACTTCAAAAAAATCCAATCCATTTAGACCAATTTCTCTTCTAAACAAATACAAGCTTCCATTGACACAGTATTTTGCTATTCCTTTCATGGTACTGTTATCACACAACTTGTAGCTGTCCCAAAAGATGATCCTATCCAGGATGGTAGAGGCGTTGGACAACTAAAGAGGTGACCCAAGAGATGCCACGGTTCCCAAGGTAAATGGTTGTCACATTAACCGAGGCACTCTTCACTTTAGATTTAGCCTAAGCAAGACCAAGGGGGAGACCCTAGCTAACCAATGAAGGCTAGTGAACCTACTCTAGACCTCCTAGGGAAATGTGAAGTTGAAAGATGAAGAGATCAAGAGTGAATGGATCTAGATCTAGATAGTATAAGTGGACATACGGACTCAGGGTTTGGTTGAGGAGGCTTATGTTAGGATATTTCAATACTCCATCCTTGTTTTACTTAACATTATTTATTTTCCTAGTTGTCAATGATGTCATTTTCCCCCTAGTGGTGTGCAGATGTAATCCAGGATCCATCTACCACCTTCTGAGCCCTACATGCATCATTTTAGGAACACTTCAATCAGTTCCCTATTTTATAGGAACCTACTGAGTGTTCCAGTGTCGTCCATCTGAGTTATCTCACTCTTGTGGGGGGTTAGAGCTCTATACGCCACTGATTGTGGCCTCATGTGCCATTTTATGTCTGGCATTCATTACAGACTCACTATTGCGCCCTCCTTAGTCAGTTAACTGATTGTGACTTCAGTTAGCTGAGTTTAGGTTCAGTTCAGTTGACTTTGAGTCTTCTGGAGCACTTCAGTGGTGATATTCCCTATGCTAGACCAACTGAGGTTCGAATTCTCTGGCATGATTTGAATTCTCTCCATTGTATTATCGTTGTTCATTATACTGATAATTGAGTAGTGTGACATTATTCTGCTCCTATCTGAGTTCTGTTGCATTATTATTCTTCTACTCTTTTTTACTGCAGTTTTCACTCTTCTTCAAATTTTTTGCTCATTTTTTTATGTGAGGTATCCTCAGCTCTTTAGACTGTTGTGACATAGAATTTCTCATGGTATTAGAGCCATGGAGAAAATAGGTTGAACAACTGCTTTCGGTAGTGCACCAGAAGCCTCTGGATTTCCACAACAAATCCTGGTGCCATTGCATTGAATTCATTGGAGAAATCCAATGAGGTCTAGCCAAGTGTGAAGTATCCGAATAAAAGTGCCTATTGTCCTAAAGTAGTGCTCAGTAGCAGTCTACCTCCATTATTGAGAGTTTTTTGCAGGTTATTCGAAGTTTTAGAGTGCAACATCATTTGCAGCAGTTTTCTGCAGTAGCAGTAGCAGATATTTTCCATTGTTTTTGTAGGTATTCTACAACAGATTCCATGAATCTAAAAGCAATTCCTCCTCTCTCTCTCTCCATTCAACTATGATGAGTGGAAACCAAAGATGATAGCATATTTGAAGAGACAAGGTCTTTTTGACATGTGTATTGGTGTTATGAGAGATTTTGCTTCCTATGAAGAAGAGAATGATTGGCTAAATGACTGTGACAGAGCCTTTGGAGCAATGTGTATTGCTATGTCTCCTAGTATGCGCTACCTCAAGGAAACTGCTAAAAATCCAAGTGATCTATGGGCCCAACTGGACAAAGCATTTGGAAAGCAGAATGAAGAGATTGGTGCAAATTATTTGGAGAACGAGCCCAATGATACCTCCTTAAGTGTTCTCTCTAATTATGTCTTGGCCTCAATCATATCTCATGATGAAGTTGTTCAAGATGAAGAAGAAGCTGCAGATTCAACACTCATGTTCTCAATGTCTTCTATTTCGAATTATGAGCAAGATAAGCCAGTTCATACTCTAGAATCTGAAGAGTTTCTTAAATCCTCTCTTTCACATGAGTCTGCTGGTGTGCAGAATGATGATCTATTGAATGATTTGGAGGTTAGATTAGAGTTTGGAAGTGATACATTCGCCCTCCTTGATCACATGCTTCCTATGAACTTCTATTTGATCATTGGCACATGCTCTCAGAGTTTCTCTAAATATGGAGGACACTACCATTTGCTTGGCTTCACGTCTCAGGCATATTTTGGTGATTTTGGTTTTGATCTCACCCTTGTTGGTTCAAAGGAGATCACAACAAACCATCTATCAATTCTTGGAGCTGATTTGAAATCCAAGCCACCACCATCATGTCATAGTTCATTTGGTTATGATCTCACCTATGTTGGTCCAAAGGAGATATCAAAGAACTATCTACACATTCCTGGATTTGATCCTACCTCGGCTAGTTTGAATCACAAGTTCCAGGATGATCTTCATATTTTTGGATTTGTTCTCACAAAGTTCGGTCTGAAGAGCAAGTTTAGAAAGCCTCCATATTCGCTTGCATCCACTGAAGGAGAATACAAGCACATTTTTTGGGAGCATGATCCACTTCTTCCCAAGAGGAAGATACCTCCATACATATGATCAAGCATCACACCTACTTGAGTTTGTAGCAATTAATCTTTTGGTGTGTTTCAATCCAATTTGAGGGGGGGTTTCCCCATGAGGTTTTCCCCATTTTCCTTGGTTCATGGATTGTTCTTTATTTTTTATCATTTATTTGATTGTATGAGTGACCTTTGGTCTTAGTAACCAGGGCCCAGGATGCAAAAGTATGGATTAAGGGGGGGTGTTAGGATATTTCAATACTCCATCCTTGTCCTACCTAGCATTATTTATTTTTCCTAGTTGTTGACGTCATTTTCGCCCTAGTGGTGTGCAAATGTCATCCAGGATCCATCTACCACCTTCTAAGCCCTGCATGCATCATTTTAGGACCACTTCAGTCAATTCCCTATTTTATAGAAACCTATTGAGTGTTTCAGTGCAGTCCACCTGAATTATCTGACTCTTCTGGGGGTTAGAGCTCCGGATGCCACTGATTATGGAGCTCCGGATGCCACTGATTATGGCCTCATGCGCCCTTTTCTGACTGGCATGCATTACAGACTCACTATTGCGCCCTCCTTAGTCAATTAACTGATTGTGACTTCAGTTAGCTGAGTTTAGGTTCAGTTCAGTGGACTTTGAGTCTTCTGGAGCACTCCAGTGGTGATAATACCTATGCTAGACCAACTGAGGTTTGAATTCCCCTACATGATTCGAATTCTCTCCATTGTATTATCATTGTTCATTATACTAATAATTGAGTAGTGTGACATTATTTTGCTCATATCTGAGTTCTGCTACATTATTATTCTTCTGCTCTTTTTTACTGCAGTATTCACTTTTCTTCAAAAAATTTGCTCATTCTTTCTTTGTGAGGTATCCTCGTCTCTATAGATATGTTGTGACATAAAATTTCATAACTTATAGCATGGAAAAATGCTCAACCAATGAAAATATTGTACCACTTATGAAGTTAGAGGTGTAGATCTAAATAGATCTAATGCCACTCAAAGAAAACCAAAGTGGGGCCCACCTTTAAATTAAGGAAGTTGGTTAAGATGGGGTCCACAGGGTGAAATTAAAGTACAAATGGCACTAGATGGTTGGCTAAGCAATGGATCTAAAGTTTACAAGGAAAAATAGCACAACCCAAGTGATAGATCTAGAAAGATGCATGAAACCCACAAGTGTGTCCCCCTCAATAGATGATCAGTGCCTTAGATCGGGGGTCAAATGGAGTCGGCTTTAAACCAAAATTTAGCTATGAGGTTCTTTAATTAATTTAGAAGTGGGTTTTATGTTTTAAGCCCAAATAATCGCCAGATCTATCAGATCTGAAAATATAGGGTTTTAAATTATGAGGGTTTGAGTGACCAATGGGTAAAACACATAGAAATGAATACCTACCTTGTAGATCTTACCTCAAATGCTTGTGGCCGCCGAGTACATCGATGATCCTTGCATTTAGCTACAATTCCACGCTAGATTCAAGTGATTCCAACCAAATCGTCCTAGCCCAAGGAAGAAAGTTGAACAGGAAGGTGTGGGATGCATCACAAGTGACCTATGAACAAACCTCATGCCAAAACCTTGCCTCATTTTCCCAAATCGAATTCCTCAGAAATCCTCCAGAAAAAACATCAAAATGCCTGTAGCTCTCTGCCTGGTGTCCCGGACACAAATCTAACTATACCAACATGTTTGGAGATGGGGTAATATGGTAATAACAAGTGGTTGGACCCACCATCTCCTCTATAGCGCTCTAGGAGATCCTGCTAGATCAATGCAACTGCTGAACATGCCATTTCTGCATGGCAAAACTGGAGAAAAGTGGAAATATGACTATATCATCACTGAGAGTGCCTGTAATTGATAAATGAGTATCCCAATGGACTCCAAAGGTCCAAAACTACTAGATATGAGTACGCATACACCCTGTGGCAACCTGCATGATCATCTGTAGCCTTAGCCATACCCGGACAATATAAAATAATGGTCTAAAAATAATAACTATAAAAAAATACATCAACCATCATATGAAACCTGTGCCCATTGTATGGAACCATCAAAGGTGTATCACAATACCATAAATCATCATCATATATTATCACTGGTCCAACTCATCTCGGATCCCATGGTTGGCTTGACCAGGCCAATACCGATCAAAATATGACCCAGGCTAGAAAAGCCTAATGCTGCAAGTGCAAATGGTTAAGACATGCTCTTTTAATCATCCTAATAGCAAAACTTTAAAGTATTAAGAATCATTTCAATAGCAGTTACTAAATAATTATATCAAATACAAGTTTAAATAATCACTTACTCAAAATAAAACCTCAAGGGTATACTCATTTTGTAGACATGAACATTTTGCTAGCAAAGGGTGAGGGTGAAGAAAGCAAGGTTAGGATAAGGGGATGACTTGACTGACTCAACACTATGATACTTTGGATAAGGGAAAGTGAATACACACTTGAGCATATGTCGAATAATAAAAAAATAGGGAGTGGCAGTCTCACAATTGGAATAAGTTGTTCAGAGAGGTGCTTATTCAACCTTGGAAAATGTCTACAACTCACATCCAAGATGAATCCAGCTTCGTGAGGATCTTTTCTAGAACCGCCATGACTGGGTGCCCGGCTAACCGTAATTTGCGGTTCTAGGGGACACTTAGAATTAGTTGTCCCTTACTCCATCTCACATCACAACCCGTAGGCTCCGTGAGGAATTTAATCAATACATTTAATTTCCTGGCCAACAGTCTTTGGATTTGGCATACATTTAATTGCTGCTTTTTAGGCCTTTAGGACCCCTTTGGGATTTTGCATGTGCTTAGAAGCACAACTAATCGTAGCTTTCATCCGAGGTGCATTTACATTTCAGTTCATTTAATTTCACGGCCCTTTTTCATTGTGCTGAGAAGCATATTTTCGAAGTATTTCCATGGGCTTTCACAAGAGATATAACAATAGTTTCCACATGTAATGATGGTAGTACATTTTGCTTCAGGTTTTAGCCAACACAACTCAAGCAACTAGGGGGAATTTCCACAATCAAGACCAAACATCAGGGCAACCAATTGGAGTGATCAAGGTATCAAATCCAACTCACCAAAGGGTAAGTTCTGTTGCCAACTCAGAGCTGGGACACAAACTAACAGGGATGTTATCCAACATAGAGGCAAAAGTTGGGAGGTCCTCCATATCACAAGTCGAGGTGTAAGTCAAGGTGAAAACCAAAAAGGGAGAGATAACTGATGGATGGGGAAAGTGAAGGTGATGCCTAAGCTATCAAGACATAAAAGGTGGGAATGATAATGTCCACACTCCTAAGAGGGTAAAACCAATGAGTATAAAACAAGAGCTTCTAATTCTGAGTAATAAGACCATTTAGATAATCAATAACAACCATATCCATATCATGTATATATATACTGCCATATCATGACCGCTAGATACTAAGTCCAGCTACTAAAATGACCAAAAGAGTAAGATAATCAAAACCAATGCACATCATACCTACTGGGCCATATACCTGTACCTACTACCTGGACCATCTATAACCACTGAAAAAACTGATGCTGAAACTCTGGGAACTGCAGTGCTCTGTATGGGCTAAAATGTCACCTCGGTCATCAAATCTAAGGTCATGAGGCTCAATCTTGGCATAAGGTTCACTGCATGTTTGATCTAGGGCTGCTTTGATATGTGAGTGATTATCAAAAAAATTGTTCATCATAGGCTGATCTCATCAAAACTATGTAAAGGCCTAGCTTAAAAAAATAAAATGAACTACTCTGCAATCATGGTAGCTAGGATAGTATGGATGTGATAACATCTGGCTCTAGCTGGGACAAGTGCTCTAAGGGACAGAGTGCTTGAGACCTCAAAAATCTCTAGTCCTCAACACAAACTACATCAATCTTCAATCCAACACCTAATTGTTCTGCTTCATCTTCAAATATACCTATTCATACACACAAGGAAGCAGACTACCCCAAGCAGCATGTATGGCATAAAAATAAAATGCTAAAATCAAATTCTAGTCTAGAACAAAAATTTAAATGCATGGAAAAA
Organism: Larix kaempferi; assembly: GCA_027924585.1. Taxonomy (NCBI): domain Eukaryota; kingdom Viridiplantae; phylum Streptophyta; class Pinopsida; order Pinales; family Pinaceae; genus Larix; species Larix kaempferi. The sequence goes on along the minus strand of BSBM01001130.1, from coordinate 4,503,974 downwards.
ATAAGATACTAATCAAACAACTAAAATGTTTTATTTTATTTTTTTATGCAGGAAATAAAGAAAGCTTAGAAAGTAGCAAGATAACCATAAACAACTAACTTAGGAAAAAGAAACTCAGCATGGATTAAACTCAAAAGACACTCGACACTCAGAAAAGGAAACACACAAAAATCCTACTACTCAAGTGAGCTTATTCAAAGACCTGCATACTCTAAACAGGTAAGAGGAGTTCTACCCCAAAGGGACAAGGGGGGTAGTAATGCTTCAGCAACACCCCGTTTACTGGCAATTCCAATTCATCACCGTCAAATGCTTCTAACCAAACCAAACCTTTTCCTGCTATTCTGCTCACTCGATAAGGGCCCATCCATAACTTCTCAAATTTTCCATGATTTCTTATATTTTCTTTGTTCTTATCCCAAAGTAAGACTATATCACCTACTCCAAAATTGACATTTCTACTCCTTTGATCAAAAGTTCCTTTAACCTTGTTAAACCTAAAATCTACCCATCATCATGTTTTAGTGTATACATCCCTGAAGTCATTTGGACCAAGTGCTCATTTGGAGGATTTGTACTCAGTTTGTACACCCTTTTGAGAGGTCTTCGCAGGTTGCACACTAGCAACATGCGACGTCGCAGGTTGCTCCATAGCAGGGTGCGACGAGGTCTGTTAATGGGCAAAAATAGCCATTTCGAGATCTTTCTCGAAGCTTTCCCATTTGGGGGCTTATCCCTGATCTCTTGGAGAGCTGGTACTCGACCCCTAACCTGTTGGGAAGATCCCCTATCTCTCTCCTACCATCTCTCATCTCATCCTATCCATAACCTCATCCACTAAGTCCTATATATACGAGGCTCACTCCCATACCAAAGGGAGGAAGACTATGGTATCTACATGCTGGTGAAATCTCTTAGGACACCTTCACTCACCTCTTGGAGAATTCATGTTTCCTTGGAAGGGCTTGGCAATTGGCTTGTGTGGAGAAGGGCTGCTACGTTAAGTCATTGGTTGTAGTTCTATATCTCTATCATGTACTCCTCTATTTGCAGTAATACAAATGCTTTCCACCAATATCGTTCTTAATGTGTAATGATGTTATGTTGTTTACCTGCTTAACTGTTTACATAGATTTCTTATTGTATAGATGCTCTTTACTCGTTTCTCTTTTCTGTGTCTTAACAGGTCTTGCAGCTTGGATCTGACGACCTCGGGACGTGGAGCAACATTCGGGAGAAAGGATAGCGAAATCAAAGAGGTAAGACATCTAGTACTTGATCCTTAAGTAGATCTAGGAAACGTGTTTGTAGTCTGTTCTATTTGTTCTAGACTCGCATTGAGCTAGGGAGATCCGGCTCGCCTCCGGTCGAGTGGATTGTCCGGTAACAAACCCTTTCTTTTTCTATGTCCATTTTATTCCAAGCCTCTCTTATGGTTTCATCTAGTTCTACTAATTTGTCTATTCTTGCTTGCATGGCTTCTTGCTCTGAGGAACATTGTTGCAAAAAGTTCATACACAAGGGTCTGAAGATTTATTGGCAATCTACAATTTTGTCCATGTACTATTTCAAAAGGAGCTTTACCTGTTATCCTCTTAACGATTGTTCGATTTGCCTAGAGAGCATACTTAAGCTTGTTATCCCAACTCCTTTTGTTTTCACCAATCATTCGTTTTAAAAGCCGGATTAAATTGTTATTGCTTGATTCTGCTATACAATTTCCCAGTGCGTAATAGTTAAAAGAATGAGATAGAGTGATTCCATGATTTGAGCAAAATGTTGACATTTCTTCTTTACTGAAGGCTTTTGCATTATCCGTGGTGATTTTCACAGGGCAACCATATCTAGAAACTATGTTTTCTTCTAAAAACTTAACCACCACTTATGTCGTTGCTCTTTTAGTAGGAATGGCTTCAACCCAACGGGTAAAGTAATCAATACAAGTCAGGTTGTATTGTACCCATTAGATGAACTAGGATCGACGGGGCCAACAAAATCCATTCGCCATTGTTGAAAAGGAGCTTCCACGATGACTAGAGTTAAAGGTAGGGCATCAAATCTAGGCTTTCCCAAGAAGAATGGACACTCTTGACAAGTTCTAACAAATGCATGCACATCCTTAAACAATGATGGCCAATAATACCCATATCGCATGATTTTAGCAGTTGTGGTTTTGGGCACATAATGGCCTCCACATAATGTTGAATGCATTTCAGTTATGATTCCTTGGGACTCATCAGGGTTTACACATTTCAAAACAATCCCATCTGGATTTTTCCATCCTAAACCATCTTCTTTCAATATATACTTGGATGCCTTCAACCTCAAAGCTCTTCTTTGATGGTCTAAAAGATGGTCAAGTCATGACAAATGTTTGAGAAAATAAATAATGTCCTTATACCATTCATGATCTTCATCAATATAGAGCACCATAGCATTTCCCATGTCCATTTCTTCATGATTTGCAATAGATTGGGCTTTGGTTTCAGTTAGGAGTTGGGCTAATCCTTGACCTTTTACTATCTTGATTGGTTTAATCTCAATATCATACTCTTGAATTCTAGATATTCAGTTTCCTCTAACCCCTATACCATCATGTTGAGACAAAACATCATTGACTGCTTGATATGGGACATAGGCTAATATCTTAGAGTATCATATGTATGTCCTGAAATGCTTTAAAGATTTAACCAACGCATAAGCTTGTTTCTTAGTGGTTGTATAGTTTAATTCGGCATCTCTAATATTTTTACTCATGAAAGGGACAGGTTGTTCATGATTGTTTTCATTCTTTTGCAACAAAACACCTGCTATAGTGTCCTCAGAAGCATGAGTAAATCAGGAATTCCTTATTATAATTAGGACATACTAAGATGGGAGCAGAGGAAATAACCTTCTTTAATGATTCAAATGATGTTGCACACTTCTTATCCCAGACAAACTTTACATCTTTCTGAAGCAAGGCATTTGAAGGTTTGGGCAACACAGCTAAATTAGGAATGAACCTTCTTACAAAGTTTATCTTTCCGAAAAAGGATCTCAGGGAACTGACATCACGTGGTGGAGCTATGGCTTGGATTCCTTGAACTCGTTCGGGATCAATTATGATACCCTCCTTAGAAACTATATGACCCAATAACTTGCCCTCATCAACACCAAAAGTAGACTTTTCAGGATTTAAAGATATCCCAAACTTCCGACATCTATCAAATATTTTCTTCAAATGCTTCACATGGTCATCCCTTTCTTTGGAGAAAACAGTTAAATCATCCTGATAGATCACAATAATTTTTCCGATCAAATCATCAAATGCATGGTCCATTGCCCTTTGAAAGGTTGAACCCACATTGAGTAGACCAAATGGCATTTGTATATACTCGTATGTTCCCCAGGGTGTGGTGAAAGTTGTTTTTCCACGATCTTCTTTTTTAATTTGGACTTGGTTATATCCTGAAAAACCATCAAGCAATGATAACACACCAGCACCGGTTACACTTTGTAATAAATTTTCCATATTAGACAATGGGTAATTGTCTTTTAGGGAGGCTTGATTAAGGTTTCTGAAGTCTATACAAATCCTAATCTCCCCACTTTTCTTTCTTACAATTACGGGATTAGACACCCATGTAGTATGTCTGACAGGCCTGATGATCCCTGCTGCTAACATCTTTCCAATTCCTTTTTAACCAATGGAGCTAAATTCGGATTTACATTTCGCAGATTCTGACGATAAGGTTTAGCTCCTTCCTTAAGGGGAATCGTGTGTTCAATAAAAGATTGGTCATAAGTTTTCAAATCGTCATACGTCCATGCAAAGACATCCTTGTATTATCTAATTAATTCTTTAATTTTCCTTCTTTCTTCCTTATAGGCATTTTTCCCTATTTTGATCATTTTTGGGGAACAAGAAGAACCGGTGTTGATTTCAATAACCTCGTCAATTGGTTCAGAGCCTCTTCCCTTAAATTCATCATGCCTATTAAAATTTTTCTCTAAAGGAAAAGCGATTTCTGTTATGTCCATGCCTTCTATGGAACTGTCCTTTAGTTGATATTCAAAATTAACCATGGGGGTCTGAGAAGCAGTTAGGAATTGTTGGACACACCGAACACACTGAGAGGGGGGGGTGAATAGTGTGTATAGCTTTTTATCACCTTTTCAACTTTAACAATCATCAACTGCTTCTTCAATACATCATTCATTAATGTATTACCACATTATCATTATATCATCAGCATTATTAACTATTACAGCTCATCATCACCTATCATCATATCATCATCACATAGGAAGCATAGCAAAACACAGTACACAAGATTTTTACGTGGAAACCCAAGTCCTGGGGAAAAAACCACGGAAGCCTTTATAATAATAATTTACCAGCAACAACTGGAAGGAGGCAACAACCCCCTTTGTTACAAAGACTTCAATTCTCCAGCTACAACTGGAAGGAGGCTACAACCCCCTGGTTTACAGGCTACAACCTGAAGGAAGCCTTAGCTCCCTATATTTCCTTGCCCCGTCCTGCCACCCTGATATGAAGATAGATACTGAACTATTGAACCACAAACTGCACTGATCCTGCGGACCTGCTATCCAACACTTGTACCATACTACACAATCTAAACCACACTGCACAACCTGTACCACACTGCACAACCTGTATCACACTGCAAAATCTAAACCACACTGCACAACCTGTATCACACTGCAAAACCACTTTCACTGCTGACCACTCCTCATCAACTGTCCACTAACCACTGCACCATAACTGTTCACTGCTCATCAATTGTCCACTAACCACTGCACCACAACTGCTCCACACTACTCATCAACTGACCAATCAATCTGTCTGCACCAATCAATCTGTTGTTCACATCATCCGACTCAGTCAATCTGAGTCTAACCAACTACACACCAAACCCTGAATGTGCTGCTGATAACCTCTGCACTCTTATCACTACCAAATCATCCATGTATACCAACAAGTCATTTTACTGCCATACACTGCTCATGTACATCCTTGTACACCTCATCATACACAGTCACTGAACAAATAATCCTTCTCTACTTCCACTAAACATAAGGCATGCATCGTCATGCATCATCATCATAGGTATGCATCATCATCATAAAATATGCATAATTGTCACTTCAGTGTGCACCGTGTATGCATCATCAACATCAAGTATACATCATAATGCATAGGAGAGCATCATCACACTATGGTATGCATGTACATCATATTGTATAGGAGTGCATCAACTTCATAGAGTGTACATCATTATCACATGCATTATCATCCTAAAGTGTATAATATCATAGCATAAAGGTATGCAACATCATCATCATATCCTCCATAATGACTTCAAATATATATACCAATATATAGGCTCACATACTAATATCAAAGATGAACTCTATCCATGAGAGACATGTGCCATTACAAGAGAAACCTAGAAGCATGAGCCATACCTTTTTGAAGATCATAAGGTCAAGAAACAATAGACAAACCAAAATAAACTCTAGATCATGTCATCACATAGCCCTCGTAACAAGCTTTCCAATGAGCCAAGAATTTTGTAATTCCGATTCTGTATGATAAAGTTATGCCAATTTTAGTAAAGATGCCCAAAAATTTCTCCTCCACAAAATTTTGCACTTTTCTCCAAGAGTTGCGAAATTCCAATTGATGAGCAAATGAAATGTTTGATATTCTATTTATATAGGTCGTAGAGGAAAGTTATTACCTCAAACTGGGCCGACATGCAATTCAAAATTACAAATAATTAATTTTTCTTTTGTTTGGTCGGCTCACCCAAAAAGGTGGGGTACACCAACTTCAAAAATTCATATCTCTTCAACCGTAAGGAGTTAGAAGATGCTCCACATATCAATGGAAATTGCTTGACGAGGACTATCTCCCTATGATGGGTTTATTTGCAAATTCTTGGTCTAATACCCTTAAATTATTCAATGTGTCCAGGACGTCAAAGACCCCACACATGAGGGTGCCAAAGACCATACCACTAACTACAAGAGTTTCAAAGTCTTCTTCAACATATCAAGGCACGTCCGTGGGATCTACCTCCATCTACATCCCAATAGCCATATAACCACAAATAGGACCATACATCACCATGGTTCAAGACCCAAGGCACCGCATGCAAGGGTTTCAAGGACCCTTTCAAGGATATCATATAATATTTAAACAAGATACTTTCCATGGACTTCAAGCCCATCACATAGGACTCTGTCGCCAAGTAATGAGGGAATCATGACCAAGGATTCTATCATATCAAAGGCTCCAACAATCATGGGCTTACAAACCACCATATGTATGGATTCCAAGACCCAAATCATTTCCAAATGCACCATCAATGATCATATAGTGTCCAAGGGTCATCATGCCGCCATTTATGTGGGTGCCAGACCTTCTCATGCATAATGACCATCTCCAAGGGTTCCATGACCCCAACAAGGGATACACGGGCATCAAGATCTTCATCAAGGGTTCCAAGTCTTCATCAAGTCATTAATGACCACATCATCACCTTTAAGGGGACAAGGACCATTAAGCCATCAAATGTGGGTCCAAGGACTTCTTCAGGGCTTCTTCATCAAGCAAGGGGATTCATAGGCTTCTTCAGCCACCTCAACCACACCAGGAGACCTCAAGGGTCAAGATCCATCATGACATCACCTGTGGGGTTTCTAGACCTTCTCCTGGGCTACCATGACCTCAATAAACACAAATGACCACTGAAAGGTTCATTTGGACTCTTGCAACTTCTTCAACACTTTTGTAGCGTACTGGGCCATAAGTTGTGGTACTAGGGAAACAAAGAAACAATTGGGGAAATGCAAAACATCTTTGGGGTACTTAAACACTCTATAGGGTGTTCAGGGCTTTTGTCATTGTCCCAAGGGCTCCAAGGGCTTCAAACTTGGGCTTGGACAAGATCAAAAGGTCTCCTTAGACACTGACAATTACTTAACCCTCAGCGGCTCCTCAAGGGGCACCAAGACTCAACTGTTGGCATCAATGACCAAGCACTGTTGGCATCAATGACAACTTAATCAACAGGAATTGGATGATTTGGGCATCATCATCAAAGACTTGCCAATAATCTTGATTATCGGGAACTGATGGCCTAAACAAGACTTCAACTTTGCAATTATTTTGCGATAAATATTCCGGGACTTGGAGGGTACTAGTTGTAACCGACTACTCATCAGCTAGAGTGTTTTGCTCTCGTGGGACGGCCTTAATTCCGAAGGCATCAAAAAATTCAATGGTGTTCCAAACTACATTTCTGTAATCTCCAAGTATATTATTCTTAGTGGCAAACTGATTCTTGACTTGTGATACAATAAGGTCGAAATCACCTATGACAATTATAGACTTAATGTTTTTTCTTGAGTAATCTCCAATACTAAAAGTAGAGCTTCATACTCGGCCACATTATTTATGCAATCAAACTCCAGGAGGAAAGAATATAAGTTTTCTTCTCCTGAAGGTGAGGTCAAGACAATTCCAGTACCTGCACCATGTCGAGATCGGGCCCCGTCAAAGTGCATCTTCCACATTTGGTCTGGTGGGAAAGGATGTTGTCTTATTTCTTCCCAATAGTTCGCCAAAACCATGAAGTTCCCAATCTCATCACTTGAATACATAGCCTCATTGAATAAATGTTCAGGTGTCTCCACATGCTCTTGCATAGGTGGTTCATTGAATAAAGTGATAGATGAACCATTTCCAGTTGGGATCGTAGCATATGTAAGATCCATCTGAACACTTCCCCCCAATCTGGCTGACCACTCCCTAGACAACAACATTCCCCAAACATCAGAGACATCGAGGACTAATATGCTCTTTGAAAGCTCAATATCCGAACATGCGGCCAATCTAACATGTAAATTTTCTATTACCCCAATAGCCTTTGATGTTCTAGAGTCCATCCCACACACATTTCTCTAGGGCCTTGTAGGCACCAACTCAAGTTGTTCCATGACTCTAAGAGGTGTAACATTCACTTCAGCGCTTGAATCTAACATGCAGTTATGCAGTACCAAACCATTAACTTCAAGAGCTATGTAAAAAGGCAGGCACTCTCCAAAGTTGTCACCTGACACAATCTAGATCATGACAGGGGAATCCTTAGGTTCAACCGGGACTTGTTTTGTCATTTGTTTCTTCGGTTGGATTCCCAAATAGTTGGTATCCCTTTTGTGAAATGAGGGGATTTTGAAAATGTCGTAGAAAGGAACAGGCATATTCACCTTAGCTAAAAATCCGGAGACATCTATGTTCAAGTTGTAGGGGTTTTCCTGATCTTTTTCATTAACAGCTAATCCCAAAATTTTCATAACATCGTACTTGACGGATGGGATTTTGATTAAATCCTTTAATGAGACTAAGGCAGAAGAGTTGGTCAACTTGCTAGGAACATTTGTTCTAGGTTGGTCTTGAAGATAAGGCTTTGCAATTGGGGGATTCTTTGCTTTTGTAGGCCCTAGTTGTTTTCTCCAAAGTGTTGCTTTAGGCGTGTTATTTTTACGAGGATCAGTCCTAACTTCTTGATCTTGTTTTTGCTTTGCTAAAGGATTTTGACTAGTACTGGAATCATTTCCACCCTTTGATATTATTTCGGATGAAGGATTTGGAGTTTTGGAGATGATTCTCTACACAGGTTGATTGCTAGGACAAACCGATTTACTAGGTTGCGTATCAACCGGCTTATGTTGTTGAGGTTTAGTGGTACTAGTCTTTGAAGGAATTGAATTATTACAGATAGTGTTCAACATTTCTTTAGTTTGCTCATCACGTTTCTTAAAATCTTCATCCTAATTCTTAACTATTAAAGCCATGTTGGTAACCATTTCACATAAATTTGACATGAATTCCATGGTCATTTCGAACATGTTGTTATTGAGAAGACATTTTCTTATAGGTTCGTTTCTTAGCGGAGTCACGTATAGGAGTCGCCAGGTAAACTTTAAATCTTGTCTACTAAAATATATGTCGTTAAAATAGCGGGGAGAGATGAGTGAAATGAGATGGTTATGTATGATTTATGAATGTAAATGATAACCATCCAAGTTACAAGACTGAATGCGATAAGATATGAGATACGCACAAACACTTGCAGACACCTGAGGTAAGCCTCTACCTCCCCAGCAACTACACCAAAAATGTTATCACACAACTTATAGTTGTCCCAAAAGGTGATCCTATCCAGGATGGTAGAGGCATTGGACAACTAAAGAGGTGACACAAGAGATGCCACGGTTCCCAAGGTAAATGGTTGTCATGTTAACCGAGGCACTCTTCACTTTAGATCTAGCCTAAGCAAGACCAAGGGAGAGACCCTACCTAACCAATGAAGGCTAGCGAACCTACTCTAGACCTCCTAGGGAAATGTGAAGTTGAAAGATGAATAGATCAAGAGTGAATGGATCTAGATCTAGATAGTATAAGTGGACACATGGAGTTAGGGTTTGGTTGAGGAGGCTTATAGCATGGACAAATTCTCAACCAATGAAAATATTGTACCACTTATGAAGTTAGAGGTGTAGATCTAGATAGATCTAATGCCACTCAAAGGAAACCAAAGTGGGGCCCACCCTTAAATTAAGGAAGTTGGTTAAGATGGGGTCTACAAGGTGAAATTAAGGTACAAATGGCACTAGATGGTTGGCTAAGTAATGGATCTGAAGTTTAAAAGGAAAAATAACACAACCCAAGTGATAGATCCGGAAAGATGCATGAAACCCACAAGTACGTACCCCTCAATAGATGATCAGTGCCTTAGATCAGGGGCCAAATGGAGTCGGATTTAAACCAAAATTTAGCTATGAGGTTCTTTAATTAATTTAGAAGTGGGTTTTATGTTTTAATCCCAAATAATCGCCAGATCTATCAGATCTAAAAATCTAGGGTTTTAAATGATGAGGGTTTGAGTGACCAATGGGTAAAACACATAGAAATGAATACCTACCTTGTAGATCTTAACTCAAATGCTTGTGGTCATCGAGTACATTGATTATCCTTGCATTTAAATACAATTCCAAGCTAGATTCAAGTGATTCCAACCAAATCGTCCTAGCCCAAGGAAGAAAAACATCCTCTTTCACCTGCAAAACAAACTACATATGTGAGATTTGATTCACAGATAAAATAAGATCTATGGACGGCATATCAAAAGAAGCAAATCAATGGAAAAAACACAATTGGAAAACTCCCTTCAAGATGAAAACGTCATGCCCAAGGATGATGTGGGAAACCCCTACAATCTTTCCTCAAGGAAATTCGCACTCCTGCAGCAAATGAATTCGGCCTCCCTCTATAGTTGTTGAAAATCACCTGTAAATAACCTGGATGTCTAAAGCAAAAGACGTATAATCATGTACAAGAACATTCATCAAAGAATGAGAAGCAGATCTACAAAATAATATTTTATTCTAGTATTTTCAGAGCCCAAATGGTGCCTTTACAATGAGGGGGTCTCTTCCTTAAATAGGAATGAGAGAGACCAAAACCCTAACCACTTTATGAACGAGTGGTTGAGATCAAAAGATAAATACAATATAATCAACGACTATGATGAGCCGAAACAATATCACATGGATCAACTCACCAAGAGGGGTGCGCACTCACTAAGGAGGCCCTAGGGGGGTCGCACCACATGAAAGATGACTATGACACGTGAAAAGAGCACATGGTGGGGCTAGGAGGTGTTAATGTCCTTCACTAGTATCATGACATGGCACAATGATATAAAATATGACTCAATAACATGTCAAAGTGACCATATGACCAAATCGTGGCCCCCTTCAATGAGAGAATAATACATCAAATAACAACCAGGAGAGCGTGTGGACCCCACTAACTGATGAAAGTTGAGCTGGAAGGTGTGGGATGCATCACAAGTGACCTTTGAACAAACCTCATGTCAAAACCTTGCCTCATTTTCCCAAATCGAATTCCTCAGTGACCTTTTTATCCCATTTTTATTCCTTAGAAATTTTTTGAAAAAACATCAAAATGCCTATAGCTCTCTTCCTGGTGTCCCGGACACAAATTTGACTGTACCAACATGTCTGGATATGGGGTAATATGGTAATAACAAGTGGTTGGACCCCCCCATCTCCTCTGTAGCACCCTAGGAGATCGTGCTAGATCAATGCAACTGCTGAACATGCCATTTCTGCATGGCAAAACTGGAGAAAAGTGGAAATTTGACTATATCATCATTGGGAGTGCCTGTAACTAATAACTGAGTGTCCCAATGGACTAAGAAGGTCTGAATCTACTAGAGATGAGTACCCATACACCATGTGGCAACCTGTATGATCATCTGTAGCCTCAGCCATACCCGGACAATATAAAAATAATGGTCAGAAAATAATAATAACCATAAAAAAAATACATCAACCATCATATGAAACCTGTTCCCACTGTATGGAACCATCAAAGGTGTATCACAAGACCATAAATCATCATCATATAACATCATTGGTCCAACTCATCCCGGATCCCATGGTTGACGTGGTCAAACTAGGTTTGACCAGGTCAATACTGATCAAAATATGACCCGGGCTAGAAAAGCCTGATGCTGCAAGTGCAAATGGTTAAGGCATGCTCTTTTAATCATCCTAATAGCAATACTTTAAAGTATTAAGCATCATTCAAATGGCAGTGACTAAATAATTATATCAAATACAAGTTTAAATAATCACTTACTCAAAATAAAACCTCAAGGATATAATCATTTTGTAGACATGAACATTTTGCTAGCAAAGGGTGAGGGTGAAGAAAGCAAGGCTAGGATAAGGGGATGACTTGACTAACTCAACACTATGATACTTTGGATAAGGGAAAGGGAATACACACTTAAGCATATGTCGGATAATAAACACACAGGGAATGGCAGTGTCTCACAAATGGAATAAGTTGTTCAGAGAGGTCTTATTCAACCTTGGCAAATCTCTACCACTCACATCCAAGTTGAATCCAACTCCGTGATGATCATTTCTAGAACCGCCATGACTGGGTGCCTGACTAACCGTAATTTGAGGTTCTAGGGGACACTTAGAATTATTTGTCCCTTACTCTATCTCACATCACAACCGGTAGGTTCCGTGAAGAATTTAATCATTACATTTAATTTCCTAGCCAGCAGTCTTTGGATTTGGCATACATTTAACCACTGCTTTTTAGGCCTTTAGGACCCCTCTGGGATTTTGCATGTGCTTAGAAGCACAACTAATCGCAGCTTTCATCCGAGGTGCATTTACATTTCAGTTCATTTAATTTCACAACCCTTTTTCATTGCATTGAGAAGCACAGTTTCAAAGTATTTCCATGGGCTTTCACAAGAGATATAACAATAGTTTCCACATGTAATGATGGTAGTACATTTTTGTTTCGGGTTTTAGCCAACACAACTGATGCAACTAGGGGGACTCTCCACAATCAAGACCAAACATCAGGGCAACCGACTAGAGTGATCAAGGTATCAAATCCAACTCACTAAATGGTAAGTTTTGTTGCCAACTCGGAGCCGAGACACAAACTAACAGGGATGCTATCCAACATAGAGGCAAAAGTGGGGAGGTCCTCCATATCACAGGTGGAGGTGTAAGTCAAGGTGAAAACCTAAAGGGAGAGATAACGAATGGATGGGGAAAGTGAAGGTGATGCCTAAGCTAGCAAGCCATAAAAGGTGGGAATGATCATGTCCACACTCCTAAGAGGGTTAAACCAATGAGTATAAAACAAGAGCTTCTAATTCTGAGTAATAAGACCATTTAGATAATCAATAACAACCATATCCATATCATGTATATATATACTGCCATATCATAACCGCTAGATACTAAGTCCAGCTACTAAAATGACCAAAAGAGTAAGATAATCAAAACCAATGCACATCATACCTGCTGGGCCATATACCTGTACCTGCTTCTTGGACCATCTATAACCACTGAAAACATTGCTACTGGAACTCTGGGCACTACACTGCTCTGTATGGGCTAAAATGTCACCTCGGTCATCAAATTTGAGGTCATGAGGCTCAGTTTTGGCATAAGGTTCACTGCATGTCTGATCTGGGGCTGCTATGATATGTGAGTGATCATCAAAAATACTGCTCATCATAGGCTGATCTCATCAAAACTATGTAAAGGCCTGGCTCAGAAAAATACAATGAACTGCTCTGCAATCATGGTAGCCCGGCTACTATGGATGTGATAACAGGAACATAACATGTATATAAAATGGTTAAGAGAAAAATGTCATTCACAGCAAGTGCTACAAACTTCAAAGCAATGTAAGCATGGAAAGTTGTATTCTATTCTAAACTTTAAATACTTGAATAAACAACCAGAGGTGCAATGTGTTGTCTGCCAAGATACACACCAGCAGCTGAAATCTTTCGATAGTTGTCTCCTCACTACAAGTGGGAGAAGTGTGGCCTTGGGGGCAAGCAATGAGCCAGGTACTATCACCTGAATCCTAGCTCCTCCGTTTAGGCAAACTCCTAACGAAGCCAAGGGGGGTTGTCCCTAACAAAGAGTTTTCTATGGCTTTTGTGTTTTAAATATTTTAAGGTTGCGGATGCGGATGGGTGTTGTTTAGGAGTTTTTTAATGAGATCACAATTAATAAGATGACAATAAACACAAGATAAAATGCAATCCACGTTGCGATAGAAGATTATAAATCAACAATATAATGAAGACTTGTACAATAAAATGACATCCACAGATAAATGACTTTGACAAATTCCAATGGACAAATGGCCCAAATTAATTAATATATGAAAGTTCAAAGTGAGCAGTGCCAAATGGAGTCAAAATATGTAGTGCTTAGGGATGCTGAAGATACAAGTATCAAAATGATTGTTTGTGAGAACGTTTTGCGAATTATCTTGGTTGATTTTATGAGTTTTAGTGATCTTGATTATTAGGGCTTAAAAAGCAAGGTATGAGTCCAACCGGAAAACTGTACCTTCAGTGGCTCCCCTTGGTGACCTGACGGACAATCTAGTATTCTAGGTTAGGTGTCCAGTGGATTTAACCAGCAAGCTAGAACTCTATGACAACGGTTGATTCCAGCGCCACCAGTAGGAATTTCCCCACTACCTGCGTATTTCTCGAAACAACGTCAGTTCGTTGGTTTATGGGGGTGAAGATTTTATTATGGTTATCACTTGTAAGATTAACAAATCCAATCACCGTTCTGAGTACGAATCGAACTTTTTAGGGTCAGCAGAGCATACCGAGTGATGGAAAGCAACGAAATAAATTTTAAGAGGGGGAATGTGAAGTTGAAGTTTTTATTAAGAGCACAAAGATGAACCTCTCCGACAGAGTGTGCTCTTGACTTCGTCTTATGACAGAAGTTCAAGAGACTTTAACTAATCTATATGCTGAATGCAAGGAAAACGCAGTGCTTATGCTCTCCAACAGAGAGTGCTCTTGACTTGTGTTATGGCAAGTTCAAGAGTCTTTGGTTTTTTTTAAAAGACAAGCAGTTTGTAAACAAAGAATCCAAATGATAGCTCAAATAATAATGATGCAAAAATGGAACTAGCAAATAACTTTCACTTTGCAAAAAGGAAACTAGACTAGTAATTAGTGTTCTAAAACAGAATGAAACTAATCTAACAATATATCTCTAAATGCAAAAGATGGAAAAGTTAATCTAATCTATTTTAAAAAAATGACAAAAATCTAAGCTACAAAGACAACACTCTTCCCCATTATGGGAGGCCCTATCCCACTTAACCTTATTTTATTAATCAAGTACAAAATGAGAGAGTAAAGCCCTTGAAGTGAAAAGCAACTAAGAAATGAAACTAAAACCCCTTTTTGGGTTTGTACAAAGGAGAATGATTATGGTTTTGTCTTCTTGGTTCAAATCTTCTCTTTAGGTTTTGGTTCTCTTGTTTCTTCTCTTCAAGTTTGAAATCTTCTTTGATTTTGTACTTCTCCCAATGTTCTTGGTTCTTTTTCAAAGTACCTACAACAAAGTTCAATCTCAAGAACCCTTTAGCATTAGTCAAAAGATGAAATAAATGTAAGATCTATAATGCTACAATCACAATTTAAAATGCAAGTTTTTTATTTTAAATGAGATCTAGAATGGAAATGCAAACGAACAATAAGCTAGACCTAAAAATAAAACATGAAATGTAAACTAATAAAAACAAACTAATCTAACTAAGCAAAAGACTACAAGTTCTTTTTGAGTTTTTTTTTTTTTAAGATTTATAAGTTATGCAAAGAGATGGACGAAAGGAGAAGGAGTGCGAGTTTTGAAGGGTAAAACGAGAAGGATAGGAAAGCAAGAAAACTAGAAGGAGAAGGCGGGACGAAAGCAAGGCTAGGGAACGAGTTTTCAAAAGCGAAAAACGAAAGGAAAGCTAGCCTAAAGGAGGGAGACGAGAAGAAGTAAGGTAGAAGGGGAAGGGAGCTAAAAACGAAAGCAAGGAGAGCTTAAGAGGTGAAGAAACAAGGGCAAGAGGGAGAGGAATGAAGACCAAAAACAAAGCTAGAAGAGGAGGATGAAAGGAGGACGAAAGGCCAAAGCAAGTCAAAAAATCAAGGCAAAAACAAACAAGGTAGGATCAACCTTGGAACAAGGTGACCACGCAAGGATACTAGTGGGGAAAGAGAAGTAGCCACAAAATTATGTGGCACTTGGGATCAAATCCCAAACTACTTTCTCAAGGCAAAACTTACATGTAAGAAAACAGAGAAAGAGTGTGGGAATGATAAACTTGAAGATCCACTACTCAGAATAGTAACCAAGTAACCAAAAGTTTGAGTTTTTCGATAGCTTGATGGATGAGGCAAGAAAGATCGAAATTTGCTTGAACCCCTGCAAACAAAAGACCATCAACAATAGAGTTCCTGTATAGTGAAGGTATTAGATGCCAAGATCTTCTACTAGATGCAACCCCTGAAGACACAAACACTCAATAACAATTTGATTAGAGGCCTAAGTACTAGATTGTTAGTCTTCAATAAGCATACAATAATCAAAATTGAAACCAAAGAGTAGGCTGAAAGAGATATTACTTCATCATAGAATGAAGACACAATGCCAAGAGCCAATGCAAGTGACCTCCAAAGTCGAAAATATTTTATTAACAAAATAATACTTACAATTTCATCAGAGTTTCTTTGCACAAATCTCCATGAGAAATGAGGAGGCAATGCCTTCCTTGTATACTAAAAACTAGAAGCTACCCTACCCTAATTCGAATTGGCAATGGAGGGAGCCAATGGCACTTGACACCAATTCGTAATTCCAATCAAATCCAAGGCTTGGAGTGATAACACACCATCCAACTCGAGTTGAAGTAAAGGAGGGTGGGGAGCTGGCCTCCACCTTGGAAAGGCGTCCCCACTCCTCTTCTTGTAAACTCCACCAAGCCAATAACCAATCTCCACATAAGAAAGCCATGAGGAATAAGAGAGGGCATGAATCCACATAAGGGGAGAAGCTTGGAACTTGACGTATGAGAGACTCGAGTTTGTTGGTGTTGATGGTTGTGATGTGGCCTTAATTTGAGGAGGAGCCCACCATTTATTAATTGCAAACTCAACAATCCACTAACCAATTGCCATATCATCAAACTTGTGAGTGCTCATGCATGGAGTGCCCACGTGAAAGGGAGCCCACAGATTCCTTCTTTAATCCAAAACTTAAACCAAAGTTTAATATAACATGTGCATTTATACTTCCAATGTAGTTGTACATCTCATGAATTTAATATTCAACCTTTTCCATGGTTAAAAAATTCAATTTTTGACTTATTTGAATTTTGTCATTTTTTGGTCACTAAATGCCAAAATAGTGAAAACTGCTCCCAGAGGCGACGTAATCGCCCGAAACTTTAGAAAAGAGGGTGCCAGTGTGAAAAGGACGCTCTGAGCGTCAAAACAAGCTTCCCCAGGCCAAAATCTGCCTCCGGATGAGGTTTTTATCACCTTTTGAAATTTTCTAATTAAACCATTAAAAATGGTCTAATTTATGAAAAAAATTATTCTTCTCGGAATCCAACGAAACTCCTAGGGGACCTAGTGCATGTTCATACGACTCAATCGAGATGGCTAACACGTAAAAAATCCTAGACACAAGACTCTAATAACCACCTTAGGTTTTGACCACCATGGGAAATACTCCAGCTTTGGAGGTTTGAGTGAAAAACTCAGGGATTATACACCACTGATGAGTAGCATATAATTCCTAAGGAAAAAACACTCTAGAGTATCCCCCAAATGGCTAAACCTAAGGATAGCCGAGTCTTTTATAAAAGGACCCCATTTAGACCAACTTTTTATATTTTCCCCATGGGGGTATGAACATGCAGTTATTACAAATGAGGCGAAACTGCCTTGAAAATGACTTCTGATCACTGATGATAAACATGAATCATGTTCAATAAACTGGTGGCTAACAAGAAGTTCAGCTATTGTACAAAATAGCTGGTAACACAATGTTCAGAATTTCAAATGTAATAAATGGCCAAAATATGAAGTGCTTCAGTACATATCAGACATTAGGAGCCTTTCATCTTATCAAAAGTGTATGGTATCCATAAAAAATAGCCACATGCTGGATGATACACTTATAATTATTAATTTGTCAATGTATATCCTTGTACAGAATCACCACTGAAGCTGTATAATGTCATTTTGCTAATAGACAGCTATGTATAAAGAATATCAAAAGATACATGCTATGAAATAAAAAGCTGGCTTCTGTATATATTGCTTGGCTATAATAAGTTGATGTTGGATGTGCATGTGGATCTATGAGATCTGTATTTTCCATATGAACTTCTGTGGTTTTTGAATCTTGGATGAGCAATTTTAAGTTGAAAACAGATCAAATAACTAATATCCAAATTTCTGTTCTACCAGCACGTAGAGGGCCTTCTGTACTGTGGCAATGTCATACTTTGGTTAATGCTATGTCATTTTGGATCAATGTGCTTTGTCCCTTGTCCAAGCTGAGAGGCTCTCTTGGGAGTTGAAATTTAATTCCTACAGAAGGAAAGTTGCAAAAATTGGTTAAAGCTATCTGTTATTCTGGATGTTACAAATTATGCAAATACAAAAGAAGATGACCAAAGAGAGGGAGCACTAAATATGATAACTTGTGGGAAATGAATATGACAAATTGATTACTTACAATGTTCTCTATATCGGGAGGTGTATCAAGTTCAATGTTATCAAGACAAGGAATAGCATTAGATGCATTCACAGCTTTGTCAAGTTCTTTAGCTTTAATGCGACAATGTTCAACTGGATCTAGAATGAGATTTTGAGGAGAAGGGCTCTGAACATTTTCAGCACAAAGCAAAAAATCATCTAGAAGTTGTTGCGAATCAACCCTTGATTGAGATTCTCTTGCTAACGAGGTCGAATCATCCAGACTTATATTTCCCTGACAATTTAGTCTCTGCCGTGTCGAATCATCCATGTTTACATTTGTATGGTCACGTACTCCCTGCAATGAGTCATAATCTGTCTGCTCATTTAATCCCTGACATGTCAAATTATTTGCACTTGCATTTCCCTCAAAGGTTGCCACATGAAATCCTGCAACCTTGTATCCATATAGTTCAAAGTTAGAGAAAGAGTCACAACAAAACAACCCAATATGTACTTGTTCAATCAGTGCAATACAAATCTATATAATGAACAACAATGAGGCTATGAAAAGAGGGATTCGAACTATATCCATGAATCACCAGACATTAATTGAGAAATACCATGGAAGTATCCATCCACTTTTGAAATTAGAAAGGTCGGCAAACCTTCAACTGGATAATTAATTTCAAGTGAATTCATATCTTGTTACAATTACCTGGCCAGCACTGTCCATACAATCTAATTGCCCTTCTTTGATAGTATCTAGATTTGCTTGCGACTTTGCATGACGAGAAAGCTCCGGAGTTAATGTTACAGGGCTTAATGGATCCGGTATAGGGACTAAACTCATAACCTCAGTTTCTTGAGGTACCTCATTTTTGTCCAATTGCTTATGCTTTTGTTGGTAGAATATTTTTGAAACAACAAATTCACCATCATTCTCATCCTTCTCGCTGCCTAGATGGTACTGATGCATTACCCAATTTCTTTTCTCAATCATTTTACCCTTTCCAGTGCTCAAGTCGAGAACCAGTATCTTCTTCCAACCCTTATGTATCCCATTTTCAACAACACGCCTCGTTTTTCCTGTCTTATGCCAACTCGTTTTTCCTGTCTTATGCCGACAGTCTTCTTGGATCTTGCGGCGTTTACGGTTGCCTGTGCGGTAGGCCTTAGCTGTCCTATGGAAAAAATGACACACACTCCCATCTTGTTTGACTCCTGTAAAAAATCTAACATTGAATGGGTTGGTTGTAAGCAGGCAATCCATCTTACACATAAAACATCGAGCATTCACACATATAAAAATGCTGGTAAGGAAAAGGAAGCAGTATTTACCTGGCAACTTTTCAGGATGGGTAGAGCAGATTCCATCATCTTCCTTGAGTGTAGGAATGAACTCATCAATCAACGGGTGGGACTTGCTATTTCCCACTCCAACTTTTGCTGTTAAGTGTCCCATAAGCTCTTGGTCAGATGGGTCAAATTTCACTCCAGCAGGTAACCCTGGCCACTCTTCTACCTAGAAATCACATGATAAACATCAGGCTCCAAAGTTACTTAGCATTTCAGAAGGACTTTCAGGCTTTCTTAGAAAATTAACAGAACACATGGATTGCCATGCACATCAAAGGAAACAAAAATACCACATTAAAATGAACAGAGTTCATGCACAAGCAAATATCCAACATAGGAAGGACAGTAAACAGAAATCCAAAGACTGTCAGAATTATATTTAATAATGACCACCGTTACAGTATATATACACATTGACTAGTCACGTGGTTGAATAGTCATGCCCCATAGTTAAGACATGTGTCCCTTCATAAATTATTGCTTTAATTATTATTATTAATGTTCATTACACATTGCCTTCCCCTTTAGAATTGCTTTGTCCTCAAAGCATATTTATGGAAAAGACTTTTCTTTGGTTTTGGCTGATAATGCCTTCTCATGATCCTTTGTACTTCTTGTTGTGATAGTTGATGATACAAGACAATGTGATCTTTTAAGCATTGAGCAGAATTGCCAAGTTCTGAAAGGGTCTGCCCAACCTGATTTGATCTTCTGTGGAACTTGTTACGCCCCATATTGTCCGCAGCATGCTTGTCAGGATATACCAGAGTGGAGGGGTTTTTCACCATTGTAAAAGGCCAAGTTTGGGCTTGTTTATGTAAAAGTGGTGGTCTAGCGGGGCTTGAGACCCATGGTCTGGTCATGGAAAGTCCTCTTGGTTTTCATTCTAAGGAGTATTGTATTAGTGGCATTGCTGACTGCCCCTTGATGAGCGGAAGTCCCTAGTTTTGTTGGGCCTTTATGTGCCCTGGGTTGGTGGCCAGTGCTTCTTGGGATGGGTCCATGAGAACACATGGCCTAGGGGCTCCTAGCCACACATATGTTTTGCTATGTATGAGGTGATTGTGCGTGTAAGGGTTGTCATACCCGGTTTAGCACACCTCCTTTATGCCCAGTTGGACCTTCTCCATTGTATGACCCATCGTCTTGGTACATATGTGCTCACATCTGTAACACCCCAAAAATTAATTATTAGCTAAGTATTAATATGTCCTGCTTAATACTTAGCTAGGTATTAATTAGGACATATTAATACTTAGCTAATTATTAATTTGAAGTATTAATTAAGACATATTAATACTTAGCTAATAATTAATTTTTGGGGTGTTACAACATCACCATGATGTCATCCTCATCCGGGGAGCTTTACCTTGCTAAAGGGGAGGGCATTAAGGGATATTCTACATTATTGGGGTTAGTTGGAGCATGACGTCCTCCCCCGACTCATCACTTCATTTGGATGAAGCCAATTGCACTATTTTATCATTATTTCTAGTATTTTGTGGTTTAGTCCAAGACTTG
This sequence comes from Larix kaempferi, assembly GCA_027924585.1. Lineage (NCBI taxonomy): Eukaryota > Viridiplantae > Streptophyta > Pinopsida > Pinales > Pinaceae > Larix > Larix kaempferi. The sequence continues at coordinate 4,482,924 of BSBM01001130.1, read as the reverse complement.
TGGGTGACAAACCCTAACTTTTAGTTATTTTTACATTTTAGTAAAATAGGCTCTAAAGTTAGATAAGTCTAGGAAGCCTCCTACAAATAAAAACTCGTAGCATCATTTGTAAACAAGAACAAGGGTTCTAATATGCACTTATTTTTTATCTTGGTCTATTGAAGCATTTGAGTGATGCGCACCTCTCTCTTTGGCTTGTGATGAATGGTGAATGGTTAATTTTCTAGGGTTTATGTTATCTTGCAAGGTTGATCCTAAGAATGGTTGTAATAACCCATGGCTAAGGAAGGACTTAAGAAGTATCTCTTGCTCTCTTTCTTGGTTGATGTTGGTAAGATCTCTCCATTTTCTTGTTTGATGTTGCTTTTGCACCTTGGGCAGGGTAAATTACGGTTTTATCGACATCCTGTCAACTTTGTTTGAGGAGACCTTCCTCTTGAAGAAGCCCTCCACGGTGGGCCTTGGAATGTATCTTTTACCTTGATTAGGGTTTTTGGTTACTTTGATCTAGTATCGGGTTACTAGCCTTTTGCCCTACTTAGTAAATCTTGAATAGCCAAATTGAGTAGGGACATTGACCTCGATCTCTAATTGCCCTAGGGTTGAAAAGCCTAAGGTCATAAACCCTTCTCTTCACTCTTTTTTATTTATGTTTTCTTGTACATTTATTACAAAAATCCAAAAATATATAATATCGAAAAAACCTCTAAAAACTAGAAAAAAATTATATCTCAAAAAATACTTGCAATTTGGAAATTCTGTATGGAAAGAAAAATGTGCCCTATTTGAATTAATGGTAGATCTTTGAGGGCATTTTCATCCTATGGTTGATTTCTGTGATATCTTGATATTTGTGCCAGTTAGGGTTTTGTATTGCATATCTGTTATTGCAGGTACAACAGGTATTTCAAGCACTTTTGCCAAGTTTGGAGGCCTAAAAAGTAGATTTCTAGGCCTATATTGACCCTCAAGGGGTTGGATGTTCATTGGAAAACGTGTTAAAGGGGACCACACTCTATTTGAGGGATGCTATAAAACTTATATCAGATCTGATATCCTATTTTCAGAACTGTTTTGAGGCTTCTCCTTCACCCTATTGCTTAAAGGGGACCACACTCTATTTGAGGGTTGTTATAAAACTTATATCTGATCTGATATCCTATTTTCGGAACTGTTTTGAGGCTTCTCCTTCACCCTATTTCTCATCCCCCTTACCCTACTATACAAGGTACACTTCATATGGTAAGCATGGCATTGTTATGACTAATTTTAGTCAAGTTTTCTAAGATTTATTCATTGCTGCAATTCTATAACATCAATAGCAATTTGATGTTATATTTCTTGGGATCCATGATAAAACCCTTTAAATCCTCCCTCTCTTTCAGTGATTATTATGCTTCATTGTTTTGACTCCATAAGACACTAATCTAGCCGAGAGGTAAACATGTTTGTGTATTGTCCAGGGAATCGCAAATATTGTTCACCAAGTTCTAGGGACTCCCCCTTGGTCTTAGGAATTGACCTAAATTGTTCAAGAAGCTAGGTTGTGGTGACAATGGACTCTAGGTTCTATCGTGCTTGCCACTCATCGCACTATGATCCATGACTTTATCGTGGGTGCTATTTTGAGCGGTAACATCTTTTGGCACCATTGCCGGGGACCTCAAAGGAAAAGTGACAACATTCCATCCAAGGTGTTCTTTGGTCTAATCCACTTATTTCCGACAAGCTTGACGTTTTGGTGCCTGTTGCCGCCGGATTGTGCACCTGGTTAACACAACATAAATCTATGCTACTGCTCGGTGCGCCCTTGAGGGCAAGTCTCGAGTCAAGGTTGTCACTTGATCTTGACTCCTCCGTTTAGGCCAAACTCCTAACGAAGCCAAGGGGGGTAGTCCCTATGGAAAGTTTATAAGGTTTTTAGAGTTTCTCGGTGAATTGGTTAAAGGTGTTGTTTAAGGAGTTTAATGAATTGACTAAAAGTGTTCCAAGATGATTTGGAAAGGGAATAGTTTATGAATTACTTTCACCAGCAAAATTGAAATGACTATTGATAAAGAGTATAACAATGATATGATATAAAGCAAACAAATAACGAGTTGTGGACCAGTGCTTTGTGGAGTCAAAACAATATATAAGAATTGTTGCTGAAAGGGAAATGTTTTGCAATTGCTTCTTGGTTACTTTTAGATTTATTAATGATTCGAATTTGTTAGGGAAAAAAGGGGAACTCTCGAGATACCGTGAGGTACAGGGAGGAATGTCCGGAAATTAAAATTGGTGGCTCCTCACGAGAACATGTGGGATGGAATGGAGTCTCTAAGGCGATGTTCAACACTACACCAACTAGGGTGTAGTCTAATTGTGCCTTGAGGTCGCCTCCCAGTTGTCCCCGCTTCCTCTGAGAAATTTCCCCACACAAGTTTTAATTACTAAGTGTCGGATTTCCATTATGTGAATGGGTAGTTAATTTTATTAAATGAGTTGTTTAGCTTAGATGTGGAAAATTAATAGAGTGGCTACAATCGTTTCTGGTTTCCCACAGGCCCAGGCAAGATGCCTGCAAGGGGAAAGAGAATACTCCGATATATAAACCAAATGTTTATTCAAATTTGTAATAGTTGTAGAACAATTGTAAATAAAAATGAAATTCAAGAAAGCAACACAAACCTATGTGTCACTTTTCTGATCATCCACCACTAATCGGTAAATCCTTTGTGTGGTGACGAGAGCATACTTCGTGGCAACGAGGTTGTGTTATTTCTAATTTTACGCTTGCAAAATAAAGTGAATGAAAGTAAGATAAACTAAATTAAAGTATACACCCTGCAATTAAAGTGTGGGTGTGTTTGTTGTGTTGTTAGAAAAAGTTATTCACAAAAATTTACACAAGTACAAATCCCCCCAGGGGGATGGCGTGTGGGCGCTGGGTATCCCACTGCTCTCGTTTAAAGATGTTACAATATTATGCTCAAAAGAATGCCACTTTAGTCCATTTTAGTTGGATCTAAGGGCTTACAATATTCTAGACATGAAAACTTGAAGGAAGGAGGTCCACGGAAGGTCTTTTTGGCACTTTCTAGCGGAAAATGGTCAGAACTTCCTTCTGTAATTCCTTGGACCTGCTAAAAACTCGCAAGCAAATCTAGTTAAAGTATGGTAGGAAACAAGAATAAAAAATAAAAAAAATTGTACTTGGAAAAAATATTCAAAATTTTTAAATGCAAGTACAAATTTCAAGATAGATCTAGTAATAGAATGTGCTTTTTAAGAATGTTAAGATCTAAATATGCTTAATGAAAAACAGATCTGAAATAATTATGCATGAGAGATCTAGATCTATTTCTTAAGCATATAACAAAACAAAAAGGAAAGAAGAGGTTTTTGTTGTGAGAAAGATGATGGATGAAACCTTTCAAGCCAAAGCTTGATCATTTGATGTCGTTATTGGAGGATCCTGTAAACAAAGTGTTAGCTTTGAAAGTATTGCCCAAAGAAAAGAAGCTACAACCGAGTTCAAATCCCCATGAGCTTTGTGATCTGCAACTTATAAGACAAATCTTGCCACAAAAATGTTAGATCTAGTGTGTTAGAAATAAAAGAAAACCGGAAGAGCCTAAATACAACCGAATATCTTTGGCTACTTCTAGATCTCTTAAAATCCAAGCACAAACAAACAAATTGACATCTGCAAATGTTTATTCTATATCAACTAAGCTAGATCTATCAATAATTGAAAACAAGAAAAGCATAAACCACAATATCACCTCATAAAATTATTATTCAACACACTTGCACAAGGTAGACCTCCAAAGTCTTCAACATATATTCACAATGATATCAATTTACAAAATAGCAGAGGTTCTATGCATCCATGAAGAAACAATGGACCAATGCCTTTCCTTTATAGAGTTCGAGAGGAAGGAAGGCGAATTAAGGAGGAAGAGGGCGTATCACCCAAAAGGAGGAGTTGAATCCTTGATTTAATGCTTGATTGGAGCATGATTGAATGGGATTCCAATGAGGTGGGCTGCCACATGGGAAGGGCGCCTCCCTCAAAGCTTTGTAAACTCCTCCATTTAACCACGAATTGCCACCTCTCTTCCATTCGCTCTTATCAAGAGATATGCGCTCCACTAAATCCTCACGTGGAGTATGGTGGAGGGTGACTCACTTTTATGAGATCCACGAATCCACGTCATGTGACATTTAAAACACATGCTCTATTACCTTACCTAAGTCACCCTTCCTATTTGACCAAATGCCAATTCAATTGGCACATGCAAATTGCCCATTTTTGATACTTTTTATTTTTCCTTTGGTGCAATTTGTTTTTTTAGCATTAAAATGCCATTTTGTAGCATCTTTAAGGAATAATGCCCCCAGAGGCAACGTAATCACCCGGAACATGGAGAAATTGGGTCCTAGGATAAAGAGGACGCTCTGAGTGTGAAAACGAGCATCCCTACGCCAAAATCCGCCTCCAGACCACAGTTTTATTACAATTTGAAAATTTTCATTTAAACCATTAAAAAATGGTCTAATTTTACGGAAAATATCTATATATATATATATAATAAATAATTTTTTGCCGAAATGAACTCAAACTCCTAGGGGACCTAGTGCATGTCCATACAACTTATTATTGATGGCTAGCATGTAAAAAACACATAGACACATAGACTTTAATAACCTCCCTAAGATTCAACCACACTCCAGCTTTGGAGGATGAGTGAAAAACTCAGGAATTATACGCCACTGAAGCGCAACGCATAATTCCTAAGGAAAAAACACTCTAGAGTATCCCTTTGATGGAAAACACTAAGGTAGGCCAAGCCTTTTACAAAAGTATCATGCTTAGACCAACTTATTACAATTCCCCCATGGGGGTTTGGACATGCAAATTTTACAAAGGGCCAAAAATTTGGCCTAGTGGACTTATGAACTCTGGCAATGAACAATGTAAGTTGTTCAAGTCTTATGAGGTTCACAAGGAATCCACTAAGTGCAATTTAGTGGATAACAGTGCCAAAAAAGCTCAAGTAAGTTTTTTTTTTCATTTTGATAAGATTATTGTTAAGGACTAAACTTGCAGGTCTTGTCTGGTGACTCTGAATTAAAAAGCATTTCATAAGGTTCGGCAACACAGTAACATTTTTTGGTGCCATTGCCGAGGATGCTTGAAGATTGTTGCATAACAATTGAGGCGTGTTGCTCAGGTCAAAGTTTTCATCTCCCTAGTAAGAACAACAGATTTGGTAAGAACGTTGAGGTAAGTGTTTGTTTTGTACTTTGATGAGACTATTGTTAAGGACTAACCTTGCGGGTCTTATCTAGCAACTCCACTAAAAAAATTATAAACAAAGAAGTACACTTCAAAACAAAAGCCTCAGCTATTGATGACATTGTCTGGTGTAGAGGTGAGTACATATGCCAATTAAGAAGAAGAGCTCATCTTGGCGACTCCACACATATTGATATATTCATGTTCAGATATCGTGACCTCCTTAAAGAAGTTGAAAGTAAGGAGTGGCCTCCTGTTACCAGCTAAGTTGTACTTAGTTGGTCTATCAAGTGAGAGGGAAAAGTTGAACATGTTACATGTTCATTTTCAGTAATTTGATGACCATCGGGCCTTTTTTAGGGCCATTTTTAAAAAAAATTCACATGTCCATGCCCTGCGGGGTTTGTAATAAAATGTACTAGCATGGTTTTTTATGTAAAGGACTTGGCTCCCTAGGACTTGTCGATCAAGTTAGGTATTCCAATGAGTTTTTTCACTTATTAATTATGTCTTGCATTCGTGTATTTCATAATTTTTGAGTTTTTCTCCTGTTCCTCCAAAGTTGGAATGCCCGGTGAAATTTACGGGCCTTGGGGGGTTATTAAAGTCCACGTGTCAATGTATATGAACATACTAGGCATTAATTTTGAGTCGTATGGACATGTGCTAGGTCCCCCTAGGTATTTTTTTAATTCCGACGAAAAAAGTTTTTTCCACAAATCTAAGCCATTTTTTAATGGTTTATTTAAAAATTTTGTAAACGGCATAAAAGTGTGGTCTAGGGGTCTTTTTTGCCATGGGGGTGCTCGTTTTCTAACTCATAGCACCCACCATACCCCAAAACCCACTTTCCATAGTTTTCTAGTCATTTATTTTTCACTTATGGCAAAATTCCAAAAATAAAGTCAAAAAGTGGAGAAAAAATTAAAAAAAATCAAAATCAAAAAATGGTAAAAAATTAAACTCCATTTTTTGGTTTTTTGGAGGATTTGAAGTCAGAAATTTTTCAGCATGGTTTGAGGAATGTTTTGGGCTAAGTTGTATGACATATGGGTAGCCCAAGTAGTGGGAATTACACCCCACTTAGGGAGGGCGCATTCCCTCATAAGGTGGGCACAATTCCTAAGAGGGGGCCCCCCACCTGTGGAGTATGCAGCTGAAATGTTGGATGAAAATGGGTTGCATATTTTTGTTTAAATACTTGTATCTAACTCTCTATTTTAGTCTACACTAGTTGCATTTGATCTTGCTTGTGTGAGTTATCTTTTGTGTCTACAGGTTGCTAATCTGAAGAGTTTGTGGAGCTTGCTTGCATCCACTGGTCTTCAGAACAGATCCAAGGAGAACTAGTCCCATCGATCCCCACTTTGGAGGACCCCATAGCCCAAGTTCAAGGCGTTTTTTCTTCCTTCTCGTCAACAAAAAAAAAATCTAAACTTTTCTTGGTTACCTTGGTTTGCATACCTCAAATCTTTCTCTTTTGCAATATCATAAGTAGATCTGATTTATTTATTAGATCTTAAGTGTTTCTCAAAGTAAAATTTTAATCTAGATCTAATAGAAGCATATTTCTTGTTAAAGTTTGAATTTTTGCATATTTTAAAAAGCTTGAACAAGTAGTATGTTTTACTGATTTTAAAGGTTTACTTGGCTGATTTAAGAGCTCAGAATTTGCAGCTCTCTGAGTGTGCAAATATCCTAAGGAGACAAGCCTTACAGCTTGTCTCACTTAGTTCAATTTTTGCTTGTTTACTTAGTTTTTTGCCTTAGAATTTTTTGGGTTTTTTGTAGGTGACCCAAACACACTCTTAAAGTGTTTTGGGCCATCTTTTACTAACATTTGCTTGCTGGTTTGCAGCAATTTATGAACAGGTAGGAGGAGATACTGGCCAAATTTTGAAGATTCAAGCCATCCGGAGCACCATAAACTATATTTTCTCAAACCGGATACTCTTTCCTTCTGTTATTGTAAGCCACTGAGTCATTTTACAAGACTAGGGCACTTCTAAATTGCATTGTAACGAAATATTAAATGAGAGCAAGTGGGCTAACCACCGCCCACACCCCATCCCTCCAGGGGGGAACTGTGTCGACTCATTTTTCATAGCATGCAATTTTTAGCTTAGATTTGCTTTTCAATACTTTAATAAAATCAACTAGGGCTAAAATTAACCTCGTTGGTTCGTTCCATTGGCGGGCCACGAGTTCACTCAGGACCTCGTTTTTCTTCATTTTTTACAAATTTTCAATTTTTTACTACAATCCAAAACACCCCCTTGCTTTCTCGAATTAAGGTTTCAGGATAAGGGCTTGCCCGAGTACTGGCCCGAAAAGAGACTCTTGAGGCTTTAAAAAAGTAATTTTTTTGTTCTAAAAAACTTAAAATTAACAAGGCTTTTCCCCGTATGCTCTGGGATCACTGCAGCTCAGTCTGAACATGTTGATCACACCAAAAAGGGACTAAGTGACTAGTAATAGGATTAACACACCCCAATAAACCACCTACTTGTGAAAATCCGGCACAAACGCTTATTCAACTTTGGTGAGCAAATTTCTCAAAGGACGCGGGAACCACTGGGTAGTGACCTCGGGATACCGTTAGACTATACCCTCGTTTGGTATAGTGTTGAACACCTCCCAGAGACTCCGATCCATCCAACATGTCTGAGTGAGAAGCCACCTCGTTGAATTCCGGACATATTCCAAGTACCTTTCGGTATATTGGGAATCCCCTAGCCTTAATAAAAAAAGCCATTACCACTTTAATAATAAAATTAACCAAGAATAATTGCACAACATTGTCATTTCAGTTTCAAGCATTTTATTTCTGACTCCATTTATCAGCACTGGTCTACTTATTTAGTTTTCATGATGATGGATGTTTTATATTTTCAAATAAGAATGATGATGAACAATGAACGATATTTCTTTATATATAGTGCATTGCTCTTGGTTCACAAAAATTTCGAACTCCTCGATAGGTTGTTTTGTTTTTCATAGATTAAACACCTAATTTTATTTTTTACTTTTTAGGGTCCACCCCCCTTGGCTTCGCTAGGAGTAAGCCTAGACGAAGGAGTCGAGTTTCAGGTGACAACACTTGACTCTGGCTTGCCCCCAAGGCCACACCAACAGCTTGAAGATTTTTGTCGCGTTTTCCCAAGTATGAATCTAGGCAGCAACACCTCCAAGGATGGATGAGCGTTTTGCTCCTCTTGATTGCTTGAACATCTCGGGTTATCCGATTAAGTTACTGTTATCACATACATAGTAGTTGGGCTACCATGTTATCAGAGCAGATATCTGCCCATTTTTTAGCTTTGCCTTTACACTTATTCAGTGAGATCAACTATGATGAGCAGCATTATTTGTGATCACTCACACATCAAAGCATCTTATATATCAAACAGTTAGTAGACCTTATGCCAAGGCTGAGCCTTGAGACCTCAGATTTGATGACCGATGTGACCTTTTGTTCCATACAAATGCAGTGCAGTTCTTCAGTGTTTCGGATACAGTGTTCTCAGTGGTTATAGATGGTTCAGATTACAGATGTTGATATATGACCCAGTATATATTTGGTGTGCATTGATATTATTACCTTGTTGTTTAGGTCATTTTGATAGCACCGACTTGGTATATGGCAATTATGATCTGGCAATATATTGATGTTAAAATGAAATTGGTTGTTATGGATTATATATATATTGATTGTATTACTGACATTTGGAAACTCTTGTTTTATACTTGTTGGTCTTTACCTTCATATGAATTTGAACATGATCATTTAGTGCCTTTCTGACCTGCTAGCTTAGGCACCATTTTCACTTGTCTCCATCCATCCAATTGTCCTTTCCCCATTTATTGGTTTTCTCCCTGACTTACACCTTGACTTGTGATATTGAGGATCTCCCCGCTTCTGCCTCTGTGTTGGACTTGCATCCATGTTTATTTTTGTCTTGTCTCTGAGTTGGCAACAAAACTTGCCTTCGGTGAGTTGGATTTTATGCCTTTATCACTCTAGTCGGTTGCCTCGACGAGTAGTTTAGATTTGCGGAAGTCCCCTTAGTTGCTTAAGTTGTGTTGGCTAAAACCTGAAGCAAAATTGTACTACATATGGAAATTATTGTTATATCTTGTACATCCCAATGAAAAGGGCTATGAAATTGAAGTGAAATTCAAATGTTATGAAATGAAAATACACCCTAGATGTAAGATGCAATTAGTTGTGCTTATCAGCACATGTGAAATCCCAGAGGGGTCATATTAGGCCTAAAAAGCAATGGATAAATGTATGTTAAATCTAAAGATTGTTGGCCATGAAATGTAATGAAATAAAAGGTCATAAAAAGCAGTGGCTAAATGTATGTGAAATTCAAAGACTACTGACCTTATGTGAAACTTTCCTCATTGAGCCGGCGGGTTATGATGTGAGATGGATCAAGGGACAGCTAATTCTAAGTGTCCCCTAGAACCTCAAGTTACGGTTAGCCAGGCACCTGGTTCACGGCGGTTCTAGTAGTAGACAGTTTTTACCAAGGATGAATAAGCACTTCTCTGAAAAACTTATCCATTTGTGAGACACCACCATTCCTTGTGTATTCCCTGTCCAACAAATGCTTAAGTGTGTAACACCATGTCCTTCATCTGAAGTATCACAGTGTCAAGTCAGTCAAGTCATCCCTTTCAACCTAGCCTTGTGTTTTTAGCCTTCACCCTTTGCTAGCAATTTGATCATGTTTAAAAACAGGTATATTCTTGAGTTTCTGCTTGAAAGTAAATTATTTAACAAACCATTAATATTTATTAACTGCCAGTGAAATGATGCTTAATACATTAGAGTCTCGCTATCAAAATGATGTAGAGAGCATATCTTAACTATTTGCACTTGCAGCAACTTGGCTTCTTTAGCCAGGGTCATTTTTTATCAGTTTGACTAGTCAAACCTAGTTTGACCAAGGTCAACCTTGGGATCCGTGATGAGATGGACCACTTATGTTGTATGATGATGATATATGGTCCTTTATATACCTTATGATGATTCCATATGATGTACACAGGCTTCAGATGATGATTGATGCAGTTTTTCATGTTTATTATTATTTCCAGATCATCATTTTTTTACATTGTCCGGGTATGGTGGACCCTACAGATGATCTTATAGGCTATCAGGAGGTGTATGAATACCCATCTATGGTGGATTTGAGCCTTCTGGATTCATTGAGACACTTATCTTTCAGTTTCAGGCACTCCCAGGCAGGTTATGAGCAGTTTTCCACCTGTTGACCAATTTGGCCATGCTGATGAGGCTTGTCCAGCTTGATTAGTGGAGGCCAGTCATTGCCTAGGGCGTTACAAGGGAAGGGGGTGGTCCAGCCACTTGTTATTACCATATCACCTCTCTTTCGGGCATGATGGCACAGTCAGATTGATAGCGCAGGCACTAGACAATAAGTTTTGGGCAGTTTCAGGGTTTTCAGGAGGATAAAAAATGGAATAAAAAGGTTAGTAAGGAATTCGATTTGGGCAATTGAGGCAAGGTTTTGGCATGAAGTTTGCTTTGAGGTCATCTATGGTGTATCCCAGTCCTTCCAAATCAGTTTGCAGCAGTCAGTGGGGACCACACAGTCAGCAGGATGTCTTTTGATGTATTTTTCTCTCAGATTTGGGGGGACAGGATTTGATCATTTGTGTATTTGGACATGACATTGAGTCTCATGTTATTTTATTGTGCCATGGGGTGATGCTAGTGAAGGGGAATAATACCTCCTAGCCCCACCATGTGCTCCTAGTCACTTGTCCTAGCCATCTTATGTGGCACACACTTGTACTAGCCTCCCTTAGTCATGACGTCATCCCCCCTAGGGTCTTTTTAGCCATGACGTCATCCCTTTAGTGAGTGATCCATGTCTTATATTGTATTAGCTCATCTTAGCCATTGATTAGATTGTTGTATCTTTTGATCTCTACCACTCATTCATAAAGTGGTTAGGGTTTTGGTCTCTCTCCTCCTATTTAAGGAAGAGACCCCCCTAATGTAAAAGTATCTAGAGATTTTTGGGCTCTTGGCTATTGGAATAAAATTCTAACTTTTGGAGCAATGCTTGGATCTTGAGGTGGATGTTTGGCTGTGATGATTGTAAATGCTTTTTCCATTGCACTGGAGGATATCTTGTAGATATCTTGCATCTTTTGCCATATTTTTTATTTACAAGTGAAGAAGACATCTTCGGAGGAATGCGCATTGGTGGGGAGGCTTTCCCTGCAACTTTCTTCCAAATCGTGGATCAAACAGGGAGTGGTTTTGTCTCTGTACCAATCATTCTTTGTCATCTATTTCTATCTTGTATCTACCCTTGTCTTGTTTGATTGATTGAGCTTTGTTTCCTTGGTTTTGACAGGTACAAAGGGGCACAAGTGTGGGCTTGGACAAATCGTTTTGGCAAGAGGGCTTCAAAATCTTCCATTTGATCTTTGGGAAAGTAATCCTCATCACAATCGGCATTCATCTCATTATCCAGGTATGCTCTAAAGGTTAGTGTTTTTTCTCCTTGGCTTATCCATTATTTCTAGATCTCAAAACCCTAAAGTTCAAAACCCTTATTTTTTTTATTTTTCAGATCTACGGAGATCTAGCAACTTTTTGGGCTTAATAATTAAAACCCACCTCTACATTAATCACAACATTCCCGATCTATAATTTGGTGGACATCCGACTCCATTTGCACCTTCATCTAAGGCACTAGTCCTCCTTGAGGCAAGTCGCACTCCTTGGGTAGATGGTCTTTTGCTAGATCCCACATGTGGGTTTTGCCAATTCTTCATTGATCCATTAGATCTACTCATTTGCAAACCCCCTAGTGCCTCTCTTCTTTGATTTTCACCTTGTGGGCCCCATTTGGACCAACTTCCTTAATTTAAGGGTGGGCCCCACTTGGATCTATTATTTGGGCACTAGATCTATTAATTTAACCCCATAAGTGACCTTCATCTCTCCTTGGTTGAATTTTTATCTTGCCTTAAGCCTCTTCAACCAAGCCCTAACTCATTGGGCCCACTTATCTATCTTAGATCTAGATCTAATCTTGATCTTCCTTTTTATTATCACATATCCCTAGGAGGTCTTGATTTGATTCGCTAGCCTTCATTGGCTAAGCTAGGGTCTCCCCCTTGGTCCTGCTTAGGCTTGATCTAAAGTGAAGTGTGCCTCGGTTAACGTGACAACCATCTTGCATTGGGAACCATGGCATCTCTTGGGTCACCTCTTTAGTTGTCTGCACCTCTACCGTCCTGGATAGGATGCCTTTAGAGACAACTACAAGTTGTGTGATAACAGTTACCAAAGTCGTTCTAGAAATATTTTTGTGGCCACGATGATGATGCCATGAACCATGTTGACAAATTCATGATAGTAGCTCCAAACTTCGGTTTTAAAAATGAGGATGTCTATATGAGATCATTTGTGCTTCACTTGGAGGGAAAAGCATGTGCTTGGTTTGAAGTTCTAGACAAAGGAAAAATATGTTCTCTTACAGAATTGATAGAGACATTTTGTAGCCATTGGTTCCTAGAAGAGCATGAAGAATGGGTTCCCTATGTTGAATACATGAAGACTATGTTCAAGGGAAAAGACCATGTCGCAGGCTAGGCCCTTGAGGAAGACCTAGAAGAAGTCCATGGTAAAGATAGTCAGATCAGGCAAAATGAACATGCCCTTGAGGGTTTCCAGCCATTGGTGGTTGTAGATATGGAAGAGGAAGAATTTGTGGAAGAATATGATGTTCAAAATTTTGAAGAAGCCCTAATGGAAGAAAACGAAGAAACGGTGAGCTCTCTTGATTGTTGTTTCAAAGAATCTTATGATGTCTTGGGCCTTTTGAAAGAAAATGGGAGGATTCCTTTGTGTGACAAAGAAGACGATAATTATTGGAGGTTTCTTGGCCATCCCATCTATGATTCTTCGAGGGCTGGGAGTGTTGTACTTGATATTTCAAGCCATAGATGTTCCAAGGAAGATGACCGTGATTTTTTTCCGTTGTGCAGAAGCAAAAGGATTCTTGATTTGGATAAGCCAAAGCCGATTTTTTATGCAAGCATGGAACAACATGAAAAAAAATTTCATGAAGATCAAGAAGAAAATGAAGAAGCTCGTAAAGAACAATTTCCGATTGAAAAGGGTGTTGAAAACATGATTCGTGAAGATGTAGTTGGTGCTTCCCCTCGTTCCCCTTATTATGAAGATCTTGAGCAGCCAGGTTTATCCTCTCCTGGGGTGGATCTCAACCAACACTTTCTGCCATGCTTCTCAGGAATTGATGCAAGTTTTGGACAACAAGAAGATGAAGAGCCTCTTGTTTAAGAGTCAATGCCCATGAGAAGATACCATGAATAGGACCCAGAAGATCCAGGGAATGAATAGAATTTGTCGACAAAATCCATGAAGATAATGAAGAAGATACTGATAAGTTTTGGATGATGAACTTTGGCGGGGTCAAGTCTCAATCAGGTATGGATGCAAGTATTGTATTAACTTTTCCTTATGCTAATAATGTTGTTTCTCTTTTCACTTAGAATTTGAAGGAACTGACAATGTGGTTGAGTATGAAGCTCTCTTGCATGGCCTTGCATGGCCGGGCTACCATACTTTATTTTTCTGATGCCAGTACACTATTCAGCCAATTCCCTTACATTGGAGATGCTGAGATGAGCATCTATATTGGATCACTATCAGATTTTGGACAGCAGTTGTATTCCCCATGCCATGACTGAGTCTCAGGACACTCAGAGAGATGACCGATGTAGCCATTATACCATTTGTACAGAGCAGTCAGTAGTGCCCAGAGTTGCAGTAGCAGTTTCAAAGGACAGGTGATGGTTCAGATGATGAGCATTCAGGTATATGACTCAGCAGGTATATCATTGTGTTATGATTATACTGCTTTTATACTTATTCTTATAGCATGTCTTAGCACTTAGTGTCATGATCTGGCGATCATATAGATATGTGGACCTGGTTGATCTTATTATATATACTATATTGTCCCTACTCAGACTTAGAAGTTCACTATTCATACTCATTGGTTTTACCCTCCTTAGGGAGAATAGAGGTGATCATTCCACCATACCTTGGCTTGCTAGTGTTGGCTCCATTATTCATTGTCTTCATCCATCCATTGCCTACCTTTTAGTTTATCACCCTGACTTACTACTTGACTAGTGGCATGGAGGACTTTTCCCCACTGTAGCCTCTGTATTGGATGAGCTTCCCTGTTTATTGTGTCTTGGCTCTGAGTTGGTGACAAAACTTACCTTGGTGAGTTGGATTGTAGGCCTAAATCATTCTGGTCGGTGGTCCCGATGTTTGGCATTGGCTCGAACTCCCCCTAGTCACTTGAGATGTTGTTGGCTAAAGCTGAAAGCTCATGTACTACTTATGGAAACTGATAAATTCGCCCATGGAAACTAAAAAGGGCAAGAGCAATGAACTGCTGAAAAATACTCCTCGAAGAGTATAAGAAAGGTCCAAAAAAGCAATGATTCTTAAAAGCTATATCTAAACAATTGCTGACCTTATATATGTATAAAAAACATGCCCTGGATGCAAGCTGCAACTAGTTGTGCTTATTAGCACACCTGAGATCCGAAGGGTTATGTAGGCCAAAAAGGCCATGAAATGAAATTGAATGATCCTAATGAACCTAGATAACCTTGATATAGACATGATGCCTAAGTTGAATAAGCAATCTCTAAACAACTTATCTATTTGTGAGACACCGCCATTCCCTGTGTTGTTGCTCATTCAGTATGTACTATGGTGTGTATTCCCTTTCCCATTGCCAAAGTGTCACAAAGTTAAGTCGGTCAAGTCATCCCTTAGCCTAGCTAGTTATTTTAGCCTTCACCCTTCACTAGCAAATTGATCACAGCTATGAAATGAGTATGGTCTTGAAAGTCTAGTCTGAGTAATAATAATAATTAATGACATTATATATTTGGATTTAGATCGCCAGTAATGATTACTTTGTGTTATAATTGTTATTTGAATAAGTTGTAGAGCATGCATTAACCTTTGACACTTTGCAGCAGCTCCGATGATGGTCTGAGTTATATTTGGTCATGTTGACTTGGTCAAACCTAGTTTGACCAAGGTCAACCATAGGACATGAGATGGTTGGACCTTGTGATGATATGGATTGATGATATATGGTCTATGTACATGTACATGATGATTCTATGCAGCAGCTACAGGGTTATGATGATGATTCATGGTTTATAGCAGTATTTGATCATTTACAGATTATTATTATTTGACCTGTTCCGGTATATTGGATATATATTTTGATCATGCAGAGACTCATATGGTGTATGAGTACACATCTTGGATGGATTTGGACCTTCTGAGTCCAATGAGACAGTTTGTTTTCAGTTCCGGGCACTTATAGTGATGATTGAGCCTCAGTAGGCTATCCCAGTGCAGTTTTGGTGTGTCGGAGATCCTGTCAAAGTAGATGTGATTTTATCCGATTGACCTAGGGCGCTGTGCTTGGAGAGGGTGGTCCAGCCACTTGGTTTTACCATATTACCCCCCTCCCGGACACACTGGTGCCCTCACCTTGACAGCGCAGGCACTCCAGGAGGCAGTTTGGGGCAGTTTCACGCTTCCCGAGGCATTTCAGGATTGGTAGAAATGGCTATTGAGGAATTCGATTTGGGCTACTGAGGTAATGTTTTGGCATGGGATGATCAGTGATGATGGATTGATGTCTTCCACACCTCCTCCAGCAGTTTCACGTTCATCGGGGCCCGCATCCATCACTTATGGCACTTTCTGTTGATTTCTGAGGTCTTTTGAGGCCTACGATTTGGCCATAGAGGCATGATTTGGTATATTGATGACTATTTTATTATTATTGTGCTATGGGGATTGACCAAGGGTGGCTAAAATTACCCCTTGGACCCACCATAAGCTTCTTATTATATTTTGTCATCATGATTTGGTGGGATTCCCCTCTTCTAGGGCGATTTTGTCCACTTATGTTATATTTTATGAGTGATCCATGTATTTTATTGTTGAGCTCATCTTAACCATTGATTAGACGTTTGTATCTTTTAATCTTAGCCACATTCAAAAAGTGGTTAGGATTTTGATGCCTCTCCTTCCTATTTAAAGGAGAGAGCTTCTCATTGTAAGGGGTCTTTGGCTCTTGGATTATTGGTATAGAAAAGCTTTCTTGTGGAAATTCTTGTGGTCTCCTTTGCATCTGGTGTTCTTAGGTGGTGATTGGAAAGTCTATTGCAACCTAGCATTTGGAATTTGTGGTAAGATCTATCTATTTTGGAAATCATTGTCTTGTCTACAGGAGGGCAACTTCAACAAGGGCGATTTTGCAAGGCTTCTTCAAATTGACTTTCTTGGCATTTGCTTGTATTAGGGGGTTATCATTAGTATCATTGTGATCTATGTTATCTTTCTGTTACTTCTCTTGTGGCATTAGTCTTATCTCTTGATTACATCAAATCTCATATTGTTGACGTTTGTTGTGCAAGAGAGAGGGCGCATTGGCTTCTTGGACTAAATCGATTGCATAGAAAACTACCTCAAAGCTTCTCAAATTGATCGGGTTTGCATAGATCATCATCATCAAGGCATCTACAAGGTTACCCAGGTAAGATCCACAGGTTTGTTTCTCTTATCTTGATCCAATCCATTGACATAGCTCATAAACTGATAAAACCCTTATTATTTCAAACCCTCATTGTTACATTTTCTCAGATCTACTAAGATCTAGTGAGTTGTTGGGTAGAATATTGAAAACCTACCTCTATAGTATCCACGGCATCCCGGATCTATAGTTTGGTGAGGATTGGCCTCCATTTGACCCTCTTCCCAAGGCATTTAGCCTCTCCAAGCAAGGGCGCACTTCCTAGTTTGGTGGGTTGACCTAGATCTAGTATGTGGGTAGTTGAGATCCCGCTTGTTTCATGATCTACACATCCAATAACCTACCCCCAGATTGTCACTTTTCTGATTTCTACCTTGTGGACCCTATTCCACATTTTAAGGGATTTAATCCCCATTTTGGACCACTTGGTATTTTTAAACTCAGATCTAGTAAGATCTAGCCATTGGATTTCCATGAAATTATAGATCCACACTCTCACTTGCTTAAACTACTTGGATCTAAAGTTTGGATGCCATTGGACTTGTCTTGAGTCATTTATCCCATTTTTTAGCCTCCTTGGGTAAAGTCGCACCACCTTGGAGAAGTGAGTTGGTCCACTTCTAGGACATGGGTACTTGAGATTTCAGTGGATTTGGAACGGGCATAATTCAAAACCTAGGTCTAGTATGTCACTTTGTCAAATCTTGCCTTGGGGATAGCATTCCTTGTTTTAAGGGATTGTGGTCCACTTAGGTGAAACCTAGATCTAGACCTATTCATCCATCAAGACTTTAATTTCCCACTTGTCTCATGCAATAGGAGTCCTTAACCACAAGTTAACCTTACTTTGACTCCATTATCCCAATTCCCAAGGCACTGGTTTCTCTCCAAGTCAATTCGACTTTCCTAGATTGTTGGATTAACTTGTGGTTTGACCTTTGTGTGGTGAACTAAACCCTTTGATGTCATCATGTATCATGATCAAGCTTGTCACTTGTACTAGTTAGCCCCAATTCAACCCCTAAACTACCCTGCATTGGACACAGTTCCCAAGGCAGTGGATTTTCTCACATTGAACTAGTACTTTAATCCCGGATCCTATTTCACAAATCATAAGTCACTTTCACATCAATAATGAACCAAAGCTATACTCATTGAACCCCTCACTTGTCTTGTGACTTCATCCTAAGGTCTAGGATAAACCATACACCTTACTTCACTTAGAATTAACTTGATTTGGTGTCTTGGTTTTTATCTCTCCTGTCGGGAGTAGATCGGGTATCCCCCTTTGTTGTCTGGGCTAGATAACATAAAGTGAAGGTTGCCTCGACTGGCGTGACAACCATATATTGGAGGTCGAGGTGATTGTGGTTGCACCTTTTGAGTTGCCCTTCCCTATTGCCATCCATGAGTGGATACATCCATAGGGGTAACTATAGTTTAGGTGATAACAGGGTTCAACCTACTAAATAAAAATATCAGACCAGCGAACAAAAGTTAATCAAAATGACAATCAGAACACTTGAGGAGTGTTCTGACAATACTAGAAAATGCTAATGCAACTAGTATGTAAAAATAATGTTTTTGGGCAATTTTTTGGATTTAAAACTAACTTTTAATTGATTTTAAATTTTAGGACTGATATCTAATTGCAAAAAACCAGCGAACGATAAATTGCTTGAAATCTACCGAAACACACTTTAAGAGTGTGTTTGGTTTATATGCAAAAAGTGAGAAAATTCTACTTTAATAACTAGGCAAATGGAGTCAAAAAATAACCAAGGAAAGTGAGCTAGAGAGCTACTTTCCTTAGGATCTTTCGCTTGCTTTGAAAAAAGCTAAGCTAACAACAATGAAAGGCACTTGCTTGCCGAATATGAAATGAAATCTAGAAAAGCTAAGACTTAGAAAGTACAAATTTTTAAAATATTTAAAAGATTGATAACTTGCACTAGAAAGTCTAAAACTTGTAGATCTAGAAATTAAAAATGAACTTAAAACACTTGATCTAGATCCTAAATGATTTAAAACACTACAAACTTCTTAAGATAATTAATTTGAGAATGAATGTAAAAGCTTTAAACCCAAGGTAATCGTAACCGAAATAACTTAGAAAGAAGAGAAGGGGATGAGGAAAGAACTCTTTCAATATGAGACTTCGAGGCTTGGAGGTGACCTTCTGGATTGTCGAGGGACTAGATCTGAAATAAGAAGTTAGAAAAGATAAGAGGAACAAGCACGTCCTCTTCTCCTTCAACCAAAAAGATACCTCCAGCTTACATCAACTCATACACAAAACCTTAGATCTGGATGGCATATAAATAAGAAAACAATACCAAAATACTCATAAACAAATGAAATATTTTAAAGTTTGATCTCTTAGCATATGAACAACATAATTAGGAAAGTAAACAAACTTAGTTAATTAAGATTACAAAACAAATAGTTGTCCTTACAATCAACTAGGATCTGGGCAGGAAGTGAATAAGCAGCTTACTATAGTTCTCCTTCGTTCAAAACATCAATCATGCATCCACACATCAAAGAGCAAGACAAAATTTCGACCTCCAAAGTCTCTTTATTCTCAGATAGTTCTAAAAATTATTACAAAGAGCAGAGCTTTTGCTTCTATGCACCAACCAGTGAAAGAGGAGGCAAAGCTTTGCTTAAATAGAAAAATAAATGCAAGGAATGAGCCAAAACCCTAAGGAAGGCACCTTCTCTGAAGAGGGAGTTAAACAAGAGTTGTTTGTTGTGATTGGAAATCCAAATGAATAGGACGGCGCCACCTCTTAGATAGGTAAGCAACCCCACCTCGAGATCTTCACCAATGAATCTGAGCCCTCTAAGATGCCAAGTCGCCCATGCATGAGGAAGGCACATTCCTTGACTGAAAGCCAACTGAAACTTGACCGAATAGATTGGAATCAACTCTTCCGGAGTTCAGTTAACTCAGAATTGACTATCCAGTCACTTTAGATCATCTCCGATTCAACTCCACACTTTCCATTGTTTTAGGAATTTGTCTTTATTTGAATAAATATGTCTTTTTTCATATTTATTTTGTCGTTTTTGGAGTTTTTGAGTAAATATCAATTTTCTTGATAAATACTTACTCAAAACTTAGAAAAAGTGGGTTTATGGGTTAAATGGGTGCTCTAGCTTAGAAAATGAGCCTCCATTTATCAAATTCCACCCACAAACCACTTAATTATTACAATTTGAATTTTTTCAATTAAACCATAGGAAAAATGGTTTAATTAATTGAAAAAAATAATTATTTAATAAAAATAAAAAATATTTGTGTACATGTCCGCTAATTTTTTTTTTTATGAAAATGA
The DNA here is from genome assembly GCA_027924585.1 of Larix kaempferi. Taxonomy (NCBI): domain Eukaryota; kingdom Viridiplantae; phylum Streptophyta; class Pinopsida; order Pinales; family Pinaceae; genus Larix; species Larix kaempferi. Next base: position 4,462,636 of record BSBM01001130.1, on the reverse strand, counting down.
CTTAGACCACCTATGGACCTAGGAAATGACCATATCACTCAAAAATAGTGTCCAGCATGTTTATAATTTACAAATGGACTCTAATAACCCCCTAAGGCCTAACCACCAAATTCGGGCATTCCATCTTTGGAGGTGTAGGAGAAAAACTCATCGATTATACTCGGCTATAGGCAAAGCATAATTGACAAAGGAAAAAACTCCTTGGAATACCTTGTTTGGTTGTCAAGTCCTAGGGAACCGAGTCACTCAAAGACCACCATGCTAGCACACTTTATTACAAACCATGTGGGGCATGGTCATTTAATACATAAATGAAAAAGATGGCCCAATAAGGCCAAGGCTGGAACATCTGAACTCTGATAAGCACAAATAATTGTGCAATACTGGCGGCTCACTGAAGTCCAACTGATGTGTAGACTTAGTTGGTAACACTATGGACGGCGATTCAAAAAAGAAATCATGGGTCTGTCGGCTGAGAAAGAAGAAAAAAGGTATCGTGTGCTTAGTTAATTCGTAAGATCGGCGAATCAACTAGCGATGGCTACAATGATTGAAACGGATTTAAACTTCGTGGTGGTTGGCGGCTACGAAGGTGTCCACATCTTGTTTTCACATTCTCATCCTTTGATCTTCTGCTCATTTACCATTTAACGAAAAAAACGAAGAAGCGATAAACCCTAGAGCATGTTACGTTACCGAAGACATGAGACCTCAATATTGCACAACACAATATTATTATGAAATGGTATGGTGCACATTACAATGAGGGTCCTCGCTCTCATAAAGAGTCTGAGTGACCAAAACTCTAACCCTAATACATAAACACTAAGACACCTAAAAACCTAACTTTTGACCTAAGTCACTTAAGCGACTTTAATACATGTGTAGCCTTGTATCTTTAACATTAGATGCATGTTTACTATCGTTGGTAATGTGATTAAATGATCAACACTAAACAAGATAAATATGCCTTCTTGATCTCTTTCATAGAATATTTGATATAATTTCTTGCTAATATTGCCTATTCACTACATAAGACAATTTTGATGGTTAATGTTAAGTATCCTATGTTTCAATAAGCTCACATGTGTTCAATTTTCATTGCTACAACTCTTAATCACTTAAGAATCCTAATTTAATTCACTACCTAGTTAAATAACTTGTGAATTCCTTATTTGATCCACATGAATACATGCCTAATGTTATGAGTTGAATCTTTACATATAAATCCTTTGATTCAATCCATATGCAATAACTTCTTGTCATAAATTAGTTCATATGCAATTCACACTTGTATTTTTCCTACATCATGAGTTGTCACCAAAATATACCTGCAATTTAATGAGATCTCTTAGCTTGGTAGCATTTCGCACTTTTTGTTTTCTAAGGTTTGTGAGTTGCATTGAATCCACTCTCACATGTGAATGTCTTGATCCACATACTACAAGCTTAAACTTAAAAACTTCTTGTGATTTATTGGCTCACTAAACATCCGCACTTTCCTAATTCTCATGAGTTGTTGTTATATTTCATTGCAAATGTGGATGATCCTAATGATTCATGGATGGTAATGTCTTGATTAATCTCATCTTGCTCAAGTTGTGAATGCTATGAATGCTTCTCTTTAATCCACATGCACTAAGACTTAAACGACTTATCATATTTGCTCACTAAGGAATTCATATTTTTCCTAATGACGCTAAGTTGTTTCATTTTCACATGTGGATGGTTATTGATGGTTCATGAATGAAATTTACTCTCTTACTCATAGCTTGTTCAAGTGATATGATACATTGATCATAACTTCCTAATAATCAATCTTGCTTTTAGTATCATATTTCATCTTTGAATCATTGGTAGAGTGCGTCTTGAACATAATCTTATACCTTTAGCTAGGCAACTCTTCTTAAAAATAGAGCTAGATCATTACCTTAGGTGAACCAAACCCTTATAATTTGCCTTAGGGAAAGTTTGGCTAGGGTCTCACCCTTGGTTAGTTTAGGTTTGTCCTTTTTAAAGCTTGGGAATCCTAAAAGAGGAGTTTCCTCCGTTAGTGACACATTGGGGGGAAAGTCCATAGTTGTGTGGGTTGGTGGTTGATTTCTTGCCAATCAATTGGCCACTAGGTTGTGCATAAACAGGTAAAGTAAAATTCTTCTTCTCTAGGACCTCATGGCCAATGAAAATAACAAGAATGCCTCATATGTGATCAGTTAATTTGCATACAAAAATGAATTAATTCATGGTGTTGTGATAAATTGATATAGGGTAAAAGGTAATAATCCCATCTATAAGAAATTAATTTTACACTCAATCAACAAAAACATAGCAGGGAAGTTGAAGAATTACATCACTATTATCAAATTCATGGTTGCACTTGCAGTTTGGGCATTTTCTAACTAGACCACCAATTTGATCCTCTTTTGAAGGATTAAAAGTTGGATTCTTGATTTTTGTTGCGAAGCGCCTACTATCAATAAGCCACGGTGCCCTGCATCATCAATGATACAAAAAGGATTGTTATTTTCTCGAAAGTCAACAAACAAAATTGCCAAAGTCTTCACATATGCAATGAAAACAAAGAAAAAATAAGTTTATGTTGAAGCTGGAAGAAAAGCAAAGTAAGAACTAAACATTTTTCCACAAATTTGTAGGTGACTGAAAATATGCGAGAAAACAATTCACAAACATTATTGAAAAATAGAACTAAAGATTTATTTGAAGTTACAAGTGATTTATAAAGCATCAACACACTATTGACTACGCAAAAGAACTAACAAAATTTCATGTGGTGTTTGGTTTTATTTTATTCTTACTTTTGTGACAATGTGTTTTGAATCCTTTTAAGTGGTTGACTAATCCTTAACTCTAGTTAGGGAACATTACTAAGTATTGCACCACCAACACCTACATAACAACAAATCCATAACATTTTAAGGGATTGGCAATGGACCATGCCAAATGCTAAATATTCAAATAAATGAACAAGTTAATATATTAATCTCTAATGAGGAAAAATGACCTATGGAAAATTAAACTCAACAACATTAAAGCTCCTTGGGATCTCGTACCTATGTAGCTCATGTGATGAAAATAAGTTCATTATGTGTGCTAGGTTATGTAGGTTATGTTACCCCTCATGTTGGATGAGGCTTGCACTTGTGATTTTTATCACAAGGATCGGGCTTGCAAGATTACATTGCTAGATGATTTGGTAGACTAGTGGTGCATGTATACTTTGGCTCAAAGTTGTTGCTTCCTTTTGGTTGAGTTGATGCTATAATGGCTGCGGCAAGTGTTGGATGAGATGTTCTTATGTGCTAATGGTGGTCTAATTGATGATTTGGCATGTTCTTAAGGGTTGATATCTTGATGATGTAGTTGTTGATGTTTCTCCATGGTTCCAGCCTCAGGCAAACATTCTGCAGATCACTCTCCCAGAGTGGTCATGTGTATTGACCAATGGTTGGTACAGAATGGCCCCAATGTAGCCCTAATTAGTCATGTGTATTGACTATCTGTATTGAGGCTTGGGTGCTTAGCCTTTGTCTAGTCATGTGGATTGACTCGAATAAAGGAAGGCTAGTGGTCACATTGCATACTCTATGTGGGAGTGCTCCGTAATGCAGGTGAGCTATTCTAATTAGAGTGAGTTGACTTGTCTATGTTATAGGGGAATTTATCTCCTTGTGTAATAGACAAAGTCTAATCTAATGTTGCGTTTGACATTGGCTCTAAGAAGTGTTCAGGACTTCTTAGAGTATGGTCAAATCAACATTAGAACTCTATGTGTGAATTTGATCTGCATGTGAGGAGATGGACATCTACAAGGAGAATTTTTCTATGATGAAGAAATATCCAAAAAGACAAGACAAACCATTGAAGAAGTCCCAGATAGCATTGAAAAAGTTCAAGACGAAAATGAAGACAAGGCAATTTGGCTTGAAGATAAATAAAAGATGGAGGACCAAACGCACAAGTCGGCCCCAGTGAAGGAAGACAAGTCGACCCCATTAAGGAAACTTCTAGTGAATGGAAGAATATAAATAAAGTGCTTCCACTCTTCATTTTGTCATTCACTCATGACATTTTCTTCTCCCCACATGTGCACATCTCCTAGGAAGGCCTAGCTAAGGCAAGAAGTATAATTTTGGGGTTCTCTTAATCTCTTGGAAGATTCGCTACCCTAGCTAGGGTTTCTTGTGAAGGAGGCCAGACCTCTCTTGTGCTAGGGTTCAACTTAATGATTGGTATTGTACTTGTATTAGATTGATTTCTTCTAAGAAAAGTTTGTTGGGTTTGCTCCCTATTGGGTTTCCTAGGGTAAAATCTTTATGTCTCTTGTGCATGGTTTTCTTTTAGTGATCCTTGTTTGATTTATGTTCCAAATAAATGGTGATATTTCTTTCAAGCATAATTGTGGGATGAAATGAATTATGAAAAAAAGTTGAAAGAGATGAAAATTATACTGCTATTTTAAAAATTCAAAATGGAATAAGAGCAATGCTAAATTGAATCCATTGCCAGAGACTGTTTCTGCCCTAATTTGGAAAACTAGGGCTTCCAAGTTTGGACACTTCTCTCCACAGATTGATCTTGAAAAGAACATATTGGAACTCGCCCTAGGAGGGCGCACTTATCTGTGGAAGCAAATCTCAGCATTGTGGAGTTTCAATATTGACCTAATTTCTACTGAAACCAAGGAACTAGGGCTTCTAGTTTTGAATTTTTCTAGCCACAGATCAAACTGAAAAATAGTGTTTTGAAGTTCACCCTAGGAAGGTGCACCTACTTGTGGAGTCAGTTTTCATTTTTTTTTTAAATTCAGTTTTGACCTAGCCTTTGCTAGGGTTTTTGGATCAGAATTTCAAAATGGTGTCCAATCTCAAAGTGGAAGATAGATTGGATGGTGCTTCAAATTTTAGAACCTGGAAAACAATGATACTTTTCATCTTGGAAGAAAATGAGATCCAGGATCATGTAAAGAAGGATGTCCCAAAACCAGAAGTTGTAGAAGAAAAGGCCAAACATAAGAATAATTAAACAAAAGCAAAGAGGATCTTAATAGATTCTGTAAAATACCATTTGATTTCTCATATTGTTGAACTAAAGACTGCCAAAACAATGTATAATGCCTTAGTAGGATTGTTCGAAAGAAAAAACACTAGCAGGAAGCTAGCCTTGAGGAATCAGCTCTGTTGCATAAAGATGAGCACCTCATATTCTGAGCCTACTTACTTTATGAAGGTCCCCCAATTGAAAGATCAACTCAAAGCCATTGGAGACATTATTGATAATGCATAACTTGTCATGATGACCCTTAATGGATTTCCTTCCTCATGGGAATCGTTTATTCAGAGTGTTTGTGGAAGAGAAGAGTTACCCAAGTCTGACCGACTATGGGTTGATTGCGTTCAAGAAGAAGCCAGAGTATATCAAAGAATAGCTCACAAAAACCTGAGGAAGAAAATCAAGCTCTTGCAGCTCATGCAAGAAAAGGAAAAGGAAGAAGAAACTTTAAAAGGAGAAATATAGGTGGAATATCAACTCCAACTCAAGGACAAAAAGAGAAGGATCTTTCAAAGATCAAATGTTTCAATTGTCAGAAATTTGGTCATTATGCTTATCGGTGTACTCAAAGGAAAAGGAAGGGAAAGGAGCATGCATCAACAACCAACGTTGATGAGCCTCCACCAAAGAAGACAAAAGAAGATAAACTTGATGAGGTTGTAGAAGAACTCCGAAAGAAGTACTTCTTCTAGTACACTCTAGGTATATGTGCACCAATGATAGTATTATCTCTGGATGATGTTTTCTACTATATGATTGACATTGGTAATTTAATTCATGAAGACCTAGGTTGAAGTCTTCAATGAGTTCCTAACAAGAAAGAAGATCAAGATTTTTGAGATCAGGAAAATTCACCTCCAAGGACTTCAATAATTTCTGCAAGGAAGCAGAAACCAAGAGAGAGTCACATCTCTTGAGTAGACAAGAGTGAGTTATATCTCTTGAGGTGGATAGTACACAGTGAAAGACAGAGAGTCTGAGATCAGGTGAGTCATATCCGGAGGCCTATCGAGGAGCATGCAGCTCCCAGTGATACTTTCAAAGAAAGACCTTAGAGGTTCTCATGAGTCACATCATTGATTTCCAGGAAGCAACAAGCCAACAGGATGAGCATCAATCCATCATGTAGAATGATGCGAACAATAGTTTCGAGATCAGAAGGGAAGTTAGCAATGACTTCCAAGTGTATCTATAATATCAAACATGCAGATCAAATCAGCATAAGAGATGACTCATGTGGGGCAACCAGTTTGTAGACTCAGAGGGAGTCATGGATGGTATTCAGTGTTCTCATCTCAGTGAATCCACTTGATGAGAGGTGACACAGATGGATACACAGGGGCAGGCAATCTTCCATTATCCTGAGTCATATGGTGTGGGGAGATTGTCCCAAGTAGGAGCAGAGTGTCCAAATACAGAGGGAGCATAATACTCAAGTGCAGAGGGAGTGGGATGCTCCCACACAAAGGGAGTAGTTGCAGCACAACTTCTTGATAATAAAGAAGACTTTGTACGGACTCAAGCAGGCACCCAGGACGTGGTATGACAGGATAGATATGTACTTGATGAGCTTGGACTTCACCAAGAATGATTTAGATTCCAACCTTTACGACAAGTTTATTGATGTTGAACAGTTGATCTTGGTACTATATGATTAATGATATGTTCCTTTATGGGAACCAAGAAGCTCAGTGACAAGTACAAGGAGTTGGCCTCTAAGTATGATATTATTGGGATTGGAGGTGTGATGAGATCTTCCTCAAGCAAAGGGAGTGCACAGTCGAGATCTTGCAGGGATTCGACATGGTGGACTGTAAGTCAATGACCACAACTTGATGTGTAGATCTGGAGAGATTGAGTGATTCCGCTTCAGATTCAGATCCGATGAATCCCTTGATGTGTAGATCTAGAGAAGCTGAGTGATTCCGCTTTAGATTCAAATCCGGTGAATCCCTTAATGTGTAGATCTGGAGAAGCTGAGTGATTCCCCTTCAAATTCAAATTTGATGAATCCCTTGATGTATAGATCTAGAGAAGCTGAGTGATTCCACTTCAGATTCAGATCTCGTGAATCCCTTGATGTGTAGATCTGGAGAAGCTGAGTAATTCCGCTTCAGATTCAGATCCGGTGAATCCCTTGATGATTCTGAATAATCTGAGTGATCCCGCTTCAGATTCAAATTTGGTGGATTCCACTATCTACAAACAGATAAATCTGAAGAATCTAAGTGATTCCACTTCAGAATCAAATTTGGTGTGCTTGGTTATCACCAGACCAGATATTTGCTTTGCAGTAAACACCCTATGCCAATTTATGGTTGAGCCAAGGCATGTACATTGGGTTGCAGCAAAGCATGTGCTAAGGTACTTGCGAGGTACAGTTGGATATGGCTTAAGATATGTCTCAGGTGATGAAGTGAAGCTGCAAAAGATATACAGATTCTGACTAAGAGGAGTGCAGTGGATAGAAAGAGCATCTTGAGGTGTTGTTTCAGCTTGGATCAATTATGATATCCTACATTAGCGGGAAGCAAGCTTTTGTGGCACTCAGTAAAGCAAAAGTAGAGCAAATTGCAGCCAGTGTCACAGTACTATTTGATCCGGAGATCAAATAACACTTCATCCGAGACATGATGTAGAAGGGAGCAATGAAGCTCCAATACATATCCACGGATGAGAAGATAGCTGACATTCTCACCAAGCCTCTGTCCAAGGAAAAGTTTGTATACTTCAGGGACAAGCTTGGTGTGATGGAGAATGCCTCCCTGAGTGAGAGGGAGTGTTGATGGATGAGTGGCATACATTCATATGAGATGAATGGCCTAGACATCGTGATGGTTCGACAGATGAGTGACAGACATTCATATGAGATGAATGGACCAGACACCGTGATGAGCGACAAACATTCATATGAGATGAATGGCCTAGACACTGTGATGGATCGACGGATGAGAGACAGACAATCATATGAGATGAATGGCCCGGATATCATGATGGTTCAATAGATGAGTGGCAGACATTCACAAGAGGTGAATGACCTAGATACCGAAATGGTAGTACAGATGCAATTGCAGTACATATGCAGTTGCAGTACAGATACAGTACAGATGCAATACAGATGCAAATGCAGTAAAGATACCGTACATATTGCGATGCAATACTAATGATGGACATTCTCACCAAGTATGTGGCTTGGCGCGATGCAGAATGTCTCCCTCCCTGAGAGGGAGTGTTGATGTTTTTCCATGGTTCTAGCATTGGGCAAACATTCTGCAGATCATTCTCCTAGAGTTGTCATGTCTATTGACCAATGATTGGTACATAATGGCCCCCCAACGTAGCCCTAATTAGTCATGTGTATTGACTATGTGCATTGAGGCTCAGATGGTTAGCCTTCTAGTCATGTGGATTGACTAGAGTGAAGGAAGGCTAGTGGTGACATTGCATACTCTATGTGGGAGTGCTCCGTAATGGGGGTGATCTATTCTAATTAGATTAAGTTGACTTGTCTATGTTATAGGGGATCTTATCTACTTGTGTAATAGACAAATTCTAATCTAATATTGCAATTGACATTAGCTATAAGAAGTATCCAGTATTTCTTTGAGTGTGGTCAAATCAACATTAGAGCTCTATGTGTGTATTTGATCTGCATGTGAGGAGATGGACATTGTTATCACATACATAGTAGTTGGGCTACCATGTTAGTAGAGCAGATATCTGCACTTTTTCGAGCTTTGCCTTTGCATATTTTCAATGAGATCAGCTATGATGAGTAGCATTATTTATGATCACTCACACACCATAGCATTATTTATGATCACTCACACACCAGAGCACCTTATGCCAAGGCTGAGCCTTGAGACCTCAGATTTGATGACCGATATGACCTTTTGTTCCATACAGATACAGGGCAGTGTTCAGTGTTTCAGATGCAGTGTTCTTAGTGGTTGTAGTTGTTTCAGATTACAGATGTTGATATATGACCCAGTATATATATGATGTGTGTTACCAACTTATTTGTACCATAGTTGGATTATCTGAAGAGCCGCCATTTGACAAACATGATGAATGTTTGTACTCCAGTGTATCAGATGATCCAGCATTTGTGACTAGCCAGTTTTGTTTTTCAGTCGACATGACCATGGCCCCATGGGGGTTTGTAATAAAGTGTGCTAGTAGGATTTGAGTGTCTCGGTTCCCCATGACTTGATTAAGCAACTAAGGTATTCCAGGGAGTTTTTTCCCTTGTCAATTATACTTTGCCTATAGCCGAGCTATAATCAATGAGGTTTTCTCCCGCTTCCTCCGAAGCTGGAATGCCTGATTTTGAAAATTTTAGCAATGGGGGGTTATTAGAGTCCAGCTGATGTATATAAGCCTACTAGACATTGTTAGAATAGTTGTCGGTCATGTCCTAGGTCTCTAGGACCCCCAGAAAAAATTTCGAAAAATTTTTACTGGGTCCTCCGGTTTGGGTTTTTTTAATTATTTTTTAAATTTAATAAATTTCTCTATAGTTTAAATAGAGAAATATCAATTTGTAATATGTCAGTCATCCGGGATCCGAATTTGATGATTTAAGGCTCCAGACTTAAGCCAAAAATCATTCATGATCCCCGAACCAGTTTATCCTAAGTTTCGGATGTCAACTAGGCCTCATAATTAATAATTTCTCAAAAAACCCAGTTACAGAGAAATTATTAATTAAAATAATAAAAATGATTATTTTGGAGATAATCCAAATCTCTCCAAAATAATCCAAATGGAATAAAGTAAAAGGCTAGTTGACATGGCACTGGACATTAATGAAGATTCCAATCATCTCAGTCATCATTCAGTTGAGTATACAGTCAGCACAAACTCATCTTCACCAAGCAATTCGCCCTCCTTCAATGAGAAATTCGATTTGGTGTGTTGGCACATGGCTATTGGGTTGGTGGTTGCACTAATGGATATGGTAGGTGCCATTCCTTGATTTGTGCATTGTCTCCCTTCATAACTCGTGTTACCACCAACCACTCCACTCCAAGCTTACCATATGTGGCATTCACGCCCTCACAAGGGAGCTCATGTCATCTCTAGTTGGAGCTCGATTTTCACATGTGTCAACCTCTCATTCGCTTGGTGTTGTTTCCTATGGAGAGTGGGGGGCGCCTTGCCTAGGTGGAGGCCACCTCCCCACTCCCAACCACTAGAACTCGAATTGTTTGGTGAAGTATTACTCCAAGCTTGATGGTGATTGGGGTTTTGACATGAAGTTCAATTTTGTCAAGTGCTTTTGGCTCTCTTCTCAAGGCCAATTCGAATTAGGTTTTTGGTGTGTAGCCTTTGCTATATAAAGAAGCCATTTGGGCTCTATTCTTCATGGAGATTTTGAGCATGAACACTCTACCAAAATACTATTGTAATATTTGTTTGATTTTTGAATAATATATTGACTTTGGAGGTCCATACAAGAGCTTTGGGGTTGTCTTTCACATTGCTTGGTGATATCTTTCTCACCCTATTTCTTATCTCAAGTTTTGCATTATTTAGTATATGTTCTATATATCTTAGAAATGTACTATTCGGTTTAACTTGTTTGATGTTTAGGGGTTTTGCAGGATTCACATAAGGTGGAGAATGACTTGGAGATCAAGTTGCTCTTTGCATTCCAATGGTTATTAGCACCTAAGCAAAGTTGTCTTGCAGGTTCCCAAAGGATTCTTTGTTCAAAAGAAGAAACACTTTAAAAGAGTTTTGGCCTCTTCCTCCATCAACAAACTTCATTCAAAACAAACTTCATTGGTTACTTGTCCTTTAAGCTTACCTCTTCAGGCCCATTCCCATTAAATTAGCTCCATTCACCCATTCGTTTTGCCCTTTCTCTCCTCTTCCATTCGTTTTTTGCCCTAGATCTACCCCTTTCTCCCTCCTTTCGTTTGTCTTCAAGCCATCCTCCTTTCGCTCTTCCTCTTCAAGCTCCTCTCGTCCATCCTAAAGAGCCCTAAAAACACTTCAAAAAACACAAGAAACGATTTGCTTGGGTTAAGTATTAGTTTCTTTCTTAGTTTGCTTCGATTTGTTAGAGTTAGTCTTTGTTAGTTAGATCTCAAATTTTTGCATCTCATTTACAATCTCATGCATTGAAAGGATTAATTTTAGAGCATTCTAGATCTCATTTTTTACACTAGTAGAACTTGTACTTGTTTAAATTTTTGTTTCCATTTGAAAGATAGAAATTTTATGCAAAAAATATTTCAAAAAATTTATGTTTTAGATCTCATTCCTAGCATATTCTAGGCATTTGTTGTTCGCTGGTCTGTTTTTCCATATTAATAATTTCAAGTCAAAATTTCATGCATTTTACGTTTTAAACCTTAGTTTTAAAATTTAGACTTAACTAGTTTCAAGTTCTCTTTGATTTTCACTAACATCTAATGGGTGTTTGTTGAGATCTCCTTTGAGTTTGTGTAGGTTGTGGGAAGAGAAGGTTGCTTTTGGAAAGCAAGATCAAACCAAAGAGAGAAAGTAGAAACCAAGTACCAAAAGACAAAGGGATCCAAATTGTGAAATTTCAAACCAAGAGAAGACAAAATTCAATACATACTCTCTTATCCTTTGTAAAAGCCATTAAGGGCTTCAAGCTTTTCTTTTCATAAGTTTGTTTTAGTTTCTATCAAAGACCATCCAAGGGTTTAACTCCCAAAGGCATTTGTAATCATTTAATAAAAGTTTTAAGTGGAGGAGTCCTCCACTACTTGGGTTTTCTTCCCCATTTGGGGAAGAGTGTTGTGGCGTGCTTAGCTTAGATCTTATCTTTTCAAATTCATAGATTAAATTCTCTTATTTCATGATTTAGATTAGTCTTTCAATTTTATTGTTCTCTCTTCCAAGTTTTGACCAGAGCAAGCTAACTTTGGGATTGTATCCCAAAGGCCACATAGTTTTGTGGTAGCTTCTCGTTTCCCCCGTTAGCCTCCTTGTCGAAGTTTCAGCTAGCTGGAAAGTCTCAAGGAATAACGGTTCTGAGTGATCGACCTTGTTCGGAGGTTGATCCCACCTTAGATTAACATTTGTTTGGTAGATCACTAAATTTTGCTTTCAGTTATTTTCAAGCATTTTATCGCATCTTGTTATCATATTTTTACCTTCAATAATCTAAGCTTCATTGTTGTTTTCACAGCTGCTTCTTTTTTCCAGTAAAATAAACAAAGTGTCTTGAACTTGGCCAAATCCAAGTCAAGAACACTCTCTGTCGGAGAGCATTTTAGACTTGCATTTTCCCCCTGCATTAGGCATATCAAATTAGAAAAGTCTCTTGAACTTTGGTCTTAAGACTAAGTCAAGAGCGCTCTCTATCGGAGAGTTGAACTGTGCTCTTAAGTAATAAAATACTTCAACTCACACTCCCCATTAATTAATTTACTTTGGTCGATTGTTCAACACCCGTGTGCTCTGCCAAACTGAAAGGGTTGGGCTAGTACTCAGAAAGGTGTTGAATTTGCTTAGCTTACCAGTGATAATCTAATTAAAACTTTACCAAATCGGCGTTAAATACTGAGGTTGCTTCCTGAAACATGTGGTGCCAGGAATCCATTGTCAGACTCGAGGGCGGTTCAAACATCGGACACCTATCCTCTGAATCTGGGTGCTCCCGACCTATCATCTAAGAGGTTGCCAGTATTTCTCCCATTTGGTCTACTCTTTTGATATCCTTGGTCTTAGCCTAATAAACAAGATCACTAAAATATTCAATAAATCAAGATTAATCGCAGGACGATCTCACGAACATTACCACTTTGAACTCTTGCATCAAGCAACCCAAGCACTCAAGGCTTTTTTGACTCCATAAGGCACTGGTCCTTGGCATCATTTTATTTTGCTTATTATCTATCTGGAGCATTTATATTTCTATGGTTGCCTTGCTTTAATTTTATCAAAGTGGTTATATTTTGAATCTCTTGCCTCATATCGCAACGTGGATTGCTTATCTTGTGTTTATTTCATAAATTGTGATCTATCATCTAAAAACTCCTAAACAACACTCATCCGCATCACCCCATACAAAAAACACTTAAAACACATAAGAGCCTTAGTGAAACTCTTTGTAGGGACTACTCCCCTTGGCTTCGTTAGGAGTTAGCCTAAATGGAGGAGCTGGGATTCAGGTGACAGTACCTGGCTCATTGCTTGCCCCCAAGGCCACACCTCTCCCCACTTCCAGTGAGGGAGATAACTTTCGAAAGATTTCCGTTGTTGGTGTGCAATCTGACGGACAACAATGTGCATTGATGTTATTACCTTGTTGTTTAGGTCATTTTGAGAGCATTGACTTGGCATATAGTAATTATGATCTGGCAGTATATTAATGTTAAAATGAAATTGGTTGTTATGGATTATATGCATGATTGTATTACTAACATTTGGAAACTCTTGTTTTATACTCGTTGGTCTTTACCTTCCTATGAATGTGAACATGATCATTTATTGTCTCTTTGACTTGCTAGCCTAGGCACCATCTCCACTTGTCTCCGTCCATCCACTTATCCTCCCTCATTTATTGATCTTCACCCTGACTTACACCTTGACTTGAGATATGGATGACCTCCCCGCTTTTGCTTTTGTGTTGGACATGCATCCATGTTTATTTTGTGTCTCGACCTCTGAGTTGGTGACAAAACTTGCTTTTAGTAAGTTGGATTTTATGCCTTTATCACTCTAGTCGGTTTCCCCGATGTGTGGTTTTGATTTATGGAAGTCCCCCTAGTTGCTTGAGTTGTGTTGACTAAAACCTGAAGCAAATTGTACTACATTTGGAAATTATTGTTATATCTTGTACATCCCAATGAAAAGGGCTATGAAATGGAAATGAAATTAAATGCTATGAAATGTAAATACACCTCGAATGAAAGCTGTGATTAGTTGTGCTTATAAGCACATGCAAAATCCCAGAGGGGTCATATTAGGACTAAAAAGCAATGGATAAATGTATGCTAAATCTAAAGATTGTTGGCCGTGAATTTATGTGAAATGAAAGGTCCAAATAAAGCAGTGGTTAAGTATATGCCAAATCTAAAGACTGCTGACCTTATGTGAAACTTTCCTCATTGAGGCTGCAGGTTATGATATGAGATGGAGCAAGGGACAGCTAATTCTAAGTGTCCCCTAGAACCTCAAGTTACGGTTAGTCGGGCACCTAGTTCACGACGATTCTAGTAGTAGACATTTTGCCAAGGTTGAATAAGCACTTCTCTGAACAACTTACCCATTTGTGAGACACCGCCATTCCTTGTGTATTCTTTGTTCAGCACATGCTTAAGTGTGTAACACCATGTCCCTCATCCAAAGTATCACAGCGTCAAGTCAGTCAAGTCATCCCCATCCATCCTGGCCTTGCATCCTTAGCCTTCACCCTTTGCTAGCAATTGGATCATGTTTACAAACGAGTATATTCTTGAGATTCTTCTTGAAAGTAAGTTATTTAAATAACCTATTATTATTTATTAACTGCCAGTGAAATAATGCTTAATGCTTTAGAGTCTTGCTATGAAAATGATTTAGAGAGCATGTCTTAACCATTTGCACTTGCAGCAGCATGGCTTCTTTAGCTAGGGTCATATTTTGATCAGTTTGACCAAGGTCAACCTTGGGATCCGTGATGAGATGGACCAGTTTTATTATATGATGTTGATCTATGGTCCTTTGTATACCTCTTGATGATTCCATATGATGGGCAAAAACTTCAGATGATGATTGATGTAGTTTTTCACGATTATTATTATTTCCAGATCATCATATTTTCACTTGTCCGTGTATGGTGGACCCTACAGATGATCTTACAGGTTGCCATGAGGTGTATGAGTACTCATCTCTAGTGGATTTGACTCTTCTGGATCCATTGAGATACTTATTTTTCAGTTTCAGGGACTCCCGGGCATGATTTGAGCAGTTGTTCAGCTGTTGACCAGTTTGGCCATGCTGATGTGGCCTGTCTAGCCAGAGCATTGGAGGCTAGTCATTGCATAGGGCACTACAGAGGGAGGGGGTGGTCCAGCCACTTTTTTTTACCATATTACCCCCCCTCCCGGACATGATGGCACAGTCAGTTTCTCAGTGTATGCACCATACAGTGAGCTATGGGCAGTTTGATGGTTTTTCAGAAGGATTAAAAATGGAATAAAAAGGTCATAAAGGAATTCGATTTGGGCAATTGAGGCAAGGTTTTGGCATGAGGTCTGCTCTGAGGTCATGTATGGTGCATCCCACTTCCAGATCAATTTGCAGCAGTCAGTGGGGTCCACAGAGTCATCAAGATGTGATTTGATGTATTCTTCTCTCAATTGAGGGGGCCAGGATTTGATCATTTGTGTACTTGGACATGTCATTGAGTCTCATGTTATATTATTGTGCCATGGGGTGATGCTAGTGAAGGGGAATAATACCTCCTAGCCCCACCATGTGCTCCTAGTCATCTTATGTGGCACACATGTGTTTTAGTCATCCTTATGTTGTGCGTCATCCCCCCTAGGGCATCTTAGTCATTTGTGCCCTCCTTTTAGTGAGTGATCCATGACATATTTGTATTGGCTCATCTTAGCCGTTGATTATATTGTTGTATCTTTTGATCTCAACCACTAGTTTTCAAAAGTGGTTTAGGGTTTTGGTCTCCCTCATCCTATTTAAGGAAGAGACCCCCCCTATTGTAAAGGCATCTTTGGAGCTCTTCAAACTTGGAATAAAAATACTATTTTGTAGATCTTCTTCTCTTGTCTTGATGGATTCTTTTGCAAATTGAATATACAATCTTTTCTCTATGTATCATATGTGGATCTTGGGGTTTCAAACGTTTTTCTACAGGGAGGCCGAATTGGTGAAGAGGAGGACGATTTTGAGGGAGGCTATTGTGGGGAAACCCCATATCTTACCTTTGGATTGGCCTTTTGTCTCAAGGAGTATCATTATTGTATCTTAGTGACATAGTTTATGCTTTATATTTCATCTTTTCATCATTTTTGTCATTCTTTTGCTAGATCGATTCTCAAATAGATCTTTTCTTGCAGGAGGAGGGCGAACTAGCCAACTTGGAGGAAGTGCGATTTCACTTGGAGCTTTGGATCTCACTCTTGAATATACACACAGGGGGGAAATTATCAATTTGCAAAGTGGCCACAAGCTTTTGAGGTATGTTCTACAAGGTATGTATCTAGTTCCATGCATTTTTATCCATTGATCATCTCAAACCAAAGTTGCAGGAAATGCCCACTTCACAGTCGTTTCAGACCCAGAAACGAAAGGAAACGCAGAAAAACATGTGGTACGGACCTGAAACGCGTTTCAGTCCGTACGAAACGCGTTTCACGATTTTGAAACACATGCTTACGGACTGAAACGTGTTTCAGACCCGTTTCATCCTCCGTATGACACATTTCATCCTAGAAAAAAGCCTGCGTATTTATTTTGGGGTTTTTTGGACGCCGACTATGTTAAGTTGGATTTTAATTAATTAAATTTTAATTAACTTGTTTCCAGAACCTTCTAATACGGTTGAAAATGCTATAAAACAAAGCTTCAGCTCACGGATTCCTCATCCTCACACGAATTCCTCATCCTCACGTGAGTTGGAGTTTAGCGATTTGCACAGCGAATTGGATGCAGCAAAGTTGACTTGACCACCGAGCAGGGTTTTAGACTTTTATTGTTTAGAAAGGTGGTTATTTTGGTCTGATAAGCAATGGTTCATAATTTCTCAAGCATCCGGCCCATCACTGTCATCTACAACAGGTCGGCACTGTTACTCGTTTGACCTTCACTGCTTTCGTTTTACCGTCACGGTTTTGGAGGACGGCTGACGCAGAGCTTCATTGTTTTGGAGGCAGCAGATCACTCATCCACAGCCATCACTCATCCACTATCATCTACAACCAACCATCATCGATTTAGTGTTGATTTAGGTTTTTTTTCACTATTTTGGAGACAACCATTACTCAGTCAGTGTCATCTACAGCAAAAAGTTTACTGTCATCTGCAGGCAGAGGTCTTTTTTCACTGTTTTTGGAGGTATCCATCACTCGGTCAGTGTCATCTTCAGCTATAGGAAAGAGTTTGTGGTGAGCAGCATGCCAGCAACCTGTTATGAAATTATTTGCTAGTTTTCAAAGTGTTTTTGTGAGAGATTATGTATCAACTTTCTAATAATGTTTTCTTTTTTTGCAGATTTGTTTATCATTTTTTTCAATAGCAATGGCATCCAACCAAGCCACTCAATCAATCCCAAAGCCCAACAAAAGGGATGACTACTATCCTCTGTGGAAGCATGTTCAGAAAATTACAAGATGTGCAGATGGTGGTTCATGGGAATGGCGGTGCAATCTCTATAATTCCCAGTATAAGGGCTCATATCCAAGAGTTAGGGGACATATTTTGCATGAATCAAGAAAGGGGGTTGAGAATTGCCCAAAAACAATCCAATTGAGAGGAGGAAGTATCATAGTGAGCAGGATGAGGCTGATAAGCTTAAAAGAAGACATGAACAACTGACTCAAGCTACTGCTCAAGCTCCAAACGTTGAGCCAAGGATTGTGCAAGAGGCTAGAAAGAGGAAAGCAAATCAAGTACAACAACAAGCATCAAACAATCCTACAAAACCACCTTCAGTTCAAGACAGCAGAATAGCTAAACTAGTAAATATTCAAGGGAGAGAAGAAGCTGAAACAAGAGTGGCTAGGGCCATCTATGCTTGTGGTATCCCTTTCAATGTGGTTCGGTCTCCTTACTAGCAAGATATTGTGAGGGCAATAAACACAACTCCTAAAGGGTTCAAGGGGCCCAACTATGAAAAAATCAGAACAGATCTGCTAAAAAAGGAGAAGACGCTTGTGGAGGATATTTTAGCACCAATTTGTGCTTCGTGGAGCAACTCTGGGGTTACTATTGTCTCAAATGGATGGACAGATACCAAGCGTAGGC
Organism: Larix kaempferi; assembly: GCA_027924585.1. Classification (NCBI taxonomy): domain Eukaryota; kingdom Viridiplantae; phylum Streptophyta; class Pinopsida; order Pinales; family Pinaceae; genus Larix; species Larix kaempferi. Next base: position 4,444,615 of record BSBM01001130.1, on the reverse strand, counting down.
CATTGATAAATATCATTGCCAATTCACCAAAAGGAGCAATGTTTATAAAAGTTGAAGACTGTTCAGGGGAGATGAAAGATGCTCAATTCATTGTTGATATTTTAATCAAATCTATTCAGCAGATAGGCCCTAGTAAGGTGGTGCAAGTTATCACGGATAATGCACCCATTTGTAAAGTTGTTGACTTAATTGTTGAGAGCAGGTATGATCACATTTTCTGGACACCTTGCATTGTCCACAATCTCAATTTGATCTTAGAAGAGATTGACAGTAAAGTTCCATGGATAAAGGAACTCACAGGTGAGGCGAGGGAAATAATCAAATTCATCACCAATCACCACCACTCTCAAGCAATATTTCGAGAATTCTCCAAATTGGAGTTGTTGAAAGTTGCTGAGACAAGATATGCCTCCAACTTCATCATGTTCCGTCGCCTTGTTGAGGTTAAGCAGGCATTGGTTTCTATGGTGGTGAGTCAACTTTGGGCTGAGTGGAGACAGGCAGATACAAAGCGGGGAGCTATGGTGCATAGGTTGTGCCTTGGAGGAGTGGTGGAGCAAGGTAGATTTCTTGCTCAAGTTTACATGCCCTACATTTTGAGCTTCTTTGAAGCACTGACACAGACCAACCTTTCTTCGAAGAAGTATATGATGGCATGGATACCATGCTTGAGAAAACCATGGAAATCATTGCACAAGAGTCTCCTCAGCTTTTATTTGTTGATGTTGGTTTTGCTCATTTAGTGCAGAAAATCATTGTTGACAGGTGGAACAATTTCAACACTCCATTGCACACTTTAGCACATGCCTTGAACCCAAGATTTTATGATGAAGATCTCATTGCTCAAAGCAATTGGAAAAGGAAGGCACCGCATCAGGATAGAGAGGTGGCCAATGGAGTGAAAAGAGCCCTTTTGAGAATTTTTCTAGCTGATCTACACAAGGAGGTGAAGGAAGAATTTGCTAGTTTTACTGCAGGGTTGGATAATTATTCAGACATATCAGCTTTGGATGAGAGAAGCACCATGAGCCTAGTTAAGTGGTGGGTTTGTCATGGAGCAAATGGTGTGCAATTGCAAACCCTTGCCATTCGTCTCCTTTCACAAGTGGCAAGCTCTTCATCGGCAGAAAGGAATTGGAACACCTATGGTTTTATTCATTCTTTGAAGCGCAACAGGTTGGGCTCACAGAAGGTTGAAGATCTTGTTTATGTGCATTTCAACCTTCACCTTGCATCTTGTAAGGGCCCAGAATATAGCAGTGGACCTTGTAAAGATTGGGATGTTGATCCAGAATCTGTTGAGTTGGACCTATCTCTTGCTGCACTAAATATTGAGGAATCTAGAAGTGGAGTTGGAAATACTTTTGGCACTACACATTCTGCTGTTGAGCATGCTTCTTGTTCTATTTTTTAGGAAGCCTATGAAGATGAGGATCTCGATGACTATTAGTCTGCTCATGTTTTACTTTTTATTTCTATGTTAGTATGTTTATTGTTCACAGTTTGATACATTGTACTTGTAGCCTCATACATAAAGGCTAATTTTGGATATTTACTATATAGCCTCGTTTATAAAGGTTGTTTTTGGATACTCCTACTTGCATGAATGATTCAATGAAATAGTATCGACTTGGGTTTATGCGTAAAATCAAAATGTGATGTTACATATATGGTTTAACTTTAAATTCTATCTATACCATTTATCATTTATCACTTGCGGCCAAATGTTTATGTAATTAATAATTGAATGTTTGTCTTACAATAATTTTGTGACTTATTTATATAAATATATATATATATATATATCGCGTTTCCCCATTTCCAAAATTTGGGGGAGCCGTGTTTCCGACGTTTCCCCGTTTCCCCATTTCATGCAACTTAGTCTCAAACCCTAAAAGTCAAAACCCTTGCATTTTATTTTTCAGATCTATGGAGATCTAGCAATCACTTAGGCTTAATAATTAAAACCCACCTTAATAATCATCTCAACATTCCCGATCTAAAGTTTGGTGGACATCCGACTCCATTTACCTCCCCGATCTAAGGCACTAGTCCTCTCTTGAGGAAGTCTCACCCCTTGGGTAAGTGGCCATTTGCTAGATCCCACACGTGGGTATTGCTAATCTCTTCTCAAATCCATAGATCCATGTTATAGCATACCCCCTAATGCCATTTCATTTTGATTTTGACCCTGTAGGCCCCATTTGGACCATTTTCCACTTTTTAAGGGTGGGCCCCACTTGGGTACTCTTTCTTGGCATTAGATCTATCTAGATCTACTATTCTTAATCTACAAGTGACCTTATCTTATACTTGGTTAAACATTTGTCCTTCCCCTAAGCCTCTTCAACCAAGCCCTAACCATCTTGGGTCCACTTATCATCCTAGATCTAGATCTTGTTTCATCTTGGTCTCCTATTCTTTCATCATCACATTTCCCAAGGAGGTGTAGATTGAGTTCTCTAGCCTTCATTGGCTAAGTTAGGGTCTCCCCCTTGGTCTTGCTTAGGCTTGATCTAAAGTGAAGAGTGCCTTGATTAACGTGACACCCAACTTGCATTGGGAACTGTGGCATCTCTTGGGTCACCTCTTTAGTTGTCTACACCTCTACCGTCTTGGATAGGATACCTTTAGAGACAACTACAAGTTGTGTGATAACAGACATCATCTAGGAGAACTTTTCTATGATGAAGAAATATCCAAGAAGACAAGACAAACCATTGAAGAATCCCCACATAGCGTTGAAGAAGTTCCAGACGAAAATGAAGACAAGAAGGCAAGTCGACTTGAAGATAAATAAAAGATGGGGGACCAAAAGCACAAGTCGACCCCAGTGAAGGAAGACAAGTCGGCCCCATTAAGGAAAATTCTAGTGAATGGAAGAATATAAATAAAGTGCTTCCACTCTTCATTTTGTCATTCACTCATCACATTTTCTTCTCCCCACTTGTGCGCATCTCCTAGGAAGGCCTAGCTAAGGCAAGAAGTATAATTTTGGGTTGTCTTATTCTCTTGGAAGATTCGTTACCCTAGCTAGGGTTTCTTTTGAAGGAGGAAAAATCTCTCTTGTGCTAGGGTTCAACTTCATGATTGGTATTGTACTTGTATTGGATTTATTTCTTCTGAGAAAAGTTTGTTGGTTTTTCTCCCTGTTATCACATTTATAGTAGTTGGGGCTACCATATCTTTAGATCAGATTCCAGTCCTTTTTTCAGCCAGTCCTTTACACTGAGATGCTTGAGATCAGCATCAGATGAGCATTCATTACAGGATCACTTATGATTTCAAAGCAACCCATTAGCAGTTTATTCAGCCTTATGCCATGACTAAGTCTCAGGAACTCAAATTTGATGACTGATGTAGCCATTTATGCCATACAGAGCAGTATGAAGTGCCCAGATATGCAGCAGCAGGTTTCCAGCTGACAGATGATGATTCAGGTGATTGGTACAGGTAAATGACCAGGCAGGTATATGGTCGTGCATTGGTTTATTATTGCTTTGTTGGTTATGCTTATGGCTTGATTTAGGACTTAGTGGTCATGACCTAGCGGTCTATTTATATATTATGGACATGGTTGTTAACTTATATCTATATAGTCCTGCTTGCTCAGAATTTATGAAGTTCTTGTCTATACTCATTGGTTTCACCCTCCTTAGGAGAATGGAAGTGATCATTCCCACCATTTTATGGCTTGCTAGTTTTGGCATCATTCTTCACTATCTTCATCCATTCGTCACCTTCCAGTTTTTAGTTTCACCTTGACTTATGCCTTAACCTTATGCCTTAACCTATGATATGGAGGACTTCCCCTGCTCTAGCCTCTTTGTTGGATAGCATCCCTGTTTAGTTGTGTCTCGGTTCTAAGTTGTGTAAGTTGTGTTGGCTAAAACCTAAAGCAGATGGGACTACCATCATTACATGTCTGTGGAAATTATTGTATATCTATTGTGAAATCCCATTGAAATGAAATTCAAAACCTGTGTTTCTAAACACAATGAAAGAAGGGCTATGAAATGAATCAAATGTCAATCCCCAATGAAGGGACATGAAAGGCCTAATAAAAGCAATGGTTAAATGTATGCCAAATCGAAAGATTGCTAGCCAGTGAAATTAAATGAATGAAAGGCCCAAAAAGCAGTGGTTAAATGTATGCTATATCCAATGATTGTTGGCCTTATAATGTAATGATTAATTCCTCATGGAGCCTATGGGTTGTGATATGAGATGGAGTAAGGGACAACTAATTCTAAGTGTCAGCCCCAAGAGTTAGCTCAATCGGTCGAGCACCCGTAGTTAGGCCTCCCAGCATGTGAGGTCGCAGGATCCATTCTCCTCGACACTCTTGGGGTTAGGTACGCAAAATGTGCCGAGGGTGTGAAGGCCCCTTCGGGTGGGCCCGCCAGCTATTATTCCGTGGATGTAGCGATGCCGGCCGTTGGGACCGGTACGTGAACCACATTGAAAAAAAAAAAAAAAAAAAAAAATTCTAAGTGTCCCCTAGAGTCTCGAGTTACAGTTTGCCAGACACCTAGTCATGGCGGCTCTAGAAAAGATCCTCACGGAACTGAGTCAGCTTGGATGTGAGTTGTAGACTTCTACCAAGGTTGAATAAGCACTTCCCAAACAACTTATCCCATTTGTGAGACACTGCCATCCCTTGTGTTATTTTTATCCAACATATGCTTTAGTGTGTATTCCCTTTCCCACTTCCAAAGTATCCTGGTGTTGAGTTTGTACAGTCATCCCTTAGCCTAGCCTTTTATTGTGTCCACCTTCACCCATTACTAGCAAATTGATCACAGCCATGAAGTGAGTATAGTCTTGAGTTTCTGTTCTGAGCTATTATTATTATTTTACATTGAATGTCTTGTTTTAAACCGCCAGTGAAATGCTACTTTATGTTTATAGTCTTCCTATTTGAATAACTTACGAAGCATGTCATATCCAATTACACTTGCAGCATTTTGATATTTTAGCCTAGGTCATATTATTAGTCAGTTTGACCAAGCCAACCACAGGACATGAGATGTATTAGACCAGTGATGTTAGAGATTGATGATATATGGTCTTTCATTGCCTCACCAGGTGGTTCCATGCAGCAGTTACAGATTTCATATGGTGATTTGTGATATTTTATTGATTTTGATCATTTACAGATATTATTTTTTATCTGTTTGGGCATGGTTACGATATTATGTGATTATACAGTTATCCACATGGTGTATGAGTATGCATCTTTAGTGCATTTGGATCTTCTGAGTCCATTGGGATACTCAGTTTGCAATTTCGAGCATTTTCAGTTGAGGTATTCTTCAGTTTATCATTCTGGTGCAGATTTGCCATTAAAAATGGCCTGGCAGAGCAATTTGACTTTTTAATTGGTTCACCTAGGGCGCTACAGAGGGAGTATGGGGTCCAGCCACTTGTTTTTACTATATTGCCATACTCCCAGACATTTTGGTGCAGTAAGATTTGGCCCCGGATGACCAGGTGGTGAGATACAAGCATTTTTATCTTTTACAGGTGATTTACAGAGGAATAAAAAATAGTAAAAATGGCTACAGAGGAATTCGATTTGGGCTACTGAGGCAAGGAAATGGAAGGAGGTTGATTTTGATGATGTGTGTGGTGATTCCCACACCTTACAGAGCATGTTGCAGCATCCAGTGGGGCCCACACACTCTCCGGGCTTATTTTTTATGATTTTATGGTGTCTCTGAGGGGCCACAATTTGGCCTTGTGGTCACAGTATTGTACTTTGATTCTTGCACATAGATGATTCTTGCCTTTAGTTACAATTCCAAGCTAGCTCCAAGTGAATCCAAGCATAATCGTCCAAGCCCTAGGAGGAGAGATGCCCCATTCAACCTGTAAATCAAACTGCAAAATGTTAGATTTGATCCACAAATCAATGAGATCTAAGCATGTCATATCAAAGAAGCAATCAATGGACAAAGCACAATTGAAAAATTCCCTCAAGATGAAGACATCTTGCCCAAGGGGGATGTGGGCAACCCCTACAATCTTCCCTTCAAGCAAAATCGCACTCTAGCTTCAATCAATTCTTGTTGATGTTGAATTCACCTGTTACAAGCAAAAAATGTCTAAAAGCAAATATGCATAATCATGTACAAGAGCAACCCAATCAAAGCCAAGAAGAAGAACTCCAAAATAGTATTTTTATTCCAAGTTTTCCAGAGCCCAAAGGTGCTTTTACAATAAGGGGGTCTCCTCCTTTTATAGGATGACGGAGACCAAAACCCTAAACCACTAAACCACTTTTAAAACTAGTGGTTGAGATTAAAAGATATAACAATCTAATCAACGGCTAAGATGAGCCAATACAATATAAGACATGGATCACTTAACTAAGTGATGACGTCATAGCCTAAAAGACTCTAAGGAGGGTGACGTCATACATGGGGGTGGCTAGAAACACATGTGCCACATCAACAAGACCAAGACAAGTCACTAGGAGCACATGGTGGGGCTAGGAGGTATTAATTCCCTTCACTAGCATGTCCCCATGGCACAATAATATAAAATATAAGTCTATGACATGTCAAGATATACAAATGATCAAATCCTGTCCCCATCATCAGAGAGAGAAATACAATAAAAGTGCTATTGTAGCCCATGTGGACCCCACTGACTGGTGCAAACTGATCTGGAAGAAGGGGGGTTCACCATGGATGACCTCTGAGAAGACCAAGTGCCAAAACCTTGCCTCAATTGCCCAAATCGAATTCCTCAATGACCTTTTTATTCCATTTTGTAATCCTCATGAAAACCCTAAAAGTGCCCAAAACTGCCTCTAGGGTGCCTGTGTTGTCAAACTGAAGGTGTCATCATGTCTAGAAGGGGGTATAATGGTAAAAACAAGTGGTTGGACCACCCTCTTCCTCTGTAGCGCCCTAGGAAACGACTTGCCTTCAATGCTCCTGCTGGAAAGGATGGATCAGCATGCCCAAACTGGTCAACAGTTGGATAACTGCTGCTATCATGCCCAGAAGTGCCCGGAACTGAAAGATAAGTGTCTCAATGGATCCAGAAGACCCAAATCCACTAGAGATTAATACTCATGCACCTCATGATAACCTGTGGGGTCATCTGTAGGGTCAACCATACCGGGACAATGTAAAATATGATGATCTGGAAATAATAATAAAAATGACCAACTGCATCAATCATCCTCTGGAGCATATGTCCAACATATGGAATCATCAATAGGTGTATGTGGGACCATAGATCAACATCATAGAGCATAAGTGGCATCTCATCACGGATCCCAAGAATGACCGTGGTCAAACTATGCTTGACTAGGTCAAAATACAACCAAAGACTAGATTATAACAAATGACTAAGACATGTTCCTTTAGCCACATCCACAGCTTAACTTAAAGTATAAACATCAATTCAGTGGCAGTTAATACATATATATATTTCAATGTTGTTTATAGTTTACTTGCACAAAAGCTTTAAAGACATACTCATCCAATAGACATGGTCTAACTACTAGCAAAGGGTGAGGGCTAAAGACAAGTCTAAGTAAAAGGGATGACTTGACCAACTCAACTAAGTGACACTTTGGACAGGGAGAGGGGAAGCTACACTCTGTGCAGGACAAAATAAACAAAGGGGATGGCAGTGCCTCACAAATGGGTAAATTGTTTAGAGAGTGCTTATTCAGCTTAGGCATCATGTCTACATCAAGTTGATCCAAGTTCATTAGGATCATTCATTTAATTTCCATGGCCTTTTTGGCCTATATGACCCCTTTGGGATTTTGCATGCGCTAAAAAGCACAACTAATCGCAGCTTGCATCCGGGGCATATTTACATTTATGAGGTCAGCAATCTTTAGATATAGCATTTATTTAACCATTGCTTTTAGACCTTTTTGGACCCTTCGAGGGGTACTTTAGCATTTCATTGCTTTAGCCTTTAATTCATCGTGTGTTTAGAAACACATTCTAGAATTTAATTTCCATAGGCTTTCATAATAATTTCCATAAGTAGTACATGTGCTTTCAGTTTTAGCCAACAACAACTCATGTGACTAGAGGGAATTCCGCACTAAGCCAAACATCGGGGCAACCGACTAGAATGATCTAGGCATAAAATCCAACTCACCAAAGGCAAGTTTTGTCACCAACTCAGAGCCGAGACACAAAACAAACGTGGATGTAATCCAACACAGAGGTAGAAAAAGGGGAAGTCCTCCACATCAAACAGTCAAGAAGGCAAGTTAGGGTGAAAGCCAAAATAAGGAAGGTCATGGATGGATGGAGTCAAGTGAATGTGGTGCCTAGGATAGCAAACATAAAAGTTAGGAAAGACCATGTCCATGCTCACAAGAATTTTACATAGCTCTAGCACAGGGACTAGAACTTTAGAGTTGGCCAACCAACTACCTAAATCAAAACTCAAAGCAACAGATTCCTTTTCATTATTAATTTCTTGAGTAGTGTTAGGAATTGTTACCTTTGGAGCAATTTGAGTGGAGGGTGCCTCCTTGGGTCTTCTTTGATATGTCATGCCTTTGAAGTTTTGAGTATTATTGATATTAGATGGCATTTCCCCATAATACCGAGGTACGTGATCAACCCTTTGATGACCTTGGTCAGCTTGAGTCCAACTATCCCTAGGATTTCCACAGATGTCCCCTACATGGTTGATGAATTAAGGCTCGCTTGCAGACGTACTGGGACCACAACCCTCAGGATAACCATGCTCCTGAACATAACATGCATAGTAGCAACCAGATTCCTCATGGAAATCTTTGCATGGCCTACAAAATGGCTTGTATGACTCAACCATGTTAGCAGCCTCTAGTTGATGAGGAGGCCTCTGCTCATGGTTGGGAGGTTTTCTCTGCCAATTTGGTTTTGCAGCAAATGTTCTAGGAGGTGGTGGGGGTTGAGTTCTTTCAACATTAATGACCCGATTTTGAATTTCCTTTAGTTGTGCCAAGTGCTTTCGTTCAGCTTCTTCCATGTTTCTCTTAATTTCCAACATCTGTTTTTCATGAGCATCCTTCATAACTTATAAAGGATCTTTGTCTTTTGGTTCACTAATCTTTAAAGGTGTTGAAGATCTAGAGTAGCCTTGTATGTTTGACTCTCCTGAAGACTGCATGTTTTTGTCAATTTTGGTAGCCAAACTCTGAGCTTGAAGCAATGTGGTGGGTTCCTTGTCTCTTATCTAGTATTGTATCTTGCCACTTAATGCTTCTATGTAATAATCCAATAAGGAAGCTGCAGGAGGTGCATAAGTAGCAGGGATGGAATTGGACAACTCCGTGAACCTAGTGTTGAATTCATCCATGGTTTTTGTATCTGATTTCTTCATACTGGTCAAGGATGCCACTAGATATCTAGGTTCTTTTTTGTTGCCGAATTTGTCGAGGAAAGCAGTCTTGAAGGCTACCACGATAGTGAAAGAGTTATTCGGCAAATTGTCATACCAGTTTCCAACTTTACCATCCAAAGATAGAGCAAAAAGAGTCATGTATACATCTTCATGTTTATCAGCACCCCTGACATAGGAACCACAATGTCTGGAGAAGTTTCTGAGATGTTGCTCAGCAAAAGTAGAGGCATCAGTGCCAGTAAAAGTCATGAGTTTATCAATAGCTTTCTCAGGAACCTCATGAGGTTGACTTGCTATCTAAGTAAAGTCAAGCTGAGTAAAATACTCACCCATCGTGGTAAGGAAACAGTTATTATTTTCAGAATTTTCAAAGTTTTCTTGAAATAAAGTATGGATGTCTGAAACAGACTCAGATCCAAGTTCTTCAAGGATCCGACGAGAAGCAAGTTTTAAAATCTCCTCCTGTAAACCTTTTCAGGCTCGGGGATGAAACTGAGTAAACCTTTAGAATTTCTTCTAGTATAATACCTTGAGGTGTTAACTGACAGTGGAGTCGCCAGGTGGATTCAAGTCTAATTTCGGAGAGTGATTAGACTAAAATCCTACCAAAAAAGATGAATTAAAAAGGGTAGTGGAGTCGCCAGATAGATATCAAATCTATCAAAAAGGTAAAAAACTAGAAAAAACTAAGGTCGTCCAGGAACAAAAAGATTTGTCCCCGGCAACGGCGCCAAAGATGTTGTCCGTCGAGATGCACACCAGCAGCAGAAATATTTCGAAAGTTGTCTCCTCACTGCAAGTGGGAGAAGTGTGGCTTTAGGGGCAAGCAATGAGCTAGGTACTGTCACCTAAATCCTAGCTCCTCCGTTTAGGCTAACACCTAACGAAGCCAAGGGGGGTTGTCCCTAACAAAGAGTTTTCTATGGCTCTTGTGTTTTAAAGTGTTTTTGGTGTATGGTGATGCGAATGAGTGTTGTTTAGGAGTTTTTTAATGATGAAAGATCACAACTTTTTATAAATGAGACAAACACAAGATAAAAGAGCAATCCACGTTGCGATACAAGATTAAAGATCAACAGTATATTAAAGACTTGCAAGATAAAAGCATCCACTGATAAATAACTTAGACAAAAAGGACAAATGGCCCCAATTAATTAAAATGAAAGTGTAAATAGACCAGTGCCTTATGGAGTCAACAATTGTGTAGTGCTTGGGGATGTTGAAGATACAAGTCTTAGAATAGCTGTTTGTGAGAACGTTTTGCAAATTATCTTGGTTTATTGGAAGTTTTAATGATCTTGATTATTAGGCTAGCAAAACAAAGGCATGTGTCCAACCGGAAAAGTATACTTTCAGTGACTTCCCCTCTGGTGGTATGACGGACCGTCCAGTATTCTTCGGCTAGGTGTCCAATGATTTAACCAGCACTAGAACTCTATGACAACGGTGATTTCTGGCTCCACCAGGTTTGGGAACTTTGCCCACTACCTGAGTATTTCTTGAAATAACGTCGATTCGTTGGTTGTGAGGTGAAATTTTTATTATGTTATCACTTGCAAGATTAACAAATCCAATCACCGTTCTGGGTTACAATCCAACCTTTTAGGGTCGGCAAAGCATACTGAGTGATGGATAGCAACGAAGTAAATTTTAATGGGGGAATATGAGTTGGAATGTTTTAAATTATTAAGAGTATACAGTTCAACCCTCCAATAGAGAGCGCTCTTGACTTTGTCTTAAGACGGAAGTTCAAGAGACTTTAGCTAATCTATATGCTTGATGCAAAGAAATGCAGTGGGAATGCTCTCCGATAGAGAGTGCTCTTTACTTGGGTTATTGCAAGTTCAAGAGACTTTGGTTCTTTTTAGAATATCAAGCAGATTGTAAACAAGAACACATATGATAGCTCAAAAGATAAAAGATGAAACAGTGATATAGCAAATGAATATATAGCTTGCAAATATGAAATAAAGAGCAACTAGTGTTCTACAACAAGAAACTAATCTAGCAAATGAAGTCAAAAATGACTTCTACACACTGTTCATGAAACTTCCAGCTAGCTGGTCGTACGCAGTACACAGTGGGAAAAGAGAAGTAGCACGCAAGGTCAATGCGGCACTTGGGATCAAATCCCAAGACACTTCTTAGGTCAAAACTGAAAAGATAACTGAAAATTCTAAGTACAAAATGAAATTATTATAAGTACTTGAAATAAATCTAAGCTAAGAACAAAAAACACTCTTCCCCAAATGGGGAAGAAAAAACAAAATGTGGGAGGCCTTATCCCACTTAGCCCTATTTTATTAATGAAGTACAAGTGCCTTGGGAATTTAACCCTTGTAAGGACTTTTGAGAGAAAATGAAACTTATAAACTTGAAGCAAGCTCTTAAGAGCTTTTACAAAGAATAATGAATGATGTTTTAATGTTTTGGATCGTCCTTATGGTTTCTTGAAGTTTTGCTTGGCTTAGATCTTCTTATTTCAAAGCTTATCAAACTTTGTTTTTCCTTCAAAATACCTACACAATGAGTCAACTCAAGAACCCTTTAGCATTAGTAAACAAAATATGAGATCTAAACTAAGTATGAGCTAGAAAATGCCTAATCCTTTTTTTTTGAAATGCAAACTTTTAACTTTTTTAATGAGACCTAAATGCCAAAACACAAGTTAAAAATAAACTAGATGTAAGAATTGACTAAGATTAACAATGCAAAATAGGAAAGTAAATGACAATGAACTGGATCCTAACTATGCAAATGCAAAAGTATAGAACGAACAAGTAGATAATACTAATGAAAAAAAACTAAATGCAAGATTTTAACTAAGATCTAACAATACTGATGCAATGCAAAATATGATAAAATAGAACTAACTAACAAACTAAAATAATGAAATGGAAACTAACTTTTTAACCAAGTTTTTTGTTATTTTAATATCCTTTTTGCAGCCAACAAGGGAAGCAAATGGAGGGAGCAAACTGAGATGAAGGGCAGCGAGGAGAAAAGAAAGAGGGCAGCGAACAATGGTAGAAGTGGATACAAATAAAGGATGGGACAGCCAACAAGAAATGGAGACAAGGCTGCAAAAAGTAAGGAGAAATGAATCCTAAAAAAAAAGGTTAAAAACAGTCCACAAAGGAGATGAGAGGGCAGCCAACAGTAGAGCTGCAAACAGAAGAAAGAGGGCAGCGAATGCCAAGGAGATAGGGCTGCAAAAAGGAGAAAAGAGAGGGGAAGAAGGACCAAGATGAAATGAGGGAGATAAGAGTGAGGAATGAGGAGATCTAGGAGAGGGAAAGCAAAACCAATGAGATCAAAGAGCAAACAAGAGTGCTAGAAGAAGGAAGCACTAAATAACCAAGTAACCAAGATAAATTTAAATTTTAAGGTTGATGGATGAGAAAGAGCCCCTTGTGGCTATGTTTCTTCTTTTGGAAGTAGAAAAGGCCTTGTAAATCCTGCACAATGAAAGCATTAGATGAAAAGATCTTGTGTTTTGTGAAGAGAAGATAGATGCAGCTGAGCTCACACCTTTCTCCACCTTCGGTGATCCTTGAAAAGCCACAAACTTCAAGATACAAGTGATATCAAATACTAGAATGCTAAATCAAATGAATATCTAAAAGACATTGGTATAACTAAATACGTCCTGCCCACTCTAGATAATCAAAAGATCTTGCATAGATAACTAAATTAAAGACGATAAATGGCTAACCTTGCGTGCTAGATTGATAGCCTTCCTAAGCTAGCAATGACAAAATACACTTGCATAAAGAAAGAGTGAGGGTTAGAGAAATATCACCTCCCACAAGATGAATTCACAATGCTAATAACTCATGCATAGACCTCCAAAGTCGCTTTTATTCCAAAGTTTAAATAAATAGTACTTTACAATATTTTGGCAAAGTTCTCTTGCCCAAAATCTCCATCAGAAATGAGGAGACAATGCCCTCATTATATAACAAAATACAAGAGCCAGCCTACCCTAATTGGAATTGGCTATAGAAGGAGCCAATAGCACTTGTCATAAATTCGAAATTCCAATCCAATCAAGCTTGGAGTGACAACTCCCACAAGGATTCGAGTTAGCATCTATGTGGATGGGGAGGTGGCCTCCACCTTGGCAAGGCGCCCCTCATCCCATCTTTGGAATCATCAACACTCAAATAAGCATGTGCCATGTGTAAAACTCGAGCTACAATAGAGATTGACGTGAGCTCCCTAAGAGATAAATGTGAGCTTTCAAGGAGATCATATGGAGTTAATTAAGGTGATAACTCGAGTTCTAGAAGGAACCAATGCTTTGTCATTGCACAAATTAAGGAGGGCGCTTTCACTTGTCTTTATTGCACCCCAACAAACCATTCACCAAGTGACACATCACTAATTCATGATTGCTAGGAAGGAGGGCGAATTTCTCCTTGGAGTCTGACCTGCAATGATTGTACACTTAACTAAATGATGAGTGAGATGATTGGAATCTTCATAAATGCCCTGTGCCATGTCAATTAGCCTTTTATTTTATTCTTTTTGGATTATTTTGGAGAGATTTGGATTATCTCCAAAATATTCATTTTTAATATTTTAATTAATAATTTCTCTGTAAATGGTTTTTTTTGAGAAATTATTAATTATGAGGCTGAATTGACATCTGAAACTTAGGATAAGATGGTTTGATGGTTATGAATGAATTTTGGCTTAAGGTTTGAGCCTTCAATCTCTGAATTCGGACCCCAGATGACTGACATATTACAAATTGAAATTTTTCCATTTAAACTATGGAAAAATTTATTAAAAATAAAAATAATTAAAAACCCAAATCCAACGCGTCTGGTAAAAAATTTCCAGACAGTATTTTTATTGGACAAGGACCCCATAAAATGACCATCTACGACATACATAGTGTCTAGTAGGCTTATACACATTAGTTGGACCCTAATAACCCCCCATGGCTCAGATTTTTAAAATCGGGCATTCCAGCTTTGGAGGAAGCGGGAGAAAAACTCAAAGATTATTACTCGGCTAAAGGCAAAGCATAATCCAAGAGTGAAAAAACTCCCTGGAATACCTTAGTTGCTTAATCAAGTCATGGGGAACCGAGCCACTCACAAATCCTACTAGCACACTTATTACAAACCCCGTGGGGCCATGGTCATTTTGACTGAAAAATAAAACCGACTAGCCAAAACTGGCTAGGCACAAAGGACGGATCATCTGATACACTGGAGCACAAACACTTATCATGTTTGTCAAATGGCGGCTCTTCAGATAATCCAACTATGGTACAAATATGTTGGTAACACACTCCACAGTAAAATGGAGTTGCGGAAAGGAAGAACAGAGCCATAGTGGGAGCAGCTAGAGCCATGTTGCATGATCAAAGTCTTCCTTTCTTTCTATGGGCAGAGGCCTGTAGCACTGTTGTTTATGTTCAAAATAGGAGTCCACACCGAGCATTGGGGTGTAAAACTCCTAAGGAGATGTTCACGGGGAAGAGACCTGAGATAGGTCACTTTCGTATATTTGGATGCCTTACATACTCTCATGTCCCTTCTAAGAAGAGGACAAAGTTAGAGCCTACAGCGGAGAAAGGCATCTTTGTTGGATATGACGAGACTTCAAAGGATTTTCGCATATACCTTCCTGCACAGAGGAAAGTTGTAATGACGAGGGAGGTCAGATTTGAGGAGGAGAAAGCCTTCAGAAAGTCTTATGATTCAGAGGAGGAGGAGCAGCAGATTGTATCTCCACAGGTGACAGGATCACAGAGTCAGAGTACAGGGTCACAGGTTTCAAGAGTGACTAGGTCACAGGTTACAGGTTCATCAGTTTCAGGCACTCAGTCTACAGGGACTTCTAGTACAGGGACAGGTTCACAAGTCATAGGTTCACGGGTTTCACCTTCATGTGATTCGAGTGGTACAGGTTCAGGATCACCAGGTATAGGATCTCAAGCCACAAGTACTTCTTCAGGTAGACAATTGTCAGATGAGGAGGTTATGGAGGAGCGCCTACAGGAGGAAGCTACTTCCAAGAAACGTAAGCCAAGTTGGCTTAAGGATCTTGTGAAGGAAGTTGAGCAGTCTGTGGGACCGCCCAAGAGGGAGTTCAGGGAGAGCAAAGCACCAGAGAGATTTTCCAGTTATATGGCGATGGTGACTAGCTTGAGTGATTCTGAGCCTACTGCATTTGAGGAGGCTACCCCACATCAGGTTTGGAGAGATGACATGATGGAAGAGTACAAATCCATCATGAAGAATGGTGTGTGGGAATTTGTTCCGAGACAAGAGGGGAAGTCAGTGGTGACTTCCAAGTGGCTCTATAAAATCAAGTGTGCTGCAGATGGCAGCATCAACAAGTACAAAGCTCATTTTGTTGCACAAGGGTTCTCAGAGGTAGAGGGAGTTGATTACTATGAGACCTTTGCACCCATTGCTATATTTTCTTCGATCAGAGCAGTGATCTCCATTGTGGCAGAGATGGGTTGGAGGATTCATCAGATGGATGTGAAAACCACTTTTCTGAACGGTTTTCTACAGGAGGAGGTATATCTAGAGTAGCCTCAGGGATTTGAGATTCGTGGGAGAGATTCACATGTTTGCAGGCTGAAAAAGGCCTTGTATGGTTTGAAGCAAGCCCCTCGGGCTTGGTATTCCAAGATTGATACTCATTTGTTATCGATTGGGTTTCAAAAGAGTGAGACGGATCCCAAACTATACTACATTGTGGTTGGTGGTGTTCCGCTCATTCTTCTGCTATATGTTGATGACTTGTTCATTACAGGAGGAGAGCACCTGATTGAAGCATGTAAGAAAGATCTTGCTTCAGAGTTTGAGATGACTGACCTTGGACTGATGCATTACTATTTGGGGATGGAGATATGGCAGGAGGATGGACATGTTTTCCTAAGTCAGGGAAAATATGTTGCAGATATTCTGAGAAGATTCGGATGGAGGATTGCAGACCCATGTCTACACCAATGACCACCAATTGGACGAAGCTTCATGCTTCTAAGGGAGAGTTGGTGGATCCTACTTTATATCGTCAGTTGAATGGTTCGTTGATGTATTTGGTCAACACCAGACCAAATATGAGTTTTGCAGTTAACACTCTCAGTCAGTTCATGGTGGAGCCCAAGGGAGTGCACTAGATAGCTGCAAAACATGTGTTGAGATACCTTGCAGGTACAGTAGATTTTGGTTTGGACTACAGGAGATCTGATGGAGTGATATTGGTTGGCTTTACAGATTCAAATTGGGCAGGTAGTGTTTCGGACCGAAAGAGCACTTCTGGTTGTTGTTTCAGTTTGGGCTCAGCAGTTGTGTCTTGGTTCAGTCGGAAACAAAAGTCCGTAGCATTGAGTTCTACAAAGGCTGAGTACATGGCAGCCAGTCAGGCCAGTTGTGAAGCCTTGTGGCTTCGCAAGTTGATGGTTGATTTATTTGGTCAGGAGATGGGACCTACAGTGATACATTGCGATAATCAGAGTTACATTAGACTCTCTGAGAATCCGGTATTTCATGACAGGTCCAAACACATTGAGATCAGGTATCACTTCATCAGGGATTATGTTCAGAGAGGAGCAATACAATTGTAGTACTCTACTGATGAGCAGGTGGCTGACATTCTCACAAAGTCTTTGGGTAGAGGGAAGCATGTCTATTTCAGAGACAAGTTGGGAGTGGTGAAGAACACCTTCCTCGGTAAGAGGGAGTGTTGAAAAGTTACCTAGGAAGTGTTTGTTCACCTAGTGATGCCTTGGGGTGGACAAGGACACTTTAATTGGTGACCCCTAATCAATTTTAATTAATGAAGTGAGATGCACTTTATATTTTTAAAGTGACTTCATTAAAAGATAAAGTCATGATTTATCCTAAGTTCACATTTAATAAAAGTCAAGTGAGTGATTAATTAAAAGGGGGTGCTCATACTTTATTAAATGACATGAGGTGCACTAAATGTCATTTATTAATTATTCAATTGAGCATTTAATGAGAACCCCTCATCTAATCTAATTTGGACCATTAGATTGAAAGAGGAAGTTATCATGAACAAAAAGGACTAGGGCAAGGCATTCATCATTCATTTGTTCACATTTTCCAAGAGAGAGTCTTTGGAGAAGAGAGGGAACAAGAAGAAGAAGAAGTGAGGGTTTGAGAGAAATCGAACCAATGAGAGAAAGAAGAAAAACCCAGCACAGAAATAGAGGAGATAGGCTGGGCACGTTTCCCAAGGCAATCCGTACAGCACAGTATTGCACAGAAATAGAGGCATTCGTACAGTACCGTACAGCACTGATTTCGAGACAGCCGTACAGCACAAATTTCAAGGCTGAAATTTGACAGGTCGTACAGCAGAGATTGGGCACGATTTTCGAGGCAAGTTCTGGCACAAATTTTGAGGTGGCCGTACTGTATTTAATGCTGTCCGTAAAGCAGAAATTCTGGGCACAAATACTGAGGATAGTTGAGATAAGTACAGCTGTTGTATTTTGTTTATTTGTCTGAAGAAAATAAAATTCTCTCTCTCAAAAACAGGTTTTCCCTTCGGGGTTTTATCCTAGACCTATTGGCCAAAAATCTGTGTTATTTTATGTGTGAATGGCTGTCATAAATTTCTGAGTATGAATTTATAGACTGAAAATTAAATTTCTGAGTTGTAAAAATTTGAAAAAGAATCTCATGTGTTTCAAGTTAAAGTCATTTTTGTGAATAAAAATGTGCACACTGGGGTTTGGGCATTAAACCATGCAGAGAAGCTTCTAAGCTTGAAACCGGGTTGGGGTTATAAAAACTTTCAAACTAAATTAATTTAGGTTAGTTAATAAAGTAAATAAGGTTAAACATTAAAGTCAATTATGTCAATTGGAAGATTTACAAACACTCACGTATCTCTTGCATACTATGTTGTTTATGTCCAAATGTATGTATTTAATGTCATCGTCTCTAATGAATAATCATCTTGCATTGTGCATTTCACTCCTTAAAAATTTTTATACAAGTCATGTGGAAAAAGGAGCAGGGAAAAGCCACTACTCTTGTAGAGAACTTAGCGCAAGTACCAAAATCAAGGATATTCTCCTTGAAACTGAGGTGATGTTAGACAAAATTAGGGTCCAATACCACTTGTAGGTGGAAGACAAAGTATGGTCACACTTGAGCAAACAAAGGCTTAAGAACCAATGCTCAACATCGTGAAGTAAAGCCTATTAGATATGATCTATATACCATCTTGCAAGCCATAGAACCAAATGCCTTCCATCTCGATATTTTGGCTTATCTTGGCACTCCTTATGTGGTTAACATCAGCAACCTTAAATTATATGAGCCGTCAAAATTACAAGAGTAGATGCAAGTGGTGAACCCCTGATATACCATTCTAGAATTCCAACCTTCTCTCTGAAAAGACACTTTTGGATACCAAGATGAGGACTACAAGAAACAAGCAAACTACAGCATACTTGTTTGCCAGAAAAAGAAACGGCTTTTGCAAGTGAAGTGGATCTACCAAAACACACTCCAAAGACATCTTCCCAAGATACAATAGAAATAGGGAACATTTCCTTTTATGCGAGGAGGGAGTTATAAGCACCTTTAATTCTTCTCCTATATTGTAAATCTTAAGTGGCATCTTTAGTAGTTTGTCTTATGGTGAAATTGTCTTTAGTAAGTTTCATCTCTAATACTATTTGACATCTACTGCATTCATAACTCCTACATCTAGGTGCACATGTAATTTGTAATTCCCCTAGTGATTCTTTATTAGTTACCTAAGATGTCATTCATCTAACAGAGGCCTTCACCTATAAAAATCCCTCCATTATTGCAAGCAAGTGTGCATTTTCTTTTGGCATTTCCATATAGGCCAAGAATTCATGAAAACACCATCATGTGGTTTCATGAACAAGTTCATTGTAGCTCTTGGCTTGGTACTTTAGGGTCTTTGTTTTAGATTTCCTTATATTTCTTCATGCCTAGGCCCGAGCCCATATCAAAATCCTTATTTATGAGAGATTAAAGTTCCTTAGTCAAGATATATTGAATTAGATAGAGAGGTGATTAAGAAAGCCTGTGCTTGATATGACTCCACTTAATGCAAGAAAACTTCTGCTTCCACCACTTGGGGAAAATATGTTTTCTTCCATAATGGGTATGTATCAATCTCTAGTTAATTGCCTCCCCATTATGTTCATTATATACAATATTATTTCATCATCTTTCAAGAATACTAAAGCATACACAATGTTCTCAAAAGATTAGTTATCACACCCTGCTCGAGGAATTCTTACTGCTTTATGATATAGAACATTCCTAGCCTTGATTTTAGAGTTGCCAGTAATTGCTCGACCTTTATAATTGTTCACTTAATATAACATTGACCAGCAAGGAGGCCATGAGCTAATAGTAGCCAGCACACACACCATGATCTCTGCCTGAAGATATACTACGCTGAATGTTGATATGACAGCAGGGCCAAGGGGATTGATGGCTGTCGGCGAATACAAGACCTCGGTTTATAAGGGTTTTATCTATTAATTGTTCACTTAAACATGTAGTGACCAGCAAGGAGACCGTGGTCCAATAGTGGCCAGCATGTTCTCATGGACTACTGATAAATTTAGTTGGAAATTTGGAATAGACTCCCCTTTGATGTGGTAGTGGCTAGCAAGGAGCCCATTGATCTAGTAGTTGTTGGCAATGACATTTTATTTGGTATAACCTAAGAGTTTCCCACCATGGCTGGCAATCTACAACGTTGTATATTGTTGTTACTGGTATCTATGAACTTTCCCTGAGTTGGGCATTCAAAGGGTTGCCCATTTAGCTTGTAACCCCATGATGCACCAAGAGAAGTAAAGTGCTCTAGAGCAAGGTTGGGGTTGTTGTTGGGGAATTTACAACGTTGTTATATTGTTGCTACTGGTATTTATGAACTTTTCCCGAGTTGGGCATTCAAAGGGTTGCCTATTTAGCTTGCGACCCCATGATGCACCGAGAAAAGTAAAGTGCTCTACAGCAAGGTTAGGGTTGGGGTTGGAGGTGGGACTGGGGAATCTATCAATACGTCATATGTGTAATGGTGCATTGAATCTACAGGATGCATTGGGTACATTGACTGTGGACACTAGTACATATCCATTAAACCCAAGCTTAATATACACCTCAAGGGTGCGAAGCTTGAGGATGCATATCTCAACTTCCCACAAATGACCATTGCATTAATATCGAAATTCGAAATATGGAACCTCGAGGTGCATA
Organism: Larix kaempferi; assembly: GCA_027924585.1. Classification (NCBI taxonomy): domain Eukaryota; kingdom Viridiplantae; phylum Streptophyta; class Pinopsida; order Pinales; family Pinaceae; genus Larix; species Larix kaempferi. The sequence continues at coordinate 4,423,982 of BSBM01001130.1, read as the reverse complement.
TCAAACCCAGGTTTACATGGATGGGCGGTCGTCATATTGCTAGTATGACTTCGGGGTCACTCTCTCACTATAAAACTGTCCATGGTTGGATGGAAAGCAATAATCCCATACCAATCAGATGCACTGTATCGTTTTTAACAGCATATAAATAGTGAGCAAGAGCAAAATCCCAGTCGGTTTTGTAGTTTTTTGTTGTGCATTTATATGATTTATACAATTCCCCATTTGAATGCATTCTATTTCGCAATGCACAGTTGACTATGGTGATTTGCCTTAGATTTCGTAATTTCTTTTCGATAAATCATCCCCACCCCAGTGAAGCGTCTGCGAAGGGCCTGACAAATAAGGAAGTTGATACCAGTAGAGAATTGTTTGAAGCAAGTTATGGCATACCAGAGAATGTATGGAAAAAATTAGGCGAAATCAGCACAGTAACATACCTGGCCATTTGTGAACAATCTGAAATAAATCAATGGAGCAGCAGCAACCTCCTCCCCATTACCACATCCCGTTGAATGATGGAATCAGTTAAAAGGAGGCTGGAGCGACTTGAGCATCATAGGACAAACAAAAAGAAGAAGTAAGGAGGATTTGAAAATCATTGCGTCGACTGTCGGGCCCTCCGAGCCTCAGCCTCGGGGAGAATCTAATCTAACACTAAGCTGTCCTCTTAAATTGAATTTTTCCACGAGTTTTCTCCACCAACCTCCCTCAGAAGTCCCTTAAATCAAATCTTGAGAGAGTTTGAGCCTCGGGGAGAATCTAATCTAACACTAACCTGTCCTCTTAACTTGAATTTTTCCACGAGTTTTCTTCACCAACCTCCCTCAGAAGTCCCTTAAATCAAATGTTGAGAGAGTTTGAGGTTAACTTGACCCTTTAGTCATTTTACTAGGGTTTGTAGGTTGGCAGCCTTATTTCCTGGATAGAGTCACTTTTAATACTGTTTTCAAAACTTTAAACTGACAGGATATTCTTCATAGATTTGAAAGAAACTTTGAGAATTTCAGAATTTTACAAAATACACAGCATTAAAGATTAAAGATAAATATGTCTAATAAAAAATATTCGTCATGTAGGTTTAACTTACTTTATAACGATGGGTTGTAAAAGGATGTGGAACCCACTACTATGTCAAGTATACATTTGATATATTTTAAGTGGGTTTCAACGTGTATGTAAATAAGTTTTTTTATGGTTTTGGGTTATGATGGGATTAAAAGTATTCATTATATTAATATTTGTTTTTAGTTTATTACTTTATTAATAAAAAATAATTTTAAATTTATGACTAAGTAAATATTTAAAAAATGAATTTTCCTTAATCTTATATAAATTAGTAACTCGGGTTGGCAGGTGCGGGAGGGGTTATCTTTGATTCTGGGGGAAACAGAATGAATGACTACGCCTGGGGGATTGGAATTAAAACCAACAACGCTGCCAAATGGCTAGATTTGATAAAAGGTTTGGAAATTGCCATCAACATTGGAATAAAAGACTTGATAGTTGTTGGGGACTCTTTATTGATCGTCTGCGAAGCTCGAAAAATCATCATGAAACGCAATATTCCATCTACTAACTATCAACATCTCCTCAAATTCCTCAGCATAGAATTCAATTCCATCAGCATCATCCACATTCTCCTCTCAAATAATCAGCATGCCGATGAAATGGCGAACAAGGGAGTGCTTCTAAGCATTGGTTATATGGTTCAAAATGATAATCCTTTGTTTCCTTGATGGGTTCCCTAACCCACTCCACCCTTGGGGTGCCTCTTCCCCCTTGGTACGCTTCCCTAACCTATACTCCTCTACCACCTTAACGATCGCCAACACCCTCCTTTGCATGCACACAGTTGTTCCTTGGTTCTTGGGCTGCATGCTTCATTTATGGCCTTCACAGGGCCCTATCTACCACCATCTTTCAGTCATTTCCCTTGCTGCAACCATCTCCTTCCTTAGTCGGTTCTCTACAATTCGGCATTTGGCCCTCATTCAGGGTATGGGTGATTATCCCTTTGCGTCCTTAGCTCCCACCTTGGGTGCTATTACTCCACCTCTTGATCATCCCTTTTCCTGCTCTCTCTGCAACAAACCTCTGCCTTTGTGTTCCACCCACGAGCTTCCAGACGTCCGTCTCCTTGGCCCTCTGCGTTCTCTGGTTGACGACCTCTCAGCCCTCAATTTGTGTACTGTAAGTGAACCAACCCTGGATTCTACTCCCCCCCTGTCTATCCAGCGCACTCCGGCAGACGCAATGGAGGATCAGTTGCGTTTGGTTAGAGCGGATAACTCTGAAATTAAAAGGACCTTGTCGAGAATGTACACTCTTCTGCACTCCATCAGCACTGAAGTCAAGAACAATAGCAACCTTGTGAATGGTCGTATCTCTTCCATCTTTGATACGGTGGACTTCACTGCTAGCACCATTGCAAATGTGGATACAAAGGTGGATGACAATTACAGGAACATTTCGGAATTGGACGGCAAGATGGACAAACTAAGGGAGGATTTAGCTCGCTGCATTCCCTACTTCCATGACAATACAGGCTCCAGCAACAACCCTGAGAACTCTATGGAGAGTCCAGAACCACCGGACCAGCGCCAAAGCTATCTCTGCTTGCAGTTTCTTCTGAACATCCGGGTTATCTGATTTCTTTTTGCTATAGCTAGACTAGACAGAATTTTGGTTATAGTTGTCTAAATTTGAGAACTTATCAGTCTCTTATGGATCTAAAATCCTATTTTTGTAATGTATTGCTTTTACATACTTGGTCTGGGACAATTCGTGAAGGTTTACAATCATCTTAGTTTTAGTTTTTTAAGAATTAAAAGAAGTTTTAGTGAAGCAGAAGAGACAAGTTGGAATTCTGGCACCTCTCAGAGGCAAACCAGAGACTATATTTCTGTAATTTGTGTTGACTCTTTTTAAGACAAATACCCTATATCCATTCTTGTTAAAAAAAAATATTATATAAATTAGTATAAATTTATTTAAATTTTACATTTGTTTAAGATTAATATATTTAAATTAACAGGGTTGGCAGGTGCGGGTGGAGTCTTCTTCAACTCTAAAGGAAACAAGATGAAAGACTATGCTTAGGGAATCGGAAGAAAGTCAAATAATAGTGTTGAATGGTTATCTCTAATAAAAGGTTTGGAGATTGCAAGGGATGATGGCCTCACAGACTTAGTTGTTTTCGACGATTCAATGCTAGTTATAAGAGATGCAAGGAATCTTATAAAAAATCGTAAGAGTCCTGCTTCTAAAATCCACCGACTGAGATCCAATAACCATAAATTTCCTACACATTATGAGATCCAATAACCAGGAGGCGCACACAATGGCGAACAGTGGTTTCAAGCTTCACCGCGGAGTTCTTGTTAGAAATCATAAGGTGAATGACAAGGTCTGGATCCCATGAATTTTCCTTGTCCTACCATCAGGGAAGACCCCTCATGCCTTAATTTCATGAGAAGCGATCACATTTGGGTTGGAGCTATGATAATACTCCCCCCATGCTCAGCCAAATCCTCGATTTTCATTTCCTGCTCGAAGAAGAAGCTTACCCTATAGTCCTAAACCCATTTTTGCGCCTCGGGAAGGGGGACGGTCGCACAATGGAGTCACATGGCCTCCACATGGTCAGCATGCATGCAATTAACGCACCGAGAATTCGAGGGGAGTGTAGTTTAAATGTTGGGTGGTGTGAAGGTTGGCAGCACACTTTTCTGTCTACAAAGCCCGCAAAGATGGCTGACCCTGGTTCCACTGCAAACTGACTCCTCTGCAGGAAGACCATCCCTCGTTCAGGAGGCGCTGCAATTCCGGAATTTAGGAAGAAATTCCCCTCGATGCATGGGAGTCAGGGTGGCACGATTCAAATGCAGTGTAGTGCGCAGGATGATGGTTGTCAGATTTCTCAGGAACATGACTCGAATTCTTCCCCTTTCATGTTTGTTGGTGGTTGTTCTGGTTCAAAGCAAGATTATGATTGCATCCCCAAAGACGTTAAGGAACATTTGGCAGAACTGGATTCTCATGTTCATTTGCTAAGAGGTGAAAACTATGAACTCAAAAGGGAATTGCATCACATGTTTACTTTCATGGAGCAGGTAGCAAACAAGGAGGCCCGTGAAAGCAACAGTAAGCTCAACGAGAAGGTTGACAGCCTCATCGAAGTCCTGGACAATGGATGTCCCTGTTCGGTTAATTTGGATGCCCAAATCAAGGTGGTTCACTGCAAAGCTAGAATCATGGAGGGAAAGATTGACGATATGCGTGCTGAGATAAGAAGCATGAAGCAGGAGCTGCAGAAAGACCATGGCGGCACAGTTGGGGGAAAGGAACATGAGCCAGATTCCCGTCGTCACTATTAGTTTGCAGTCTCGGTGACTTCTCAGGTTTTTGGGACCGCTTTTCGTTATGCCCATGGTGTTTAAAAATTCTCTGTATCCCAGTTTTGGGGCTTTGTATCTAGCAGCACTAGACTTGGCTTACAGCCTGAAGATGTTTTCTTAATGTACTATTTATGTTTAAAGCTTCTAGAGCAATTTGTTCGATTATATAGTTGTCATAGGCTAGAATTTTGTCAAGAAAGTTACAGAACTGTCAAAGATGAATGTAGAGACATGTCAGTTTGTCTCTGTCAGGGAATAGACCTGCTCCAACACTATGTAACTCTGTTTTTTCACTATTTTTATATGTAAAAGCTCTTACCCGTTCTTGTCAAAAAAAATAAAAATTAAATTAGTATAAATTTATTTAAATTTTAAATTTGTTTAAGATTAATATATTTAAATTTTAACCTGGGTTGGCAGGAGTGGATGGAGTCATTTATGATACCAAGGGGAACAAGCAGAAGGAGTATGCTTGGGGTATTGGTAGAAAGACCAACAACGTCGCAGAATGGTTAGCCCTAATCAAAGGATTAGAGATAGCTAGAAGCATTAGCATCGAGGAAATGATGGTCTTTGGTGACTCTCTAATGGTCATTAGAGACGTGAGAAACTTGACGAAGAATCGAAAGCTTTCGTCCTCTAAAATGCACTATCTCCTCAAGTGCATCGTCAATGAATTCAAAGCAATTAACTTCCAGCATGTGTTGAGAACTAACAATGCGCAGGCGGATATCATGGCAAACTTTGGAGTAGGCCTAAACTGTGGGATTCTAGTTAGCAACCAAGATGTTGTGGAAAGCAGTTGGATTCCATAATTTTGAGTCCCATTTAAGTGACGGCACTCATCGAAGCTCCTTGAAATGCATTGTTGATCATGCCCAGGTTGTTTTTGTCTCTATAAACATTATACACACCTCCACAATTCCATTTCCTATTATAAACTGTCGCATTTTGAAGTCCATAATTTATGACCAGCGTTATGGGAATCCCCCCCACGCTGCATTAATTGTTGAGGGATGGTCTTCAAGCATGAGACAGGTGGTATGCATGCGGGAAAACAGTATGGCGGGAAACAAGCCATGTGCTGCTATTAATTCACATGCCTAGAGAGGCACAAACCATTATCTCGGCACCGTTTGGCTTCTGGAGAGCTCCCTGCGTTGGTTTGTAAGCAATATGAGTTTTCAAAACTTGCCTAAGATTTTGGATGGTGACTCATCTCCCATGTTTCAGTGCTCGCGGTATGGGAATTCCATCCCAAATCCTAGTTGGGATATGAACAAGGTATGCCATGTGAGAGAAGGGGGCATGGAGCACCCTCATTTTCATTGTCAGGCCGAATTCCTGGAAATGGACAAGTTTATGGTTTCTTCACTGGTAAAGGGTGAGTGTGGCGGTTTCTGTACGCAGCAGGTCTACAAAAGGAAACAAGTCAGGGAGGATGGAAGCATGGAAGACTTGGAAGACCAGGTCTGTATTCTTAGGAGCGAGAACATGGAACTTAAGAGGGCCATTACTCGCCTTTTCTCATTATCTCAAGCAACGCATGCTGAAATTCGTGCAAGTAGCAGTGAGGCGAATGGAAGGGCAATCATTGTGGTAAACAAAGTTGAAAATGTTGTCTATGGTATTGAAAATTTGGATTCCAAAATCGAAGCAGTCAGCACATAGGTGCTCAAGTTGGATGATAAATTAAACGTTGTGAGAACCGAAGTTAGTTACAACTCTCTGGAAACGCATGCAAGCAGCGGCAAGAAGAAAGATGGTTTGGCGGATCCTTCGACTGGAAGCATCCTCGAGTAATAGGACCTCACTCGTCTGTCTTCCTCGGTACCTCTGTTTTCTTTGGTTTTTATAATGGGTTCCCTTTGGTCATGCCTCGACGTCCTGTCTAGTTTTAGTTTAGGAGCAGTTTTGGGTAAAACCTGTCAAAATAGCAACTCTTCAGGTTTTCAACATTATAGGGTAATTTATCTTCTGCAGAATGTTTTGTTTTTACCTCTTCCTTCTCGGACAATATGTTCGGAGTTATAGTATCCATAGATTAGGTAAGTTTCATATAAGATACAAAATTGTAAAGGACGAACAAGCAGTGTTGGATGCAGTCTTATTATGGGAACAATCCTTCCACAGATCTTTGTAATTCCATTTTTATATAAACAAAGCTCCTAAACCGTTTCAAATAATATATATATATATATATATATATATATATATTAAAATTTTAAATTTATTAAATATGTAGAAAAAATTCAAAACATATTTGTAAATTCAGTTTGTTTTTAATCATTTTTTATACCAAGGTTTTGATGAATTTCATTAGGTTATGTATAGTTATTGGAGTTGTTTTTTTATATACATAATAGTATAATTGTGGGTGTTGTTAGTAATGTTATTATGATAATGATCTATCAACATATTTTTTTCATACATTGAATTGGGTTTAGTAGATGTAATTATTAATTATTATTAATCTAACTTATAAAGATATTATTTAATTAAATAAATGTAATAATAATAATTCTATTGTAGAAAACAATAAAGTGATAAAAAAAATTATTGTCAAAAAAATATATTTTGAAAATTTAATGATAATTATTCTTCTATATACTTTAAAACATATTTTATATTTTATACATGGATATATCTTATTGATGCGGTAGCACTTTTTCACTTTATCACTTTAATATTATGATAATGATGATAATTATTAACTCCACCAAAATATATTTTTGATATAATATTATTTTACTTTATCATTTTAATATTAATATTATTAATAACGTTATATTATAAAAAATAAAATAAATAATTTTATTTATCAAATAATTATCTATATAAATAATAATTATAACTTGTATTATCATAATTACATAACATTATTATTATATTTATATTTTTTTCTTTAAAATTTAACGAATATTATCTTTAACTTTATAATATGATAATTATAAATCTTATCCAGATATTTACATAATATTATTATATTTATATTTTTTTTCTTTTAATTTGTTTTCACCAAAAATTGGTTAGTATTTATCTACATTCTTTACAAGTTTAGAATCAAACTTTGACATAAGAAACAAAAAGAGTTTTGTAACTATTATAGTCTTCCACGATAACAAAAAATCACCAACGGACAATGCAATAATTCACATAAATGAAGAATGTCATGTAAAATCATTAAATTATTATGTGGTTACTCATAAAGGAGAACAATTTCCTCCTCCCCAAGCACGCTTTACATTCTTTACAAGTTTAGAATCAAACTTTAACATAAGAAACAAAAGGAGTTTCCTGCCTATTATAGTCTTCCCCCATAACAAAAAATCACCAAAAGACAATGCAATAATTCACATAAATGAAGAATGCCATGTAAAATCATTGAATTATTATGCGGTTCCTCATAAAGGAGAACAACTTCCTCCTCCCCAAGCATGCTTTGAAAGAAAGTTCAATTTCATGTAGACATTCTTTCTCAACTTCCTTAATACTATCTTATAAATTTATTAGGATCATTATTGGGTTCATATTCTTCTTCTCCAAAATTTAGTTTTTGTTGATATTATCTTATCATTTTAGATTAAAAAGTTAAATAAAATTTAGATTTAGTTGATATTATCTTATAATTTTAGATTAAAAAGTTTAATATAATAACCACTAGTATAGATCCATCTAACTTTGATCCTACAAAGCCTCGAGAAGGATTAAAGTTGCAAATCTTTCACCACTAAACTACACCACACGTAATTTTCACCATTATGCTACAACACAATGACCCATGCAATCTTTTCTTTTATTGAACAAAAGAAGCATGCATTCTTATTTTTTATTTTTTATTTATTGTATTTTTATGAGATAGATAAACTCTTCCCACCCAAACTCTAGAAATGCATCTTCTCAAAACAATAAATATTATTATTATAATTAGATAAAATTATTATATTCATATTATTTTCTTTCTAAATATCCTTATAATATTCAAATTGTATATTCATACATACTAAATAGTCAATTTGGATTATATTAATGTGGTTAGTGTATCTCTTTACTAAGAGAGCTTCGCGAGAGTTTAAATATTTTTGTAATTAAATTTAGATTTTTAATTAATTAATAAAATATCATATATATATATATAATAAAATAAAATATGCAATTATTAAATATATATTTTTATTAATTTTATTTATAATTATTATTAACAATAACAAAATAATTATATAAATAGAATATTATATTTTAAAGATTAGCATCATTTACATTTTGTACATGTTATATATTCCATATATTTGACAATACTTTTAATATATATATATATATATATATATATATACCAGTTTACGTGAGAGCACACAGTGGAAACAATAGCAACATACAATTGAATATACCTTTGCACAAAGCACTTGGACCTTTAATGGTTCGAAATCAGCGCGTTGAAATCTACTTCAAGGCTCTTGGGCACTCCAGCATATGCAAACTAGTACATATTAATAATACAACAAATGCAATGGAAACATACACATAAGTGCACAATACATATATATGGGCCAAATATATATTCTATTATCACTGGGAAACACAAGATTACAAAGATCTTTCGGGCTCGATTTCCGAATGCCCCTAATGAAAAACCTTCCTTATTTTATAAGAGGTGGAAACCTCCTAAGGAAACTAGGAATATTTGAAGCAAGATCTTTCTTCTGATGACAGCTCTAAGACATATCTCCAAAGGAGATTGTGATCTTACGGAAAATATTTGCAAATCACACTGTGGATATTCTTTATCGAAAGAACCCACGAAAGAAATGACATAAAGAGATAAAACAAATGGTCAACAAACTAGTGGACCGTTATTATGGTATGGAAAGTTACAAAGTGGAGATTCTTCACGAGAACCCACGAAAGATTAGACTTAAAGTCAGTCTGGAGAACTGTGATCAAAATCAAATCCATCATAGACATCATCGTTGTCGGAGCCTTGACCAGGATATGCGAAAAAGACTCGTTTTAAAGTTGTACCATACGGCAAGATGTTCTCCATCCATGTTGGAGGATTTTCTCGGAAACAGGCAGAAAATGGTGACTGGTTGAAATATCTCTGACGAAAGCATTTAGGAATTGAAACTTCACCAAAGAAATTATTTTCAATAACAACATCTAACACTTGACTAGTGTCAGGGTTAGGCTTGACTATTGCACCCTTCCATAACAAGTCAAACTGGAACACACTGAATGCAAGTGCACCTTCTTCTAACTCATGCTGTAATGTTGATGTAAACCAAAATGGAGAGGCTTTCTCCAATGCAGAAAGTCTTGGAACATATAAAAAGAACAAGATCTTCATCCAAGGACTCCAGATCCTATAATTATTTTGAACATCCTCACAGTAGAAGCAAATTGTAATCTTTGAATGAGCTTGGGCAATCTAATGAATGGCATAAAAGTCAATCCATCTGAGTGATGGATAAAAAATATATGCATAGAATTGAATTTCTCTTGTGAAGAGATGGAAATGGCCAATAACTATATTTACATGATTAACTAACATGATGTAGTTAATATCATAACTGTGTCTTCCTTGAGAAGAATCCATCCTGTCTTGAAGAAGCCGCCGCTGGAGCTCTGTTGGAAGACTTTTTACTCTATCTCCTAGACAATTAATGCAAAAATGCAGATGGAATTCATGACAAATCTGTACAAAAAATATGTTTATCCTACCACCCTGAAAAGAGGAGGATTCACCTTGAGTGAATACTTTGATTGCACGAACGGGAGCACCTTCTCTGGTGAGCATGTCTGCAAGATGATTTCCTTTACCAGCTTTATAAACAATGTCAAAATCAAAACCCTATAACCATACTGCCCATCTTAATACTCTGGCATTTCCTTGCTCAAGTAATCTTTTATTACCAAGCATACCTTTCATGTGCTTCAGATCTGTTCGAACTGTAAAATGAACACTTTTGAGGAACAATTTGAATCTCTGTATTCCTTTTTTGACCGCCAAAATTTCTCTATGAGATGAGGGGTATTTAATTTCATCATCTGAGAATGTACCAAAAGTATATGCACATATTTCTTCTCGCTTAGAGTGTAATTGCAGTAAGACTAGCGCCCAAATTTGATCAGATGCATCTGTTTCTAAAATATAAGGCAGATCTTGGTCTCGAAATGATAATGGTGGAAGATTTTGAATATTGGTATTTATTCTTCTGACTGCAACTGTCATGGCATCTGTCCATTCCGAACCTACTTTTAACCTTTGCCAGAGTAGTTTTGTGTCTTTGTATTGGTTTTGATAAAACTGTAGAATATAATTCAGACAACCAAGGAATATCTGAACAGTCTTAGTATCTTGCAATTTATCTAGGAAGTTCAACAATTTTTGTAGAACATGTGGCTGGAGAGTGACTCTGCCTTGGGAAACCTGTAATCCCAAATACTCAATAGTAGTTTGGGCAATGAAAAACTTGTCTGGTGAAGAAGATAAAACAATGCCGTGTCTGAATACATATGCATAAAATTCTTCTAAATGCATTTTATGTTCAACTATATATCTGCTAAATAAAAGAAAATCATCAATAAACACAATCACAAATTCTAAAGGCCTGAATATGTCCTCCATTCGCTTATGGAAATCTGCTGGAGCGTTCTTTAATCCAAAAGGCATGACTTTCCACTGATATTGTCCATGTGGAACAACAAAAGCTGTCTTGTAACGATCTTCTGGATTGATACCAATTTTCCAAAATCCACTTTTCAAATCAAATTTGCTATATACATTGACTTTAGCAATTTTTGACAAAATCAGCTCTTTGTGAGGCAATGGATACCTGATTGGCTCTAAAGCTTGATTCAATTCATCATAATTAACAACCAATCTCTTTTTACCTCTTTTCTGTTCAGAATGCTTGTTGACATAAAAGGCTGGGCAAGCCCATGCACTTTTACATGGCTCAATTAGCTTTCTGCCTAGCAATTGTTGGATTTCTTCTTTGCAAGTTTTCTGCTCTGTAGGACTCATGTTGTTGGCCGAAGCTTTTTGTGGCTTAATTGCTGCATTTTGTTTGTAGGGAAGGTTGACATGATATTTTTCTATGGTCCAGGATGCATCTGAATAGTCTGAAGTGCAGTCTTCTTTCAATCTTCTAGTGATGTATTCTAGAATATCTTGGCCATGGAGATTAGCATGCTTGACAATCTTTTTTTATTTTAGTCAAATCTTTCACTGACTCCCAAACTACATCTGGTTTATCAACAGATATTATAATTATGAATTATGTTTTGACTGGTACTAACACTTTTAAACCTTGCACTGTAAACTCAACTGAGTCTTCTCTAACTGCCATAGGTAAGTGTTTCTTTACAAAATCATGACCCAACAGAATATCAACTCCTGTATCTAAGCAATACAATGTTACAGATGTCTTGACCTTTCCTAACATGATAGGAAAATATGGAGCTATAAAATCAGTCTTAATGAGTTCTTTATTTACAACTCTAAAATGGATAGTTGTAGGCTGCCAAAACTATGTAGGGATGGCTTTATACTTACAGCAACTGCTATGGCGCTAGTGTCTATCTATGCATCAAGTTCATAATGCTTATAGCCTTCTATTTTTATTCCAATAGGAATGACCATTCAATCACCAAGACTCTTTAGTTCAATGACTGTATCAAAATGAGTAGATTATTGTGTTGGACAAAATCTATGAGCTTTTCTCATTGTAAGTTGTATATATTCTGAATTTAATTCATCCAACTTATGTAATGAACTCCGATTGCTTGTAGCCAAATCAGCTAGTTGTTCTCTTTCATCTTTTACTTTTTTTTCAAAGTAAGTTATTTTCTTTAAAAGGAATGACTCACCTTGACCTTGTGGGAAATCATCAAACCAAATTTCATCTTCTGGATCAAACTCTGTATTCTTTGGCTCTGGAAACCGCCGAGAGAGTTCATCAATATTTTCTTGCAATCTTCTTCTGATTATTACCAATCCTAGAGAAAGGTTGTCCTTTCTTTCTTCATTTTCTTCTATTTGCTTTCTTATTGAAGAAACTGAAAACATGAAACATTAAAAAACTAGACAGTTGCTAATGAATGTGCATTCATTGTTTGAGCTATCTGAGGATTCTATTGATAGTTTTCTGAAATCAATTCTTTCTGCGTTAGAATCATACTCAGATTCATTTTCTAACTCATGGATTGAAAACCCTTCGTCATCTGATTGAAATTCTGGAACTAAATCCCATTCATCAGGATTGTATTATGTGCTAAATATTTCACAGAGTTTATGTTGTATCTTTGTTTTCTTGTCAGGACAAGCATTTGCCCAATGGCCCGTTTTTCCACAAATATACCAAGATGATTTTCTCAAAGGTGTTGGTATTTTCCTGAAGACAAACCTTGTTTGCCTATTTTTGAATAAAACTTGTTTGGCAGGTTTTCTGAAAACGTTTTTGGAAGAGGAATGAGGTAGGGGTCCACCACGCTTCTGGGAGGAACAAGTGCAGGAAGAAGAAGTAACCTTTGGAGGTTTAAGCTTGAAACAACCATAACTAGCAGTTTCTCGAAACTGTTGGCAAGCTGACTATGAGAGAAAGATCCATTTTTTCAAATGCTTTTGTGTCTTCATGGCGACACATTCTTTTTGGAGAGTTGTTAGAACATGTTGGTGGAGGCCAACCAAAGAAAGATATTCAATTTTTACATGATGATCACTGAGATATATGGAGACCAGATCAAGTATATTACCAGGAAGAGAGGCAAGATAATGCCGGAGGTATGCTACATTCTTAGGATCGGTGATCTTATAAAGCATGGACTGCATGGTGCAAAAGTAATCTGGAAGTAAATCAATGTTGCAGAGCTTCTGTGACATAAACATTTGAGCAGTGTGTGAAGCATCTGGAGGTAAAGCGCCAAGGAATTCATGTGCTAGAGCTTGGAATACAGCTTCAAGAGGATCTGTATCATCAATAATGTGTTCTTTTTCTTCATCTGAAAGCTTTTCCCACCAAATATTGGCAATGCTTGTGAAATCCCAAGTCAAATGCGTAGTTATATATTTCCATGAGGACTTGGTTTCGGCTTTCCTTTGAAATGCCCATGCATTTATTTTCTGGAACAAATTTAGAATTTTTTCATGAGACAAACAATCCAAATTGATAATCAATGTATTTCCAAATCCTTTTGACAAATCTTTGAAATCAATTTTAAAATCAACATTTTTTAACTCATTTGTCCATCTGACAAATGGACTTCTGAACTTATCTTGACTGACATCTTGTCCCTTAACTTTTATAGCCTGATTCTGGAAAAATGAGTCTCAGATCTATTTCTTTTACTAGGATTAGGGCCAGAAGATTCTCCAATCTCTGAATCAAAGGAGACTTGGGAGGATGCTATTTTAATTTCTTGAATTTCTAACTCTGCAACTCTTTGTTTCATTAATTCAATTTTTTCTCTAGCTAATTCAACACCTTATTGGATTCTCTGCAACTGATGAGGACTTAGCTGCTTTATATATTTGTGAGAGTTAGAACTGTTAGGATGGTATCTAAATTTATAGCCCTCCTTGTCAATCTGGCTGTATCTGGGAGGTGAAGGAGGCTGTGGGATAGCTGACTATAGGCTGCCGACATAATTGGCAATAATGTCTAATTTAGACTCAATATCAACATGCTTAGTTTTTCTTTCTGCTTCAACATTATTTAAATGATTTATGGAACCATAAGTCTGATCAATGATGCCATGCAATGTGTTCAAATGTTATTTAAGCTCTAAGACATCTCGAGCCACATCATTGAGATTTTGAGAAATAGAAACTGACTGAAAGTTTGTATAGTTCTATTGCTTTATTTGTTCTGTTGGTTCTGGATCTACAGGAATTCTAAGCTTGACGAATTGCAGATATGCTTGTAGGGTTCCTTCCTTAAAGGTAGGAGTATAATTACCTGTATCTAATCTCCTTTCAAACAATCTAACGAGTTGGCCAGGATTTTCTCTAGGAAGAGTAAAATTATTTATATCTTTGAAGAGTGATGAACACCCAACACAGTTGGAATGTTGACCATTATGTACTGAAATACTGGAAGATGACTCATCAATGAATTGAATTTTTTTTTTTTTTCTAAATACTTTTCTTCTTGCAGAATTTACATGAAGAGGATGGAAACTGACCATTATTAGTGAGATGTTGGTGCATTTGACTATCATATGGATGCATATGTATAGCTGGAGGTATTCTTCTTGGGAGAGTAACAAAATGTGAGGTAGACCGACTGATACTAGGAGAAGAAGTAGATCGATTGAAAGACTGAGCAAAACCAAATCTTAAAGAAGTGCTTCCATTGGTAGACTATACTATTATGAGATGTTTGGAACCAGAATGTTGTAATTTAGGATATTTCTGAGACAAAGGAAAATAAATGCTATTCCATTCTTTAGGTAATGTAACTTGGGAAAACCCAAGTTGTAAAGGTGCAGTATTACCAGGACCTACTACTAACCCCTCCCGGAGAGCACGTTTACTCAGCTTAGGATTGATAGCTTGCATGGTAGTGGAGATAGAGCGGATACACAAAGTGGAATGTAATTGGGAAATTTGGGCTTGTGAAGCCACATCAAAACTGGAAAACTGAATATAAGCCTGTAAAAACTCATTGATATAAGGATCAGTGAGTGACACTTGATATTTGGGGACAAGGGATGACCAAGCAGGGCCATTGTTTAGAGGAATTTGGAAACCACCTAATAAAGCATCTTCAAACTTATTTAGACGGGAATCAAGGATGCGGGTTAAACAGGATGGGTTTAGACCAGGACAGACTAAAGGATTAACGCCAAATTGGATTAAGCCAATATGAACATATTTGTAACCATGTTCTAATCCCCATGCAATATATTCTAGCTTGATTAAAGGAACTTGATAGACTGAATGACCAACAGTTATAGGTATATTGACAGATGTGAATCGAAACAATTGAGCAGCACAAAATTTAAACATTGGGATATCATAAATCTTATCAACATCAATTTCAGGTAATGTCCAGTTGGGTTGTGGATCATATTCTTGAGACACGACTCTAGTATCATATAAAGTGTCGAAACTAGTCTTGTTCAGATACGTATTCAACCATGATCATATTTTAACATGTTTCTCCTTACGGGATGAAGTAGATTCAGGGAAATAGAAGCTGCTATTGCTGGAAGAGTCCATTAGTGAAGGAAAAGAGGAATAAAAGCGAGAACCTGGAAAATCGAAGAGATCGAAGCTTGGGATAGATCATTGCACTACTTCCCAACACGACTATCTGTACCTTCCACAAGACTTACTTCGCGCCTTACACGAACAATCTTCTACCAATGCCTTTTGATACCAGACTTTAAACTCCAATATCCTTTCGCCTCAAAAGGGAATAAACACAGAGACTCAAAAGGGAATAAACGCAGAGACACAAGGCCCTGATATATATATATATATATATATATATATATATATATATTACTTTTTTCCAAATGGAAAATATCTATCACTCTAAATAAAGAGTGATCGTGAACTGTCCTCAAGGGACTTCATTATATATCATAAGTGTTTAAGAGTTACATAATTGTCTTATTCATTCAAAGGTCTGAATGCCATTTAGGATACAAAAGGAAGTTTTAAATCTTACGCTATACCCTTATTACAAAATGTACGTCCCCCTGGTCAATGGATTGACCTTCCACATCAATAAGGCCAGGAGGTAGTGCTAGAGCGAGCTTGGACAACTTATCAGCTTCAGAGTTTAGTTCTCTGTAAATATGTGAGAACTAAATTTGCTCGAAGTTGGAGAAGAATTCTTTGATGGACAGGAGGATATGTTGTAGATGCGGTGCGTTGATTTGAATCTTATCGTTTTCCCAATCAATAACCATCTTGGAATCACCAAAGAGCTGCAAATGTCTCACATGATTTTCCGAAGCAATCATTAGAACTTCCCATAACACTGCAAGTTCAGCTTTTCTATTTGAGGCATGGCGTGGTGCAAATTTGATATGCCATTTACTGATGTCCGAGAAGTGAATAACTCCTCCAGTGCCGCCTAAGGGAGGGGATCCCTGGCTTGCACCATCAAAGTAGGCCCAAGGATGCTCTCTGTTAATGACTGGATGGGATACAATTCTTGGAGATTTTTCTGAAGGAAAGGACTTATGTTCACTGGTTTTCTGCATCAAAAGCAAAACTGAAATATCTGGTGAAATGTAATTGTTATGGATGATCATCTTGTTTTGTGCTTCCCATATAGTGAAAATGAAAAGAGCGGGAGAGGATTTGAGCATACATACATTCCGATCATTCCACCAGTCGAGCACGTTCTTCTCCAGCGTGCCTGGGTGTAGTGGCAGGGGACAATTCATGCTTTCAGTTGTTTTCTTCCAGACATACCCTGCATAGGTACAATGGTAGAAGATGTGAGAGATTCAGTCTTCATCAAGGTTACAGAGAACACAGATACCAGGGCCTTGAAAGCCTCTTTTTGTAGTTTATCCCAAGTGAGCAGTTTGTTACTCAAGGCCAGCCAAAGAGTGATGATGGTTTTAAGAGGGGCATATATTTTCCAAATTTTCTCGCACCATGGACAGGGTTCGTCTCTCACCAGCGAATTTACGACTGCTTCATAACCTATTTTTGCAGAGAAGGATCTGTCCTTACTATTTTTGGTCCAAACTAGTTTATCTGTTTCTCCTTCTCTGAGAAAAATATAGTCTTTGTTTAAAAAGGATAAATACCAGTTCCAAGCTTCCTCCTTCTCTCCTGCAAAACCTAGATGTAAAGTCGATTTCCATCCTCCTCTGAATCTTAGTCTATCATGCTCGTCGAAAGCATCAACTAGAGTGAAAATACTTTTGGAATTTAGATCCCTGATTAGTTCAGGAGGAAGTTTATAGTCTTCACCCGCACCAGCCCCCGGGTCCTCACCAACACGAATGCTGCGTCCATCCCCAATTCTCCATGTCACCCAATTCCCTATCAGTGGAAAATCTAGCACCAGAGTTTTCCATCCAATAGAATTGTT
The DNA here is from genome assembly GCA_027924585.1 of Larix kaempferi. NCBI lineage: Eukaryota > Viridiplantae > Streptophyta > Pinopsida > Pinales > Pinaceae > Larix > Larix kaempferi. The sequence goes on along the minus strand of BSBM01001130.1, from coordinate 4,406,521 downwards.
TTTAAAATGTTTTGTGGGTTGCCTGAACCAATCAATTAAAGAGAGGGAGTGACAGTACTTGGAGATCAATGATCTTCCCCGCAGAGAGTTGGGGGATTCTACTAATATCCATAGAGTTTTTGCCGCTAAGGATTTACAAAAGAGATATGGATTCTTTATCCCCCATCCTCCAAAGGATTTTGGCAAGGAGAGAATCGACCATTTGACTAGAGGAATACCTTCTCGTTGTTTGCTTGCCGTCCAAAAAAATGAGAAACATTTCTTCCTAATTTTGACTAAGATACCTTTTGGGATGTATGCTATCGAGGCCCAGTAAACTGGGATGCTTTGGAGAACAGATTTGAACAAAATTAACCTGCCTCCTCTTGAGAGAAACCGGTTAGCCCAGAGAGAGATTCGGTTTTCTATTTTTTTATATAACCATAGCCAGTCCTGGAAAGCATAAGCATTAGGTTTTAGAGAGAATCCTAAATACTTAAGACCCTCGGAAATAGGGGAAGTGGGGAAGGAAGAAGAACTTTCCAGGGCTGATTTTGTTTCCTCTGAGATGTTGTTGAAAGCCAATCTGGATTTTTCCGTATTGGTTACCATTCCTGTTGCTCTTTTGTATAAATACAGAACTCTTGAGAAGGCCAAAAACTTTCCATGAGTACCTCCCCCTATGAGAAAAACATCATCTACAAACAAAGTATGATTCAAGGTCACTGAGTTGGAGATATTGATACCTTTTAACACTCCATCTGTTTTAGCTTTATGAATCATACGACTTAGTGCATCAGCTACAAGAAGAAAAAGAAAGGGAGACAACGGAAAACCCCGTCGAATTCCTTGAGATGGACGGAAGAAAGGAGAGGGAGATCCATTGATTAAAACAACATAGGAAGCTGATTGTATGCAGCCCATTATCCAGTCAACCAATGTTAATGGCATTCCTATCTGAATTAAAAGAAGCTGAAGGAAAGTACAATTTACTCTGTTGTATGCCTTGGAAAGATCTAATTTTAGTGTGAAAGTTGGTAACTTCTCCTTTTTAATGGTGTGTATGGATTCTTGTGCGAGTGACACAGCATCATGAATTTGTCTATTAAAAAGGAAACCAAACTGTTCTTCGGTGATTACCTTGCTGAGGACTGGTTTTATCCTTTGGGTGATTACCTTGAAAATTACTTTGTAAATCATGTTGCAACAAGCCATAGGTCTGAAGTCTTCGAAGGTTTCACCTTTCTGCTTCTTGGGGATAAGAGTGATGAATGTTGAGTTAAAAGTCCCCAAGAATTTCCTTGAAATTTGAGATTCTTTAACCACTTTGAGAATATCCTTTTTCATCAAGTCATAAAACCCCAAGAAGAATTCTACTGTGAAGCCATCTGGACCAGGACTCTTCCCTTTTTGGAAAGACTGTAGTACTGAAATAATTTATTCCTCTGTAACTTCCTTGGTTAAGTCAGCTTTCATCTCATCAGTAATGAGGGTAGGAAAAATATTTATTACCTCTAAAATCTCAGCTATAGGGCAGTTTGGAGGAGGTGTAAATCTTGACTTGAAATGTTCCTCAGCTGCTTTAGCCTTTTCCTGAAAAGACAGTGCCGAGTTTCCTTGATCATCTTTGATTTCTAGGATTGTGTTGATGTTCTTCCTGTGAGAGAAAAAATGGTGAAAGAACTTTGTGTTCTTGTCACCCTCCTTAATCCACAATGCTCTGCTCTTGAGCCTCCAAATAAGTTCTTCTTTTGCTAGGAGTGAGGCTCATTTTCTTTCCAATGAATTTAGAGAGAGTAATTGTTCATCAGAGAAAATCCCGCTTGAATTTGCATACAACTCTCTTAAATTGGATTCAGTTTCCTTGAGTTCTCTTTTGTCGTTTTCTTACTATTTTATTCCCCATTCTTTGGAGAGAGACTTGATTCGAGATAAATTATTATCAAACTGTTTCATGAAGGATATGTTCGGCGAAAGGGATAATGTCCTCCAATTTCCTTTAACCAGTTTGCAGTAATCCTCATTTTCTATCTAGGAGGGATTGAATCTGAATGGAGCAGGTGGCTTATTCTCTAGGACAGAGATGGTAAGAGAGATTGGTCTATGATCAGAGGCTCCCCCTAATTCCACAGAAGAACGAAAGATTAAACGGGGCTGGAACAAATTGTCTGAAATAAGGAACCTATCTAATCTCTTGGAAATTGCTTGGTCACCTCCTCTATTATTCCTCCAGGTTGGAACAAGTTTAATCGGTTGAATGTCCACCAGACTCTTTTCTTCAAAAAGATTGTTGAAAAAAGGGGATAAAGAGTCGGGCCGAGCATTATTTCCCCAAAATTCCCTAACTCCTAGGGTTAGATTGAGGTCACCGGCTAAAATGAGCCTGGGAGAATCCAAAGCGCCGGAAGAGCGCAGGGACTCCCAAAACAATTTTCTGCCGTGAAAAGGAGAATAGAAATTGAGAAAAGAAAAAATTTGGTTTAATTCAGGAACCTCCAGTTCCATTTGGAGAGCAGAGGTGTATGTTGATGATGAACGCAGAATCAGATCAGGGCCCCAGGCTGTGATTAAACCTCCAGAGTGGCCCTCTGCATCGATTGCTTCCACATTCCAATCTTTGAAACATACTTTTTATCACTTCCACTGCTTTGTGACCTTCCATCATAGTTTCTTGGAGAAAAATCACCTTGGGTTTCTGAGTCGTGACTAACCTTTGGAGGGTGAGTTGTCTGGGCCTCCCCTCTATACCCCTTATATTGAAGGAGAGCGCTAACATTAAGCACCCTTGGTAAGGGATTTTTCCACTCTAAGCGCCCTACTAATGGTTCTCTGTTTTCCATTTTTAACATCCTTAGCTGCTTGTAATTGAGCTCTAGATAAGAGAGATTTTCGTCCGGCTTTAGATTTTAGAGGGGGGTCACATGCGAGCCCACCAGAGGATACGCCGGCTGGTTCACTAGAGGGTCTGATCCGTAAATCATACTTCCGTCTGGGGGGAGGGGAGGGGGTCGAAAAGGTGTTTTTTGAATGTTTCAAAACAGAAGAAGGGGAGGAAGGAGTTTCAAGAACAGGGTTTGTAACCAACGTAAGAGGAGGGTTTGAATTTGAAACAACACAAGGAGGGAAAAAAGAGTTACCTTTACTAGGCTTGTCGTGTCCGAAGATTGAGCTTTCTTCCTTGTTATCTAGGTAATCCAAAGAACCAATTTCCGAAGTAACCGCTACAGTTTCCACCTTTTCGCATGCAACGTCCTTAGTAACCTGAGTTGAGAAAGGGGTTGTATCTGTCAACTTGCATGCTACAGTTGATAAAAACAATGTGTCTTTTGCTGGAACTGTGGAGACGACATTTGACTCTCTCATCTTTCGAACCCAAACTTTTTTAAAAGGAGGTCTAGGAGAGCCACATTGCTCTCGGGCATACTGTCGGGGGAATTCCTTCTGTAGATGACCAACTTGCTGACAATTGAAACAGCATAATGGTAATTTCCAATAATCTAATCTCTGTGTCCATATGATGCCCCACATTTCGAGTTGGATTTCTTCGAAAAGACCGTTCCTTAAATCCATTTCGACCAGAATGCGGGCGCAACGCCTATCCTGCTTTGAGCTCTAGTCTTCCTCCAAAGCTACGAATTTGCCAATTTTATTTCCAATTTCTTTTAAGAGGGGTTCCTGCCAGAAAACCATCGGAAGACCGGGGAGGATGACCCATATCTGTTGAAGATCATGAGGTTCCCTATTTGCGTTGAAATCAACAGTCCATTCTTTTAGGATTAATCCAGAAGGGCCCCAGTTCCACCGCTGATTCATTAAGGTGGCTGCATCGTCTTTTGCTTGGACCTTGAAGAGAAACCAGCCACGCGGAAGAATATGACAATTTGGAATATATCCAATTGCGGGGATCCAGTGGCGCTCCATCCAGGAGGTAAGAGCTTCTTTACCTATGAATTTACCACAAAACCGTCCTACCAATGCGTGTTTCAGGTACTCAGGAATTTAAGAAATTTGGATATCTTTGCCTACCACAAGCTCGGGACAAAGTTTCTTTGGTCAGATGCTCTTTTTTTCCGCATGAGGAAGGAGCTGGGTATTACTCTGAAGCTCATTATTGAGTAAGTTGGGCGAAGCTGGATTGATTGAAATTGAGGCGGCATGCGCCATTGAATTGCTGGTACTATATAACTCGGCGACGAAGATTTAATGTACTTTGAATGATTACTGAGATTGGATTCTGTGCTGGGAATGGGTTCGCCGCTGAAAGAGCTTGCACAACGTGGATCGACTTTCAAGTGAGGCAGGGACAAAAACTGCATATCCTGAAAACCCTCGGTACAGTGCACCTCCTGGTTTAAGGAGAAGATAGATACGTCATGTATGTCAGGTTCGTAGTCCACCTCATCAATAACCATTGTGAACTCGTAGATTCGATATATGATTAATGAGCAAGGCCTTGTCCAGTATTCAAACTGTTAAAGCCAATACCATCAGTGGTGAACGTGGCGTCTCCAAAGAGATGTACCTTCGCAAAAAGGGCCCGATCCTTGCACGCCTTTACCTCCGCCTTTCCGTTTGCTCTGTCCTGATGCACCATTTTGAGCTGAAGCCTCGAAAAATTAAAAACTTCGACCTTCGACCTTCGGACTTGCGCACATGACCTGTTTGCAGAGCTCCATCACGCCCCCTCCTTATATATATATATATATAATTTATATATATATATATATATATATATATATATAATTTTAATATATATATATATATTTTTTAATAAAAAACATCATTCATGATTAATAAAAATACAATAATAATTATTAAAAAATTACATATATTAAATATATTATTTTTAATGATATTAGTGTATTAAACATTGGTTTTAATTTACTTATTAAGTATATTACGTTTAATGATGATATTGTATTAAACATGGGTTTCAATTAAGTTTAGAGTAATTTATTATTATATATCTTTCTTAGGGTTTTGATTGATTATTTAACTTAAAGAGTGTTTGTCTTACCTATTTATATGTAGGTTTTATTAAAGCAAAGATAAGAATTATAACTTGTTGACCAAGTTATCTATAGTTAATAAATCATGTATATGCCACATAATTATGTTGCTTTGTGCTTAAAAAGAATGCATTATGGAAGATTTGTGTACTCTATGAATTAAATTGAACCTAAAAAACTAATAAAACTAAAAACTCGGCTTTATTTTGAAGATGAGTTTTGGCTATACAGTCACCAGTCCATAAATGTGACTTCCACTGCTAAAACACCAGCTTCAAACTTCTATTGTAATCACAATCCAGTGTAAACTTCTAAACTTATTTACACAATGATATCGTTCATACCATATCAAAATTATGAATAGACTTCCTACTCCAAGACATATAAATAAGAAAGATGTATGATCCAGACTAATAATGTGAAGATGCCCTGAAAAAACCACTACTAGGTCCATCATCCTCAAGCATAAGAAGATGCCCTGAAAAAACCACTACTAGGTCCACCGAAAAGAAGACTGTTGAAAACATAAGAAACATCATCCTATAACCTCACGAGAGCATGGAGGTTACTGCTTAAAAATGCCTATAATCCAGAGAATATCACAAGTTCCATATTTTTATTCTCACTCTCAAACACTCTATATCATATATAATTAAATTATATAGTACATAAGTATAATTGTATAAATACATAGCCTTTATAAGTATAATATTTTTAGAAAATATTTTTATAAGTAAAACATTTTCTAACATCATGAAACTGGTAAGTGTAGTTATAGCAAGAGCTACGTAGTGGCATTGGCCTGCAATATAAGTTTTTTTTGCACATTGAAGATTTAGAGCTCATGCTATTTAACATATATGCTATCGTAAGAAATGAAGAATGTTCAAATCCATAAGGAAGTAAAATATAACGCAAATAAAAAAATTTACTCAGATTTAACAAAATTATGTAATTTGACATATGCAAAGATGTTATTTAACACGATTTCTATTTGACATATATGTTATCATAACAAGCCAAGAATGTTCTAGTCCATAAGCAAGCAAAATAGGATGCAAATAGATAGATTTACTATGATTTAACTACATTACCAATATATTCATCTATTGTGGAAATAATTCAAGATTTGGCTACGTCCAATGTGTCACTATGTTTATCATAGTATCATATTAACATTTAACAAAATGCTTCATGTTTTCCCAAAAAAGGCAATTCTTCAAGATCTACTTAGATCTAATGTGCCTCTATGTTTATCATGGTATCCTACTAACATTTTAAAAAATGCCTTATGTTTTTCCAAAAAAGTCTACGTTGGTTCACCAGATCATTCCAGCTCCAAAATTTTGGATAGGTGCATATTTGATTTTGAATTATAGATGACAAACATTTCAATGGACATTAGATTCACCATGATGCATTCAGACAACAACAATGTATGTTGGCATAGATGGAGCATGTATGCATGCTATTGACATCTTGATAAAGCCTTTGCCAAAGTATTCTATGAAACCAGGGAAATCAGATACCGAAATTAAGAAAACCATCATCAAGAAATATTTGAAAACCTGCACAGAAATATGCAAAATCAGTAAGAAACGTAAATATGCATAAGAGCAATTTCAGTAGACCAATCTATTATTTCAGCAAGGGAAAAATAAAGCTACAGTGGGAAAAATACCTCATTATCAAATGCTAAATGCAATCTCTAGTACCTTAGGTTTCTTTCTAGTCTCTTGGACATAAAAGGAATTTATCTAGATCAAATTTTTGTCACTATTGTCCACTTTTCTGAGTTTTCCTTTTTCTGCATTTTTTCTTAATAACCATAAATATCATAATACAAAACAATTAAATGTTGTCCATTTTGTTGCAATTGCTGTTGCACTTCAACTAAAATTCCTATAATAACTTCATTAATTTAATGTTTGAATGACAACAAAGATTAATAGGACAAAAAGTAAAAAATCCTACAATGACTTGATTTATTTGATGTTTTAACCACAAGCCTATAGTAACATGTTGTTCATATGAGCAGTAAAATTAAACAAACACGCATAAAACATGGAAATTATTTCAAATCCATTTGTTAAATTTCCAAATAAGGCTCTAGTGTCCATTTTTTTGTCTTTTCCTTTTTTGTGCATATTTTTCTAACAATCATAAATAAAAAAAAAATAGAAAACATATCCGCACACAAAGTATAAGCAACAAGAGCTTAGTCACAAAAGATTAGAACAATTTTGCAAAAAAATGTTCAAGATTAGTCTCCAAAATCATAGTGCTATTGATCAAGTAACCTTAATCTTGGAAGATGAAAACATAAATTCTCCCAAATCATGCAACAATATCAATGCTAATAACTGGCAAATTGACCAAGACAATGTACAATAATCCTCTCTAATGAGATGCCCAAATAGTGTCAACTCCAAACAATTGAATTCATATGATCATGTTTGGAAAGAAATCATTTGTTAGTTGCCACTTGATTGTCCACCCACACTCCATGTTATTTCATTTCACAACAAAATCAAGTTTAGGTTTACACAACCTAACAACTCATCATTGAACAACTTAGCCAATTTTAGTTAACTAATTAAAACATCAATTGGTTCTCAACAACATCTAGTTACGTTTACACACTCAATATTATCAACAACATCCCCCATGAAATATTACTTAAGGGTTAAAAGAATAAAAATAAAATAATGGCACCATCACAACTGTCAAGAAGGCTCACAAACAAGGCCTCAAATTCAAACTTTCCAACAAGCAAACATGCCATCAAGACTATCGAAGGAAGACAATCCAACGTAGACTCTGATGGTCATTAATGAATTAATGGAAATAAAAAGCACCACATGGTTGTACAATGGACAATACACATATGTTTGAAGTTCTCAAGACTTGTACAAATGATTGTTCAAGTGCAACAATTAACACAAGTATTGCAACAAGCCCATCCAAAGGTTCAAGAGTTTTTTTGATTTTTTTATGATATCCAATTTGCAAATAGCAGGCCCTAAAAATCAATAGTTAGACCACTAAAGGTAAAACGAAGGTCAATTGACTGTTTGGTCTATGATTAAAATGTTAACTAGGTAAGTAGTAGTGGGCACTTACCGACAGGTTTGTAAATGCGGATGCAATAGAACACAGTAGCATTAATTCTATTCAACTATTGCAGCTGAAGCAAATCAAAGGCAACTTGCCAAAAAAAACCTTAAAATAGTCAAAATTTAAAATCAATCTAAAATATTAAGTACACATTGTTCAATGTAGTAGACTATCAATCTACTTATGTAGTTAAAGCAAGGGAAAACCATGTAGTATTTTTGCTTTTATAATATCACAGGGAAACTCAAAACTTATACTCAAAGGGAGTGCATATCTTCGCTCAATAAGATTAGAGATTTTGACTCTGGTTTGTTGTTTGTTTGCTTTCATTGCACTTTGGCATGCAACAAGACCTTTGCATTAGCTGCAAGCATATCCCTTTTATAGACAATAATTCCCAATCCCCTATTGTGATGTAAGCTTGGTGCAATGTTAAGCTTACTAGGTAAAATGAACATAAAATGAGAGGCCAAATGCCATTAATCAAAAGAGACTTTGCTAGAAATACATAACTATGTTGAAGCACGGGAGCATCATTTTCACTGCAATATTAAGCAAGGGCAAAACAAATCCAAGAAAATTGTTGAATAGAGAAAATAAATGGCAAGTGAACTAGGATGGGTAAAATATATTTCACAAATGAGCATTAATACATTGTCATATTACAAGAAGGATGAAACCAAAGAATGCCAATGTTAAAAACCAAAGGCTTTGTACTTTAATTTTAGCCTCTTTGCCTGAAACATCAGCATCAGGGCTATAGAGAGCCCTCAATGAAGCTTCGAAAGCTGATTCCTTTAATATTTTTGTTTACTCCTAGCATGAAAATATCTTAGACAAGATTCTCCTTTTATAAAGAGTTGCAGATGAAATTTCTGTAACTTGTATATACAATTTATTGCAAGAATTTAAACTTTTCAAAAGCTCACCAGCCATCTTGGAGACTTTGGAATAGTTGAGAGACCAATAATCAATAGAACATTGAGAAATACTCCTGCATTACCAGCCGAGGATAGTTGATTTTAATATTTACAAGGAAAAAAAGCTATAATTTTGTATGGTTGTAAACCCATCTCACTAATTACATGCCTATAATTGCTAGAAGCCTTCATGAAATAAACAACCAAAATAAATGTGCCAACATTATACCAATAGCAATTGATAGTTGTTCCACAAGAAGGATACTTTGATTAGTTACATAATGAACAATTTGATGTACATTATGTTTAAATCAAAGATTTTTTGACACAAAATTTTATGTGGGGCAGATCGATTTGCCTTTGTCAAAGCAATGGCAAGTTACTCTGAAATACTAGAGATTGTTGCAACTATTAAGGCATGATTGATATTGTTCCAACCATTGCATGAACATTGTACTCTAAACAAATTAAAGAGCAGTGGCAACTATTTAAGATCAAATGAGGTTAACATGAAATATACCAAGTACATGCCAAATAGCCCCATTGAATAATTATAATTTAGAATTAAGCCTGAGAGACTGTCAATCCAAGCTCATTTGTTACATCATCCTAAATAGGTGATAAATATCTAGTGTGGAGCCAAGAAAATGTTATTAGTAAATAACCTTGTCCTTGTAACTACAAGAGCCAATATCAGTGCGCAAAAGACTAGTTTGATGCGTTTTTGCAATTAGCCTGATGAATTCTATGTATGCAAAGGAACTTGCTCATAAAATATGACAACATTGCAAGTAGAAAATAATATCCTTACAACAATGTAATAGACCTATCACAATAGTGTAATAACAAGTTTACAACACTATAATAGACCTGTCGCAAAATATATAAGCAGAGACTTGCAGTGATTGGACTCATGGATTAGCATGGTGCACTTATGAAACTAGTAGTCATTGTACTCACGAATTACCACATAATATCAATGGTCACAAGGTCTAGAATTCTATCATACATGTAATTCCAACAATTGCAGGAAAACATTATTTGAGTTGGGGATTATGCATAATTCATTCAATTGCGTCATCTTTTGTTTCAAGAATGCATTCCACATTATGCCCGTACTTGCAAATTGTTTCATGTTTGCACAATGCATAGTTGGATGAATTTTCACAAGTTCTTTGAAACAAAGGTGCAATGAATTTTTTTTTCTTTCAATGATCCTTGTATCTACATTCTATATATGTATTTACTAAATGGTTTAACTATTTGTTGGGGGCTTCAAAGAATCAAGACTATTAACAGATGGAGAAGAAAACAATAGGACATTGGTTAAAATAATTTTTTTTTGGCTTATAATGGATTCTTCAGATTTGTGTAATTATAGCATTCCTTGATTTAAATTTTTTGATTGGGAAAAATACTATATATTTATAAGGAAAAGGACTATTGATGGGTACATCAAAGACTTTGTAAGACAAATTACCCGAGCCTTTGAGTGCAGAACTGTCACGTCCCCGGTCCCCTCGGTGCTCTTTAGAGGTGATGGGGGAACAACCTGCTAATTGTTTTTCTCAAAGAATCCAAACTAAGCACTTTTACACAGCTCAAAGATCTCAGTCCAAAATCAACAATTCAACAAGCAGCAATCCGCAAGTCGGAGGTCAGAAGTCGGAATACCAATTTCACAGCGTCGAAGAACACCTCTTCAACTTCCATAGTCCTCAATCCTAATCCCAGGAGTTTCTTCATAAGGACCAGATTGAAGAGCCTTTGGAGTTTGGCTTGCTATCAAGGCATCTGGGGTTAGTGCCTGATAAGTATTTCTTTTTTAATATTTGGCTAACCCGGTGGTTTATGTTATGGAGAATTTGCCAAATAATTTTTCCTACCATTGCTATATTTTCCTAGAGAGGATCTCGTACCTGAAGTCCGCATGAATGTTTTGGATGTTTGATGATATTCCAATTAACCAGGTGTATTTTTTTCTCGTTGTTTTTCCCTCCCATCCATAGGAAATCTCTCAGGATTTTTCTTATGTGTTCCGACACTCCTTTGGGTACAAGTAATAGAGAAGATTGGTTGAAAGGACTGATTTTAGTAACATTAGTTTCCCAACATTGTTGAGCCTTTATCTTCCCCATCTCCTTATTTTGGATTTGATTTTGTAGATTATATCTTCCTAATTTCTTGATTTTGAATATCCTTGAGTTATTGGGAGGCCAAAATATTTGAATTTGTCCCATTGCTTGTGGACTTTGATCTTGAGGATTTGGGTTATGCTGACTGCGGAGGTATTGTTTAAATTCCACCCGTAGACTGCACTTTTGTGGAGATTAATCTTAGCTCCTGAGGCTTTGCAATACAAAGCCATGTTTTTCTTAAAATTTCGAGCTATTATGGAGGTACCCCTCCTAGCAAGAGGGAATCGTCGGCAAAGAGAGTGTGGTTAAGGGGCATGGAATTAGGATCTAAGTTGAGACCAGGTAAGAGTCCATTTCTGAGATCATATTTTAGTTTCTCGACTGAGGGAGTCCGCCAAGATAATATATAAGAAGGATGATAGGGGAAATCCTTGTCGAATTCCATAGGTGGCTTGGAAGAAATTGGTGGGCCAACCGTCTATTAAGGGGGAAATCAAGGGGATTTTAATGTAGGAAGAGATCCATTTTATGAAGGAGTCTCCAAAACCAAATTTTTTCATGATTTTCAGAAGGAAGGAGTGCTTAACGCGATCGAATTCATTGGACATATCGAGTTTTATCAACATACCTTTTTCCTTGTGAATCTTACTAGAATGGATAGCATCCTGAACGAGGATAACATTGTCGAGAATTTGTCTTCCTTGTAAGAAGCCTCCTTGGTTGTCCGAGATGATTTTAGCAAGAAGAGGCTTCATCCTGTTTGCCATCATTTTGAAGATGATCTTGTAGGATGAATTACATAATGCAATTGGTCGAAATCTGCCAAAGGTGTTGGGATTGGTCTCTTTTGGGATAAGAGCGAGGAAGGTGGAATTGGTGCAGCCTCCAATTTTTTCTTTTGAGTGGAAGTATCTGAACATTCTCTTGTATTCCTTTCTAATGCACTGTCAACAGGCTTTGTAGAAGTGAATCGAATAGTTGTCAGGCCCTGGGGCTTTGTCAGGGTCGAAAGACCAAATTGCGTTTGTAACTTCCTTCTTTGTGAATGGCTTGAGAAGGTTGGAATTGTCTTCGGTTGTGATATTCTTCGGTATGTGGTCAAGGAGGATTTTCTCTCCTTCCTCTCCATCCTTGTCTTATTCCATAAAGAGTTTTGAAAAGTGATTGTACGTTGCGATCTTGATGTCTCCATGTCCTTTGACTGTCAATCCATTGTCAATTTTGATTTCTGAGATATTATTAATGGAGTGCCTTGCTTTGGTCTGTTTGTGAAAGTATGTAGTATTCTTGTTGCCTTCCTTGAGCCAAGTGCTGCAAGATTTTAAACTCCATATTTCTTCTTCTTTACGAAATGCTTGATAATATTTGACTTGATAGTCGACTTCTTCCTGTAGCGTTGTGTTATCAATTGGAATTTTGTCCAACAAATTTTGAATAGATTCTAGTTCGTCGACAGCCTTTTTTCTGAAGTGAGCGAGGGATCTATCCTGTCGGGCCATGATGTTTCTTTTTCCTAGACGCTTGTTGGACCAAGTGAATTTTCCTTTCTTAGGTTTGATTTCAAGTAGATCCCATGTCTGAATGAGGGCTTCTACTTGAGATTTGAATATGTCCTTTCTGGAGAGGCCTCTCTTTTTTTAGCAATGGAGAGAGTTATATTCATATCGCCAACTAAAATGAGATTTTGTGGAGTGTATGCGTCCATAAAATCTTCCAAAAGCCTCCAACAATATTTTTTTTCCAAAGCATAGGTTAGGAACATACAGATTAAAGAGAGTGATTTGGATGTTGCTTTGGATATGAGTGAGTTTTGTGAAGATCTAGTGTTGAGTGGTGAAGGATTTGCGTAGATGGAATTTGTCTGAAGACTAGAGGGTTGCTAGGCCACCGAATTCCCCTCTAGCGCTGACAGCAATACTTGTGTTCTTCTTCCACTTTTCCTTTCCTATGGTCAAGGTGGCATTTTCATCGAGCTTGGTCTCTTGGAGTATGACGATGTATGGCAGGTCTATTTTTTGGAGATCTTTAACTGCTTCTATTTTGTTGGGACTGCCCATTCCTCTTCAATTCCAAGAGACCAGCTTCATTATATACTGTTATGATTAGAGGAGGGACCTCCCCCTGCTAAGTCTCCCATTTTATTCCATGTTATTTTGGCTCTGGTATTCCTACTGAACGCCATGTCTAGTGTTGCTTGATATCCTTAGGTTTTCTCGCGTTCAACTTCTTCTTCCCTTAGGTCTTTGCTCAATTTTCATCCAAGTTTTTTGGATGATCTATCTATTATATATTTTGAAGAGGTGGGGGAGACCATAGGTTTGGTTTTTGTAATTTTAGCATAGGAAGGAGATAGCGTACCTTTATTCAAATTAGGTCTTATGGGGCTTGGGTAATTTGAGGCTGGATTTATTCTAGATCTTCTTGGATTCGAGGGGCTTCCTGAGGACCTTGTTTCTCAGGTATTTCTCCTTCTTCTAGGGCTTCGGGGATGTCCTGTATTTCGTAAATTTCTAAAGCCTTGAATCTGTTCTCTTTCTTGGTATCCAAGGACACTTGATGTTGATGGTCTTCTTTTCTTGAACTTTGTCCTTTTGGTAAGGTTTTTGATCCCGATTTGGAGGTGGATTTTTTTTGAACAATTGTCCATTGTTCTTTATCCCCTCCTGCTTCTGGATCCGCGGGCTTATTTTTACAGGATCGAGCAAAATACCCATATTCGTGATAATGCCTTCATTTAAAAGGGAAATTGTTCATAATCTAATTCGTGAATGTGAGACCAATCTTCCACGGTGATTTTTATGGCTTTCGGGAGTCCGCGTTCCAAATCTACTTCAACAGAGGTTCTTGCACAAGAGTATTGATCTTTTCGATCTGCTTTATCTATGTACTTTCCAAGGGTATTTCCGATAGCTTCTAATGATTTAGGATTCCAGCAATGGAGGGGTAGATGCGGTAGTCTCACCAAAACCGGGACCGTGGAAGGGATTTCATGGGATGGGTCAAAATATGGATTCCATTTATTCATGTAAAGCCCTTGCGGTCCCATGAAATATGACCCATTCCTAAAAATTAGTTCGCAATCTTGTTTACTTTCGAAGACAATTGCGAAAAATCCCTTTCCTAGGAAGTAAGATTTTACTGCTTCCGAGATTAGGGGTTTCCAATTTTTCTGAACCCATATCTACGTGGTTTTCAAGGACAGCCACATACTTATGAACTGACCAATCAATCCTCATTCCGATAGATTGAGAGTTGTCTTACAGGGTTTCTCAACCGGCAACACGACAATGGGAATATCCGTGATCTTTTTCACAAACTTCTGCTGGGTGATGGATAGGGGTTTTTTCCCTTGTGCTGCAACGCGTTTTAAGAAATCGGTGAGGTCAGGGGGGTGAGGGCTTGGATCTCCTCCCAAGGCCATAATGGGCGTGGGATGGAGAGCCGAGCCCTAGCCATCGGTGGGGAATCTCGGGGCGCATTCACCAGGAGGCTCGCAGGTCGTCTCAGCAGCTCATATGGCTCGCAATTTTTAGCTTGATCAGTAAAAAAACTCACTTTGAAGTGTTTGGGTTGATCTACTTGTTATTGTCCCCAATGAATACCGTTATATATTTGATTATTGGTCATTGAAAGTTAATCCACGCTTCATAGAAACAATGTTCAAGTTTATAAATTTTATGTGCATGCTTTTATGATATTTGGATCTTTCTTTATAGCCAAAATCTATTGAGAAAGGGTGTTTGGTGTGTTTTGCAAGACTTCACTACAACAAAAACTAGAATTTGCATCGGATTTTGTACCAACTTTTAGTGCAATGTTTTTCCAATTTTGGTGAACAATTTGGAGATAAACTTGGCGTTGTTGTACAATTTTGTAAAACCCTGAATTTTGCGCCCTTTTTTGCATCATTTTATGTCCATTTTTGCATCCAATTTTGTGCCCAATATTTTGCATCCTTTTTTGTGTCTTTTTTACGCCCTTCTTTGCACCCAATTTTGCATCTAGTATTGAATCCTGTTGGAATCGATTTATTATTGAGAGGGGGTATGAATCAATATTAGCACAATTGTTAACAAATTTTACCTTCTTTAAATAGATTAGCCTTTACTTAATATTTATCTTCTGTTATGCATCAGTAAATAAACATTCACACATATAAGCACCACATCATCAACACATAACACACAAGAATTTTACGTGGAAACCCAAACGGGAGAAAACCATGGGATGATTCTTTATAGTGAGAAAGAATACATTCAAGGAAGCACCAAATTCCTATGTTTACCAACACCATCTGGAAGGAGGCACCAACCCCCTATGTTTTCTCTGGAACCAATTGGAAGGAGGCACCGACCCCCTGTCGCTTTGTTTTATAGGAACCAACCTGAAGGAAGTTGTGACTCCTTGTCTCCTTGTTGTTTTACAGGCACCCACCTGAAGGAAGCTCCAACTCCCTATCTCCTTGCCATGTCCAACCACCTTGATGTCCAATATATTTTACTGCCTTGTTGAACTTCAACTCTGCACACTTCTCCAGGTCTTCTGATGATGTTTATGTTGTGCGCTACCTTTGTATGCAGAGTGTACTCTATCACTGCGCTGCATACATCACTTGACTTCTCATTCCTCTCAAATAACACTTATGTTTATGACTTTCTTCTTGTATTGTGTGCTCTGTTGAATATGTAGTCTGCCCTTCCGATTTAGCGTTCTTTCCACATGACTGCAAGGATCAACCGATACTATGCTTTCAATTGATAGTTTGTTGGTCAAAGTGAAGCATCAATAACAGATTGAACTGCACACATTCTGATGTGTCCGTTCTGATGAAGTGTTGCAGTTCCTCAGATAATTTGTGATGTCCTATGCATCAAATAGTTGGTTCGTTTAGTTTAACGCACTTGTCTTAGATCATCTGCATCGTGATGCACCTGTCGATTTCTACTGTTATTCTATCATTGTGCATCAGATAGAGTCTTCAAATTCACACACTTTCACTCCTGTCCTTATGCATCATCTAGACATCTGTGCAATGTCTGTTGTGTGTCTGATAAACATCAGTTCTCTCTCTACAAAATATGTGACTATCGACGTGCTTATTGCAATACTGTCGGCCTTTGAGATATCCAACACTTGCACATTCTTCAGTATGTCTTCCTTTCGGTGTTTGCACAATTGTCACAGATCTAGAACATCATTTTTTCGCACCATCAAAACTTCGTTCTATTGCATGTGCGCATTCGGCTCTTCGCTAGATCATTTGTTCTATCCACGAGCCCCTTGATTCCCTGAAAACAAACTAAAACTTTCACACAAAAACACTTATGTTCTTTCTATCAAGCTTTCTTCAAATCTTCAACTTGCATCACTATTTATACATGTACTGCACGGATTGTATGTTCGCAAGTTGGTCATGGAATCCCTTCTTCCATACTTGACGGATTCTGCATATGCCATGTGTCATCATCTGCGCTATTGATGTGTCATCTCAGATGTATCAAACGCCCTCAAGGTCCACAACTCAATGGGAATTTTCACCTTCATTGCGCTCTTGATGTACCATTGCCTTATGGTGTGTTCACAATCTTCTACTTCATCTTGGTGTGTCCATGACTTGTGTTGTACCAACCTTGTGGGTAATGCGCCCTTGTTATATCAATACTTTGCGTAATCTACGCATTCTCCAGCCTCTTCTTAGTGGGATTATGACCTATACCTTGTCATCACTTGTGGGACCAGCGCACCTGGTGTTTGTCAGTTGTGGAATTTGAGCATATATTAACTTCGACTGTTGTACCACTCTAGGAGTTCATGCACGTTCCACTTACTGGAAGCATCTTCTAATTGGCTATGCTTGCACACTTTCAAGATTGTCTGACCATTTGTTGTTCCTTTCTTCCTACACGCTCCCAACCATCAACCAAGCAATGCTTAGGCTTTCTTGCTTACTTGTCCCATTTTTTCAACCAACTCCTTTGTAGTTTGAGCACTTGTACCATTGTCTAACCAATTCCTTCAATTTGTTGTCATGAGAGAGTATGACTTGGTGGACTTGATTTCTGTGCAAGGACCACATGATGTAGGATTCATTATTTTTGTTTCTTTTTGGACTGGATCTTCATGAAGTATCTTCTTGACCTTCCAGATGTATCCTTGATGCACTCTTAGATATACTCCAAAGTTGCTTGAGTGATGTATCCTTGATAAACATCTTCAGACAAAATACACTCTTAGATATACTCCAAATTTGCTTGAGTGTTGTATCCTTGATATACATCCTCAGACAAAATGCATTCTTAGATATACTCCAAATTTGCATACATATATGTCACCTTCACCATTTGCGCATATACTTCTGATGTTCATGCTTTCTTCATTATGCGCATGGACTACCTCAAAGTGGCTTCTTCATACTTTTGTTGGAATGTTGTATCCACTTTGACATAGGTTGATATCAATGACTCATACTGAATCAGTTGACATCGTCTTTGACATTGGATGACAGTTAAACAATTAACATGCTCTTCAATTGACATCATTGACAACTAATTCTCAACAATCTCCCGTAAAACACTTTGATATCTTCTTTAGTCAAACACCTGACATTAATGACAACCAATGCTCAATAATCTCCCAGTCAAACACTTGATCTCTTATTCAATCAAACACTTGACATTAATGACAACCAATGCTCAACAATCTCCCCTTTTGACATTGATGTCAACACCTTATGAATTTTTGCCTGAACTTCTTGAGCTACATGCTTCATCTGTGTTTGGTCGCAGTGATCTCCCTTTGTATGTGCTCCCCCTGAGTTCTTTGGGATTTTAGCTACTGCGCTCTCTTTTAGTACTTTTGTCATCACTTCTTAAACTATGTTGCTTCCCGTCGTATCTGCGCCGACCATATGTTCTTCATGCTCTTTCACGTTTGTTGTAGCTTCATGTTTTTCCTTTTGATGTTTGCAGTTCTCAAGAGATGTTCCTTTTGATATCTGCAGTTCTCAAGACTTCATGCTCTTTCACATCCGTTAACTTCTGTAATGCTCCTGTTGCATCAGTTCTTCATATATGTTACATGCATCTTGTCTGGGTTCTTGTATGTGTCAGCTTCATGCATCTCTTCTCAGCTTCATGCATCTTGATGTATCTCTTCTCAGCTTCATGCGTCTCTCCTCCTTTGACATTAATGGAATAGAGGTCTATTGCGCAATGTAAATTCTTTCCTTTATGTTTTGCACCATAACTAATCCTGATTGTTTTATGGGATAAATCCCCCTATATTCTAACCTCATTTTTCAGTGTCTCTTCATAATTATCTTTGATTTCTTTTCTGATATAGACGTTATATTCTCTCTTTCATCTTGGTCTCCTTTTCTTGTCACAATGGCTCAACTCTTCTTGTACAGTGATTCTTGTTGTCATCCTTACTTCAATTGCGCAATTGTCTATCCCTTTTGGATTTCAGCTTCTTTGATTAGGTTCTCATTGTGTTGAGGATTGAGAACCACACCCAATTTTTCTCTGAGATATTCAAATGTACCTCATGGAAGAGGTTTTGTAAAAATATCTACAACTTGTTCCTTAGTATCAACGTATTCCAATTTGACCACATTTTCGGCTACTTGCTCTGTCACAAAATGATATTTGATGGGAATGTGCTTAGTTTTGCAATGCATAACTGGATTTTTGGAGATACTGACAACACTTGTGTTATCGCACAAAATTTGTATTGGGTGATCTATGTTTACTTGAATATCCTTCAGAGTTTGTTTCATCCATAATACTTGTGAACAACAAGCAGCTGTAGCGGTGTACTCTGATTCTGCTGTAGATAATGCCATAGATGGTTGTTTTTTGTTGATCCATGACACAAGACAATTTCCTAAGAAAAAAGTTGCACCACTAGTGCTTCTCCTGTCATCAATACTTCCATCCCAATCTGCATCAGTGTATGCGATTAAGTCGAGATTTTTACTCCTTGGGTACCATAGACCAAGATACATAGTCCCTTTTATATACCTGAAAATTCTTTTGACTGCTTGAACATGCATTTCCTTGGGTGCTGCCTGAAACCTTGCAACAAGTCCAACAACTTGCATGATGTCTAGTTATTGCTTGGGTACCATAGACCAAGATACATAGTCCCTTTTAAATACCTGAAAATTCTTTTGACTACTTGAACATGCATTTCCTTGGGTTCTTCCTGAAACCTTGCGACAAGTCCAACAACTTGCATGATGTCTAATCTGGAAGCAGTTACATATAATAGGCTGCCAATCATCGATCTGTAAAGCCTCTGATAAACTTCTCTAGCCTCATCCTCTTTACTCAACTTGCATCTTGTAATCATGGTTGTACAGATAGGTTTGCAATTTTCCATGTTAAATCTTTTTAACATCTCCTTTATATACTTAGGTTGTGAGATGAAGATGCCATCATTCAATTATGAAATTTGCAACCCAAGGAAA
The DNA here is from genome assembly GCA_027924585.1 of Larix kaempferi. Lineage (NCBI taxonomy): Eukaryota > Viridiplantae > Streptophyta > Pinopsida > Pinales > Pinaceae > Larix > Larix kaempferi. Next base: position 4,386,888 of record BSBM01001130.1, on the reverse strand, counting down.
AAGGATAGTTCTCCTAGCATAGACATTTCAAACTCTTTTTGCATATCTTTCGCAAATTGCTAACTCATTTTATCATCATTGCTTCCAAAAATGATATCATCAACATACGCTTCCACAACTATCATTTTTTCATTTTAGATTTTGATATAGAGATTACTATCTACACTTCCCCTTTTGAATCATTGTTTTTGTAGATATTTATCCAATCTTGAATACCAGGCTCTGGTAGCTTGTTTGAGTCCATACAGAGCTTTCTTCGGCTTGCAAACATAATCCTTGTTACCTGAGAGTGAGAACCCATCTGGTTGTTCAATGTATACCTCTTCCTCAAGATATTTGTTTAGAAAAGCTGACTTTACATCCATTTGATATACCTTGACATCTTCTGCGCAGGCATAAGCCAGGAAAAGTCTGATAGCTTCCATTCACGCCACGGGGGAAAGTTTTCCTCAAAATCTATTCCCTCGATTTGCACGTATCCTTTGCATACTAGTCTTGTTTTGTTTATGAAAACTTGTCCATCTTCATTTAGTTTGTTTCTGAATACCCACTTCATTCTTATAACATTCTTGTTTTTGGGTCTTGGAACGAGTTCGCAAGTCTCATTCTTTTTATCGATCTAATTCTTTATTCATATCCTTCATCCATCCTTTATCTAATTTGGCTTGCTCAACCCCTTCTAGTTCTTTTTTTGACAGTAATGAAAAATGCACTTCTTCATTTGGATTGTTCTGACTTCTTATAGTTCTGATGCCGACATCTTTGTCTCCGATGATTAGATCTTCTGAGTAGTTTTTCTGAAGAAACTTGAGGGGACCTTTGTATCTGGTCTTCCATCCTCTAATCCGCACTGATATACTTCTTCCTTTGGCATATATGTTTCCTGGTGGTCTTCATATGATTGTCCTAGCGATGGTGAGTAATCATCTTCTTCGATTCTTCTGTTAGTTAATACTTCATCAACCTTAACTTCATAACTTTCAACTATTTTCCCGAGTCACAAATTGTAGCACTTACAAGCTTTGATTTTGCAGGAGTAGCCAAGAAAAATTCCTTCTTCTGATTTGGAATCAAATTTTCCAAGAGTGTCATCGTTTCTTTTTATGTAGCATTTATTTTCAAATATTCTTAAATGCTTAACTGTAGTCGGTATTCCTTTCCAAAGTTTGTAGGGTGTCGAGAAATTGTTTGTTCTGATCAAGCATCCGTTAAGTATGTGAATAGCTGTATGAATAGTGTGTGTCCATAACCTATCTAACAATTTTGATTCTTTTAGCATGGTCTTGGCCATTTCTTGAACTGTCCTATTTTTCCTTTCTGCCGCCCCATTTTGCTGTGGAGTTCTGGATGCTGAAAATTGTCTTCTAATTCCATGTTTGTCACAATAGTCATCAAACTTGTTTGAGGTGTATTATCCTCCATTATCAGTCGTTAAGCACTTTATTCTTAAATCAGTTTCATTCTCAACCACTTCCTTAAAAGTCTTGAAGCATTCAAATGTTTCTAATTTTGCATTAAGGAAGAATACTCATGTCATTCGAGTGTAATCATCAATGAACAAAAGAAAGTATTATTCACCATTCATTCCTCTGGTTCGCATTGGGCCACAAATATATGAATGAACTAGTTCCAAAGGTATTGAGGTAGTATATTCTTTTGTTGGGTACTTGATTCTGGTTTGTTTCCCTTGTAGGCAGTGTTTGCAAAAATCATTCGATGGCTTTGTAATCCTTGGAATGTCTCTTAATGCTTGTTTTCTATTGATTATGACCAAATTGTCAAAATTGATATGTCCCAATCTTCTATTCCAGAGCCAGCTTTCATCAGTTCGTCCTATGTAGCATTTCTCTTCTTTTCCTTCATCAAGAATGTACACATTGTTAGGAGTTATGGATTTAGTGGCTACGATTCTACTTGTATCCCTGTTTTTGATTTTGCATTTTTCTGAGTCAAACGTGAGCATGTTTCCATTATCGCACATCTGGCTAACACTCAAAATATTATGTTTCATGTTTTCAACTAGCAAAACATTATCTGCCTTGGTTCTTTCATTTCCTAAACTTGCTAGTCCTTTGTCCAAAATATTAGCTGATCCATTGTCCCCAAAATAAACACTGCCTCCCTTGTCTTCTCTGAACTTCAGAAAGGCATTTTTATCTCCTGTCATATGCTTGGAGAATCCACTATCTATATACCATTTCCCCTTTCAACTTTGTGGATGTAAAGCTAGGCTGCATGCTTCTTGATGGTCTTGATTTTTCCGATCCTTAGCTATCTTAGTAGATTACATAGATTGTTGTTGGTTTTCGTAGTCATGAGTATCATGATCTGATGTGTTGCAATATTCGTCTTCTAAACTTAAAACGTTGAAAGGATTGGAATCTTCAAACATGACTTCATATGGTTTTCTGAATATTTTCTCTTTAGGATTCGTCTAGTTTCCCAATACATTATTTTTGGTATATGCTAATGCACGAGCTCTACAATTTATTGCTTTATGAACAAAATTATGAGAGTAGAAGCAATTTCCAAAGAAAATATTCTGGTACTTGATCGGATATAAATTCCAAAGTTGCGCATACTTACTTTCCAACTGATTCGGTCTTTGATGTTCTCCTTTATATGTTCATGATTGTGGAGTTTCGAGAGCATCTGCATAGCTTTTGGTTGGGTATCTTTCGCTGTTAAAGTTGTTTCTTCCTCTTTGTTCTAACTAAAGACTTAATTCTTGAATTTCATTTCTTAGAGAAATAATTTCAGCTTCCAACCTTTCACACTTGTCTTCCTTCAATTTCATCATCCTGGTGGTGTTTGCTTCTAATCCCAAAAGGGCTTCCTGTAGAACCTTGCTTTTCTTCCTTGACTTCTTTAGTTCGTCCAGTGCACTAAATAATTCACCTTCAAAGTCTACTTCAACTATATGCTCATATCTTGAGTCCATGTATGTTGGATTCTATGCTAAGATCTATCTTCCAGTTGTTAATCTATTACTCAAGACACCTGCTCTGATACAGATTGTTGGAATCGATTCAATACTGAGAGGGGGGGTGAATCAATATTAGCGCAGTTATTAACAGATTTTACCTTTAAACAGATTAGCCTTTACTTAATCTTTATCTTATGTTATGCATTAGTAAATAAACATTCACACATATAAGCACCACATCTACATCATCATTTATACGCACCATCACAACTTCGTTATGATGCATGTGCATCATTATTTATACATGTCCTATATGGATTGTATGTTTGCAAGTTGGTCATGGCATCCCTTCTTCCATACTTCACGGATTGTGCATATGCAACGTGTCATCATCTGTGCTATTGATGTGTCATCTCAGATGGATCAAATGCCCTCAAGGTCCACAAATCAGTGGTACTTTACACCTTCATTGCGCTCTTGATGTCCCATTTCCTTATGGTGTGTGCACAATATTCTACTTCATCCTGGTGTCTCCATGACTTGTGTTGTACTAACCCTTGTGGGTAATGCACCCTTGTGATATCAATACTTTGCGTAATCTGCGCATTCTTCAATTTCTTCTTAGTGGGATTCTGACTCTGCCTTGTCATCACTTGTGGGACTGGCACACCTGTTTTTTTTCTGTTGTGGAATTTGCGTATATATTAAATTCAACTGTTGTACCACTCTAGGAGTTCGTGCGCGTTCCACTTACTGAAAGCATCTTCTGATTGGCTATGCTTGTGCACTTTCAAGATTTTCCTACCATCTGTTGTTCCTTTCTTCATGCACACTCCCAACCATCAACCAAGCAATGCTTAGGCTTCCTTGCTTACTTGTCCCATTTGTTCAACCAAATCCTTGGTAGTTTGAGAACTTGTACCATTGTCCAACCAATTCCTTCAATTTCCTGTCATGAGAGAGTATCACTTGGTGGACTTGGTTTTCATGCAAGGACCACATGATGTAGGATTCATTATTTGCGTTTCTCTTTGTACTGGATCTTCATGAAGTATCTTCTTGACCTTCCAGATGTATCCTTGATGCACTCTTAGATATACTCCAAAGTTGCTTCAATGATGTATCCTTGATATACATCTTCAGACATAATGCACTCTTAGATATAATCCAAAGTTGCTTGAGTGTTGTATCCTTGGTATACATCCTCATATATAATGCACTCTTAGATATAATCCAAATTTGCATACATATATGTCACCTTCACCATTTGCGCATATACTTCTGGTGTTCATGTTTTCTTCATTATGCGCATCGACTACCTCAAAGTGGCTTATTCATACTTTTGTTGGAATGTTGTATCCACTTTGACTTAGGATGATATCAATGACTCATACTGAATCAACTGACATTCTCTTTGACATTGGATTTCAGTTAAACAATTGAAATCCTCTTCAATTGACATCTTTGACAACCAATGCTCAACAATCTCCCAGTCAAACACTTGATATCTTCTTCAGTCAAACACTTGACATCAATGACAACCAATGCTCAACAATCTCCCAGTCAAACACTTGATATTTTCTTCAGTAAAACACTTGACATCAATGGAAACCAATGCTCAACACAATGTGATGCTTCTCTATTCTATGATAAATGTATAGCTATGTATGTATGCAATCTTCATAATCATTGAATGTGTGCGAACAAAATGAATCATATTCTAACTTTAAATACCCCTAACCACACATCATACAAACCTAACTGCACACCTAACTATAATTCCCTTGAATTTCTTGAGATGCATTGTGTTGAACTCAAGGGTCTCCCATAGTCCTTATTGGACTAGCTAGAGAGGCGACAATTGCTTGCTACACCTGGATCTTCTGCATCTTTGGTGCACTTCTGGGGAGTTTTCTTGATCCAAGTTTTGTTGTGCGCACTTTTGTTTTGATTCTGCTCCGGAGATTTCCTATTGAAATTTCTTTGAGTAAAATAATGTTTGCGCAACAGTTCTTCATCCGGGTAGTTTACTGATCTTCGACAATACATGGTTTTGTGTCCAAAGCAATCACATGCATAACATCTTACTGTTTGACAATGTTTTTCAATGTGGCCAAAACGATTGCATCTTGCGCACTTCACTCTATTGATCCTTCTTTGGTTAGAATATCGAAAACAATTGTGACCAAAGGAGTCATCATACCTGAAATTTTTGTCATGACTTGAGCATTTTTATTTGTCGCAGATCTTCTTAGGTGTATTTACAAAACCCATACCAGTTTTGTCTTTTGGCGGCCTCTGAACCTTCAGAATCCTATTCAGTATTTTTGTGATGTATTTTAACTCGTTCTGCACTTCATTTTCATATTCTATCTTGTTACTTCTTGATTATGCGCAGATGGAGTCAGTATGAACTTGTTTCTTTCCCTTTATCTCAGTAAGCTTGTTTGTTAGACGAGATATTTCTTTATCCTTTTCTTTAAGTTGTTCTGTCACCATCCTGATTTCCTGTGCCAATTCCTCTAGTGATGTTCCTAAGGTAGATTTTTCTTTCTCAAGTAATAGAACCTTTTCTTGCGCACAACTCAGTTGAATATCATAGTTGGTTATATCCGCGCCAACATATTCTTGACATGGCCTATATTGTTCCTCATACCTTGACACTTGATCCTATAATAGCTTATTCCTTTTCTTCGATTTATTTAATTCATCCAAGGAACTTATCAGTTCACCTTCTCAGTCAATGTATACAACGTCTTCTTCTTCAGATTGACTGTCAGTCTTAACCTCTTGAACGGGTTTTGGAGGTGTGACTTGCTTAGGAGGCGTTTTGAACGATCCACTGAAAAATTATTTTTCCAGTGACCCTGGCTTGCTCTGCACAACTAGAGTTCCCTTTGAATTGTTCTTCTTGCTTTCTTCCACTACATGAGCCATGAAAAGTACTTCTTTGGGTTCCTCGTCGCAGTCACTTTCTTCATATGCATGGCTTCCTTCTTCAGTGTACAGACTCTTTCTTTGTTGCATAATCCTCCTTTTATTATCGGGTTTGTGTTGAGAACGCGCAATCTTCCAATCATGTGCACTAGACTCTTCATCACTATTGTTGTCTTCCTTCTTGTAAGGACATTTTGAGGCATAATGACCTACTTCCCCACACCTGAAATATTTGAAGGGTAGCTTGTTCTTATACTTACCTTGTCCTCTTTTTAGTTTCTTGACAAAGTTTGATTCTTCATCATCTGATTCATCACAACAGTCTTTGTCATGATCATTCTTGTCATTTCCTGTGGCTTTGAAGGAAGAATCCTTTCTTATGGGAGTCTCTTTCTCAGTTCTCATTTCATATGCAGTGAGAATCCTCTGAAGTTCATCCTGTGTTAGTTCCTCAATATTTGCTCGATCTTCTAACAGATAAACCTTCGAATTAAATCTTTGATGTAGAGTTCTCAATATCTTCTGTACAAATGATTCTTCATCCATAGTGACCCAAATACTCTTGATGGCATTAACTATCTCATTTGCTTTTAGGAAGTAAGATGTAATATTCTCTTAGTCTTTCATTCTTAGAGATTCAAACTGTCTAGAGTAGTTTTTCAGTTTTGATTTCTTTACCTTGTCGTCACCTTCATATATAGCTCTGAGTTTGTCCCAAATTTTCTTGGTTGATGTACAGTGCATAACTTTGACAAATTTGTCCCCTGTCAAACCACAGAGCAGATCATTCTTGGATCTAGCGTTACTTTCATAGAGTCTCCTTTGCGCTAGGTTAATTGGTACAACTGTTAGGACATCATAACCATCGACAATAGATTCCCATATTTATGATCCTAATGATTGAAAATATACTTCCATGCAGAAAGGCCTTGGTGCTATGTTTGTAGAAAGGCCTTCCTACTTGTCTATTTCTGCGCAATGATCTATATTCCAGATGTTAACCTGTTACTGAAGACACCCGCTCTGATACCAATTGTTGGAATCGATTTAATACTGATAGGGGGGGTGAATCAATATTAGTGCAATTATTAACATATTTTACCTTCTTTAAACAGATTAGCCTTTACTTAATATTTATCTTATGTTATGCACGAGTAAATAAACATTCACACATATAAGCACCACATCATCAACACATAACACATTGTATTTTTACATAGAAACCCAAGCGGAATAAAACCACAGAATGCTTCTTTATAGTGAGAAAGAATACATTCAAGGAAGCACCAACTTCCTGTGTTTACCAGCACCAACTGGAAGGAGGCAGCAACCCCCTGTGTCTTCTCCAACCCCAACTGGAAGGAGGCACCGACCCCCTGTCGCTTTGTTTTACAAGCACCAACCTGAAGGAAGTTGTGACTCCTTGTCTCCTTGTTGTTTTATAGACACCAACCTGAAGGAATCTCCAAATCCCTATCTCCTTGCCCCATCCGACCACCCTGATGTCCAATATATTTTACTGCCTTGTTGAACTTCAACTCTACGCACTTCTTCAAGTCTTCTGATGATGTTTCTGTTGTGCGCTACCTTTGTATGCAGACTGTACTCTGTCACTACGCTACATGCATCACTTGACTTCTCATCCCTCTCAAATCACACTTATGTTGATGACTTGCTTCTTGTATTGTGTGCTCTGCTGAGTTTTCATTTTGTGCTTCTGATTTAGCGTTCTTTTCTACGTGACTACAATATTGTGCTTTCAATTGATAGTTCGCTGGTCAAAATGAAGCATCAGTAACAGTTTGAACTACGCACATTTTGATGTGTCTATTCTGATAAAGTGTTGCAGTTACTCAGATAATCTACGAGGCCATGTGCCTCAAATAGTTGGTTCGTTCAGTTTAACGCATGTGTCTCAGATCATCTGCATCATGATGCGCCTATCGAGTTCCGTTGTTGTTTTGTCGTTGCGCATCAGATGGAGTCTTCAACTTCACACACTTTCACTTCTATCCTTATGCATCAACTAGACATCTGTGCAATGTCTGATAAACATCGGTTCTATCTCTGTTCTTCTATCTTTACAATATATGTGACTATCGATGTGCTGATTGCAATACTGTCCTTTGAGATATCCAACACTTGCGCATTCTTTAGTATGTCTTTCTTTCGATGTTTGCGCAATTGTCACATATTTATAGCATCATTCTGCTCACCATCAAAACTTCATTCTACTGCATGTGCGCATTCGACTCTTCGCTAGATCATCTGTTCTGTCTGCAAACCCCTTGATGCCCCAAAAAACAAACTGAAACTTTCACACAAAAACACTTGTGTTCTTTCTATCAAGCTTACTTCAAATCTTCAACTTGCATCACTATTTATACATGTCTTGCATGGATTGTATGTTCGCAAGTTGGTCGTGGCATCCCTTCTTCCATACTTCACGGATTGTGCATATGCCACATGTCATCATTTTTGCTATTGATGTGTCATCTCAGATGTATCAAACGCCCTCAAGTTCCACAACTCAGTGAGACTTTACACCTTCATTGTGCTCCTGATGTACCATTGCCTTATGGTGTGTGCGCAATCTTCTACTTCGTCTTGGTGTGTCCATGACTTGTGTTGTACCAACCCTTGTGGGTAATGCTCCCTTGTGATACCAATACTTTGCGTAATTTGTGCATTTTCCAGCTTTTGCTTAGTGGGATTATGACCTCTGCCTTGTCATAATTTTCCAGCTTCAACTTTCTCAGTCATCCAATAATGAAAAATCTCAATAATAAAAAATTAGTTTTTCTAAATTTAGGACAGTGCACGGTGACTCTTTGCTCTCCTTTTCCATTTGGGAGCTTCGGTAATGCAATTTTTACAATCTAAAACTGCAAGTCCAAAATTTAGGGGAAATTCACTAGATTTATGGTTCTATTCCCCCAATTGGTCCGAGATCTAGCCATGAAGACTTGCAGGTCAACCTCATTCCTAGATTGTCATCATTGACCTGTAGGCTATTTTGGTTGTCCTACCAGTCCGTCTAGGTTCGACCCCTTAGTCTTGGTTGGTCGAGTTCGATCCCTTGGTCTAGGCCAAAGCTGACAAGTCCCGTAAAGCTAGTTTAAATATAGTAAGTAAGATAAATAATAAATAAGGTTTTTCAGGTTATAATAATTTACACAAAAATACAATTAAAAGGTTTTTTACACTTTTATTTTAATAACCAAACAAATGCAGACATACACATGGACATCTCCCTGTAAATCACACCTCGCTTCTTTGTGTGCAACTAGTTTTACTCGACGGCCATTACAATACAAAAAACACGGTTAGTTGTATGGACCTTTTTTTTATAACACTAGAAATCACTAACTATTAATGACTTTTGTACACAAAGTTTTAAGCCAATAAAGAGAAATAGCATGTAGTTTGTGCGAGAAAGCTGAGAGTGAGCGGTTAATTTGTATTTTTAATAGTCCACTCAATATTAGAAACACATATTAGAAAATCTAGTGTACATTTATCATTATAATCTTATATATTATATAAGATATTAATTTAAATACAATGATAACTATAATCATAATAGTTTTGATAATATATTAATTTAAATAAAATGATAACTATAAGAATGAGAGTTTTGGGACGGGAAAGTTTTTTTGAATGGAGTTTGGATACAAAAAGGTATAAGTATGAGTGAAAATTGTTGTGCATATGTTATTTTTATTGAACATTTTTAAAGATAGTTTACAAGTCATAGTTTCAAATCGTCAGCAATGTTAGTATCGAAGTCAAGGAATATGTTATTACATCAACCCATGGACTTGTATCCAAAAATTAATATTTAGAATGTAAAATATTTTTACGGATAATGTTTCGTAAACAATTTATTTATTACAATTTAGGATTTAGGATTTTAAAGACCATAAGATTTAGGAATTAAACATTACAATTTATTAGCAATTGCATAAATACATTTGCAATTAATAAACTACTAAGTGGATGCAATTTGTATCCACTTTAGCACCATCCCAATATAATGCCCCTTTTTTGCACCTAGAAAACCTAGCACGAGAATAAATTAAATTGATTTGGGGTGCTAAAATGGGAGCAATTTGCGTCCACTTTAACACCATCCCAATATAATGCACCTAGTTTTGTAGCTAGACAACCTAGCATTAGCAGAATATAAATGTAAATGATTTGGGATGCTAAAGCAGACTCAATTGACATCCACTTTATCACCATCCCAATAGAATGTGTCCATTTTGCACCTAGACAACCTAGCATAAGGAGAATTTAAATGTAATCGATTCATATGCTACTTTAGTCGCTAAGTGCACCTAGTTTGGTGCCTAATTTGAAGTTTTTTCATTATTAGGACTATAAGGGAAATGGGAAATGTTAGTAATTTCATGGAGAATGGTGATGATGATTACGATGACAATGAGAACTGACATGAATGACAATTATGATTACAATGACGATGGTGATGGCAATGACAGTGATGATGACGACGATGATGATGGCAATGAAAATGGTGATGATGATGGCAAGCAGGAGGATGACAATGATGATGGTGATGATGATGACTACAACCCTAATCTCTTTACCAAAATTAGATTAGATTGGGTTGAAATCCATGGGCAAAAAATAACTGATTCGGTGCATGATTTATGCAAAGAATATAACTCATACTCAACAACGACGATGACAATAATGATGATCAACGATGATGATGATGATGATGACATTAACAACAATGTGATTTGATGATGATGATGACAATTATGACTATGGCATTGACAATGACAATAATGATGGCAATGGCGATGATGATGGTGCTAATGATGACGATGAGATTAATGATGATAGTGATAATGATAATGATAATGACGACAATGGAAATGACAATGATGTGATTATATGATAATTATGATGATGATGATGATGATGATGATGATGACGACGATGATGATGAAAATGACAATGAAAGTGACAATGACAATGAGAATGACACGAATGATGATGATGATGACAACGATGACAATGATGATCATAATGATGAAAATGATTATGTTCATGACAACGACGATGATGACATGAATTATGATTATGATGATAATAACCATTATGATGACGACAATGATGATGGTTATGATGGAAATGATAATGATGATGATGATGATAATGTCAATGAATATGATGATGATGATGCCAATGACCTCGAAGAATCTTTCCAATTCTTAAAATTTCATTAGTGTCATCATGATAATCATCATCATCATCATCATCATCATCGTCATCATCAATACAATCATGGCCCATGAGCCTTATAATAAAGTGTTGGAGTATAAGTGAATGATTTATGTGCCAAAAAAATGGCCCAATACCCAATACACATTCATGATATTCCAAACCTCAAAATGATTCCCACGTCATAGGCATAGGATAATTTTTTAATCTACATGGTCTATTTAGTAGTAAAGAACCTCAGACATAACCATGAGTCCTTGAAGAAATTGTTAAGGATTATGTCATTTCCATTATCATCGTCATGATGACGGCATTGATGATGATGTGATTATATGATGATGAAAACAATGATGATGATGATAGTGAAGATGACGATTATGATGATGATGATGATGATAGTGATGATTGAAATGACAATGATGATGACAATGCGAATGAAATGAATGATGATGACCTAGATGACAATGATGATGACGATGAACTAGATGACAATGAAAACTATGACAAGAGGATGTAAATCAACCCTCAACACCACTTCTAGATTTTGAATAAGATAAGATTGTCTAGGTAAAAAGATAAATATGTGGCCTCTCCTTTCCCTAGGCTTTGTCCAAGCAAGTTATAAATACCATCGTTACTTTTAACCTTGTCAGCCGAGAATTGCCATCATATAATCACATCATCAATAATGTCATCTTCATCGTTGTCATTGTAGCATATGGTCTTGTGCATGGCCCACTATCCCTAAAGAAAAAAAATTATGGTGTTGATGATGTTGTCAATGATGATGATGGCAATGATGATGATGTTGATCATCATCATCATCATTGTCATACTCATCATCGTGATCAATATAGTCATCCTCATCATTATCATTGACATCATGATCATGATGATTATTATATTTATCATCGTCATCATTTCCATCATTGCCATTATTACCATCATTACTATATTGATCATCGTCATGGTCATCATCAATAAAATTATTGCCCATGAGCCTTATAAGAAAGTGTTGAGATATAAGTGAATGGTTTATGTCCATAATGATCATCATGATTATTATATTTATCATCGTCATCATCGCCATCATACCATGATTACTATATTCATCATCATCATGGTAATCATCAATAAAATCATGGCCCATGAGCCTTATAAGAAAGCATTGGGATCTAAGTGAATAGTTTATGTCCCTAAAAAATGGCCCAATACTCAATACACACTCATTCTATTCCAAACCTCAAAATGATGCCCACATCCTAGGCATAGGCTTAATTTTTAAACTACATGGTCTATGTAATAGTATGGAACCTCAAGCATAACCATGATTCCTCAAAGCAATTGTTAAGGATTACGTCATTGTCATTGTCATCATCATCGTCACCATAATATCATATTTGTTGTGATTATTTTGCCATCATTGTCATCACCATCATCATCGTTATCATCATCCATGTCATTTTGATTATCATTCTCATGTTCATCATAATTGTCATTGTCATTGTCACTATGATCACCATCTTCATCATCATTGCCATTATTAACATTATCATCCTCATAGTAAAATCACATCATAGTCATTCTCATCATCTTTTTCATCATCATCACCATTTCCATCATCATCATTGCCAATGTCATCATCAATGCCACGATGGCCTGTGTAGTAGTATGGAACCTTGGGCATAACCATGTGTCCTCGAAGTAATTGTTAAGGATTGCATCATTGTCATTATCAATATCATCATCGTTTTCATATAATTATCATTATTGTTCTCATATAATCACATTGTCATCATCATTGTTGATGCTGGAAATTATGTGTTCCAGATCAAATATTTTGGGGCTGATCATAGTTGGCTAGACTATGAAGAATGGGAATGAACACCCTAAGTTTATAGCCTTGTCTTTATGATATAAAAAAAATATAAAAAAAGGATCTACATATCACAACTCCCCTGAAACCTACATGAGGATGGAGATTTGTATATATATAATGTTGTAGCTCAAAACCAAATCTTATTCTTCAATCATCATTGTCAAAATAATCTAGCATGATAAATTTTATTTAATTCTTAAACCAATTGGCATCGAACTACAACCAACACCCACTATGAATGAACAATTATCTCTTAACTGCAATCTTGAGATTCCATGGAGTTGATTTGGTTAAACTCACAGTACTATTACTCAATGCCGATGTTGCAAATTCCAGAACAATTACTAAAGATGATAAATTCATCTACGACGAGTCAGAATATTCTTTGTTGTAATCTGTTAGAATCCTAGTGTAGTGTTGACACAAACCCAGTCGACAGGGGTTCCTCACACTGTCGATAGCCAAACCACCACGATCTCCCTGAGCACCGGCCTAGACAGGTTTTACCTTGTCCAGCAACACCTGCGGAGCAGATGAAGTCTCACTCGAAATGTTCAAGGGAGAGCTGACGGAACCATGTTTCCGCTGAATGAAGGAGGACCTTGTGCATTAACTCATTGACTTATCGCATCATTGCATAATAGATCTAACCATTCAACTCCGACATTAAACATAATTACAACATCATTCAACAGATCTCATCATTGACAGAACCACCAATGCGCAATAGATATCATAGTAAAACATTAATTGTAGCAAGAAAACATTGCATCATTCACAGATTCATATCGCATAATGCATTTATCACAAGGAAACATGAACGAAACAATGATTCTGCTCAAAGTCACATCATATTAACCTTCACAACAACCCACAGATACAGTAATATAGCTCTTCTGTCGCATACCTAGATTAACAGACAATAACAAGCAAAATCCTTCGTGCTCAACTGTCTCTTCAATTGATCAATTCTGGTCTATCTCAACACTTACAATGCTATGTCTATTTATAGGCTAGCGCATTTACATTTGCGGTCCACTTAGGAAACCGCCTAACTACTTCTTAACAAACTCTACAAAAAGGCTAACACAAAAACCCACATAACGCGGTCCAAATGACCCAAAACCCACATAATGAGGTCCAAATGACCCAAAACCCACATAATGCGGTCCAAATGACCCAAAACCCACATAATGCGGTCCAAAATATATACACTATTATCAACTTGTGCGTTGTTTTCCTTCTTGCGCAGCATCACAACATCTGCAATGCTGCACAACTGACTCATCAAATCGCCTGCCAACAGGCCCCCAACACAATCTCATGGCTCGCCCTCTAGCCACGCCAGCTGGACATGGCGTACTCATTGATTTTCAGGCGGAAGTCTTCATACTATTGGTCGATCTCCCAGACTTGCTCCTGAACTGCTGCAGCCATCTGCTGACTCTCTTCCACATCATGCGCGGATGGATGCTCACTCAACTTATCAACAAATTTGCGTTGACCTTCCCGCACAGCCTGCAGCGCGGAACTATTCTTGAGCGAGAACTGTGCTCCAATTTCTTGGAACTCATCCATCTGTGCATTGCACTTTTGTTGACACTCCTGTGCCTTTGCAACATGCTACTGCAACTCCTTCAGTTCCACAGATTTGGTAAACTGAGAAACCGGTGGCATCGTTCGCATTGACGCTTTCAGTTTTTCCAGCTGCCCTTCCGCCTCTTGCCGGAGCTTGGTCAGTTGCTCTAGTTCTTCATCCTAAACAACGCTGCCCCAAAACTGCACAGCCTCTACAGTGATTTTGGTTGCTTCTTGCTCCAACTCTCCCAACTGGGTTGCCAATTCCTCGATGGCGCTTTTTCGTTCAACTACTTGCTCCTGTGGTGTGCCTGGGTGTATTAGAGCTGTTAAGTCCGCATTGTCGTGCTGCAATTGGGCGATGACAACCCCCACTCGCTGCGCGTGCTCAACCAGATCTGACTGCACGGTGGGCTCCGGTACATACTAACATGCTTCAGAGACTGCCGCCTCCAACTGCACACTGCTGTCCCAAATGTGGGATTTTTCCACCGTCAACCGATCCTGCTCCTTCTTCAACTCCTCAATTACTCGAGCCTTCTCAGCGACCAGCTTCTCTAGCTTGTCTTCCAATTTGTCGACCACCTCCCTCACTGCGACTGCATTTCCCTTTAATTCATCTACTTATTTTCGAGCCGCTGCCTCGTTATCCTGCGATCGCAACAATTGACCGTTGACATCTTGTTCCCTGTCGGCCAGCTCCTGGCTAGAAACCTCCTGCATCTACACCAACGTCTGCGAGGGAAATGCACTGATGTCGATCAACAGACCTTGTAACTGCTGCAATAAGGCCTGGAGAGCGTCATTATCAGCTGCAATTGTAGTCGGGGGAATTTGCACATTCCGAACCCGCGGCGTAGTGCTCATTGCGCCAACTACTTGCACAGGTGTTGCCTCCGGTGCCTTCTTCGAAACGATATTAACTAAGGAATCAAGGAGAGATTTTACCTCATTGAAGCTTGCTGCTTCCTGCACCATTATTGCGTTAGCTGTCGCATTTGTTTCATTTGTCAAGGCTACAATAAGCCGATCCAACTGCGCTTCCATTACTGGGGTGGTACCACTGGGCATACCTTGCTCATAGTGCGCCTTCGTTCTACCCTCCTCAAGCACGCAGTCTATCTCATCATCCGTGGGAGTCTGCGACGACTCTTGATTCGAATTAGGGTGATTCAGCTGTTCCATGCCTGGTACCTCCGATGGTATCCCCGTCGATTCTTCTTCATGACTAATTGGTTCTCGCCATTCTACGGCCCATTCATCGATGATCCCATCTAGCTCTTCATCGAACAATTTGTAGGGGGTCTGCAACCATTACTTCCTTGTATCACATTGCGCTTGCACATGAATGTTGTCTGGGCCAATCACAAACTTGGTAATCCCCTTATATTTCATGATGATTGCCTGGGACAACCGCAGAACACGCTCAGCTGCTGCCTGCAATGCTTCCCAGTAGAGCCAGAACTATGCTGCGCAATCCTTAAGTCACTCTGGTTCCTGCACCCACCATAGATTCTGATAGCGCGCACCCTTTTGGTCCGTCGCGGCGTCAACTTCCATCCCTTGGTAATCGTCAGGCTCCATCCATGCTACAAGTGCAATCAAAATCAAAATCTAGCTGTACGCGAATACCCCTTTTCCTTCCTCGACAGTTACTACGTCCTTGTTTAACTGGTTCAACAAGAAGAGTGACCAGTTCATCTGTACGCCTTCTACGCACTGCTCTGTGCATGCCACGACCCCTGAATTGCACTGGTTGGGGTGGTTTTTCCGTACGACTTTGCAACACAGAATCCTCGCCTTGATGCAGACCACCCTATCATTAATACTGTCAGTGCGGTAGGTTCGGCCGTCGCGTTCCAAGATGTAACGCTGTACCAACCTCGCTGCCCGCTTCCTGTCATTCTCCTTCCCCCTTAAATATTGCGAAGGGTCTATTCCATCCTTCGGCAATCCCATGATATCAAAAATTAGGTCAACTGTGATGGTGACCAGTCTATCTAACCACAAAATTCTTCCATGAAAGCAGGCCAACAACTGCTTAACGCAGGCATTTGCTTCTGTCAACCGCCCAAAGTGCAGCATGTTGATCAAGCCAAACAATCCGGCTTTGTCCAATCCGTGCTTCCAATCACGTGGAATACGTGGTGTTGGGATGACTTCTCTTGCTGCTCTCGGCAGAAAAGGTTTCGTCATCACGTCCTGGAGTGCCATTAAATCATGATCGTCGTACTGCAACTGCACTAGCGCAGGCACAATGTCGGTAGTGCAGACCATGCCTGGTGGGATTACCAACATCTTGACTTGGTACCGCTGGTTCTTGGTGGGCTTCCGGGGCTGCGCACCGGGTCGGCAGGGAGGTATATACCCGAGGATATCCGTAGAGGATACCCCTTCAGGAGCTGTAGACTCTACAATGCCTGAGCTCGACTGACTCGCCTGTGCAGGTACCCCCTCTGCCAACTGTGCAGATGCTCGGGTCTGCCGCTTCTCTAGTGGTGGGGAACTAGGGCGCGTACCCCCCCTCTTCTTCTGTGTTACTGATGACGACCCAACCAACATACTAGAAACTTCCTCTTCAATAGTGACAGGGAGACGGGTGAATCTACTTCGCTCGAAATCTTGACTGTATCCGGTTCACCCGACATTCCACGCTCGACACCTGCACATTCGACTTGGAAACTCGCTCAACACAATGCAATATCACTCTGCAACTCTACTCAACCTTGCACAATTCAACACAACGCTATTCAACTCAATTTACTCTGTGCAAACAGATGGCTTTCGACTAGCCTCTGCCCGTTCTTATAGCACCAAATTGATCCCTTCCTCATTATGACCAAATCAAACCACTCATCATGACCAAATCATGCCTTAATTACCCGAATCCTCCGTCGATCCTGTCAATCCAATAAGAAGATCTGTCATTAATGCCGATCATTTCAACAAGTGCTGCTAATTAACTGTCTTTAACTTTCTGCATTTATTGCTGATTTTTCCAGGTCGCGGCCCTGCGGCCATCGTAGTATGGATCCCAAACTGTGATACCATCGCTCTTCCCTATGCATCCTGTTCCTGCTGGTGCGCCATTCCGCCACCTAGCATTTTGCATTTTTTTTTCGCGCAATTCTTTACGCATCCCATGGCTCCTAGCCCATCTTGTAGGGTTTGAGCCTGCTACCATTCACCATCTTTAGTAGCAGTGCTCCATCTAACTATCGCAGCTGTACTGTGCCTCCTGCAATAATAGAACTAACAAGATATGGTCCCAACCAATGCATCTGTAGTTTTCTAGGATGCTTCATGAACTTGCTGTCATACAACACACCAAGTCGCCCTGCTAAAACTGTTTGTTTTTTATATGGCGATCATGCAAAGCTTTTTGCCAATCCTTCTCCACGCGCTGGTGAAACCTACAATAAAGCGGTCTTCCTCAAGCTGCATCAGTTGCTCCAGTTGTTCTGCTAATGCTACCTCATCATTCATGCCTGTCGCTGTTGCTATGCGCAGACTCGGAACAATGTACTCCATAGGCATAACTGCCTCTTTCCTGTCAATGTACTCGGAACAATGTACACAAATTTGAATGGTGTCTGTCCTGTCAATCGTTTACAAGTGGTGCGATATGCCCATAAGACTGCTCGAATCTTCAAATCCCAGTCATCGCGGTTCGCATTAAAAACCTTTGTAAGCGCATGCTCCAATACTTTGTTGAAGGCCTCCACTGTGCCATTTTCATGTGGATGATATGGCGTACTCTTCTTATGATGTATCTGAAGCTTTGCTATCAATGTGTTGATTGTGCGATTAATGAAGTGACTCCCTTGATCTCTCATCAATACCTTTGGGCATCCAAACCCAGTGATAATATTGTCGAACAAGAATCGCGCTGTTGTCGCAGCGGTGCAATCTACAATTGGTGCGACCTCCGCCCATCTTGTCAAATAATCTGTCACTGTGATTATGTATCGTGCACTAGTGTGCTTCCCAGGTGGGTTGATAGGTCCCACGAAATCCAAAACCCATTTATCAAATGGTTGCAAGGTTACTTGAGGTATTAGCGGCATCTCATCCCTCTGGGAGGGTTTTCTAGTTCTTTGACAGACATCGCAAGTCCGCGCATAATCTGTTGCATCATTGTGAAGAGTGGGACACCAAAGCCCCGTGTGAAGCACCTTCCTGGCAGTAGCGCGACCGCCATAGTGTCCACCAGCTACTCCTGCATGTGCCTCTGACAATATCTTCCCTTTCTTGTGAGGCAGGACACAATGCCTCAAGATCTCGTCTAGGCCTAGCTTATATAGTTGTCCGACAATCAACTAGAAATCAATAGCCTTAACCACCAACTGCTTCTTCTGACTGGTGGTAAAATCCTCTAGTGCGGTTCCTGTCGCCAAAAACTGAATTATTTCTTTGTAGTAGTCATCAGCTACTTCAACCCTTAATAGTTGCGCATCTGGAAACCCATCTTCAATGTTGGTTGGTTCCTCCCCTGTCTCAATCCTCGACAAGTGACCTGGCCCTGTGTTCAAGCGACCGGGCTTCACAATTACCTCAAAATCAAACTCCTGAAAGAGAAGTAACCAGCGACATATCTTCCCCCCCAACACAGGCTTATTGACCAAATATTTCAAAGCAGAGTGGTATGTGAACATATTAAAGTGACCTCCCAACAAGTAGTGCCTAAACTTCTGCAACGTATATACCATCGCCAAGCCTTCCTTTTCTGTAGTGGTATAAGTTTTCTCCGTAGACGACAACTTCTGACTCACAAAAGAAATTGGGTGATCCATATTTCCTTCCCCTGGTTGCACGGGCACTACTCCCAGCACAATTGATGACGTATCCACATGGACATTGAATTCCTTTCTTCAGTCAGGGAATACTAATATCGTAGCAGAAGCCATCTTAGCCTTCAACATCTCGAAACTGACTTGACATTTTGCACTCCAGACGAATGCTGCATCCTTCTTTATCAACTTTTCCATAGGAGTCGTGATTGCAACATAACCCCAGATGAACTTGTGATAGTACCCTGTGTGCCCCAGCGTCGCTCGCAACTGCTTGACATTGGTAGGCGGTGTTAAGCTCAAAATGAGCGCATTCTTTGCTCGGTCAACCAACAATCCCTGCTTGCAAACAATGTGACCCAACAATATCCCAAATGGTGCACAGAAAATGCACTTCTTCAAGATCAACGATATCTGATGCTGTCGACATCGCTCCAACATCAGTCGCAGGTTTTCCAGATGACTGCTGATCAATCCATAAACTGTCCAGTCATCCATATAAACTTATAGAAACTTCTGAATAAAATCTCTGAAGGCAGCAACAACAACTTGAGATAATATTGCAGGTGCGTTATTTAGCCCAAATGGCATCACAGTGTACTGGAAACAACCCCATTCAATTACAAACATTGTCTTGTGGCGATCCTCTTTCGCAATCCTGATTTGGTGATAGCCCGAGAAACCATCCGTGAAAGAATACATTTCTTGACCACCCACACCCTCCAGTACTTCATCAGTGAACGGTGTCGGAAATGGATCATGCATACATGCGTCATTCAGCTTCCTCAGGTTGACACAAATCCGTACCTCACCTGTCTTTTTGTCTTGCATCACCATAGGACTAATCCATTCCGATTCTTTGACTGGTTCAATGATGCCAGCATCCAACATGCGGTCAAGTTCAACTTTGACCCTTTCCTTATGTCACAGATTCAGTCAATACGGTCACTGCCTAATTGGTTTTGCATCTGGTTTCAACGGAATCTTCATCTCCCCTAGATCCCCCAAGATTCCCTTCATCTCGAAAAACTTCGTAGGTAAAAAATCTTGGAACTCATGCAACAGGTCGGTGACCTTCGCCATCATGTCTTCATCCCAGTAGTCGCTAACATTCGTAAACTTTGGGTTCTCTTCTGTCCCAATGTTGACCTTCCTGAGCTTCAATGGCTAACTGATTGGATCGGTTGATGTTAAGAACCCATGTCAACCCTTCTATTTTCTTTGTTAGTATATTGTTGTTGGACGCATATGCTTCGTAAGTCATCCCGTAGTATTTGTTGATCCATAGTTTGTATTATTGTTGTTGGACGCATATGCTTTGTAAGTCGTCCCGTAGTAATTGTTGATCCATATTTTGTATTGGCCCATGGTTTGTATTGACACATGGTATTGACCAATGGTATTGGCGCCTAGACTTAGTATATAAGTTTGTGTTGAGACCAATGAAGGTACCGTGAAGTTATTTGTATTGAGCTTGCTCAAAGGAGGCTGCCCCCTCGAAGTGGCTTGCGATCAATATAAAAGTGATTTTGAGTTCTTTTATTTCTACTATATCATGTGTTTTCATTAATTAATTATTGCAGGTTCTTCATAGGTTGGTGCATCAGGTGCTACAATGTTGCGACTTCCTTCTGATTCTGGAATATTGACATTCCGTGGGTCATCACCATCCTCTAGCCCTCCAGTGATATTATAACATTCCATCATCGACTGCATTTTACAATGCGTATGCGGATCCATAGGATATTCCATGGGAACTACCTTCAGAATGACGTCGCGGATGAGCTGCAAGGCATTGTGAACATCTGGATTGGGATCCGCGAAGCTGAAAGTATGAGTAAAGCAAACCGTCAACTCTAACCAAGTAGTGATCTCCCCTCGCAACTCAGTTGAAGCATACCATGATCGTGACATTTCATCCAAAGTATGGATAAAAGCATGGACCCATTCATCCCTTGGTCGTGAGGCCCACAAAGTCTGACATTCCATCAGATGACTGCCAAGGTCATTCCGCCCATCGTACCTTCCGATGTGGTATAATTCTGTGTTGCCAAAGCGAACCGTCATCAACCTTTGAAACTGCGACCATAAAGTAATTGACTTCTTATTGGTCGCCCACCACCATGTTGGAGTAGCCTTCAGAGCCTCCTCCAATGCCAACAAACGTTGTGGTTCAGACACCTTAGATTCAAATGCGACTAGGAATTCAGACAATCTAGGCAGTCCTTCGTATACCAGAAACTCAACAGTCTCAGTTGCGACACGACACAGCGACTGCGTGATCAAACCACATTTTCAGAACGATACCTCATGCAGGCGATTCTGCCAGTTCTCTATAGCATCATCCTAGTTGGAAGACACAGAGCTAGAGTTGCGCCAACCAAGTTCTCCGCCAGCCATCGGATGAATGTAATCTTCTGAAATGTTATATGCATGGTCCCATTCTCTTACAACTTCATCCTTTACAGGTTCAACATATTGTCGCCCTTCATTTGGATCCAACGGAGTGATGATGCGGAGGTACTGATTTTCAAAGGTCATCACCCGCTTCTTAAAATTGATTACTGCCATACTGTCATTATCCCATCTAATCCCCAACAACGCGGGATAGGAGCTCCCACCATCAACGACTTCGATAACATCGAAATCAGCGTAGGTTTCAATTCCTTCAATATCCACAACAAGGTGCGGAACGCGCCCAATCGGTGTTAGCTTGGCTTGATTATCCAATTGCAGTTGTACGGGAGACCAACTCAACATTGGGCTCCCCATCTTTTCCCATGCTTGCTTTGTCAATATATTGACATCGGAGCCCAAATCCAGAATAACTGAATCGACCTCATAATCCCCAATCTGGACATTCATGCGCATTTCTTTGCCTATCTTCTTCCTCTATAAGGAGTTCACCACGGACTCCCTCCGTCCCTTAGTCGGTCGATGCAATAGACTCTCGATCTCGGCAAGTGCATCAGGATTGCGTGTCAGCCATAAACAAATTTCAAAAAAAATTTGCAGAGTACCATATTGCCGTGATGGGCTTGCTTCTGAAGTTGAGTAAAAAATAGGGCATCTTGCGTCCTCGGCTCTGCTGAAATCGTCGCGACAGTGGGTCCTTGATTCTGGTTCGGCGGTGGGTTCGCAGGTTGATTCACATTATGGTAGGTGTTCTTATTCAGATGCTGGTTCTGGTTTTGCGGCTGATTCTGATTTGGAAGCTGGTTCTGATTCTGTAACTGCGGTATATTTCCTACCTGCCATCGTGCAATCAACTACGGGTAGTTTTCGACAGTGTGATCAGCAACAAAACAATATGTACAATGTGTCTGCAACTGCGGGAAATCTCTCTGGTAGTGTCCCAACACTCCACAATTATAACATTGGATAGGTCCGTGACCTCGTCCTCCTCCGCCACCAAATCCTCCACCTCGTCCTCCACGAAATCCCCTTGCTGCTGATATTATGGTTGAGGAAACTGTTGTTGCATGGGATTCAGTTGTAGCTGAACACACTGCCCTGGCTGAACACACGGTGCTGGCTGAACATACTGTGGCTGTTGAACATACTGTGGATGTTGAACATACTATGGATGTTATGGAGCCATCTGCATCTGATTATACTATGGCACAAACTGTTGTTGTGGTTGCAGCTGCGGTACAAACTGCATCTGCGGTTGAGGTAGCAGTTGGGCCACCTGTGGCTGCGGTTTCATTTGCTGTATTGCATGTTGGTCGTCCTTCACATAGTAGGAATCGTACATTCTTTCCTGAAGGAGGCCATATGCGCGACAATCCTTATATTCATGCCCAAATGACTTGCAGAATGTACAATACAAATTCATCAGCTTTGTGACCATCTTTTGCATGTATTGACACTCCTCATGTCGACGCCCATATATTTGACAGATGCGACACCATGGCATACCTCCGCTACTTAATGGATTCGACGCTCCTGATACAAGTTAGTTGCGGAAATCTAGGTAGTTATCCCTTGTATGTCCCTTTGCGCGACATCGAGTACACCAGAACTCCTCATGGTGCTATTTTCCCTTCTTAAGATCTTGCAATTGAATTCTTAGGTTTGCCAATTGTGTTTGGATCTGAGACATGTCAGTTGCGTTCTCACCAATCGGCAAAGCTTCTAACTGCATCGCAATTTCCAGAGCTTCGCTCGGTGTTGTAATGTTCTGTTGCATCAACGAGAGTCGAATATGAGGTAGCAACGCCACGATGAACCATTCCTTGTGCTAGACATCGCTCATGTCGAAGCTGACTCTTGCCATCAGCGTTTTGAACCTTCGAAATCCCAAACAGTTTCATTTGGATACTGCTTAATCTCCTTCAATTATGTGATACATTGTGCCTCAGATTTTGGTTTTCTGAACTCTGCAATCAATCCTTTCCTAACCTCATCCAATGTCTTCTCTGGGGTGCCTGTAGGAACTTGTACAAACTTCATAAACCAGTCCAATGCACGACCCCAAAGATTTGTCTCCAATTGACCTTTCTTGGCATCATCATCCGTAATTTGCTTAACAGTCCATACTACTTCACATAAGAACTAGTATTGCTTTGGGTTGTCAGTGCCATTCCCATGGAACAACAGTAACTTCGCATCTTCTCCCGCCATCCTGGGCTTCCTTCCTACAGTCACTGAGCTGCTAGCAATCAAGTTCTGTTGACACGATGAACACGCTGGTGTCAAAGTTGTATTTATTCCTAGTTGTGAGATAGTGAGCAGAGGTGTGGCTACGTTGCTGCTGGGGGTTGGTCTTGCCTCTATCCTAGGCATAGCCTGGTTGTCCTTGTCAGCATTGTGAGGTCACTTCGTCCAGTGTGGTCTTCCTTTGCAGCTTTGCGTTTCGACCGCAGCAGGACCTTCTCCTATCCTCTTACTCTTCTCTTATCGAAACCTTGCTCCTCCCCTCATAAGACCACTCTCTTCCTCGGCTTCCTTCATAGTCTCATCGTAACTTGCACCCATCTACCCCATATTATTCCATTTACTACCCCCTTGCTGTCGCAGTATCCATAGCCCCTTCCCACTAGTGTTCTACTGATCGAGGTGCATCTTCAGTATGCCCTTTTCACAGATGAGCATCTTAATGGACAACTGTAGCGACAACAGGAACCTACCTCTTGGTCGGTTGAAAAATTCCCTTTCAACTTCGCTATAAGACTTTGTCGTATCAACCGAAAACTTGGTGATATAGCCTTCCAATATACTGTCGATGCAGACCTCAACAGCCCGCGATACGTTGTTATCTACCTCTTGCAGCTCCTGGATCAATTATGGGGTCCAAGATGTCGACACACCACCTTGGAAGTTTCGCCTTTGAAAGGTCAATTTCGCTAACCATTCATACATGATGATTGAGAATTTGTAGAAAAATATTTGTGTGGACCGTCGTGTATGTACTTTTCCAACCACCGATCCGTCGACAACCCAGGGTTCTGGTTTTCTTTCTCAGCGAACTCTCGCAACTTTAGGTCGAACCAATCTTGAATTTCCGGTCTCGTCGAATGCCACAACATGTCCTCCCTGCACTTCGTGCTATGGTCCCGGCAACAGAACCATTTGTTGACACAAACCCAGTCGACAGGGGTTCCTCACACTGTCGACACCCAAAACACCACGATATCCCTGAGCAATGGCCTAGACAGGTTTTACCCTGTCTAGCAACACCTGCGAAGTAGATGAAGTCTCACCCGAGATGTTCAAGAGAGAGCTGACGGAACCACTTTTCCGTCGAATGAAGGAGGACCTTGTGCATTAAATCATTGACTTATTGCAGCATTCCATAAAAGATCTAACCATTCAACTCCGACATTAAACATAATTACAACATCATTCAACATATCTCATCATTGATAGAACCACCAATGCACAATAGATATAACAGTAAAACATTAATTGCAGCAAGAAAACATTGCTTCATTCACAGATTCATATCGCATAATGCATTTATCACAAGGAAACAGGAAATACACAATGATTATGCTAAAAATCACATCATATTAACCTTCGCAACAACCCACAGATACAACAATATAGCTCTTCTGTCGCATACCCAGATTAACAGACAATAACAAGCAAAATCCTTCGTGCTCAACTGTCTCTTCAATTGATCAATTCTAGTCTATCTCAACACTTACAATGCTATGTCTATTTATAGGCTAGCGCCTTTACATTTGCAGTCCACTTAGGCAACCGCCTAACTACTTCTTAACAAACTCTACAAAAATTGTAACCCAAAAACCCACATAATGCGGTCCAAATGACCCAAAACCCACATAATGCAGTCCAAATGACCCAAAACCCACATAATGCGGTCCAAAATATATAAACTATTATCGACTTGCGCGTTTTTTTCCTTCTTGCGCGGCATCGCAGCATCTGCGATGCTGCGCAGCTGACTCATCAAACCTCCTGCCAACGTGTAGTTTGTAACTGAAGAATACAAAGAGTCGTGAAGACTCCAACAAACCATTGGAATATGAATCCAAAAGGTCAGAAAATATTTGTATAAATGAAATTTTTGGTGAATGAATTGAATATCTAGGAGTTATTACATGTCATGTGGTATCAGAGCTCAGACCTGCTCTACCATAACTCCTGCACTGGTCATATTTCCAATTTTGGCACTGCGTCCTCCTACTTGCTCAGTCCCTGCCAAACCTACTCTCTGCTTGAAGGATAAATCCCTTTTCTCTGCATCAGAACCCTAATTCTGGAATTGCTCGACCTATGGATGTGTTTTTTGTTGTCCGCACTCTCTGCAGTATTCCTCTACCTAACATTCATGTGGTAGTTGAATGCACATTGATGTTGAAGAGTGTGATGTTTCCTATGTTGGAGTGAACATGTTGAGGAGCTAATGCGTTGATGGAGTTGCATGTTGGGGAAATTCATTGTTTGAGTTGAAGTGTGAATACTGGTGACTGCTAGAGTCACTGCGTGCCTCCTTTTGTTGCATAGAGTGAGCTCACGACCACCATGACCACTATGATGGAAGCGACAATATGAAAGAGAGGGAGACCAGCATTGGATATTGGTGACTTGGATGACTGCATGGAGTTGAGTGTGGAGGTATCTTCCATATAAATGCGACTGGACCGAGACCACTTCCATCTAGTGCATTGAGATTGCGACCCATGTTAATTCCGTGTCCTTCATCTACTAAGATGGCACGATATTGCACCGTGAAACTGCATGGAGCAAGAGTGCTATTGTCACCCTGGGTGGAGTGTTATCTTGATTCCAAAAATGTATGTTGCGTAACTGCTGCGAGTTCGTAAAAGCTGTGAACTGCCTTATCATGGAGATGAGTGGCTGCTCGTGCTGCTTGAGGTGCTCGTGGTGATTCTAAGTGTCTTTTATGCTGGTGTCAAAAGTGGAATCATGGTCTAGACTTGACGAATTATTCCCTTGGTTCCTGCTCACAAGAGCTCGTGACCTTGCGTTTAAGCTCGAGGCATCCATTCAAGACGCGACTTGAGGTCGCAAAGACTACCTCTTCCCAAAATAATGGAGCTGTCATCTATCAAAGATACAACAACATTGAACATTGTTCTAGAGTTGCACATTGTTATGGATTTGCACATTGTTGCGTAGAAGCTGCTCAAGTGTTCTAGGTCCTGGAGACCGAGACTAGAACTGCATATTGGATGCATTGGAATAGAGCTAAAGTCTGCATCCGAGCATGGAGAGCTGCGATAGGAAATCTGGCTGAGACCAAGTATAATATATGTTGAGTGCATTGGAATAGAGCTAAAGTCTGCATTCGAGCATTCTATATTTTTCAAAACTTGTATAAGTTGCAGGTTCAAGATGCATTCAATAGCATCAGGTGTTGGTGCTACACTCATTGGAAAGGATACATTTCTAGAATGGTGGAGGAAAATCAAGGTTACTTATGTCTAAAATGACTTGTGGGACAACATCTACGAAGGAAAGACCACTCTCAATGATGAAGGTGCCGTCATCAGTTCAACGGAAAATTTCCCATCATAACTTGTTATTTGGCAGTCCAGAGACAAGAAAGCATTGGCTATGATTTCTTCCACTGTCAGTGAAGAGGTGAGCTAGAATATTATTCCCGCGAAGACATGTTATGAAGCCTTAAAAAATCTAAAAGATCTGTATGATTCGCAATCTGAAATGGAAGTCATTCAATTAATGTTAAAGTTATTTAGTCTTGAAGTAAAATATAATGACCCCATGATGGTCGCATCTGAAATAAAAGCCATCATGCACAAGATTCAAGCCTCTGGTATGAAACCAGACCTTCCACTTGTATCATTTGTAAAATCTATTTATCCCACTCACTCAAACTACCTTTAATCCTTGCAAGCAAGCGACAAGTTCAAAGATCTCACCTTTGAATTTATGGTAGAAAAGATTGCAGACAGAGAGAAATATTTAGGGAGGAAGACAAGTGAAAGTACTACAAAATCTCTTTTCTTTGCTCAAAAATCAAAGAACAAGCCTAAATACCCTTTCAAGGGAGAGCAGCAAAAGAGGCAGAGGAAGAAGATATTTCAGAGGAAGAGGAGGAAGAAACAAATCTAGCAAAAGATTAGATGTGAAGTGCACACGCTGTGGAAAGAATGGACACGAAGCAGATAAGTGTTGGGAATCTTGGAACTCCATCAAAGGTAGACAGAATAAAGAAGATAAGAATAAAAACCAAGAGGGTGGTAAAACCCTTGATTCTGCTCATTGTATTGTTGCACATTGTAATCTTGGAATTAATGAAATGACTTATCTTTCACCTTACAGAGATTGTTGGTTGCTTGGTACTGGTGCAACATCTCATATGAATTTTAGAAAATATTGCTTTGTAGAACTAAATGACATTGTAAATGGCATAGTATACTTTTCAGATAAATCTAGCCTCAAACCACAGGGAATTGGCTCAATCAGGCTAAAGTTGCTTGGATTCCTTGATTTCATAATAAAGAATGTTCTCTATATTCCATAGTTACATAGAAGCTTGATGTCCTTGGTGCATATTAGACAGCAAGGCCATTACATCCACATGTTTGATGGGATTATGGAGATAAGAAAATCCTCTGACAACAAGGTCATCATGATTGGTTATGAAGATGGACATCTATTAAAGTTGAGAGGATCTTCTGCAAGAGTTCAAAACTTTGCCTATATCTCTCAACATGAAGAAGGTAATATGTCATCCAGTTTATTATGGCATGCTAGATTTAGTCATCTTAATTATAACAGTCTTAGATTGTTAAGAAAGAATGGTGTATTTGGTTTTCCCACCATTCCTAAGCAAAGGAACAAGTGTGATGCATGCATACTAGGCAAACATAGTAAGCAACCATTTCCAAAGTCTAAATTCAGAGCATGTAGAAAGTTAGAACTAGTTCATTATGCTTTATGTGTCCCCATGCCTATTCCTTCTGCAAATGGTAATAGGTACATTATGACATTTGTTGATGATTATAGTAGAATGTGTTGGGTGTATTTGTTGAAGATAAAATCTAAAGCATTTCAAACTTTCAAGAAGTTTCATGCATTGATATAAAATCAAGCACAAGTACGTATTGGTACATTCAAATCTGATAATGCGGTACAAAATTTGAACCCAAAATCCAACGAGAAAATACGACAACATCTGATGAAAAGGACTGTGTAGTCGAATTTCACCTTTAAAATTATGAATTTTGATTAATTTTTTTTTAATTGATAGAATGATCTATCGGATATCCGACGGATGTCGAATATCTGACAGCAGTTGTTGTAACAACCCTCATGTAAATTAATGAAATAAAAGGGGTAAAATAATAAAAAGGGAATATATTTAATGAAATGTAAAATAATAAATAAAAGGGGTAAATAATATAATGGGGAATATGAAAGAAAAATGATGGAAAACAAATTGCATTAAAAGAAATTAAGAACAAGGGGAGAAGGGGGAGATAAAAGGAGGAGAAGAAGAAGAGAGGAGGCTCATTTTTGGGTCTTTTGGCATTTTGGAAGGAGAGATCTAGAGGAGCCAAGAAAGAGGAAAGCAATCACGATCTGGAATAGGGTTAATTGTTGGGGGCTCAGGGGCCTCAACCATTGGCTGGGGGTTGGTTGGGTGGAGAGTCGTCCCCCCACCTTTAGTTGTGGGCATTGGAGCTGTCAAGGTAATGGTAGCTGCTATGTCATCTAACCAGGTATAGCTCCTTAAATCTCCATAGGATATTTTATGTGATAATGTTGATTAGATCCACTCTTTTGTATACAAATCTTCTATGCATGCTGCTTCTGGTTGTATACTGATTTTTATGAGTTTACAGGATATCATATTCTTTGTGTTGGTACAGAGATCTCCTTGCATGTTGGTTATCATTTTGTTATTTAGTGGTTTTTATAAGATTTAGGGTCCTACATTTGGTATCATAGCTCTGGCATAGGGTTAATTGTTGGGGGATTGGGGGCCTCAACTATTGGCTGGGGGTTGGTTGGGTGGAGAGTCGTCCCCCCACCTTCAATTAGATCTATGCCAGCAACGCTTGACTTTAGTACCAGAATTTGGGAAGGTGGCAATGCCACAGATACTTCTCGGAGAACTTCTGATGTGACCAGAGTCCACGGTTGGAGACATACTCACCGGGAGGTAGGTTTATGTAGAAGGACTTCTGATGCCTGGGGATAGTTCCTTGAGGGTGTTGTGGAGGATTTTTAGGATAGCCTTTCGATATGCCCAGGGTATAATGATCTTGATATCAGGATCGGGGTACTGGGAACCAGATGCCGGTTAGTACCGATGAGGCCCAGATTCCGGTTAAATTTCGAGGAGGCCGCACCATTACTAGAAGTGGGAGGGTGGCAATGCTGCGGTAACTCTTGGGGAACTTCTGATGCCTACTGTATGATCCAGAGACAGGTTATAGTAGAGGGCCCATGCCATGGCGAGTGGGACCATCCAGAGTTGGAGGGGAGGTTTATGGAGGTGGTGGATGGTATGATTCTCAGAGACAGGGTGAGTAAGGAAAGAGGAAGTAAAGAAATACACAGTTATTAATTATTAATTAATTGTTTAATGCTTATCTGTGTATGATGCATAATTATTGCTATGGTTGCATACTAGACTCATAGGGAATTACTTAAGAGCATGTTGTAACTTAGGGCATTTGATTGTATTAGTGTGGTTTGGAGACTTCTATGTGGTGGCCACACATATAAATCTCTTAACTTCATAATAGTACTAGCTACCTATATACTCTAGTATTTACTTGTTTGATTGATTGAATAAGTATTGTATTATTGCTTGAAGATTATAAATTCGGGACGAAGTTTCCTGAAGGGGGGAAGTATGTAACATTCCTCATGTAAATTAATGAAATAAAAGGGGTAAAATATTAAAAAGGGAATATATTTAATGAAATGTAAAATAATAAATAAAAGGGGTAAATAATATAATGGGGACTATGAAAGAAAAATGATGGAAAACAAATTGCATTAAAAGAAATTAAGAAAAGGGGAGAAGGAGGAGATCAAAGGAGGAGGAGAAGAAGAGAGGAGGATCTTTTTTGGGTCTTTTGGTATTTTGGAAGGAGATCTCTAGAGGAGCCAAGAAAGACGAAATCAAGCAAGCTATGGCATAGGGTTAAGTGTTTGGGGCTCGGGGGCCTCAGCCATTGGCTAGGGGTTGGTTGGGTGGAGATTCGTCCCCCCACCTTCAGTTGCGGACATTGGAGCTATCAAGGTAATGGTAGATGCCAGGTCATCTAACCAATTATAGCTCCTTAAATATCCATAGGATATTTTCTGTGATAATGTTGATTAGATCCACTCTTTTGTATACAGATCTTCTATGCATGCTGCTTCTGGTTGTATATTGATTTTTATGAGTTTACAGGATATCAAATTCTTTGTGTTGGTATAGATATCTCCTTGCATGTTGGTTATCATTTTGTTATTTAGTGGTTTTTATAATATTTAGGGTTCTACATTTGTCGGATATCCGACAATAATCGTTGAATATCCGACATCTTCGACGATGCTCAAGTTGTTAGATATCTGACATGTAATTCATAATGGTAACTATGTAATTCATCGTCATCACCATCTTCATCATGATATTCATCATCATCATCATCATCATCATCATCATAATCATCATCATCATCATCATCATAATCATCATCATCATTGTCATCACCATCTTCATCATCATCATCTTCATCATCATCTTCATCGTCATCATCACCATCATCACCATCATCATCATCATCATCATCATCATCATCATCATCATCATCATCATCATCATCATCATCATCATCATCATCGTTGTAGGATATCCGACGCAGATACCTAGAAATAACTACGGCGTTTGGCGTCATTGGTTTGGCGAGCTCGTCATATTATTTTGAAGGGGGCGTTAGACATCCTACCGAAACTGCATTATAAGAAGTCTGATATACGACGCCTCTTTCCGTCGGTGGTATGACGAGGTCGTAGTATTCATCATAATCATCATCATCATCATCATCATCGTTGTCGTCGTCATCAACACCACCACCACCACCACCACCACCATCACCATCATCATCATCATCATCATCATCATCATCGTCATCATCATCATCATCATCATCATCGTCATCATCATCGTCATCACCCTCTTCCCCATCAACATCTTCATCATCATCATCTTCTTCATAATCATCATCATCATCATCGTCATCACCATCTTCATCATCATCACCATCGTCATCTTCATCATCATCATCATCATCATTAACATCATCATCATCATTATCGTCATCTTCATCATCATCAACATTGTCATCACCATTTTCATCATCATCATCATCATCATCATCATCTTCATCATCATCATATTCATCATCATCATCATCATCATCTTCATCATCTTCATCACCATCATCTTCATCTTCATCATCATCATCATCATTGTGATAATCATCCTAATCTTAAAAGTAACAAGATTATTCTACAACAAGGAGTCAAGTTAATATATCTAGCTACTAGGTAACCCCTCGCATGCCATTTCCCACACATGTAATTCATCGGTGAATTCGATCGATTCTTCCCAAAATCATAAACCTAGTGCAACCTTCACATGATGGCAATGTTTATTAGGATGTTAGAGTGAAGCATAGGCATGAAAGAGTGCTACGGTGAATGATGTCTTCTTGGAATAATTATGGAAGTAGGGATCTCACACATGGTGAAGAATGCTAGGTAGTTAGTATGGTGTGGGATCTCATCCATTTCCTTATTGTTCATGAAGGGTTCAAACTTGGGAAGTGTTTTATTCCTAGGTCCTAATTGTTGTAAAAATTAGATTGCAATCCTTGAACACGAACATGATATTTACATCATTCATCCTCACATGAAGATGTCATTCAAATTTAAAGGTATTGAAATATTTGGAACAACATTTCATTTAGATAAGGAACGTGTATTTCATGTACATAGTATCTTCATAATTTTGAGTGAGTACAGGATGTCAATTGAACACTGAACATGGAGGAAGCATTCCCTTCACTCAATGATGATTTTTCTTTGTTGGTGAGTAGTTATATGATCATTACTTACTAGGAGGGCATGGGATTAGAAATCATTCTATTGTGTGTTTGGTGTCACATCTACATGGACATGTTTGAAGATGAAGCATGCCCTCTTCTTATGGGCCCTGATATTTTAAAGGAATTGCTAAAAAAAATTCACTTCCACTTCAACTTCCTTCATTAGAGGATTCACTGTGGACAAGTTGGGAATTACTCTAATTTTATAGCTACGAGTGCTAGAGATGAACAAAGTCATTGATTGTTACAACCATTATGGACTAAGTCTACAAAGTCTACATGGAACACATATTTCTCAATCTCTTGTCATTCCAAGGGACTTATTATGTTTTTCAACAATCTTGATAATCACATGAATGTATTAGAAGAGGGGCCATGGTTTTTAGGCCCATATATCCTCTTCATTAGGCATTGGTTTCCAACACTCAATCCTATGATCATGTCTAATACCACCACCCTATTTTGGGTGCACATGTAGAATATCCCCCTATTTATGTGGGGTTTTCCAATATTAGAATAATTGGAAATTCTATAGGGAGATTTCCAAAGGTTGACATCAACCAAGTCTAAAAGGGCATCATTATTTGTGCATGCATTTGTGTATAAAGTATTAGGTTGGAATTTTATTAAAAAAATGAATCAATTCAAATTAAAAAACAATACATTAAAAACAAACCAACAAAACAAAATCGTTTGAGATCAGGCGGTTTGTGATTGCGGCAACAAAGAGGGAGTGACCCGATGAGATAGCAGTGGGAGTGACCCGAGGAGAAAGCAACGGGATAGGTATATTAGACCAGTGGATAGTTGGATTTTTTCAAGACTACGTGCCCATTGCAGAGGAGACTTCTGTTCCTGGAGGATATCGATACCTTTGCAGAGAGAAACTCCACGCCCATAAGATATCCACAAATTAATTCTACGTCCGGAGGAGATCGAGACCACGCGCCCATTGCAGAGGAGACTTCTGTTCCTGGAGGATATCGATACCATTGCAGAGAGAAACCCCACGCCCAGAGTATACCCACAAAGTATTTCTACCTTCGAAGGAGATCGAGACCATGCGCCCATTGCATAGGAGACTTTTGTTCCTGGGACCATTGCAAAGGAGGTCGAGATGTGTTCGGTAAGTCTAAACATCAACCCCAAAACCCTTTTTTGCAATTATATCTCCTAGAACAAAGACCGAGGGAATTCTAAAAATAAGCGATTTGGCTCAAGAAAATTGCTCTGCATCTCACCCACATAATATAAGCCTGCTGCCCCTTGGATTTACAACCCTGCATGAAATCATCTATTTGACTATTGATAAAATATAGTTATGGAGCCCATCTGGATAATATGCCCCAGAAACTAGAAAAAAAAAAATCTTTGATTTCTCAAATGTGAATCAACATTTTTTGGGATCGACTAGACCGGACCAACCCTACCTGGGTGCCATCCCCCCCCCATCTGGTGCCATAATATGGGAATATTATAACTAAGTCTCACCGCTTGAGATCCAATCGGGGGCCACATTTATCTATGTTGTTTCTCCATACCACCGACAATCTATAATGGGGAGCAAGGGGTTGTAGTTAAATAGTTAAAGAAATAGTCCAATTAGCAGTTCTTAGATTTAGTGAATAAGATGTATAACGACTAGTAGTTAAACCTCTCTTTATTTATATTTTTCCTTAAGGTAAGGTAAGGTCTCCATCCATAAGGTAATCTCTCCTTAGTACTATCCATAAGGTCTTATCCGCTCCGTAGATTTTGATCAAAACTTGGGAACGCGTATAGGTATTCTATTTTGGGAACCATAACAATTGAAAAGGGTATTCCATATCACCAATCAAATGGAAGCTGAAACTTATAATTCTTGGTAATCATCATCATTGTGATAATACCTCTGATGTGCATACTAAAAATATAAGCATCCAAAATTATAATTCTTGTAATATAACTCAAGAGATTCTACCACTTTTACCAAGGCTAAGCACCTTATGTCTCCAAGCTCTTGTCTACAATTAGGGAACATTTTGATGACTAGCCAACAATGAATAGTTTATGTTTACCTCCATATTTCATATAGAAGGTTCTTGTTGTCTACATATGTTGCGCCTTGCTGGCCAATTGGCCTACCTTGGAATCCATGAGGTTGAATATATGTTCGGTCCTCAAAGAACCATCCCTGATTCCTTTCAATGACTACATATCATCATTTGAAATTCTTGGAGCCCTAAAATTTCTAGCATCTCGTAGATTTTGAAGACGAATTTGTCATTAACTAAGTGAAGGCACATTCTCTAATACTCCACCCAACATTTTGGGTAATAGTACTGCACATGTAGCTTTTGTATGTCTAGAATCCTATTGAAACCAAATTGGGAAAACTATGAGCAGACAAAAAGGCATAAAAAGACCATTCCTATGGATTGCATGTCATTTTTCCTTTTACCTTTCTATTCGTGTCTAGGTAGTGGTATCCTGGGAATAGTATCAAGCAAAGTGCTAATTTGGACACCTCAAATTTCAAATCATCATGCTCATGTTATGTCATGGATGAGCCTTCAAGGGGTTTAGTGTAAACTTTTACTTGTGAATGTTTTGGTGCAGAGAATGAAGTTTTTTATTGTGATAGAGAACCAAGAGTTGAAACCAATGGTGCTTATAACATTGCTCTTCCTCCTTTTGGGCTTGCAACTTGAAAAATGTAGGTAGATTTTTGGATATGTGCAAATAGTTTTGATCAACAATGGCTAGTGTCTTTACTTTGTGTTGTTGATGCCTAGTTGAAGCAACTTGGATTTTGGCACCCAACTTAGATTTCCATACTTAGAATTTCAGTTTAGTTCAGTTCCCAACCATAGGATATTCCGCTGTAGAATACAAACCCCATGCTGGGCCATGAGACCACTAGGGAAAATAATATTGTTAGGGATTCCAAAACCCCTTTTCTTTTCACTAAATGCTTCCAATATACCAACCAAGCAAGTCACTACTGGTTCTTTGTTCAACCTCCCAACTATCATAGCTCTTGGCACTAATCCCTTGCACCGTACAACACAAGACATTGCAAACTTTAAGTTCTCATTTCCAGCATTGTGAAGGTTCTTGGCCATGGATTTTATGGTTCTTTTGACAACCTAATAGGACACCAATATTTAGATATTTACACTGGTATCTATATTCTCTCCAAAGGTGTCTTATCTCACTAAAAAACCTTTATTTGATCTCTGCATGGTTAATATGGGAGTTAGGTTGAGTTTTCTCTCTTCAAACTTTTCTTCTTTCCAAGAACCCTCTTTTTTCAAATCTCCTCTCTTCCAATTCGAATTCTTCCATCCATCAATTCTTGGTTCCTCAAATGTAGGAGGTAGTTACAAAGAAAAATGATCTAGTCACTTTTGGCATATGATTACTAAGTTATCATATTTAGATTTACCCTTTCATTTAGCTAGTGTCTCAATTCAAGTTTAGCATAAACTTAAGGATAAATGGAAAATAAGGCAATCACATGTATGAGGTTTAGGATAGGGCAATGTTTTTTCATAAGGCATAGGTCCTTCCCCAATTGATTCCCCTTACTTTTCACTCTAGTGGACTCATAGACCCAATGATGTCATCCCCATCAATCAACCTTGGAACCTTTCATTAATATTACAATTATCATGTTTATCAGTGTTCATAATCACCATGGCATCTACCTCATGGTGCTAAGCAAAACATAATCAATAAAAACATAATTTCAAACTAAACAATATCAAGTTCAAAAGATGGCATTGAGATGGTACAATTTTGGGTACTTTGTCAAAAGATAAAAATCCCCATCAACCTTTGGCACATAACATGATTATTTGAACTAGCTGGAAGTGTGTGTCAAATATCCATGATTTGAACAAGCTGGAAATGTCTCTATCAAATATCCATGATTTGAACAAGCTATAAGTGTCTCTAGTCATCCCTACATGTTAGGTGGTAACAAGGCTAGATGCCTCCACCTGATGTATACATGCAACGTGATTTAGCATAAGAGGGCCCCAATTTAACAAATTGTGTTATCACGAATATAGGAATTTTTGTCTAAGTTGGGCTTCATACCTATGTTATGTTAATCACCTTGTATATACATATAAACTGATAGCTCTCATAGTAAGACTTAGGATTATTTTCATACTCATAACTTCTTACGTGCTCTCCTATTTATTTCATGTGAATACACATTGTGTTTACTTATTTCATGTGAATACACATTGTGTTTACTGTTTCATTTATCATTAAACTCATACCACAAGGAAAATCCATGCTCAACAAATTATCATATTCTTCAAGCAGTTTGCATGCAACAAATCTTGATGAAAAACATGGCTCATATGATTATCAAAAAGAAATCTGGAATAAACAAGGAGCAATTAGGAAATCAAAGGGAAATATTTGTAGAGGAATCAGTAGCTTCCTTAACCCCAAGGGAAAAGTTTAACATTTTCCTTATGTTGTATGATATAATCACTGGGTTTGTCATTTGGATTTTGAATCAATGGCTCGAATGATGTGTATGTTTTCTAAGTTAAAAAACCAAGTATCATCTTTGATTACTAGCAACAATACTCCAATATCCTTTACTTCATGTGAAGAATCCCAAATAGAAACTCCTGGAGTGATTTGAAAAACGTTCCATTTTTGTGTCGATTTGCAAAACTTACTGCAAATACGCCAAAATGAGTGGCCAGAGCTCTAGATCATTGATTTTTCTTTGCAGAGGCTTAAACAACTGAATTTTACCTGAAGCATGTTGGAATATTTAAAACCCATAGCTATGTCAATTAATACATTAGAGACATTAATTAATCATTTTATGATTAATTACTATGTATTAGACGAGATAATTGGAAAATGAGTCATTGTGTGGACCACAAGATTCCTAAGTCACTTGGGCGCATTTCTGGTGATTTTGGATAAGATTCTGGTGAGAAAGGTGCATTATTTCTTTTTACTGCTTTTGGGTGAAAGGTGAAAAGCTAGTTGACAAGGGAAACTGTTTTTTGGACCACTTTCACTCCTTGATGTTTCTTCCTTCCATTTTTGGGATTTTGCATTTTTTTTCATCACACATCACTATCTGATCACTAAATCAGAAATTCGTGAGCCTTTGGTGTGACTTGGAGAACACACTTGCCACCTAGGGGGTTTTGCATCAATTTAGTAAGTGTGCTTTTGTGAGGATTCGAATGGAATCCTTATGCATTCAAATCTCTAATGTAAAGTTATATAATGACAACCATTTAATTTCCCAAGGTTGGATGATGTATTATTATTCATTTGAGTAATACAGTTTGTATCTTTTGTGAGTAAATTTCAGTGTTCTTGACTAGTTGTGTGAGATCTTTTGTGAGAGTGTATAATTTCTTGATCAGATCTTGGTGTGAACTGAATTTCACATGGTATCAGAGCTTTCAAGCTATTCCTTTCTCCTTCTATTGTCTTGCAAGATTCAACCAGTCTCAAGGAGGGCGTAGTAATTCATCTAAAGGGCGCATTCTATCATCCAGAGGGTGCAACAAATCATCTTTGGGTGCACCCAAATCACTCCAAAAGTTATTTCAGAGCTTCCATGGATCAGTCACATCAGATCATCCTCACTCCATTCAATTACTTTGACTGGAAGGCGTAGATGGAGATCATGTTGAGGAGCAAAGGCCTCTACAGGGTGAATATGGAAACTGAAGCTCAGCCAACCTCAGCAATTGAGAAATCAAAGTGGCATAATCGAAGAGATGAAGCCTATGGATTACTGTGTCTCACTACATCTAGGGATCTTCTATTCCCTATCGATGGTATTACCTCTCTCAATGAATTTTGGCTAAAGCTTCAAGAATTGTTTGGAAAGACTGATGAATTAAGAGGCCACCAACTAGATAATGAACTAGTTTCATTGAGTCCACAGAATTTCGATAAACTCCAAGATTTCTTCTCTAAATTCAAGTCACTTGTTCTATAGTTGAAGCAATGTGGAATTGATAAAAAGGATGAGCAACTAATCTTGGCCATTCTCTCCAAACTTGGCCCTGATTACTCAGTCTTTGTTTCGACCTTCCACTCCACAAGGAAGGCAGTTAAAAATTGGAAGAGCCCCACGCTCTCAGAATTCATGGAGTCTCTTACATAGGAGAAAGACAAGTTAGTCTTTATGGGAGCCATAAAAAATCCATCAAAAGACCACTATTTGAATGTTGGAGATTCAAAGAGTTCGAAAGGGAAGAAGACGGGAAATTTCAAGAAGCCCACTGATCAGAGGAAGGACAAGCAGAAAGTCCATGAAGACTCCTCTAATTTCAAGAGAAATCCAAACAATAAGAATGAGAGGACAAAGTGCAATTATTACAGAAAGGGATTTCATCCTGAAAGCTCTTGCATGAAGAAGACCATTGATCAAATGGATTAACTCCTGGAGAAATCCAACATTCCTCTTCCTAAGAGTGCAAGGAGGAAGGGTGGAGGACAAAATTATGAAGATAAGGAGTGAGTACATGCACTGATGGAAATCACATCAAGGCCTACATCATTCATCATTGACTCAGGAGCTTCAAGGAACATGGTGTCCACAAGAGAAAGCTTCTCATCTCTTGACTCTTCCATTGGCCCAAACATTATATTGGGTGATGATTCTGAAACTTAAAGCAAAGGTAAAGGCAGCATTGATCTAGATTTTGGTACATTCAGTATTTTTTTATATGTTCCAGGACTTGCTGCTAACCTTTTTTCAGTATACCATATGACTCACATAGGATCACCCAAAAAGGTGGTCTTTACACCTAATGATGTTCAGATTTGTGAAATGTCAATAGGCCGAATTGTTGCCTTAGGTTCTGCTGACCACAGTTCAAGAATCTATAGGTTTTCTCATTTTTTTCCATTCCCCTCACCTTCTGCTCTATTAACCCATGCCAATGATTCAAGAAAATTATGGCACAAAATATTTGGTCACCTAAATTATAAATACCTTTCCCAACTCCATGAGAAAGAAATGGTCATAGGGCTGCCCAATATCAGATTTTCCAAAGGTGTTTGTCAAAGTTGCATCATAGGAAAACACCCTGAGCATAAGTATGGGAGGTCCAAAACTGAGCGAACCTCTGCACCCTTGTAACTTATTCACAGTAACATATCAGGTCCATTTCCCCATGAGTCCTTGAACCATGCCAAATACATCCTCACCTTCATAGATGACTTTTCCAGGTATTGTTGGATCTATTTCATCAAGTTAAAGTCTGAAGTTTTTGGTTTGTTCAATATTTTCAAGGCCTTGGTTGAGAACCAGTCTGGTAGACATATCAAGATTATCAGATCTGATAATGGTGGGGAGTACATCAAATCTTAGTTTCAACAATTTTTTGCCTCTTCAAGCATACAAATGCAACACTCTGTTCCATATACACCTTAGCAGAATGGTGCTGCTGAGAGGAAGAACAGATCATTGAAGAAAATGGAAACATGTATGTTTGAGGCAAAGTATTTATCTCCAAGGCTTTGGGATGAGGCAATAAATTGTGCCACATACATTCAAAATAGAGTGCCTCACAAATCTCTCAAAGGAATCACTCCTTTTGGGGATTGGACTGGGCACAAACTTGATATTTCTCATTTCAGGATCTTTGGCTCCAAGGCTTGGGATAGGATTCCACTTGAGAAGAGGAGGGATATGCAGCCCCAAACATAGTGCAATTGCACTATCTTTAGCAGAGGCCGAGTACAGAGGAGTAGTAAATGTTGCTACTCAGTGTGTGTGGTTGCAGGGTATTCTTTCAGACTTTGAGATTGCCTTTAGTACTCCTATTGTCATCTTTTGTGACAATCAGAGTGCTATAAGGGTCTCAAGTGATACAGTACAGAGATAGAGGACCAATCATATTGAGATCCATATGCACTACATCAGGAGTTTAGTGCATGACCAGATCATTGATTTGCAGTATTGCCCAACAGGTGAGCAAACTGCAAATATCTTCATCAAAGCTTTCACTGAGAAGACTTTCAACTATCTTAGATAACTGCTTGGGATGGTTGAACATGTGGTGGAGTGAAGGATTGATCAACAATCTTTCATTTTTGATATGTCCATTTTTTGAGGGAAGGTTTTTCCCATGAGGTTTTCCTTCTTTCCTTGTTTTTGTGGACCAGGCAATATTGTACAAGGTGACCATGTCTTATTACTGGGCCCTAGTTTTTATTTCTGATTTTTAGCACATAAATTCAGAATTATGGGGGGTTGTTGGAATATTTAAAACCCATACCTATGTCAATTAATACATTAGAGACATTAATTAATCATTTTATGATTAATTACTATGTATTAGACTAGATAATTGGCATATGAGTCATTGTGTGGACCACAAGGCATCTTTTGGGGGACCACAAGTCTTCCTGGTGTTGACCACAAGCTTCCTATGTCACTTGAGCGCATTTTTGGTGATTCTGGATGAGATTCTGGTGAGAAAGGCGCATTACTGCTTTTTACTGCTTTTGGGTGAAAGGTGAAAAGCTAGTTGACTAGGGAAACTGTTTTTTGGACCACTTTCACTCCTTTATGTTTATTCCTTCCATTTTTGGGATTCATCATGTTTTTTCATCACACATCACTATCTGATAACTAAATTAGAAATTCATGAGCCTTTGGTGTGACTTGGAGAACACACTTTCCACCTAGGGGGTTTTGCATCAATTTAGTAAGTATGCTTTTGTGAGGATTCGAATGGCATCCTTATGCATTCGAATATCTGATGTAAAGTTATATAATGACATCCATTTAATAAGGTTGGCTGATGTATTATTATTCATTTGAGTAATACAATTTGTATCTTATGTGAGTAAATTTCAGTGTTCTTGACTAGTTGTGTGAGATCTTTTGTGAGAGTGTGTAATTTCTTGATCAGATCTTGGTGTGAACTGAATTTCACAAAGCAACCCATGCACAAAAATTTATCTTGTACATATTGTTTGAATTGAAGAAGGTTTTGGAAAACTTTTTGTATTGTCTGACTTGATGGTTCTGTGTGTTAGCTTTGTTTGTGATGGATATTTTCTCATAAATAATGATATTTGAGGTGGTTCACATCAATCTCATGCAACATAGCACAATGAACCACCTCCTTTCTCTTTTACAGCTCTTTGTCTAGACATTGAATGAACTTGGTCTATGACCCCATATTTTCATAATCCTTGGACCTCACAAAAGACATCCTCAACTTCATAACCTTCCCAAAACCTTTATCGATCACAATCACATCCCCACTCTATACCTTCTCCTTTCTCAACCCCTTGAATCATCTTGCTTACCAAATCATACACACTCTCAATCTCTATCGTCTTCAATGTCAATTTCCATGGTTCCCAATTTATAATAAAAAAATTTCATTGCATGCCATCATTGCAAAGGGGGTTTCTTCACCTAGGGATTTATTCATTCCCATGGCTATAGCAGTCTTACCTATCCTTGGATGCTTGACCAACAAAACTGCGCTCCTTGCTATTTTTCCTTCCTTAATAATTTCCAAAATAACCCTCAATGCTTTTCTACTATGTTACCCCCATTTCATATGGGTGTGTCCTATGCATAAGTTGGGCATGGTAAAAGGCATTTCTAGGCACTTTTGGGCGTAGAAAGGAACCCTGGGCATGAACAATTGGCTAAGATCTCAGATTTGGGTGGATTCCCAAGCAACCTGGGCACACATCCACATTATTGGGCACTAAAATATCACCTACATACCTAGTAAAGCACTTATGAGCATAATGCAGTCATCCAGGGCAATGAAGTTGCAATCATGAACAATTTTGGGCATGAATATGACTGTATAAAGTAATGATCAATGGTCAAATTGAAAATTAGGTTTCCCTATTTATATCAACAAAGAGTCATGTCACCAAAACAGTAGCAAAAGCCCCATTTCCTAAGGTTTTGGAGTAAGGAAGATTTGTTACGTCCATTTGGAATCCTTGAAAGAAGTATTGGAAATTTTTATTACTTGGAAAAATTTCTTTGCATTTCAATTCATACAATTGGCTTAGAAATTTTTTTCAAACCCTATCCTATCCTTCGTTTAAAAATCACAAGTTTCATTGCAAATAAAATCCATATTTCCATTTACTTGTCATGCATTTTACTCATTAGAATTAGAAGAAAGTTATTGTTGGGTTCATTTACTTTGAAAGAGTAGTTCTAGTTTGGCATAAAAGGAAAAAATACAAAAATGTGTAGTTTTTCTCTTTGAAAAGTTTGTTCTTGTGTTTATTTTGCTTTTTGGATCGAAGAACTCTCTCCTTCTTGTAGCTAGTTTTTCATCGAAAAGAAAAGTGCATTGATTCCTTCACTTATGCATGGTTTGAGTCGAGTCATAACGCCATTGAGTTGCACTTCCGCTACTTGATTGAGTAAGACAACAAACCATTAAAATTTATCTCCCTAACTCAACACATTTTAACCTTACTTGAGGATACAAAATAATTTTTTAGTTAGGTAGG
The DNA here is from genome assembly GCA_027924585.1 of Larix kaempferi. Taxonomy (NCBI): domain Eukaryota; kingdom Viridiplantae; phylum Streptophyta; class Pinopsida; order Pinales; family Pinaceae; genus Larix; species Larix kaempferi. Next base: position 4,343,460 of record BSBM01001130.1, on the reverse strand, counting down.
ACACCGGGGATAGGAATCCAAATAATTCCCCCTTGTTGCTTTACATCTGAAACATAGTTGTTGTCCTTTAGGGTACTAAAATCCTCTTGTATTTGTTGACACGGTCATCAACCAATTTTTTGAGAGGCCCCCCCGTTCCACGGGAGTAAGCAGCGAGGACTAGTTCCGTAAGGACTTTGTGGAATGCTGCACTCCACTTAGCCGCTAAGGACACCTATCCATTGTCTTCCTTGTATTTTCCATATTGGTTGTACAAGGGCTCAAAGGAAGAAGCTCTGGTTAACCTTCTCGGACGTGTCATGAACGAGGTAGCTTAGTGGATTTTCTTCTAGGGCTCTTTTACCTAGGATCCCTTTCGGTAGAGGGATATCCTTCCACTTTGGTCTCTCACTTCATATTGTTTGACTTGGATTTCATCACCTTGCGGAGGATACGATTTGTTGAGGTCTCCAAACCTTAGTTAGGAAGATTGCTTGCTATCATACCTTTTAGATGATATTTTATTTTATAGTGCTTCTTGTTGGCATTCTGGCCTTTTTGTTGTAGCTCGCTTGCTGTGACATCGGTCTCGGTATAGTTTTAGAGATTTCTTTTGGCCTGTGCGCCTCTTCTTTTTCTGGCTCCCCTTCTGCACGCTTGGTTGCTTTAGGGTTTTTGAGTTCTTACACGGTCAGTTACCAATATGATGATGTGTGATGTCCTCTTCTGCTAGGTATTCGAGATGGTTGAGTTAGATGGTCTTCTCAAGGGACTGGACACCCCTTGATGGAGCCACTAATGCTTGACCTTAGGAGCAGTCTAGAGGAACACATGATCACATCATCCATGTGGACTTTTCCTTTTACAGTGATGATGAACTTTTAGATTATATGGAACACTAGTACATTTGAGAGAGAGATGATTGGTTGTACCCCACCTTGGTTGATTGACTTTTGGTCCTTTCATTTTGTTGATAATTTTTTTTGTGGTACCTTTCCTTTTACCTTTTGGGTCTTTTACTCATCTTGAGTTATCTTTTGATTTGTACCACCTTTTATGTTTTTGGTCTTATGGGTACTATGGTAGTTTGTCCACATTTGAGGTACACCCCCTTAGTCTTAAGGGTTATGAGTCTTTATACCCACTCTTGTCTTTTTGACTTGTACATTACTGGTTGGTCTTTGTACCCTCACCTATTTAATTGTGTAACCCTGGTACCCAACTAATACATTTTACTTTACTTTTTTTTTTAATCTTTTATTTTTCAGATCTGTTTTTGAAGTTTGAAGGTTATTGAGATTTGATTGGTAACCTTTCTGCCTATTGTTTTTTTCAATCTACTCTCCTTCTTCCTGTTAGGGAGGTTGTGACACTCAGACTCGGTCATGAGCCCTAGTTTTTCTCTGCTGATTGTTTTAGTAAGGGCCGTGAGGTCTTAAGGGTTTGCTTTATCCTTCTGTGTACTCATATGTGGAGGTCGTGAGTCTATATGGCCTCATTTTTCTGGCTGTTAGCTCATTTATGAGGGCCAAAATTTTGTATGGCAGTTTGGACTTAGTTTTTAAGTTATTTTTTTTTACTGACCTTTGTTTTATATGCTCAGATTTTGTGTGTAGTCCTTGATCTGTGGTTATATATATTTGTTGAGTTTTATTTGTGATGCTGAGACTTAGTAAGGGCTGATATTTATTGTGATTGTACTGATCCTTTTGACTATCATTGAATTTACCATAACCCAATCATCTCTCTCTCTCAGGTTTGTACTAACCCTCTAATAGGGTCACTTGGTTCCTAGAGTTGACTGGCCTCTAAGAGGCACAGTCATTTCTGAAAGTAAATCTTCTGAGTATATTACAGGAAATGTCTACACCTAGGTAAGTATCTTCACGTCTTTTTTTTATTGTAAATTAAACAAGTTTATTATTACATGTTACTGAAGATTAATTTAACACAGTGACCATCTAGTAGTGTTAAAGGTGAGAAGTTGAATTTTATTTTTATTTTTTATTTTTTGTATTAAGTAGTTAAGACTTGTCTTGTCAGACAAAATTGTTGGTGATCAGATATGTGTTTTTCTGTTAAGATTTTACTTACATTAATACTTTTGTTGTAATCATTGTTTGCGCTTTACTTTGTATATTTTGCAAGTCCTATTGCATCCTTTTAAAATGAAATCGTTTACCATTTGTGCCAATAGTTTTGCAGATTTGGTTGCCAAAATCAAGTCTTCTCTAGTGTCAAATAGTGACTTAAAACTTGCATCATAACTCTCTTTTCTGAGATACCTAATGCTCTGTTTCATATTGTGAAAGGCATAGTCCCCACACACTATCATACAAGATTTTAATTCTACTACTTTGTATTGGAAATCACTCATACATTGTAGTTACAAGGAGCTATTGCATATAATAGGTAGTTACAATGAGCTATTGCATATATTTGACATTATTTGACCTTCTATCTCTTTGGCATGTCAAATAACAGGTAGTTACAAGGAGCTATTGCATACAAGAGGTAGTTACAAGGAGCTATTGCAATATATATTTGACCTTATTTGTACCTTCCCCACAATGGTTGATTTACTTTTGGTCCTTACACCTTGTTGTTTATTGGAAAGCACTCATACATTGTAGTTACAAGAGGTAGTTACAAGGAGCTATTGCATATATTTGACATTATATCTCTTTGGCATGTCAAATAACAGGTAGTTACAAGGAGCTATTGCAATATATATATGACCTTATTTGTACCTTCCCCACAATGGTTGATTTACTTTTGGTCCTTACACCCTGTTGTTTATTGGTCTTGTGGTACCTTATCCTTAGCGTGTGGTTGATAGGGTCATTTCTCCCATATTGAGTTGTTCGTACCACCCTTTAATGTTTTTGGTCCTTTGGGTTCTATGGTTGTTTGTCCCCTAAATGACCCTAGTACCTCGCTTATGATTTGTGTTTTTCTGTTAAGCTTTTACTTGCACTAAGAATTTTGTTGTAATTATTCTTTGTGCTTTATTTAACTTCTGTTACGAATGTAACTGTCTTTGGCTTATAACTATTGTTGCATACAACCTTTCTCTCTCTCTCTGGTTTGTACTTACCCTTTAGTAGGGTCAGTGGGTTCCTAGTGTTGGCTGACCTCTGAGAGGTACAATTTTCACTGAAAGTAATAATTATGAGTATCCGACAAGAAGGTTCCACATTACGGTGTAAGTACCCTAAACCTATCTTCTTTACTCATGTTAATGTTGATTAACTATTGTTAGAAATTACATGATATTGAAGATTACTTTAACACAATGAGCCAACTGGTAGTGTTAATGTGGAAAAGTTGAAAGAGATGAAAATTATGTTTTGTTATTGTTGTTTTATTTAGTTTCAGTGGTACTTGTTTATTAGATGTAATAAAAGAAAGGAGTTTACATTTGGTGGAGGCATGCTAACTACGTATGATGATAGTGGGAACTGCATGCCTTAATGCATTGCAATTTTCTAATATGAACTATACATATGCCTTGTAGTGCATTTTATAAGAGGCGTGAAGTGACTCCAGGGCCGTACTATTATCAATTGCATAAGGTTGTAAGACCAACCTTTCCCTGACTCGCTCTGTTCACCCACAGCAACAGAAACATAAAATGAGACTAAAAATTAAATTGAAACTGAAACTGAAACATAAAATGAAAATGAGACTAACAATGAAGTTAAAAATGAGACTTAAAATGAAACTGAAACTGAAACAGAAAAATGAACTTGAAACTAATATTCACTGCCAAAAACTGCAACAAAAATCCTAGGACCCGAAGCTAAACAGATAGCCCCTAAAATTAACGCGTAGCCCTTAACCGACACCTGTATCTAGGCGCTACACATCACCTAATAGAAGGCGCTACACGTCACCTTCTAAAAGGCGCTATGCCTTGAGGTACTATCTGAACTTTTTTCCCATGGTGTAGGTAGAACCACACATGTATTTTTCAGATCTGTCTTCCTCGAGCGAGGGGAGTTTAGGAAGGCTATAGGAAAGTGAGACATCTAGTAGGTCTACAAGAGTTTTATCAACTAGATGTCAAAAGATCAGAAGAAAATTCCATAAATGCATGGAATTTTTTCTCGCTGAAGGTGGGTCATGTTCCTATGATGATGAGACAATAGGCGACATCGAGGTTCCCTTGAGGTATAAACATATAGTGAAACAATGGGTACCCAAGGATCTTCCTCAACTTAACACATATTTTTGTGTGAACGAGAGGATATATCGAATTGCACCGTCGTCATTACATGGTTTGGGGTTGTTTTGCATGGATGGCATAAAGGTCGGTTAGGGATGATGTACATAATTGATGGAGTATGTTGGACCCTGTTACAACTACAAATATTGGATGCGCCTGTTCCAATATACACGAAGTATGCGTAGATATGGATTGTCAGCAAACTATTTACGGTTGAAAGACAAAGATCAGAATAAAGGATCAACGTTCTACATTGACGGAAGGCCAAAGGCCACAGGGAATATTGCGGGGTTTATAAACAATACACAACCAGGGTCTACGATTAAGAAACCCAACTGCGAATTTGAGGGGCGTGAAGGAAACCATGTTTTTGTATGCTCCATTAAATCAATAGTTGTAGGGGAAGAGTTGCTTATTAATTACAATTTGAATCGAGTAGATACAAAGACGGTTACTATGGGAGTGGTACATCTAACAATTTACCCAACCTTTTATTAATGAATTTAACATCTTAAGGATTTTCCGTTAGTTTATTTCGTTTAAATTTTCTATATTTAATTCGCAGGCTAGTGATTGGGGAAAATCCTGGCTAGTAGATGGTTAGAGGAGTACAACTTCCTTGAGGGAGCAGGTATACATCTTTGTAATAGTAAAAATATAATAAGAAAAAAGAGTTTTTTTTGCTGTGTTTTTTCATTAGTATATTCGTTTGGTTTATATAATGTTATCTATATTTGATGCAGAACGTTGATCGTGGAAGCCACTATAACATCCCTATATTTTCATAAAAATTTAAAATTTTTAAAACAACATTAAATGTAAAATAAATTGCGAATGCAGAAATAATAAGTGCTTAACAAGGCAACATTGAGTAATAAGATTTATCAATGCAGAAAACAAATTAATTACTGAGTTTCATAATTAAAAACATTTTAATGACAACGACACGTCACACTTCTTTTAACATGCTTACTATATTGGTTTTGCTTGTGTTAATTGTAATTCGAAATATCATATGATCAGATTTTCTTGACAAGGTACTGACAGTTTGTTTCTTGATGATGATGAAAGGGGTCCTATGAGGTCCCTGAGGCTTACTTAGCTATGTGTAGCTAAATCATTTGTTCTTGTCCCTCTTGCGCAAATTTCAGGTAAGAGAATAGGACCACCCAAGTATTTAAGAGTAATTAAGAATTTCAAGCAGCCGTCAGTGTTTGGTGAATAACTAAGTAACTCCTTGCTATAGGTATGTATCTTTGTCTATCTTAGATATATTGTTTTGGACATAAGTACATCTTTCAAAGTCACAATAATTTATATCTAGACTTCATCCATTAGTGAAATTGTCAAAATGAATTACTTATACCTATGGATTTCTAGAATATATGCTAAGTTACAATAATCAAGTATTAATATGATACTCTTACTATCTTTTCATTTCATTAATATTACATGTATTGATTCGTGAATATTTTGACTTTGTGCAAGCCTTTAAACTAAAAACATAGATAAAAAGTAAATTGTTATAATGCAACTATACTATCTATGCATTTTTAATTGCATGTACAAACCTATAATTGGGATGATTTTTACTTTTATCCTAACTTCATGTTTGTAATGATTTCAATAAAGAATTACAAACATCATATGAAATTATTTAAAATCAATAGTCATATAATGGAATGAACTTATACTATATAATCCAACTAATATGATGTGTATAATGGGACTTTATCCATTCCCTAACCTTGGAATACGAATTATATTAATTTTAAATGCTATAAATAATATGTAAGAACCATTCTATTAACAAACATTTATAATAGAGGTAATATGAATATCATAACCCTAAGTTCAAATGCTGGCAGGTGTAAAGATGGATTATTGAAAGCTTGGATTACGAATTATAGGCATCGATACTATGAATGGTCTTGACATTTAAGTCTTCTGCCTACTGTATTGATTGTAACAATATGTGAATGCCTTTGTGGATAAAGCATCACGTGAAGGAGTTCACCATCGTCGAGTTGTAATAAGCTGTTCCTCTAAAGTCTACCGAGTTGGCATTGTCGTAGTTGGAAAATTAAATGAGTGTTTAAAGCAGTGGTGGCCCACTTTCCAACATTTCTCGATGGTAGCAATTCTCCATCGTCGATCTGTGGATTCTTGAGATTGTAGTGAACCCTAACCGTACCCTACAATGGCGTTGAAACACATTCTGGGCATTCGTTTCGTTGGTAATGGTTTATTGTGAGGCCAACAGGCCGAGAGGTTCTAGGGCTTAGATGCATTATAGTTTTCCCCAAGCTCGAACCTGAGACCTGTGAGCATTAAACCTGCAAGTGAAAGTCATGTTTAAGGAGGTGAGCCTTCGGTGGAGTTTTATAGTAGCTTAATGGTTTTGAAGGATCGAATCTCTGTGTAAACATTGAGAGAGTATTAGTCCAGGGTTCTTGTGGAAGTAAATGAATCAGTTTTCGATTTACCTGCAGTGGTAAAATACTGCCCTCCGAACTGGGTCTCTCTCTTTCAAATGTTGGATGGATAGCTTCGTCGTTCACAAAATGCAGTAGTTCTTCTCGTAAAACACAGGTAATGTATTTTCTAGACAATCACTAGTTATTTTAAAGCATCAAGCGACATTTCTAAATCCTTATTTAACAATTTATATGTTTGCTTCTCAGGTTTGCTTTCGTTGAGAGATTATTTACTCGGAACTTGATGGAGGAGCTCTACTTTTCCACCGGTAAGCCTCGGTGGTCCCATACCTCATTGGTTCTCCTAGATTCGGTTGTGGTCGATGATGGAATGTTTTGACAGGGTTTTGGAAATTTGTTTCCTGGCATGGTTTTCGTCCAGTATATGTAACTTTTGGAAATAATGTGGAAAACCCAGCTGCAAAAATTCTTAGCTAGCCTAGTTACTGCAACGTTTTCTGTAAATTTTGGTTGGAAGTACCTTGTTTGAGGATGTACTTGATAGGGATAAACCCTTGTTATTTTGAATGAAACCTACAGTATTAAACTTCAATATTTAATGTGTAATGTATATATCCTACTTCGTCAATGATGAAAAAACAACTGTTTTGAACAGAAGTTTAAGGTTGTTATTGATTCGTCTCTGTGAAAAGAATAGATGGGCTGTGCGATTTAGGTTTTGAAAGGAAAATGGAACTGCGTTTTAACTTTAAATAGGATAAGGAAAAGTTTGAAATGTATTTCTTATTTATCAAGGTTTAACCCTCGACTTCAGGATAATGTTGAAGGATTCGACCCTTGGTTTTATACTGTGTTTACAACAATGTCTTGTGTTGAAAGGTGTTGATGGTTCAATAGTTTTGGATTTTGGCCGAGAGTCAAATCTAAGTATTTTGCTACTGTAACAATTTCGATAATGAACCAAATATATGATCTAAGTTGTTTGAATATAAAATATATAGGGTTTGGCCCAAGAAATGTTTAGGATGTTGAATGCGTATTCATGTTTGATTAAAGGAAATTGTAAGTATGTGTTTATAATTTGAAAGTTTGATATAATTGTTAAGCATGTATACGTCAGACCAGTTTTGATTCTGTCACGAAAATGAAATTGATTTGTTTCTTGGTCAAGGGTTCCGATTTTGATCCTAAAACAGAATGCTAAAATAATAAAAGATAGAATGTTTGGATTCTAACTATGATGAAGGATTTTGAATAAGGAAACCCTAGTTGATAGTTAAATGGAAATATGAGATATACTCACTGAAATAAATTTGTGATATGAAATAATACGAATGATAAATATCTATTTATTGTTTTAAATATAATAACTCTGATTACAAGAATATTTGTAGTTGTTAGAAATCTAGAATTAATAATGCCTGAAACATCTGAATTTATAACACCCTTACAATTGAAATAGAATACATGGTATTAGATTTCAATAATGGTTAGTGATAAATGAAAATATAGTTCTGTATAGAGATGAATTGTCTTTCTTTTATAACTAAGTACAGGGTAATGCTTTTTATAACTGTTTATGATATACTATTCTGTTTCTGAGTTTAAACATGTAAACATTAAAAATTAAAAGAAACACTACAGTATCAGTCTATCTATTCACTTGGCATTCTGCCCATCAGTTATCTCATTTAATTCTACTTCTCTGTACTAGAGTACTATACATAAACCAGTATGGGAAAAATGAAGAAAGGATTTTTATCATTCATCTCATCTACTTAATCATCATTACACAAAATCATATCTTGGTTAGAAATTGAATAAGTTCCATCTGTATAACTGTAAATACTAATTTTGCATTGTAGAAAGTTATTTAACTATAAACAATAAGGTAGAACAGTAGAACCTGATTGCCTGTAGGAGAAACAAACAACCCAAGGAGCCTATTCCACCCAACCTATTCCTGAAGACAACAAAATTACTTTCCTTAGGACCCCCAAGCCTGTTCATTGAACCACCAGGAGAAATATTTTGTAGAAGACTTAGTACATCAACTTGCAGTAGAATATAGATTATCCAGTCATAAAGACTCAACAATCAAAGAGACCTGCACCAGCACCAACACCTCTAGTTTTCCTTCTCAGAATAACTAGCAGACTCACAATTGCACTCTCACATAGCCTCCCTATTCGAATCTCTCAGTGATCACTTGATGCACTTGAGGAATATTTCTACAGAAAATATTGTAGGGGCTTCCTTGTCAATTCGAATTGCCTTATCTAGGCTTCCTAGGCCTTTTAGTGGTTAACTGGTCATTAATGAGCTGACTGCTCTCTTCCACCCGCCTAGGGGATAATGCCACAAATTTAGGGGTAGTTGTCCCATAACCAACAGCTAGTGGTGGAGTGCAAATGCTGCCATTTGTCCCATTCCTTCTAACAGTTTCCATTCCTCCTAGTGGGTCAGTGAACACTCATTTAACAGTTCCCTTGGGTGTTTTGTCTCCTATTTTAATTTATTAAATAATAATAATCAGTAATTACAATCATCCTTGACCAAACTTGGTCATAATTACAAAACTTTGTAATTATAATTTAACATAAAGTATTTTGTAAATAAATAAATATTCTCAAAATTTGCGTAGGTGACATACACCCCCCCTTAAATCTCAACATCGTCCTCGATGTTGTTTAATCACTCTCTGAGTGTTCCTAAAACAGAGTTGGGTATTCTTCCCACATACTACTCTCCAACTCCCAGGTTGCCTCTTCTGGCTAAGGTGCTTCCATTGCACCTTTACCTGCCCAATGGTGCGATTTCGGAGTAGAGTTTCCCTCCTTTCGAGGATACAGTCCGGTTCCACCTAAAAATCGCCGTCTTGTCCCACCTGTACATCATTCCAATTTACAACATGAGTAGTATCGTGTACATACTTCTTTAAAAATGACAGATGAAAAACATTATGTATCTTTAGACTTGGTGGCAAAGCCAATTGGTATGCCACGGGTCCAACCCTTGACAAAATTTCGAAAGGACCACAATACCTGGGTGCCAGCTTGGCACAGCTTCCCAATTTCAATAAACTCTTTTTTTGGTCTTACCTTAAGACAAACATGTTCACCAACCTGGAACTCTTCATGAGTCCTTCTAAGATCTGCTTGACTCTTTTTCCTATCTTGGGCAGCTTTAAGATTCCTTTGTATCTGTTTCACAATTAGTTCTAATTCTTGCAACAATTCAGGTCCTAAAATAATTCTATTTACTAGGTCATTCCAAGAAACAGGTGTATCACATCTCCTACCATAAAGAATTTCAAAAGGGCTAAGCCTGGATGATGCATGATAATGGTTGTTATATGCAAATTCTGCTAAATGCAAGTAGTCCTCCCACTTACCAGGCTGATCCTTAACATACATCCTAAGCATGTCTTCCAATACCTGATTCACTCTTTTTGTCTGTCCATCCGTTTGTGGATGAAATGTTGTGCTGAAGTTTAAGGTTGTATTCAACCCTTTAAACAAAGACCTCCAAAAGTTTCCAGTAAACTTAGAATCACGGTCTGAAATTATCACTTTTGGTATCCCATGTAACGAAAAATCTGTTTCATGAAGATTTCTGCAATGTCTAGAGCCTTATGAGTAGTCTTTACAGGTATGAAATGTGTTGCCTTGCTAAGTTTATCCACTACCACCATGATAGAATCATTTTGTTTCTGATTTTTGGGTAGTCCAGTGATAAAATATATGCTTATAATATCCCATTTCTAGCTAGGTATAGGCAATGGTTGTAACAGTCCAGCCGGATGCTGATGTTCAACCTTCACTTTTTGACAGTCTAAACACTTAGCTATATATTCTGCTACTTCATCCTTCATTCTGGGTCAATAGTACTCTTTCCGTAACATAGTGAGGGTTTTCTGATAACCTGGATGACCAGAATAATGACTTTTGTGCATCTCATCTAAAATCAGAATTTTTACTTTTGGTATGTTGGGTACATAGAATCTATTTTTATACAATAACAACCCATTTTCTTTTAAACTGTAATCTGCCATAGAATTTTGAGAATTGCTATCTACTGTATTTTGTTGTATTTTTCTATATTCCTCATCCGTTTCAATCCCTTCAAAGATTTGATTTTCTAAATCTATTGAGTATGTACTGATGGCTGAAATAAAATTTAACTTTGCTTTACGACTTAATGCATCAACAACCTTGTTCTCTTTCCCTTTAATGTGCTGAATTTCAAAATCATATTCACTTAGAAAAGTTAGCCATCTAGCTAGCGTTCAAATTTGTCTAATCTAATAAATATTTCAGTCCCATGTTATCTGTTAACAAGGTAAATTTTCTGCCAATAAGATGGTGACACCACATTTTTAAAGCGTGAATTACTGCTAATAATTCAAAATCATAAGTAGAGTAGTTCTTCTCATGTATTTTCATCTTTCTAGACTCGTATGCAACTGCATGTCCCTCTTGTGTTAGGACTCCACCGAGTTCGTCATTACATGCATCGGTGCATACTATAAAATCCTTATTAGGATATGCTATCCTCAGAATAGGCGCTGTAGTTAGTAATTCCTTTAGCTTCTTAAAACTGTCTGAACATTTCTGATCCCATATAAACTTCTTCCCCTTCTTCTGTAAGGAGGTTATGGGGTTTGCAATCTTTGAAAAACCTTCTATGAATTTTCTATAATATCCAGTAATACCCACAAATGATCGTACATCCGACACATCCTTAGGAACCGGCCATTCATTAATGGCTTTTATCTTATCAGGGTCAACCGAGATTCCTTCCTTAGAAATTATGTATCCTAAATACTGAATCTTATCCTTGTGAAAGTCACATTTACTAAACTTAGCATATAACTAATGATCTCTCAGAACTTGTAAAATAATACGCAGATGTTCGTCATGTTCTTCTTTACTTTTAGAATACACTAGAATGTCATTTATGAACACAATAGCAAACTTATCCAAGTATTTGTGCAGAATATTGTTCATTAAACACATAAATACAGCAGGGGCATTAGTCAATCCAAATGGCATGACTACGAACTCATAATGTCCATATTGAGTTCTAAAAGCTATTTTATAAATATCCTCATCCTTCACACAAACTTGATGATATCCTGACCTTAAATCAATCTTTGAAAATATCATTGCTCCATGCAGTTGATCAAATAGATCATCTATGCCGGGCAACGGATATCAATTCTTGATTGTCATCTTATTCAGTTGGTGATAATCTATACAAAGCCTTAGAGTGCCATCTTTCTTCTTAACAAATATAACAGGTGCTCCCCAAGGAGACACGTCGGGTCTTATATAGTTTTTATCAATCAGTTCCTTCAACTGTTATTTCAACTCATTTAATTCCAGTATATTCATCCTATATGGAGCTTTAGAATTCAGTACCGCTCCCAGTATTAACTCGATGGTAAAATCTAGATCTTTCTTAGGGGGTAATCCTAGAATCTCTTCAGGGAAAACATCTTGGAAATATTTTAGGACAGGTATATCTTCTAGTTCAATTTTTCCTCTTTAGCAATCAACTCATCATTCACTACATTCACTGCAAACATTTGACATCCTTTTCTAACTGCTATTTTTACTTGCATATCTGAAATCTGTCTAAGTGATGTCTCTCTTGGAATACCTTTTACTTCTACTGTTTTTCCTTCATCATTTAAACATGTAAAACTTTTCTCATAACAATTCAGAATGACATGATGGGCTTCTAACAAGTCCATTGCAATTAAGATATCATAGGATCCTAAAGGTAAAACATTCAACTTGGTTTGTGTCTTTAACTGATTCATAGATAAATCACAACTTTCAATAAAATCAGATACTTTTCTTTTTGTCCCTGTTGCTAGTCTAACTAACCAGGATTTATTGAATTTTTCTGTTTTCAGATTAAAATGTTCTACAATATCTGGTGATATATAACTCAGGCTAGCACCTGGGTCAATCAAAATAGTAACAGGGTGGTTTTGTAGCATACCTTCAATCTCTACCATAGAGACTTGATGTTCAGCTTGCCTGTTGTCTAGTGCTGCATTAATTCTGGGCATCTCCCTTGCCAAGTCTCCCACAGTAGGTTCAGTCTGTATGGAATGAATATTGTTAGCTGTCTGCTTCCTCTTGGGGCATTCTGAAGCATAATGGGGACCTTGACACTCAAAACATTTGATAGGTGCCTTGAATTAGTTCTAGTAGCATTGGGAGTATTTCTAGGAGTTGTAAAATTCTGCTGTTGATTATTTCTGGGATTGTTTCCTTGAAAATTCTGATTCGGAAAGTTCTTCTTTTGGAAACCAGAATTTCCACTATACCTGAAATTTTTCTTTTTTAGCTCAAAGTTGTTGGACTTATGATTTTTCTAGTTAGATATCCCTTCTCTTTTCCTGTTAGTGTCATAACAGAAAGTTGCTTTCCTCATAACCTCTTCTAAGGTCTTTGGATTGTCATACTCTATTATGTCCTTGATGTTGAAAGGTAGACAACTCAGGTATCTATGAATCTTCGGTATTTCTTCCACGAGGTATGGCACATACGTCAACAAATTTAGAAATTTACTGTTCATCTCTTTCATGTTCATAGTTCCCAGCTTTAAATCATAGAATTCCTTGGATTTTTCTTCATAGTATTGTTCTGATAAGAACTTCTTCTTAAAGTATCTTCTAAAAGTGCTCCAATTCACATCCTTGTCTTTGATTCCCTTCACTCTTTTGATGTCTTGCCACCAAATATCTGCCTTCCCAATCAAGTTGTATATTGCCATCTTTTCCTTCAATGATTCTAAATAATCATAAATTTGGAAGTACTTCTTCATGCCGGAAAACCATGCTTCTGATGTCTCTCCTTTTTCAGTTTCACCATTGAAGGTTGGGGGTTTGATTTTCTTGAACTCCCCATAAATCTGTTCACACTGTTTGTGACTTTTCCTCTTGGGTTTGTAATCTCCCTTGCTGCTATCACTTGAATAATTACGTTTCTTTTTGCGCTTTTCATTGGCAGCTTCTGATGATGTTGAAATGTTGTTTGCATCATCAATTTTCATTTTCTTTCCCCTGTCTCTATGAGGCAAGTCTTTAATCTTGGAGGTATTTTCAACCCCTATATCCTGTTCATCAGTTAGGCACTAATCGAACAGTGCTTGATTAAGTTCCTCTTGTGCTTTCAGAATTTTCTCATTGTCTTGTTTTACAGATCTGATTTCTGCTTTTAAATCTTGAAATGCACATAACAATTCTGACGAATTGTCATTTAATTCACCATGAACTTCTCCTTCATAATGTTGTCCCGTGCTATGACTGTTTGGTCGAAATCTGTCCTCCATATGTTCAGCTGATCCTTCCATACATGTAGCTTAGAGACAATTTTTGTATAACACAAATATTTTAAATTGAATTAATAAGATTTCCGTTGTAATAAAATTTTCTGTTGCGTGTTCTTTGGACCTGTTCAGGCCTAGAGTTCAAATGTGAGCTCTGATACCACATGTAACATCCCTATATTTTCATAAAAATTTAAAATTTTTAAAACAACATTAAATGTAAAATAAATTGCGAATGCGGAAATAATAAGTGCTTAACAAGGAAACATTGAATAATAAGATTTATTAATGCAGAAAACAAATTAATTACTGAGTTTCATAACTAAAAACATTTTAATGACAGCGACACATCACAATTCTTTTAACATGCTTACTATATTGGTTTTGCTTGTGTTAATTGTAATTCGAAATATCATATGATTAGATTTTCTTGACAAGGTACTGATAGTTTGTTTCTTGATGATGATGAAAGGGGTCCTACGAGGTCCCTGAGGCTTACTTAGCTATGTTTATCTAAAGCATTTGTTCTTGTCCCTCTTGCGTAGATTTCAGGTAAGAGAATGCGACCACCCAAGTATTTAAGAGGAATTAAGAATTTCAAGCAACCGTCAGTGTTTGGTGAATAACTAAGTAACTCCTTGCTGCAGGTATGGATCTTTGTCTATCCTAGATATATTGTTTTGGACATAAGTACATCTTGCAAAAGTCGCAATAATTTATATCTAGACTTCATCCATTAGTGAAATTGTCAAAATGAATTACTTATACCTATGGATTTCTAGAATATATGCTAAGTTACAATAATCAAGTATTAATATGATACTCTTACTATCTTTTCATTTCATTAATATTACATGTATTGATTCGTGAATATTTTGACTTTGTGCAAGCCTTTAAACTAAAAACATAGATAAAAAGTAAATTGTTATAATGCAACTATAGTATCTACGCATTTTTAATTGCATGTACAAACCTATAATTGGGATGATTTTTACTTTTATCCTAACTTCATGTTTGTAATGATTTCAATAAAGAATTACAAACATCAAATGAACTTATTTAAAATCATTAGTCATATAATGGAATGAACTTATACTATATAATCCAACTAATATGATGTGTATAATGGGACTTTATCCATTCCCTAACCTTGGAATACAAATTATATTAATTTTAAATGCTATAAATAATATGTAAGAACCATTCTATTAACAAACATTTAGAATAGAGGTAATATGAATATCGTAACCCTAAGTTCAAATGCTGGCAGGTGTAAAGATGGATTATTGAAAGCTTGGATTACGAATTACAGGCATCGATACTATGAATGGTCTTGACATTTAAGTATTCTGCCTACTATATTGATTGTAACAATATGTGAATGCCTTCATGGATAAAGCAACACGTGAAGGAGTTCACCATCGTTGAGTTGTAATAAGCTGTTGCTCTAAAGTCTACTGAGTTCGCATTGTCATAGTTGGAAAATTAAATGAGTGTTTAAAGCAATGGTTTCCCACTTTCCAACATGTCTCGATGGTAGCAATTCTCCATCGTCGATCTGTGGATTCTTGAGATTGTAGTGAACCCTAACCGTACCCTACAATGTTGTTGAAACACATTCTGGGCATTCATTTCGCTGGTAATGGTTTAGTGTGAGGCCGACAGGCCGAGAGGTTCTAGGGCTTAGATGCATTAGAGTGTTCCCCAGGCTCGAACTCGAGACCTGTGAGAATTAAACCTACAAGTGAAAGTCATGTTCAAGGAGGTGAGCCTTTGGTGGAGTTTTATAGTAGCTTAATGGTTTTGAAGGATTGAATCTCTGTGTAAACTTTGAGAGAGTATTAGCCCAGGGTTCTTGTGGAAGTAAATGAATCAGTTTTCGATTTGCCTGCAGTGGTAAAATACTGCCCTCTGAACTAGGTTTCTCTCTTTCAAATGTTGGATGGATAGCTTCGTCGTTCACAAAATGCAGCAGTTCTTCTTGTAAAACGCAGGTAATGTATTCTATAGAAAATCACTAGTTATTTTAAAGCATCAAGCGACATTTCTAAATCCTTATTTAACCATTTATATGTTTGCTTGTCAGGTTTTCTTTCGTCAAGAGATTATTTACTTGGAACTTGATGGAGGAGCTCTACTTTTCCACCGGTATGCCTCGGTGGTCCCCTACCTCATTGGTTCTCCTGGATTCAGTTGTGGTCGACGATTGAATGTTTTGACAAGGTTTTGGAAATTTGTTTCCTGGCATGGTTTTCGTCCAGTATATGTAACTTTTGGAAATAATGTGGAAAACCCAGCTGCTAAGATTCTTAGCTAGCCTAGTTACTGCAACTTTTTTTGTAAATTTTGGTTGGAAGTACCTTGTTTGAGGATGTAATTGATAGGGATAAACCCTTGTTATTTTGAATGAAACCTATAGTATTAAACTTCAATATTTAATGTGTAATGTATATATCCTACTTCGTCAATGATGAAAAAACAATTGTTTTGAATAGAAGTTTAAGGTTGTTATTGATTTGTCTCTGTGAAAAGAATAGATGGGATGTGCGATTTAGGTTTTGAAAGGAAAATGGAACTGCATTTTAACTTGAAACAAGATAAGGAAAAGTTTGAAATGTATTTCTTATTTATCAGGGTTTAACCCTCAACTTCAGGATAATGTTGAAGGATTCGACCCTTGGTTTTATACTGTGTTTACAACAATGTCTTGTGTTAAAAGGTGTTGATGTTTCAACAGTTTTGGATTTTGGCCGAGAGTCAAATCTAAGTATTTTGCTACTGTAACAATTTCGATAATGAACCAAATCTATGATCTAAGTTGCTGTTTGAATATAAAATATATAGGGTTTGGCCCAATAAATGTTTAGGATTTTGAATGCATATTCCTGTTTGATTAAAGGAAATCGTAAGTATGTGTTTATAATTTGAAAGTTCGGATATAACTGCTAAGCATGTATATGTCGGACCAGTTTTGATTCTGTCACGAAAATGAAATTGATTTGTTTCTTGGTCAAGGGTTCCGATTTTGATCCTAAAACATAATGCTAAAATAATAAAAGATAGAATGTTTGGATTCTAACTATGATGAAGGATTTTGAATAAGGAAACCCTAGTTGATAGATAAATGGAAATATGAGATATATTCACTGAAATAAATTTGTGATACGAAATAATACAAATGATAAATATCTATTTATTGTTTTAAATATAATAACTCTGATTACAAGAATATTTGCAGCTATTAGAAATCTAGAATTAATAATGCCTAAAACATCTGAATTTATAACACCCTTACAATTGAAATAGAATACATGGTATTAGATTTCAATAATGGTTAGTGATAAATGAAAATATAGTTCTGTACAGAGATGAATTGTCTTTCTTTTATAACTAAGTACAGGGAAATGCTTTTTATAACTGTTTATGATATACTATTATGTTTATGAGTTTAAACATGTAAACATTAAAAATGAAAAGAAACACTACAGTATCAGTCTATCTATTCACTTGGCATTATGCCCATCAGTTATCTCATTTAATTCTACTTCTATGTACTAGAGTACTATACATAAACCAGTATGGGAAAAATGCAGAAAGGATTTTTATCATTCATCTCACCTACTTAATTATCATTACACAAAATCATCTCTAGGTTAGAAATTGAATAAGTTCCATCTGTATAACTGTAAATACTAATTTTGCATTGCGGAAAGTTATTTAACTGTAAACAATAAGGTAGAATAGCAGAACCTGATTTCCTGTAGGAGAAACAAACAACCCAAGGAGCCTGTTCCACCCAACCTATTCCTGAAGACAACAAAATTACTTTCCTTAGGACCCCCGAGCCTGTTCAGTGAACCACCGGGAGAAAGATTATGTAGAAGCCTTAGTACATCAACTTGCAGTAGAATATAGATTATCCATTCATAAAGACTCACCAGTCAAAGAGACCTACACCAGCACCTCTAGTTTTCCTTCTCAGAATAACTAGCAGACTCACAATTGCACTCTCACATAGCCTCCCTATTTGAATCTCTCAGTGATCACCTGATGCACTTGAGGAATATTTCTGCAGAAAATATTGTAGGGGCTGCCTGCCCAATTCGAATTGCCTTATCTAGGCTTCCTAGGCCTTTTAGTGGTTAACTGGTCATTAATGAGCTGACTTCTCTCTTCCACCCACCTGGGGGATAATGCCAGAAATTTAGGGGTAGTTGTCCCATAACCAATAGCTAGTGGTGGAGTGCAAATGCTGCCATCTGTCCCATGCCTTCTAACAGCTTCCATTCCTCCTAGTGGGTCAGTGAACACTCATTTAACAGTTCCCTTGGGTGTTTGTCTCCTATTTTAATTTATTAAATAATAATAATCAGTAATTACAATCATCCTTGACCAAACTTGGTCATAATTACAAAACTTTGTAATTATAATTTAACATAAAGTATTTTGTAAATAAATAAATATTCTCAAAATTTGGGTAGGTGACATCCACCCGACTATTGATCAGACGACAGCAGTCTCGGGGCAACAAGTAAACTTGATTGTAATTGTACAATTTAAATACATCAAAATGTTTTCTTAGTATATTGTTTCAGTGAGTATTTTGGTTTCGTTTAGGTAATTTTTTCTATGTTTTTTATGCAGGCCGGTTCTGTAAGGGACACCTCCCTAGCAGTAGATCATACCAGACCTGGCTTGAGGCAGTAGGTATACATATTTGTAATAGTAAAAATATAATATGAAAAACGAGTTTTGTTGTTGTTGTGTTTTTTCATGAGTATACTCGTTTGGTTTATATAATTTTATCTATATTTGATGCAGAGTGTTGATCGAGGAAGCCACCCCACTGTTTCATTATGATAATGTTTTCTACTTCTTTTTTGCAGGGGGATGATCAGGGCAAGTCCCCAGCTGTGGATCAGACGACACCATCATCCCGGCATCAGGTAAACCTAGTTGTAATTTTAGGAATCTATCATGATAGCTATGTTTTGTTAATATACTTTTTTCCTCAGTCTATTGCTTTCAGGTCAGTAATATTTTATATATTTTGTTGCAGACCAATGATTCCGTGTATGAAACAGCATCACAGCAATCAATAGCTTTTGAGGTGGATGAGTTGTTGGCCGATGCTAACATTGGTTCTTCTCTAGACCCTATTAATCTGATAGAGAAGACCTTGAAAAAAATTAATGCGGATATCCTTCGTCTACTATTCATTATTCCGCAGACAGACAAGATTAAAGCCAAGGTTGATGTTTTGGTAACGAGATCTCATGCCTTGCAAGTAAGTTGTGGAATCTTGAATCATAAAATAAATCCATTTAGAACTTTATAATCTTTAATTTTATATGATAGTGAACTTATAAAATGTGGTTTGTATTTACAGGATTTTCTATTACCACACACTATTGGTCAAGGCGGTGTTGGCCCTAGTGATGCTCATGGAGAGACGTCACATCATGAGAAAATGACTCCACGTGCATCGACTCATTCGCCATTGTTGTCGACTGAATAACCGGCAACATGTTCCGCGACACCCCCCATGCTAGCTGTGAGTGCACCGACTGCTAGTGAACGACGCACACTAGATCGTGCAGAAGAAGGGGTCTACACCGAGCCTCCTAGTATTGATATTGTTGAAGTAGCATTTTCTGGATGTTCCCGTGTCACTAGCACGGGTACAATCGAGACAACATTTTTGGTGGGCGAAGATATCATTCCAATAAAGATAGATAAGATCCCAGGTAATTATACATTGATCAAGTTAGTGTTTATAACACGGGGGCTTCACTCAGTAAACCGCTATCATAGCACGTTCGTTCGTGGCATATGAAACAATACCCCTAATTTCACTAAATACTGGAAAATACCTTCAAAAATCGTTTTTTTTTTCACCCCTTCCCAATTTAAAAAAAAACCCTATTTTCACTAGATATTGTATGTATCAATTTTTTTATTAACATTTTTTATACCCCTTTATATTTCTACCTAGTATATTGATATGATACCCCTCTTATGACCCCACATGCATTCTACAATGCACCTTGCTTCTTTCGATGCACATTACTTCACCCACAGTGCAATTACTCAACCACATATCATTATGTTTTGCAACATCTAATGGTCTAATGAAGAGACAGGAGATCACTTCTTGTATGTCACTAGAGCCAATGCACATAGTACAACATTTAGATTGCATGTTGCAATTCCCCAATCGCCGACTAAGCCTATTGTGGGCTATGTATCCAAGCCCCCAGGGCCTGTAACAAGCTCTAGGAGGCTGACTAAACCTCCCAAGGCCTGTAATAGGCACGATTGGTTGGGTATTCAAGCCCCCAAGGCCTATCGAGGGCCTATAACAGGTCATGGAGGCTTAGATCCTCCCAAGGCTATTGGTAATAAATGGCTAAGTGCTATTGGTAACAATTGGCTGTCAATGACTACGGTCTCTTGACTATGATTGACTGACAAACCACTTCACCACGAAACCCCTGGCCTTAAGCATGCCTCAAGACCCGATTTCCCTGCGTACTAGTAAGCCCGAGCCTTTCCTCAACCCGATTTCTCATCCGGCCGTGATCCCGTCATATCCTTTTGGAAGATATTTGTCAGCCTACCCATATAAAAAAGACCCCAAAGTATTTTTGTATTGTTACATTAAATAAAAAAAACCCTTTTCCCCTTAATATATAAGCAATATAATTTTTAGGTTTTCATGAATATTTAATACCGCAATATGAATGAACGTGATATTATATTGCCTTCTAGTGAAGCCCCCGTGGTTTATAATTTGATTGTAATATACTGATAAAACATTTTTTTTCAACTAATTATGATCATAGCATGATCGTTTTGCAGGAAATGATGTTTTTATAAACATCTAAATGATTTGTCTTTGGAGGTATTTGGGCGCACCATCCGCACAAGGTGGGATAGAAAAATGAAAAATTTAAAAGATGATCTCACTAATAGGTTGGTTGGCCTCTTCGGCAACGAAACCTTCGATCGAGCCGTGGTCCTGAAAAAGGTTGGACAACATATGAAGATTTTTCGAGACCAATATAGGGTTCACCTAGAAAGGAACCCTAGGTATGAGCGCCCTCCGATGATTCCAGCAAGAGAGTGGAAATATCTAGTGGAAGATGGAAATGAGAGGTCTCTGAGAAAAGAAGGAAAGCTAACACTAGGCACAGGGAGCTATGCAATACTTTCCACAATGTAATTCTAAACCTTATTATTATTGATTTTTATATCGAATTTGGAACATCTAACGTATTTCAACACTTGCATAGGTTTTCAGACACATCAAAGGCCACAAAGGCAAGACTGGAAAAAATTGGTCAACACAAGCTTGGGCCTGGTGGTTATTTGACTTTGGAGGCACGAATTGTACGTTTCGAAAAACCAATAATGCATCCAAATAATAAATTGAAAATTATTTTTTGTTTTATTGCACCGCAAAATGTAAATTAATGACGTTATGCAAATATGCAGGACAGCCAATTCAAAGAATTTCCCACTGAGGAAGACTTGAAGCTTGTCTTCCAACACGGCTTTGGAGTTGTTGTTGAACACCGAAAAAGATTGTCTGGGAAAACAAAATCTTCTAGTACTGATCCATCTGGTGCACAAGTATATACAATCTATATAGTTTAATGAAGATTTATTACTTGTTCAATCTATTCGTTATAAATATTTGACATAAAATATTGACTCTGTTTTGAGCAGGAAAGAAATGATCCCGTTAATGTCGAGGAGGGACAAAAACAAATCGAAGATCATGCTTCAAATCCTGGTAATGAACTTATTCATATGCTACAATTTTATATACAGCATTGCAGATGGTGAACATTAATTGTACTTATCTGTATTTCAATTGCATGGTCAAGACTAAGTCTTTGAAATAGGATGGTATTTTGTGTGCATTCTATAAGGCCACATGGAACTTTGGAAACTCGAACTTGTTATAAGCACACAAATAATTTATGCATAATCCATCCTTAGGTCAAGGAGAAGACAATGCCATGTGCAATTAGTAGCATCTTACAAAATATTTTGTAGTTTCCACCATACAGTTTAACTCATCCTTTCCACCTTGTCTGCCACTACAGGTCAACGTATTAGTCCTGAATTCTCACATATTAGAGATGTAGAATGGCCATGCAGACTTGTCTCAATGTGGGCCTACATAGAATATATGAATCCCATACATTAAGGTTGTGAGCAATCACTTTGGATGAGTTGACAACTACTCTAATGGATATGGTCAAGACTAAGTCTTTGAGATAGGATGGTATTTTGTGTGCATTCTATAAGGCCACATGGAACTTTGGAAACTCGAACTTGTTATAAGAACACAAAGAATTTATGCATAATCCATCCTTAGGTCAAGGACAAGACAATGTCATGTGCAATTAGTAACATCTTACAAATCTTTTGTAGTTTCCACCATACTGTTTAACTCATCCTTTCCACCTTGTCTGCCACTACAGGTCAACGTATTATTCCTAAATTCTCACATATTAGAGATGTAGAGTGGCCATGCAGACTTGTCTCAATGTGGGCCTACATAGAATATATGAAGCCCATACATTAAGGTTGTGAGGAATCACTTTGGATGAGTTGAAAACTACTCTAATGGATATGGTCAAGACTAAGTCTTTGAGATAGGATGGTATTTTGTGTGCATTCTATAAGGCCACATGGAACTTTGGAAACTCGAACTTGTTATAAGCACACAAAGAAGTTATGCATAATCCATCCTTAGGTAAAGGAGAATACAATGTCATGTGCAATTAGTAGCATCTTACAAATCTTTTGTAGTTTCCACCATATAGTTTAACTCATCCTTTCCACCTTATATGGCCACCTTTTTCACATCTACAATTGACTACAGTTCTTTCCAGCAATAATTAGTTTCGTCTTCTATGTTCTCCATAACCCTTTCAAGTTCTTTCATTTTCGTCCAATTTACCTCACCTTTTTTATATTCCATCTATATTTTCTAATGGAATTTCCTCATGTTTAGCTTTCTCAACCTCCTCTGTGTCACTTTTCTACAAGTTTTAACTAATTTGGCACTTGAATGCACTATCAAGTTTATAACATGTATCATCTCTAAGATATTCATGTTCTCTCTTCCCCTTGTTGTAATTTGTCTTCCTTCAAGAGCATATGGCCTAAGTCATCAATACTTTTCATTGATAAATCTTCCAACACCTCTACAGAAATGCCCAACTTTGTAATGCCATTTTCCTCACTTGTAGGTTCTTAACTTAGAAGATCAAGCTCCTTGTATATTTTATGTCCTTGAATAACCATGGCTCAACATTTTATTACATTTGGTCCAGATTATACCAATGGAAACGTAGTTCCTGAAACATCCAGGGATTTTGGGGAGTGAGATAAATCCTTATAATAAAAAATCTTCATGGAATATGCAAAATCCAATGCACTTTATTTATCTAAAGGTCCTACATAATTCATTTTAAGATCATCAATGGTTGAAGAACCTAAGGAACATGGAAAAATGTCTAAGGAAACAATCATTGATACTCAACTATTGAATTCAAACATGATTATGTCCAATTGCTTTTAGGGATTTGTTTCCTATTTGGGTACATTATTCTAGATTAAGGGTCACTAAGTTTGCATAATTTATAGCAATAGATTCCAAACCTTTGTTGTTAAATTTTCAGAATTTACTTCAATCTGATCTAGGATCTTAACTGAGAGAAGAACATGTACAACAAATCTACAACATATCAATCATGGATACAATAATGCAAGCACACAAGAGACACAGAGTTTACTTGGGGAAAACCATAAAGGTGAAAAACCCCAATAACTTCCTCAGAGATAGATAGAGAAATGATACAACCAAAATACAAGAGATAGTCTTCTCCTAGCAGCAGAGCCTCCTCCTCCACAAGTGCGCCACTCTCCCAAGTGTGAGTGAGAGAATAGAATGTGTAAAATGAGAGAGAGACACTCTCTATTTATACACTAACTTGACTTGACCTTTACTCAACTAGGTCGGCCTCAACTTAACCACTTAACATAATGTTGACTGGGCCAACCCCGATTAGGGTGGTCTAATAACCCTTTGACCCACATGGCCGACCACCAATAGGGTGGTCTAATAACCCTTTGACCCACATGACTTATACAGGGCCGACCCCAACAAGGTGGTCTAATAACCCATCAAGTATAAGTTACGACACTTACAATATAAATGACGACACTTCTGTATAGAGGAATAATAACATCTCTATAGGAATACAATATACATATATGTGAAATACATTCCGAAGTTACATATACATCAACACTCCCTCTTAACTAGGAAGGTATTTCTCAACACAGGTCTTCTAGCACAAGTCTTCTTCTCTGGATCATCGTCACTGGATAATCGTCATCGAGTCATCATCATCGTCACTGCTGCTGCTATCTCAATCAATCTCTGAATCTACTCATCATAGGAAGTTCTACAGAGCCAGTCCTTTTTCATACTGAATGTAGGCCCACCACCTGCAAGTCATCCTCAGGACTTATTACGTGTGTCACAAAACCTCGAAAGAGCATCCCAGGCTGTTACGAGCACACGGCTCTACCTATAGGAACTCCCAGGGCCATATTATATGTGACCTCACCACAAAACCTCGCAAGAGAATCCCAGGTTGTTACGAGCACACAGCTCTACCTATAGGATCTCCTAGGAACAGATTATATGTGGTCACCACAAAACCTCGCAAGAGCATCCCTGTATGTTACGAGCACATAGCTCTACCTATAGGATCTCCCAGGGACAGATTATATGTGGTCATGGTAAAACCTCGCAAGAGAATCCCAGGAATTATTACGGGCACACAACCCAACCTATCGGATCTCCCATGGACATATTATTTGCCATAGGACAAAACCTCGAAAGAGCATTTGCCAGATATCCCAGGGCCAGATTATATGCCATAGGAAAAACCTCGAAAGACTATCTGCAGATCTCCCAGGGCCAAATTATATGTCCTCCTAGAGAAAAACCTCGAAAGAGCATTTGCCAGATATCCCAGGGCCAAATTATATGCCATAGGCAAAACCTCGAAAGACTATCTGCAAATCTCCCAGGGCCAAATTATATGCTCATCTGCACAACCTGATCCATGGCCATAGAGTATCAACCTGATACTCACCATACATCATCTTGATGTACACATGATCATCCTGATCACACATGATCATCCTGATCACACATGATCATCCTGATCATCATCACTGCAACATCCTGCTGCATATCATCTGGAGCAACATCTTGAAGCTCGTCATCCATGATCATCCTGATCATACCAAG
The DNA here is from genome assembly GCA_027924585.1 of Larix kaempferi. Classification (NCBI taxonomy): domain Eukaryota; kingdom Viridiplantae; phylum Streptophyta; class Pinopsida; order Pinales; family Pinaceae; genus Larix; species Larix kaempferi. The sequence continues at coordinate 4,318,121 of BSBM01001130.1, read as the reverse complement.
TATCTACCTGATGCATACCAAGTATCTACCTGATACATATCATCATACATGATCCACCTAATCATACAATGTATCCACCTGATACAAATACAAATACATGATCCACCTGATCATACATGATACATATCAACATACATGATCTACCTGATCATACAATGTATCCACTTGATACATATACAGATACATGGTCCAAGCATCCAACATGATGCTTATACAAAATACATACAAACGATCCAACCGATCATATCCAACATCCAACATGATGAGTACATACATATACATATAAATGATCCAACTGATCATATCTAGCATCCAACATGATGCATACATACATATACATATAAATGATCCAACTGATCATACCCAGCATCCAACATGATGCGTACATACATATACATGATCCAACTGATCATATCCAGCATCCTCCTGATGCATATACAGAGTAGTAACTGGAGCATCGTCCTGATGCTCATCATCCAGCGCTTACATCCACAGCCATGTGAAGGATCCTCCTTCCAACATGCTTGGAATGGCCTCTGCAAATGTGTCCATCACTTCTTCCTCGAAGTGTCATCAATCCGAAGAACACCAAGCCTCTCTTTGAAGTACTTGAACTTCACTCTGGCTAGTGGTTTCGTCAGCACATCTGCAATCTGCTCGTCCGTCACAACATAAAGAAGCTTCACAGCTCCTCTCTGCACCATATCCCTGATATAGTGATATTTGATCTCTATGTGTTTCGACCTATCATGAAACACTGGGTTCTCAGACAGCTTCACGCAACTCTAGTTATCACAAAAGATACCAGTAGCATCCAATGGGAGATCAAATAACTCAGACAGTAGCTTCCATAGCCATACTGCCTCACAACTAGCTGAACAGGCTGCAACATACTCTGCCTCAGCTGTACTCAGTGCTACGCAGGACTGCTTCCTGCTAAACCAAGAGATCACACTTGATCCCATACTGAAGCAACATCCAGATGTGCTCTTCATATCTACAGCACTGCCAACCCAATCTGAATCAACATAACCTTGCAGGTTAAACTTTTGATTCGCTTCATACTTGAGCCCATAATCCATTGTACCCTTCAGTTACGTCAGAACATGCTTTACAACAACCAGGTGAACACTCCTCGGATCTGTCAGGAATTGGCTCAATGTGTTCACTGCAAAGCAAATATCTGGTCTCGTTTTTGTCAGGTACATCAAGGACCCAATCATTTGAGGATACATAGAGACATCAACCGGCTCAGATGAAGCATCACAAAGAAGCTTCAGATTCGATGCCATAGGTGTGGCCATGGCCTTGCAATCCATCATCCCGAACCTCTTCAGGATCTCTACTGCATACTTCCCTTGTCCAAGGAAGATTCCATCTGCACTCTGCCACACCTCCATGCCAAAAAAAAATAGTGCATCATCCCCAAGTTCTTCATCTCGAACTCGGCAGCAAGCTTCTGCTGCGTGTCGGCAATCAATCTATCTTCACCTGTAACAAACAGGTTATCCGCATACAAAAGTAGTATCACTGGATTGCCTTCCTCAACCTTGTAGTAAAGGTTGGAATCCGCTTTACTCTTGGTAAATCCCAAACTGGATAGAAAGCTGTCTATCCTACCAAGTTATGCACACATATATGACTACACCATTCAAGAAGGTTGTCTTGAAATCCATCTGGTGTATCTTCTATTTCATCACTTTTATATTTCTCTTTGCTGCCATTTGCATCATGCTTGATCTGATAGTTCCATTTGGAAGTCACAACAGACTTCCCTTCAGCTCTTGGGACCGCATCCCAAACATCGTTCTTCATGATCGACGTATCATGGCATTCTTCCCGTATCCTGGGAACTTCAATATTTTCAATAGATAACTTTGTTGCTGAACAAATGTTGTAGTCCTTCTTTTGTAGGTGATGGTATACGATCTTTCCTACACAACAAGTTAAATTGCATGATTAGAAAACATCTCATAGTTTTTAGAACAAATTCTTACACATAAAGAAATATGTCATACAGTCATGCAATTATCTTAGCCAATGCTTCAATACAACATTTATCCATGTTCCACAACTTTCTAGATGCCTTCCAGTCTCTACCAGAACATTGTTAAGAGTTTTCACTACTCCCAACATGTCAGCAAAGAGGTTTCATTCTAGATAAGTAGCACTGGAATGTTGTACAGTGCCATAGGCCACTTACCCATCACATGCATATTAGTAGTATACTGTTCATTAGTGCAATCATTCTAATATGCACAATACATATCCTAAGTCTAGGAACATGAGCATATACATCATTGAACAATTTTATTTAAACAAACAAATATGCAAGAAATGATAATTAAAAATACTTATCTTTGTTTGGTTGCTAGGTGGACTCCCTCTGAGTCTTTGCTTCCCTGCAGGAGCTGTTGAAGTAGCTTCTTCTACACCTTTCTGTTGTGGAATGTAGAAAGATGGTCAACTCCCTCTGAATATCTACATCCTTGCAGAAACTACTGAAGTGTGCTCCTTTGCTTTCTTGCAGGAACAACTGGAGTGTGCTCCCTCTTGATCTTTGTTTCCTGGATTACCCGTCCTTGAACTTACATCCATCCTTAATCACTATGCATGCTCATTAGTATCATCATTGTGTTATCCTTGAGGTATCATACATAATCACACATTTATTAGTATAATCTTAATACTATCAAAACACAATAATCTTAAACATGTATAGTCATGATCATTCACATATAATAAACATTAGTATTCAAGGTTTCAGGGAAGTCTTCTTTTACTCATGCATATTCTTTTTTGATCATAGGACTCTTCTGATTAGTTAAATCATCAATGCATAAACCCGTGATTACTCAAACCTATACCTTCATGATTCTTCTGGTTAGTCATATCATCAATTATGGTAAGAAACATAATATGCATACAACCATGACTATTCAAACCTATGACTTTATGAATAATCATTATCAACAACACAACAGTATAAGATCCTAACACAAGGTAGGATTCTAGCTTGATATAGGAAAAACATACCTGGATTAGCATGCTAGCTAGTTATGTATAACATACCTGCATAATGTCTTCTGGTTCTCTTCGGTGACTTGTGCTAGTAACCTGCATGTCTCATAGATTAACCATTGTAGGACCAAGTTATACATACCTCGAAAGTAGATCTTCTATGTGATTCATGACAATGGATGAATCTTTGTCTTCATGTCACCATGATCATATGTTCTTGAAGTAGAACATGATCTGTCTTTCTTGGCGTACCTTTTATGTTAGCGAACAACATAAACCTCATACAACATCACAATGCATTAGTACATTCATAAGTGTCAAAACCTTAATCAATGAATATCTTCTATTAAGGTGATACGACAAGTCTAGTAATTAATCAAGATTGTACTGTAATGATATGAAGACAAACATATGATAAAATTAACCATGAAACATACCTGTAAGCCATACCTGTCAAGATTGCTTGTAATCTTCTTATGGAAGGCCTTAGCCTTGTCTCCCTCTGAGACAGGAACTTCTTCAATTATGCAGGTGACCAATCCATCTTCTTCTAGGATTAACCCAATCCACTTGATTTGCAAGAATTAGACCTGGAGCTGGATTAGGGTTTGTCAAGGAAACCCCAAAAATTCAAACTTTGAATTTCAAACTTCCGAAAGGATAGAAATATGCACCTTGATGAGCTGATCAAGTTGGTATATTCAGAATTTGAAAACTGCAAAGTTTCACCCCTCGAAATTGCCTTTCAGATTTCTAGATTCACTAGGGAGGACCCTAAATTAGGGTTTGAGTTTCCCAGAGCTTCACCAAACCAAAAGATTTGATTCAAAGCTCTAAGCTTCGAATTTTTCTGAGGAGCTTCCAGCCGTGGTCACAGATTTCCAAAATTCCAAGTTTTGCAGAAGCCCTAATTTTCCATCTTTCCGATCAAAGTCCCGAACTGGGGTTTGATCAAGCCCGGCCTTCTGCCCAACCAAAAAATCTGATCTTGGTCTCTAAATTTTTATTTTGATGAGTAGCATCCAGCCTTGGTCTCCGATTAGAGAAATTCCAACTTTCTCCGAAGCCCTAAATTCCGGAAGCCATGAATGAAGGTGCTGAAAAATAATTTTGTTTTGACAGAAATATGTACCTGATTGTTTCTGGTGTAACTCTGAAATTTTTGATCCACAGGGTCTGAAAAATGTTCTTAAGATATCCTAACTTGTTATATTTCCATCCCGACAGGTATGACCTCAATTGGATTCTCTGAGAGAGAGTTATGCCAAGTGTCGCAACGTGACCTGTTTATGGGATAATACATGAGAGTGAACTTGTACGACGTGCCATGTGTCACTAGTTCAACTTCGGCCTCTAAAATTTTTTATTGAGATATTACAGTCTGTGTACTACCTGTCACTTTTTACAAAATTTCATTTGGAGCTTCCTATCCCAAGTTATGACCTTTTTCCCAAGGTCACCTTATTTTGACTCAGATCTAGAAAAGGCAGAAAGCCTATATTGTACAGATCATAAATCACAAAGTACAAAGAATTAGAGGTTTTCCTTTGGACACAAGGTACATGGGGATCTTATCTTCGACCTGTAAAAGTTTCAGATCCGAAAACTTCACCAAAACGGATTTATAGCAAAAGTTCTACGATGACTGTTTTTTGCTATATCAAGCCCTAGCATCGTAAGTGCAACAAGTGTCATACATGCCATATCATGCCTTCTTTCAGGCTAGCTCTAATACCATGTTAAATTTTCAGAATTTACTTCAATCTGATCTAGGATCTTAACTAGAAGAACAACATGTACATCAAATCTACAGCATATCAATCATGGATACAATAATGCAAGCACACAAGAGACACAGAGTTTACTTGGGGAAAACCATAAAGGTGAAAAACTCCAATAACTTCCTCAGAGATAGATAGAGCAATGATACAACCAAAATACAAGAGATAGTCTTCTCCTAGCAGTAGATCCTCCTCCTCCACAAGTGTGCCACTGTCCCAAGTGTGAGTGAGAGAATAGAATGTGTAAAATGAGAGAGACACACTCTCTATTTATACACTAACTTGACTTGACCTTTACTCAACTAGGTCAGCCTCAACTTAACCACTTAACATAATGCTGACTATGCCGACCCCCACTAGGGTGGTCTAATAACCCTTTGACCCACATGGACGACCCCCAATAGGGTGGTCTAATAACCCTTTGACCCACATGACTTATACAGGGCTGACCCCAACAAGGTGGTCTAATTACCCATCAAGTATAAGTTACGACACTTACAATATAAATGACGACACTTCCGTATAGAGGAATAATAACATCTCTATATGAATACAATATACATATATGTGAAATACATTCCGAAGTTACATATACATCAACATTTGTCTCCAATCCATGGGGCGCACTTGCACAATTCAAGTTTCTCCAATAACATACAACCCTTTTCTATTGTAGCCAGCCTTGAATCACTAAATAATAGGCAATCCAAAAGAATCAAAACTCTCATAGCTGAGTAGCCAAGGACAATAGCATGGGGGAATATAGTAGTAATCCCTTGATGAGAGATAGAACCATGATTTAAAATTTTTCCCAAGTATCCATGGCGACTTGTGCAAACAACAATTGCAAAAAGCCTAGTATCGGTGAATTTCTTCCCTTCTAAGCATTTAGTGAGATCCCTAGTAATCCATCGTGGTTGGTTCTTATATACTAACATCTATTCCGTCCACTTTTGTGTGTATGTACCATGAATGTACATGCATCTAAGTTTTCTCTCAATAATCTAAGTGACAATTTCACTTATGATCAACTCTCATTATTGTTCTTGCTTATTTACTTATATTGCATGCATTACCTAAATTATCAACATTGGACAACCATTGCATTGCATGCATTAGACTTGATATCTACCTAAATTATCACCATTGGACAACCAATGCAATGCATGCATTAGTCTTGATCTTTAAGGTACTATTCAATAACATACTATGCATCTTATCTTTCCATGAAATTAACCAATTAAACAGGCTAGAATGAGGGAAATTCATTGCAGCACATCCTTACTATAAAACCAATAATCCAATAATGAGAAACAATTAAAATAGAATGAACATGCTAAAATCATTTCCATTCTAAGAGATATGTTATGCATGTTTTGTGAATCACAATGCAAAATTCACTACTAACAAATTTACCAAGTCACTTTGGATATCCAAGCACCAAATCAACTATTATAGAAAATGAATTCCAATAAGAAATACACACAAAGAAAAAAAACAATTTACAAGAATAAGCTTTATTCCATACATCCCAAAACAAACCTACCTAGGATTTCATTGTGATTCCCTAAAAGGCTCCAGTGTAGCTGGATTAGCCTCTATAATGTAGTGGTGGATTGTGACACTTCTCCCAAAAATATGTTGGATGTTGAACTTGGTATGGATCATAAAAATATACCCCAAAAACCATGCCAAGCAAATATACCCTTGTGGAGGATTGGGATGATCCCAATCCTTTTCTTCTATGTTCAACTATATCAAACGGAGTGAGATCATTTGTCTCTGAGCAATGATATTTCTTATCATTCCACCACAACATTCTTGGAAAAGGTTTATTTGCACATTCCTCCATGCCACTTTTGGAAGTGTTTTGACACATCTTTTGTAGACAATTTAGACAATACTAGTTCTTCCAAAGTAACCGAATATAATGTATTTATTCTAGAAGTTTCACGTTTTTTGCTAATATTTTACAACTTCTAGTAAATGTACTTCAAATTCGTTAAGATGTTTTTTAATTACATTAATAATAGCTATGTTGGATATTTGATTACCACCTAGAGGAGCATCATGTAAAATATGAAGTTGTTCATGCATTTGCAACATTGAGGAATCAAGCAAAGCAATCGATAATGTCAATTCCTCACCATCCCCTTCTCTACCACTCAAGACTACAACCTTTAGGAAAATAATAGCATGCTACTCAATTTCCTTTATACTATCTTCCTCAAATGCATGAGATGATATTTTATATAGTGTTGCTTTGGCATTTCCCTAGGTAGCTTGAATGTGTTGTTTCTGGTAGAAGCCATATACAATGTCTAACACTCTGAAGATCTTGATTGATACTTTTCAAGCAGAAGGATTCAAATCCATAACTAACTTTAAAACCCTCAAGGAGTATTATAAATGTTTATCAACTAATGAACAATTTCCTCACATCAAGATGGGGCCAAAGTAATGTTGTGGTCATATTTCTATTTATTATTGATTTATGTAGCTTAGGTGAATTTTTTCATGTCACGGGATCTCTGTATTTTTTTTTTAAATTCCACATTTCCGTCGGATATCCGACTCCCACGTCTAAGATATCCGACGACGTTTACATACCACCGATGGCTAAAAACGTTGGATATTGGACTTCTTACAATGCAAATACCGTTGGATATCCAACGCCCACTTCCAAGATATCCGACGATGTCGCCATACCACCGATGGCTAAAAACGTCGGATTTATGACATCTTACAATGCAAATACCGTCGTCTATCCGAAGTCATTGCCATACCACCGACGGATAAAGGTGTCGAATTTGATGTCAATCGTGTCGGATATCTGACGCCTCATCAGACGTCGTTTCCATACCATCGATGACTAAAGGCATCGATCTTTGTTGTCAATCATGCCGGATATCCGACGCCCCAGTTGTCGCATATCCGACCTCATATAAAGTGATCTTGGTCGGATAGTCGACGGAAATATTAAAAGAGGATTCGTTGGATATCCAACATAGTCCTTTTAGATATCCGATGAGTTCATTTTACTGTCGGATATCCACCGAAGTGCCACTGAATTTTAAAAAATAAGATGCTTTTCAGATGGTCGACAACATGATGTCGAAAATCGGACATCTATGCCGTCGGATTTTGGGTTCAAAAATGCTAGTGATGGTAAGAATATAAATATAAGGCATTTGAAGACTATCTTTGCAAACATGGAATTACACATCAAACTACAGTTCCCTACAATCCCCAACAAAATGGTGTATCATAAAGGTTGAATAGAACCTTAATGAATATGGCACGATCAATGATGTTTTTCAAGAATGTGAAGCTAATTTTTTGGGGTGATGCAGGCCTATGCGCAACATATTTGAGAAATAAAAGTCCTTCTCATGTTCTAGAAGATAAGACTCCACATGAAATGTGGTTTGGCCACCTTCCTTCTGTTAGGCATCTCATAATTTTTGGTTCTGCCTGCTATTCCTTAATACCAAAGGAGCAAAGAAACAAGCTTGGTGCTAGAAGCATAAGATGTATTTTCTTGGGGTACTCAGGAACATCCAAGGCATATCATATTTATGATGAGGTAAACAAAAAGTTTGTTATTTCCAGAGATGTCATTTTTCTTGAAACTAATGAAAATGACAAGTCTATTGAAATATAGCTTGATCATCTGGAGAGGTTTGCTCATCTAAAGAAATATTATGAATGTGATAATAAAATTCCACATATTGAATGGGAGATCCCTATCTTGGATCAATCCATGGAATTTCCATTTGAAGCAGTACCAACAACCCCTCATGAAGAGAATGATGAACAAGAAGTTCCTGCCACTTCAACTAAAACTCAACTGGATGATGTAATTGAGAGGATTGGAAGATTGAACCTAGAAGAGAAGAATGCACCACCAACTGATCAACCTAGACCATCAAGGAAGATTCCAAAATGGGCCACAAAGACACTTGAAAATGTCTGTGTAAATGGAGTAGGAAAGACGGGAACTAGAAGCTCAACTAGACAAGAAGATGGAGGAAATGCAGAGAACTCAGGTGATGACATGGATGTCTCATTTGATTGTGAATTGAATTTTTCTACTAACGTTGAACCAACTTCCTTAAAAGAGGATACTATTCATGATGAGTGCAAAGAAGCCATGTAGAATGAGTATGATGCACTTATAAAGAATGGAACTTGGAAGCTGGTCGATCCTCCAGTCGGAACCAAACCAAATGGAAACAAGTGGGTGTACAAGAACAAATAAAAATCAGATGGCTCACTTGACAAACATAAAGCAAGGCTCGTGGCAAAATTCTATGCACGGAAAGAAGGAATTGACTATGAAGAAACATTCTCTCCCACAATAAAATGGGGCACCATCCACACTATACTTTTCTTAACTACACAAAATGGTTGGAAAGTTCATCAAATGGATGTAAATACTACATTCTTGAATGGAGACTTGAAAGAAAATGTCTTCATGTCTCAACCCGAAGGTTTTGTTGTGAAGGGACAAGAACACAAGGTATGCAAACTTGTCAGGTCCTTGTATGGCCTGAAACAAGCACCTCGAGCATGGTATGAAAAGCTAACCGAGCAAATTCTAAGCTGAATTTCAAACATTACAATCTTGATGACTCAACGTTATTTGTAAAGAAAGTTGGAATATCTATTGTGTTTCTTGTAGTATATGTGGATGATATTTTGATGATAGGGAATAATGAAAGTTATATAGCATCCATAAAGAATGACTTAAGGAAAGGATTTGAAATGACTGATCTCAGACATCTTCACTATTACTTAGGAATTGAAGTGACTCAACATCCTAAGTACATTTTCATTTCTCAGAAAAATTATATTGGAGAACTGTTGAACAAATTTGGGATGACAGATTTCAATTTGCTCTCAAATCCAATGGAACAAAAGCTAAAGCTCGCATCAAGTGAAGGAAAATAATTTGAGGATGCAACCAAGTACCGACATCTTGTAGGAAGCCTTATCTACCTTACTACCACAAGACCAGATATTTCTTATGTTGTTAGCATTCTTTCACGATTTATGCACAAAACTTGTGAAGGACATTGGTTTGCAGCAAAGAGAGTTCTAAGATACTTGAAAGGGACTAAAGAATTTGGACTCATATATTCTAATGTGGATGACTTCAAACTTATTGGGTACTATGATTCAGACTTCGATGGTGACAAAGAAACAGGGGTATCCACTTCTGGATACATGGTGAGTCTTGGATCAGCAGCTATCTCCTAGAGATCACGCAAACAATCAATTCTAGCATATTCAACAATAGAGGCAGAATATGTAGAAGTTGCAGAAGCAACCAAATAGATTGTGTGGCTCAGGAAGATACTTGAAGATTTGCAGGAGAAACAAGAAGAGTCCAATCCACTTTTGATTTACAAAACTTTTGAACCGTATCCACTACTTATGATTCTCAGAGAATGGAGGGTGGCGAGATTAAAGGATAGGGTTCGAATTTTAAGGTTTTATGATTCCATGGATTCTAGGGTAAGAAGATAGAAACCAAATATGGCATTCCCGGAATGAAACGCGTTGCATGCCAATTGAAACAAGATATTTGTATTTTGATAGGTCGCGGATAAGAACATGAAAAGGGACACGCAAATGTAATATAAAAGAACAAGCAGTCGATTTCTATCAAGATGCACAGTAGGTCAACCAGGTGTCACTTTACATACCTACCAAGGAGGAATTACTATTTTTATTTACCAAGCTATCCAAAGTTCGGTCCTCCAAGCACAATGGTATGTATGCTTTTGCACAACTGTGAAGAAGAAAGATAACAAAAAAATTGTCATGGTAAAAACAAGCACAATATGAAATCCCATGATATCTTCTTGGTAAGTTAACTCGATTCATATTGTGGTACGAAGAATTGAATTCCATCAAAAACTGAATGAGTTAATAGAAAGCTTGAAAATTGGGATGGTAATTCTCACTATGTATCGTATTTACCATGTTTCAAATCAATGGTGGACATACAACATAATAAATGCACCGCTCACTCAACTGCAACACCGTATCTATTGTGATCGTGTGTGATAAATGCACTGCACTCTGGGAAAATGAGTTGGCAAGGAGTGTGTAAAAAAAACGTCCAATTCCCACTTAAACATCCAATACATCAAATGCATGCACCATAATATTAATCCATTGAATCCATTTGGATCCGAAGGCGAAGAGATTAATCAAGATGTTCCATATAAAACAACGAATGTGCAAAAGTCCCCACATAATCACATCGTAAATCACACAACACAAGTTTTGTCACCTTAATATAGATATATAAAATAAACTGAATATGCACTATTTCCATAATGCTTTGCTACCCATCAAATGTTCATTCTTACAATGCCAATAATTTTTTAATGAACATAACCATTATTTAACTTCAAACCATGCCATAACTAATCAAATCTTTTCAAAAAGTGCGTCTATACCAAAACCCAATAAAACATTATGTTATTTACAATATTGATAAGGCCAATGAACTTGTTATTTATATCAAACCATAGTCTTCCCATTTGGAGCAATATTCCTTTGAAACTTTTCATACTTCCATCTTAGTAGGTCCACCCTTTCTTGACTCAAATGTCTTAGATTCTAGGCTCTTTTTAAAAGAAAAAAATACGCAATAGAGTCGGATTTAAGGTCAAGTAACACCATCCAAGAGAGTTCATTAAAGAAAATAAAATATGAGGGTACTTGCAACATTTTGCGAGAATTAAAGGGGATGCAGAATTAAACATCAACAATCATCATCATCATCATCATAAACATTATCATTGTCATTGTCATCATTGGCATCTTCATTTTCATCATCATCACTATCTTCATCATCAAATAATCATATCATCATCATCATCATTGGCATCTTCATTGCCTCCATTATCATAATCTTCATCACTATCATTGTCATTGTCGTCATCATTGCCATTGCCATTTTCATTGTCATTGTCAAAATCATTGTCATATTCATTATCATCCCATCATCATCATCATCATCATTGTCATCATCATATTCATTTAATCACATCATCATAATCCTCATTTACTTTATCATCATTACCATCCTCATTGTCGTCATAATCATCATCCTCATCCATGTAGCCATTGTCATTGTCATAATCATCAATGATGATGACGATGACGACTATGATGGTGATGATAAACACAATTAGGTAATGATGATGATGATTATGATGATGATGATCATCATCATCGTGATCAACACAATGATTATTGTCATCATCATTTCCATCATTATCATCGTCATCATATTAGTCATGATTGTCATCATATTCATATAATCACATCATCATCATCATCATCATTTTCATCATCGTCGTCATCAGCATGGAAATCATCATCATTAATGGCATCGTCATTGTCATTGTCGTCATTCATGTCATTATTGATGATGATGACCTAAATGACAATGACAAAGCTAATGATTATGATGATGAAAATGATGGCATTTAATAATTTGAAATATTTTTCAAGGTCATTGGCATCCTCATTATCATATTCATTGCCATAGTCATCGTCATCATCATCATCATTGTCATTGTCATCATAACCATCATCATCATTTTCATTATCATCATAATCATCATTCATGTCATCATCACCATTATCATCATTTTCATCATCATTATCATCATCATCATCATCGATATTGTCATTAGCTATTCACAATTACCTTAGGCATAAGAAATATCATCAACCAAAAAGATGTGATTGTTGTAAAAGGGTTGTGGAGGACACATACAATCTATGCATGAGAAATAACAACTCTATTTTGGAAAACGATCATCATCATCATTTTCATTGCCATCATCATCATTCATTTCATTTCCATCATCATCATCATCGACACCATCATTGTCATTGTCAATATCATCACCAAAATCATCATCATCGTCATCATCATCATTGTCATCGTTGTCAACATCAACAACAACATTATGTTACGGAGAAAAACTTCCTATGGATTGGGGTAGACCACAATAGACAGATGACTACCATAAATCAACTCAATTCCCAATGCATGCTATCTAAATGTAAATGCTAAGAAGTGAAATAAAGACCAACCTTCAACCAGACGTTTGATGTAGATCCCCGTTGAGCTTTCCAATCACCACACTTGAACCTGCAGCTTAGTCTCAACAATAAACACAAGCAAGTGCATATGATATATGAAAGTTGTTAGCATAAACAATAGCATAGTCCATTATATATGTAAGCAAATGTACCCAATGATAATAAACCATTCACAACATCAATTGGATGAGAAAATGAGTATTTCTATCAATATGAACAAGAAGTACATGATACAACCTCTTACCGGAAACTCATCTGAACCAAGAACTAGGTCCCTCCACTTGTGCCTCCACCACTTCAATCCCCCATGCAATGGAAAACTCACGAGTAAAGGAATGCGTCCTTCACAAGATATGGAATAGTTTGGTAGGTGAACATAAAGGGTTCACAACAACTAGGATCAATGGATGTAGACTCAAGCTATGGCAAAAATCCAATAGAGTTTTGATGCTCTCTCCTTCTCCTCCTTCCATGCACCATAAGAGCTCAATATATAACCCTCCAAAGGTAGGTGAAAGGTCAAATTGAGTAGTTTCGAGATACATGGAAGGAAAAAGGTCACAATGGCCGCTTTTTGGAGTGAAAAATAGAGTTTTTACTATTATTTACCCAAAATTCGATGTGCGCGAGCTGTTGTGATGCATCCTGCATATACGCAAGGTGTAATGAAGTAGCTCACGTACAGGAGGAAAAATAGGGAAAAAGGGTTCAATGGGAACCACAATTATGGTTTTGAGTCTATAAGTAGGTAAGGGAAGCCAAAGAGTATAAATGCTCACAAGGTGGTAAAATATGGTATAACACATTATCATCATAATGATAGTCATTGTGAATAGCATCATAAGTATCCTCGTTGTCATCTTCAACATTTGGGTGCAAAACTAGATGCAAAATTTGACGTAAAATTGGATGCAAAAGTGGACGAAAACCTAGACACAAAAGAGGATGCAAACATGGATGAAAAAGCGGAACATAAGTGAGTGAAAAAGTAGGGCAAAAAGTGGGTGTAGAATGGGGCACAACAAAAGTGGACACAAAAGAGGAAGCAACTGTGGATGCAAAAAGGGACGCAAAAGTGGATGAAACCATGGGTGCAAAAGTGGATGTGAAAGTGGATGTAACAAAAGTAGATGCAATACTAGACATGAAACTAGATGCAACACCCAGTGCAAAACCCAATGCAAAAACGGATGCAATAGTCGATGCAAACATTGATACAAAAGCGGAATCAAAAGCGGGTGCAAAAGTAGGTGCAAAAATGGGTTCAAATTAGTGCACAACAAAAGTGGATGCATAAGTAGACACAATAGTATATGCAAAAAAGGACACAAACATGGATGCAAAAAAGGACGCAAAAAAGGACGCAAATGTGGGTGCAAAAGTGGACAGAAAAGTGGATGAAAAAGTGGACATGCAACAAAAGTAGATGCAAATGTAGATGCGCAAACCTCGATGTGAAACCTGGTCCAATAGGGGATGCAAAAAAAGAAGCATAACTGGATGCAAAAGAGGATGTAAAAAATGATTCAAAAGTCGACACAAACATAGGCATAAAAGAGAAGGAAAATATGGATGTAAAAAATGGGTGTAACAAGAGAAGATGGAAAAATTAGGCACAAAACCTGATGAAAAATCCTGTGCAAAACTCAAAGCTAAATACGACACTAAACCCGACACAATTTGCACCAGGTTTAGTGTCGTATTTAGCAGAAGGACACAAAAAATTCCTGAAATAGCACCAAACTGAGAAATTACACCGACTTGGCCAAGGAAATGAAGAAAAATATATTAAAAGGGGGTCTAGACGCAAAAATGGAAGCAAAAAGGGATGATAATCATAGGTTTTTGTTGTAGTGCTTGGAGCAGTTTTAAGGAGTAGATCCGAAGATCAATATAGGAGCAACTAGGATCAACCTATGAAAAAGGCGCCTCTTTTCTTTCTCCTCCTCTTTCAATTTATGTATGTTTGCTTAGGCCTGAAAGAGTGTGAAACCTATACTTGAATGTGTATAATCAACCTGTAGAACTAGCATTTAACTCACTTTACATCTAATTTAGTATGTTGGTGACCTCTCCCTAGTCATTACGATCATTTTCCATACAACATCAAGGTTGTATAAGGAGTGTGCCACTCTTGCTTTAGTTGTTGGTTGTTACTTTGGTTATTGATCATAATTGTAAACATTCTTTTGGAGATATTCATTGGAATATCAATCTAAAGGCTTTGGAGGACATCTTATGATACGAAATTAACTCTAAAATTCAAATTCATTCTCAATTTCTTGTAATTTATGTTAATGAAATTGGATTAATTAATTAAAAACCAATGTTGAAAGATGGAGAATTAAAAACTAGAACTGAAAATAACATGACTAGTGAACAACAAATTGTTAATGGAATTCACCCATATGGGCTATTTCTTCGGGTCCACTTCAAATGAGGAACTGATCCATTAAAAATTATGCAAGTACAAAATTACAACATAACAATGATCTTCAATCTACAACAACTAGTCTCTGGTTTCCTCTAGGAAGATAATAGCCAAGTCCTTGACCTCCAATGGCTTCTTCATGCAAAAATAGACATAGTATTTCCCTCTTCTCTTCAAATAAAATTTGATCATGATTGTTAGAGGAAATAAATCTCGGATTAATTATTATTGATTGAGAGAACCATTATTTATTACATTTTCATGTGGTTGTTGGTTTCCATCTTCCAATGGATGTCAGGATTCCTATAGAGACTCTTGGTATTCTTAAACTATTTACAATATTTACAAGTGGAACCATAATCCCGTAGGATTAGGTTTCCAACATCCCCCCCCTTAATATGAAGGGGTATTTGTAAGTCCAAGAATGTTTCTAAATCTTTCAAACTTTTCTCATCCAAGCGCTTTGGTGAAGATGTCTACAATTTGGTCATTCGTGGAACAATGTCGTAGATGAACTATCTTCACCTCTACATGGTGTCGAATCAAATGGTACGTCGTGTTGATGTGCTTGGTTCGATCATGGAATATATGATTCTTGGACAACTTGATTTCATAAGTGTTTTCAATCAATAAGGGAGTGAATTTATCTTGTTTCACCTGCAAATATTCAAGTATCTTCCTAAGCCACACAGTCTCTTTCATTGCTTTTGCAGCAGCCACATATCCTGCCTCTGTTGTCAAATCTGCTGGAACTAATTGTTTGCATGATCTCTAGGAGATAATTGTTGATCCAAGACTCATTATGTATCCATAATTAGACACTCTTGTCTCTTTGTCACCATCGAAGTCTAAATCAGAGTACCCAATGAGTTTGAAGTCATCTACCTTAGAGTACATGAGTCCCCTTCAAGTACCTTAGAACTCTTTTAGTAGCAGACCAATGTCCTTCACAAGGTTTGTGCATGAACCTTGAAAGGATTCCAATAACATATGAAATATCTGGTCTGTTGATTGTGAGGTAGATAAGGCTTCCTACAAGCCCTTGGTACTTGGTTGCACCCTTGAACTATTTGCCTTCAATTGATGTGAGCTTCAACTTTTGTTCCATTGGATTTGAGATAGGGTTCCATTTTGTCAAGAAAAATATGTTCAATGGTTCTCCAACACACTTATTCTGGGAGATGAATATGTACTTAGGATGTTGAGTGACTTCAATTTCCAACTACTAATGAATGTGTCCCAGATCTATCATTTCAAATCCCTTATTCAAATATTTCTTTATGGATGCAATATAACTTTCATTGTTCCCTGTCATCAAAAGGTCATCTACATACACCACAAGAAACACAACATATATTCCAACCTTGTTTACAAACAATGTTGTGTCATCAAGATTATAATGTTTTAAGTTTATCTTTAGAAGATGCTCGGTTAGATTTTCATATTGTGGTTGAATTGCTTGTTTCAGGCCATACAAGGACTTAATGAGTTTGCATACCTTATGTTCTTGTCCCTTCACAAAAAAACCTTCTGGATGATACATGAATACATTTTCTTTCAAGTCTCCATTCAAGAAAGTTGTTTTTCCATCCATTTGGTGGAATTTCCACCCATTTTGTGCAACCAAAGAGAGTAAGGTGTGGATGTTGGCCCATTTTTTTGTGGGGGAGAACATATCTTCATAGCCAGTTCCTTCATTTTCTGCATAGCCTTTCGCCACGAGCCTTGCTTTGTGCTTGTCAAGTGAGCCATATGATCTGTATTTGTTCTTGTATACCCACCTACATCCAATTGGTTTGGTTCCAACTGGAGGTTCAACCGACTTCCAAGTTCCATTCTTCATGAGTGCATCATGCTCATTTTGCATGGATGCTTTCTACTACTCATGAGTAGCATCCTATTCAAAGGAATTTGGTTCGAAGTTAGCAGATAAATTCAATTCACAATCAAATGAGACATCCATGACATCACCTGAGTTATCTGCTTCTCCTACATCTTCTTATCTGGTTGAGGTTCTTGTTCTTGTCTTTCCAACTTCATCCGGATGGACCCTTTCAAGTGTATTTGTGGCCCATTTCAAAAATTTTCTTGATGGTCTAGGTTGATCAACTGGTGGTGCTTCATTTTATTCCAGATTCAACCTTCTGATCCTTTCAATCACATCATCCAGTTGAACCTCCTTGTTCAAGTGAAGTGGCCATAACTTCTTCTTCATGAGTTTCTTCATGAGGGGTGTGTCAATGCTTCAAAATTCTAGATATTGATACAAGATAGGGACCCCGCCTTCAAGATGTGGAATTTCATTGTCAACTTCATAATATGTCTTTGGATGGGAAAATTTCTTTAGATGATCAAGTTGTCTATCAATAGACTCACCATTTTTATTAGTTTCAAGAGAAATGACATCTCTGGAAACAACAAACTTCTTGTTTACCTCATCATAAAGGCGATATGCCTTGGAGGTGTCTAAATACCCCAAGAAAATGCACTTTCAGCTTCTAGCACCAAGCTTGTCTCTTTGCTCCTTTGGTATCGAGGAATAGCAGGTGGAACCAAAAACCCTAAGATGCCTCACAAATGGCATGTGTCCATACCACATTTCATGTGGAGTCTTGTCTTAAAGAGCATGAGATGGACTTATATTTCTCAAATAGGATGCACACAATACTACATCACCCCAAAACATCAATTTTACATCCTTGAAAACATCATTGAGCGTACCATATTCATGATGGTTCTATTCATCCTGTATGCCACATCATTTTGTTGAGGGTTATAAGGAACTGAAGTTTGATGTGCAATCCCATGTTGACAAAGATATTCTTCAAAATCATTAGAAGTGTATTCTTTTCCATTATCAGTATGAAGTGTGCCAATATTATATTGTGCTTGATTTTATATCCATGCATGAAAATTCTTGAATGTTTGAAATGCTTCAGATTTTGTTTTTAGCAAGTATACCCAACACATTCTAGCGTAGTCATCAACAAAGGTCATGAGGTATCTATTACCATTGGAAAAAGGTGTGAGTATTTTGATCCACAGTAAGATCTTGGAGCTATAGAGAACCTCACAAAATTGAAATATTTGCAATAACCAGTGAAAAAGCTTGAAAAGGAGACAATTTTACACACAATGTGAACTGAAAATTGGCATTATCAGACTTCCTAACA
Organism: Larix kaempferi; assembly: GCA_027924585.1. Classification (NCBI taxonomy): domain Eukaryota; kingdom Viridiplantae; phylum Streptophyta; class Pinopsida; order Pinales; family Pinaceae; genus Larix; species Larix kaempferi. The sequence continues at coordinate 4,299,579 of BSBM01001130.1, read as the reverse complement.
TGTGAAATGTTTAGAACAGGTTTATATTACAGCAGAGAGAAATTCGAGAGCCATAGAGAGCCCAAAATGAGTGTACAATGCTAATTGGCCAAATTGGCCTCAATCCCCCCTAGGTGGGTCCAACTCAGTCCTAATCATCCCAAACAATCACGAATTTTGGTGTGGAGGTGGTTGAAGCATGCTGGGTCATAAATGAGGCCTAGGCATGCGTGGGTGAGCAAATAGAGGTGTGTGGGAGGTCCAAGGAAGCAATAAATGCTCCAAATCTAGCCAAAAATGGGCAAAATCCACCCAAGCGCTCCAAGTCAACAGAGATTCCCCAATTCAAGGAAGGAGAGTGCTCTAGCATTTAATGAGGGTGCACTTGTGGACAAAACTGGAGTTTGGGTGAACTGGTTTGCTTGGAAGTGGGTGTGAACACTCTCAAAAGTGGTTTTTTGACCAATTAAAGTAACCAAGTCCAAACTATAGTGTAATAAAGCACACATGGAAATAAAATTGACTAAGGTTATGAACTATGGTACTAAGTATGGATTACTGTTCTAACACCCCCCCCTTAACCAAAAATTAGTACAACTCATGAATTTTAAGTGGGTTGCCTTGGCAACAAAGGCTCAAGTCACCTCATTACAAAACATAAATTTTATTTGTCCATGTAAACTGAGGACAAGAAGGAAAACCTCATGGGATAAAACCTTCCCTCTAAAATGGACATAGGGATGAACCTGCAATAAAATTGCAGCAATCACCATCCATCACTCACTCCAAGAAAATCTCTCAAGTGAGTGAAGGTCTTCTCAGTAAAACACTTGGTGAAAATATCAGCAGTTTGCTCGGTGGATGGGCAATACTGCAAGGAAATCACTCTGTCATGCACCAAGCCCCGAATGTAGTGCATATGGATTTCAATGTGCTTTGTTCTCTACCTCTGAACTGGATCAGTAGATATCTTGATGGCACTTTGATTGTCCACCCAAATGTTGGTTGGAGAATCAATAGCAACACCAAATTCCCGAAGAATACCTTGCAACCAAACACACTGTGTGGCTACATTCACTGCTGCCCTGTACTCTGCCTCTGCTGATGAAAGTGAAATAGTGTGTTGTTTCTTACTTGACCAGCAAATGGGACCTTCAGCAAACATGAAAATAAAATCTGAAGTGGAATTTCTATCAATGGGATCTCCAGCCCAATCGGAATTAGAAAATCCAACTAGTTATAGTGAAGAACCAGCTGCATAGTGTACCCCAAAGCTCTTTGTTCCTTGGACATATTGAAGTATATTTTTGGCTTCCTTCCAATGGATATCATGTGTCTGCTGCATATACCTTTCTACAACACTTACAGCATAAGACAAATCAGGTCTTGTATGTGTAAGGTACAACAAACTTCCAACTAGCTACCTGTATAATGTGCAATCCACCAATGGAGAGTCATCAAATTCACCTAGTTTTATGCCTGAAAGGAATGGGCACTTGGATGAATTAAATTCATCCATTTTAAACTTCAATAACAGGTCTGAAGCATACTTTGGTTGACTCAGCAATATACCTCTTTCAGTTTGCTCAATTTCCAAACCCAAAAATTGCCTTAGCAATCCTAGGTCGCTCATGGCAAATTCACTGTGCAAAGATGCTTTAATTGAGCCAATTTGTTTGTTGCAGCTCCCTATAATTAAAATATCATCTACATATAGTACAATGACCTGCAAAATATCATCACATTGCTGCAAATATACATTTGGATCAGACTTGCATCGAATGAAACCAATTGAGAGCAAAAAGGCATCCATTTTAGCATACCAAGCCCTTGGGGCTTGCTTGAGTCCATAGAGTGGCTTCTTCAACCTGCAAACAAGTGAGGGATCCTCTTGGAAACCTTCAGGTTGCTGCATATAGATCTCTTCCTATATCTCACCATGTAAGAATGCACTTTTAACATCCATATGGTGAACTTGCCAACCCTTACTAGCTGCCATGGCTAGAGCTAGTCTAATTGAGTCCATCTTTGCAACCGTTGCAAAGGTCTCGGTATAATCCACACCATGGATTTGTGAGTAGCCCTTAGCCACTAACCTAGCCTTATATTTCAGATCAGAACCATCAGCAACAGGTTTGGTTCAAAAAATCCACTTACATTGCACAAGTTTCCTCTTGGGAGGAAGAGGCACCAAATCCCATGTTTTGTTCTCTTGGAGAGAATGGAATTCTTCTTCCATTACTGATCTTCACCTTGGATCATGGTAAGCTTCCTGATATGATCTTGGATTAGATACAAGCATCATATAACAGTGATCAACAAGTTCACTTTCATTTGCAAAGGAAGCATTGATTGTTTGAGATCTAGTCTTCCTAGGCTCTTGGGGATTGCCTGCCAATTCACCTGTAGCTTGTATGATTTTTTCAGCGCACTTGGGCCTTGATGGTGAATCATCTATAGAAATGTCATCTTCAACCATGTCATCTTCAGAAATATCAGAAAAATCAGAAATTGAATCATCACTTACTTCATTAAGGTGTGGAGGAGATGAGCATTCCCCCGATGCAAGCTCAAAATCAGGAATTGGCTCTTCTTCGAATTGCACACTTCTCTCAATGAAATTTTTGAGTGTGGATGTGTCAAAGAGATGATAACCCTTTGTGTATTCACCATAACCAACCATGATACATTCTCTTCTCTGTGGCTCCAAAGCCTTCCTCTTTTCTGATGGAATTCGAGCCCATGCTCTAGACCCAAAAATCCTAAAATTGGAGACATTTGGTTTTTGGCCAAACCATGCCTCATAGGGTGTTTTACCTTTGACTGATTTATGAAATGCTCTATTCTGAATGTGTGTAGCACAATTGATTACTTCAGCCCATAGCTTAGGGATTAGATCCCTAGCTTCAATCATGCATGTAGCCATCTCTTTGAGAGACCTATTCTTCCTCTCTGCCACACCATTTTGCTGTGGTGTGTAGGGGATTGAATGTTGCATTTGGATGCCACATTCCTCACAAAGGTGCTGAATTTTTTTGTTCACATACTCCTTTCCATTATTAGTCCTAAGGATTTTTATCTTATTCCCACTATGATTCTCCACTAAGGCCTTCCAAATCTTAAATTGCTCAAACACTTCGGATTTTAGTTTGAGGAAGTAAACCCAGCAGAATCGAGAGTAGTCATCTATGAATGTGAGTACATACCTTGATCCACCATAGGATGGAGTGGGTAGAGGACCAATGAGATCTGAATGTACCAATCCAAGTGGTTGAGTGGCTCTTCTTGCCACTCCCTTCTCATAGCTACGTTCTGGATGTTTCCCAATCACATAGCCAATGCAAGCTCCATTTGAGGATTTGATTTCAGGAAGCCCTTCCACCATCTCATATTTGTGCAATGTTTGGAGATACTTGTAGTTCATGTGGCCAAATCTTTCATGCCATAGCTTGGAGGTCTCATTGGCATGAGAGTGAAGTTCTTGGTCACTAGAACCAGGGAGGAAATTTGAGAACTTGTACATCCTCTCTTGGTGGTATGCATACCCAACTGCCAAGACATGGTTTGAAGAGATTTCTGAGATCTCTACCACATCAAGACTAAATGTTACTCTCTTGGCTTCTCCTATATGGGTCATTTGATACACTGATAACAAATTTTGAGCCAACGAAGGTACATAGAGCACATCACTGCAATAAGCACGCTCCAAATCGATCCTACCAATCCCTTTGGTCTGGATCTCAGAGTCATCTCCCATTCGAACTGTTGGGCCACTATTCGAATGCATAGAGGATAAGAGCTCTCTAGATGAAACCATATGCCTGGAAGCCCCTGAATCAATAATGGAGGATGAGGAATTAGAAGCACCTGCTACCAAAGCATGACATTTCACCTTGTTGTCAGGATTTGAGGTGCCATCTTTCTTCTTTGCACCATCTGGGACAAGGATGTTGTTTTTCTACAGCAGCTGCGCCATTGTGTCAATGGTTTTATTCATGCATGAGCTCTCTGGATGCCATCCCTTGTGGAAATATGTGCATTTGGTCTTCCCTTTTCCCTTCTTGTCCTTCTCCTTGGAAGGATTCGAACCCCCATCAACAGATTTGGTTTTGTCAAACTTCCTCTTCTCTGGATGCATTGAACTCTTTTCCTTCTGCTTTCCTTTGGAGGCATTTGAAACACCCATGGCCAAGGATTGATCTTTTGATTTGATGGTGCCCATTTGAACTAGCTTGTCTTGCTCCTGAGTAAGACACTCCATGAAGGTTGCTAGTGATGGCATTTGCCAGTTTCGAAGGGTCATTTTGGCAAAATGAAATGTGCTTACAAACACTGAGAATTCTGGCCCTAGCTTCGAAAGGATGGACATTATCAATTGTTCTTCCTTCTTAACAATTCCACATTGTTGCAGTTGCAGCACTAATGATTTGAATTTGGTGAAGAACTCTTGGATGGTTTCAAAATGCGCTGGGCTCAAGCTAATGAGCTCGTTTTCAAGTTGATGGCCTCTCAGTTCATCAATTTTCCCAAAGAGTGATTCGAGCTTCACCCACACTTCATTTGGGGTTGTCAAACTGTCTGTATGAAACAAGAGCTCCCTCAAAATGCTCAGGCATAGCAATCCATATGCTTCATCAAGTCGATTGTAGTACTTTGCTTTCTCCACAACAGAGTTTGGCTCCACTTCTATGCCCATGGTTACTCTATAGAGACCCTTAGATCTCAGTTTGATGACCATTTCAACCTTCCAATCGAATAAATTGAAGGGAGTGAGCAACATTTGGTTAGCTTCCATTTCTTCTTGCGTTGATGGTAAGAAAACTGCTAAACAACTTGCAAAAAACACTCAATTTTTATCTGGAAATCCTCTCAAGAATGCAGCTCAATGCTCAATATTGATATGCAACTCACTAAATCCACAAGGCTCTGATACCATGTGAGTATTTTGATCCATAGTAAGATCTTGGAGCTATAGAGAACCTCACAAAATCGAAATATTTGCAATAACCAGTGAAAAAGCTTGAAAAGGAGACAATTTTACACACAATGTGAACTGAAACTTGGAATTATTAGACTGTATAACATGTGAAAATGTTTAGAACAGGTTTATATTACAGCATAGAGAAATTTGAGATCCATAGAGAGCCCAAAATGAGTGTACAATGCTAATTGGCCAAATTGGCCTCAATCCCCCTAGGTGGGTCCAACTCAGTCCTAATCATCCCAAACAGTCACAAATTTTGGTGTGGAGGTGGCTGAAGCATGTTGGCTCGTAAATGAGGCCTAGGCATGCGTGGGTGAGCAAATAGAGGTGTGTGGGAGGTCCAAGGAAGCAATAAATGCTCCAAATCTAGCAAAAAATGGGCAAAATCCTCCCAAGCGCTCCAAGTCAACAGAGATTCCCCAATTCAAGGAAGGAAAGTGCTCTACCATTTAATGAGGGTGCACTTGTGGACAAAACTGGAGTTTGGGTGAACTGGTTTGCTTGGAAGTGTGTGTGAACACTCTCAAAAGTGGTTATTTGACCAATTAAAGTAACCAAGTCCAAACTATAGTGTAATAAAGCACACATGGAAATAAAATTGACTAAGGTTATGAACTATGGTACTAAGTATGGATTACTGTTCTAACAAAAGAAATAGGAATGAGGACATATAAGTCAGAGTGAACCAGCTCTGGCTTTCTACATGCTCTGAATTTTAACTGTTGGAATGGTTGCTTACTATGTTTTCCTAGTATGCATGCATCACATTTGTTCATCTTGTTAGGAATGGTAGGAAAACCAAATACACCATTCTTTCTCAACAAACAAAGACTGCTATAATTCAAATGACCAAATCTAGCATGCCATAACAAACTGGATGACATATTACCTTCTCCATGTTGAGAAAGGAAGGCAAAGTTTTGAACTCTTGTAGATGAGCCCTTCAACTTCAACAACTTCCCATATTCATATATGGTCCTGATGACCTTATTGTTGGAGGACTTCATTATATCTATGATTCCATCGAACATATGGATGGAATGGCCTTGCTATCAAATATGCACTAAGGATAGTAGGCTTCTCTACAACTCTAGAAGATAAAGAACATTCTTCAATACAAAGTCAAGGAATACAGGTAGCTTGAGCCTGGTGGAACCAATTCCCTTTAGTTTAAGGATAGATTTGTCTACAAAATACACTATGCCATCTACAATGTCATTTAGTTCTTCAAAATAATTTTTTCCTAAATGTCATGTGGGATGTTGCACCAATATCAAGCTACCAGCAATATTTATAAGATGAAAGAGATGTGATTTCATTTAATCCAAGATTACAATGTACAACAATATAGTGAGAAGATTCAAGATATTTACCATCCTCTTAGCCCTTACTTTCATCTTCTTTCTTCTGGTTATGTATTTCTTTGATGGAGTCCCAAGGGATCCAACATTTATGTGCTTCATGTCCATTCTTCCCACAACAATTACACTTCAAATTTGGTCTTTTGCTTGAATTGTTTCTACCCCCCATCCCCTCGCCTCTAAACTTTCTTCTTCCTCGTCTTCTTTTATTTTTCTCTCCCTTGGACTGGACTGGTTCAGGTCAAGGAAAGAGGTCTTCACTCCTCCAACCATAAATGCAAAAGAATTCATCTTCTACACCTACAAATAAACAGAGTTTGGAGAAGAAGAAGGTGCAGGTCTAAGTCTCTTCCACCTTTTACAATGTACAGTATAGTAGAATAATGCGCAAGGTAGAAAATGCTGAAATTTTAAAATGTGTTGCAATAGGAAGTTGTTACAATAGAAGTTTGATACAAATACACTTTGTGCAAACAGTGTGCTATACTATGTTATTTCTACAGCATCCCTAGAACTTTGAAATCTTCAGCATAAAACTTGGATGCAAGATATCAGAGATGATATATATTTTACTATACTACTGTCTCAACCTTTACTATGAAAATAATGTTAAGAATAGAGTATTATATCCAACAATGATAGAAAATCTATACCTAATTCTCATGGCAAGAGCACATTTGAGAGAACATTCTTCAGAGGTCACACCAATCTACAATATTCATTTATGCTGCAAGCTTCCAACACTCTTGGAAATAGAGAAGGCGTAGCTCTTCATACTTAATATAAATTTCAACACTTGGATTGCAGAGAGTCACCTCAATGCATAGATACAATGTATCCACCAGCCCTATGAATTCACCAACACATGCATCAAACAAATAAATAAGGGCACACCATGCTTTAACCAACAATGCAATAGTGAGATAGTCTTTAAGGAAGCAACCAATTGAGAATCCAAATTGTAGTAGAGGGAATTCCAAGGAGTAGAATATCTCGAGCACTTGAAGGTTGTAGCTCATTTAGAGGAGAGGTCAGAGCTCTCATGGAATGGAGTGGTCACGGCTCTTCACGTGGAGGTCACAACTCTCGTGGTCTAGTCGCAACTCTCCAACAACTCCAAAATGGAAGATTGCAGCACTCGAACAACACACACCAGCTCCACAATGTCACTTCACATAGGATCCATGATGTCACATGATTTCCAACACTCTTTCCATGAGCTAGGGTTCACAGTGTTATCATTTTATTAATAAGCAGTCTCAATTTAGTGGAGTTCCATCACCACGAAATGTAGAATCCAGAATTGCATAGCAATAAACTTCAAATGGTGTGCATCCAGTCGTAGAAAATCAAAATAGAGACACAAAAATCGAGACTTCCCATTGGGTAGAGAGCTTCAAAGTTTCATGAGGTTCACCATTGAAAATCGCAACTCCAGGGTCTCCACCATCTACAACAGTTGCACGCTCTTCAACAATCGATGAGGGTTCGTGCTCATAGTTCACACTTTTCAAAGCAATACACTCTTCACAACAAAGTATGCAGGATCACTCATCTTTCCAAAGATAGAGCTCCACTTTAGAAAATTGCAAAGAAAATAAATGTAAACAATGTGTGCATAATTAGGGTTTTGAGTGGAATAGGAGAGATCACGAGGAATGGACCTTCACACAAGGATTACCGCACACACGAAGAACATGAACGTTCTGAGGAGCAATGATTCTGGTAGGGATGGATTTTCAAAGGGAAAGATAAACGTACGAAGCAGAATCACACAGAGAGTAGAGAGTAGACGGGACAAAATTCCAGCAGCAGGAGTTATGGTGGTCAGGCTCTGATACCACTGTCAAAGAAAATAATTCTCAGATTGATTATTATTGAATGAGAGAACCCTTATTTATTAAATTCGCATGTGGTTGTTGGTTTCTATCTTCCAACGGTTGTTAGGATTCCTAGGGAGACTCTTGGTCTTCTTAAACTATTTACAATATTTATAAGTGGAACCATAATCCCGTAGGATTAGGTTTCCAACAGTGATCATACCAGACCTGTAATCAAAGTTTTCTTCCATAATTTATTTATTTGAAAGGCTCTCGGTACCATCCAATCCAACAAACACTGAAAAAATATCCTACACTTAGATGGCATGAGACACATGTGCAAGGAATCTTCTTGTTGCTACTTCCTACCGATTCTCCTTGTCGTGACTACCTTCAATATAATAAAACCCACTATCTTCCTATTAAAATAGATGGTAAATCGATTAGTTGGTTAAACGGATTATCACAAATAGTAAATCAATTAGGGTTTATTCTATTTGGATTTCCAATCATCGGATCGGTTATCCTCCTAAATATTTTCTCCCCACTAAGAAGCTTTTAGACCACCAAAAGTATGATTTCATTCAGAAAATAAGTGAGGGTACAAATCCCTCACTTCTCCAGTTTCTATCCATCGTGCTTTACTTGGATGAAATCCTTCTAGACCCACATGAAGGTACTCAACATCACCCCTTTACGAATTCCTCACCCTCCTATTGGGAATAGCATATTCCTACAACTGATCAAGATATTTAGGAGAAAAATCATCAATGAAAGGAACTTGTACATTCTCATATTGAACCATCATCATAGAAGGATCGTATATTTTCAAGTTTTCAACATTAACCATGGACAAAGTAACTTCAACCAAAAGGATAGAATTGAACTTAAATAACTTATACCATTATATGATAGAAGTTCAACTTGGGACATACCTTAAGGTATGGCCATGGCCATACCATTATATGACAGAAGTTCAAATGGGCCATACCTTATTGGATAGAAGTTACCTCCATGGACATTAGACAAAGTTGAACTTAAATAACTTATGAGTGTCTAAATATACTAGCATTCCCCCTTAAGAATTGTTGGAATATTTTATATTCCTTGAAAGGTAATAATGTATTTGTATTATGTCGGAAGATAACCACAACCTTATGTAAAAGAGTAATACATTATATCTCATATTCATTATGGTAAAATATACTCTTGATATTCATTATTATATAAAGAGATGTTATTATGGAGAATTATATTATCCTACATCTAATATGTGAGAGTAATTCCTCCTCATCTCTTAGTATATAATAGAGTCAAAGGAGTCACATCACTCATTATGATCTATACTTTCACAAGTATTGCTATATTGTATTGGGGTTATTGGCATTGCTCTCTTGTAAGCTTGAGGGAGATATTCTAGAGATAATAGAAGACTACCTTCCCGTGGACGTATCCCAATTGGGTGAACCACATATATCTGGTGTACTCTTGTCTCTTGTTCTCTTTTTGTACTTATTGTTGATATGTTATTGTTTGCATAGATAGGTAAGCTAGTTTAGTTAGATCCATATCTCTGAAATGGTATCAGAGCTTGTTGCTATGATCTATCACCTTCTATTGCTTTCAAAATAATATTTTATCATTTGGGAATTGTTTATTTCTTGTAGATTTGCTTTCTATCTGGTAGCCATTAGGCTTCTCTTTAGATCTGGGCATATTTATGTAGTTTGTATTTCTAACCCTAACCTTGTTGTGTAGATTTTTACAGAAATTTTTCAAGAGTTTCTTGATGTTGTTTTTGTAGATCTATATGATTTTCTGATTCTCCTCAAGGATATCTATATTCTGGTTGTCAAAACGGCAATTTTTTTCCAAATTTGGTAGACTTTGTGCAGGCTTCCGTGTTCGGTAGATTCGACACTGTTTTTGACCTTAAAATGGACACTCACGACTTTTCTTCGCAGGAACCCACAGTTAACCGCGACTATTCATACTGCGAACCCGCGAATAATCTGCAGACTCACGACATCCCAGTGCACAGACCCGCGTATGCTCCAGCATACTCGCGACTGTTCCACTACCGAATCTGCGTTTACTTCAAATTATTAGTGACCCTCCCCATGCTAAGCTCTTGAATGCTTCGGCAGATTCGTGACCTTATAGTGCAGAGACCCGCGAGTAGCCGAGACTCCATTACACCGCAACCCGCGAGTAACCGTGACCTTTGCTGAACAGAACCCGCGAGTATCTATGTTTGTTCGTTGGGTTCCTGTTGGAAAACCCACGAGTAAATTTTCTTGGCACTTATTTTCAAAAAGGGATGTAAGTAAAAGTTTTTTTTCCTTTACTGTTTTTCTAACTGTGTTTCTGCAGATTCAGATCAGTACGGTAAAGTATTTCATTTTTCTATTATTCACCTTTTTTTCTCTTGTCATTTCTAGCATTTGGGTTTCTTGTCAAAATTTCTATCATTATGACTTCAAAAGTAGCTTATGTTCCTGAACTTGTTGGTCCTAATTATCTTGCATGGAGGAGAAAAATGCTTAATGTTCTCAGGAGTAAGAAACTATGGAGGATCGTTAATGGTGAACACACGAAACGTGTTGATGCTCAAGCTTTGGATATATGGGAAGATAAATGTGATCAAGCAAGAGGGGCTCATTGGTCAAACAGTTTTAGATAGTCTTCAGGTAAGTATAGAGGAAAAAGACAGTTGTTACACAAAAATCTTTCACCCTGTGAGCATCAACATTCTTTGGCCTGTAGGATCCATTTCAGTGACTCAGAGCCATTTTTATCCTTCATTGGTACCAGTTTGCCCGATTTTTATTCCTACCCACATGTTGCATCATTATAGCATGCGTACCCGCGAGTTGCATCACTATAGCCCGCGGGTATCAAGTAAAATGGTAAAAACAACTATTAATTACTTTTTACTCCCAAAAAGCGGTCATTGGGTGACCTTTGGCTCTCCATCTATCCAAGTAACGTCTCGATGAGTCCTTTCACCTACCTTTGAGAGGACTATATATTGAGCACATATGGCTTATGGACGGGAGGAAGAAGAGAATAGTAAAGGAACTCTAGTGGATTTTTTCCCTATCTTGAGTTTGCACTCATTGATCCTTGTAGTTGTGAACCATTTATGTTCACCTTCCAAACTCCTTTCTAGTTTGAGTTTTCCATTCATGGAGGATTGAAGTGGTGGAGGCACAAGTGGATTGATCTAGATCTTGGTTCAGATTGGTTGCCGGCAAGAGGTCGTATCACTTTGTACTTCTTCTTGTTCATTAATAGAAATGCTCATATTCTCGTCCATTCATGGTGTGAATGTTGTTTATTATACATTGGGTTACATTTGCTTATGATATTATGGACCATTGTTATTGATAATGTTAATGCCATTTATATATTATATGTACTTGTTGGATATTGGCTGTCAAGACTAATTTGCAGATTACAAGTGCGTGGATTGAAAGCTCCAACGGGGATCTACATCAAACGTTGGATCGAGGTTGGTTACATTTCTCCATTAACTTAACATTGTCATTTATAATAGCATTGCTTTGAGAATTGAGTAGATTTCTGGTAGTCATCTGTCTGTTGTGGTATTCCCAAGCCATAGTGAGTTTTCTCCAATACAAAAATGGCGATTCCGCTGGGGAAAGCAAGTAACTCTAAATACAGTAGACGCGACAGCCTTCATAGCATACATCCAGTTCCAAACCAGTAAAAGGTTGTAGTCGATGGGCGCATCAACCACTTCGACTTCAATAGGCATGGACTTACCTCCCAAGGAGACAACAAGGGAAGGGATAATTCCATGCGGCGTAAAAGACCTACCGTCGAATGCAGTGAGTGTAGTTCTAGACGCAAGTAGAGGAGGAGAGCCAAGAGATTTCCAACAAGCTAACGACATTACTGATGCAGAGGCACCTTCATCAACGATAGTACGTTTGATGAAGCTCCTAAGGAAAACCACCTGGATTTGAAGAGCCACATGGTAAGGTAAGCGAGGTTGGACATCAGTAGTATCAAACTTGATAACACTAGGATTTCCCCCATCCTGAACTCCTAACGCACTCAAAAGGGCCTGCTTCTGAGAAAGACAGGCTTGCAAAAATTCAAGAGCCGACATGGCACACGGAGTTTGGCCCAAATCTTCTACAATGGAGTAGTTATGGGCGGCTCGAGCATTAGGATTATGCATGGAGCGCTTGAGAACACCTTTCGGTATCCACGGCATAATAGAGAGCTTCTAGATATGAAAGGAATTGTCAAGAGGAGGGGGAGGCTCATTCCCCAAATTCGGTTGTGGTGCACCATAATCGCGTTGACGAGTAGCAACACAAACCTCCGACTGAACCATATTCATACATCCATAACCACTAGTATTGGATGAAGACGTGGTCGTTTCATTAGTACCATAACCAGTGGTGGGAGCATGCGAAGCCATGTTTTGATGATGAGGAAGGGAATCCTTCAACACAGCTGGGCTCTGTGCCAAATGCTTCGATGCTTCTTCAATTCGAGGACATAAGTGAGTAAGATGATCCTCCCCACAAAGCTTGCAAGGGAATTTCACCTTACGCCTAGGTTTACGATCCTCGCCAGCATTACCCGCCTTCCCGAGGAGGTTGGAATTCTCTTTATGAGGAGTATTACGATTGCTATTGTTGTTACTTCCATTGTTTCCATCCCTACGATTATTTCTCCCCTTTTTCTTACCACCAGGTTGCTGGTTACCCGAAGTTTTCGTTGATTGCACATTGTGTACATCAGACAACGGAGTGGAAGTGGACAAGGTGTGAACCTGTCCGGGAGCAGACTGGTTTAGCGACAAATTTTGCATTTGGTTAGCTACCAAGTCTACAGGGTGAGTGCATGCGGACCCCACAATGCCATCGGCATGTGGTCCAGGAACTGACGTAGGCTCATGTCTTGTTCTCGGTGCATCAGGAATAATGTCATACAAAATGCCAAACTGAGAATGAAGTAGATCTAACTGTTGGACTTTCAAGATAGCTTGTTCCTCAGTCACAATGCCAGACATTGAAACATCCTTAGCAGTGTATGGGAGTAAAGACTTAAGGAACCATTCCAATAGGAATTCTGGAGGAATGTTGGCTTTCACTAATCTCTTCCGCCGACACCACTCTTGAACGTGGTCAGAAATATGTGTGGCCTTATTTTGACGGAAGGTGGACAACAACTCAGTACCAGTATCATAACGAACTGGCAACTGGAAATGGTCTAAGAAAACCAAAGCAATCTCGTTGAATACCCTATAGGTGTTTCCAGGCAACTCCACATACCACTTCGCGGCTACCCCCGTGAGGGTGCGTTGAAATAGTTGTAACCTAATGGAATCATGATTCAAAGAGTTGGAGGAGCACCAAAGGTGAAATGTCGTGACATGATCTCCCGGGTCCTCACCACCTTTCCCTTCAAACTTTGGAATGTCCGAAGGGAGCTTGGTAGGGACCGAGGGCCAAGTAGGGTCGTGACACACCGGATCATTCATGAGCTTCGAAAGATCCGGTAGATTCAAGCGTGTAAGGAACGGGAGCTAAGGCTGGAAAGCTTGATTATAAGCCCCCACAAAAGGTTGGTTGAACGGAACTGTGTTATAAGATGGACCAAAAGTTTGACCATGAGGATTAAACTGCTGATACTGAGGACTTGACGGCCCATAAGCTTTCCCATGGCCATAGGATTGATAACCTCCTCCTGGCTGACCCATTTGAGAGTAAGCAGGTATATGCGTGTTTTGGGCACCATATTGGGGTGGTGGGTTATACTGGTGTCCAGCACCGACTGTGTTGTAGTAAGGGTTGACACCATGAGTATGGGGCATATATGTACTATTCATAGCGGGAATCGTGTTGTAATGACCGTAATGGTATGGTATGTTCCCACCCCCAGCATTAGGATTAACTTGAGCAGTCGTGTGGTGACCAAAATCATGAGAAGTATTCCCAGCCCCAACATTAGTGTGATTAATAGCAGGGTTGGTGGTGTGATGTCCATGTGGATAGGAAATATTCCCACTCCCTACATTAGCATCTCTAGTGGCGGCAGTGGATGCAAAATTATGTGATATATGTCCACCCCCCGTGGTTGGGAGGAATGGTATCATGTGCAAAAGTAGTCCTAGGTTGACGAGTAGCGACACGTGTATTAGGTGGTGGATGGTGAGTCGTATTCCGAACAACATTCTGGTTAGGTTGAGTAATCCTAGGAGGTGGTCATCTTCCAACATTAGCATTGTTAGGAGGAACATGACCATTCCCCATACTATGTGAGTGGCTGGACAACGTAGTGCCCCCAGCGAGGGTAGTGCCTCCAATGGGTATAGTATGGCTAACACTTTGGGTAGTGCCAGCATGACTACCAACCATAGTGGAAGGTTCAACAGTACTATTACTAGGCATACCAAAAGAGAGTGCGGTGGGGTTGATCGTAGGGCTAGTTTCATCATGAGTCTCAGGCCTCCTGTATTTATAATCACGTGGAAATGAAGGAACGAAAGGATCGTCCTGTTCTTTTTCCTTGGGTAAGTCGAGCATTCCGTAAAGATAATTATACGGATTTGAAGGATCAAACGGATCCCGTTTAAGTGGATTAGGCCAAATAGAACCAGGTTGAGTGTCAGGTGGATCGCCTCCCCAATCCTCACGAGGAGTATGGGGATTGGAAGTATGGTCAACTCTACCCGAAGGAGTAGAAGGGTCTTTCCCAATATCTAGATGTGTAGCCATGTAATCTTCAACGTAAGTCTCGTATGAATATGAAGACTCGGAGGGAGCCCTCTAGCATCCCCTAACAATACGGCGTGTAACCTCGAGTGGCTTTAATCCATCCAAACGATGGGACCGGAGGAGAGTAGGGCTCTACGCCACGTTATCTCCGGAGAGAGACACAACGTCCCCTAAAGGCCAACTATCGATCAAAAACAGCAAATCAAAAGCATACGCCTAGAGAAACTACAGCCAAGAGCAGATAAATAGAGTGGCTAAATGAGCTCCTGACACTAGAGCCGGTATGTCTCACCTAGGAGAGGCTTGAGACTCCCAAACTATAGCCGAAGGTAACAGAATCAGTTATAGAGACACCCAGGGTTCACTGTGTCGACAGGGTCAAGTCCACTGCACGAACACAACTATGCTGTCCAATCCCTATCTAACTTAGGACACAAACAGCATAACCACTGCAAGTACCCTGTGCAGTACCTAGGTAAGGCAACTATGTTCATCGCAATATAACCAATGCTCAGGGGGACAGTCGCAGGTGGGACCTGTCGTATGGGTAGGGTAGCTAAGCCCGAAGCACAAGAGGACGAACTTCCGATACCCCCATATATGAACAAATCCTGGATATATCTCCCACATTCAGCCGGTATCAAACGGATATCTCCTCAACCAACCTCCTGTGACCTCGTGCTTAACTCTGGATTGAGTAGAGCTTCCTGAGAACACCGATCTATACCATGGATTCCTTCAGTCCCTGGTCAGACACCTAATGTTTTGTCTAGTAGTCTTGGATTGTTAACTCACAATGATCTATTCCAAGACTCTAAACCTATGCTAGTTGGTGTACCCTATAAATAAAATCAGTCTAATCAATTTTAAGATTAAGCGTTAATTTTAGTGGTTGTGATTACTCAAAGGATATGATCGTGAAACTAGTGATGTGTAGACTCAATAGTATGCAACATCATCCAATCCTAGACTCATCTATCCAATAAAACAATGTCACTAATATGCAAAATCAACCAACAATTCCGAAATAAAGATGCAATCTTTTATCTTTTCAATGCAAAAGAAGAACCTAAAATGAAGGCAATAAGCACTCAATGCAAGATGCAGTACATGGAAATAAAATATTTTTGTATTTTCGCTTATAAATAAGAAGGAAAATGCAAAAACTAAATGAATATTTTTGTATTTTTTCAATATAAATGGAATGAAAAAATGCAAACAAAATCCTACTATTCAGTAACTGAAGTGCCGAGAAGATCACTAAGACAACCCAGCAGATCCTAAACAGCAAGACTCAACCAAAGGAATGAGCTCAAAAGGAAGAAACCAAGAGGCTAAAACCAAAGATTGGTAAAAAACCAAGAAGGCTCAACCAAGAGAAACAAAGAGATTTGGTCACAACCAAGGCATGAAACAGTCAAGAAAGAGGCCAACAAAGACTCAGGAACCGACCAAAGTCACCCAGCAACAACCAATAGCCATAAACCAACAAAAGCCGGAGTTACACGCTATTGTCGAAGGAATACCTGCGGGTACCTGCGAGCAGTAGAGTAAACAGAGGTGGGTAGACGCGGGCAAAACTAAGCTAGCCCACGGGTGAGGAAAGACAAATAGGCAAACAGAGAGTCCAGAGGCTCAGAAAAAGCAAGTTTTCTACAGTGTATCTGAATGGCCAACCAGTGACACAAAGCTTCGATAAATAGAAACTCTAATTATGGACTAATGCTCAAAAATTTTCCCAAACATGGATGTTTTCCCCAGCGGAGTCGGATTTGAAGTATGTTCTTAAAGATATCGATCAAAATTTCAAATTAGTTTCTTCTGGTCCTGTTGATCATACTGTTGTTTTATATAAATTTGTTGGTTTTAAATTAACTAAAAGACAACATTTTTATTCCTATGTTGCTCATGTTGATGAACTAAGTAAATTATGGCATGGAAGATTAGGTCATTTGAATTATGGTAAAATGCAAATATTAACTAAAATGGTACTTGGCTTGCCTAATATTTCGTCTATTAACGGTGTTTGTGAAGGTTGTGTTCTTGGTAAACATCATAGAGAAATGTTTGATAAAGGTAAAGCTTGGCGTGCTAAAGAATCTTTGCAATTAATTCATAGTGACATTTGTGGTCCTCTTGAAGTTCCTTGTATCTCTAATGCAGTTTATTTTCTTACTTTTATTGACGACTTTAGTAGAAAATCATGGGTTTATTTTTTGAAACATAAAAGTGAAACTTTTTCTAAATTTCAAGTATTTAAATCCTTGGTTGAAAACGAATCTGGTAAAAAGATTAAGATTTTAAGAACTGATAATGGGGGGGGGGGATTCATTAAGAAATAATTTGAAGTATTTTTATCTAAACATGGAAGTCAACATCAAAAGACCATTCCTTACACACCTTAACAAAATGGTGTTGCTTAAAGGAAAAACAGAACTTTAGTTGAAATGGCTAGATGTATGCTTTATTCTAAAGGATTACATAAGAAATTTTGGGATGAAGCCATAAGATGTGCTAACTTAATTTTAAATAGAATTCCTACAAAAGTTGTTAGGCATGTTACCCCTAAGGAAAAATGGAATGGTATAAAACCATATATTAGTAACTTTAAAGTGTTTGGTTGTGAATGTTGGGCTCATATTCCTGATGATAAACGGAAAAATTTAGAACCAAGTCTCACAAGTGTATATTCATTGGTTATTCTGAGGATTCTAAGGCTGATAGGTCATTTGATACTTCTAATCAAAGTGTCATCATTAGAAGATATGTTCAATTTATTGAAGTCTCTCCACCACCCTAGTCTGTAGAACCTCATGTTACTCTGAATATTCCCTTATCACCTGTTACTCCTATCTCAATTGCTCCTTCCAGTTTTATGACTGATCTTAGTTCACCTTCTTCCTCTTCTTCAAGTATTCCACCTGAATGTATCGAAGATCCTGAAGTGACTTATGTCCCTTCTAACCTTCCTGTTTGGGCCCGAAAAACTCTTGAATTTGTAGGAAGTGATATCGGAATCCCTTCCGATACTCGTAGAACTAGATCTAACTTTGCTCTTATGACCAAAGTCTTGGCCATAGATGATCCTACCTCTTATTCTCAAGCTAAGGGTAAACCTCATTGGGAACAAGCTATGGTTGTTGAGTATGAGTCTCTTATGAAGAACAAGACTTGGTCTCTTGTTCCTCTTCCTTCGGGAAAGAATTTAGTTGGTTGTAAACAGGTTTATAAAACTAAATTTATTGCAGAATGACAGATTGAAAAGTATAAAGCTAGATTAGTTGCAAAATGTTTTAATCAACTTGAAGGTATAGATTATAACGAAACTTTTTCTCTTATTGATAAAATGAATACAATAAGAACCATTTTATCTATTGCTTCATCTTATAAATGGGAAATACACCAAATGGATGTTAAAAGTGATTTTTTAAATGGTGATATTAATGAAGACATTTATATGCAACATCCTCCCGGTTTTATTAATGTTGAATCATCAAGTTTAGTATGTAAATTACACAAGTCTTTATATGGTCTTAAACAAGCACCTTGGGCTTGGTATGATAAAATTGATGCATATTTCTTGAATAATGGTTTTAAGCATTGTATATCTAATCCTAACCTGTATGTTAAGCATGTTGATGATAATATCATTGTTATTTTTTTATATGTGGATGATCTTATTATCACTAGCAGCCAACTATTCTCATTCAAAGTATGAAAAGTGACCTTCACAAGCAGTTTGAAATGACTGATCTCGGTATATTGCACTATTTCTTGGGTCTTCAAATTTGGCATCTGGCAGATGGTATTTTTCTCTCTCAACCGAAGTATGCTATAGATTTATTGGCTCGTTTCCACATGAGTGATTGTAAACCTGCTCCTACGTTTTTCAGTCCGGTGTAAAGTTAACTGTTGAGTGTACTACTCCTCTTGTTGATGCTACTCTTTATCGTCAGCTTGTCGGCAGTTTGATATATTTAACTCACAACAGACCAGATCTCTCTTTCGCAATCAGTATGGTTTCACGGTTCATGCAGCAACCTCATGAAAGTCATTGGCAAGCAGCAAAGAGAATTCTAAGATATTTACAGGGGACATTGTACTATGGTGTTTTTTATTCGAGCAATACTATAGTCTCACTTTCTGGTTATATAGATTCTGACTGGGAAGGTGACAGTTCTGATCGACGGTCCACTGTTGGTTATATATTTCAACTTGGTTCAGGTCTGATTTCTTGGTCCAGCAAAAAGGCGACGACTCTTTCTTTATCTTCGTGTGAAGCAGAGTATAGAGCAGCTAAAGAAGCAGCAAAATAAGCAGCAAAAGAAGTAGTTTGGTTACAACATGTTCTCACTGAGCTTGGTTTGGTTCTGAAATATTCAACTGTGTTGAAATGTGGCAATCAAGGTGCAATTCAACTTGCTTATAATCTAGTATATCACTCCAAGAAAAAGCATCTCGATATTGATGCTCATTACATTCGAGGTCTCGTTGCAGATGGTGTTCTTTCTCTTGAGTATTGTCCTACAGAGCAGCAGGCAACCGATATCTTCACCAAATCCTTAACAGCAGCGAAGTATGTGCATCTTTGTTCCTTACTGGGGATGAGGGAAGCACGAGGAAAGTTGTCATTAAGGGGAGCAGTAATGATTCCTTCCTTCCTTTGTTAGTGGGATTTTCTCCCAACCATTGTTAAGGGGGAGTGTTGGAATATTTTATATTCATTGGAAGGTAATAATGTCTTTGTATTATGTCGGAAGATATCCACAATCTTATGTAAAAGAGTAATACATTATATCCCATATTCATTATGGTAAAATGTACTCTTGATGTTCATTATTATATAAATAGATGTTATTATGGAGAATTATATTATCCCACATGTAATATGTGAGAGTAATTTCTCCTCATCTCTTAGTATATAATAGAGTCAATGGAGTCACATCACTCATTATGATCTATACTTTCACAAGTATTGCTATATTGTATTGGTGTTATTGGCATTGCTCTCTTGTAAGCTCGAGGGAGATATTCTGGAGGTAATAAAAGACTACCTTCCCTGTGGACGTAGCCCAATTGGTGAACCACGTATATCTGGTGTACTCTTGTCTCTTCTTTTCTTTTTGTACTTATTGTTAATATGTTATTGTTTTCATAGATAGGTAAGCTAGTTTAGTTAGATCCATATCTCTGACAAGAACAACTAGGGATAGAATTGAAGTATTTACAAACATGACGCAATAGAAGAAGGAAAGAAGCATCTGAGCCTATCCCTCAATGAAAACTTCCTATACTGCTAATATAGATCGAGGTTTGGAAAACTTCACTTCTGTAAGAGACTTTACGAAAATGTCTGTAACTTGATCATCTATAAGGAAAAATAACACTTTAAGAATGAAATGATAAATAAGATTTATGATAAAGTGAATATATAGTTCAATGTGTTTGTTGCAATAATTTTGAACTGGATATTTGGCGAGCTTGATGGCACCCTAATTGTCACACTAGAGGGTAGTTATATTTTGTTATTGGAATCCAAACTTTGAAAGGATATGTTGAAGCCACAAGACTTCTTGAATTTCATTAACAAGGGCTTGATACTCTGCTTTTTATTGAAGGAAGAGCAAGATCTTGTTACTTCTTCCAATCCCAAGTGATAGCTCTAGAACCAAGACTAAAAACATAACCTACAATAGACTTCCAATCATCAATGCCACTAACCCAATTAGAATAAATGAAACCAAACAATAAAGGATTCCCCCTAAACTATATTATATGCCAAATTGAATTGTGCCTCAGATACACTGAAGTATCCTTTTTGTTGCTTTCGAATGGATTTCATGGGGCATTATTATATACTAGGAAACAAGACCAACACCAAAGGAAATATCAAGATGGGTATTTAGTCAATTACAAAAGGATACCAATTAACTTATGGTACAAAGTGGCATCTACTTCAAGTGTAGTACATGTGGCAACAAGTTTGACTCTAGCCTAAAAGGGATATGGGGTTGGTGTACAATCTTTCATGTGAAAGTGTTGAAGAAGGTCACATGCATACTTAGATCGACAAAAGAAATTTCCTTTTTTGGTTTGCAAGACTTGGATACCAAGAAAAATAAAGCAAATATCCTAAGTATGTCATTTCAAGTTTCTTCTCAACAATAGATTCCACATGGTTTAAACGTGTGGGGTCACTACTAGTGAGAATAAGGTAATAATCATAAATAACAAGTATTATAAGATGGTTTCATACTTTCTTGGTATAGAAATTGGGGCCAAAATGACATGAAGAAAAATTGGTCTCAAGAATAAAGTTATCCATTTTAGCATACCAAGCCCAAAGAGTTTGCTTACAACCATAGAGATATTTCTTGACATGAGAAGAAAGGATGGAGTCATTCTCAACATAGATAATATGCCACTCCATATAAATTTATTCTTGCAAATCCGCATGGAAGAAAGAAAACTTGGCATCTATGTTGGGCGAGGCCCAAGTTGGCGCAGTTTTGGTGAAGCGAAGTTCAAAGTAAGCGCAGTTTGGTAAAGCGAAGTTCAAGATTGGCGCAGTTTTTTCGAAGAGTAGCTCAAGCGCAACAATTTTGAGGAAGAAGTACAAACTCGACGAGGCCTAGTACTGGCCTATTTTGGGGAGAAGTGACTCTGCAATTCCCGGGAACAGGGTATGGAGCAACGAGAAGATGGTGGAAAGGGGCCTCCTTCCTTAGTAAAGTTAGAAGGACAAAGGACGACAAGGGTAGTTGGATCAGTTAAGGAATAAGCAGGGGCTTGACAGCTATAGGAACAGTGTTGATGAGATGATAAGTGAAAAGGATGCACTAGGGTACAGTCATCGCCCTCAGTCAGAGCAAGCGGCTGTCAGAAGGACGTCAGAGCTAGGAAGCAACACAGAGGACGACCAAGGATAAGAGAAGTTGCTGAGAAGTTATGGAAAAACATGGTTATCAAGGTAACCACGTCGTTTTGGAGGGTTAAGGGTACTATGGGGTTTCGGCCCATAGTTATTGTAAAGATGCGACCTTCGGGCATAGTCTATAAAAGGGGAAATTTTGCAAAGTGAAGGGTTAGATTTTGCTGGATTGATAGAGTATTATTCTAAGATCTGTGCTAAGAGATCTCTGAGAGGGAAAAGGCTCTGCAACTGAGTGCGCAAAGACTTATTGTAGAGAAGAGTTTGCAGCTATGTGCGCAGATTGGAACTGTTGACCCTTCCCATTAATAAAAAAATAGTTCCCATGGGCATAGCTCCCATCCGAGGGGTGAACCACGTAAATACCTGAGTTATGTGATTACATATGTATGGTTATTTCATGTTATGTATGTTTATGCTTTTATATGTATTTTCACTTGTATGGATGATGAGAATAATATGTTAAGTGTTGGACCTATGTAATTGAATATGTTAATTGTAAGAGAATACATGAACATTCTGAAGTTGTGTTGAATATGCTAAATGCGTAGTCGTATGGTTAGAATAGTTGTTGCACAGTTGAAGAACTAACAATAATTCAGCAGAGTTTGTATTGTTAGAATAACGGAGTACACAGTTACTTAGTCGCACTGTTATAATGTGGTAGACTGCTTAACCTTAAGTAAATGAGAAGTAACACTATTCAACATAGCCTGTAGTGAGTGTGACCATCCGGAAGCACGGTCTTGAGTGCGTTGTTGCGATCCAGTGTGGGTAACTACCACTAGTGCGCAGTCCTGAAGTGTGTTGTGGTAGAATAAGTGGATGAAGAGGAAGTATAACTCCTCCCGGTGGACCTGTTCTCTAGCCGTGCATCATCGGGTTACAGAAACTTGCTTCTGTAGCCACCCCATAGCTTCGCCTTGGGTGAGACCTCAGTCTATTCATGGACTGTTGCCGAAAGGATCGGTGAAAAGGGGGTATTGTTGGGTCTATGAACTACGCAGAACCCGGGTCAGTACAAGAACAAGTATATCAACCCAACAAATGGTTCTGTTGCCCCGCTTGAACTGGTGATGTGTTCGTTTAACTGGAATCTTGAGAAGACAGAGATATGGAACTGGGTGACTAAGATAGAAAAGGATTTTGCGAAGAAATAAAACAGACATATGCACTTATCTACGGAAGACTAGTTGTCGAAATACCTATTTTCTGGCATACACGAAATCTTCTTCGCATTTTTCGGTAATGAGCTACATGAGTGGATATCAAGACTTGCAGAATTTTATCAAGGCCTGGTTAGTTGCCAGGATTGACTATAATGAAACCTTTTCCTTTGTATCCAAAATGTATTCCATCAACCTTGTTCTATCCCTTGCCCCTTCATATAAATAGGAATTCCATCATGGAAAAATTAATGGATTTCACCCAAAAATGAGGACTTAACCCCTTATATTGGATCATATTATTTGTCATTTCCTTTATTGTGTGATTATTTATCTTAACAACACCATTTTGTTGTGTTGTGTACATAATAGTATGTTGCATCTAAATACCTTGTACAATGCAGTACGTTGTAAATTTGTTGTTAACATATTCACCTCCATTATTTGTTCTTAACTTCAATAGTTGATGTCTAGATTATTTTTCTACAAGGGCCTTGTAGGCCAAAAACGTGTCAAAAAATTTAGTCTTAAATTTTAAGAAATAAACCCAAGTGTGTCTAGAAGATTCATCAATGAAAGTTAATAGGTACTTGAACATAAAGAAATAATCAAAAGGAAGCATACCACAAAAAACACTATGAACGAGCTACAAGGGGAGCGAGGCTTTCCAAGAGGAACATTTGTCAAAATTGTCCTTGTGATGTTTGTCGAGAACACATCGGGGGAAAACATCATCTCTACAAGAAGGGAGAGGAATACCAAATACCATATTATAATTACATATATTCTACAAGTAATAGTTTTCATGACCAAATTGCTCATGACAAAGTTTGCTCGAGTCATTTCTATGAACAACAAAACTTATGGAAAATATGATAACTCAAAGTTGTCAAATTTGTACAACCTAGTAATATCATCCAAAATTTTAGTTGGTATGACATGCTTAGGATATTTTAAATCCTTAATTACAACTTAATGAGGTGGAAACATTACTATTTTACCTTCACCTAAATGAGTGATATGGTATATTGATAGAAGATGTAGAAAATCCTTGGAACACATAATACATCTAGTTGAACTATTCTAGACCCTACAACACTAAGAGATATATCACCACCAACAAATATTACATTCATTAAGAGAAGAAAAATGACTTTATCCTTTGACACATGATATTATGCTTTAGAATCAATAAGCTACACATTAGGAGAAGAAGCAAATGATGCTTTGAATAAAAAACCAAAAGCAAAAACTACATTTCTATGAGAAGAAGAGTTAGAAGAAGAAGAATCAAGTTTGATGTTATATTTCTTCATTGCTTCTTCCAAGGCTTACATCTTCTTAAAACATTTAGACTAAAGATGACCATCTTTCTTGCAAAAATTACAATGTGTCTCATTCTACTTGCCTTTTGATTTGGTTCCCTTATCATCATTGGGAGCAGGAGATAGCTTAGAGGGTTTGGGACCCTTGTTTTGTTTATCATTGTAATGGTGTTGCTTCTTGAGATTATTGGCTTTATTCTTATGTTGTATCATTAAGACTTTGTTAGATGTGCCTACTGTTAGGAAATAATAGAACGCATGAAAAGAAAGCACACACATAATGAAGACGAATATTTACCCTAGAAACCCAAACTGGGAAAACCAAAAACAATGGATCTATTACCCTTGACCACTCCAACCAACACCAATCACTCTCAGGAACCTTACAATGGAGTTACTCAAGCCTTTATATAGGCTCCATCACATGAAATACCAAACCATGGGCATGTAAACCATCAATGGTAAACCCATATTTGACTCTTTAATCGAGTCAAGATTAACCTAACATTCCGCCCTTTAAACTTGACTTGGGGTAAATATCACCCCCCTCAAGGTTATAATTGGATATTCAGGAATACAACATAACCCCCCCCTTCTTTAGTCTACCTAAATATACATCTATATTTTTCATAGGTGACCCAATAAACCAAGGGTATGCATGCCTAAATAGGTCTTATTTCCCTATGCCCATTTACATTGTGGTTAAATCAAACTCCATTTAAAAAAAACTTCCAATGAATTAAACTGATCACTTCTTCATTCACATCTTCCATGTGCTTTTTTCACCAATGTTTCACTTGGATCATTGAATTTCTTGATCTTTCGTTGGACGCACTCATTCTCATATCGTCAATCCAAATCTCCAATATATTCATGATACCCCACCATTATCTTCGAGACTAAACTCCATATGAAATGCACATTATTTTATTTAAATTAGAAAAAAAACAATTAAACCCTAATGCATTCTCATCTCCCTCTACCATTATCATCCACCTTGGAGCCTCTTCTTCATCTATTTGCTTTGATACTAGTCATTAGGAAATAATAATGCATGAAAGAATCAAACACACAATGAATAATAAGATTTTTACCCTGGAAACCCAAACTTGGAAAACAAACAACAATAGATCTGTTACTCTTGACCAATCCAGCCAAGGCATGGCCAATTCAGCTATCACTGCCCACTTTAGGCAGTTTACAATGGAGTTACTCAAACCTTTAAGTAGGCTTCATCACATTCAATGCCACGGGAAAATAGCATGGGTTACTCCAAACCATGGACATGTAAACCATCAACTATAAAACTATATTTGACTACTTAACTGAGTCAATATTTACCTAACATTCCCCCTCTTTAAACTTTACTTGGGGTAACCGAGTATTTATGAATACAATAGCCCACCCCCCCCTTCAGTCTATGTAAATCTACATCTAGTTTTTGCATAGGTGACCCAATAAACCAAGGGTACAAATGCATGAATAAGTCTTATAGTCGTATACCCATTTACATTGTGGTTAAATCAAACTCTATAAAAATGCTTCTAGTATAGTGAACCGGTCACTTATTCATCTACAACATCAGTGTGCTTCTTTCAATGCTCCACTTGTTATCTTTGCAATCAATTTGTCATGTGTTTCCATCTTTAGCTTGGATTCAACTAAGAGACTCATTTACGATAAACTACACATGGATAAACCACATATGGACCTTGCATCCAATGTTATTATTTCCTTCTTAGGTCCACTAGTGTCTCCTCTTGCCATGATTTTCCCACTTGAACCAAGAAACCTCCTTTCCCATGAGTTTATCATCTAGGTAGACCTTCGTATCTGATACCGGTTGTTAGGAAATAATAGAAATTATGAAAATCAAACACACACACACACAATGAAGAAAATAAACAACAATAGATCTATTACCCTTGACCACTTTGTCTAAGGCACAGTGAATCCACCCTGGATGCGGGTGTCAACGAAGTCCAAGCCATAGATGGCAGCATGGATCACCCACCTTCCAGTTGCGCACAACACTTGTCCTCACCTCGACAGGCTGGCATGCACTCGAGCAAGGCAGTTAATAAGGATGATGCTATAATGGTTGGCAATGAGGTTGTAGTTAATATTCCTAAGATGAACCTAGTCGTCTACATCCCTTCGCATTAATTGCAACATCTAGTTCATGATACTCCTGCATGTGGCGCCTCGGTGCTCTCTCCCCAAGTCCCTTGACATGAAGGATAGGCATATCACCACCCTCATTTTCAATATTATGTAGGTTTCCGCAATAAGCTGATTTGCTCAGATTTCTGTAACTTGTGAGCTTGTTTTCTATACTATGACTCGTCCGTGAGGTACCTCCAGTAAAGGAGTTGGTCATGGCATCGATCGGAATGCAACCCCCCCTGGACAAGGATAAGACAATCATTAGTGGCTACGACGACAATGTCTCAGGTCCTGTTTGAATGTTAATTGATGATTGGGAATCCAACAAGGTATAACTCGATATACTCACCTTCGGTAACCAATGGAACCAAATTAACTACTACTGGTTGATCAAGAATATGATGGGGACCCTGGTAGAGGAAATTATGGCAAATTGGAACATTGCCAAAACCTCCATTCTAGATATCAGGGCCTACCTGGTCCATCTGGATGAAAAGCTAGCAACTTTGAACACCATCTTAGCTGGTGGAAAATACTCCTTTGAAAGATGTACAATTCGTCGTAGAGGCTCTGGTCAATACGAGCCCAACAAAAACAATGAAGGTCAAGATGGTGCAGATGTCACTCAGACTGGGGTGGTCGCCTCTGCTTCAGGAGCCACTTCGCCAGGCACGCAAGTCGTAGCTACAGAGATCTCTGTCGTCGTCAATGGTACCCCTTCTAGGTCGTCTCTCATGCCTCGAGAGCCTTTCCAGGGGTCCCTCCCCCTGAAGCCTCCTTTCCTACTCTGACTACCATTGATTCTCTATATTATAAACGGGTTCAGAAAATTGATGGGGACGCTTCCCCCGGCGAAAAACAGAACCATTGACGCCCAATATCCCTCCCCAGAGTTGGGATGAGGATTTATTTGGCAGTTATCCCATCATCGAAGATAAGCCAAGCCCCCAAAATGAAGATGCAAACACTTATGTTTGCTCCGGCAATCCCCGGCTCTTACTGTGACAGTCAACGTTTTTGTTTTTTTTGGTTTTATAGTTTGTTGTTATGTATTGGTTTGTTCTCTCTGATGCTTTGTAATGACTCTTTTCGAACCTGGTCCCCTCAGACATGTATTTTTTTCTCTTTTGTTAATATTCCTAGCATTTTTTAGCGTCTAGGATGGTGGTTTCATCACCCCAGACCGCCTAAGCTAGCTAGTCGATATGTAATTTTTTATCTCCTTCTTTAAATATACAGTTGCAGTTTTACAAAAAAAAAAGGCATAGTGAATCCAACTATCATCAACCACTCTCAAGAACCTTACAATGGAGTTACTCAAGCCTTTAAATAGTCTCTATCACATGCAATACCATTGGTTTTACCAAAATCCATGGGCCTGTAAACCATCAACAATAAACCCATATTTGACTCTTTAACTGAGTCAAGATTAACTTAACACCTGCAATGTTCATCACTCCAAGATGAAAGAGTTTATATTTCTCTCTAATCAAATAATGACAATAGGTTTCAAAAGAGGACATTTTGTAAGTAGCCCCTTGACTAATAAGAGCTTCTCTGGTGGAGTGGAAAGTAGATACAAAAATAGAATAAGAAGTGGAAATCTTAGAATGAATAACATATATGACTTGGTCATGTGTCTTTATTATTTATATTCTACAAGTAAAAGCCTAAAGATTTAAAATAGACATTTGGTTTTCAAGTTCGTGGACTTGAATCTCATTGTGTTTACGAAACACAACTTCCAACTTTTCTCGATGTTGCATTTGGGGTCTCAATTTCTTGAAGGTGAAACTAAACATCACTAAAGATGAATGTTCCAATTAATCCATATTATTCCTCAATTTTATCATCCCATTTTACTTTATTTAATGCATCAAGTGGGGCAATTTATGTTTCCAAGGTAACCTAGTAAATTCCCCTTCTTCATATTAAATCCTCCATATGAAATTTCCAAGGGAAGTAGTTTGAATTGGTAAGCAAGAGATCATTTGGACTATCCATATTATAATATGCAAATAATATGGCTTCAAAAGCATAAACTGATAGTTTGGGTGGAAATCTCTTGAAAATATAGATAGTAAATAGCCATATTATAATATGCAAGTAATATGGCTTCAAAAGCATAAACTGATAGTTTGGGTGGAAAGCTCTTGAAAATATAGATAGTAAATGGCACTGAAAATGAACTTGGGATATCAAAAGCTATGCCATTTTGAAGAAAAACACAAAAAGGAATCAAGGTACCATGTGGCAGGTAGCCTTGTTGGTCCACATGGTGATGGGTGCACAATAAAGTTGCTAACTTAAAAAAACAACAACAAAAAAACCATTCATTTTCTAGCTTTGCCTGTAATCTCACTTTTACAAATAAGTTACATTTTACAACAACAAAAAAGTGACACTTTTATAAAATAAGTGAGAAACACTTTCACAATGAAGATATTTTGCACATTAAAGTTGCACGCAAAAAGTAACTTAAAAAGGAATATTGAAGTTACTTTATAATGTTTCACTTTGTACAATAAATGAAATGCACTTTACAATAAAGTTATGTGAAAACTTAAAGTTACAATAAGCCCATGCCTATGTTAAAGCAATAGAGAAATCAATGTATCCATTAAAGTCTATATGGATGATGAAAGTAAATCTACATTGTAAAAAGTGTAAGTCTATAAAGTGAAGAAGGTAATAGTCATATCAATTAGTGTGGAGTTTGTTCTATGTTTTTGGAGAAATTGGTGGACTTGAGCATGAATATTTCTCTCGATTGCTCCATCAAACCCATAGAAGAGATTGTGATGACATATTATGTAGGCCATCAAAATAGGCAGTTATTAGAAGAAAATTTCAATTAAGAAAAATGGCAAAGAATGAAATAAATTTAATGAAACAAATTATCAAAATGATTAAGAAAAAACAAAATAAACAAAACACTAAAGAAAAAAGCCAAGATCATTTATGACATGGTCTTATTAAAAAAACTTCTGAAATTAAAGCCCGCATATCATTCATACATTTATGACTTTGCTTATAAATAAATTATTAATATATCTGGATAGAATTTCAAAATTAGAAGTATCACAAATTAATTCTAGCCACAAATCTAATGATAAACTTGTTGAAAAAGATATGTGATGGTAGGCCTCCATCCACTCCATTAGAGGACGCTAATACTGTCTTTGTCAACTTCATTAAAGGGTATTCATAATGGTTGTCGTTTATAATGTAGCAAGCACACCAAATTTGAAATGTTATTCTATTTGTTTGGTGTGACAAATTCATTTGCACTATCAATGATTTATTTCACTATGGGGTGCATGTTGTTTGTTGTATTCCATCATATTTTTAGTGTCCATAAACAAAAAAAGTGAAACTGTAACATAAACATGTATAGCTAAAAGATTAATAATTAAATGTGCGAATATATATATATATATATTGATGATTTGGCATTACAATATTATGTAGGCCTTTATATAAGCCTATTGTGCCTATTCGATCTAATGGACACATCCTTTGAATCTTTAATCTAATGAACTATATTATTTTATATTTTATTATTTATATATAATAACATAAATGTTGTTATTTTCTAGAATTCTCATGTACGTAACATTGCCACCCTCTTAAAACGTTTCGTCCTTGAAATGTTAAAGAAATTTAAGCTTGTTGGAGCGGGTTTTGGACCCGTCTTGGAAGTCGTGCACCAAATATGGACCTTGGGACAACTTAGCATTTGGACTAAAACCACGCAAGAGGCAGAAGTTAGCTAGAATTACTTAGTTATGTTTCTTGTCCACTTTGTAACGGGCTCTGCCCATGTAGTGATGTATAAATATGTAAGGGTTTTAAGGGTTAGAAGAACTTTTGGCTGAAATTATGTTACTCATGCTAAGGGAGTATCGTTCATGACATATGTTCTGGGTAGTTGGAGTCTAAGAATGGTTGCAGACTACACAAGTTATGAAGAATGTCCTATTGTTAATGAGAATGAGTACATTTGGTTGTAGTAATTTACACTTGTCTTGAATGTGATGAATGCCTATGTTTAATGCACACATGGATGCTATATTATGTTGCTATTGTGGATATATTATTGATTACCATGAGTAAGACATATTGTATTGCGCATTAATTGAATGAATGGTAGATTTATTAGATGAATTTCCACATCCCTTCAGCACTACAGAAGCTTGGTTCCTGCAGTTCCCCTAGATACCTCGAGTGAGACTTCTCCCACTTGCAGGTGATGCCGAAAGGGCCTATGTCTTGGGTTTTATTGGTGAAGTTTATGATGAACCTTGGGTCTTCCCATGTGCCAACAA
Source organism: Larix kaempferi (assembly GCA_027924585.1). Lineage (NCBI taxonomy): Eukaryota > Viridiplantae > Streptophyta > Pinopsida > Pinales > Pinaceae > Larix > Larix kaempferi. Next base: position 4,268,758 of record BSBM01001130.1, on the reverse strand, counting down.
ATGGTTCTTTGCCGGGATCAGGATCTACGCCTGAAGGGACATGAGATTTGACTGATGGTTTTGTGGAGACTGGCGAGGGAAGAAATAGAAGATTTGATGAAACAAATGGAGTACAAGTTTTCCAAAGAATAGAATAAGAACCCCCAGAACAACGAAGTAGACTAGTTTCAAAAGTACATCTACAGGGATCTGTACAATTTTTTCTTATGTGAGTTCCCTATACTTTTGGCAGAGTGGTTACTAAGGTTAGTTGAGGCAAACCTGAGATATAGTGGTCTTGGTCCAAGGAACTGGACCCCTAAATAGGTCCAACTAGTTAACATTGTAAGTAATCATATGCCACGGGCAGTAGACTATTTGCTAGATATTATTTTAAAGGGGTATGTCATAGAGTTTTTTGTAGACTATACTCAGTCTTATAGCGTAGATGAGAGGGAGTTCTTTAAGGGTCCATGCGGAAGGTACCTGAAGTCATTATATACCTGGATTAAGATATTGTGGACAAGGGACCGATGATATTGGAATCAGATTATCCTAGTAGCTAAGCACTTACGTGCACAGTAGAGAATTGGAGATGACCAAAGAATGATCTGAATGAAGGAAGGTGGGAATGAATAAACAAAGGATGAGCTGAGGATGCTGAGCAGAGAAGAAGAAGGGACAATAGAAGAGACGGGATTACTGTGTGGAGGGAAAATATTTTGGAAATATAGTAGGAAGAGGACTGTAGTTGAGGTAGAGAAGCAGCGCAATGAGTGTCAAGAAATATATTTATGTGTAGGAATCCATTTCGAAGGATTGTCACAATCAAACAAAGAAGAAGGAAGACAAATCAATCCATCTAAAGGAGGTATTCCTATTCAGATTGGGATCTGCATCGAACCCATGACTTCATGCACATCCCCAACACATGAGGTAAGAATTCCAAATCTATTATTTCATGTTAGTAAAAATAGAAATAGTAGTCAGAGTAGTAGAAGTAAGTCAACTGGTCAGACACGGTCTGTAACACCTAGTAATAGTATTGCATAAAATACGATGGTGGGGATAGACCCTACCTTGAGGATGCATGTCTTACATGGGGTGGGGACAGACGATCCATATTAACACTTGTTTGTATGCGAGGCCACATGGAAGGAGAAGCAAGTCCAATATGATGTTGAAAAGATGATGCAGTTGGTAACCACTTTCAAGGATTTCCCAATGACATGGTATATGAAGTATTAGGTCACTATACTGAACAGAACTTTCGGAGGTGTCAAGGATGCATTGATAAAGGAATTTAAGAAGCCAAAGTCCAAGTCACAGTGTATTACTAATTTAAAGGAGATTAGGAAGTTTTTAAATGAGACAGTCTAGGAATTTTACCAAAGTTTCAAAGCATTAACGGATAAGGTGACATTTCATATTCCCGAAGAGAAACACAAAGAATGGTTCATTGTAGGGATATTGCCACATATACGCAACACCCTAGTGAAACAGAATATCATAACACAAATAGATGCATTGAAGCCGGCTATGAAGTTGGAAGCATCCATGGTAGGAGAAAGCAGTGCGAGGATGGCTTAGGTCCAGATGTAGCTAGTTGTGCTGACAATCTAGTTGCAAATTTCCAAGGGGAAAGAGAAGCGCGAAGAGGTATGGTGTATCACCTACAAGATGGGGGGTCTCCATAAGAATGAGTGTCCAAAATACAAAGACTATTTGGAAATGGGACATCAAAATCCATTGCCTACATGAGGAGGCCTATGGTGTGAGATATGTAGAGGAAATAATTCTCCCCATGTTTCTCCCACATTACATAAATATGTAAGTACCCCGAGAAGTATTTTTTGAAACTTGTGTAAGTCTGTGGGTCCTGATGAAAAGGACTGTTGCGCTCTAGACCTTATAAGGGAGTGCATCAGATGTGTGTAGAATGCAAGGGGAGGTTGGTCTAGAAGGAGCAGTAAAACAAAATAATACCCCGAGGGAGTACAATCAAGGAGGTCATGGAGGATTCATAGGTTGAGGCAGAGGGGGGTATGGAAGAGGCAGAGGGGGTTATGGAAGAGGCAGAAGGGGTTTTGGAAGAGGCAGAGGACCAATCATTTGTTATAATTGTGGGAAATAAGGATATTTTTTGAGAGATTGCCATAATCCATGTACCACATGTACTTACTGTAGACAGTTAGATAACGTGACAGAGGATTTCCCACTATTAGTCGCAAAATGGAAATAGAGGAGGAGTAATACCAAAAATCAGATCCATAACCCAAATCCAAATCTGAACTAGAATCTAAATCGGAATAAGAACTTGAACTAGAATCTGAATCAAATTCCAAACTAGAACCAGAAACGGATTCTGAATACGAACCCGAATCAAAATGTGCAAATGATCATAGTAGAAGAGAGTGACGACCAATAGAGGATATTGGTCTTTACGCAAGGAGGATCCAGGATAGGAGTTGATGCGATGGAACATGAATTGCTTACCAGACACTGGGTGAGGAAAGCTACAGGAAAAGCATCGATGTTTGATTCCCGGAGAGAGAAAGACACATACAATCAAGTGAGACAAGAACTTTTAAATCCAAACTTTGGAGCATCATCCTCGCAACAGGTATATGACATGCCACCATTATATGATTCTTAAGTGCCAGAAGGACCGGATGAGAAGGTAAGTACTCTGAGAAACTTTTTGAAAAGATCCTTAGAATTGATAAAGGATGAATCTACTCTAGGTTTATTTCCCTGGATGATTGATCGATGCACACAAGAAAAGTAAGAACCCACTGCTATTAATCAAGTACAACATGGCAGAAGGAACAATAGAGAGTTCCACTTGAGTGTGCATGTAGGATAATATGATATGGGTTATATCATCCTAGAGTTGGGATCGGATGTGGGAAATGACAGGTAGGTCGGATTTGATCTAGTCCAATGTTCAATTGAGACTATCCAACCAACACAGAATTATCCCAATTGGAAGGATAACTGGGGTACCTATGGATGTGGATGGGGTGTGCAACACTATTGATTTCAAAAGTCATTGAGATTATAGATAACAGTAAACCATATCCTGCTTTACTAGGACTTGGATGGGCTTTTTCGAATTAGGCCATCATCGATCTGAAGAAGAGGCAAATGATATTTGAAGGAGACAATTTGAGGGTCATTGCACTGTTGGACCCAACAGAAGCGAGAAGGTATGTAGAACCAATTTGGAATGAGGAGCTGGAAAATTTATACACCATGACTGGTAGGATGGAGGATTATGTGGATCCTATGGCTGATGTTGTGATAAGTTGGCACAAATTCAGTTCTTGCGCATTAGATTCTAAGGAAGCCCTTGAAGACTAGTTGCAGAGGATGCATGAAGTTCATATGAGAATGTGCGTACATGTCACAACTTCATTATGTTGGATTGGGACAGAGGTATGTGATCACCCAAAATATGATGGATTAACAATGTATATTTGTTTGTAACAATTTTTTAAGAAAAGATACCAGAACAACAAAGGCTATTGGCATTAGATGTTGCATTGAAAGTGAAACTAGCACGCTGGTGGTTTACTCATAAAGAAAGGATGAGTGATTGGAAACAGTGCAAGAGGTTGTTGCAAGTCAGATCTGGTTTTGAGTATACCGCACAGAAATACGCAGGACTGAGCTTCTCATTGGAACATATTGCACAGTGTATTATAACATCGGGTGCAATGACAAAACAAGAATGGATGCATCGGTTTGTGCACACGTTGGATATAGTTCCAAATAATTGGTACATCGAGCTTGAGATGGAGAGAGGTATAGCATATTGGGATGAGCTTATTAGTAATTTCAAGGTTACCTTTAGTTTTGAAATGAAGCTCTAGTAGTAGATGCAGCCTTGTAGACTATCAAAGCAATTATTTTTGTACCACGAGATAAAACGGGGTCAAGACCCCTATGCGGTGTGCATCTACCTCATCCCACAGTGCAGGAAGTCTTGGAATGTTATAATGTGAAAAAAGAAGTATAGGAGGAGGACAATCCAAGGAACCTATAGATACTAGAGACCAAAGGAGAGCGCGAAGTAGAGGGACCTGAACTGGGATCCAGCAGTTTCAAGCAATCATTGAAGATCTGCAAAGTAAACATTGGCACAGAGAAGAATCCCAAGTTTGCTAACATTGGAGACTATTTGAACGATGAATCATGAGACAGTGGAGAAGATTGTTGATTTACTGTGCGAGTATTAAGATTTATTTCCTACCAATTTTTCAGAAATGAAGGGTATTGCAGGAGAGTTAGGAGAAATAAAGATCCCCCTAAAACTAGATGCCAAACTAGTGAGACAGATACCATACCGACTAAATTCGGTATACAAGCAAAAAGTCAAGGCGGAAGTAGATAGGATGTTGGAAGCATGAATTATAGAACCAATTGAGGAATCAAAATGGACCAGTATGATGGTGTTCCAAGATAAGAATGTAGGTGAGATAATAATTTGTGTGGATCTACGCAAGTTGAATGACACATGCCTACATGATTTTTTTCCCACACCTTCTACAAATGAAGTCCTTGAAAATGTGGAAGGACAAGAAACTTATTCCTTTACTGATGGATTTTTGGGTATCATCAGAAAAAGATCGTAAAGGAGGATAGGCATAAGACAACTTTTGGGACAGAGTGGGGGTGTTACTAATATACAGTAATGCCATTTGGGTTGAAGAATGCCCCAACAATATTTTCCAGAGTTGTTGTTGCAACCTTTAAATAGTTTATCCACAAGTTTTTAGAAGTGTACCTGGATGATTGGACAATGTCCAGTTTGTTGAAGAATCACATAGAAGTTCTACAGCTAATGTTGGATAGATGTAGATAGTATTAGATTTCGTTGAATATGAAGAAGTGCATTTTTTGTGCATTGTTTGGTATTCTTCTAGGACATGTTGTTTGCAGGAAAGGACTATTGGTGCACCCAACAAATACTGTAGTTATTTTGGAATTGCCACCACCTACATCGGTACAATAGTTGTGTGCTACGTTGGGGAACACAGGATACTATAGGAAGTTCATTAAGGGATATGTACATATCACAACCCCACTTGAGAAACTATCTAAGAAAGAGGCCAAGCTCCAATGGAATGAGGAGTGCTAGTAGACCTTAGATATGTTGAAGCAAAAATTGGTGACCACGCCAATCTTGGTATTTCCAGATTGGAAGGAGGAGTTCCATGTTCATGTTGATGTGTCATCCATAGCGTTGGGTGCAATGTTTGCACATCCCAGGGAAGGATATTTAGATCACCCTATTTTGTTTGCAAGAAGGAACTTGTCAACTGCATGAAAGAAATATACCACCACAGTGCGCGAGGGATTGGAAATGGTGTACGCGCTACAGAGGTTCAGACATTACTTACTGGGTTCAGGATTTAAGATGTGCATTGACCATTCTACACTGAAATACCTGGTCAACAAGCCAGTGTTGGGGGGGAAGATATGCAGATGGCTACTGCTATTCTAGGAATATGACTTTGAATTTGTAGTAAAACTAGGGAAACTAAACTCAAGACCTGATTGTCTGTAGCGCATAGAAACATGAGAAGAAGTAGGAAACATAGATGACAGTCTACCAGATGCGCATATGTTTTTAGTTCATATGGTTGAAGACTAATTCTCATAGATTGCATAGTTCTTGACTATCGGAGTAGTTGCATTCAAGTATACAGTTGCATAGAAGAAGTAGTTAGTTAGATTATCAGTTGATAGCAGGGAACTTATACAAGTTGGGTGTAGACGGGATTCAACAATAGTATATACTAGATCATGAGCAACCTATGATTCTAAAAGAGGTGCGTGAAGGAGAAGAGAGAAACCATTATGCGGGGAAAGAGACCATGCAAAATATTTTGTGTGTGGGTCTTTAGTGGCCTACTTTGCAAAAATATGCTAAGGAATACTGCTAGACGTGCGGCGTCTTCCAACGGGTGGGGAATCCATCAAGGAGGGATGAGATTCCCTTCATGCCCTAAGTAACAATACAACCATTTGATAAGTGGGTGGTGGAATTTGTTGGGCCTATTAATCCACCATCGAAGTGGTCAAGAGAAAAGTACATCATTACCACAACAGAGTACTTGATGAGGTGGGATAAAGCATAACCAGTGAAGGATTGCACCACAAAGACAGTTGCACAATTTCTTTTTGAGAATGTGGTAACAAGGTTCAGATGTCCAAGGATTTTGATGAGTGACTAGGGGATCCATTTTTTGAATAATACAATGTAGAACTGACAAAAGAATTTCATATCTACCACTAGAAGAGTACCCCTATCACCCTCAAGCAAATGGAACTCTGGAAGCCTTTAACAAGATCCTTTAGAATGAAGTGACAAAGATTTGCAATTTCAATAGAGATGACTGGGACTTGAGGATCAATGCAGCATTATGGGATTATAGGACGACATCTAAGAAATTGACAGGACAGACACCATTCAGGTTGGTATATGGGCAGGAAGAAGTCATGCCTATGGAGATTATTGTTCTGAGTCTGTGCATTGTTGCACCGGCTGCCTATACTCGTAGATAGCAGAACCATGGAAAGAATATTGTTGCAATTGTTTGAATTGGAGGAAGACCGGTTTGTCGCAAGTTTTCATTAGCAGGTCCACAATGCGTGTGAAAAAGCCTTGAACGACGGACATATTAAGTAGAAGTAGTTCAAGATTAGAGACCTGGTTCTGATGTATGAAAACAAGTTCATGAAATATCCAAGTAAGTTCAGAATGCATTGGTTAGGTCCTTACATTATAAAAAATTTCACGGAGGCGGGAGCCGTTCAGCTTGAGAAGCTGAATGGGGAACCCTTAAAAGGATTTTTCAATGGAAGTCGGCTGAAACTGTATAGGGACAATCATCATTTTGCATAGTAGTCAAAAGAATGAAAAAACGTGTTGCAGAAAAGAAAGAGAAATGTTGCAGACCAAGATAGAAAGAGTAAGGAAGAGCACGAAGAGGAGGCACGCCAGAAAATTGGATAACGTGGACGGGAAGCCAAGGAAAGACCGGCATATTTGGCAAGTGTGGACATTAAAGGGTGGAGTAATGGCATAAGTGCAAGGATGAGACGTAATAAATGTAGAGAATTGTCAACGGGACTTAGACAAGAAAGCAAGTATTGAGGAAATCTAGTATCCACCATAATTCAAGAACATTTAGAGCCAACGAAAGTAAAGCATAACCAACTTGAGTGAAGCCATTGCGATGTAGAAGGATGGCCCCAAAAATAGCAGTACTGGTTCTGAGAAAGGCCCACACGAAGAATGCTTTCGAGATAATAGAGGAAAAAGTATCGGTAGCTGCCACATCAGGATCAAGAGTGAGGAAGGGGGCATCAACATGTTATCAAAGGGATTACACACCTCCGAGAAAAATGGATGTAAAACCAATGGATTTGGAGATGCAGCCGAGGTATCATATGGACACACCAGAAATTCCAAAGGGCATGCCAATTTGGGGAACTCTATTTGGTGCGATAAAGAACTTGAAGTATGCATACCACGATATCACCATTACGGAGTAGTTTCCAAAGCTGGAAAAGGAAAACTACTTGAGGCAGAAAAACAGTCCAGAATCACTGATTATCACATTAGAGCCATAACAATGGGCAATGGGTTTGCAGAGCGTAGGCATGTTGAATTTGCTAGAAATTCCACATTTTGGCATAAGTTCGGAGGTGAATAACTGTGTACAATTGCTGCTGAGTTGTGTACACTGAGGGTTTATATGGTTGGATACAGCGGTATCAATAGATAGCAAGCTCATTGCGGAAATAACAGGGTCACCTACAGCAGGGGAGGATCCAACGTTGCTATTCAAGAACAAAAGCAGGAAAAAGGGATAGCTAAAAGGATGAAGGATAAGTTTGGAACTCACAGAGGACAATGAGGATTGGATGTAGCGAGTATTAATGATGATGTAGTAAGATTTGCAACACAAGTCTTGGCTTGTAAGTTATTCAGGAAGGGTCAAAAGGATTAGTTCATAGCAGGGATCATAGCAGCAATGAAAAAACACACATAAGGTGTACAATTGAATTGGGAGACATTCCTAGTTAATGAGTTTATGGAGGATTGCAAAAAAGCACAAGAGAATGGGAAACCATTTCATTATGCATGACTGTTGATATTGATTTCCTTGCGTGTAAACCATGTTTGGAAGCTAAGTACGCTAATCTATGGTTTACTAAGCTCAAGAGGAAGCATATTGAGAACAATGTGACATTCTTTGTCCACAATGATGCTATTTGGCATATCATCAAGACATTGACACACATGAACCCACAAGTAGTGAACATGTACAAGTAAATTGCACATTTCAGAGCTAGGATGCATCACATGTATATTCAGGCTAGAAGAGATATGGAAAATCGATGGTTTCCAACACTTTTTAGGATAACAAAGGAAGATGTCAGTGAAATTGTGAACGAATGGGATGCTGAGTGGAGAGTCCCACTCATACAGGAAGAGCGGCGGAAGCAAGATGAGGCATAGGGAAAAAAATTGGAGGAGGAACCAAATGGAGAGCAAGATAACGGAGAAGACGACTAGCAAGACAATGAACAAGAACAAGGCAATGGCGCAGGAGAATGCACCAGAGGTGGTGGAAAATAGAAAAGAATAGATTGAGGTAGGCCCTTCCACACAAAGGAAGAAGAAGAAGGTGGTAAAAGATCCAGTATTCTATTATCTCACAGAAGATGACATGGATAAAATATGAGAACAAGTTAGGGAAGCAGCAGAGGAAGCATGGGAAGTAGTAATAAAGAAGCAAGAGGAGATGAAGACAAGCATGCAAGAGTAATTAACTGCATTGTGACAGGCATTGGAAGCAACAAAAAAATCATCTAGAAGATTAGGAGAGGAGCACACGGGGAATGAGGAACCAAGGGAGATGGATCCCTAGCCATCAATTGTGTCAAAGACGTAAAGAACTGTGAAGATTGTGTCGGGAGCTATTGATTTCCCTACAATGGAGCTACAAGATCGCATCAGTGGTAAGTTCATTTGATTTGATTTTATCAGAAGTACCGGAAGAAGTGATGTACACTTTGCAGACAGGGGTAGCAAGGGAGATTTAGTTGCACGCAACCAAGACATTAACAATAAAGGCCAATGGGATGATATCAAAGATGACATTGCAGTAGGAAAATGAGAAGCTATGTAAGAAGCAGCCGCAGAAGCAAAGAAAAAGAAAGAAGAAGCAGAGAAGAGAAAAGAAGAGGCAGTTCTGGAAAATGAAAAGTTGAAGCAGGCACTAGAAACACTATATAATGCAATTTTGAAGGATCAACTAGAGGTAGATATCCCAGTCGAATAAAAGTTCGTGAATATAGGAGAATTCCAGGCAAAGATCATGGACTTGGAAACCAGGGTAAAACCAAGTACACCACCAGAACAAAGGTAGGAAAGGGAGTAGAGAGTTAGTGCGACTGCCGCAATAGAGAACATCAAGACTTTACAAGATAAGTGTGCAAAGTTGTGTGAAGAAAGCATGTAGGTTTGGACTCAATTGTTGGAGGATACAAAGCTACAAACAATAGAGCATAAGATACGTGTTGCGCAAGAGAAGGAATAGAAAATGAAAGAGACAATGAACACTCTACCAACAACGGAGAGAGTAGCTGCATTGGTTGCAAATAGGAAACAACAACATGAAATTAACCACTAAGGGTAGAGCAACAAAACAGTGTGCAAAAGTTGGAGCTACTACAGGAGGAAGCGTACAAAGTGACACAGGACGTTGTTGCAGTGAAGGAAGTTATAAAGTATACAATCATTGGAGCAGAGCAGCAATTGCAAGCACCGCTCACTGCGCAAATAGTGGAAGGCATCGTAGAACATGAAACTAAGGAAAAGGAGAAAGTTTTGAAGGCTAAGGGCACACTTCAAAAGCTGATGGAGGTTGTGGAAGCAATGTAGCAGAAGGACTAGAGTGATGTGCGTCAGAGAACACATGTGGCCATCATGAAGGAAATTAGCGTCCAATTTTTTGAAAGGACAACGAATCAACCTCAAACCCCAAAGTCTGGATAAGCGATATAAGGAATCATGACAAGATAAGGTGAAGTACGTTGGGATCGTCTATAAAGAAGGAAACAAAAGGTAAACCAGAGTAGTTAAGTTTATTTTGTTATTTTGAGGGTAGATGTTGCAATTTTGGGAATAGATGGTATAAATGCAGAACCGAAGGGCAAAGCAAAGGTGCCAAGTAGTAAAAATAGGCTGATGATATAGAAACCAAAATCACAACAAACCAAGAGCCGAAGAAACTGCAATGCAGAGAGCGATGGCGCCACCAAAAGGAGAAGTGATAGCATAGAGAGAAACCTAACAAGTAATAAGGGTTTCTTCAGGCAGGAGCAACTAGAGAAACCAAAGTAATACCAACCAACAGGTTGGCAAGATGGGAGTCTTGAAGGTTGCAAGCTTGAACACCATTGATAATGTGAAGGCCAAGATCCACAATTTTGAGATGCATCTAAGAGGTGGGACAAAACGTTTTGTCAAGATGAGGGATGGTTGGAACTCTACTCATACAAGAGAGTAACAACTCTGGTTCAAAAGGTGTTATGCAGTAGTACTTAAGCTACTGCATTGAATAATTCTAGTCAAAATAAGTTTGCTTGGAGCCGAAGTTGCTTGGCACAAGCAATAGGTGAGTGTTGGGGGCATGTTGGAGTGGGTTTTGGACTTGTCTTGGAAGTCGCACACCAGAGATGGACCATGGGACAGCTCAACATTTGGACCAAAACCATGCAAGAGGCAAAAGTTATCTAGAAGTTAGTTAGGTGTTTTTTCCACTTTGTAACGGGCTCCTCCCATGTAGTGATGTATAAATATGTAAGGGTTTAAGGGTTAGAAGAGATTTTGGATGAAATTTTGTTACTCATGTCTAGGGAGTATCACTCATGTCAAGAGTTGTTTTTTTTTGTGTAATGTTGGGTAGTTGGAGTCTAAGAATGGTTGTGCACTGCTTAGGTTATGTAATACTGTTCAATTTCTAATGAGAATGAGTACATATGGTTTCAATAATTTACACTTGTCTTGATTGTGATGAATGTTTATGTTTAATGCACACATGGATGCTATATTATGTTGCTATCATGAATGTGTTATTGATTACCATGAGTAAGTCATATTGTATAGCGCAGTACTTGAATGAATGATAGATTTATTAGATGAATGTTCACATCCCTTCAACACTGCGGAAGCTTGGTTCCTACAGTTCTCCTAGATACCTTGGGTGAGACTTCCTCTACTTGCAGGTGATGCCGAAAGGGTTGGTGTCTTGGGTTTTGTTGGTGAAATTTTTTATGAACCTTGGTTCTTCCTACGTGCCAACAAATCTTCTCCACAACAAATTTCTTTGATGTTTTCATGGCTTGTGTGAGTTAATAATCTCATTGAGCTCACTAAATGTGCAGGAAGCACATCAAGTTCCTACAACACATTCTCTATGTCATGAATCAATCGTTTTGCAAGACTCCCGTTGAAATATTCCTGAGCTAACTCCCTCATGATTGAGATACCAATACCACACAAGACATATAGGTTTTCCGATTTGGACTTCTCAACTGCATCTTCCCCATGCTTGATGTTGTCAAATATTGCCTCATTTATGGCAATGCTTTCATGTTTTTTATGTTCTCTATTTGTCCTTGGGCCATGATGCATATCTTCATCTCCATGCACCAACACTGAAAGAAAGAAGTGTAATTGTTGATATAATGATCTAATTGCTTTTGGATGTAAATATCCATTAAGTGCAGAGATTCATGATGGTGTGCAAGAATGTGGACCATATAAACCAGAATGTAATCTAGAAAAAAATCAACTGAATTCGGACCTGATTGGGCATAGGGTTGTTGTAATTGTGCCTCTCGATGACATGTCTATACAAAATCAACTAGGTAGTACCTAGCCTCTACAAGTGCTTCTTTTGTTTCTCCTAATATAGTGACTACACATGGAACAAGGGCACAAGAATATTTCTTATCGAGACTCCTCTCTTTGAGATACTCATTGATTTTACCAAGCAACTCTTCCCTAACTTCAAGATACGTATCCTATGCAATTATTAACATCAAATAAAAAAGTTGAGGAGTTATGTGAGCATCCCACTACTTTGACAGCCGCAACAATCCCTTTGTAGTAGCAAGCCTTATATGAGCTTTATCAACTTCATGTGACTCCACTTCTTTGGATATTTCTCCACAAGTAAGAAGATTTGAAGGTACCCCAAATAGTGTTGTTATCCTTGGATGTAAATGGGCATCCTTTTTAGGAAAGTGGCTTTTCACAAGAGCTTTAATTCCATAGATTTTCAACAAACATTCTTTACTCCTTTCTTCACATTCCATCTTTAAAAAATCAGCAGTGTTACTGTAATGTCGAAAAGGTTTATCATAGAGAAATTGAATCACGTCCTCCTCTCGTGTTTCAAAAACTGGCATTGCATGTTGAGAAATACAACCTAGTGATTGCAATATTGTTGGAATATGTGTGCCACTTTCCAACATATCCACAAGCCATTTGTATAATATAGAAAGTGCCTTTAGCCTCGAATCCCTTGTTACTACTGCAAGTGGTTGTACGACATTTTTGGCTTGATTTTGATTACCCTCTAGGAATAGTGTTTCAAGCAAAAGATCTATTGTGGTGGGTCTATTGGTCACTTGTTCACCTATAGACCCACCAACCTTTGTGAGAATATGCACAACACCTTCTTTGATGCATTAATTATCCTCTTTTATTAATTGAAGCAAGTCTTCTTATGACCCTCAACAAGGCAAGGAAAAAACCCTGCAAAAAGCATAAGGGGAGCTTTAGGGGCACAATATTTCATAGCTTGAACAAGCAATGTGTCTTGGGGACCTGTGTATATATGCTCTATCATCTTAGTTGTAGCATTCTTTGAAGAAGGAATATGTTGCACCATCATTTCCATCAAACCAATTGCACACCCAAAGATAGAGCTGCAAGATAACCTTAGTAATGAACTCTCATTATGTTTATATGTGGCATTGCTAAGTGTCACCCATGTCTCTGCTAGGGTAGTCTTAACACTCTTCCCATGTTCACCAATCACTCGACTTTAAATTTGATACAAAGTTTCAAGAACAAATTGCACAAATGACCTCTTACCTCCCACTAGGGAAGGTCTTTTTTTTTAAGTTTAGTATTTGAATGAAAATACATGTCCTCCCAAAAGCAGGATGCAAAACGAGTTGTATCAAATGGAATTCCATGGAGTTTCACATAAATCTTGGCAAATGATTGTAAAGTGAAAGACCATCCTGTCGATGCACTTGCAAAACAAACATTCCCGATACCTGGATCAACCAATTGCGAACCTCCAACTCCAGTTGAAAATGCAGTAATCAATTTATTGATTTCTTCTAATGTATACTTTAGTTTGTGATAGGCATCTGTTGGTGGAAATTTTAGTTCTATTATCAGCCTGTCCTTCTTGTTGATAACAAAAACAAATAGCCTTCTCTGTATTTACCGTCACACCATATGTGGCCATGATGCAGTCGACATGCATCCTCACAATTCAAAATATCTTTTAATACTCGGATTCAGCCGATGTTGCTTCTTTTAATACTTGGATTCCTTCATTCGATGTTGCTACAAAGATATCAGACATGGAAGCATTCAAGCTTCGTGGGAAAGGAGATGTAAAGTAAATGAACGCCCTAAAGCAACTCCATTATCCTCACCAAACAAATGAAGTTGTGTAACTCTCCCTCTGTGGTTACGATCATCATCATTGCTTATCTCCTCCTCATCGAGATTATTAAATACACAAATTGCAACATCAGTAAGTCGCTCAGGATTCCACTAACCACAGTTGTTGATCTTATTCATCGCTTGGTGTTATGTTTCGATTACTCTTTTGGAATAAGTTTGATAGAGAATTTTGAAGATTCATCTTAAATATTGATTATCTCTATAGGATTTTCTAGTGCACCATCCTCTATCACTGGTTTCTTGGGTTTATTCTTTTTTATTATTTTATCGAAAACTTTCGAAACAGATTTTCCAACGACGTTTTCAATTGATTTTCCCATTTGATTGATTTTTTCGTTAAGCTCTCTCCTTGTTTTCTCTAGAAGGGAGATAAATTCCCCATAAAATGGATTCATGGCGGGCAGACGCATACGACAAGAATGATAACACACTCTAATACCAATCTATAGAAACATGTATAGCTGAAAGCTTAATAATAAATGTGTGAATATTCAATGGTTTCCTGTAACTACTAGATCCCAGCTCAGGTTCTTCTACTGCGCACTCTCCCTTGGTCTCTAGTATGTGTAGGTTTCTTGGATTTTCCTCCTTCTGTACTTCCTTATTGACATTGTAACATTCCAAAACTTTGTGCATTGTGGGATGAGGTAGATACGCACCGCATAGGGGTCTTGACCCCGTTATATCTCCTGGTGCAAAGATCTTTGTTTTGATAACCTACAAGGTTGCGTCTATTACTAGAACATCATCTTCAAAATTGAAAGTTACCTTGAAATCACTAATCATCTAATCCCAGTCTAATGTAACTTTGTGCATCTCAAGCTCGATGTATTAATTATTTGGAACTGTATCCAATGTGTGCACAAACTGATGCATCCATTCATGTTTCGATATTGTACTCCAAGTTGTAATACACTATGCAACATGGTTCGATGGGAAACTCAACCCCGCGTATTTCTACGCGGTATACCTAATACCAAATTTGACCTGCAACAACCTTTTGCACTGCTACCAATCACTCATTCTTTCCTTATGAGCCGCCCACTAGAGTGCAGGTGTCGCTTTCATTGAAACATCTAATGCTAACAACCTTTGTTGTTCTGGTATCTATTCTTCAAAACTTGTTACAAACAAACCTATGTTTGTTAAGCCATAATATTTTGGGAGATCACATACCTCTGTCCCGATCCAGCATAATGAAGTTGTGACACACGCACACCTTCTCATATGAACTTTGTGCATCCTATGTTGCCAATCTTTAAGGGCTTCCTCAGAATCTAATGTGCAGGAGATGAAGTTGCGTCAACTTATCACACCATCAACAGTAGGATCCACGTAATCCTCCATCCTGCCAATCATGTTGTATAGATTTTCCAGCTCCCCATTCTATACTAGTTCTACATAACGTCTCCCTTCTGTTGGGTCCAACCACGCAGTGACCCTCAAATTTGTTGAGATATTGTAACTTCTAAGAATATTATATTTGTACTTTATTATTCCGGAGATGTTTCATTCCTCCGTAGAGACCAGTATTGTATATCCGAAGATGTTTATTCCTCCGAGAGAATGTGGTAACTTGGGTTATTAGACTTCCCCAGTGGGGTCGGCCCAGTCAGCATTATGCTGAGTGGTTAAGTTGTTGAGGCCGACCTAGTTAGTGTAAAAGTCAAGTCGGAGTAGTGTATAAATAGAGGAGGTGTGTTCCTCATTTAACACACTCATTCACTCACTTGTGATTGGAGCATAGGAGAGAGAGAGAGATCTTCTATGGAGGAGAAGGAACTCATGTTTGGGGATTAGATCTTTGTATTTGCTGGTCATCTATATTGAGGAAGCTTTGCTGGGTTTTCTACCCCATGAGGGTTTCCTAGGATAAATCAGTGTCTCTTGTGTTTATGTTGTGCTTGTTGTTCTTTCAGTGATCCAGTATATGCTATTGTTGTGAAATGGAATGTAATACTGATGTTATCTATCTTAGCATATTGAATCTTAACATGGTATCATAGCTATCCTGAAGGAAGGCAATGTATGGCACTTACGACACTTGTCTCACTTGCGACAATTTGAAAGTTAGGGTTTTGTATAGCAAAACCTAGTCATCGTGGCACTTTCGCTATAAATCCATTTTGGTGAAGGTTCAGGATCTTAAACTTTTACAGGATGAAGATAACATCCCCCTGTACCTTGTGTCTGAAGCTCAGCCTCAGATTCATTGTACTTTGTGATTTATGATCCGTACAAGTTAGGGTTTCTGCCTCTTCTAGAATGCAGTCCTAAACAGGTGACCTGGGGAAAAAGGTCATGTCTCGGACTAGGAAAATCCAAATGAAATTCTGTAAAAATTGGTAGTTAGGGAACGAACTTAGTTTGACAGGTCTGCTTTTTAGAGGCCGAAGTTGAAACAGTGACACGTGGAACTCCGTACAAGTTCGCTATGTTGTTTCATACCATAAATAGGTCATGTTGCGACACTTGGTATAACTCTCTCTCAGAGAATCCATTAAATCTCATACCTATGGGGTTGGAAAGATGACAGGACAGGCTACCACAAGCCAAAGTTTCAGACCCTACATATCCTAAATTTCAGAGATACACCATAAACAATATGGCACATCTGAAATGGCTCAACAGAGGAAATCTAAGAAGAGGAGGAAGAAGCTCTCACTTAGGGTTTTCAGTTTTTAGTTCTGGAAGGACCTGATACAATGTTGGAGACACCTAATACAACATTGGAAGCTTTGATAATGGATTTTAAATCCATTCATCATAGATATTGATCCTCCATCAAAATGTTGTGGGAGGAAGGAGATTGAAAATTAGGATTTCCAAGTAAGAAGAAACCGTAGCAAAGTTGGGAGGCTCATAGGGAAGCAATAAAGGAGGTTTAAATGGCACTAATATTTATCATCCTAGCACCATGAACCTATACAAGATGTTTTACAAGTACTCTACCTTGGATGGTTAGGGTTTTACCCCTATAAAGAAGACCACTCGTCAAGTATGACTTGAGAAGACACATGTCTGTTTTGAAATATGATTCGTGATTAAGTTCATAATATGTTTATCATCATTTAAGGTTAGTACAATTATGATTGTTTGATAATGAATGCATGTGAGTGATATAAGACATTCATTGATTAGGGTTATGACACTTATGATTGTACTAATGCACCTGTGGTGTTGTATGAGGATGATATTGTCTGCTAACAAGATACAGGTACATCAAGAAAGACAAATCAAGTTCTATGACCATGATGACATGAAGACAAAGACTCATCCATAGTCTTTGACCACATGAAAGCTCTACTTACGAGGTATGTATGACTTTGTTCTACTATGCTTAACTTATGAGATATGCAGGTTCTAGCATAAGGTCTCTAAATCATTGAAGAGAATAAAGAAGATATTGTTTGGGTATGATAAGACATAACCAAGCATGATAATCCTGGTATGTTTTCCTATATCAAGTTAGAATCTTAATTTGTGTTAGGATCTTAGGTAAGTATACCTGTGTATGAAATAATCATGACCATACATACTTAAGATTATTTAGAATCATAATGTTTTTATAGTATTGAGATTATACTAATGAATGTATGATTATGTATGAGATCATGAGGATGACACTAGTGCACACTTAAGCATGCATAGTGGTATAGAATGGATAGAAGTTCAAAGACATATAGAGATCAAGCGGGAGGCAACCACACAAACATAAAAGATAAGTATTTGAGTTGTTATTACTAAATAGTCAATGATATTGCTCGAATATATCATGTAGAGTGTGAGCATTCATATAGCATTGAACAGTATACTACTAATATGCATATGATGGGTAAGTTGGACAAACATTCCATTGTTGTTTATCAAGAATGAAACCTCTCTGCTGACATGCTGAGAGTTGTGCACGCTCTTGATAGTATGTTCTGGTAGAGATGGAAGGCATCTAGATAACCAATGTATGCATACAGGATATGGAAAAGTGTTGTGCCAAAGTATTGGTCAAGATAGTTGCATAACCATATGCATAATAGGTTATCATATCAACATGATTTGATGATTATGAAGTATTACTAATCATGTAATTAACCTTGATTTGTAGGAAATATGATGTGATATGATCTACAAAAGAAGGATGATGAACACCGAACAAGTGATGGATGTTCAACAAGAAGACTTACAAATCAAACGTAATATAGAAGGCTCGTGGCTAGAAGATTCTCTTAGAAAGAGGAAGATGATCATGACGAGATGTTTTCTCCAAGTGGCTAGATAAGACCATTCTCTTAATGGTGTATTGAAGAAGAAGTACGAATCGAGAAAACTCCCAGGATTCAATTGAAGAAAGCTCTGTACGGGTACCCAAGATCGATAGTCATTTGATGAGCTTAATGATCACCATGGGTGATGCGGATTTCAACCTTTGATACAAGGTTGAAGATGGTGTCTATATACATATGACATTCTTCTCTTAAATGGATGCAAGAAGGAACTCACCACAGAGTTCGAATGATCTTGAGGCTCATATCAGTAGACCCATTTGACGAGAGATGGCACGGATAGATATGCAGAAGATCACTCAATGCAGAGTATGAATGATGTTCAGTCACAAAGGGAGAATTGATAGCTTCTTGAAAAGCTTGGGCTTTACCAAAAGTAAAGCTAATCCTAACCTTTACCTTAAGGTTATGGATGATGAACCTGTCATACTATTATTGTATGTGGATGATCTCTTTTTGATAGGGAATGAGAAATAGAGCATGGAAAGCAAGAAGAAGTTAGCTACAGAATTTGAGATGAAAGATCTTGGATTGATGCATTACTTCCTAGGTCTGGATGTATGGCAAGGCCCAGAAGGAATCTTTCCCAACCAGAGAAAGTATGCTGTGGAAATCTTGAAAATATTTGATATGTTGGAATGTAAGGACATGACCACTCCCATGGATTCCAACTTGAATATGTTAGCTGATTACTCATCAAAGTTAGTGGATGTGACTCTGTACAGATAGATTATTGGGTCATTGATGTATTTGACGAATACTAGCCCAGATATATGCTTTGTTGTGAACAACTTGAGTCAGTATCTAGTGGAACCTGGACGTGTTCACCTGGTAGCTGCAAAGCATGTGATGAGGTACCTAAAGGGTACGATAGACTTTCATCTATGTTATCTTAGAGATCATGACTTCAGATTGTATGGCTACACAGATGTTGATTGGGCAGGAAGTGTATCAGACAGGAAGAGCACATCGGGCAGATGTTATTGTCTGTGATTTTCCATGATCTCATGGTTTAGCAGGAAGCAGTCTAGTGTGGCTCTCAGCACAGCTGAAGCGGAATATATAGTTGCTTTCTCTGCTAGTTGTGAAGCAATATGGCTTCGAAAGTTGTTATCAAGATTGTTTGACTTAGAGATGGACTCCACTGTGATCTTGTGTGACAACCAGATTTGTATCAAGATGACTGAGAATCCAGTGTTTCATGATAAGTCAAAGCACATAGAGATCCGATATTTTTATATACGGGATATGGTGCAGAAAGGAGCTATCAAGCTCGAGTATGTGAGCATTGATGAACAAGTTGCTGATATATTGACCAAACCTCTGTCTTGAGTAAAGTTTTAGTATTTTCGAGACAAGATTGGTGTAGTTCAGAAGGACCCTCCTCAAAAGGGGGAGTGATATGGTCATTGATGATGAGATTGCATGCATCGATGGTAAGGTCGATGATGTGGATACCTGTATTGATGAGAATACTGATGAGATTACCTGTTCCAATGATTAAGTCGATGTGTGGTCCTTAGACTTTGTCTAAGTGGGTGAGAGGACTGCATCGTCCATGAACAGTTAGTTCAAAATGTACGTGACAGGACTGCATCATCCTTAGACATGATAGGTGTCTTAAATGGATCAGGAATGCATCATCCCTGAACAGTTAGTTCAAAATGTACGTGATGGGATTGCATCGTCCCTAGACATGTTGTGGTGTCTTAAATTGATAAGGATTGAGCATCCTATAAGTAGATCTGGATTGCATCGTCCTTAGACATGTTGAGGTGTCTTAAATTGATAGGGATTGATCATCCCGTAATTGGATCAGGATTGATCATCCTTAGACAATGATCCCGTAATTCTGAAAGGAAGGATAGTCTTAAATGTTGATCCTTGGATTGTGGTGGTATTGATCATCCCTAGACAGTGATCCCGTAATTCTGAAAGGAAGGATAGTCTTAAATATTGATCCTTAGACTAGAGTCCTGTAATTCCTAAAGGAAGGAATGTCTAAGATGTGAGTAGTGGACAAGGATCCCGTAATTATGAAAGGAAGGATCGTCCAAGTGTGGTAGCTCCGTAAAGACTGGGTCCTGTAATTCCGAAAGGAAGGATTTTCTGAGCACCACCAATGTTGATGGACTAGAGTCCCGTAATTCTGAAAGGAAGGATCACCAGAGTTGATGGACTAGAGTCCCGTAATTCTGAAAGGAAGGATTGTCCATGATCCTATAATTTCGAAAGGAAGGATCACCAGAGTTGATGGACTAGAGTCCCGTAATTCGGAAAGGAAGGATTGTCCATGATCCCGTAATTCCAAAAGGAAGGATCACCAGAGTTGATGGATTAGAGTCCTGTAATTCCTAAAGGAAGCACTGTCCATGATCCCGTAATTCTGAAAGGAAGGATCACCAGAGTTGATGGACTAAAGTCCCGTAATTCCGAAAGGAAGGAATATCCATGATCTCGTAATTCCGAAAGGAAGGATTGTCCATGATCCCGTAATTTTGAAAGGAAGGATCACCAGAGTTGATGGACTAGAATCCCTTAAATCTGAAAGGAAGGATTGTCCATGATCCCGTAATTCCGAAAGGAAGGATCATGTGTATTGCAGAGTATGCCGCGATGATGATACTGTTGATTGAGATGATCCAGATGATGTTGTTGATCGAGATGATCCAGATGATGTTGTTGATCGAGATGATCCAGATGATGATACTGTTGATCGAGATGATCCAGATGATGATGTTGATTGAGAAGATCCAGATGATGATGTTATTGATAGAGATGATCCAGATGATGATGTTGTTGATCGAGAGATCCAGATGATGTTGATCGAGAGATCCAGATGATGATGTTGATCGAGGAGATCCAGATGTTGTTGATCGAGAGATCCAGATGATGCTGATCGAGAGATCCAGATGATGTTGTTGATCGAGAGATCCATATGATGATGATGTTGATCGGAAGATCCAGACGATGAGGCTGTTGATTGGGAGATCCAGATAATGATGTTGCTATAGCTGATCGAGTGCTACAGAAGATGAAGACTCAGTACTGAAGATGTTGATGTTCTAGTATTGAAGATCTTGAAGATGTTACAGTAACTGTTTGAGTTGCTGATGATGATTAAAGAAAGCTTCCAATGATTTATAGATGTATCATGTATCATGTAGTTGATGACTCCTTTCTCCTGCATATGTTGTTATAATATCCTTCTCATTAAAGGGGAGTGTTGAGATATTGTAACTTCTAAGAATATTATATTTGTACTTTATTATTCCGAAGATGTTTCATTCCTCCGTAGAGACCCTATTGTATATCCGGAGATGTTTATTCCTCTGAGAGAATGTGGTAACTTGGGTTATTAGACTTCCCTAGTGGGGTCGACCCAGAGACAGTTTTAATGGGGTGTTTAAGTCCCCTAGAGGGGTCGGCCCAGAGACAGTTGTAATGGGGTGTTTAAGTCCCCTAGAGGGGTCGGCCCAGTCAGCATTATGTTGTTGAGGTCGACCTAGTTAGTGTAAAAGTCAAGTCGGAGTGGTGTATAAATAGAGGAGGTGTGTTCCTCATTTAACACACTCATTCACTCACTTGTGATTGGCGCATAGGAGAGAGAGAGAGATCTGCTATGGAGGAGAAGGAGATCATGTTTGGGGATTACATCTTTGTATTTGTTGGTCATCTATACTGAGGAAGATTTGTTGGGTTTTCTACCCCATGAGGGTTTCCCAGGATAAATCTGTCTCTTGTGTTTATGTTGTGCTTGTTGTTCTTTCAGTGATCCTGTATATGCTATTGTTGTGAAATGGAATGTAATACTGATGTTATCTATTTTATCATATTGAATCTTAACAAAATTGTCCCCTTCAAAATTCATTTTTCTCTTCTTCAAATCAATAATGGCTTGATTTGCGAAATCCCAACCAAGTCCCAATAAAGTGGTATATGGTTTACTGTCATCTACAAGCTCAATGACTTTGAAATCGGTGGTGTCATGCACCCCATCCACATCCATATTCCACAGGTACCCCAGTCAACCTTCCAATTGGAATAATTCTATGTCGGTTGGCCAGTCTCAACTGAACGTTAGACCAAATCCATTTCATCCTGCCCATCATTTCCCATGTCTGCTTCGACGAGACATTTACATCAGAACCGAAATCGAGGATGATGTAATCCATGTCATAATCTCCTACCTGCGCACTCAGGCGAAACTCCCTATTGGTCCTTCTACTGCGTTGCACCTGATTAATAGCAATAGGTTCTCCCTTTCCTTGTGTGCAGCGATCGATCATCCAGCTTAATATACCCAGGTTTGATTCATCCTTTATAAATTGTAAGCAGCTTTTCAAAAAGTTTCTCAGAGTACTTACCTTCTCATCTGGTCCTTTTGGTACTGAAAAATCATATAATGGGGGCATGTCATATAACTGGTTCAGATTCAGAATCTGGTTCTGGTTATGGTTTGGGATTTGATTCAGGTTTTGGTTCAAGTTTTGATTCTGATTGGGATTCAGATTTAAATTTGGATTTGGATTATGGATTTGATTTTTATTCTAATTCCTCCTATGTTTCCATTTTGTAACCAATAGTGGTCAATCTTCTATTGCATTATCCATAGTAAGTACATGTTGTACATGGGTTCTAGAAGTCCTGTTCAAAGTGTTCTTGTTTACCACAGTTTTAACAAATGATTGTTCCTCTGCCTCTTCCAAAGCCTCCTTTTCCTTGACCTCTTAATCCTCCCTGCCCCCCTGGTTAAAGTCCCTCAGGGCATTATTTTATTTTACTGCTCCTTCTGGTCCAACCTCCCCTTGGACTCTATATGCATCTGATGTATGATCTCTCATAAGATCCAATCCACGACAATCCTTCTCATCATGACCATCAAATTTGCAAAAGTTGCAAAATGGGATTCTTGGGGAACTTCAATAGTTCTATAGCATGGGACAAACATGAGGAGAATGATTCCCTCTACATATTTCACACCATGTGCCTCCTCTAGTTGGTAAAGGATTTGGAGCTCCTATTTCCAAGTATTCTATGTATGTCAGACACTCATTCTTGTGATGGCCCTCCTTCCCACAGGTGGTAAACCATATCTCCTTATGCTTCTCTTTCCCTTTGTCAATTTCCTGCAGATGAATCATTAATGCAACAAGTTGCATATGGACCTGAGCCATCCTCGCGTTGCTCTCTCCTACCAAGATGCTTCCAACTTCATAGACAACTCCAATGCATATGTTTGCGTCGTAATCTTCTGTTGCATTAAGGGGCTGTGTATCTGTGGTAAAATCCCTACAATGAACCAGTATTTATGTTTTTCCTCGTGAATTTGGAATGTCACCTTGTCCATTAGCAATTTAAATCTCTGGTCAAATTCCCAAGCTAATACGTTTGATAATTGTCTAATTTCCTTCATCTCAGTAATATACTGCGACTCAGAATTTGGATTCTTAAATTCCTTGATCAATGCTTCCTTGACACCACCCAAATTTATGTTTGGTGTAGTGGCCTGATACTTCATATACAATGTCATTGTGCAATCCCTGGAAGTGGTTTCCAGCTGCGCCATTTTGGTAGCATCGTCTTGGACTTTCTTTGCCTGCCATATTGGCTCACACATAAACAAGTGTTGGTTTGGATCGTCTGTTCCCATCCCATGGAAGACATGCATATTTAAAGTAGGGTCTAGCCCCACCATTGTATTCTACGCAGTACTGCTACTAGGTGTCACAGACTATGTCTGACCAATCGAATTACCTCCACTACCTTGACTACTACTATTATTATTACTAATTGGAAATAACAAACTTGGACTTCTTACCTCAAGTGTTGGGGACGCGCGTGGGGTCATGGGTTCAACTCTGATCCTAATATGAACATGACTACCTTATTTGGATGTACTAAGTTGTCTTCCTTCCTCTTTCTCTGGGTGTGACAATCCTTCGATATGGGGTCCTACATAGAAATCTGTTTCTTGACACTCACTGCGTTGCTTCTCTACCTTAGTCGCAATCCTCTTCCTACTGTCTTTTTAAAATATTTTCCCTCCGCGCAATAATACAATCTCTTCTACTACAACATCTTCTTCTTTTCCCAACATCCTCATCTCATCCTCTCTTTATTCATTCTCGGCTTCCTTCACTCAGATCATTCTCTTGTCAGCCCCTAGTTTCCTACTGCACATGTAAGTGCTTAACTGCTAGGACAATCCGATTCCAATATCAACGTTCCTTTGTCGCACAACAACATCTTGATCCAGGTATACAAAGACTTCAAGTACCTTCCATGTAGACCCTTGAAAAAATCCCTCTCTACTACAATGTAAGACTGGGTATAGTCTACGACAAACTCTGTGACATACCCCTTCAAAATACTATCCAACCAATAGTCTACTTCGTGTGATATAGGATTACTTATAGTGTTAAATAGCCAGATCTGTTCAGGATTCTAGCTCCTCGAACCATCACCATGATATCTCGGGTTCGATTCAACTAACCTCAACAACCACTCCACTAGTGTTCTTTACTAATCTGAGGGTTCTTATTATGCTCTCTAGCAAGCTCGTGGTCATTTTCTTTAAGCCAATATTCAATTTATTCCTTCGTTGGTCTCCACATAACAATTAGTCAACTCTCATGTCCCTTCAGGCGCAGATTCGGGTTCCGGCAATGGAACCATTTGTTGGTGCACGGGCAAACCCAGGTTTCAACATACTTTCACTAATAACACCCCATGACATCGGCCCTTTCAGCAACACCTGCAATGTAGATGAAGTATCACTCGAGGTATCTAGAGGTACTACGGGAACCAAGCTTCCACAATGCTGAAGGGATGTGAAACATTCATTTAACATACCTATCATTCATTCATCTATTGCTCATAAACATGTACTTAAGTCTATGAACTGATACATCATTCCATACATAATCATCAACAAGCATCCATGTGGGCAACAATGTCATGTCCCCTCCTATCATACCAGCATGATAGAGAGGATCATTGAGCTAGAACTGGGCATCTGGCCCCATACTCAGTAAATAAGCATGTTATTTAAAAAGAGGATGAACATATGCAAATTCATAACCAATTTTAAAACACAGCGGGAGTAATTCATTAGCACATCCATCATTCATTCCAATATTCATCCAATGATAAATTGCAAATTTAACACAAGAGAATACTTATCTCAATAAGGTAGTCCCTGAGCAACCAGCTACGCTTCTACAACGTTCCACCCAACCGTAGGCCAGTGTGCTCCTAGATCTCTCAGCACCACTGCCACCCCCGAGCTGGGCACGATCTCCACAAGGAAAAAGGGGAAACAGGCTCTCACATAGCCAAAGATATGCCAAAATCAGCCAAGCCAACCAGCAGTTGGGTTTCTCAGGTTGCTAAGAGATGGGCATAGGTGAACTACTAGACTAGTGGCTCAACCATGGAGCTATGGATACTTCATTGGGCTCATCAAGCCAAATCTGTCCTCTTCCACTCTTGAAGCTCTTAGAAAAACGTGGGAACACACAAAAATGAAATGGGAAGATGGGGAACAACCCTGGGAAGCCAATCTGTTTTTAGAAAAACGTCCTTGGACATTCGGGGGCAAAAACGACCTCCATACAGTCCCCAAATTGTGGCCCCTCTCTCCCAAGCTACTGTATATGCAAAAACGAACTCCCAGGCATGGAAAAATGCAGGATTTGGATGAAAAACGTGCAGGGAAAGGCCCAGCTAACTCCCACTGCGTGAGTGAGAGAAGACTGACTGTTCATAATGGCTTTGGGCACCATTTCATGGGTGTTTTCTTGCCCAACAAGCAAAAACACGAATTTCCAGGTTGATGACTTGCCCATGCACGAAATTGGCTGCCATACTTCTTCATTTCCAAAGCATTAACTGCCTTAACCAATTTCTTGGAAGAATTAAATGATTGGTCCATAACCCAAAATGGGTAGTTGAGAGTTCATGGGCTTTCTCATTGACACATGGATTAAAACCATTGGCTCAAGGGTTCGGTTATTTCCCCTCCCTCTTCCTTGTAAAGATCATGCCCCCATCTCTTTTGTTGCATTGCGTAGCTGGTTGTGGGTTTTTCATTAAAATTGCATATTTACATGATGTCGATTTTACATTGTGCACTGCTAGCACAAGAACCACATGCATCTATTCTAATTGCCGATACATAAAACGATAAATCAGTGGCGGGGCCTTGGCCTTGAGCTCCTCACCATGACTAAATGACAATATTTACATCATTTACAATATTAATGCAATAGGGTCAAGCTGGGGACATTACATTCCCCTCCCCTTAGAATAACACCATCCTCGGTGTTCCAACACTTCGGAATAAATACCCGCTTTACATATGTCCAAAATTCACAAAATGTGGTAGGTTTGTCCTGCAATTCACCCTTTACTTGGGTCTTTCAGGACTAAGTCCTTTGGTCTTTACAAGCTACTTTTGCTGGCTAGGACCTTCTAGCTCTGCATGAGGACGTCGTTCCACAACAATTCCTTCTTTTCCTTTTCCCTCCAACTGGCCCACAAACTTGGAGAATTGACGGTTGTTGTCCTCTTGATATTCTTTTGTTGGGTAGTCACGGAGGCAATGATTTCCTCCACATCCCCAACATTTCATTGGCGGCTTTACCTGTTCCCGATCCATTTCCTTTGAGTCTTCCCACCTGGAACGTTTCTTACTCGGACAGTTGGATGAATGCTTCTCCATTGATCCACTTTCCTTTCCCTTGCTGATTGCTCCCAGAATGCTTTTTACCTCTTTTTGCAGATGAATAGAGTCCCGCAAAGCCTCATGGTTTATCTCATTTTGTTGCCTCTGTAGCTTGAGAATCTCCCCAAGATTTTATTGGGTCCTGGCAATTGTTTGAAGAAGACTTTCAGCCAACTCTAATAGCCCTCGGTCTGCTGCCATGGTCAATGGGCACAACTGAACACACTTTGCTTACTAGCAATACTTTCTTGTGCCGGCCGCAACCAATTGTTTCACTTTCTTACCTGTGAAATTCATCATGGTAATTCTTTGTTAGGACAAGCATAACATAAACATTTAATATTAGTCAATTATTTTCCTAATTGACATGGAATGTCCATGCTTTATTCATGGGACTTCCACATTTTTCCTGCTTTCCCAACATACACATGAACTCATTCATGTTCATCCTTTCACAGGAAATTTACTATCTCAGCATTCACAATTTATCTCAAGCAATTAAACACAATCTATTTTCAGCCATGATATGCACTCAACAATCTTTTGTTTTATAAATGCATCAATCAAAAGGAAAGAGAAGAGTAGGGGTTTCCCCCTCTTAGTCTTATTCTATTATGGAGCTACCCCATCGCTGTGGTTTCATGCTCCTTAGTCTCTTTCACTTCAATGTGAATGCCTTGACTTTCCTTTCTTGGCTATGACACTTAGTGTCTAAGGTCTGTATATGGATTTTCGGCTAGGGCATCCTTCCCATTATTGCCTACAGAACCTTTGGCTGCTAGGATCCACTCGTATCCACTAGCACCATCTTTCATTACTACTCATACTGAGCTCCTTAGGACGGTCACATGTCCACATGCATATCTAGGATGCCTTCATAATCCTTGCTTCCAGCAATACCTACACTCAAACATTGAATCAATTCACATGTTTAGTTCATTTTCATAGGGTTTTTCTCTAAACAAGAGTTTAGGAAATCATAAACAATTCATATACACACGTATATCCATAAGCAAGAAGCTACAAGGTAACTGAATACTTATCTGTATTGGATGTCTTCACTTTATTCCACGGGATCCTCCTTTGCTTTACGAGCCTTGGATTTCCCGTGAACATAATAACGAATGTTGGGCCAGCACGTAGGCTACTCCTCAATCATTCGAATAGGCAACTCCAGTCCAGTACGCCGACTGGGTTTATCAATTGTTTAAGGGGTGTTGGGCCAGCGTACACGCTGCTTTACCCTATCAAGTAGTTAATGCCCAACTAGTCACTCTCTGGACTTATCAAGAGCTTTATAGCATTCAACCAGCTACTCCCTGGATTTCTTAATAGTTTATATCGCCCACTCATTTACTTTCTGGATTTACCAGTAATTTATAGTCTTTCAGGGTCTTGCCTTCCTGCAACGACCAAGGTTTTCAACAAAGAAACAATAGTGTATCAGCTTAGCTGTTAAAATATTTATACCTGTAATCTTCATTATTCCAAACAAGACATAAATGAAAACGAATACTTATCTGTATTGTGCATTTCCCCTCTGGTCCACAGGATCCTGCTTCGCTTTGCAAGCCTTGGGATCGCCTATGGACTTGGATATAGTAAATGCTTAACCAGTACACCTCCCCATCGGCTGGATTTACCAAGCATTTGGTGGTGCCCAACCAGTCCCATACCTGGTTGGCCCTCTCCAGTGCCGAGCCAGCACATTCGTCTGGGTCATCGACCAATGGAAGGAAACTGCGCCACCGACCATCATAGGTCAAGGCTCTACTAGGGAGCCATAGGTATCTCAGGGTTTCCAGTCAGTCATCGGTGCCCGCCCTCCCACTGTTGTCCCAATAGAGATTTCAGGGTTTTCAGTCAGTCATCGACGCCCGCCCTCCCACTGCTGACCCAATGGGCATCTCAGGGTTTTCAGTCAGTCATCGGCGCCCGCCCTCCCACTGCTGACCCAATAGAGATTTCATGCCTTTACCAATGCCACCACACCTTCTTGCACCGTAACCCTTCACACACATCGGCTCTTCATTTATACAAGGATGCCACTCCTTCTTTTGTGCAATTCAGTGGTTCCTTTTAGGAACTTTATAGGTGACTTTCTTGACTGCAGGTTAACATGACCCCTACTCACACAAGGATGATACCTTCTCTTATTACATAGCTCTTCGGGCCTGTCCATCCCTTCTGGTAATATTTCACTTGAGCATAGATAGGTTGCTAATTCCCATACAGTCTTTTTGCGTACCCTTCTTCATTCTGCCCATTAATGTGCAGTATCAATCTGCATCTGTGTAGGCTGACAACACAAGAAGGATAAGCAAGCTCATCAGTATTGATGTTCAATTCTTAACCACATTCCATATCATTCACTACCAAGTATTGAAACACCAGGAATGCGTCCATTCCCTTAGGGTGTAGTCAATATTGAAAACCCTATCATGACCCAGCACCAGAAAAGGTGTGCACCCCCTTTCCGATGTGCGTCATGTAGTCCCTAATCATACTCAAGCAATCTGCAATGATATAAATAAGATAGAGCATGCTATGCGTATTAACCCTAATAATTTAGACATGCATGTTCTTGTCTAGGGTCACAGAATACTCATTCATTTTGCAATGTGTCTCACATGCCTTCTGGACATAGCTTTACCATCTCACTTTCATGGTTTACCGACATGCGGTTTGGCTGAGACATTATCAATGGCGTTTCACCTGAAACCCATTTCCAAAACATGGGGTCCTTCCCATCTAGTTTGGCTTCTGCAGGTCATCACACATGGTCTTCCTGCAATGTGTCATCCTGGCACACTTCATCAAATAGCCAAACAGTCAGAAACATTTAGCAATAAGCTTCAAATATGATTGTTTCATAACCAATCAATGACATTAATAATTAAATTCAACATGAATTTTACAATCTTGTCTCCTACAGAAATTGATTTGCTTAGCAATGAGGCTATCCTCATTTTGTTAGGCTCTTGTTCACGGTAGATTCCCATCTTCATCATGGACTTATCCATATTTTCCATGCCCAAAGCAATCTACCTGAAATCTGAAACTTCAACCAGCCAAAATGCTTTGTAAGTTTCTATGCATATAATAATTTCATTGCTGCCACAGTCACGGAAACATTTTAATATCACCAAAACCATCTACTTCCCGTGAATTATTACCATACTAGAGTTGCATGGTTCGATTTCATCATTTTATGCAATTATTCTCTTGATCTTAAGATTGATAATAGTTCACCATTCCATCTATTCTCTAATTGCAATGAAACATACATCACACTCATGCATTCTCACAATGCATCCCATCATGTGCACCTATATCTATGCATGCACATTTACATCGCTCACATAATCTTTTAATGTGTATTCCCTCAATGCATAACCACAAGATTGTGTATAATATCTTAATGCACATTTCCTCAATGCTACCTTGCATTAGTTATGAGTACTATGCTTTCAACATAATTCAAACATAGTTGAAGGAATCTTACCAAATCCTCTTTCCTCATTAATGCAATTTATGCACCAATAACCATTACCTGTATGGATGTCGTTTATATCACTTGATGTTACCTGATCAGTTGGCCTCTTACCAATGCTACACATTCCTTTTTGCCAACTTTATGATCATGGATTCGTTGCGCCATCCTTTCTGCATAAGGTTGTTGGCTTCATGCAACAACATCCTCAGCACATTTAGCCATGCTCTTTGTTATCTTGGTCCTACAACCAATACCAACATCAATAGTGATTATCAACCATAATACTCTCCATTAGTAGTTCATTGCATATGCAGACTTCATTATTCTACCAATATGCAATATCCCATTTATGCACAAGCATTTCTATACGCACTATGCAATGTTTGTTAAGATGCCCTCTAGTGCATATACATCTAGGCAGTCCCTTACATTTTTAATATTTTTATGCCATATGAAAATTTCATAATCATAAGTATGATAACAAACAGGGGTTTAAGGAATTATTCCCTTTTCGGTCCCTCATCGTAACATGGAATTCCTCTTCCATATCATGCAATTGTAGAAATTGCCCATTTTGACAACAAAATTTGTTTGTCAAAACAGCCGCTGGCACTCTTCTGCACTAAATATCTATGATATATGTAGACCTCATTCAAACTATGGTCATGTATCATTGTTCCCTGCTGGACAAGCTTTCCAATGCCTGTTTTCCTGCTTCATTCCGACATCAGGTGCGGAAACTGCATCCCTTCAAAAATGACAACTTTCACTACAGTTCTGCACATTTTACATCGTTGCATTTTGGTCCAGAATGCCAACTTTAGCCATCTGTGGAAGAGAATCTATGAGGAATCACAAAAACTTTTCTATCGGGCGGAGTTAGTCCATATAACAAGGAACACTCAGCAATTCATGGATTTCAATTCCGATGCACCGTTCATCTTCTATGAATTTCTGGGTTTGACTACTTCTCACTTTTCACATTTTTCCAAAATTCCAAATTTTGGGCCAAAAATGGCTATCTCCCAAACGGTGCATTTCTGGAAAATCTTCGTTTAACGGAAACTGTCCGTCTTAATGAGAATATGAAATGTCTAGTTCAGTAAAATTTTTGATTCCCACATCTAGGGTCACTTTTACTGCCCACAAGCTTTTCAAAATCCCGAAAAAGTGGCCCGGAACAGTGCTTTTTGGCCTTCTTGCTCACCCCGACTCCACATCCTTTGGAGTTTGGCTCCAAGATTCTGAACTTAACATCGTGCCTGCTTCATGACTGCCTCATATCAATTTCAGCTCAAACCGACCTTCTGTCAAGCCTCGGGACTCCGTCCTTCAAAAGTCACTATTATCCATTTTATGTCAAATAGGAGTGTAATGGCCTCGGGGTCCTCACTGGTTCTTTCATGGCCTCCGAGCCCCACAGGAATCATCCCATTCTGAGCCTCGGTGCTCCCCCTATCCAAAAATTGAGTTTTTGGCACTTTTTTTTTTTTTTCATCTGTCTGCCGCCACTGCGGGGCGGTTCGCTGGATGCTCCCGGTTGGCTATAGCCTTCCGCAATTTCGGGCCGGTTGGCTGTATCCTTCCGTAGTTGCGGGCCGGTTGGCGGAATGCTTCCGCGATTGCGGAACGACTCGGCGAAGTCTTCCCCAATTGCGGAACGATTCGCCGAAATCTTCCGCAGTTGCGAAACGATTCGGCCAAGTCTTCCACAGTTGCGGAACGATTCGGCCAAGTCTTCCGCAGATTTCGGAACGACTCGCCGAAGTCTTCCGCAAAATTTCGGAACGACTCGCCAAAGTCTTCCGCAAATTTTCGGAACGACTCGCCGAAGTCTTCCGCAAATTTCGGAACGACTCGCCGAAGTCTTCCGCAAATTTTCGGAACGACTCGCCGAAGTCTTCCGCAAATTTTCGGAACGACTCGCCGAAGTCTTCCGCAAATTTCGGGAAGATTCGCGGAATGCTTCCGAAAACTTCCTTTTCATGCCGATACTTAGAAAATTTTCTGCTTTTTCGGAGCATTTCACCGAATTTTTCTGCGTTGCGGGACAACTCGCAGAATCCTTCCGCAAATTTCGGAAGAGAATTCTTTCCGAAAATTTCGGAAGGGAATTCCTTCCGCAAATTTCGGGGCGACTTCCCGAACTCCTCCGCGTTGCGGAAAAACTCGCGGAATGCTTCCGCAGTTTCGGAGCAATTCACCGAATGCTTCCGCAGTTGCGGAAGACATTCGGGAATTCTTTCTGAAACAGACTTTAACAAAAATTTCGAAAATACTTAAACAATTTTCAAAAGAACTTAACACTGCAATTGGATTTGGCCCATAGAGGCCCAATGCTGCAACCAGCAGCTCTGATACCAAATGTCATGTCCCCTCCTATCATACCAGCATGATAGAGAGGATCATTGAGCTAGAACTGGGCATCTGGCCCCATACTCAGTAAATAAGCATGCTATTTAAAAAGAGGATGAACATATGCAAATTCATAACCAATTTTAAAACACAGCGGGAGTAATTCATTAGCACATCCATCATTCATTCCAATATTCATCCAATGATAAATTGCAAATTTAACACAAGAGAATACTTATCTCAATAAGGTAGTCCCTGAGCAACCAGCTACGCTTCTACAACGTTCCACCCAACCGTAGGCCAGTGTGCTCCTAGATCTCTCAGCACCACTGCCACCCCCGAGCTGGGCACGATCTCCACAAGGAAAAAGGGGAAACAGGCTCTCACATAGCCAAAGATATGCCAAAATCAGCCAAGCCAACCAGCAGTTGGGTTTCTCAGGATGCTAAGAGATGGGCAGAGGTGAACTACTAGACTAGTGGCTCAACCATGGAGCTATGGATACTTCATTGGGCTCATCAAGCCAAATCTGTCCTCTTCCACTCTTGAAGCTCTCAGAAAAACGTGGGAACACACAAAAACGAAATGGGAAGATGGGGAACAACCCTGGAAAACCAATCCGTTTTTAGAAAAACGTCCTTGGACATTCGGGGGCAAAAACGACCTCCATACAGTCCCCAAATCGTGGCCCCTCTCTCCCAAGCTACTGTATATGCAAAAACGAACTCCCAGGCATGGAAAAATGCAGGATTTGGATGAAAAACGTGCAGGGAAAGGCCCAGCTAACTCCCACTGCGTGAGTGAGAGAAGACTGAGTGTTCATAATGGCTTTGGGCACCATTTCGTGGGTGTTTTCTTGCCCAACAAGCAAAAACACGAATTTCTAGGTTGATGGCTTGCCCATGCACGAAATTGGCTGCCATACTTCTTCATTTCCAAGGCATTAACTGCCTTAACCAATTTCTTGGAAGAATTAAATGATTGGTCCATAACCCAAAATGGGTAGTTGAGAGTTCATGGGCTTTCTCATTGACACATGGATTAAAACCATTGGCTCAAGGGTTCGATTATTTCCCCTCCCTCTTCCTTGTAAAGATCATGCCCCCATCTCTTTTGTTGCATTGCGTAGCTGGTTGTGGGTTTTTCATTAAAATTGCATATTTACATGATGTCGATTTTACATTGTGCACTGCTAGCACAAGAACCACATGCATCTATTCTAATTGCCGATACATAAAACGATAAATCAGTGGCGGGGCCTTGGCCTTGAGCTCCTCACCATGACTAAATGACAATATTTACATCATTTACAATATTAATGCAATAGGGTCAAGCTGGGGACATTACAAACAATCATAGCATTCATAATTGTACACAGATCAATAATATAGCTCAAAACAAGCTCACTTCCCTCATATTATCAGTGGAACAGTCTTACATAGCATAACATGTGCATGGCACAACAGACTTCAACTACCTAGCATTACACAACAAAATGGTTACTCACAAATACACAACAGAATAGTAAATCATGAGCTACTATACTTTGGGCCAAAAGCAACAAATACAACAACTATCGGCTAACCCTTAACCCATTAATCCCTTACAAATTTATGCATTACGACATGGGCTGAGCTCATTACAAAGTGGACACACTATCTAAATTCTAACTAACTTCCACTTTCTGCACGGTTTTGGTCCATTTGTTGAGTTGTCAATGGTCCATCTCTTGCGTGAAACTTCCAAGATAGGTTCAAAACCCGCTCCAACAGTAGAACTATGCACATACCTAAAATCCTTCTAGATTCTTATCAAATGTGTGGCTAGAAAGAGGTACCTTTACTACAAGATTAACTTATTCTATTGGATTGAAGAAATAATATATACGAAAATGAGTTTTTAAAACGATAACTAAAATGGGAAGTAAAATAATATTAATGCTTATATTAATTAAAATTGACTAATTGGATTGAAGTAAGAAGATATATAATCAAGTTGAAGGGGTTAGCTCCAACAATTTCTTGTCAATGTTGTTGGGCATTTGGCTAGTTCAATGTCAACAATTGCTCAATTTCAAATCCCCTTAGGAGGGGCGTACTAGTATACAGCAATCGGTTTACTGGGGATGCCATCCATGAATGTCAAATCCCCTTATGTGGGTCGTACTAGTTTACACCAATGGGTTTACTAAGGATGCCATCCATGAATGTACATAAACATTTATTGGTTTCCTAGTGAGGTTTTCTTGAGAAAACCTAAGATATATAATAATAAATGTCCATTTAAAGATATACGTAGCCCAAGGGATTAGCTTAATCAATTGCCTTCAAAATATTGTTGGTCATTTGGCTAGTAGTTACTTTCAATATTGTTAGTCATTTGCTTAGTTTTGAGTTGACGATGGATTTGAATCCCATGAGTAGATGCACTAGTTTATGTTGATAGGTTTATGACAAATATGTTACAAACATAAAAGTAAATATAAACTAATAATTAAATTATTATTATTATTATTTTATTGTTATTATAATTATAATTATTTCTAAGAGGACATGACTCCTCTCAATAGGTGCCCAACAATATATAAAGAGGCCCTCAATGTATATTGTAATCATCATCTATTTTATTCAAAAATCATTTATTATATATTATTACTTGAAGATGGATTCTTTTCGTTAATAATAAAGACTCGGATTGTCAAGGATACAGTGGCTCGTTGGTGGAGTTAGATGGATTTCATTCCATCCACCCGGGTTCAATTCCGTTGAGACATCTTCTGGCTTGGATTACCGATTGACGGTTTGCTCGACCTACCATCCACGATATGTGAGGAAATTTGTTGGGTTTGCTCGACCTACCATGCACAATATGTGAGGAAATTTGTTGGGTTTGCTCGACCTACCATCCACGATATGTAAGGAAATTTGTTGAAATTTCCCGTATGTTGTGATTTTTCCCCCGAAAAAAAAAAAAAAAACTCAGATTGTAACATTAGTATAAAAGCGTGTAACTCCCTCTCAGCCTCCATCTCTACTCACACTCGCCTCCTCCTTGCCATTTCGCTGCTTCCCCACTTCTCTACCAACTCACAGCATCATCCTCACCTACCTCGTCTCTCCCCACCTCCATCCTATGTCCTTTTCCCCGTCAATTCTCACAACCCCCCCTCACTTCTCCACCTCACTGCCCCCACACATCCACCTTCGTCGCACTACCCTACTCCTACCACTCCACGCTCCATTCAGAGCCCATGCTGCTCTCCACACCCTTGGCCTCCTCCTTAACTGAGCCAATCCCTCTCTGCCTTCCACTCCTTGCTCTTACCCCACGCAGTCATCCTTCTATCCATTCGCTGCTCCTTTCACCGCCATGCTTTCCCATTCCACAGTCACTCTCTCTCCAAACACGTCGCCACCTTCTACACCACAGCACCAAATCACCCCCGCGCCCTATCCCCTCAACTCTCTCGCTGCACGTCACCCCCCTCCTTTCATTCGCCTCCTGCGCGCCCTTGCATTACCTTACTCCACGCTCGACACCGATCCCCTTGCCCCTCTTTCCCTCAAGCCAACAGCGCTCCGCACACATCCTCCTACCGTAGCTCCACCACAGCCACCAGCTCCACGCCTTCCCTCCATCTACTCGTCCTCCATCGGGTCCCCTCCCTCTATGAAAGCTCCATCCAACTCTTTCCACATGTGCCTCTTCAATCCACGTAAGCCCTACAAAAACAAAGATTAAAAAAAGTTGATATATATTATATAATAATATATTTTATTATTATAAATATTCTATTAATTTTATATTATTAAATTATAATAATATAACATTATTAATTATTAAATATAATTATTAATATTATTAAAAGTTATTGTCGAGAAAAAAAATTCCCCGCTTAGACAAGATCTATGGCATCCTTTAGTGAAGAATTGATGAACCTTTTTGAACAAATCCATAAAGACATAAATGAAATAAAAAAAATCTATTGATGAAACATTTAATGGAAATGAAGATGTATGTGAAAGTCGCATAAAATAAATTGTCATAGATGGGAGTAATTATATTGATCAAGATAGTAAGTGAAACAATGATACAAACTATCATAGTGATGAAGAAAATGGCAATGAATATTTGATAAAGATGAATATGATATTGACCTAAATTGTGATAAGGGTCAAGCGCCCAATGTTGTTGACAATAACAATGATCAATGTATCGACAAGAATGTCACAATAACAAATGCATGAAGGACAGATGTCATCACAAGGACTGCTATAAAGAACATCAATGAGAACAACTATAAGATTAATCAGACACAAGATAAGATTGGTGATTTTGTGAGCATTAGAAGTACAAATATCCCTTCCAAAGGAACTGACACAAAGTATGTTGGGAATTTCATCACAAAAAAGGTTACTATTGTCAAGTCTGTCAAGTTTCTTCAGTTGCGGAAAAAATAGTTAAAAGCAACAACCATGCAAGCGGAAAAAGCATAAAGGAAAATTCACCAACTATATACTTAATATAAATTCCAAATCAAAAGAAGCAAAATGAAGCAATGGTCGTAATCAAAATTGCATGTCTCAAGTCATCAGTTCGACACAGATCCAGAATAAAAGACGACATCAACAAACTCATCTTTGAGGACAAAGCTTCCCTTAAACGGGGTGGCAATTTTATGAACATAAAAGTAAATATAAACTAATAATTATAATTATAACTATAATTATTTCTAAGAGGACATGACTCCTCTCAATAGGTGCCCAACAATATATACAGAGGCCCTCAATTTATAATGTAATCATCATCTATTTTATTCAAAAACCATTTATTATATATTATTACTTGAAGATGGATTCTCTTCGTCAATAATCTGGGCTTGGATTGTAACATTGGTATCAGAACATTCACTCCTTTGTCCTATGCAACTCCCTCTCATCCTCCATATCTGCTCACACTCTCCCTCTCCTCGCCATTTCTCTGCTTCCCCACTTCTCTACCAACTCACAACATCATCCTCACCTACCTCATCTCTCCCCACCTCCATCCTATGTCCTTTCCCTCGTCAATCCTCACAAATCCCCCACTCGCTTCTCCACCTCGCTGCCCCACACATCCACCTTTGTTGCACTACCCTACTCATACCACTCCACGCTCCATTCGCAGCCCATGCTGCTCTCCACACCCGCGCCCTCATCCTTAACTGATCCAATCCCTCTCTGCCTTCCACTCCTTGATCTTACCCCACGCAGTCCTCCTTCTATCCATTCATTGCTCCTTTCGCCATCATGCTTTCCCATTCTGCATTCACTCTCTCTCCAAACACATCGCCACCTTCTACACCACAGCACCAGCTCACCCTCGCGCCCTATTGTAAGTTTTAAACATGTGCAGAGAAGCAAAGCATACAAATTATTTTAAGCAAAACAAATATTACACCACAACATTCACACATAATACATAGAGATTTACCCTGAAAACCCTTAACTGGGAAAACCAACAAAAATTAGAGCCACACCTCTTATTTTCTATTCATCATTATGAATCACTCACAATACAATATAGGTATTCCACAACATCCAATACCTTAATTCGTTAACCCGGATTAGAAAATAGACCCCAATCCCTTAACCAGGAATAAATTACATATTTTTAGAAAGTTCCCAAAAATAGTCGAAAACAACCCAATAAAATTGGTGTTCGCGGACGGAAACGGTCGTTACGGCCATTTTTGTGAAGGTGATGGAGGGATTGTCAGGCGCGCCGTTGATAGGCGTGCACCCCCCCCCCACACACACACATGCAAAGAATATAACACATACCCAACATTCTCCCACTTGTTGTTTTCTCTACATAACAATGAGTCATGTACTCCTAGAGTCATAGGTTCAGGGCATCAATGCCCATAGATTCTCTACACCAAGAGAACTTCTTTGTACTGACAGACTTTGTTAATGAGTTTGCAACATTCTTCAAGGTGTCAACCCTCTCCAACAGCACCTTCTTTTCTTCAACCATATCTCTCCCAAAGTGATATTGCACATCAATATGCTTTGTCTTAGCATGATAAGCAGGGTTCTTTTCCAGGAATATTGCACTTTGGCTGTCACAATCTAACCTTACAGTTTTCTGTACAAACCCAACACCTGTACATAATCTATGCAACCATACAACTTATTTACTTGCATGAGTAGCTAACATATATCCAGCTTATGTAGTTGAGAGTGCAACTACAACTGGTCTCTTGCTCATCCAACTGATAGCTCCTCCAAATAGGTTAAACACATACCCACTTGTAGATCTTCAGCGATCAAAATCTCCAGCCCAGTTTGCATCAACAAATCCATGTACATTTATTACTCTGTCTGGTCCAGGTCTTCCTTGGTAGCAGATTGCATAATCTGTAGTGCCATGCAAATATCTAAAGACCCTCTTTACAACTATCTAGTGCTCCTTCCCTGGCTTTGAAATATATCTGCTCAATACTTCCACTACATAAGCAATGTCTAGTCTGGTATAGACCATTGCATGCATCAAACTGCCAACAGCACTAGCATATGGAGCTCGTGCCATATCTTCTTCCTCTTACTGTGTCTTGGGACACTGAGCTACAGATAACTTTACACCTACATGTATAGCAACCTTTGTCAGCTTACTTTCCTACATGTTAAATCTTTGTAGTACTGTCTCAACATGTTTTCTTTGATTTAACCAGATCTTCCTGTTTACACAATCTCTTTTAATCCCCATTCCCAGTATGAAGTTTGCAGCACCGATATCCTTCATGTAAAATTTGGAGGATAGTTGAGATTTCACCTCCTTTATGACATATTTGTTGTTTCCAATCAGCAACATGTCATCAACATATAGTACTAAGTTAATGAAGTGATCACCAACTTGTTTGGAGTATACACAGTGATCATCCTTGCGTCTCACAAACCCCAATCCAAGTATGTATGTGTTAAACTTTTTGTACCACATCCTTGGAGATTGCTTTAGACCATAAAGAGACTTCTTTAGTTTACATACCATCTCTTTCTTTCCATTTACTGTGAACCCTTCTGGTTGTTTCATGTAGATTTCTTCTTCTAGATCCCCATGTAAGAACGTTGTCTTCACATCTATCTGCTCTACTTCAAGATCAAAAGCAGCAGCAATAGAAAGAAGAAATCTAACATAAGTTAATTTTGCAACTGGAGAAAATATTTCACCAAAATCAATTCCCTCTACCTGAGAATATCCCTTTGCTACCAAGCGATCTTTGTATTTGTCCACTTTACCTTCTGCATTTAACTTCCTTTTAAACATCCATTTGTTGCCAACGACTTTTCTTCTAGCATGTAACTGAACTATATCCCACGCTTCATTTTTGTCCAAGGCATCCATTTTTTCAAGCATGGCCTTCTTCCAGAGATCACTATCCTCTGAATCGACAACTTCCTTCACATTTCAATTTGAAATCCATTGAGTGCAGTTGTTACCAGCCAAGTGTTGCTAGTGAGCAAAGTGAGAGCCAGTTGTGCACATTGGCCATGGAAACAAACCAAAGGCTATGGGTTTTGGCTAAAAATCTTCCTCAAATAGTTGCCAGGACAGCAAGAAATATGGCAGCCATGAAATTCCAGACTTGTAGATCAGTTGGATGGTAAAGAAAAGAAAGGGATTGATGTGGAGCAATGCCCACCTGCAGAGCTAGAAGATGAAAGCCATCAAGAGCAGCTTGTGGAAGCCAAAGACTTGGTCCTGAAAGTTCAAAGTAAAAAGATGAAACACAGGATGGACCTGCCACATTTTGTGAATTTTGGACATGCGTAAAGTGGGTATGTATTCCTAAGTGTTGGAACACCGAGGATGGTGTTATTCCAAGGGGGAGGGGATTGTAATATCCCAATTTTGACCCCACTGCATTAAAATGTAAATGAGGTAATATTGTTATGAAATCGTGGTGAGGAGCTCAAGGCCAAGGCCCCTCCATCTATTTAGTGATGCATATGGTTTACGTGCTAGCCAGGCACAATGGAATTGCAAATATCATGTAATTATGCATTTTAATGAAATACTCACAACTAGCTATGCAATGCAACAAGAGATGGGGGCACGATTTTACAAGGAATTTGGAGGGAAAATATTTATACCCTTGAACCAATCAATTCAAGCCAAGTGTCAATGAGAGAACCTGTAAACCGTCAACTACCCATGTTGACTTTTGTACCCAATCATTTATTTCTTCCAAGATTTGGTTGAAGTAGTTAATGCCTTGGGGAATGGAGAGGTATGGCTGTCCAAATTCAGGTATGGGCAAGCCACCCTTCATGTAAATTCGTGTTTGGCTTCCTTGGCAAGAAAAGAGCCACAAAATTGCTTCCCAAGCCATTCTTCACCCATCAGTTTTTCTCTCTGACGAGTTGGGAGCTACCTAGGCGTTTTCCTCCATGGTTTTGTTGTGTTTTTCTTCATTTTTCTAGCTGGAAAGGGTGTTTTTGTTTTGGGATAATAGTGGGGAAGAGAAGAAAACGATTTGGGGGTTTCATAGAGGTCGTTTTGGTCATCTAAATGCTCACATACTTGTGGGAGAAATCAGTTTCTTCCCTGGGGTTGATTTCCTCTTCCCACAATTCGTTTTGGGGTGTGCCGAGATTTGGGGAAAACCCATGGACCCTCTTTTGTAAATTCCATTGTTGAAAATGTGTATCCATACCCAATATTTGAGTTGTTGGTATAGGAG
This sequence comes from Larix kaempferi, assembly GCA_027924585.1. Classification (NCBI taxonomy): domain Eukaryota; kingdom Viridiplantae; phylum Streptophyta; class Pinopsida; order Pinales; family Pinaceae; genus Larix; species Larix kaempferi. Next base: position 4,227,397 of record BSBM01001130.1, on the reverse strand, counting down.
AATGTTGGGGTTGAGATGGGTATCCATTGCTTTGGCTGTGTTGAGCTTGAGAGTCTCATTTTCCTTGTAGAAATCATGCCTAGCTCGGGGGTGGTCTCTGAGTGCTGAAAGAATACAGGTTGGGTAGAGACATATGGTTGGATGGAACATTGCAGCGACATAGCTAGTTGCTTTGGACAACACTACATCAAGATGAGTATTCTTTATGTGTGATAAACTCTGCAATGTTATTTAATTAATGATTGTTATGTTTATCAAGATCAATGCATGTTAGATATGCATGTAGTGGATATTGCTTATGTTGTGTTTATTTGAATCATACACCTGCACATGTGTTTTTATTTACATGAGTTTGATGAAATGGGTTGAGTTTTGGTAAGAGCCCCAGAACTCGATATCATGTTCCCTTCCTTGCATTGGATCAACGGAAGGGGACATGACAGATTGGTATCAGAGCACAAGGTTGCAACATTGGGCCTACATGGGCTACCTATCACAGTTGCAAAGGTAAGAACCCTTACTTACCAACACACTAATCATTAGAAAAGAAAGAAAATTTCAAAAAATTTCTAACTGTTTTTGAGTTCTGCTAAGTCTGTTTCGGTGCAAAATCGACAAGAGCGCTGAAACGGTCAGCGATGAAAGTGAAAGGTCACCGATGTGTTTCGGTGAAAAATCGGGAAAATTTGTCGAAAAGGCGTTTCGACGCAAAAATGATAAGTCCGTCAGTCGACGGAAAACGCTGAGTCGCGTCGAAACGGTTGGCGGAAAAAGGTGAGTTTGTCGATCGGAGAGCGTCGAAATGGTCGGCGGAAAAGGTTGAGTCGCGTCGAAATGGTTGGCAGAAAAAGGTGAGTTCATTGATCTGAGAGCGTCGAAACAGTCGGCAGAAAAGAGACAAGTCCACGGATCGGTGAGAAAGTGGAAGGTCGCTGAACCGGATCGACGAGAATTGACAAGTTCCTCTGAAACGGATCGGCGACGAATCGTGAGTTTCGTCGAAATTGGTCGGCGTCAAATTATGAGTTTTGATTCGAAATGGGTTGGCGACGAATCGCGAGTTCCACCAAAATTGGTCGGCACTGAATTGAGAGTTTTGCTCTGAAACGGGTTGGCGCTGAATTGAGAGTTTTGCTCTGAAACGGGTCGGTGCCAAATTGTGAGTTTTCCGCCGAAACGGTCGACATAAGATTGCGAGTTGCTCTGAAACAAGTCGGAGGAGAATTTAAAAGTTCACAGAAACGGAGAAATTTGAGCAGTTTTTCGGGAAGATTTGGAGGTGCCGAAAGTTGAAAAATCCCATGGAACTTATGCGCTAGATTGCGTGAAATCGAAGGATTTACAAACAAACAAAAAATGAGGGCGCTTCCCTCGACCTGCCCTGTAGTGGCGAGCCACAAGGGGGCAAGCCCCCTTGACCCCCGTCGTCCCCCAGAGACAGCCGTTGAATGTATGAAAGGCATTCTTTATGCTTGGAATGTGCACTATGAATTGCATAAAGGTGTTGTGGAATCCCCAGTAAGAGTAATTGGTTGTAATATCCATTATGGAGGATGAAAGAGAATCTCTCACCTTAAACTATTTATGTTTATAACATAATAATTGTATGCTTGGGAAAGTATCAAGAATGAATGTTATACACGTATATATATATTGAATTGCTTCTTGGTGAGAAGATCATAGCTAATAATTGCTTGTGTGCATGGTAGAGAGGCCATGGAATTGGATCAACTATGATGTGGAAGAGGAAATTCCATGCTATAATGGGGAATTGGAAAGGGAGTGTTAGCACTCGGATTTTCCTTGGGCTGTATCAAAGAAACCCCGAGGTAACCTATTTCAAACCAATCTTTAGACTGAAAGTTGGCCTCTTTCAGCCAGAGAGGGCTCTCTCAGCAAATCTGCCATCCAATGTCACCACGACAGCAGTTCGACAACGAAACTCAAGGGCCAATTTGTAAAAGAAATAAAAACTGAAGTATTTTTAATGAAGTGGTTAGATAAACAGGAAATAAGATTTTATTGGGCAATGGAGTCGAGAAACAAAAAAATATGGACCAGCAGTTAAACAAATATTTTCATACAAAGGCAAGATAGTTGTCTTGTTACAGTCAATAAGATTTTTGCAGGTGATAGGGAAAGAAATAAAGACATTCCATTAACAACGGGCATCGATTTTCAGATGAATCCACTGTTAATTTTAGAGAAATAAATGGATACTCAGATGCGAATAAATCGAGGCACGGAACATGAATCTCAATCTATATGAACGTTCATCTAAGCATAGAAGAAAATGACATAACGAAAGGCATAACGAAGAAAGTAAACTTGCACGATTAGAGAAAGGGAAAAGGTACAGACTGCAATTTTTAAACAACACATGAATCTTTGATGAAAAATCTGCTCAGTTCTGAGATCTTTATTAATTTCTGAAAACCCTTCAAAACACCCGAAATGGGTCTCTTCTTACTAAAAATCCAACCCTTTACATGTTTTTTACATATCAATATATAGAAAGACGGCCTATGCCTAATCTTGAATTCAAAACCTAACTGAAACTCTAAAAATAGAAACAGTTACAACTTATTTTTTTTATTTCAGGAAGTAAATTTGCTGAAAAATAGGCTTCAAAGACATAGCTGTATATCTCAAATGGAGATACCTGTGTACATTTTGAGAGAGGTTTTTGTAACTGGGCATGTGCTGAAGAAAAACCTCTTTCAGTTTCTGAAAATTCATCTTCGTTTGGAAGAACCAGCTCTTTGAAGTTGATGACTAAAACAGTAAACTAAAATTCTGGAAAATTGCCCCGTGAAGATGACTTCGGTTCTCTTAAACCATAACACATGTGTAAAAACTGAGAGAGGTTTTTGAAGATTGGCCCGTGCTGAAGAAAAACCTCTCTCCGTTTCCTAAAATTCCTCTCGGTTTGGCAGAAACAGCTTCTAGAAAATGGTGACTAAAACAGGCATTTTCTAAAAAACGTGTTATACTTATCCCATTTGATTTTCTCTACGGGATATATCCCACATTGGTTGAGCAAGAAATAATTGTGGTGTTTATATACCCCACCGCGCACAACTCTTAATAACACATAGCACGTGCTATTGGGCGCTTTACCTTCGAGGATGGCGGTTCCGCGTGGGCGGAAGGTGGTTTATAATACCACCGTCGCGTTCACGCGGATGAACAATAACGTGCCACGTGCTCCCGTGGTATTTCATCCGCGACCACTTACAATATATTGCGATCATTCCTTTTGGTGACACGGGATCTCACGATGACCGTTGATCCTTGCGTGTAACATCTCCACCGTCGGATCTTCACTGGAGTTTAACCCTTTTAATTTTTATCATCGGACTATACAAATATGGGTTTTTCCTCTATGTTTTTTTGTATTTTATGTATTTTAAACCTTTTTTTTGTGGTAATTTCTTCTCCTTTTGGACATTTTAGCAAAACTTTCTAGGATTTAGGTCCTCTCAGATAAGGTGTCAACAACTGGCTCCAACTGGGGATGCTATCCTCCCTGTGAGGTAGCAAAGAACACCGTAGACCATGTGCCTGACCATTGGGCGGCTCCCAATCCTGAAAACTGCAACCTGTAACCTGTAACCAGTCCTCCATCCAAAACTGTAACCGAAAATCTTTTAACTATAGAAAACTGAAAACTCACATGCTGAAATTGAACTGAAGACCATACTGTACATACTGAAGACTGCTTGCCTGGCAAACTTATTTCTCCTACCTACCCTACTTTTAGAATATCAAAGACTTTCCATCAATCAAGTAATTCGGAAACACCAGTGAAGCCAATCCATTAGGTTTCCAAACAATCTAACTCCTTTGCCGTGTTCAAAATAAGCCAATAACAGAAAATATGACAGTATAGGCAACCATTGATAATCTTTATTCTCAAAATAAAAACCTAGCTGCAAATCGAAACTGAGAAATCTCTCCATATACTCAACTATATGATCAAAGAATATAGATTTTATTTGAATTTGAAGTACCTTCGATTTTTCTGCAATTTGACAGGAGAGATGAAATGTTCTTTCTTCCTTAACTTTCTTTTCCAGAAATGAATGATTAACCTCATACTCTAAAGCATCTTCAAATAGTGAACACTCTGCAAGATCATTAAATATGACATCTCTATCTTGTTGATGAAAGAAACCGGTGCCTAATAACTGATTTTTTTGTGGAGAATTATTATCACAAATGAGTTCCTTCAAGATATCATCATGATTGTCATCGTTCAAATTCAGATTTACATGCCCAAAAATGGAAGAAGACTGACTTACATATTCCGGAATATGTGAACACTGCAAATCTGTATAAGCAGGGATCGTAGCATGACTCTGCAGGAGCCAATCTATTTCTTCTTCTGTTAAAAGAGGAGGTGGCTTGTGCATTTTCTGAATCAAACAACTATCATTTTCCTTCTCTTTTGCAGATTGATGCTGAATGCATTCTTCATTTGTATACGAAGGAGCGGATGAATCATCATTTGTTTCTGAATAGAGTTCATGGGAATCTACTATTATTTCTTCATTGATTTTATCTACAGCTAGCTTCTCTTGTCCATCATGGCCATGGACTTGCAAAGAAAAATGATAAAATATTTCAGACATGTCTTCATCATTCATACCTTCCAGATCTTCATCAATACTTTTGAGGTACTGTATGAAATCCTCAAACTGATCACAGCAATCTTCCATTAAAGACAAAGCCGGAACATCTACTGCATAATGCTCATAAAATGCTATGTGAAAATCTTTTAAAGAAAACAAGCTACCAGGTCTTAAACTTTCATACCAATCCCTTGCTTTTCCTTCTAAAGAAGCCATGAACATCTTCATAAAACAGTCCTCATGAAACCTAATCTTCAGCTTGTGCACATGTATGTGAAATCTCATTAAATGTAGAGCAGCATTATCATTATTTTCATCTCTGAATTTAGGCAAATAAGACTGCCAATCAATTTTAGGAATTTGATTCGGAAAACCAGGAATATGAGACCTCCTCATAGGAGCATACCTTCTTAATAATGAGGCCATCTCGAAATGCTAGAGCTGTAAATTCTGATATGAAAACTGAGGAGACTAGCATGTGAACCAATGCAAAACTGGATCTCTTTAATGTGGAGTCGCCATGAAATTTCTGAAAACTGGATTCTTTGAAGATGGAGTCGCCAGGTGAAAGATGCACAGCCTGCTTGATATCTGACCGTTGTTCACCATCAACAATCAAATCTGCAACTTTGTCGTTCATACCCAGGGAAAATGAAACCCTCGATCCCCGGCAACGGCGCCAAAATGTTAGCACTCGGATTTTCCTTGGGCTGTATCAAAGAAACCCCGAGGTAACCTATTTCAAACCAATATTTAGACTGAAAGTTGGCCTCTTTCAGCCAGAGAGGGATCTCTCAGCAAATCTGCCATCCAATGTCACCACGACAGCAGTTCGACAATGAAACTCAAGGGCCAATTTGTAAAAGAAATAAAAACTGAAGTATTTTTAATGAAGTGGTTAGATAAACAGGAAATAAGATATTATTGGGCAATGGAGTCGAGAAACAGAAAAATATGGACCAGCAGTTAAACAAATATTTTCATACAAAGGCAAGATAGTTGTCTTGTTACAGTCAATAAGATTTTTGCAGGTGATAGGGAAAGAAATAAAGACATTCCATTAACAACGGGCATCGATTTTCAGATGAATCCACTGTTAATTTTAGAGAAATAAATGGATACTCAGACGCGAATAAATCGAGGCACAGAACATGAATCTCAATCTATATGAACGTTCATCTAAGCATAGAAGAAAATGACATAACGAAAGGCATAACGAAGAAAGTAAACTTGCACGATTAGAGAAAGGGAAAAGGTACAGACTGCAATTTTTAAACAACACATGAATCTTTGATGAAAAATCTGCTCAGTTCTGTACCTTTTCCCTTTCTCTAATCGTGCAAGTTTACTTTCTTCGTTATGCCTTTCGTTATGTCATTTTCTTCTATGCTTAGATGAACGTTCATATAGATTGAGATTCATGTTCTGTGCCTCGATTTATTCGCGTCTGAGTATCCATTTATTTCTCTAAAATTAACAGTGGATTCATCTAAAAATCGATGCCCGTTGTTAATGGAATGTCTTTATTTCTTTCCCTATCACCTGCAAAAATCTTATTGACTGCAACAAGACAACTATCTTGCCTTTGTATGAAAATATTTGTTTAACTGTTGGTCCATATTTTTCTGTTTCTCGACTCCATTGCCCAATAATATCTTATTTCCTGTTTATCTAACCACTTCATTAAAAATACTTCAGTTTTTATTTCTTTTACAAATTGGCCCTTGAGTTTCATTGTCGAACTGCTGTCGTGGTGACATTGGATGGCAGATTTGCTGAGAGAGCCCTCTCTGGCTGAAAGAGGCCAACTTTCAGTCTAAAGATTGGTTTGAAATAGGTTACCTCGGGGTTTCTTTGATACAGCCCAAGGAAAATCTGAGTGCTAACAGGGAGAATTCCTTAACTCCTCTCTTGCTATTGTATTTATAATTATGAAGTTGTCATGCATATAAAGTATGGCATAAAAATGTTGAAAATGCAAGAAATTAGATAGATGAAATGAATAAGCACTAGATGGCATATTAATAAACATTGCACAGTGCATGTGAAAATGTTTGTGCATGTATATGATATTGCATATTGGTGAAATAGTGAGGTTTTACATATGCAATGAGCCACTTAAGATAATTATGGTGGTTGCTAATAATTAGTTGTGTTCGCATTGGTTGTAGGACCAAAGACAACCGAAGCATGGCTAAAGATGTGGATGATGTTGCTGCATATGACCAACAACCTTATGAAGAAAGGTTGGGGCAACAAATCTATGATTCAAGAGGTTGGTGGTGGGATGGTGAAATTCTTGTAGGAGACCAACTAATCAGGTAACATCAAACGATGTTAATGGGAGCCATGCAGGTAATGGTTATTTGTGCTTAATTGCATGAATGTTGAGAGAGAATTTGGTAATATCCCTTCAACTATGTTTAAACTATGTTGATTTGGTTTGCATGTGGTACTGAGTGCCTAAATGTGAATGTCATGCTACCGAGTTGGTGAGGTGTGGGTAAGTGAAGGAAAGGGTCCTTGCACCCTATAGTTGCTTAGAAACCTCAATGCATTCATATGAAATTATATCATGCCATTTGTGCATATTGGTTGTGAGTTTAACAACCAAAGCAAGTAAAGACTTATAGTCATGTTGTGGTAGTGCATGCCATATGAGACAGTCATGGGTAAGGCCATGATGTGGTTGGAATGGTAATGCTATAGTACTACACAAGTATCCCATGAAATCCCTATTGGTGTTAATTTGGGATAAAACCTCTTTTCCAACGACCAAGGAGTGATTAAACTCTTGATGTGTTGTTCGGGTGGAGAATGAAGGCACCCATATAGTTAACCAAGTGATTGGGGAGATGGTTGGGTAATGTGTTGAGGAAATAGCCATACTTTCCAAAACATCATGGTAAAATGAATGACATGACAGTATAGTATTCGTGAATCCATGCAAGAGGGAATTGAGTGAGTGCACATTAAAATACTACGTGAATGTTGTAGGTGTCCATGCATATGTGTGGGTGCACATGTTGAGATGCATTGTGTGAATGCATGGTTGTGATATATATGTCTCATTGAAATTAGATAATAGATGAAATGGTGAACTATTGTCAATCCTGAGACCATTTCATGAGCTGTTGTGAATGCAGGAGAATGATTGCATGAAGAAGGTAGACATGTTGATGGGCTACTAGAGTGCTCTGTTGGAAGGACAGAGTTGCATAAAAAGAATATGGTTGTGAAGTAATGGATATTGGAGTTTTTATTTAAATTGTGGGGATAATGTGACTGTGTCTTGTAATTTTATTATGATAATGATGCATATATATATATATATATTTCATTGCATTTCAAATGCTAACAGCTGAAAGTGTTTGAATTATCGAGTGTTATAATTCTGAGATCACTTTAGTGACTGTTGTAGTAATGAAAAAATGATTTGCATAGATACTCACAACTTGTTTGGCTGATTGAAGTTTCAGATTCCAGGTAGAAAAGTCTTACGTGTGGAAATGAGGATAATTCCATAGTAAATATCGGGATCTACCATGTGTAGAAGCCAAAGGTTATGAGAAGGTTCTCATGGTTGTGAAATTTAACTTATGCATGAAATAGATTTGTAAATTTCAAGTTTAAATTTGGCTAATAATTACTAATGGTTGTTTGGCTTCTCTAGAATTATGTCAAGAGGAAGTGTTGTAGGTGGATGTTCATATTATGGCAGCAAGTGTAAAACCATAATGGACAGAGTGATACCACTTGCAAGAGCCAAACAATATGAGTATGGCATCGGTTAAACAAATCAATTTATGTAGGAGATAGAATTGTAAATTCATGTTTGAATTTAATTATTAATGCCATTGATTGATTAGGGAAATCAGATTTGAATTTGATTGTCAAATTGTTGCTGACTGTTTGATTGTTTGAGGAGTGTGTCAGGAAGACCATGTGTGATGGTCTGCAGAAGCCAAACTCCATGGGAAGGACCCCATGCTTTGGAAATGGGTTTCAGGTGAAACGCCATTGAAAATTTTGATAATGTCTCAGTTGAACTGCATGTTGGTAAACCATGTGAGTGAGACAGTAAAATTATGCCAAGAAGGCATGAGTGGGTTATGGAACGTGAAAATATTGGGGTGGCAGACCGAAGGATTGTTGACTCAGAGAAGGGAGCCCCCATTCTTTGCAAATGAAGAAAAGATACATCTGTAAAACGGATGAGTATTCTGTAAACCTAACTAAGAATATACATGTCTGGTTATTTGATTGAATATGCAGAGCATGTTTTATTATTTCATTATTATTCCAGATTGCTTGAGTGTGACTAGGGCCTACATGGCTCACATCGGAAAGGGATGCATACCTTTCAGGTGTTGGTTTATGTTAGGGTTGTCAATATTGACTACACCCTAAGGAATGGACGCATTCCTAGTGTTTCAATACTTGATAGTGAATGTTATGAAATATGGTTACAATTTTAGAGCAGCAATAATGATGAGCCTGCTTATCCTTCTTGCACTATCAACTTACATAGGTGCAATTTGGTGTTGCAAATTCAGAGGAAAAGTGAAGAAAGGGTACTCAAGAGGACTGTATAAACCTCTCCATACATTCACCAAACCTGCGGAATAAACCTCGCAGAAACTGTCAAGACATCATATCGTAGATACAAACTGAACCCAAAAGATAGGATGATCATCCAAAACTTCGATGCCCTTAGGCTTACAATCCTACTCTATTTATATGCTTTTATCTTATTACACCATAACCGAACATCTCCATTCATTCACCAAACCTGCGGAATAAACCTCGCAGAAACTGTCAAGACATCATATCGTAGATACAAACTGAACCCAAAAGATAGGATGATCATCCAAAACTTCGATGCCCTTAGGCTTACAATCCTACTCTATTTATATGCTTTTATCTTATTACAAAATGGTCCACATGACCGACTCAACTAATCTAACAATTCTTATGCTTCCACGAATGCCGCGAAGGGTCCTTAGTCCATGGAATGACCCTTTCGCACCTGTTGGCTTCCGCACTTCCTGCGGATCTATCTCGTGCCAACAGGCCCCCAACACAAACTTATGGCTCATCACGAGCCACCTTAGCTGGACACTGCTGGTTTGTACCCATGATTCGCTGTGTTATGTTTCCGAAGTTGTTCTTGCCATCTAGAGCTCGCTGTTGTGTACTTCTCATATTCATTCGTTGATCTCTGGTTCACTGTCATGTACTTCTTGAACTCATCCTCCAGTCTCTGGAAACCTTCATCATCTACCTCTTCAGAGTTTGTTGGTTCGCTCCATGTTCGTCCCAGACTAGGGAGAAAGTCATCGATGTCGCCAAGGTGGGAAACAGGCCGACTGTTCTAGCACATCTGTTTCACACCTTGTAGTGCCTCCTATCGAGGCTAGGGGGCTACCGCCCCTGTCATTCTGGTGCTCACCAAGACCATGAAGCTTCGAACTACTACCACATACCTAGACATCTCGGATGAAACTTCGCCTCTGTGACACCCGAGTGCCCACACCTCTTCCTGCTCAAGGCGCTCATGCACACTCGTCGTTCGGGCCCGCAGCGCACCTGGTGTGCTACCGCACGAAATGAAATGGATCATTTACACAGCCTCCTTGGAATTCCTAGCTTATCCAATTACCTGACCTACTCGCATCATGTATTTCTCTCGTCTGGTAAATTCCACTTAACTTTGCTTAGCCTCTGGTGTCTTTATTTATGCATTTCATCTTTCAAGACGCCTGCTTCAGAAATCATTTGCAAATCCATTCACCTGATGTGTCGATTATGTCATCATTTGTTTCTTGTGTGTTGAGATCGGACTTCCTACGTGCATGATTGGTGACCATCCTGCCCTTCGTTGCAAAACTGTGCAAACCGTTACCCGTGGTGCCACCGTCCATGCTTCCACTATGTGTTTCCATGTGCCAAATGTGCCTGGTCCTAAGATCATACCTGCCAAAAAGACCGATCATCTGAAAAAGTCCCATCTGCTAGCAGTCGGGAATGATTACTAATTTGACAGGTTCGCAACCCTGCAGCTGGCGCAACCTAAACTGCGATACAATCACTCTTGCTTGTACACTCTCTTCCTGCTGGTGCGTCATCCTGCCACCTAGCATCCTACTATTTTTTTTGTTTTCATCAGTCCTCATCCACTCTGCGTTTGATCATGGTGGTAGGCTTCATCCTATTCCCATTGACTAATTTAGGTAACAATACTCCATCCAGACTTTGTAGCTGTACTACGTCTCCGTTGGTGACAAAAGTGATAACGTATGGTCCCAACCAGTGTATTTGCAACTTACCAGGGTGTTTCGCAAACTTACTATCTTACAACAGAAATGTATCCCCATTCTGAAAGTGCTTCGTCTTGACATGGCGGTCGTGCCACGCCTTCTGGCGGTCCTTTTCCACCTTCTAATGGAACCCTACAATGAATCGATCTTCGTCAAGCTGTATTAGTTGTGTCAACCGTTCCTCCAGTGCACCATCATCGCTCATTCCTGTCGTTGCTGCGATGCGCAAGCTCGGTACTATATATTCCATTGGCATAACCGCTTCCTGTCCATAAACAAGCTTAAATGGGGTCTGGCCAGTCAGTCGCTTGCATGTGCTGCGGTATGCCCAAAGGACCGCTGGGATTTTTAGGTCCCATTCGTCGCGGTTCACATTGCACACCTTGGTGAGAGCATGCTCCAATATCTTATTGAATGCCTCAATTGTCCCATTTTCCTGAGGGTGGTAAGGTGTACTCTTCTTGTGCTGGATTTGAAATTCTTCAGTCATCGCCACAATTGTTTGGTTAACAAAGTGCGTTCCTTGGTCGCTTAATAATACCTTTGGGAAACCAAACCTAGTGACCACATTGTCAAATAGAAATTATGTTGCAGTCGCAGAAGAAGAATCTCTCACTGGTGCAGCTTCTGCCCAACGCGTTAGGTAGTCTGTCGCAATGATGATGTAACGCGACCCTGTTCTCTCCCCAGGTGGGTTGATGGGTCCCACAAAATCAACGGCCCATTTGTCGAATGCCTGCAGCGTTATTTGTGGTACTAGTGGCATTTCGTCTCGACTTGAGGGATTCCCAGTTCGTTGGCATACATCACAGCTCTTGGCATAGTTCGCGGCATATCCATGCAAAGTTGGCCACCATAGCCCTGCTCGAACGATATTTCTAGCAGTCGCTCGTCCACCATAATGTCCCCCAACAATTCTGGCATGAGCTTTCGACAGAATTTGTTCTTGTTCATGCGGAAGGACGTATCATTGTAGAATCATGTTTCGGCCCATTTTATATAATTCCCCTGCAATTAACTGGAAATCTGCAGCTTGGACAACTAGCTACTTCTTTTGGCTGGAAGTGAACTCGGGCGGCGCCTCCCCTGTCGCCAAAAATTGAATGATTTGTTCATAGTGGTTATCCACCATGCCAATCCTAAAAAACTAAGCATCCGACAATCCTTCATCGATGCTCCTTGGCTCCTCTCCCGATTCTATCCGTGAGAGATGATCAGGTCCCACGTTCAATCGTCCCGGATTTACGATAATCTCAAAATCAAACTCCTGAAATAGCAATAGCCAACGACAGATCTTCCCCCCCAACACGGGATTTTTCACCAAGTATTTCAGCGCAGAATGATCTGTGAACATCTTGAGGTAGCCCCCTAAGAGGTAATGCCGGAATTTCTGCAAAGCATAGACTATCGCCAACCCTTCCCACTCGGTGGTCGTATAGTTCCTTTCTGCAGTAGATAATTTTCTACTTGTGAATGCTATCGGGTGGTCAATGTCGTCGGTTCCTGGTTGGGCCAGGATAGCGCCAAGTGCGACTGAAGACGCATCAACGTGTATGAGAAATTCCTTCGTCCAATACGAAAATGCGAGGATTGGTGCTACGACCATTTTCTCTTTCAATATGTCCGGGCTTTTTTGACATTCCTCGGTCCATTCAAACTTAGCATCCTTCTTTAGTAACTTCTCCATGGGCGCTGTGATGGCTGCATATCCTCGAATGAATTTCCTGTAGTAACATGTGTGTCCCAGTGTCGCTCGTAGTTGTTTGGCCATCGTTGGTGGTGGGAGGTCGACAATGATGGCAATCTTCGCCGGATCTACCAACATTCCTTCTCTGCAGACAATGTGTCCTAACAGTATGCCAAACGAAGCACAAAAGATACACTTCTTGAGGTTTAGGGAAATTTGGTGCTGTCGACAGCGTTCTAGCATGAGTCTTAAGTTCACGACATGATCCTTGACTAACCCATATACCATCCAATCATCCATGTAGACAGCGAGAAATTTGTGAATATAATCTTTGAATGCCACTACCACTATTCTGGAAAAGATTGCAGGAGCATTTTTTAATCCAAATGGAATCATCGTGTACTAAAAGCATCCCCACTCTATGACGAATGTAGTCTTGTGTCGATCTTCTTTTGCAATCTTGATCTGGTGATATCCCGAAAATCCATCCGTAAAAGAATATATCTCCTGACCTCCTACTCCCTCAAACACTTAATCTATAAATGGGGTCGGGAACGGATCATGTAGGCAGGAATCATTCAGTTTCCTTAGGTTGATGCATATTCGTACTTCACCGATTTTCTTGTCCTGGACAACCATTGGACTGATCTATTCCGATTCATCCACTGGTTCTATGATTCCTGCCTCCAACATTCTTTTGATTTCGTCTTGCACGCGTTCCTTGTATCTCGGGTTCAATCGATACAATTGTTGCTTAATCGGGTTCGCATTGGGTTTCAAGGGGATCTTCATTTCCCCTAAATCTCCAGAAATTCCCTTCATCTCTGAGAATTTCGTTGGCAACAAATCCTGAAACTCATGCAGTAAGTCAGACATCTTCGCAATGGTCGATTCGTCCCAGTAGTCGCCTATGTTTGAGATTTTGGGGTTTTCCTCCGACGCAATGTTCACCTTCGTGATCTTTAATGGTTGCTGAAATTTGTCCGATGGTACATCTGGTGCCACAACACTGCGACTACCCTCCGATTCTGGTACATACTTCGCCCTGGGGTCATCATCATCTTCGGGCTCTCCAGTGACGTTGTAACACTCCATCAACATTTCTGGTATCGCAGTCCATTGGAGTGCCATCGATTGTCCATTCGGTACCGCTTCAAATATCTTTCCATGGATTTCCTGTAGCATGGTGTGGATTAAGGGATTCTCGTCTGAGAACGAGAACGATTGGTTAAAGCCAATGGTGAGCTGCTCCCAAGAAGTCATCCCACATCGCAGTTCTACTGCAACATACTAGCTCTGCGGTACCTCATCCAACATGTGTACAAATGCATGTACCCACTCCTGTCGTATTCTCAATCCCCATTTATGTTGACAGGCATTCAAATGCGCATTTGGGTCTCCTTGTTTGTCGTATTGCATATGGTCGTCCTCTGTAGCTTCGCCGAACCGAACCTCCATGAGGAGTCGACATAGTGGCCAAGATGTGATGTTTGATTTATGCGCTGCCCACCATCATGCAGGAGTAGCCTTCAGGGCTTCCTCCATGGCCAGTAGACGTTGTGGTTCTGTCACTTTTTCCTCAAATTTTGTGAGAAACGTGCCCAAGTTGGGAAATCCCTCATAGGTATGTAACGCATACTCCTCCGTGGCTACCCTTCACAGGGACTGTGTTATCCGTGCACATCTTCGAAAGGACACCTCATGCAACCGGTTCCGCCAATTCTCTAGGGCCTCGTTTGAGTCTGAGGATGTTGAACTGGCGCTGTGCCATCCTGATTCTCCATCTGTAGTGGGATTAACATAATCTTGAGAAATGTTGTACAATTTGTCCCACCCTTCCGTAAAATCATCTTTAGCAGGCTCCATATAGTGCAACCCTTCTACAGGATCCAGTGGTGTGATAAACCTCATTTCCTGATTCTCGAACGACAATATCCTTTTCTTAAAATTGATAATTGCTTGGTTCTCCATGGCCCAGTCTGTCCCCAGCAGTACCAGATAGGGACTGGTGTTATCCACGATTTCAATGACATCGAAATCCGCATATGTTCTGAGCCCTTCAATGTCAACCAGAAGTTGACATACCTGACCGAGCGGGGTGACCTTGCTCTAGTTCGCCAGTCGCAGTTGTACTAGTGACCAAGTCATCCGTGGCTTTCCAATTGTTTCCCATGTTTGTTTAGTCAGGATATTCACATCCGAACCCAAATCCAGAATGATGGAGTTGACATCAAATTCGTCGATCTGTGCGGACATCCGCATCTCCCTGCCTGTCTTCCTTTTATGTATGCGATTAACTCTCTATTCCAGTCGTGCAACTCCCCGTCATTGCAGTAGACCAGCTATCTATTCCAATACATCTGGGTCTTTTTCCAAATCCAGGCAACTCCCCAAGAAGGATTTTAAAGTGTTTTCCTTCTTTCACGATTTCGTCGGGTCGAATGTTGGTGGCATGTCATAGATTTCTTCCTCAAGAGGTAGCCGCCTCCTATTCCTCATTGCCTCTTGCGCTTTTAAGAAGGAATCCCTTTCGGTTTCGACATCAAAGGTGACCTTCTTTCGATGTGTTTGTGTTGGTCTAACATTGGTGTGTGACCTATCGCCACCTATCACCGCCCCTCCTCTTGTCACTATTCCAACCGTCGCATGGCTACTCCTAGCTTCTGTTCATATCTTCTGCACAGCTGATGGCGCATTCGAATTATTTTGGTTCTGGTTATGAGGTGGATGCTTCATTTGCCATTTCGCAATAAGCTGAGGGCAGTCTTCTATACTATGATCTACAGTAGTGTAGTATGTACACTGCGGTGCTGGATTGGGGCAATCTCTTTGGTAGTGCCCCTACTATCCGCAATTGTAACAGATGATTGGACCTCTTCCTCATCCAACAGCTCCTCCACGTCCCATACCGGCACCTCGGCCTCCGCGGAATCCTCCCCTGAAACCTTTGCGTGGCGGTCCATATTGTTGATACTGTAATTGCTCGTACTGCAGTTGTTGATATTGTTGTTGCTCGTACTGCGGCTGGCCATACGGAAGTGGTGGATACTGCGGCTGCCCGTATTGCCCCTGGTCATGTAATGTCCCCATTTTGACCCCATTGCATTCAAATGTAAATGATGTATAATGTTCTAAAATCGTGGTGAGGAGCTCAAGGCCAAGGCCCCGCCATCGATTTATCGGTGCATATGGTTCATGTGCTAGCTAAGCACAATGGAATTGCAAATATCATGTAAATATGAATTTTAATAAAATACCCACAACTAGCTATGCAATGCAACAAGAGATGGGGGCATGATTTTATAAGGAATTGGGAGGGAAACGTTCAAACCTTGGAGCCAATCAAATCAATCCAAGTGTCAATAAGAGAACCCATCAAACCCTCAACTACCCATGTTGAATTTTGTACCCAATCATTCATTCTCCCAAGATTTGGTTGAGGTAGTTAATGCCTTGGGGAATGGGAGGTATGGTTGTCCAAATTCGAAGTATGGGCAAGCCACCCTGCATGGAAAAACGTGTTTTGCTCTTTGGGCAAGAAAAGAGCCATGAATCTCTCTCCAAGCTATTACCCATGAACTAGTTTTGCCTCTCTCATGTTTTTGGAGCTCCCTGGGCGTTTTCCTCCCTGGTTTTTCTGTGTTTTCCTTCATCTTTCAAGCTGGGAAGGGCGTTTTTGTTTTGGGTTTCCAGTGGGGAAGAGAACAGATCAATTTTGGGTTTCAATGAGGCCGTTTTGGCCATTTGAAATGCTCATAACCTGTGGGAGAAATCAGGTTTTCTCCCTGGGGATGAATTTCCCTTCCCAGGGTTCGTTTTGAGTGAGCCACGATTTGGGGAAAACCCATGGAGCCTGTTTTGTAAATCCCATTGTTGGAAATGTGTATCCCTGCCTAGTTTTTGAGTTGTTGTGTGTAAAAGTATGTTGGGTATGGGTTATGGGTATCTATTGCTTTGGCTTGAGCTTGAGTGCAGGCATCCATAAATGAAGAGGGTTCAGATTTAGCCTGATAAACCCAGCTGTGGACTGGCTTGGGTTAGATGAAATGATCATTTGGTTGTGTATGAGCTTGAATGTCCCCTTTTCCTTGTAGAAATCATGCCCAGCTCGAGGGTGGTATTTGAGTGCTAAAAGAATACAGGCTAGGCAGAGACCTATGGTTGGGTGGAACGTTGCAACAACATAGCTAGTTGCTTGGGACAATTGCACAATGAAGATAAGTATATTCTTATGTGTATTTAATTATGCAATGTTTAATTTGATGATTATTTTTATATGTTGAATGCATACGAAATGTGTGTGGATGATGTTTTATTCCGCTATGCATATCTGCTTGATTTGCATCTGTACACTTTTGATTTTACTTGTATGAATCTAATGAATGGGTTGAGTTTATATAAAAGCCCAGAATTGCCATCATGTTCCCTTCCAGGAATTGGGTCCACAGGAGGGGACGTTACAGGTCGTATTGTTGCAGTTGGTTAAACTGCGGCTGACTATACTGCGATTGCTGCTGCACCACTGACGACTCTTCTCCCTTCATAAAATACATGTCAGTTGTTCGATCTTGCATCAGGTTGTAGGCCCTGCAGTCCTTCTCATCATGGCCAACCGATCGGCAAAACTTGCAGTATAAGTTTGCTGGCTTTGAGACCATCTTTTGCAGATATACACATTCCTCCGGTCATGCCCTCTGATCTGACAGACAGTACACCATGGCATGCCTCCTTGACGAAGGGGGTTTGGTGCCCCCGACTGCAAATACTCACGGAATTCTGGGCAATTGTCCTTATGGTGCCCCTCAGTTCTGCATCTAGTGCACCATACATCTCCGCAGGTTTCCTTTATCTTCTTGATATCTTCCAATTGCAATGTTAAATTGGCCAACTATGCCTGAACTCTGTCCATTCCCATTCCTGCTTCGATGATTGGTGAAGCCTCTAGCTTCATCGCGATCTCTAATGATTCTGCCTATGTTGCGACTTTTTGTTGCATCAGCGGCCCTCGGATATGCGATACTAGTCCTGCGATGAACCATTCTTTATGTTGTAGCTCATTTATCGAAAAGCTCACTTTCGCTATCAGCGTCTTGTATCGTTGATCGAATTCCCACACCGACTCATTCAGGAATTGCTTAATCTCCTTAAGCTTAGTGACGTATTGCGACTCAGATTTTGGTTTTTTAAATTCGTCAATCATCGTCGTTTTGACCTGCGCCAATGTTTTAGCTAATGTTCCACTGGAACCTTTACAAATTTCATGTACCAGTCTAACACCCAACCCCTAAGGGTCGTCGCTAGCTGTCCCATTTTTATCGCATCGTCCTGGACTTGCTTCACGGTCCAGACTGCTTTGCATATAAACCAATACTGTTCGGGATCCTCGGTCCCGTTCCCCTGGAAGGTAGGCATCTTTTCCTCGTCTGCCATCCTAACGTTGCTACTATTGTTGTTTACTGAAGCGTTGCTCTTGCCGCTGCGTAGGGAAACTTCGCGAATAATTTGGATTTCTTCCTAAAAAAATTGGAGTAGTGTGCGAGGTCGAAGGTACGTGGTAACTTACGATCGGACCTCCTTCTTCCTCTGGGGTAGCCTGGTCGACGTTTCCTTCGCAATAAGGTCACTTCCTCCCTTGTGGTCCTATCTCGTAGTTATATGTTCCGGTCCTCTCAGGAGACTCTCTTTTAGTCCTCCTCTTCTTCTCAGGACGCTAGAATATTGCTCCACTCCTCAAGGTACCACACTCTTCGTCAGCTTCCCTTTGAAACTCATCGTCGCTCATGTCCATCTACCACATCTTTCCATCAGAGTCGCATTTACGCGATACCTTCACCCTCGCACACCGATTCTTCTACTCGTCAGAAGACATCCTCAATATCCCTTTTTCGCGGATAAGCATTTTAATCCACTGTTTTAATGATGACAAAAATATTCCTCTTGGCCCTCTGAAAAAGTTCCTTTCGGTGTCACTATACGACTTGATGGTATCTACTGTGAACTCAATTACGTATCCTTCGAGGATACTATCTACCCAAAAATCAACAGCTCGTGATACTTTGTTGTCGACTTGCTTCAGCTGTCGCACCAACTCTGAGGTCCAACAGTCAGGTTCAGTCTTTTGACAGTGATTCTTTCGGAACAATAGCTGTGCTAGCCACTCATGCAACAACACTGGGAATTCACAGAAGAATTTTTTGTGGATGTCCGAGTAGATGTATCTCTCTAACCAACTGGTCGTTGTTTATTTAGGATCTTGCTTCTTGCTTTCTGCGAATTCCTCCGCCTTCTTGTCGAACCACTCTTGGATCTCTGGTTTTTTCGGATGCCACATCATATCCTCTTTTCTTCTTCTTAAGGTCTTGGCAATGGAACCATTTGTTGACACAGTGTCTTTCGACAGGGGTTCACTTCGTACTGTCGCCAACAAACTATCAACCCAAACTCCCTTATACACCGACCGAGAAAGGTGTAACCCTTCCCAACAACACTTGCGGAGCAAGTACAATCTCACCCGAGATGGATAAGGGGGCTGCTGGAACCAAGTTTCCGCAGTTGTGTAGAGGATATGCACATATTACCTTCGCACTAACCAGAGATTACAACATTCACAACATACTATTAACTTATCATTCGTAGATTTCAGTAAACATTCGGAACAACACATTCAACGTATTTATTCGAATTAACATCACTTCTACAATATATTCGCATTAGCCACTGTAAACATTCACATAACATAGTTCTTATTCATCATTGCATAAGATTAAAGACAAAGATTACACCATAATCGAACATCTCCATTCATTCACCAAACCTGCGGAATAAACCTCGCAGAAACTGTCAAGATATCATATCACAGATACAAACCAAACCCAAAAGATAGGATGATCATCCAAAACTTCGATGCCCTTAGGCTTACAATCCTACTCTATTTATATGATTTTATCTTGTTACAAAATGGTCCACATGACTGACTCAACTAATCTAACAATTATTATGCTTCCGCGAATGGTCCTTCTTCCGCGGAATGACCCTTTCGCACCTGTCGGCTTCCGCACTTCCTGCGGATCTATCCCGTGCCAACAGGTGATATTGATGAAGGCATAAAATATGTATTGGGTCAGCAGTAAGGTGGGGTACCGAGACTAACTAAAAACCCTGAGATGCCTATGGATTCATAGTAGAGCCTTGACCTAGAAATGGTCGTGGTGCAGTCTCCTTCCATTGGTTGATAACCCAGACGGATGTGCTAGCTTGGAAATGGAGAGGGAAAACCAGGTATGGGACTGGTTTGGCACCACGAATGCTTGGTAAAACTAGAGAGTAAACTGGATGGGAATTAACTACTTGATGTTGTGGAGCAGCATGTGTGCTGGCCAAACATCCACCCCACAAGTGATCCAAGGCTTGTAAAGCAAAGAAGGAGTAGCGAGGAACTGCCCAATACAGATAAGTATTTAATTTTCAATCATTTTTTTTTCGGATATTGAAAATGTCATGACAAGTATTATGACAACCAAGCTGATACGCTGTTGTTTCTTTGTTGGAAACCTTGGTCATTGCAGGAAGCAAGGACCCTGAAGGCACCATAAATGCTTCGTAAATCTAGTCGGTGCACTATTTAGGCATTAAATGTTGTGGAGCAGCCGGCGTGATGGCCAAACATTCCTTAAATAATTGATAAAACCAGTCGGAGTACTGGCATAGCATATTGCTAAATGGGATGTCTGATAAACCCAGTCGGAGTACTGGCTTAGCATATTGATAAATTGGATGCCCGGTAAACCCAGTTGGCGTACTAGCCTTGCATTTCCTATTCGAATGGTTGTGGAGTAGCCTGCGTGCAGGCCCAACATTCATTATTGTATCCACGGGTGATCCAAGGCTTGTAAAGAAAAGAAGGAGCCTGTGGAATAAAGTGAAGACATCCAATACATATAAGTATTTGGTTATTTTGCAACTTCCTTCTTATTTAATATGAATATACGTGTTTACATGATTTGGTTATGATTTCTTAAACTCTTGTTTAGAGATAAACCCGATGAAAATAAGCTAAACAGGTGAATTGATTCAATGTTTGAGTGTAGGTATTGCTGGAAGCAAGGACTATGAAGGAATCCTAGGGATGCATGTGGACATGTGACCGTCCTAAAGAGCTCAGTATGAGCAGTAATGAAAGATCGTGCTAGTGGAACTGTGTGGGTCCTAGTAGCCAAAGGTTCTGTAGGCAACAATGGAGGGGGGCTCCCTAGTTGAAAAGACTTAGACAGACCTTAGACACTAAGTGTCATAGCCAAGGAAGGGAAATTCAATCATTCACATTGAAGTGAAAGAGGCTAAGGAGCATGAAACCACAGTGGTGGTGTAGCTCCGGATTGGAACAAGACTAAGAGGGGGAAACTCTTACTCTTCTCTTTCCTTTTTGATTGATGCATTTCAGAAACAGAGGATTGTTGAGTGCATGTCATAGCTAAAAATAGATTGTGTTTAATTGCTTGAAATGAATTGTGAATGCTGGAATAGTCATTTCCCTGTGAAAGGATGAACATGAATGAGTTCATGTGTATGTTGGACAAGCATGAAAAGTGTGGAAGTCTCATGAGTAAAGCATGGACTCTCCATGTCAATTGCGAAAATAATTGACTGATTTTAATATTGTGTTATGCTTGGCCTAACAGGAATTGCCATGATGAATCTCATAGGTGAGAAATTTGAAAGCCATTGATTTGTAGCTGTTACCATCCAAGTGTTGTTAGTGAGCAAAGTGAGAGCCAGTTGTGCACATTGGCCATGGCAAAAAACCAAAGGCTATGGGTTTTGGCTGAAAATCTTCCTCAAATAGTTGCCAGGATAGCATGAAAGATGGCATCCATGAAATTCCAGACTTGTAGATCAGCTAGATGGTAAAGAAAAGAAAGGGATTGCTGTGGAGCAATGCCCACCTGTAGAGTTGGAAGATGAAAGCCATCAAGAGCAGCTTGTGGAAGCCAAAGGAAATGGTCCTGAAAGTTCAAAGTAAAAAAATGAAATGCGGGATGGACCTGCCACATTTTGTGAATTTGGACATGCATAAAGTGGGTATGTATTCCTAAGTGTTGGAACATCGAAGACGATGTTATTCCAGGGGGGGGGATTGTAATATCTTGATGTTGACCCCACTTCATTAAAATGTAAATGAGGTAATATTGTTATGAAATCATGGTGAGGAGCTCAAGCCCAAGGCCCCACCATCGATTTAGTGATGCATATGGTTTACGTGCTAGCCAGGAACAATGAAATTGCAAATATAATGTAATTATGCATTTTAATGAAATACCCACAACTAGATATGCAATGCAACAAGAGATGGGGGCATGATTTTACAAGGAATTGGGAGGGAAAATATTTATACCCTTAACCAATCAAGTCAAGCCAAGTGTCAATGAGAGAACCCGTAAACTCTCAACTACCCATGCTGACTTTTGTACCCAATCATTTATTTCTTCTGAGAGTTGGTTGAAGTAGTTAATGCCTTGGGGAATGGAGAGGTATGGCTGTCCAATTTCAAGTATGGGCAAGCCACCCTTCATGGAAATTCGTGTTTGGCTTCCTTGGCAAGAAAAGAGCCACAAAATTGCTTCCCAAGCTATTCTTCTCCCATCAGTTTTTCTCTCTCATGAGTTGGGAGCTACCTGGGCGTTTTCCTCCATGGTTTTGTTGTGTTTTTCTTCATTTTTCTAGCTGGGAAGGGCGTTTTTGTTTTGGGATAACAGTGGGGAAGAGAAGAAATTGATTTAGGGGTTTCATAGAGGTCGTTTTGGTCATCTAAATTCTCACATACTTGTGGGAGAAATCGATTTCTTCCCTGGGGTTGATTTCCTCTTCCCGCAATTCATTTTTGGGTATGCCACGATTTGGGGAAAACCCATGGACCCTCTTTTGTAAATTCCATTATTGAAAATGTGTATCCATACTCAATTTTTGAGTTGTTGTGTGTAGGATAATGTTGGGGTTGAGATGGGTATCCATTGCTTTGGTTGTGCTGAGCTTGAGAGTCCTCTTTTCCTTGTAGAAATCATGCCCAGCTCGAGGGTGGTCTCTGAGTGCTGAAAGAATACAGGTTGGGTAGAGACCTATGGTTGGGTGGAACGTTGCAGCAACATAGCTAGTTGCTTTGGACAACATTACATTAAGATGAGTATTCTTTATGTGTATTAAACTCTACAATGTTATTTAATTATTGACTGTTATGTTTATGAAGATCAATGCATGCTAGATATGCATGTAGTGGATATTGCTTTTGCTGTGTTTATTTGAATCATACACCTGCACATGTGTTTTTATTTACATGAGTTTGATGAAATGGGATGAGTTTTGGTAAGATCCCTAGAACTCGGTATCATGTTCCCTTCCTTGCGTTGGATCGACGGGAGGAGACATGACAATTATGAAGATATTAATAGCAATGCCTTCTTCAGGTAGTTAATAAATCTCAAGCAAAAAGGTCCAGTTACAAAGCACATCAAACAGTTTCAGAAGCTAAGTCTTAGAGTGAAGAACATTTCAGAAGATAATTTGTTGGATCTCTTCATTGGAACCTTGAAGAATAACATTCAACATGAGGTGCATCTCTTTGAACCACCATCCTTGGAGAAGGCCTTCATGATGGCAAGGAAGGTTGAAAGTAAAAATATGACGATGGCTACTAGAAAGACCACCTCCAACACATTCTGAGAGAATACTGTTACTTCTTCTAACCCATCTCAAAGGTTGACATGTCAACAACTAGAGGAAAGAAGAGTAAAAGGCCTATGCTTAAATTGTGACAGCAAGTATAGTAAGGGACATAAGTGTGGTAAGAATAAATTATTTTACATAGATTGTGAAGAGGAAGAACCAAAAGAACAAGAACCATCTCCAGATGAAGAAATAGAGGATACTACTTCAGAAGAGATTAATCCCACCATATCATGTCATGCATTGGTTGGAATTAGCACTCCTCAAACTCTCAAGATTAAAGGGTATATCAAAAAGAAAAAGGTAATAGTGTTGATTGATTCTGGTAGTACTCATAATTTCATTCACTATAAATTAGCAAAAGCTCTCAATTGCTTTGTATATCCAGCACCATAGTTTCAAGTAATGATTGCAGATGGAGGAACTATCAACTGCTCAGGGAAATGCTATAATATAAATCTTGTTATGGGGGAATATGTATTGAATAGTCCAATGATTGCTATTCCAATGGGTGGGGCTAATGTTGTCTTAGGATTTCAATGGTTACAATCCTTGGGAACTGTGGCTTTTAATTTTCAGAAGTTTTTCATGAATTTGTTATGGGAAGGAAAGTAATATGAATTACAAGGTATCAAAGGGAAACCAAGCAAGGTGATAAGCTCTAATGGTATGAAAAAAATGATGAAAAGGGACATCAAGGTGTAATTTCACAATTATGCTCATTAGATGTTCAAACATCTAAGCCTCCTATTTCCGCAGATCTCCAAAGGGTCATCAATAAGCATTCCAAGGTATTTGAAGATATTCTGAAAGGTCTTCAACTTGTCTGAGATTTTGATAATGCAATTCACTTAATTCCAGGATGTGTTCCTCCTAACATTAGACCTTACAGATACCCCTATGGACAGAAGAGTGAAATTGAGCATATGGTTGAAGAATGTTAGAGGCTGGCATAATTAGGCCTAGCCAATGTTCTTACTCTGCACCAGTGGTAATGGTACACAAGTTGGATGGATCATGGAGAATGTGTCCAGATTATAGAGAGATCAACAAGATTTCCATTAAAGATAAGTTTCCCATTCTTGTCATTGATGAATTGTTAGATGAATTACATGGAGCAATTTTCTTCACAAAGTTGGATCTTCGTTCGGGGTATCATCAAATTAGAATGAAGGATGAAGACATCCCAAAAAAAACATTCATAACTCATGAAGGACATTATGAATTTATAGTCATGCCATTTGGTCTCATGAATGCGCCTTCCACATTTCAAGGTTTGATTAATTCCATTTTCAATCCTTTTCTTATAAAATTTGTGCTAGTATTATTTAATGATATACTAATCTATATTAAGTCTTGGGAAGAACATGTTCAACATGTTGATAGGCTACTACAACTATTACAGGAGCAACAACTATATGCAAAACCTTCCAAATGTTTCTTTGTGGTGAAGGAGGTAGAGTATTTGGGTCATATTGTATCTCATGAAGGTGTCAAGGTAGACCCTAACAAAATTAAAGCCATGATAGACTGGTCGATTCCCAAAACCCTGAAAATTCTCTGAGGATTCTTAGGTCTGATAGGTTACTACCGCAAGTTTGTTAGGAATTATGTAAGAATAACAGCACCTCTAACAACAATATTGAAGAAAGATGCATTTTCTTAGACTACAGAGGAAACTCGAGCTTTTGAGCAACTTAAACAGGCTATGTGCACAACTCCTGTTTTGGCCACACTAGATTTCACAAACACCTTTATTGTGGAATGTGATGCTTCAGGAACTGGCATTGACGCTATTCTAATGAAAGAAGGACACCCACTTGCTTTCACAAGTCATCCAATCAAGGGAAATAACTTACAGAATCCCATTTATGAGAATGAAATGTTGGCAATACTACACGCTCTTAAGAAATGGTGTCCTTACCTAATATGTAGGAACTTCAAGGTCAAAACAGATCATGACAGTCTTAAATACTTTTTGGAATAGAGACGATCTTCGGAATAACAAAAAAAGTGGGTAATCAAGATGTTGGGATATGACTTTGAAATCATCTATAGAAAGGGGAAACATAATGTGGAGGCAAATGCACTCTCCAGAAAAGATGAAGATGTTGGGGCATTACTTTGTTCCATTTCCACTCTACAACCAGATTAGGTAGTAACAACAAGGGAAGAGTGGGAAATGACCTGTCGGTGTGGACGCTCATTCAAAAGCTACAGAACGATTACAGTGTATCAGATACTTTTGTGTGGAAAAATGATTCACTATGGTATAAGGAGCGCTTATATTTATGCAAAAACTCCCAACTCAAGCAGAAGGATCTTTCAGAATTACACGCCTCTCCTATAGGTGGGCACCCTGGATTCCTGAAAACTTACCACATGGTCAAGAAGGAATTTTGTTGGGAAGGTATTAAATCTGATGTTCAAAGATTTGTGGTTGAATGCTTGGTTTTCCAACAGAATAAGGGTGAAACAGTTAATACCCTGGGACTTTATCACAGGTTTACCCAAGTCTGAAGGAAATCTCCAGGTTTACCCATTAGACATACCTTGCCAATGTTGGGAGGAAATCTCCATGGATTTTATCACAGGTTTACCCAAGTCTGAAGGAAAGAATGTTATTATGGTGGTTGTTGATAGACTCACAAAGTATGCACACTTTTGTGCACTATCTCGACCTTTTAATGCAAGTACATTAACTGCAGCCTTTATGGAAACTGTTCAGAAGTTACATGGAAATACAAAGATTATTGTAAGTGATAGAGATCCAATTTTCACTAGAAAATTTTGGACTGAATTATTTTATTGTTTAGGTACTCAATTGGCTCACAATTCATCTTACCACCCTCAATCTGATGGGCAAACTGAGATAGTGAACAAGTGTTTGGAAGGTTATCTCCGTTGCTTTGCATCTGATAAACAAACACAATGGGTGAAATGGTTGTCTTTGGTAGAATGGCAATACAATACTTCCTTCCATACATCATAAAAAATGTCTCCATTTATGGCACTTTATGGGTACTAGCCTCCATCTATCACATCTCCCTGAAGATGCAAATCTAAAGTTCAAGCCGTGGAAGATCACATAGAGCATCAGCAAGAAGTTCTCCAGATACAGTAAGGACAACCTGACTATGTCAAAATACAGGATGAAACAACAAGTTGATCAACATCGCAGTGAAAGGAGTTTTGAAGAAGGGGATTGGGTATTTATGAGGCTACAACCTTATAAGCAGATGTTTCTCAAGCAAATAAATAAGGACAATAAATTATCGCCCATGTATTATGATCTGTATAAAGTGTTGCAGAAGATTGGTAGTATGGCTTACAA
Source organism: Larix kaempferi (assembly GCA_027924585.1). NCBI lineage: Eukaryota > Viridiplantae > Streptophyta > Pinopsida > Pinales > Pinaceae > Larix > Larix kaempferi. The sequence goes on along the minus strand of BSBM01001130.1, from coordinate 4,200,706 downwards.
ATTGGAGCTCCCTTCATCTTCAAGAGTACATCCAGTTTTCCATGTTTCTTGCTTAAAGAAGGTAATAGGAGACAATATCCCCATTCAAACAATCTTGCCGAAGCTTGATGAAGAAGGAAAAGACATATTGGAACTTGAACAAATCATTGAAAAAAAGACCAAACAGCTACGGAATCGGGCTATTACTGAGTACCTCATAAAGTGGAAGAATTTACCAGTTGAAGATTCAACATGGGAAGATGAGTCCTTCATCCAGAGGCATCTGCAACTAATCAAGCGTTGAGGAAAACACTTGTCTGAAGGGGAGGGGCATGTTAATCCCTCAATAGGGGCACATTTCCCCCTATATTGTGGTTCATTACATTAGTTTTGATGTCGTCTTTGGTACATTAGTGGTAATTGTTATTACTATGGTTATATCAGTTACGTCGGCTTGGGTAAGTTAGTTGGGACTGTACCCCTTAGTCTCCTATATATAGGAAGGATACCTTTTCATTTGGAGTATCTTGTATTGTCTTGTCTTATGTACTTAATACATTGTATAAGGAGGTTTCCCCCTCGAATAGGCTTGTTATTCAACTATTTTCTTCAATCAAGTCGTGGAGTACTCTTTCTGATCTATTTCTACTCTTGTCATACTCTTTTTGGAAATTTGTTGCATAACATACCTAGTGATGGAACAAGCACAGGTCCAAACACATCACTGTGTATTAACTCTAAAATCCCTTTGCTCTTGTAGCACTAGATGCAAATCTTACTCGATTATGTTTTCCATATATGCAATGTTCACATAAATCAAAATCTAGAGTGCAATCAGTCATACCTTCAACCAGACCTTTACCTTGTAATGCTCGAAGGCCCTTTTCTCCGATATGCTCCAATATTTGATGCCATAACATTGTCTTTCCTCATGATGCAGTTGGGGTTTTGTATTATGTATCTCCCCCTTCAGGCACAATAGAACTGCTACATTCACTGATGATGGTTCTTCCCAATAGTTTGTACAGAGTTCCATACCGAACTCCCCTCATCAATACCATTGATCCTTGAACCGGTTTGACCCACCATCTCTACACACAGTGTTTACACCTACAATATCCATCTTTCCTATAGATATCAAGTTTCTCGCTGGATTTGGAATGTGTAGTACTCCAGGGAGAGTTCTAATCCTCCCATCCTTAAGTTTCAACTTGACTCTACCACTCCCAATGATATTGGATAATGAATCATCTCCCAAGAACACATCACCTCCATTATACTTTTCATATTCACAGAACCACTCCCTATGAGGGGTCATATGACATGACGCACCTGAGTCAATCAACCATATATCACGTTCTAAATGATTACCAATGGAAGCTAGGTACACATCCCCTCCTTCTTCTGAGGAATTCTTTGCCTCTGTGGTAGAGGTATACTTAGATCCCTTTCCTTTCACAACATTCTTAGATCTACAATCCTTTTTATAGTGCCCAACTTTACCGCATTTCCAACACTTCCTTATCAATTTTCCTAGGGATTTAGATCTACCCTTAGATTTAGATCTCCACCCCAGATCCCTTATTTCTGCTTCTCTTCTGGGGGCGACCTCTCACATACAAGGCATCCATGCTATGAGTATCCATGGTTTTCCTCGTCATCTCTTCTAATAGCAGGGATGATACTATTTCATCAAATTTTAAAGTCGCTTGATTAGCACTCCCTATTGCTACAATTAGGCTGTCCTGAGAATCTGGCAAATAAAACAATAATGTAATACACTTATCTTCTTGAGCCATTTTAATGCCAACATAGGTTATCTGACTTACCAGAGTATTGTAGGCATTCAGATGCTCTGTCACTATGTCATTATCATCCATTCTGAGGTGATGCAATTTCTTTTGCAGAAACAACTTGTTTACAAGGGATTTTGATTGATACAAACTCCCTAGTTTCGCCCAAATCTTTACCGCAGTATCCTCTCCAGATACGTTCAACAACACAGAGTCTGATTGTACTCCTATCCCTTCTATGTAATTTCTCCCAATATTCTTTCGACGTTCTAGTGGGTTGTGTACCCGGATCCACAACAATCCATTATTCTCGATCTACAAGAAGATCCTCCATTTTGAGCTTCCATAGCTCAAAGTTATGGCCGTTAAATTTCTTGATCTCAATTCTTGAACTGCTTGCCATTCTCTTTCAATGCACAAATCAAAGCTGCAAAGCTCCCATTGAACCCAGGTTTATCACAGACCCAAGATCTATCAACCGCGTCGAACCCTTAACAACAAATGCATCCCCATGAAACCAAATAATCGAGCTCTAATACCACATGGTAGTTTTAAACCTATGCAGAGAAGCAAAGCATACAGATTCTTTTAAGCAAAACAGATATTACACCACAACATTCACACATAATACACATAGATTTACCCTGGAAAACCTTAACCGGGAAAACCAACAAAACTTAGAGCCGCACCTTTTATTTTCTCATCATCATTATGAATCACTCACAATACAACACCGTGGGTATTCCGCAGCATCCAATACCCTAATTTGTTAACCCAGATTAGAAAATAGACCCCAATCCCTTAACCAGGCTTAAATTACATATTTTTAGAAAATTCCCAAAAATAACTGAAAACAACCCAAAAAACTTTGGTGCTCATTGCGCTCGCGGACATAAACGATAACAATCATTTCCATGAAGTTGTTGGAGGGATAGCTAGGCGAACTGCTGACAGGCGCACCCGCCCACACACACATGCAAAGAATATAACACATACCCAACACCTATCCCCTCAACTCTCTCACTGCATGTCCCCCCCTCCTTCCATTCCCCTCCCGCACACCCTTGCATTACCTTACTCCACACTCGACACCGATCCCCTCACCCCTCTTTTCCTCATGCCAACACCGCTCGCACACATCCTCTTACCGTAGCTCTACCACAGCCACCAACTCCACGCCTTCCCTCCATCTGCTCCTCCTCCATCACATCCCCTCCGTCCACGCAAGCTCCATCCAACTCTTGCCACCCGTGCCTCCTCACTCCATGTAAGCCCTACAAAAACAAAGACAAAAAAATGTTGATATATATTATATAATAATATATTTTATTATTATAAATATTCTATTAATGTTATATTCTTATATTATAACAATATAACATTATTAATAATTAAATATTATTATTAATATTATTAAAAGTTATTGTCTAGGATGGAAAAAAAAATCCCCCCTTATACAAGATCTATGGCATCCTTTAGTGAAGAATTGTTGAAGTTGTTTGAGCAAATCCATAAGGACATAAATGAAATACAAAAATCTATTGACGAAACATTTAAAGGAAATGAAGATGTATGTGAAAGTCACATAAAAGAAGTTGTCATGGATGAGAGTAACGATATCGATCAATATTGTAAGCGAAACAATGATACAAACTATCATAGTGATGAAAAAAATGGCAATGAAATATTTGATAAAGATGAAGATGATCTTGACCTAAATTGTGATGAGAGTCAAGCGCCCAGTGTTGTTGACAATAACAATGATCAATGTATCGACAAGAATGTCACAATAACAAATGCGCGAAGGATAGATGTCAACACAAGGACTGTTATAAAGAACATCAATGAGAACAACAATAAGATTAAGTAGACACAAGATAAGATTAGTGATTTTGTGAGCGTTATAAGTACAAAGATCCCTTCCAAAGGAACTGACACAGAGTATGTTGGGAATGCCATCACAAAAATGGTTACTGTTGTCAAGTCTGTTCAGTTGACGACAAAAATAGTTAAAAGCAACAACCACGCAAGTGAAAAAAACATAAAAGGAAACTTCACCAACTATATACTTAATACAGATTCCAAAGAAAAAGAAGCAAAATGAAGCAATGTTCATAATCAAAATTGCATGTCTCAAGTCATCAGTTCGACGCAGAGCCAGAATAAAAGACGACATAAAAAAACTCAGCTTTGAGGACAAAGCTGCCCTTAAAGTGGGTGGTAATGTTACGAACATAAAAGTAAATATAAACTAATAATTAAATAATAATAATAATAATAATTTCTAAGAGGACATGACTCCTCTCAATAGGTGCCCAACAATATATAAAGAGGCTCTCAATGTATAATGTAATCATCATCTATTATATTAAAAAATAATTTATTATATTATTACTTGAAGATGGATTCTCTTCGTCAATAATCCGGACTCGGATTGGAACAAAATACCATTCACAAATATGGGGAAGCATCCCTTGAATTTCCTCATAATGTTTACTTAATATTTTAAAAAATAAATCTAAAACGATAATAATAGTAATAATCAAATTTTAGAGGTCATGGCCAAGTAAACACCAAATTGGTGTATGAGACAAAAAATTAAAGAAAACATTATGAGGAAATTCAAAGATGCGTCACCATATTTGTGAATAGTATCTATGAAGTGGGTTTGTCGAAACACGAACCCTAACGTGAGAGAAACAAATGCTGGCGATTAGGGTTTAGGGTTTGTTGCAGGTGTTCTCGGTTCGTGCCCATGGATCCTCCTCCGGATCCCGGTCGTGGTGGCTCAGAGGGGGTTCGGCCTCCCATATTTGACCTCTTTCGTTCCTTGGTTGCCTCTCAACCAGTCCCTTCGAAGGTCTCAGCCCCCTGTGATTCCAAATTCGTCAAGAAAACAGCGGTGCCAGAAGTCAAGCTTTCATCAACAGCCTCGAAGTGTAAAGCAGTTGCTCTTTCAGAAAAGGGCTTGGTCAGTCATTTCATCGGCTTGTGGCCTTCACCGCGATCCATAGAAACTTGGCTTAATAAAAATTGGCGACCCCTTATTCAGGGAGAAGTGCAGCAAATCTTTTGCGGAAAGGGTTTTTTCGTGTTCTACTTTGAAAAAAAGGAGGATCGAGATTTGATCTTCAGAAATGGTCCCTATTTCATGGGTCCAAGAAGGATATATATCAACAAGTGGGATCTCTCCTTCGATCCAGAAAAGGATATACCCTTGGCGGTTCCTGTTTGGGTTAAACTGCCGCACCTTCCACTAAACTGCTGGAACAATGAAGATATAAGAGCCATTGGTAATTCTCTGGGTAAGTACATTGACAAATCAGAGCCAAACCCCCCTATGTTCTCTTTTGCAAGAATTTGTGTCAAGGTAAATCTTGTAAAGGGTCTTCCAGAAGCTATAAATCTGTCAATGGACGGCTGGAATCATATGCAAACTATGGATTACGAGCAGATACCCTTTAAATGCAAGGTCTTCCATGAATACAGGCATTTCGCAAAGTTATGCCCCAAAAGGAAAACCTCAAAAGTCGAGGAAGTCCAAGGTGGGGAATGGAATGAGGTCACAAAAAAAAAGGTGGCAAGCCCAATATGAATAACCCTCCTAAATCTCCATCTAAAAGCAAAGAAAATGCCAACAAGTTCCAGGCTTTATCCATTGAGGTAGTTGAAGAGGAGTAGGGGAAAAACAATTATACAGAAGAGCAACAGGAGGATACCAACCAGCAAAACGCAGGGGATGAGAACCAGAATATCCCCACCCACCAGCGTGAAGTCATGGGAATCGAATCATCCCTAAACTCAAGAGGATCTATAACGTGCGCAAAAGCAAGACTTTCCCAAGAAGAAACATCAGAAAGAAAAGAAGAAGAGCAGGAACATTTAGCTAAAAGAGGTAGAAGACTCAACAAGACAATAAGGGAGCAGGAAGCAGCCAGAGAAAAGGCGGCGGGTAACTAAACTAGTTTGGACCAGCATGTAAGAATATTATCCAGCGGAAAGCAGATTCAAGGAGTTCCGGAGGAAAGGAAGGACAGAGCAGGTCCTCAATCCAATAAAATAATAATGAAGATAGTCTCCTGGAACTGCATAGGATTAGGCAGAAAGAAAAAAGCAGAAGCCATTAAAAGAATTAAAAAAATGGAAAATTTAACAATCCTCATGATCCATGAGACTAAAATGCAAGAGGAAGACATCATCAACACTATGAAACATGTCTAGCCAAATGGGGAGGGGAAATCTATTAGTGCTATAGGAGCCTCCGGAGGACTCATCACCTGGTGGGACAAAGGTATGTATAAATGTCATTCCTTCACATCCAATCGACATTGGATTTTTTTTTAACTTGAAGAAATCTCAAAGAATGAAAGATTTTGGGTCGGAAATGTCTATGGACCTACCATCTATGGACAAAAAGAACACTTCTAGAACCAGTTGGAAGACCAACGACAGAATAGGGAAGCTCTCCCTTGCATCCTGGCAGGGGACTTTAATGTCACTATTTCTGCCAACGAGAGAAGGGGGGGGTCTAAAGTCAGAGACCCGTTTGGAGAAATATTGGAAGATCTGATGTCCCTCTGGAATCTTATTGACATTAAGCCAAAACAAGGCAACTATACCTGGAATAACAAAAGAATCAGTCCATGTCATATTGCAGCCAGATTGGATCACTTTCTGATTAGCTCTTCTTTCCTTTCCAATCCCTCCCTCCCCGACTCAAAGATCCTAGCCTCCGCCACCTCTGATCACCGACCCATCTCTCTCTTCTTTTCCACCATCGAAAATTTGGGTCCTCTCCCTTTCAGATACAACCCTGCTTGGCTCGAAAATGAAAACTGTATGGAAGAAGTCAAAGTCATTTGGAGGCAGTTTATTCCAGGATCTCCAAGTTACATATGGGAATCAAAGCTCAAAATAGTGAAAAGGATCTTAAAAAACTGGGCCAAACAGAACTATAAGAAGCCTGGAGAGGAACTGGCAAAAATTCAAAGAGATCTGGATAATCTCCAAAACAGAATGGAGCATGTTACTGTCACGGAGGACATGCTGAGGGATGAGAAAGACCTTGATGATAAGGTACAAAATATTGCCAGGAAAGACAAGGAGGAATGGAGACTTCGATCCAGAAGCCTTTGGTTGAAGGCGGGAGATAGAAATACTAAGTTTTTCCATGTGCAGTGCAAGGAGAGATACAGGAAAAATAATATTTTGAGTCTTACAAAGGAGGATGGAACAAAGATTGAAGAACAGGATCTCATTCTAAAAGAAGTAAAAAATCATTTTGAGAGACTCTACAACGATAATGAAGATGTTTCCAAGGAGGACATGGAACAAATGAGCATGGAAATTCCCAATCTCACCTCTGAATCAAATAACAAGAAGTTAATGGATTTGATTTCTGAGGATGAAGTCAGAAAGGCAATTTGGTCCTTACATCCGAAAAAAGCTCATGGCCTAGACGGATTTACCATTCATTTTTACAGGAAGTGCTGGCATTGGTTAAAGAAAGATCTTATCAGAATGCTCAATTGGACCAGGAAAAGAGAAAGAATAGGAGGGGCCACCAATTCTACCTTCATTGCTTTAATTCCTAAAGAAAAAAATCCCTCCTTCATCGGAAGGTACCGACCAATTTCCTTATGCAACTCCTCCTACAAAATTCTCACTAAAGTTATTGCAAATAGAGTAAAGGGACTTCTTCCCATGATCATCTCCCCGAACCAAGGAGGATTCATTGTTGGTCGCCAAATTTATGACAACATCCTTCTTGTCCAAGAGGCCATTCACTCAAGTGTGCAGAGAAAAGATCCAGGTATGGCAATTAAACTTGACATGGCAAATGCTTTTGACAGAGTTAGGCATGAATTCTTATTCACTGTCATGGAAAAGTTTGGGTTTGAGAAAGAATTTATAGGATGGGTTAACGCCTGCATTGGCTCTCCATGGATTGCTCCTCTAATAAATGGTAGACCCTCTGCTTTTTTTCGTTTGTCCCGTGGTTTGAGACAAGGTTGCCCCCTTTCCCCCTTTCTTTATGTTATCATGGAAGACTCCCTCAGTAGGAAGCTCAACAGTCTTCTAGTCTCAGGATCCCTCCCTGGGCTTTCCATTTCCAGAGATGTCACTCCTATTAATCATGCACAGTTTGCCGACGACACCATTCTCCTTGGAAGTGCCTCCCCTTTAATCGCCTCTAGATTCAAACACACTCTTGATCTCTACCTTAAAGCTTTCGGGGGCAAAACAAATGACAACAAGAGCAATATCTACAGCTGGAACTACAGAACCACTATCCTCAGGAATTTAGCCTTAATCCTTGATTTCAAACCCTGCCCTGATTGGACCTCCTTCAAATATCTGGGCATTCTTATTTCCCATAAAAAACTTCTTCTTCTCTATGGCACCCAATTATCGATAAATTAAAAAACAAAATTAACTCTTGGGGATCTCGCTAGTTAGATTTAGTTGGCAAGGTTACCTTAATCAAGGTTGTCCTCTCCTCTTTACCGGTGTTCACTGGCGCAATTTTACTAGCCCCAACCTCCGTCATGAATTCTATCAGTATGGAGATCAAAAAATTTCTTTGGCAAGGGGGGAAAACTCAAGGTAAAAAATTTCACCCTGTCAATTGGAAAACCATCAAAGAAAATCGTAGAAGAGGAGGCATGGGTAGCCACGATCCATCTCTAATGAGTAAGGCCATGGGAGCTAAAATAGCTTGGAGAATGGTCTCTGGAAAAAAATACTGGTGGAAAGAGGCCATTAGGAAAAAATGCACGAGAGGATCGAGATTAAGATGCTTGGACAAATAAAAGGGGAAAAAAGGGACTGCTATCTGGAACCTCATTTCTTCTTCAGCGGGGTTTATAAAATATAATCTCTATTGGATTCCGGGTAATGAGAGGAAAATAAATCTTTGGAAGGAAATCATAAATGGAGATCAACCTCTCGGATCCATTCCTGAAATTTAGAGCGTCAAGCTTTGGCTACAAAATGCAGGCATTTAGAAGCTAGAGGATTTTGTTACTTGGAAGCCTTCTGGAACTTAGAAGGATTGGAAGCAGATGGACCCTCCTAAAAATTTAGCAGAAAGCTACAACAAATTCCTTCATCTTCTTCATGGGAAAGCCCCTGTTAGTATTCAGGCCAAGGACAATAGAGGTTGGGGAAAAGCGAGGAGTTACACTATCAAAGCTGGATATGAATGCCTCACTATAAATAGAAATCCCATACAAAAGAGATGGAAGAGAGTTTGGAATTCAGATAGCATTCCCAAGATCGATTATTTTTATTGGATTTTGGCCCATAACAAGCTGCTTATGGCAGAAAATCTCAAACTTCGTGGTATTGAAGGCCCTTCTGGATGTTCTTTGTGCCAAAATGCAGAAGAAAGCGCCCAGCACATCTTCCTTGACTGCAAATTTGCCAAACAAGTTTGGGCCTCTGTCCTTGGACCTCATGCGAAGATCTCCATCATTCGCAGGAATATACACCAAATGATGGACAGGTGGATAAATACCATGCCGAGAGGAAGCAAGACTAAGCCAACCATGGCAAGAATTTGGAAGCTACTCCCTATGAATATATGTTGGCAGATCTAGCTGGAAAGAAACAAAAGAGTTTTTGAAGACAGAAAGACTATCGAATACAGAATCGCCAACAAAGCTATCTCTTTCATCTCTAAGTCCCTATCTACAAAGGGGGTAACAATCCCATCCCAGGAAGCTCTATCCTGGACCGAATTCCAGTGGTGTCAAGATTTCATCAAAGTGAGTTCTCTTCAATCCAAAAATTCTACCTTCTGTCATGATTGGGAGATAAGGAAATACAAGCTCTCTTTTGAAAAATGGTGGATGAAACAAGAAAGTCATACCATCTTCTTTGATGGGGCTTCCAAAGGGAACCCTGGGGAGGTAGGTGCGGGGGGGATCATCTTCAATCTCGGAGGAAACAAAGTTGTAGATTTTTCATGGGGATTAGGCATTAAAACAAACAATGAAGCCGAGTGGCTTGCTCTGTACCACTCCCTTGAAATTGCCTCCGCTCTCAACATTGGAAATCTACAGGTTTATGGAGATTCAAGGCACGTCATTCAATCTATGAGGATTGGAGCCAAAACAAGAGGCTCAAAGAGCCAAAGAATTCGAAGAAGAATCAGCTATCTTTCTCTTCCCAAAGACACTCAGTACTTTCATATCTTGAGAGAGAATAATTCCTTAGCAAATGCCTCGACAAATGAAGGAGCCTCTATGAAAAGTGGCCAAGTCAAGCACAACAATGGCATTTGTGTGTTCCTATTCATCCCCTAATGTTTTCCCAATGTTAAAACACCCTTGGTCCTTTTGGTTCGTTCCCTATCTCGGGGAGATGGAACGGTCCCGCCCCTGCAATTTCGTGGCTGACACGCCACCCTCCATGTGCTCTTCACATGGCTCAGGTCATGCTTGACAGCTCGCTCGAACTAGCATTTAATGCTCCTTCCTTGTATTGTCCATTATCATCCACAATGGATCGTGCTCCCATTTCACCCGCTCTCATCTCTGCGCTCGGTCAGCTCTCCTTCCTCGACCCTGAGCTCGACCCTTGGATGCCCTCAGGCATTTGTGCGACCTCCCATTCCCATAATCCTTCGCCTGTCTACACCATGGACGGGGTTAAAGAAGCCATTGCAACTCTAAGCCAGCTCACTGCCGAGGTAAAGGCGTATCTGTGCAGGACTTATTCGACCGTCTGCACTAGTGTCCGGCAGAATGAGGAAATGGCTATTGAAAATAAATACATTCTCTCCCAGCTCTCCTGCCAGGACTCCAGGATGGATGATTTTGAGCGAAACCTCATCAAATTAATGGGTAAGGTGGACACTATCAGGGAGGAAATTTCTGTATTAGCAAGCAAATATCAATACAGTCATGTGCAAGATGCCCCTACTATTAATCAGGAAATGGTGAATGCGGCCTCGGTTCAGCAACAAAACTTTGGATAACTTCTATCTTTTCAACAGGTTCTCTTTGATTTACACTTACTGGATGTTTTTTTGCCTGCTTCTATGCAAACAGTTTGTAAGGGTTTATCCCAATGCTCTTAAAAGAAGTTACAGGAAGCATAGATACAAAGCTTCCAGAGACATAAACATTTTCAAATTCTGCAATTTTTCTCTCTCTGTAGCAGAAAACTTGTCTCAAATTTTGTAATGAATGGCTGTGCACAGCCTTTTCAATTATATATATATATATATATATATTCCCTGTTTCTATTAAAAAAATACAAAAAATAGTATCTATGACAAACATATCAACATAAACTAGTTAGTGTACATACATACATACATATATATATATGTGAAAAATACAAATTACATTTAATTATAACTTTATAAAAAATGTTCTTTTTTTAAAATGGCGGTTCACCGTTTGTTAGAGAGTTAGTCCATCAGGAGAAATGTCAACATCTACTATTCCAAGTAGAGAATCAAGGTATGGACATAAATACAATCATTACAATAGGGGCTAAACAAGAGGATCATGTCACCTACAAGAATTGAACCTTGACGGGATGGCAACAATCATTCCTCCCAACCACCCTATATATATATATATATATATAACAAAACCTATGAAGTAATAATGTTAAATAATATAAGATTATATTTATTTATTTCAAATAAAAAATTAATACATTTTTTATATATGTATTAATAATGGTTTTATTGGATGTAGTTTGGGTGGTTGGGAGGAATGATTATTACTCTTCTCTCCTAGATTAATTGGATCCTTATGTATTGACTATGTAATGGTTTGACTAGACATGTGACATAGTGATACCTTAATTCTTCGAAATAATGATTCTACGTAATAATAAACTCTTGAAACAAAATGTATTAATAAAAATAATATAATAAAAATCTAAAATAAAATTAAATATAAAAATATGCAGCAAACGCCATTTAAAGGAATAAACATTATAATTTAAAAAACCGCAAACCTTTGTTTTTCATTTAAAAAAATTAAGATACCAAAATATAAAAATCGTTACACGGATTGTTTGTGACAGCAAAACAAACTATTACATGTCTACTTAAAAAATATAATTTCCTTTGTTAATATATTCGTAAAAGCCGTGAAAAATAACATCAAAAAGTTCCAGGACCTTGAAAATTAATAGAGTGGAAAATTATTTCAACCACAAATGATAGTTGGGTGAGATTGGAATTGACAGATATCATTGTTTTATTTCAACCCAAGGACTTTCAATTAAGATGGAACCTTCTTACAGTTGTTCTTTAAACTAGAATGTTTTTAAAACTAGAATGCCAAGGTGGCAATGGTTCTTTGGAGTTGACAGTTGATTTTTAAAATAGAATGCCAAGGTGGCAATGGTTCTTTGGAGTTGACGGGTAGTAAGAAGCAAATATTATTTATTGATTTGGTTTATGAAAAATCAAAGAGAAAGTTACCTTTCCATTTCATATCATGTTTCATTGAAATTGTTAATTTTTTATTTTTTATTTTACATTGAAGAAGGCGTTATGAAAACACTTGGTCGGACCCGGGGTGGAGATGGCCACAACCAACCGCCTTAGCCACCCTACCTATAGTAAGACTCCCTAAAAATTGTTAAAAAAAAAAATTTAGTGCAAAAATCACCTTCTTGCTATTTCGAAGGAATCAAAGAGAACTAACATGTACAGGAAATCTCAACAAACTTCCTCACATATCGTAGATAGTAGGTCGAACCCCACCAAAGGACCGTATCCTTGACAAAAAAATTATTAAAACTTATTATATAAAGTTGAAAAAAAATACACTATATTAATAATTAAAATGGAAAAAATATTGATATAGACAATTGCATAAAAAGAAAAGGAAAACAAATTAATGCATAGGTTTCTTAAATATTGAATTTTTTTAAATGCGAAGAAGTTTATTTTTGTCTAAAAAGAAAAGGGAAACAAATTAATATATAAGTCTCTTAAATATTGAATATTTTAAATGGGAAGAGGTTTATTCTTGGAATTTTTTTTTGATGTTTAATAAATTTAAGGTTAATGAAAATTTATGATATAGGTTTTTAAATATTTATTTATTTTTTTTAATGTGGAGAGGTTTATTATTGGAATTTTTTTATGTTTAATAAATTTGAGGTTAATGAAAAGTTATGATAGTTATGTTTCATTATAATATCTTAAAAAATTATAAATATGTATAGAAGATTTTAGTTTATTAAAAGAGTAAGTTAAAAGTGGACAAACTCAACCATTCTTTTTATTGAAATCATTATTTAAATTTAGCAAGAATTTTGATTGAAGAGAACTTTTCCCTAAGGGTTTCAACCCATTTTAAGAATACTCAGATTGTGGAAATTTCAAAAAAGTGAGTGGAACATGGTGAAACTCTACCTTACATAAATGAATAAATAAAATATAGACTCATCTTAAAAGGTTGAGTTTCTCTACTTTTAATCTCACTTATGTTACTAAAAAATTGATAGAGAGTCGGGATTTTAGTTTATTAGGAGGTTGAAAAAGTGTCGCACCATTTCATACAGTGCCAAGAAGATGTTGATTTAATAAGATATTGGTAAAGTGTCAAGTTATCTCATAGAGTATCAATACTATGAGCACAACCACTTGTATTCAATGCATAACCTCAGCACACTATAAAACACCCATTCCTCAAGTCAGCCTCCTCCAACAAAGCCAACCTTAGTCCCTAATTCCTATTGCAGAGTCAAAGCAGAGTCCCTTGCAATATTAAATACAATGTTATTCACACCAAGTTCTAGAGCCCATGTGCACGCACGCCAATAACCTATACATGCATGTTTTGATTGCTTGTGCAAGTACACATCAACAACATACACACACATACACTTGTGTGTGATGAGGATGCTCACTCTAGCCCTGCATGCGTGCCTACACCCAAAAAAACAAATAATTATGCCATTGATAGTTATGAATCAAATTGCCTTCAACAATTGATCCTTGATCTTGTAAATAGTCTTATGTATACTATGTATGACAGGGCATGTAGAAAAAAAAATTACTTCACTTTTCTTTCTTTTGCTCTCAATCACATACCACTGTTTAAAACATTTACAAAGTAATACATACATCATTATGTTTTAATTTGCTTTCTATAGAGCTTATTTATGATTTTGAAATAGAAACAAAGGTTTGGAGTAGCAAAGGCATCACTTGTAGTGAGATGAAGCACAAGTTTTTAGTAGGAGTTTCATCCTTACAGTCAAATCAATCTTTTAGTAGGACTTTCGTCCTTACACTCAAATTAAGCTATAATACTATGGGTGGGAAGTTGACCATACATGTTTTTTTACTTGTTGACTTTCTTTATTTGCCACATGCACATACATACAATCTTACACATTAATTATACAATACAATACAAAAAAATGAACATTCAAACTATGGGGCAACCTTAAGAGATAAAGTCATTTTTCATGATTGAAGAGAGAGTGTTCCAAGACCCCAAAGCATTATTTGTTTAAGTTTTATGCTCTCTAAGATCCTTGTTGGACTTCCTTCCTCTAGTGAGGGGTACTAAGGTAAATATAGAGACAAGATTGTTCATGGTTGTCTCCACCATATGAGGTTTTCCTACCACAAAATGTCACAATTATTTTGTCCAATGTTGAAGGTGAATCCTTGTCCCCTTTATTTCTACGACACTATGGTTGTAACGCCTTTTTGCCTTCATGGACAAGAAGAAATTCTACCAAGTAGGCTTCCCTCAAAATGTCTCCATACAGTATAATCTATGTTGGTTTCCACATTATGTTAAAGAGGCACTTTCCCTACCAGAGCCTTGCTTTGCTCTTCTTCTTATGCCTTTAATTTGGAAGAAGATTAGGCTTTAGGTTCTTCTTCCGATTATAGAGCCTTGGGAAAATTAGAGTCTTGGGAAAATTAGAGCCTTGGGAAAATCAGAGCCTTGAAACTATTTTTCCCATTAAAAATCTAACACATCCACAAGGATCCTATTATTTATTTGCAACTTGATTGCCTTAGGAAGTCAACAATATGATCTACTTTCACTCAAATTCTAGTGCATGAAAACTATGTAGGCACATGGTCTTGACATAAAGTGTCAAGATCTTAAGAGGTCTCTATGACAAATCTAATAAGTTTGTTGTATTTGAATGGTACAAATACTTTGCACAACTTCACCTTCCATGTTCACTTTTGTTATGAAAGTGGAAGGCAAAGTTGTGTAAACTTCATGAGTCTTCACCTAAACTCCATATTCATAATAAGAAATTTGAAAGGCTTAATCATACAAACTTCATCTTCAAGATACGAAGTTTGAAAGACTCAATTGTCCAAACTTCATCTTCATAATAAGAATTTGAAAGACTAAATTGTACAAACTTCACCCTCCACCCCCACTTTCATAACAATGAGGACCTAATAGGAAAAGTGAGAAGCCAAATAGTTCACACTTCACTCTCTCCCACCACCTTATTACAATGAGGATCCAATAGGGAAAGTGAGAGGTCAAATAGTGCAAACTTCACCCTCTACCTCCACCTTTATAAGAATGAGGGTGAGGGGCTAAGCTATTGTGAAAGGTCAAATAGTGTAAACTTCACCCTCTACCTCCACCTTTATAACATTGAGGGTGAGGGGATAAGCTAGAGTGAAAGGTCAAATAGTGGAAACTTCACCCTCTACCTCCACCTTTATATCAATGAGAGTGAGAGGCTAAACTATGTTGTTATGAATGTAACATATTTTAAAGGTTGGTAGAAAATAAAGTCACTTATTAAGAAGTTGATGGAATGAGGGGCCACAAACATTGTAAAAGATCTTAAGAGGTGTACATTATAAATTTAAGAAGTTTTTATACTTGGATGGTACAAATATTTTGTACGTTTTTATTCTTCATTTTCACTTTATAGTATCTAAAGTGGAAGATAAAGTTGTGTAAACTTCACTCTTCCCCTTTATGGAAAAGACTATATGCATGCAAAATTTACATCCATTTCAAAGTAGTTGAGGTGGTGCCATTAAATATGAGGGTGCAACCTCATTCAACTACGCAACCTCAACCTCAAGTACTTGAGAAAAGTTCAAACTCTCTATGACAAATAATAAAAACAATAAAAGATAAAATTGTACAAAATTCACCCTTCACCCCCACTTTCAGAGGGCTTAATAGGAAAAGTGAGAGGCCAAATAGTTCACACTTCACCCTCTCCCACCACCTTTTTTTTTCACAAAATAAAAATAAAAATAACGATACCATTAAATTAAATAGTATAGGAAAGTATACAAGAGATCCGAAATTATAAATGAGAGACTACCCCAAAGGAGATGAAGGACCAAACTACCACATCGACACAAACACTACAAAGAAGAAACATAAACATACCATCCTCTCCCACCACCTTCTTATAACGAAGGTCTAATAAGGAAAGTGAGAGGTCAAATAGTGCAAAATTCACCCCCTACCTCCACCTTTATAACAACCACGGTGAGGGGCTAAGTTATGTTATCATGAATGCCATAAATTTAAAAGGTTGATAGAGAATAAAGCCATTTATTAAGAAGTTGATGGCATGAGGGGCCACAAACAGATCTTAAGAGTTATGCATAATAAATTTTAGAAATTTGTTATATTTGGATGGTACAAATACTTTATACATCTTTATTCTTCATTTTTACTTTTATAACAATACAAGTGGAATACAAAGTTATATAAACTTTACTCTTCACCTTTATAGAAAAGACTATATGCATGAGACTTCACCTTTATAGAAATTATAGAAAAAACTATATGCATGATAAGTTTGCACCCATTCCAAAGTGGGTAATTGAGGTGGTGTCATTGAATACGAGGATGTAACTTCATTCAACTACACAAACTCAACTATGGATGAAAACTTCAAACTCTCTCTTGACAAATAATAAAAACAATAAAGACTAAATTATATTGATTTTTTTTTCCATCCATCTTTATTGTAGTGAAGTGGTGCTGGTAGCTAGGTGCTTTACAACCGAGTATGGGGAAGATGTTTGCACCTTTCCCAAAAAAAGAAGTAATTAAAAAAATTCATGTTGACTCACAACTTATAAAAAATAAATAGTAATTAATTTTATTTTTATCTTAATTTTTTTACACATAAAAATTTTATATTTCAAGAAATTAGATCCTTCTGGGTGCCTTATAGATCAAGTTTAAAATGGATCTAATTTTTTTTTTGAGAGAGAAAAAAATGCAACTTGTTATTTTTAGAAGAAAATCGAAGTTACATCGATAATTCTTAACATCATGTGCTTTTACAACAAAAAAAACAACAAAGTAAACCTGGAATCCTCTATCATATAACCGAGAGAAAACATGTTCGACTTAAGTACATTTGATCCACAAAAAAACTTATGTACCGACAAACTACTACATTCTTAAAAAAAAATACAGACTCCAAGAAAAAAGTCTCTATCTAAGTTGATAAAGGATAAAAACTTCACCATCCACTACCACCACACCCATAACAATAAAGGTAAAGCTACACATACATAAATATCACAAATTTTAAAAAAAAATCTTACATAAAGAATGAATGAAAGGCCCAATTTTACAAACTTGACCATCCACCCCACGCTCCCCTACCTATGTAACAATGAAGGTGAGGTTGGGGGAGAAGCTATCCAAATATGAATTGTCACAAATTTAATAATAATTTTTTTGAGCCCAGGGTTTCAGACCACTTAGTGAACATTGTCAATTGAGCCACCACGAGCTGAGGTTAGCCTTCACCATCTACACCTCCCTGTAAAAATCGAAACTAAACTTCTATCAAAACAACCATCAAACCTCACTAATGACTCTGCACCCCACCCCTAATAAGTTTCTTATTACACCTTTTAGGTGCTGGATGTAACGGAATAGATACTTGGAAACTTTGACTTACACTTAGTTGCGAGAGTGAAGCCGCCTTCTAGAATTACATTCTTGCTGACGCGGAAGGAATTCCGTGTTTTGTGGTGCAGTTCCAGAAGAATTATAATATAAAAGCAAACTGTGAATTCAAATTCGAAACCACAAATCCCTTTTGGATTTTTGGCCGTTCGTTCAAGACTTCTGATTCAAGGTTTGGGTACCGGATTCATTGAGGGCTTCGGTCCATTGATTTCAATGCGATTATCGAGGAGGTCATGGTTGGTTCCTAGATCCATTCTGCATTCAATTCCAGCTAATTTACATCTGTCTTCTCACCTACTCACCACATTGGAATTCCATATCAGTTGAGACGAAAACGGGACGACATTAATGGCAGCATTCATGGCACTGCAGGAGCTCATTAATTGACACCACTTTCAGCTTATCGTTTCTGTTTATGTCCGTTGCACCAGCGGTGAGGTCAGGTCAGATCAGGTCAGGGAAAGGCGAGGGACGGGCACTTTCTTGATCATAATGCTCATGGCAATCTAGGGTTTAATGGCGTCGACAGAGAGCTAGAAGTCTTTGGGCAGCGTGGAGATCTGTGTTTTGGGTAATGGCGAGGAACAAGAATTATGAGAATGGTTTGCAGATTGTCGTTATGGTTTTTGTTATGGTTTGTGGGTTGCAGATGGATTTGGTTTTAGCAATGGGATCTATGTCTTCTTTGGCAGCTTCTTATGGAGAAAACGGACCGGCCCTCTGTGGTCTCAATGCCGACGGATCCCAACTCGTGACCTGCTTTGGCAGTGATGCGGCCAGCGTTTATGGAGCTCCGCTGCGTATTGCCTTCCGAGGGTTAACGGCCGGTGATGGTTTTGTTTGTGGTCTGCAGATCTCGTCCAGACAGCCCTATTGTTGGGGTAACAATATCTACGTTCAGATGGGTGTCCCGTCGGCAATGGCGTCTTCGAATATGAGCTACGTTGAAATTTCTGCTGGGGATAATCATTTGTGTGCTCTGAGGAGGAAGAGGCGGGGTGTGGATTGCTGGGGATATAACATGACGGGATCTTATTTGCAGGGTATTCGGCTTGAATCTATCACGGCGGGTGCGCTTTTTAACTGTGGCTTGTTTGCAGAGAATGGGACTGCGGTTTGCTGGGGCGACGAGACGGGTAGTGGAGTTATCAGCGGTATTCCCAAAGACGTCCGGTTTCGGGTTATTGCAGCTGGAGGGTATCATGTTTGTGGGATTGATGCAGATAAATCGAATCGGACTGTTTGTTGGGGGGTTGATAAATCAACCCGTGCGCCCTCCGTTGCGCTGGGATCTCTTGTAGGCGGTAAGCTTCATACCTGTGGGATTGCTGTAACTGATCGACGGGTCTGGTGTTGGGGTCTTGTGTTGCCTGGGTTTAAGCCGGTGCCCAAGAATATCGAGTTCTTTGC
The DNA here is from genome assembly GCA_027924585.1 of Larix kaempferi. Taxonomy (NCBI): domain Eukaryota; kingdom Viridiplantae; phylum Streptophyta; class Pinopsida; order Pinales; family Pinaceae; genus Larix; species Larix kaempferi. The sequence goes on along the minus strand of BSBM01001130.1, from coordinate 4,181,586 downwards.
TTTAGCAGCCGGCGATTATTTCACCTGCGGTGTCTCGTCTCGTGCTCTGCAGACTGTTTGTTGGGGATCGAATTACCCTACGAATTTGCCGCTTGCTGTAGCGCCCGGGATTTGTAAGACCAAACCCTGTGAAGATGGGACTTATGAATATTCGTCAATGACTCCGGCTTACAAGAGCCTTTGCCAGAGGACATTAAAGGTCTGTGTGCCCTGTAGCCATGATTGTCCGGCTGGTATGTATCAGTCTATGGCTTGTAGCCCGGCGGGTGATCGGCAATGTAGCTACAATTGCTCGGCCTGTGTTGGAACCGGGCCATGCTCCGAAGCCTGCAGAGCAACGGCAGTGGCTCCTGCGAAAAAGCGTTCGTCGATTCGGACTCCGATAATTATAGCAGAGATGGCCACGGCAGTTATCGTTGTGAGTATTCTTGTTTGCGTTGCTGTGATCTGGGTCCGATTCAAGCTCAGGGCCGAGACGTCAGAAGTTGTGTCAGAGCCCTGCAAGACCAAGGCTTCATCCGTAGCAACAACTACGAAGAGCCAGAGGGGTTGCTCCAGTGAGCTCAAGATTCGCCGTGCGCAGGTTTTTAGCTACGAGGAGCTTGAGAAGGCCACAGGTGGGTTCCAGAAAGACACCGAGGTCGGTCGAGGGAGCTATTCGTGTGTTTTCAAAGGCGTTCTCTCTGATGGTCGTGTCGTTGCTGTGAAGCGTGCGATCGTAGCTACAGATGTGAAAAAGGACTGCAAGGAATTTCACCGTGAAGTTGATCTGTTATCTCGTCTGAACCACGCGCATCTACTGAATCTTCTTGGCTACTGTGAAGAAAAAGGCGAGCGGCTTCTCGTCTACGAGTTCATGGCCCATGGCACCCTGCACGAGCACCTGCATGGAAAATCGAAGAAGCAATTGGATTGGATTAGGCGAGTAACGATTGCTGTTCAAGCAGCCCGGGGGCTTGAATACCTGCATGGCTACGCTTGCCCGCCGGTTATTCACCGTGATATAAAGTCTTCCAACATTCTCATCGACCAGGAACGGAATGCCCGGGTGGCGGATTTTGGGCTCTCGTTGCTTGGTCCTGCAGACAGCGATTCTCCGTTATCGGAGCTCCCGGCGGGCACACTGGGCTACCTTGACCCTGAATATTATCGCCTCCATTACCTGACCACGAAGAGCGATGTCTATAGCTTCGGTGTTCTGCTCTTGGAGATCCTGAGCGGGCGGAAGGCCATTGATCTGCAGTACGAGGAGGGCAACGTAGTCGAGTGGGGGGTTCCGCTTATCAAAGCAAACGACATCTCGGCCATTCTGGATCCGACATTGGAGGCACCACTGAACTACGAGGCGCTGTATAAAATAGCTCGCGTTGCCTGCCGCTGTGTTAGGATGCGGGGTAAGGAGCGCCCGTCGATGGACAAAGTGACAACGGAGCTCGAACGGGCACTGGCGTTGCTCATGGGAACACCGTGTGATGATCAGCCGATTCTTCCAACCGAAGTCGTTCTGGGTAGCAGCCGAATGCATAGAAGATCTTCGGGATCAAACGAATTGGAGCTCCGGGCGCCTTCTTGGATCACTTTTCCCAGCGTTGCTTCTTCTCAGAGGAGAAAGTCGTCGGTATCCGAAGATAACAAGAACGAACACATATATCTGCGTTGCCTAGAGGAAGAGAAGAAACCGGAGGATGAAAAGAAACCGGAGATCGGCCCGGCTTCTCCTCAGCAGGAGCTCTACTTGCAGAGCAATTTCTGATTTATTTCTAAATTCCTGTCTGTAATGTAATCTATGGCAATTGGCTGAAGTTTTTTCCTTGCCTCTGGCCAAAACTATGCTACTACTTACATTGGATTTGTGGTAGCTGGTTGAAATTCAAACGAACAACAAATTGGGTTTTTGGTGTATGAATTTGTAACAAATATTTGGAAAATCTTCGATTTCGATGTTAGTTCAGAAGAAATCTTCTTTGCTGTACTGCAAATCTATTGATTTAGTTGTGGCTTAATAGACCACCGGGCAGGTTGAATGTCTTTTAATTTTTATGTGGAACTGTTTCTGGTTATTGGGGATTCTGAGAGTCATTTGAAAAAATTGTTGGTGATAGTGATCTGGAATTTGGAATTCTATGGGTGATTTGACATTAATCTTGACGTAAAACGCAAGTCCAAGAGTGCACGTTCATTTAATCTATATTGGTCCACACAGTCCCTTTCTATTTTTAGAGCTATGTTTGATCATGGTCCCTCTACAGCCTGCGTTTTGTCATTTTCAGTTTGTCATTTCCTTAGTGGTGGTGGATTGGTCCCCTGCAACTTTAGTTCCTAACAATCCAGGTTCCTCCAAGTGTTGAAGCATCGCTGAACAGCAACAGTCACTAATCAAAATGGCTCTGCTGTTAGTGTTGGGTGTAATTTTGGTCCCCCTGCAACTTAAGTGACTTGCAATTCAGATCTTCAGTTCCTTAAGTTCCTTACAATTCAGATCTTCAGTTCCTTACAGTTCAGATGTCTTAGCTCTGTTGTTAGTGTTAGCTGTAATTTTGGTCCCTTACAACTTAGTTTGAACTTAGGTTCCTTACAATTTGAGGAGGTTGATAGTGAGAGTTACCTGTGGGACCTTATAGTTGTGAGATTTATGGTTGATGAGAGGAAAGTCCAGTCCAAATTTAAAGCATTTGACTTTAAATTAATATATAAGAAATATGTAAGAATATGATAACTTGTTAACTTGGTTTTTTTTTTATAATGAGTATCGCCTAACTTAGTGGGGATGTTTAACTTAGTGGGGACATCAAGTGAGGTTCTTATATAAAGATGTACAACTTATAGTATTTAACCACTTGAACTAGCCTATCAAGTTGATAACTTGTTTTTGTCTTAAAATAATTTTAACCACTTGAACTAACCATGACTTGTTTCCTTTATATTAAATTAATTTTAACTCAATTTTAAAAAATATATAAGTTATATGCAAAAATATGGTAACTTATTTCCTTTTTTTATACAGTTTTCTTAAAATTAAAATTAAGACAACTTTCAGAAGAATTTGTATTTCAGTAGCATGTTTCCTTTGTTAATCGCTGCCATCCATTAATCACATATACAGGGAGCACAATGTCGGCCGATGGCCTTTCTCGCCGTGAATTGATGGCGGTGAAGGGCCGGATCTATTATGAGTTCCAGCTCGTTTCGACTCATGTCACTACTGGTTATTGCTCTTTCTTTATGTATTAGATACTTTTTGGTGGACTGGTGCTTTTATATCCTTTCGGCACTATTCAGTTTTCTGTATTTTATTCACTTTGGTTAGCCATTATGGCCATCACTCCACTAACATACCTCATTTTCGCATTAGTTTTAAAATTAATGCCACTTCCAAGGATGATATGGTAGCATGTTTCTTTTTCCATTAATTATACACATATATTTATGGACGTCAACTTGGAATGGTCTAAAGTATAATAATACGGGTTCCTTTTTACTGATCTGGCAGCTTTTAAGAACTTGGGTAATAAAATAGGAACGTGTATGGTTATTTGGATTTGAAGTTGAATATGGCTTAAATAAAAAGTAAAATAAAAAGTAAAATAAAAAGTAATTATATACATAATTTTAATTTCTTAAATTATAAAACAATTATATGTTACTTCTCATTAATGAATTTTAATATACATTGTAATATTGGTTAGTAGTATGATACATGGTTATTAACATGTCACTATGATTAAACTTGCTTTATAAATAAATTAAAGTTCACTTACATGTACTTCAAATTTATAAGGGGTAGATAACTAATAATTAAAGTAAGATTTATACATTGATATTTGGTATTTCAATTTTTATCTTTAACATTAGTTAACTCCTATGTTTCATTTTGCCTTCCATACTTGAATAGTGCAGGACGGAACAACAATTTATTTGAGTATTAGTGTAATTATGGTAGGTGGGATTATAGTTGTGGTGTTTGCATGGGTTTTGGGTGATTCTCCATTGTGGATTTTGCTGTCATAATGGAACAACAATTTATTTGTGTATTAATGTAATTATTGGTGTCAAGGTGGGATTATAGTTGTGGTGTCCAATTGTGGTGTGTTTTCATGGGTTTTGGGTGATTCTCCCATGTGGATTTTGTTTTGTCTTGGATTTTGTCTGGTTTATAGATAGTTGGGGTGCTTTTTAGGTAGTTGGGATAGATAACTAATAATTAAATTTATAAGGGATAGATAACTAATAATTAAAGTAAGATTTATACATTGATATTTGGTATTTCAATTTTTACCTTTAACATTAGTTAACTCCTATGTTTCATTTTGCCTTCCATACTTGAATAGTGCAGGACGAAACAACAATTTATTTGAGTATTAGTATAATTATGGTAGGTGGGATTATAGTTGTGGTATTTGCATGGGTTTTGGGTGATTCTCCAGTGTGGATTTTGCTGTCATAATGGAACAACAATTTATTTGTGTATTAATGTAATTATTGGTGTCAAGGTGGGATTATAGTTGTGGTGTCCAATTGTGGTGTGTTTTCATGGGTTTTGGGTGATTCTCCCATGTGGATTTTGTTTTGTCTTGGATTTTCTCTGGTTTATAGGTAGTTGGGGTGCTTTTCATGACGGAAACCAATAGCTTGTTTCTTTAAGAATAACCAAAGTTTTTTTTTTTTTTTTGTAAGTAAGCTTGAATCTTTCTATTAATGGGGCAAAATATAATACAAAATAGAATTACAAATGAGCAACTCCGGCTTGTACCACACTGAAGATTCCAGGCATGGCCGACTTCACAGAAAATAACAGAAAGGGGAAAATTACATCACATGCTGACTCCTAGCTTAAAGTAGGTATGTCCACAGGACCAGATGCCCCAAGATCCAGAAATGAAAAAAAACAGTTTCATTTTGCCAAGACAAATAGTCTGACAACACAAAAGACCAGAAACACCTGAGCCGAGACCCACAGAGAGGAGAGCCTATGATCTGCTGGAGCCATCCGAGACCAAAGAAAAACGCGGCAACTACACATATTACAGACGACAAAAAGACGCCATCACCAGAGCCGAGGGACGAAATACCAAGCCTCAAAACCATGGAAACCAACAAGGCCCATTACGGAGCCGGATTCACCTCCTCGGGTATCCCAACTTCGTCCCTTGTGCCATCACGAGAGGTCTCCGTTACCTCTTTGAGCGCTTTCTTCATCAGACGGATCCCAGAGGAGTTGGCTTGCTGGTCCCCCTTCATAATATGCAGAGCTTCACGAATACTTTGTACCAGTTGATTCCGAGCTTGAATTTCCCATACCAGGAGGATTCGCGCCGCCCAGTACGGACTCTCCACCACCTTCCGACCGAGCCGGGATTCCACTTCATTCACCAGAGCAATTTCCTTGTATGCAATATGGGATCCAATGCTGGGAGGAGTTTCCTCCAAATACATCGCACTCCAATTGAACGATTGGGGTTCAGACAAGTCCCGCTCTTTAGAATTGTGGTGGGAAGAAGACGCACCAGCCTCCAGACCGACGCCTCTCATACGCCTTGAACCCCCCCCGTCTTCCCCCTCTGCGACTACAAGCTCTCATTCGCGGGGCCATATTATCACCCCGGAAAAGGAACCAAACCCAAACAGCCCGCAACATATACAGAGGCGAAAGAACGGAATTAACACAACAATTACCCCGCTGAAGGAGAAGAAGACAGGAGATATGCCCAAAACCTGCAACACGGTCCATACTTATACTTGAATTCCAGGGAGGATCATTAACTATCCACCCAATGTTATGATACGAGACCATCACTAGCACATAGACTATATAATTTCCTTTAGTGATCTCGTACCTCCTCCTTAACTCGAAATCGCCTGTACAGGTACTTTCCCACACTTGAAATCTGAGGGTTACATACCTCCATTTATGCGAAGTACTGCCCAAATTCCCATTCGGAGCACAGAGGTGGTTTATAACCGTAGGCCTCTCATACCAACTAGAAACAATCATTAAGTTGACAGAACCATCAATAAGCCTGACCACTCCACTCCGCCGACGTATTCGTCCCCGATATCGTTCCATAGCCTGACTATGCATTATCCGGCTGGGGGATACAAGTGGAATCCCTCGTTGTAGCTTCATGAGTCACCATCACCTCTTTACTGCTCTCGGGATTCCTCCCACCATGACAGATATCCGGCTGGCTGTGATGTAAGCCTCCATTAGTACCATCTACCACATTAAATGCATCGGGGATCGAGATCTCAGTCCGAGCCAGGGGGGCCCTTTTATCCACATGACAAGTACTGACCATGCGTTTAGCCTGCATGCAACCCTCCATGTGTTTCATATCCTCTTTCACCAGCGTTTTACACTTCTCTCTGAGTTCCCTGTCATCTATTTCCGAGATGGTTACCCCGTAAAATGAGATCCCGGCATTAACACCTTTATTGGCTAAGGCGTTCGCCACTTTATTTCCTTTTCTTCAAATATGCATAAACTGGAAAGCCGAGGAGCCATGCACCAGAGTTTGCAAGACCCTGAGGCGACTTTCCCATCTCCAGTTGCTCGCAATTTTGTCAATGGTCGACCCGCACTGCACCCTTCTTGCCATGGCGATTATGATAAGAGAATCCCCTTCAACTTCCAGCGGCATCCAACCCTTTTGGAACACCCACCTGCAACCACTGACCAAGCCCTCCAACTCAGCGACATTATTCGTGTTCTCTCCCAGATCACCCCAGAAGACCCCAAGGATACCACCTGCATAATTACGGGCGACACCTCCAAAACCAGCCTCTCCAGGGTTTCCCTTTGCAGCCCCATCAAAGTTGAGTTTGAACACCCCTAGAGGCGGACAACTCCAAAGCTTCGGACTAAGAGGTCGAGAACTCGGTTTACAAGGACAACGAATGCTTATAGGTACGTTAAAAATCCCCCATGCATTTAAATGATTCTTTTCTGAGTATCATTATTCATAATATCCATGTTCCAATGACTCAGGGTGAGGGATTCCTGTAAGTGTTTTTCCAGAATGCTCCAAACTCCAGCCGGGGTATTATATTTACCTTCAAAGATTCGTCGATTTCGCTCCTTCCAGGTCACCCATACCCCAAAGCTAGGGAAAAGCTCCCACAACCTGTTCAAGATTTCATTTTTGAAGGCTTTAGGAGGCTAGTTCGCAACAGCAAGATCCGGTCTATCCCTTACCCTGGCCGTCTTACGAAAGCGTTCCCCTACTTTTTCCCATAGGTAAGAAACAAATGGGCAAGTGTCCAGCAAGTGATTAATGGTTTCCGAATTCTGCCTGCACATTGGACAAACAGAAGGACCAACAAAATCCCTTCGTATCAGGTTGTCCCACGTTAGAAGTTGTCGGTGTATCAGAAGCCAACAGAAAATAACCACTTTGGGCCACCATTGACCCTTCCAAATTTTCTTCCATTTTTCCTCTGCTTCCAGTAAATAAGAGCCCGTCATAAGCCCCAGGGCTTTTTTTATGTTGAAGTTACCCGAAGTGGTATAGCCCCATCTAATCTTGTCAGCCCCATCCAGAATTGGGATTCTCCGCTTTGAGAGCTCCAAGTAGAATTCCTCAATGTTCTCGCCCGGCACTAGGGCCTACCACCAGTCCTTAGTTTTCCAAACTCTGAAGTGGGCATCCTCCGTATTTGCTTCCCAGAATTTCTTCACAACCTTCGGTGGATCATTACCAAGGTAAGAGCGGAGATTGTCTCTAATAATCAGATTTTCGAGACAGGGCATCTGTTGCCAAGCATCCTCACTGAAACGAACTGAGGCCCCGTCTCTGTTTTCCCAAAAGCTATGTTTGTGGATAATTCCATTGTTCTCCAATGCCGCCTTCCAAATACTTGAACCTAGACACTCCATATTAAAACGGATAAGTTGATGCTTCGTCCTGCGAGGGGCATATTTCATGTGCCATAATCTACCCCAAGGTTCCACTGTATAATTAATCCACTTCCACCAAATTTTACTTCCCATGATGCTGTTAGAGCTCACCGGGTCACGAAGGCCTAATCTTCCTGCACTTTCGGCCTGCATAGGGTATCCCAATCAACCAATGCCCACTTACGATGCCCCTCAGAGCCTCCCCAAAGGAAATTTCGCTGGATAGTGCGAATTTGTTTGAGGACGGTCTTCGACGCTGCCAGGATAGAGAACAAATAAACCAACATAGCCTGGAGGACCAATTTTACAAGAACGATGCGACTTGGGAGGTTCAGCTTTCTATAGGTCCAATGATCAAGTTTCGTCTTCATTTTATCAAGTAGGTCTTTCCACGAAATCTGTCTTATGGTGGATGCCGCTAGGGGAGCTCCCAAATACTTAGAGGGAAAAGTCCCTTCCGTAAATTCAAGGATTCTGATGATATTTCTTCGGGTAATTCTCGAGGTATTAAAGAAATAGACTTGAGACTTGTCCTTGTTAATCTCCAAGCCGCTAGCTAGTAAAAACAGGTCTAGCCCTTCCTTGATCCCTCTGACTTCCTACACGCTGGGAGGGCCCATCAACATAGTATCATCGATAAATTGCTGATGAGTTTGGGGTTCTAGTCCATCACAGAGAGTGAGTCCTCTGATTCTATTACTACCCTTCAAAGCTTTAAGCAGTCGTCCCAGCCCTTCTGCCACAATGATAAATAAGAATGGGGAGAGGGGGTCTCCCTGTCTAATACCTCTAGAAGCCTAGAAAGGCTTATAAGGGGTACCATTCACTAAGATAGAGAAAAAGGTAGAAGAGACCAAACTCATCACCCACTTAGTCCATTCCCTATTAAACCCAAATTTACTCAGAATTTTAGCAAGAAACTGCCAGTTTATCCTATCATAAGCTTTAGAGAGATCAAGCTTGAGTAACATACTAGGGATTTTCTCAGTTTTAAGGGAATGAATTATTTCATGCACCAGAATAATCCCGTCAGTGATTTGGCGGCCTTCCACAAAACCCGCTTGCTCCGGGGAAATAAGAAGCGGGAGAAGAGGACATAATCGATTCGCTATTACTTTGGTAATAATCTTGTAGATTACATTGCAAAGGGCAATTGGGCGAAACTTTCCAGGATCTTCGGTTCCTGACTCTTTCGGGATGAGCAATAGATGAGTAGCATTGAGAGATTTCAGGATAGTTCCCGATTTTCTAGAGTTTTCCACCAAAGCTAACACTTCTTCCTTAATCTATGCCTAGCATGCGTGGAAGAAGTTAGTGGTAAAACCATCCGGGCCCGACACTTTATCTTCCGCCATCTGCTTTATCGTTTCCTCCAACTCTTCCATCTCTATAGGTTTCATCAGTATAAGGTTGTGATTGTCATTAATAACCCTACGAATAACCTCCAGGATTTGGGTTTGTGCACCATCCCTGTTCACCTCTAGTTCCTCCAGGAGGTATTCAAAGCATTCATTGAGAGTAGTTTCCAGATCTTCCTGCGATTTAACAAAGGTGCCATTTCTTCTTTTAAGGCGCACCACACGATTCACATGTCGGTGTTGGATGGCCGCTCTGTGAAAGAATTTAGTATTATGTTCCCCTTCTTGCAACCAACGATTCCTAGATTTTTGTTTCCAGAGAAGTTCCTCCTGTCTCCCACGAGCATTGAATTCAAGAAGCAGCGTCTGTTCTTCCTGTTTTAACTCCTCCGAGAAACCCTGGGAAATACCCTTCTGCTGAACTTCTTTCATTTTCATATCCAGCCGCCTTTTTTCTTGGAAGATGTTCCCGAACGATTCCATGTTCCAATGTTTGATTTTACCTTTTAGGACTTTTAACTTTTGTTGGAACTTGTACATCATCCTACCATCAATAATCGGATTATCCATCCACCACTGCTTGAGTTTCTCGGGAAACTCCTTGTTGAGCAACCAAAACTGCTCAAATCTAAAGGGTCTACGAAGGTTCTCCCCGATCCTCGACCAATCCAAACTGACTGGCCAATGATCAGAACCCGCCGAAGGAAGAATCGCCACCGATAAGTCCCCCCCCCCCCCCCCCCGCCATCATAATCGATTCCGTAACCAGGAACCGGTCCAGTTGACAAGCAATACTTCTGTCCCCTGCCCTTTTATTATTCCACGTGAAGGTACCATTTGTTGCTTTGATATCCACTAATCCCGGAGCTTCAATAGTATTATTAAAGTGATCGTTGATGGGACTTAACTGGCGAATACCACCTTTTTTCTCCTCCAAATTATGAATCAAGTTGAAGTCTCCTCCCAAAATCCAGGGAGAAGATCCAACCTAGTCCTTAAGGGTCCGCAAGGAGTTCAAGAAAGAGAGTTTCAGATTGAGCGTTGTAGGTCCATACACATTAGAAAGGAATCCACGGGTTTTCGTCCCCAACACATGAAAAGCAGCCGAAAGGTGATACTGGGAGGCAAAGAAGCCCGACAGAGCAATTTTCATTGGGTTCCACAGGATACCAATGCCCCCTGCCGCTCTTCTGGCTCCTACTGCCATTACCTCATAGTTATGCCACAGGATACCAATGCCCCCTGCCGCTCTTCTGGCTCCTACCGCCATTATCTCACAGTTATGCCATACTTTCCTACCAATATCTTTAAGTTCTTCCACAGAACATTTCCTTTCTTGAAGAAACATTATCATAGGTCTCTCTACTTCAATTTTCCTTTTTAGAAGCCGGATTTTCAGAGGACGTTTACAGCCTCTAATATTCCAGGTTGTAATCCGCATTAAATAACTATTTGGGGTTGATCGCAAGAGCTGTGACAATGGTAGGATATTGACCTGAAGTTACCAACTGAGAGCCTAACTGTAACATCCCGAAAATACCAAAAAAAATAAATAAAATTATAATAGCAATAATTATCAAAGTCATTTAATGCGGAACATATAAACTAATTCGAAATCTTAACTAAGATAATTTTATGACGATGACACGTCATAATTCTCAAATAAATATAGTTGTAATTTCTACTTCAGATATAAATGGATTTTAAACTCCTTAACGAAAGATCTTTGTATGCTTAAGTAGACGAGTACAGTTTACAATTTTGTTTAAGTTCTTGGTTATTATTACATGCTATTACTGTTTGTACCGCTTTGATATTCTTGATGGAGTGTTGACAGTTTGTTTGTTTGTTGAAGAAGGGGTTCTATGAGGTACCCTGGAGCTTACTTAGCTACGTTTAGCTAAGGCATTTGAATCTTGTTTCCATGTGCATACCGCAGGTAAGAAATCTACAAGACAACATAATATTTAGAGTACTTGTGTTTTTCAATTCATCGTCAATGTAAAATGTTAAGTACTTCCTTGCGACATTAATAACTGAAGGTATGGATACAAGGATTCTGCTCCTAGCTTAAGTACTGTCTTACAAAGCTCCTTAATGTTATCAATCCATGTCGTCCAAGATTTATGTTATGATGTTACATTTATCGTCATGAGACTACTGTCATTAATATTAATGCAACAGTACTACTATCTATTAAGTATGCAATTACGAAACTTATAGGAAAATGCACTTTCGAACTATCATTATATTTGGCGTCTATAATTCTTAGACTACTTTATGTCCTGTACAAACTATAGAAATGAAGTAGCTATATATCTTATAGCTACTATTTATTTACATAAAGCATGGCATAATATTCGATTATTTCGATACTAATTTAAACTTTGGAATTATATAATACCTACACTACATATTCCATGTAATATGATATGGTGTTACTATACAAAGATATGATAAACAAAACAATAATATGCGTTTCCAAAATGTAATCCTAGCTATTGTTTTAACACCATAGGATAATATCCTATGCAAAGCACGAACATGACCTTATAAAGATTATGGCTTGATGGTAGTTTGAACTATGTTGTATGTAAAATCTCTTATCCTAAGTGTTAATATCATGTCAATGTAATCGTCCAAGTCTCGACGTTAAAGTAATGAAATGACGGGTATTAACTTCTAGTTGCAGGTTGACAGAGTTAAGGTTTTGTATTAAATGAAATCCATAGTGGAATGGGTGGCTGTCATACCACGTGAACTCTGATTGCCATAGTAACCAGGAATTCTAGCTGGCAATGATGCCCTGTCACCTCTCCTCCACGCTGTACACCATATCGTTCCTTGGCATGCAAGGTTGGAAACTTTGTGGTTGTTGGAATTTAATGAGATATTAATGTTAGGTTGCCCGACTTTCAATGTAGCACTGCTGGCTCTTTTCTATCCATCGATCGCTCTAGATCTTGGTCGTTGGTTTGTGTAACCCTAATCCATGTTGTATGTATTGTTAGCAAGTTTCTCGGCCCTTCATTGTTATGTTGTAATGAGGTCGATAGGCTGCCAAATTTTTAGGGTTAGAGGAGATGCTCTTCCAAGGTTTTGACCCTATGACTTCTGAGAGAAAAAGTTTAAATGCTGCAGGCTTGGCTTCGTGCCATAGAGCCATGATGTCAAAGTATGAAGGATAGATATTCATCAGCCGTTGAGAGTAGTTGGTAGTTTGTCCTTTGGCTCTTTCGAATGGTGGTAACGCCTTCTGGTTTTTCCTATGTGTATGAAAAATTGCAGCCGACCTTTGGTTCCACCGTTGATATTTGGAATAACACTCTATAGGGTAAGTAAGTAGTAATGAATGAATGTTGATAACGTAGATTTTTGCATGCTAAATGTGTTAACAGTTTTTTGACCACTCGCATTGTGATTTGGCAGGTGCTCTCTTCGTTGGAAGGTTTCTATGCCATGATTTTGGAAAGGAAAGCTACTATGGCTTCCTGGTAAGCTCTGGTGGTTCTTACATGCCTCGTAGGTGCCTTGATATGTTTTCTGTGTGCCGAGAAATGGAAATCTTCAACTTGTATAAGTAATGGCCGCAAGCAAGGTTTTAAGCTTGTCTTGTTTTGTTTTATACTGTACAGAGGGTAACCTCTCAGTATTTTAAGTTACCTATTGTCTATTTGACGCCTAGTTATGTTGTCGATAGAGACTTCGAACCTTCGTTTGTTCCGCTAAATGTCTTAAGGGTAAAAACCCTGTACAGTCTTCGTTGTTTCACGATTCTATTTTATGTTTTTAGTTGATGAGGGAAAGTACTGTGTACTGTGAAACCTTGACAGGTTCAAAGTGTAATTTTCGGTTATAGTTTTAAATGGAAGTCAAGAACCAAGGGTTCTCTTTGTACTTATAAACTATGGTTCGTTTTTCTTGAAATGAAACGATAATTTTGTTGAATGATAGTGGGGACGATGTATAAAATATATGTGGCATTTTTGCCGAACCACAAGGGTTGTTTTGGCCTAGGTTTTAAGTTTGTATGATTGTGTAAAAGAAAAACATGCCTATAATCCAAGCTTGTTCTTGTTAATCTTGTTTGGCAAAATAGATGAAGTAGTTTTACTGTTGAATGTTTTCGATTTTACAAAGGATACCTTACCTGAAACCTCCAAATGCTATCGGGCTAGTGCTAGGGTTTTATACCCAAGACTTAATCGCTGTGATGAAAATATCGATAATGTATTTGTTTAAATGTTAGGATGTGAGCTAATGTTTAAACATGAATATGTAAACGTGCCTTCGACTAACTGTTAGATAATTCTTAGATAGTAAAATTACCATATATAAAAGATAGTGTGGTTCTGGAAAGTAATGTCTAGGGTTTAATCAATCATAAAAGTTATCATTCTTTGAATAATGTCTACAGTTTGTCTTTGAGATAGAAAATATGATGTATGAATACAGAATAAGGATTTGCAGTGTATTAGGTTTTGATACTACTGAAATAAACATTTGATACTCGAAATCAAACAGGAAATCAGTGAAGAAATAAAGTATGTATAATGATATGAAAACTATATAGTGATTAGTTCTTGCAGTTGTGATAATCCTTGGAAATACTATTCTTAGAAGACATGATATGTATGATTTTAATTGCATTTGTTTGCTATTTTAAATGAATAGAGATAAGAGAAAATATATGACTATACAGAAGTTAGACTATATTTTTCTTTCATGAAATAACAAAAGAATCCTATATTACTGTCGATACTATATAGTAAATTTTTACGATGTTTAGATATAAGATAGAATTGCAAATAGAGCACTTACTGTAATTATTTGTTCAATCAATGGCAATCTGCCTATCTCTCATCTATCATTTAATTTGTTTCTCTATACTAGAGTACTATGCAGATAACAGCATGGGAAAAATATAGAGATGATTATCTAATAAAAAATTTACAGACTTTATCATTCAATATTGAACATAACTCAGAAATAAAATAAATTCTTTTACAAAACAGAGTTTGATAAATTCTACTAAACATAACATTGAACTATAAACAAAATAGAAACAACAAAACCTGGTTAACTGTAGAGAAACAAACAGCCCAAGGAGCCTGTTCCACCCAACCAATTCCTGAAGACAGCCAAGTTACTTGCCTTAGGACCCCCGAGCCTGTTCACTGAACCACCAGGAGGAAGAAACTTAGAAGCTTAGGACCTCCACTTGTAGTAACAATAGTTATCCAGTCTTAAAGACTTAGCAGTCAAAGGGACCTGCACCAGCACCTCTGGTTCTCATTCTCAGAATAATTTGCAGACTTACAATTGCACTCTCACATAGCCTCCCTATTCGAATCTCTCAGTGATCACCTGATGCACATGAGGAATATTTCTGCAGAAATATTGTGTAAGAGCTACCTACTCAATTCGAATTTGCCTTATGTAGGTTGCCTAGGCCTTTCAGTTGTTAACTGGTAATTAAATGAGCTGCCTGCTCACTCCCATCACCTGGGGGATAATGCCATATTTTTAGGGGTAGTTGTCCCATAACCAACAACTAGTGGTAAAGTGCAATTGCTGCCATCTGTCCCATGCCTTCTAACAGCTTCCATTCCGCCTAGTGGGTCAGTGAACACTCATTTAACAATTCCCTTGGGTGTTTGTCTCCTACTTTAATTTATTAAATAATAATAATCAATAATTACATTCATCCTTGACCAAACTTGGTCATAATTACAAAACTTTGTAATTAAAATTTATCGTAAAGTATTTTGCCAATAAAATAATATTTTCAGAATTTGGGTAGGTGACACTAGCAATTGAATCCTCTGCGCATTACTGTGCCTTCCCTGTTTATCCTTCCTTCCCTTCTTCTTTCCCCCCTCTGTTTCTTTCATGGGGTCCGATATAATTCCTAAGCCTTTGGATTGCTTAGTTTTGAGTATGGCTTTCTCTAACAGGGAGATTTGAGTTTGCGAAAGAGGATTTGGATCCTTCGCCGAGGCCACCGCCTCTAGGCTTTCCAGATCTATCCCTTCGAAAGTCGTTTCCTCCCCTTCTTCTTCACGTATTTCTGCTTCTTCCATTGTTACTTCCGTTTCCAAATCAGAGATGGGATTTACCTTTGTGCCAAGATTTTCTTGAATCTGGTTTTCTTGAGAGGTTTCATCTCCCTTTCTAGCCTGCAGGACCGCAAATCTATTATGAGTTTGAGTTTTCTTGTTCACCTCTGGTCCAACTAGCCTCTTGGTTGATCTTTTCTTACTGGTAACTTTGGTGAATCCATCTTCTTGTTTCTTATCCTGATTATTGACCATTCCCGGATTTTTGTTAAGGGGACAGTCCCGAAAGAAATGACCATGTTCATGACATCGTCTACATCGAAAGGGTATTTGCTCATAATCAATAGCTTGAAACCACTCCTCATCGTCCCATGATATCTCAATCCCTTCGAGTAGATCCTGGGAAATATCCATATACAGACATATTCTTGCATACGAAGTGCATCTCATTTGTTTCGTTTGTTCAGACACTTTAACAAACACCCCCAGCATATTACCAATTTCAGTGAGGATCTCTTCTTTCCAGTATTCCATTGGGAGAGAATACAAGCATATCCAGACCGGTGCTATCGTAAGGTTCTCCTTATCCGGGTTGAAACGTTCTTTCCATGGCCTCAGGTACAGTCCTGCGGAATGAAAGAAGTATGGACCATTATCAAAGATTCTGGTACAATCAGCTTCATTAAAGAATACTTCCGTGAAGAACCCTTTAGCTTTGAGCTGGAGATCGAAGTGACCTTGGGGCTTCCATGTAGTATTGATCCACCATAACGGAGCTTTTTCAGATGGCCAAATTCCAACGAATTTGTCGGTGAGAGCATGCTCCTTCATGTATTGTATGTCCTCTCTTATACGTTCAAATCTGATCTGAAGTCTTGGTATCTTTCTTGACTTTGGCATGCACTACCCTGGTTTCCGGGGTCCCGTAGCTATTGTAGGCTCTTTGATTATTCCACTATGCCCGGCTTCGTCCTGACCTTCAAGAGAGTCTAGAGCTTCCACAACCCCTTTTCCTTTAATATCGACCAAATCGGGGTCAGGAGGCACAACCTCCCCACCCCCTGGCGCCTCCATTTTGGTTGAACCCTGCTGTAGTAGGGGATCCAGATCCAGGCCCTAAAGCTACTGAGTTTGATTGTCTTCCCTTACAACACTGTAAAACCTTCCGCCTTCATCGCCTTCCTAGAATTCCCATATCCTCGGTCATAATCGACAAAAAAACCCGAATAACCAAAGTATTAAAAAACATGTCGGTTCATAAAATAAAATAAAATATGAAAATTAATTTAAAAAATTCATGTCGGCTTGTAAAATAAAATAGAAATAAAACTTAAACCCGAATCTATCAAGAAAGAGAGGGATCAAATTTGTTGAGTATAAGATTAAAAACAATTACACCTCAAGAGATTGGATCCCTCTGGTCCGGGTTTAAGATGGATCTATGTTGAAAGTTAAGTATTCAATGCTTTGTTTTGGTATAAAAACTCTCTTACAATAGGTATTTTATGAGGATAATTGCTATGTTTTTTAATAGCATTTGCAAAGCATTTTTTTTATTATAAATTTTGGACACTATTTTTATAAATACCAATATAGATCCATTTATGTATCAAGCATCGAGATGGATTCATATTAGTTGTTGAAAACCAATTGCATTGTTCAAATAGAATAAAAAATTAACTATTTAAATTATTTTCAGTATTTCTTTATAAATAATGATTGTTTATTGTAATGATTGTATTTCTGGTCATACCTGGCCATAGCAGGTGTTAGCATTCTCCCGGTGGACTAGCCCTCTAACAAACGTTGAACCACCTTAAAAAAGAGTTAATAAATAGATTTTAGAAGAAGTTATAACTTCACGTGATTAATGAAAACTTTGATCATGAAACTTTGCATTTAAATTTTTGATTCCATTTAAAAAATAACTCAAATATAAATTCACCTTAAATATCCAATTTTCCCACTTATTAACTCACTCCATTCCTTTCCAACTGTTTTCTTATTTTTACTGTTTTTTTTTTAATTCTAAAAAATTTGGATCCAATTTTCTCACTTATTAACTCACTCCATTCCTTTCCAACTATTTTCTTATTTTTACTATTTTTTTTTTTATTCTAAAAAATTTGGTTTTATATTATCATGTCAAAATTATGTTTCACAATAAATTAGTAGACTCATTTGTCTAATTAATTAATTGACTCAATTCAGTTTCAACTATTTTCTTATTTAATTAAAATTTAAAATTTTTTGATTCCGTGTCAAAATTGAATTTTTAATTGAAATTTGAAACTTTCAATTTTACATCGACATCTCAAATTTAATTTTTTAAATTTAAATAAAATTCCAATCAACCATTTGAAATCCTAAAAGTTGTGCCATGTTTTACTTTTAATCTTAATTGTGATATGAATTTTTTTATTAAAATAAAAATTTTCCAAGTTTGCTTGTGCTTTATTGAAATCCTAAAATGTTGTTTTATTGAAATCCCATGAAGTGTTCCGTGTGAAATTTTAAAAATTATGAATTTGCAATATCGTGTTAATTGAGCAATGTTTTAATATTTTTTTTATTGAAATTAATTTTTTTATTATTGTATCGAGAGGAGCCAGATGTTTGACAGTTTAGCATGGGGAGATGTTGTAACGTAATTATAATTAAAAAAAATTATGTTAACGAATAAAATAAAAAAATTATGAAAAGTAGCTCATAAAATATTATTTTTATGAAAAGTAATTAAAAATATATATTCAAAATAGAAAATTAAAACTTAAACTTGGATTTATCAAGTAAAAGAGGAACTAAAAAAATTATGAAAATCTATATTCAAAATAAAAAAAATAAAACTTAAACTAAGATATATAAGCAAAAGAAGAATCAAATTTTTTGAATTTAAGATACAAAAAAAACACCTCAAGAAATTGGATCTCTCTGAATGCTTAATAGATCCGAGATTAAAATGGATCTATACTAATTTAAATTACACATAAATATTAAAGTGTTATTTTTTTTTTATTAAAATACTAAAAATTCTTAGTTTGAATTAGAAATATTATATTTATTAATTTTATTAAAATAGAAGAAAATGATAGTTTGCATTGCAATGTCAAACTTGATATTTTTAATGAAATCTGATAAATTCTACTTTACACGAGTGTGTTATTGTTTTTTTTTTTTTAATATAAGAAAATTCATAGTTTGCATTCTCGTATCAAATTTATTTTTATTAAAATTTGAGAAATTTTTAATTTACAATTTTATTGAAATCTTATAAATACGAAATTTGCATTATCGTGTCAAATTTGAATTTTTATTTAAAAATGTATTATTGTATTAAATTTGATTTTTATTTAAAAATGAAGAACTCATTAATGTATTAAATTTGATTTATTGAAATACTCTGTTACATGTTGATATTTCCTTCATGTAACAGATGTAAATTGAAATTGAACTCAATGTCTTTAAAATTTTAAATTCTTGTAAGGCAATTTTATTTTTTAACATTTGCCTTTTAAAATTCAATAATTGAACATTATTATGTTAAGATTGATTGGTTGAAATTATATATATTTTTTTCAAGAGAAACAAGAAAATATATATTTATATATAAATAAGAGATACACATCGCATACATGCCTGCCTCCTACATAAAGTTCAAAAGGAGAGCTGAACATGAAAGATCCATGGAGATGAATGTTTCCAACAACTATTTTAGAGGTCTAAAATTATAATAATGTCCATAACCTATATTGCTTCCTTTAACAGAGTAAATTCTAACAAACTGACTACAGATATATAAGCAGAAAAACATATCAAAATTTATAGAAAAGATTGCAAGTCATCATTGTTAGGTCTGGTATTTTGTTACTCTCGACTGCACAATGGATGCTTCTTCCATGGGGGAGGTCCCTTCCGGCTGCATTGGATCGCTATTGCTTCTACTCCATTCTTTCAAGTCCTTCCGAATTTCACTAGGTAGCTCCTTCAACCGGATGAAACGATTTTCATTCCTTTCATTGTCGGCCATAAACTACTATTGTTGCTTGTGTTTTACTTCCTCAATTGCTCTCAAAATATCCCCATGCCTTGAGGTCTGAAGCCACTCCATGTTCTACACCATATGCCTTATCTCCTCAATCTCACCAACTTGAACCTGCATGTTTCCCTCAATGTTATCTATGCGCAATTCTATGCTTGTAATGTCCACTGAAATTTTCCTATGCTCATCCCAAGCGGCTGAAGCAACCTCAAATACACATCGCAACATCTTCCTATAATCGACCATGATATGATTCAACTCTGAAAACTCGCCCAAAATCTTCTCCATCGAAATGTTCCAATTCCTTCCGGCAAGCATTACCTTGTTCCCCTCTCAACTTCTAAAGAAAATAATGTTGTGTCTATTCCCATACAAAGTCAGATGAATGAGAACCATCTCAACTCTTCCGATTTTGACAAGCAACAAAACATGCAAGAAATCGAGTAGTCTTCCATCCATTAAAAACTTCACATGGACACCTCCAGAGATGATTTGAGCGAGGGTGTTGGGGTTAATATCGCCAACACGAGAAACCTTAATGTGCATTATCACCCTCCAATCCCATCTTCCACCTGTCCGCTGGCGCTCCAAATGATAATGAAACTTACCATCCCACCAATTCATAGAGATTTCACGTATGTATTGGGCCCTCCTTAGGAAAACTTTAGTCCCTTTTATGTTGTTCCTCCTAACGCAAAGAGCAAGGGACCTACTCCCTATGTGTAAAAGCAAGAAGACCATTTGGGAAGAAGACTGGAGTTATTAATCAAGATTTCACCTTGCTCGAGTCTTTATCCTTTATTGGCTGTCCCGTCTGCTTCCTTATTGTTCTAGTGCTTGAGATGAAATAATTGGATCTTTGAGATATCTGGAATATGGGCCAAAATCCTCTTTTGTACTCTCCTGACATATTTTTCTTTACCCGACTGAATGCTTTGCATATTTTGTATGCCTATCCAGGGATCTCGAAAAACTTGAAAGGTTCCAATTTTTAATTTTGCCATAGTTTCTGTGTCTTGCATTAAAGCTGCCCATCCTGCCTGATTGTTCATCCTCTTGCCCAAACCCCAAGCAAAGGAGTGTATCTTTCTTCCTCTAGGGTAAAAAACGATCCCTCCCACACTCGCCTCCCCTGGCGTTGAAATCACATATTCATAAAGGTTTTTGAGTAGATTTAAATCAATTTCAACATATTTCAAGTAAGATTTGATTGTTAAATTTTGATTATGCCTTATAAGAAATTGTAAACTATATTTGATTGTTAAATTTTGATTATGCCTTATAAGAAATTGTAAATTATAAGCAACTAAGGTTTTTGGTTCTTTGAATATGTGGCATATATAGTCGTGGATTTTGACTCTTTTTTATGTTCCAAATTAGATTTCGTTGGTAATAATTTATTTTTATTTTTAAACTATTAAAATCACCGACTTTTATACCTACATAGTTAAGATATTACTCTTTGCTCATTCTTCTAGACATAGTTGGACATCACTTCTATAACAAACTTTTTTTTCTCACACAATTAACCTATAATAATAATACATGTATGTTAACGTTTTTTTATATACGAATACCTCTAAATATAATTTAATAGATGGGAGCGTTTTCCTCTAAACATATACATGTTTACTATTGAAATGGATTGTTGTGATAGTGTCTTGGGTACTAAATGGTACAAACACTAGGCCCCACCACCATGTATTTCAATGCACTATGCATGAGTTTTCAACAGGTAGGGGATAGATATTGTTGGCACATTTGTTTTTGAGTAAAGGTTGTGAAAGATGGATGGTCAAGAAACGCATAGGGATTAACATAGGAGATGCGACAAAGGTTCATAAAGTACACGATGCAAGTCAACTGACAATGGTCAAATTGATAGAACATCATTAATGCACTGACGTGGATAATGGATCGGCTTAGTTGTCCTTATCCCCACTAAGTCATTTTGTATTAATGTAGCTAGTATTGTTTTGTTGTAGTAAGGGTTTTGCTGTAACTAAGGTTGTAGAATATGGATTTCTTTTAATTTAAGGGATGTATTTTGTTGTAATATGAAGATATTAATGAAAGGATAATGTTTGGAGTCGCCCTTCAATTTTCTATGTGATATGTTTGAATGTTGAATCTAATTTACTATTTATTCTTAAAGGGTTATAATGTTTTTCTATTTTTCATCTGTTACATGTTGATATTTCTTTCATATTAGTAGCCTTTAGATGCTAATCAGACAATATGATTCAAGTTGTGCCCAATCTTTAAGGTTTTCCCCACCTTTTCATGGTCTTTGCTACGCTTTGGGTGAGACCTTCTTCTCTCTTAGAGGATTGAAAATGCCATTGCATGTCACGTCCCCATCATCGTTTCGACCAACAGAGGGGAATATTTATGAATTACATGTTTCCAAACTTCTCCCCATGGCTATACATATAAATTCATAATATGAGAAGTATATGTGGATGCATAATTGTAAAATACAACTGAACACACATCATGTATAAATAGGCATATTCAACACAATAGAAAATAAGTTTTTTCACATTCAAATACATAGAATACTTATCTTTTAACAAAAAAATCCAAGCAACTGGTCGTGTAAGAGCATTTTTCCACCCAACTATAGGTATCAGCTGCAGATACCACCCCCAAGATGGGCTACGAGGCCACCAGGGAAAATGAAACATCTACATGCTTCTCTCTCCCAACCCACAACCCATTTGTTCTCATGCTTAGCCAAACTTCCCACCTATGAGCATTTACAGGGATCTCACTTAGTCATGCGAGCCATGTCACTCTTTTCTATTACCCCATACAACAAAAGAAATACATTTCCCTTAACTAATCCAAAATTCCCTTAGGAAATCCAATTGTTATAGTGCTTACAATTGTGTGTAGAAAGGGTCCAATATGCTCTATGTTGTTGGAGAACCTCTTATAGCATTAATTCATGGATTCTCAAGCATTTAGGAGAAGAAAAATAACATGGGTAAAGTTCTTATCTTGCCCAACCTCTATGCTCACCTACATCAATCTCTTTTCTCTCAAATCTGCAATTTTCAATCACAATTTCAATTTTTTGGTTTTTGCACAATATGGTAATGGTAATGACAATGACATGAACAAGAGAAACCTTTATGTAGTGTAAAATATGTTGTCCAAAACTATGCATTAGATCAAATGGATGATAGAATCCAAAAGAGATGAGAGAATGGGGAAAAAGACAACTGACATAACTTCTGACCACATAAGAGAGGAATCATACAATAACCATACAAGTATATTCATCCCATGCTTCCATAATTACATGAGAAGACTTTACCCTCTAACCTCACACATGCATTCAATGTAATATCTCTGATATGATTACAGAGGATATTATCTCAATTTCAAAATTTGAAACATAAAGAATACCGACCAAAACTAGTTAAGAAAGATCTAAGCTTTAGTCACTATTAATCCCACCTAGAAATGGAGATATGAACTCTGATGGATCTGAAAAATGTGTTGGGGAATGTGCAACAACAAAAACATCAGATTCAGTTCTAGCTTCCAATTCCTATGGACAAAGTACTGTGGCCATTAACGTTTCAACAACAACTGCCATTGAGGTCTACTCCGAGGCTTCCTGGGCACACCAACATATGCATACTAGACCCATTTTCTTACACCTGAAGGTAACCAAATGATGGATATAAGAACTTAATCCTCTAATTAGAAAATGGACAGTATTTTCCTATAGTTTGGGTGGTTTTAGCTGAGTTTGGAGGCAAAAGGGAAAAGGGCGCTTGATTGGACTGCTCAGTTAGTAATCTTCCAGGCTCTCCCAAACCAATTGAGAGGGATAAAAATTCTCAGGAAAAGGAATGGAGGGTATTCAATAGTGTCCTAAGAATTTCATACAACCATCAAAACAAAAAATTGATCCACAAGTAACTTTAAATATAAAAAACTGTAAAACTAGTCAAGAAATTGTGCTCAAAGAGCTAGTCTTGACAAAATGTAAATCAAACAGCCTCTAAGGATTTCGAATTCCTCTTATGAAATATAATATAACTCATACCTAAACATATGAACAACAAAAAACTGAAATCAAAAGGTTTGAGCATCAAATGAATGGATTTTACTCTCATACTTCTCGAGGAGTCTCAAATACATGAATTTCTTACAATATGGAGTGTAGAAGACTGTAAGGAGTGAAGAAGAGAATATTTAGTCCATATATATGCAATATGATGAATACAGGGAATATGGATGATCATGGAAGGCGCACCATATCTCAGTGACTGCTCATAGGGGGCGCATTCATCAACTGAAACTTTACATGTGCGCTCCTCAACACTGAAACCTTGGCTCTGGTGAGAATGGTTGTATCTTGGTCATCCAAATACCTTTTTCAACAAGAAAAAAGACGTTTCTTACTGGAAACAACCCTCCAGATGAAATGGAACATGTCTCACAACAAAAAAATGCTTAGAAATGATGAAACCAGAACCTCCATTTCGTCCCTTCAACATTGTTCCCATTGAATGAAGAGAATGAATAGAGATTTCAAATTGGATGCTTGGTATTTGTTCTTCTGACTCTCAAATAATCTTGAATGGACTTCAGGATCTGCACATCAGACTTCGATGGCTTCAATAGAACATAATACTGGATCAATGTTAACCTTGTGGCACATCACCCAAGTTTGGCTGAGGCACATCACTCAACTCTGAGAAGCAAAATATCTCAAGGCAATAAACAAATGACAAAAAAAATGTGAATGGTGCACATTGGCATTCTTTTATAGGTTGAGATAGTTTCATGATCAAGCAATTGACACATGTGAGGATGAGGGCGCCTTCCTTAGAAGAATTAGCAACATCTTCTTGCTTGTGCAACTTCCTTGCTTTGTGATCTCCTTTGATTTTAACAACTGCACCTTCCTTAGCTTTGTGGATGTTTCATGCTTTTCAAACTGGATGTTTTTCTACATTTTCTTGCTTTATCCACTTTACTGCTTTATGCCATTTCCTTCTTTTGATTGCTTTTGAGAGTTTCCTTCTTTTCTACTGCCACCTTTCTTTTAGCTTCCTTCTTGTCGTTTCCATATTTTTCAAAAGGAGTAGGTGAGGTCCACCTTATCCTTTTGTGCCTTCCTAGTCATGTGAACATTATCACTTGCCAAAATTTAATTAATAATGATAATTATAAAATTAAAATAATTACAAGCACTCCAAACATTAAAATTATTATATTCCACCATTAAAATTATTAATTAACTAACTACTATAGGCCTGGATCCAAAATCACCCCAAATAATTAATAGTGCCTTCCTTTTGCTTTCTCCTATACCCTTATTAATTAATTAATTGACTTTAACTAGGATTCGTGGGGTTTTGATGTGATATTGGCTGCTACTTGGTGCTGGAAAAATGGGAGCATGACAGTCCTCCCCTCCCAAACTTTCTTTTCCTCAAGAAAGAAACCAACTCCAACTCCAACCAAAGGTCCACCATGTTTCTACTACACCACTTTGATTATAGTCACTCTCCTAAAGACAGATTCTTATTTAACAAAATTTTCAACCCAACTAAGAAAGCTAAGAAGAATGCCCAGGTCCCACTGTATGTGCTGCATGTCTCCCAGTGGAACTGTTACTTGTGGAAAACTGTCATTCTTAAGAATTCTAGGGTCCCATTGTCTTAGCTGCAAACATCAGGATCAACAAGAAGAATATATCATCATGGAGGATGTCTAGATCACTCCACCAAGCTGGAATTTCATCACTTCCAATGCAAAACTGAACCTTTGTGAGTCCCTCCAACCAAGTATGAAACTACTTAGGTTCTATGTGCAAACCAACACAAAGGCTCACATCACTGATATCTAATTGACATAGGTGACAATCCCATGTCTTCAAAGCATCATCTAGAAACCATAGATGCCCATGCAACTTCTCATAAAAGATGTATGATGTGTCTTTCAACTTTCCACTGATGCATACATAAAACACACCCTTGGGGGTGCTTAGCTCCAATATATATCCATTCACCCAATCAATGGATGAATAGACACTCCAACTCAATGCACTACTATGCATGGTGGAGACATCAGATAGATGCCTCTGCTGCTTCTCATCAAACTGGAAAGGGAATGGTGCACTTGTCAGGCCACATGGATTGACATCGAAGTCATCAATGGAATATGTGGGATCCTCCTGCTCCTCATGTGGCACCCATAGGAAAAATCCTTTTACCCAAGATTCATCCCTATGTGTGTTGGCTGCCATATGTATGTGGGGTGAAGGATAGTGAACCAATTATTGGAAAAAATTATCCATCAACCTTGTGGTTGGCCCAACCGAACTGAAATCATGCACCTCCTCCAAAAATGAATTTGGCACCCAAAAAATGCTATCCTCCATGATATCAAATTGTTCTTCTTGAACCCCACTATTCAACAGCTCATATGCAAATGTACCTCTCTGATATTCTGCTACTAAATGACCTTCCAAAATAAATAAGTCTTTTCTTGCATAAATAAGAACATCCACTACTATATTATTGCATTCATGATCAGAGTTATAAACTTGGACATCACTTACCAATCTAAGTTTCCAGTCCTTAAGCTTCATTGGTATCATGAAATGCATCCTACTGATGTGATTTACCTTAACCACCCATTCACTCCACAATGAGTGGGGTCTATACTTATCCATTGCATGCATGATGGTTATGGTGCCTATGTCAAAGATGATATGATACCTTTCATGTGGCTGCAATATTCTACTTTCCAAAGCAATGAGATGCTTTGGAAATGGAATTATGTGTGGTGGTGTACCCAACTTCAACTTGGTCTTGTGTTTTACACTTTTATCAGGTGGTCTGCCAGGTGGAAGGTATTCAAGAACCTTATCATGTTGTTGTAGTGATTTCCAAATGACTTCAAGATTATGTAAGTAGTCCATACTTGTGCCTTGAATGGTGGTGAGACCCTGAGTATCCCCCACCATGTCTCCTTGCCTCACAATGAATCTCATGTCATGAGATAACTCCTCATTTGCTATGTAATTTTTTTCCAAGGTATGAATGGAAATGTATGGAAAGCATCACATTGCAGCCATAGATGCCTTGGTTGCTGCTCATAAAATACATCAGTATCAAATGCATCAATAGATCCTTTACCAATGCAAAAATAACTCTTACCAATGAGAGCTAATTTTGCACACCTTTGGGCCCCCATATTGATGATGTATCTATCCATCCAGTCCATGGATGAATAGGATTCTTCACTTGCTGATCCAAATGGAATGTAATCAACCACCTTTATTAGATCTAAGTATTCTTCACATAAAGAAAACTCATAATCTACCTGGAGTGAAACAGGTGCTTGGCAATCATCCTGCAAGTCAATGCTTTCTTCAAGCACTTGTAAATATGAAGACTCCTCATGTTTACCTCGGATATGAGGTTGCTCCAAAATTTCATGTGCACTATTAGCCATGCACATCTAATCACATGGGTGCTCATGCAAATATTGAGAGTCATGCAAACTCTCTTCTAAAAATTCATCCTTCTCAAAAATTTGGATCTCAACACTAGACGGATCTTTTTTGCCAATCTTCTCACCGGAAGTGGCTGCCATATCAAGATGAAACAAAAGAGTTTGGTGAATGCAAAAATAAGAATGGTTGTAATACCTTTGTGACACCTCTATCTCTTCATGAGGTGGAGTGGTGATGGAATGCTCCTCTACCAAACCTCCAGGTTCACTCTCAACTAGAGTGTGGTTGCCTTTTCTCCATAATATTGTTATGAAAATGATCAGAGGGCTGATCTTTTCTCTTCCTCCAAATCTGCTCCACAAGTAGTTTTATCTCTACCAATCCCATCTCCCATATCCCCTATAGTGATCTCAAACTCACCAACAAAGAAGCTTGGGTGTCCATGATTGGATTCAATCTCAACACTGTGAACAACCTCTTGTATTGTAGCTTTTCCTACCCTCTTACAATGTTCCATAATATCTTTTGTGGTTAACTCAGTGGAACATTCTTCAGATTGATGCAAGAAAGAATTGCTGCTACAAAAATCAGATTTCCTTAGCTTGAAGTCTTCCTCTTCCTAATCAATGTACTCATTAGAAGAGATACCTGGGTCTTCCTCTGGAAGATTGTTGCTCTTCCATTTTTGAGGATGGTTTACTTTTGGATCTTGATTTTCTAAGAAAACTGATGAATTTTCCTCCTTGGTTTCTTTAGGATCAAAATTCTTGGAGGCTCCTCCGGAAGAGTATCCAAAAATTCTCATCAAGTAGTAGGTAGCTGAATCCCATATAGAGTCATCTATTTTGGCTCCTCTGGGTCTCTTTCGATCCTCAATAAATTTAGACCTTGGTGGACAAGGCCTAATGTCCTCATCATATATCTGGTCACAAAAGTAACCATCTTCATCTCGAGGGAGGCATCCATTTATGTAGAGGATTTATGTTTCCTCATATGGCTCGAACTCTTCACCTTCAATGTCTGGACTTAGTCTCATAGCTGCAAATTTGAGTTATGATCTGCAATATTCTTCCAATTGAGAGCCTAATTTCCATAGGCTGGGCCAAGGAAAGAGCTCTTATACCACTGTAATATCCCTGATCTGATTACAAAGGATATTATATCAATTTGAAAATTTGAAACATAAAGAATACCGACCAAAACTAGTTATCAAAACTAGTTAAGAAATAACTAGTATTAGTCACTGTTAAGCCCACCCAGAATTGGAGATATGAACTCTAATGTATCTGAAAAATGTGTTGGGGAATGTGCAGCAGAAAAAACATTAGATTCATGGCCAGCTTCTGAGTCCTATGCACAAAGTACTGGGGCCATTTACGTTTCAACAACAACTGCCGCTTAGGTCTACTCAGAGGCTTCCTTGGCACACTAGCATATGCATAATAGACCCATTTTCTTACACCTGAAGGTAACCAAATGATGGATATAATAGATTAATCCTCTAATCAGAAAATGGACAATATATTTTGAGAGTTTGGGTGGTTTTAGCTGAGTTTGGAGGCAAAAGGGAAAAGGGCGCTTGATTGGATTTCTCAACTAGTAATATTCCAGGATCTCCCAAACAAGATGAGAGGGATAATAATTCTAAGGGAAAGGAATGGAGGGTCTTCATTAGTGTATTAAGAATGCAACACAACCATCAGAACATAAAATTGTTCCACAAGTAACTTTAAATATCAAAAACTATAAAATAAGTCAAGAAATTGTGCTCAAAGAGCTAGTCTTGACAAAATGCAAATAAAACAGCCTCTAAGGTTTTCAAATTCTTCTTCTGAAATATAATATGACTCAAAACTGAACATATGAACATAAGAAAACTTAAATCAAAATTTATGAGCATCAATTGAATGGATTTTACTCTCATACTTCTCGGGGAGTCCCAAAAACATGAATTTATTACAATATGGAGTGTAGAAGACTGTAAGGAGTGAAGAAGAGAATATTTATTCACTGGATCTGAAATATTAAGAATATAGGGAATATGGATGATCATGGAAGGCACACCATATCTCAGTGACTACGCATAGGGGGCACATTCATCAACTGAAACTTCACACATGCGTTCCTCAACACTGAAACCTTGGCTCTGGTGAGAATGGTTGTATCTTGGTCATCCAAACACCTTTTTCAACAAGAAAAAAGGAGCTTATTACTGGAAACGACCCTCCGGACAAAATGGAATAGGTCTCACAACCCATAAATTCTCAGAAATGCTGAAACCATAACCTCCATTTCGCCCCTTCAACATTGTTCCCACTGAATGAAGGGAATGAATAGATATTTCGAATTGGATGGTTGGTATTCATTCTCCTAACTCTCAAATGATATTGAATGGAATTCAGGACCCGCACATTAGACTTCCATGGCTTCAATAGAACATAATACTGGATCAATGTTAATCTTGGGGCACATCACCCAAGCTTAGCTGATGCACATCACTCAACTCTGAGAAGCAAAAGCTCTTAAGACAATAAACAAATGACCAAAAAATATGTGAATGGTGCGCATTGGAATTCTTTTATAGGTTGATATAGTTTCATGATCAAGAAATTGGCACATGTGAGGATGAGAGCGTCTTCCTTAGAAGAATTAGCAACATCTTCTTGCTTGTGCAACTTCCTTGCTTTGTGATCTCCTCTGCTTTTAGAAACTCTTCCTTCCTTAGCTTTGGGGATGTTTCCTGATTTTCAAACTGGATTCTTTTCTGCACTTTCCTTCTTTATGTCAATTCCTGCTTTTGACTGCTTTTGACAGTTTCCTTCTTTTCTATTGCCACCTTACTTTTAGTTGCCTTCTTGTTGTTTCCATCTTTTTCAAAGGAGTAGTGAGGCCCACCTTATCCTTATGCGCCTTCCTAGTCATGTGAACATTATCACTTGCCAAAATTTAATTAATAATGATAATTATAAAATTAAAATAATTACAAGCACTCCAAACATTAAAATTAATATACTCCACCATTAAAATTATTAATTAACTAAACACTATAGGCCTGGATCCAAAATCACCCCAAATAATTAATAGTGCCTTCCTTTTACTTTCTCCTATACCCTTATTAATTAATTAATTGACTTTCACTAGGATCCGTGATGTTTTGATGTGACATTGGCTATTACTTGGTGCTGGAAAAATGGGAACATGACATTCAATGATTGGATTTAATAGCCAAAATGAAGTAATTGGATCAGTTAAGGAACATGTAAACAAATGGATAAGCTCTATAGTTGACACTAGCAAATATAGTATTAAATAATCTCCCATAACCCCTCTTTCCTCTTCCCCTCTAGTGGAATCATAGTCCCTCTAGTGTTTTTTACACAACTATCTTGGACCATTTTATTATTTTCTAACATAATATTTACATAATTTTCAAATTATAATGACAATCCAACTACATGGTCCATATAGAAATATTAATAGTATACATACCTAGCCATTCACTAGTCAGGCCTTGGACTTGAGCTCTGCACTAGGAATCCATACTAGCATATTTACATCATTTACATAATTTGATTTAATATATTCCAAGTTAAAACCGGGGGTATTACAATCCTCTCACCCTTGGAATAACATTGTCTTTGATGTTTGCTCAAAATCAAAACAAAAAGGGATATCCCTCTCTCATGGAATCCTCCAACTTCCATGTAGCCTCATTAGAACCATATTGCTTCAATTGCACCTTTACCTACCTGATGGATAAGTTCTGGAGCAATGTTACCTTCTTGTCAATGATGCACAGTGGCTCGGTTTGGAACTCTCACTCGGGTTCCACCTGGATCACATCCCAATCAATCACATGGTTAGTATCATGTACATATTTGTTAAGCAAAGAAACACAAAAAACATTATGAGCTCTAGTGTTAGTAGTTAATGTAATTCTATATGCAACAAACCCTATCCTCTCAAGCACTTCAAATGGCCCACAATGCAATTCTATATGCAACTAACCATATCCTCTCAAGCACTTCAAATGGCCCACAATATCTTGTTGATAACTTGTCACAACTTCCAAGCTTCAAGGAACTTTTCCTTGACCTCACTTAGAGGTGCGAAGCTTCAAGGAATTTTTCCTTGACCTCATTTGGAGATAAAATTGATCCCCAACATTGAATTTCCTATGCCCTCGATTCTTATATGCATGGATTTTTTGTTTATATTGGGATGCCTTCAAATTCCACCTAATATTTGCAACCTCTTGTTCCATTTCCTTAAGCATTTCTAGACCAAGCATAATTATGTTCACTAGATTATCCCAAGTCACTGGTGTCCTGCACCTTTTACCATACAAAGATTCAAATAGACTCATTCGCAATGATGCTTGTTATGCATTGTTATATGCGAACTCTAACAAGTGTAGGTAATCTTCCCGCTTGGATGGTTTGTCCATCACATACATGCGAAGCATGTCTTTAAGCACCTGATTTACTCTTTTTGTTTGTGCATATGTTTGTAGATGGTAGGAAATGCTAAATATCAACCGTGTATTCAAATATGCAAAAACACTTTTCCAGAATTTAGAAGTAAGTTTTGTATCATGGTCAGATACAATTTCTTTGGGTAACCCATGTAATTTGAATAAAATGCACTCCCGGATGCGGGTGAAACCCTAACCACCAACAATGATGCGAGTGACACCCTGACCACCAACGTGACTGCAGGACAGGATACCTACCCACCTGTCAGCACAGTGCCTCCACCTAGCAAGAGCTCCCATGCCGCGCATCCCCCAAGACATCCGCTTTAATGGAGGACTTGACCCTTCTCCACCTGCCCGTTTCGCATGCTCCTAGTCTTATTACCCACATGGCTTGGTGGGTGGCATTAATGCCGGCCCTGATTCCTACGTCCCTACCTCCACTTTGGTTCACCTCCACCATTAATCTCTCTCGTGTGACGTCTCCTCCTTCCAGCGGAGCCTTCATTGTTATGAGGATCCCCATTCATGCTCCCGTTGTCATAAGCCGCCTCTGAAACTCTCTGTCTGCATCCACAGCTAAAAGCTTGGCTCCTGTTCAATCCTCCTGTGACGTTACTGATACCACCATGAAGCGCACACGTGGAACTTCCAAGCGAGGCTCTGGCCATGGCTCTAGTAAATCGACGTCTGCAGTCGAGAAGGAGCATCCCACTAATATCGGCTATAAAGACAATGTTTCCATGCATGTTCGTCGTCTGGTTGATGACTGGGAGTCGCGCAGTGTAGCAGAAATTATTTCCTATGGCAGCCAGGGCACCCAAATGAATTATTACTGGCTTCTGAAAAACATGATTGGAACCTTGCTGGAGGAGATGCTCACCAACTGGAAAATGGCCAAGGTTTCCATTATGGATACCAGGGACAACATGGCTCATCTGGATAGGCTGCTCGTTGCTCTCGAGGCCATTCTAACTGGTCGTAGATACTCTCTGTTTCCTCATACTGCTCCTCCGATTGGTTATGGTCCCACGGGTCCTGTCGCCGATGCTGGGGAGGTGTTAACATTTCATACCGAGGGTGCTTCCATTGCCATGGCTGCTCAGGCTACTGGCAGTTCCCTCCATGATTCTAAGGGCATCATCGCCTCAGATGGTGTCATTCCTGCTCGTGGCCACAACTCCAGTCCTGATTCACCAGCGGCAGCAGTGGTGGTGCAAGGTGCTTCCCCTCCTGGGATACCCTTCCCTGCCCCCTCTACCATTGAGGTTCTGCAGTACAAGTGCACTCGGAAGGTGGACGAAGAGACGGTTCTCCCATGAAAAGACGAGCCACTACTTATCAAGCTCCCGGAGCAGCAATGGGAGGACGACTTCTTCGACCCCTGCCCCATTTCTAAAGACAATCATGACTCCAAGAATGTAGAATCTAGCTCCTGATATGGTTCGGTTCGAGCACAACTCTCTTGGTTTTTGCGGTCAGGTTTTATGTTTTGTCTATTTCTGTCTACTCTATATCTACAATCCTACTATGTTTCTGTCTTTCCTGATCGGCTGTAATGAAGTTTATGCCATTGGGCTTGTCAACAGAGTCTTTTTTTGTAATACTGGTTCCATGAGAAGCTTCATAAAGCTATATTCAGACTCTCATGAAGACTGTAACTTTTTTTGTACCATAATATAATTTTACTATGTAGCTTACAATTTTTTTTTTTGAAGAAAATGCATTTCCTTAGACAATTTATTCACCATAACCATGATGGAATCGTCCTTCCTTGAAATAGTTGGAAATCCGGCAAGAAAATCCATAGTTATCACTTCCCATTTCCATTCCAAAATTGGAAATGGCTGCAATAAACTTGCTCGTGTTGATGCTCAAGCTTCACTTGCTGGAATTTCATACAATTAGAAATATACCTAGCAATGTATTTATTCATTCTTGGAAAAAAATATTGCTTCCTTGTTGTAGTAATTGTTTTCTAGTATCTCAGGTGACTAGAATATGACATTTCATAGATTTTATCCATAATAATTCTCTTCAAATCTACCACATTAGGAATATACATTTTACTTTTATAAGTAAGAAGTTCATCATCCTCCAAATGATAACCTTTTACCTATTCTCCAAATTTTTCCATTGCAATTTATCTTTTATTTGCATATACTACTCATCTTCAACAAGAGAGTCAACAATCCTTTGCCTCAAATCTAATTTGAAAATGCTAATGGTTGACACATGCATTGCATGCATTCTCCTGTTGAGTGAATCAACTACTTTATTTTTTTCCCCTTTATGTGTTTGATCTCAAAATCAAACTCACATAAAAATTCTATTATGCTTAAGCAAATATTTTAGACCATAGTGGTATGTTCCTTCCCATCAAATAGTGCCTACACATTTTCAAAGCATGCACTATGGCAACATGCTCTAAATCATGTGTAGCATTTAAATTCTTTTGATGTTCTTTCAGCTTTCCTGACTCATAACATATAAGATGATTTTCTTGAATAAGAACTCATCCAGTTCCCTATTTACATGCATTACTACACACTACAAAATTATTTTCGGGATTTGTAATTTTTAAAATTAGAGCACTTGTAAGAATATTTTTCAATAGCTGGAAGATTTCTTCACATTTTTGTGTCCACTTAAATTTTATTCCCATCTTTTGCAAAGAAGAAATGGGGTGTGCAAGCTTGGAGAGTCCGTTAAATAACCTTCTGTAGTAACAACAAGACCCATAAAAGATACCACTTTTGTCACATTCTTTGGAATCGACCAATTCATAATGGTTTCAATCTTTTCAGTATCCACTGATATTCCTTTCTTTGGAATAATGTGATCAAAATAATGAATTTGATTTTGATAGAAGTAACATTTACTTAGCTTTGCATACAATTGATGCTCCCTTAGCACTCGCAAATCCATTCTTAAATGCTCTTCATGTTCCTCTTCATTCTTAGAATAAATAAGAATGTCATCTAGAAAAACAAAAACAAACTATGTCCAAATACTTGTTGAAAGCACTATTCCTGAGACACATGAATATAGCTGGTGCATTAGTGAGCCAAAATGACACCACCACGAACTCATAATTTCCATATTTTGTTCTAAATATTTTTTTTGGATGTCTTCTTCCTTGATTCTCACTTGATGGTAACCAAACCTGAAGTCAATCCTTGAGAATACCTTTGCCCCTCTCATTTGATCAAAGAGATCATCAATTTAGGGTAAATGGTACTTATTCTTCAATGTAAATTTGTTCAATTGTCTGTAATCAATACATAACTTGAGGTTTCCATATTTCTTTTTCACAAATAGCATGGTTTCTCCCCATGGAGACACACTTGAACAAATGTACTTCTTTTCCAATAGCTCTTGCGATTTGCATTTTCATCTCTAGCAATTATGATGTACTCATTCTATAAGGTGTCTTAGACACTTATGTATCTCCTAGCACAAGATCAATTGTGAAATTGACATCCCTCTTGGGAGGAATCCCTGAAACTTCATTGAGAAACACATCCTTGATTTCTTGTAACAAATGGTAATCCTCCAACTTGGGAACTTTATTTTTTGTTCTATCCAATGCATGGGTTGCATACAATTGCCAAGCTTTTCTAAATAACTTTAGCTGGAAGGATGAAGTTTAACAGAAACCACCTTGGAATGCCCTTTACTATCCTTGTATTTTCTTCATCATCAATGCATTCGAAGTTCTTTCTATAGCAATCAAGTTTAACTTTGTGTTTTCAACCAATCCATTCCATTGCGAACATCATAAGAACCAAGTGGAAAAATATTTATATTTTCCCATGAGAAGAATCCATCCATTTCTAGTAAACATTTTTCAACCACTTGACAAGCCTTCATCTTGTTTCCAGTGGCTAGTTGGACCAACTATGATTTGCTATGAATTTTTTTCTTAAAAGCACATATCTCAACAATTTAGGAGTGATATAACTATGAGTAGATCTAGGGTCAATCAAAATAGAAATAGATTACATAGAAATCTTACCTTCAACCTCAACCATAATGGATTTATGATCTGCTTGGTGGCCCTCTAGTGCACGATATATTTTATGGATGAACCTTACTGCTTGACCCATAGTTTCATCCTCCTTCATGTTAGTGAACATGCTTGGCACTCTCATTTCGATGTTGATAGTTTCTAAGCAAATGGGCATCTCCACATATCCAACATTGTCAAAGTGGCTCTTTTGGCTTATCTTCCATCATTTTAACTGACTTAGTCACACCCTGTGTTTGTTGGTAGGCGGTTTGGTAAGGTAGCGTCACAACATCACCAATGCTGCGACACGTTAGAAGATGTCACGGAAGGCGGAAACCTGGGCGGAAAGAAGATTATTTTATGTATTTTTGAGTCGATTGTACCGCAGAATACGGGTTTTTGGGTCATTGGACCATATGATATGTAATTTTGGGTTAATTGTACCGGAGTAGGCGGGTTTTTGGGTCATTTGGACCGCGCCAGTTAGATTTTGGGTCATTTGTCCAAGTGTCGGTTAGGAAGTTGTTAGTAAATGGACAAGCATTGTAAAGGCATAAGCCTATATATAGACATAAGTTGTAAGTGTTGAATCATCTTAGTATGGATCGTTGGATGTTGATGTGTGCGTCTTTGAGTCTGTATCTGAGATCTGGTTTTGCGGAGATGTTGTATGAGGGTTTTGCTGAAGTAATATGACATGACGAAACTGTTTGGTGAAATTCCCTATGTACCTTTTATGATAATGCATGTTGCGATTCACGAATGATGCTATGGTTTCTTGCTGCAGTTAATACTTTAATGTTATACTTGTCGCAATGAATGTTTCTGTTGAATGATGCTATGAATATGAATGATGTTAAATTTGAATGCATAGATCTATCTTAAATGTTGCGATAAGTTAAGTAACTGGTGATGCAAACATCCTCCTTCATTCAGGGAAAACATGGTTCTGTCCACTCTCCCTTGAATGCCTCGGGTGAGACCTCATTTGCTCCGCAGGTGTTGCTAGACAGGGTAAAACCTGTCCAGGCTGGTGCTCAGGGAGATCGCGGTGGGTTGGTGTCGACAGTGATGGGAACTCCTGTCGACTGGGTTTGAGTCAACAAATGGTTCCGTTGCCGGTACCGTATGCGAAGTTAAAGGAGGATATGTTGTGGCATCCGATGTAGCCGGAGATACAGAGCTGGTTTGATCATAAGCTGCAGGAATTTGCTGAAGAAGAAAGTCGGAATACTCGAATGATGGTAGATCAGTGGGTGGATAGATATATTCACGACGGTCCGCACGAATGGTTTTTATGTGAATTCCCGGTCCTTTTGTTCAAGTGGTTGGCAAAGTTGACCTATCAGGAGAGGAACCACCAAGGTGGTGAGCCGACGACCTGGACCCCGGAGTTGATCCAAGAACTAAAGGAAGTCGACAATAAAGCGTCGTGGGTTGTCGAAGTGTGGATTGATAGCATCTTGGAAGGGTATATCACTGAATTCGCAGTTGATACACAAAACTCTTATAGTGAAGCTGAAAGATATTTCTTCTGCGAACCCCGGGGAAGGTTTCTGCTATCGCTCCAACTGTCCATTAAGATGTTTATTTGTGAAAATGGTATATTGAAGATGCATCTGGATCAGTAAACAACTTGGTGGGCGGAGGCCGTGGGTATCGCGACAACAGGGGGGCGGTACATGGAATGATCATGGGTAGATGGGTGCAGGTCATGACGAGACTATGAGTGAAGCCGAGGAAGAGAGTGGTCTTACAAGGGGAGGAGCGAGGTTTTGACAGGAAAAGAGGCAGAGGATAGGAGAAGGTCCTACTGCGATTGAACCGCGAATTCGCGAAGGAAGGCCACACGAGACGAAGCGACCTCACAGTCTGGACAAGGATGCATAGGCTACGCCCAGGATAGAGGCAGGACCAAACCCCAATAGCAACGTACCCACACCTCCTCTCACTATATTTCAACCAGTGAGAAACACCACTTCGAATCCACTAGGTCAACAAAACTTAATTTCTAGTAGTTCAACGACTGTAGGAAGGAAGCCCAGGATGGCGGGTGATGATGCTAAGTTGCCTCTGTTCCATGGAAACGGGACAAATAACCCAGAGAAATATTGGTTTGTGTGAAGCGGTATGGACCATAAAACAGATCACTGATGATGCCACTAAGAAAGGACAGTTAGCGACAACTCTGTGAGGTCGCACATTAGATTGGTTTATGAAGTTTGTTCTAGTCCCTATAGGATCTCCAGAGAAGTCATTAGATGATATCAGGGATGGGTTGATTACAGAATTTAGGAAGCCCAAGTTTGAGGCTCAATATATCATGGAATTGAAAGAAATTAAGCAGTATCCCAACGAGACGGTGTGGGATTTTGACCAGCAGTTCAAGACGCTGATGGCGAGGGTTAGTTTTGATATGAGCATCGTTCAACACAAGGAGTGGTTCATCGCAGCACTGCTACCACACATACGGCTACCATTGATGCAACAAAACATCATGACGCCCAGTGAAGCTCTGGATATTGCAATGCAATTGGAGGCATCGCCAATTGGTGAAAATACAGCTGGGATGTCGCAGATACAGACACAGCTGGCTAAATTGACCATACAGCTGCAAGATATGAAGAAGAGCAAGGAGCAACGTGAAGAAGTATAGTGTACGCAATGTCGAGGGGAAGGGCATACTAAGGACAATTGCCCTGACTTCCGCATTTATTTGGTTTCAAGAGTGCCAAACCCATTGAATGGTGGTGGCATGCCATGGTGTCACGTTTGTCAAGTATTTGGGCACCACCATGAAGAATGTCCATATATGCAGAAGATGGTCACTAAGCCGACGAATCTGTATTGCACTTTCTGTAAATCGGTGGGACATGATGACAAATATTGCCGAGCATATGGGTTTCTCCATGAGAGAACGTACGATTCATTCTATGTACATGATGACTAGCATGCCGTACAACAACAGCAACTGCAGCCGTAGGTATCCCAACCGCTACCTCAACCGTAGGTACAGTTTATACTGCAGCAACAACCATAGCAGTTTGTGCCGCAATATGCCCTGATGCAAATGGCTCCACAATAGCCACAGTATGTTCAACAACCGCAGTATGCACAGCAAGGGTAGGGCATACAACCAACTCCGATGCAGCAACAGTACAACCAACCGCATTACCAATAGTAGGGTGGAATCCGTGGAGGATTCCGAGGTGGATGCGGCAGAGGATTTGGTCGTGGAGAAGGATGAGGAGGTCGCAGACCTGTTTAGTGCTATCATTGTGCAGTATGGGGACACTATCAGCGCGATTTTCCACTATTGCAGACACAGTGTACATTTTGCTTTGTTTTAGACACACAGTGGAGAACTGCCTGCAGTTGATTGCACGATGGCAGGCAGGGAATGTTCTGCAGTTGCAGAACTAGGCACAACAGCGAGTATAGAATTAGGTGCAACAACTGATGCAGAACCAAAACCAATGTCCAATTCAGAATGCTAATCAAAATGTGAACCAACAAGGAAATCCTGCACCAAATCAGAATCAGGGTGCGAATGTTGCAAAAATTTCTGCGGAGCCAAGACCACAAGACACGGCTGCCGCAGTCATTACATGGGGAGGTGCAGAAACAGGAGGAGATATTCGATTGGCTAGGAAGAAGAAGGTATCATTTGACATTGAGTCCGAGCATGATACGTTCTTTCAGGCACGTTGTGCGTTGGACTAGGATCGCGGTAAAGCTATCATCTGTGACATGCGCCCTCTTTTTGATGCAACTTCAGAGGCAGGTCCATTAGCGCAGTATGGAACCTTGCAGAAGTTTCTTGAGAGATGTTTATTGTTGGCAAGAGATCCTGCGGCCCTTGCTGAGATTGAAGGGTTGTTACAGTGTCCAGCTAGGGGATGGCAGGCGTCTGCGGTAAACTCCTTACAGAGGTGGAAGACAGGTAAGGAGATGAGAATGAATATCCAAATTGGGGATTATGATGTTGATTCAGTTATTATGGATCTTGGTTCGGATGTCAACATCTTAACCAAGCAGGCATGGAAGAAAATGGGGAGCCCCCCATTGAGCTGGCCTCCTGTATAGCTCCGTTTAGCTAATCACACTAAAGTGATGCTGATTGGGAGAGTCCCACGTTTGGTGGTGGACATTGAGAGCATGAAGACCTATGTTGACTTCGATGTCATCGAAGTGGTTGACAGAGGAAGTTCGTATCCCGTATTGCTGGGGATCGGATGGGCTAACGACAGTGGAGCGGTAATCAACTTCAAGCGGTGGATGATGACTTTTGAAAACCACGATCTCAGAGTCATGGCCCCGTTGGATCCTGCTGAAGGATGCAGATACATTGAGATAGTGAAGGACGACGATCCTAGTGGATGGGACCATGCATTCAACATTTCTGAAGACTATATTCATCCAACTACCAATGGTGAGTTGGGATGGTGCAGTGATAGCTCTGCGTCTTCCGACTCTGATGACGCGCTAGAACACTGGCAGAATCGCTTGCATGAGGTGTCGCTCCGCAAGTGTGGGCTAATCACGCAGTCCTTATGCCGCGTCGCAACTAAAACGGTCACACTACCAGTATATGAAGGGATTCCTAGCTTGTCTGACTTTCTAGCGAAGTTTGAGGAAAGAGTTTCAGAACCA
This sequence comes from Larix kaempferi, assembly GCA_027924585.1. Lineage (NCBI taxonomy): Eukaryota > Viridiplantae > Streptophyta > Pinopsida > Pinales > Pinaceae > Larix > Larix kaempferi. The sequence goes on along the minus strand of BSBM01001130.1, from coordinate 4,141,608 downwards.
CAACGATTACTGGCATTGGATGAAGCACTGAAGGCTGCTCTAGCACGTTGGTGGGAAACCCATAAGGAATCAATTGATGGATGGTCGAAATGCAGAAGATTGATGACGATTCACTTCGGCGATACTGAGGTCTACCACACAGGGAAATATGATGGTCGAAACAACCCTGGAGGCCATTTGATTGAGTGTCAGACATTATGGGCATCACCACCAAGAGACAAGTGGGTCCATGCATTTATCCATCCCTTGGATGGAATGCCACAGTCATGGTATATTGCAGCTGAAATAAGGGGAGAAATCACTACCTGGTTAGAGTTTACCATATGTTTTACTCATACGTTCAGTTTTTCCAATCCCAACCCGGATGTCCATAACGCTCTGCAGATCATCCGTGATGTGGTTCTAAAGGTTGTTCCCGTGGCGTACCTGGTGGATCCTCATACACACTACCAGATGCAATCCATAATGGAATGTTATAATATCACTAGTGGGCCTGAAGATGGTGATGATCCGCGGAATGTTAATATTCCGGAGTCCGAAGGAAGTCGCGATGTGGTAACGCCTGATGCGCCAAGTGATCCATTCAGTCAGCCCTTGAAGCTTCGCAAGATCAATATTGGGATGGAGGCCACTCCCAAGTTTGCGAATGTTGCAGATTATTGGGATGATCAAATGATGGGAAAGGTCACTGATTTGCTGCATGAGTTCCAAGACCTTTTTCCTACGAAGTTCTCTGAGATGAAAGGTATTTTGGGTGATCTAGGCGAGATGAAGATTCCCTTGAAACCAAATGCTAAACCGATCAGGCAGTGACCTTATCGACTAAATCCGTGACATAAGGAGAAGGTCAAGGTAGAACTTGAACGCATGTTGGATGATGGTAACATTGAACCGGTTGAAGAGTCAGAATGGATTAGTCCTATGGTGGTACAGGACAAGAAGAATGGGGAGGTACGCATATGATTTGATTTGTAGAAGTTGAATGATCCCTTTCTGACCCCGTTTATTGATGAAGTACTTGAAGGAGTAGGTGGCCAGGAGATGTATTCTTTCACGGATGGGTTCTTAGGCTATCATCAGATCCGCATTGCAAAGGAATACCTCCATAAGACGACTTTTGTCATAGAATGGGGATGTTTTCAATATATCATGATGCCGTTTGGGTTGAAGAATGCACCTGCGATATTTTCGCGGGTTGTTGTTGCTGCATTCAAGGATTTCATCCAGAAATTCTTCCAGGTATACATGGATGATTGGACAGTCTATGGTTTGATTCGCGATCATTTGGCCAATCTGCGATTGATGCTGGAGCACTGTCGACAGCACCAGATATCACTGAATTTGAAGAATTGCATTTTTTGCGCACCGTTTGGGATATTGCTGGGTCACATTTTGTGAAAACAAGGGTTGTTAGTCAATCTAGCAAAGATTGCGCTCATTTTGAGCTTGACACTGCCGACCACAATTAAGAAGTTGAGGGCGACTTTGGGGCATACTGGGTATTACCGCAAGTTCATCAGGGGATATGCCGCGATTACCGCCCCTATGGAGAAGCTATTGAAGAAAGATGCAGTATTTCAATGGAGCACTGAATGTCAGGATAGTTTTGAGCAGCTCAAGGCTAAGATGGCTTCGGCCCCGATATTGGTATTTCTGGACTGGAGTAAGGAATTCCATGTCCATGTTGATGCATCGTTGATTGCACTCGGTGTGGTGCTAGCACAACCAGGCGAGGGGGATCTTGATAACCCTATTGCTTTCGCCATTCGGAATTTGTCATCCACAGAAAGGAACTACACCACTACCGAAAGGGAAGGCTTTGGGATGGTCTATGCGCTATAGAAGTTCCAACACTACTTATTGGGTGGACATTTTAAGATGTTCACAGACCACTCTGCATTGAAATACCTAGTCAATAAGCCCGTGTTGGGGGGGAAGATATGCCGCTAGTTACTTCTCTTTCAGGAATTCGATTTTGAAATGATTGTCAAGCCTAGACGGTTGAATTCCGGCCCTGATCATCTATCGTGGATTGACATAGGAGAGGAGCCCACTAACATTGAAGACGGGTTGCCTGATGCGAAATTGTTTAAAGTGGAAGTAGCCGATGGCTATTTTGAAGAAATCATTTAGTTTCTGGCAACAGGTACCGCACCAGAAGAGCTCACCACTAGTCAGAAGAAGCAGTTGGTAGTCAAAGCTACAGACTTCCAGCTAATCGCAGGAGATTTATACAAGATGGGCGCAAATGAGATATTGCGACGGTGTGTCTTGCCACATGAGCAAGCGCAGATCTTGTCAGAAGCACATGGAGGAGTGGCTGGAGGGCACTACGGCGGTTGGGCAACTTCCAGGAAGGTGCTTCGTGCGGGGATTTGGTGGCCCACGCTACATAATGATGCGATAGACTATGCGCGGTCCTGCGATGTTTGTCAAAGAACCGGGAAGCCATCCAGGAGGGACGAGATGCCGCTGATGCCTCAGCTCACACTACAGCCGTTTGAAAAATGGGAAATGGATTTTGTGGGACCAATCAATCCACCGGGTAAGTGCACTGGTGCAAGATATATCATCATGGCGATAGATTATTTGACAAGATGGGCGGAAGCTGCACCAGTTGTTGATTGTTCCGCAGCCACGGCTGTGCGGTTTTTGTTTGACAACATTATCACTTGCTTCGACTGTCCCAAGATATTGCTGAGTGATCAAGGCAGCCACTTTCTCAATCGCACCATCAATGCATTGACGGAAGAGCTGCAGATACAGCATAAGAAGAGTACGCCATATCATCCGCAGGAAAATGGCACAGTGGAAGCTTTCAATAAGATATTGGAGCGTGCGCTGACAAAGGTGTGCAACGCGAACCACAATGACTGGGATCTAAAAATCCCAGCAGTGTTGTGGGCGTATCGCACCACGTGTAAAAGGTTGACGGGTTAGACACCATTCAAGTTGGTATATGGACAAGAAGCAATTATGCCAATGGAGTACATTGTTCCAAGTCTGTGCATAGCAACAACGACGGGAATGGATGCTACAACAGCATTGGAAGAATTTCTAGCACAGTTAGTACAGCTGGAGGAAGGTCGCTTTATTGCAGGTTTCCACCAGGGTGTGGAGAAGGATCGCCATAAGGATTGGCACGATTGCCACATCAAAAACAAACAGTTTCAACAAGGCGACTTGGTGCTGTTGTATGACAATAAGTTTATGAAACATCCAGGAAAATTGCAGATGCATTGGCTTGGTCCGTATCGCACCAATAGCATCACTTCAGGAGGAGCGGTACAGTTGCAACAGTTGGACAGATCGATGTTACCAAAGTTAATTAATGGTAGCAGGTTGAATCCCTATCGGTCGGGCTTGGAACAGCACGATGCCTGAGTCGCATTGAAAAAAAAAAAGGTTGATCGGTGGCAAGTTGGTGCACCAACAGGAACAAAATGCACAAGCAGGGAGGCTTGTGCCGCAAGTTAGGAGCGGTCCACGACAAGTGGCAGGGTCGCGATGGGGTCAAATCAACAATAAATTTAAAATTTAAAATACTTAATTAACGACGCTTGTTCGAATGATGGGCATTAATGGTGGATCCGACCGATCGACTGACAGGATCGACGATGGATTTGAGTCATTAATACGAGATTTTGGTCAAGTTAAGCAGGATTTAGTGATGATTACAAAGGATTTGGTTGGACGCTATAAGAACGGGTCGAAGTTGGTCGGAAGGCACAAAGAATTTAGTTGTTAAGTGCCTGGAAATAGTTGAGATTAGTAGTGAAGTCGAGTCTCCCTTCATCGCGGTTTCCATTGAAGAAGAAGTCCAATCTGCGAGAGATGTCAATCTTGAGGTAGAAGTTGAAAACATGTTGGTGGGAGCATCAATAATTGCTAAGAAGCGTCGGGGACGACACCATTCCGAGCCACTGCAGAGCAAGCGACAGCTTCGGTCCTCAACTGCTGTGGCGGGGGAAGCTCAAGGGGAAGCGAGGCCATCCAACCGCCGGATTGATGAGTCCGCCGCATGGGAAGGACTCTCAAGCACTGATATCCTGGGGTATGTTCCCCCTAGTCGGCCTAGGATGCCTTCCCGGAAGGTGTAGAGGAATCAAAAGTATCCATTGTGGATGCCCGCCTTACCCGTAGGAATGGAGTGCTCTGTTGACATCAGGCCAGCACTGAAGCATCTGAAATATGACAACCATGATATGGTGGCATACAAGGAGATTGCGTCGGACCCTTATGAGCCAGAGTCACAATTGAGCGGTACGTCGGTTCCGCATGATTGGGCGAGGGGTTTGAAACAAGCAGGCCTGCTAGGCCTTATCAATATGCCACATTTTGGATGACTTCTAGAGGTCAATGCGTGCGTGAAGCAGCTGCTGACCTACTTTCACGGAGGTACATTGTGGCTGGACGAAGAAATTCACATCACAGTGCACTTGATCATAGAGATTACTGGGTTTCCCAAGAATGGGGTTGACCCGTCGCAGTATTTTTTAGGCAAGGAGAATGACAAAAAGTTGGTCGAGCAGTTGGTCAAGTGCTATGCTTTGGAGAAGGATGGCCAGGGTTACCGCACCAGTAGCATCAATGATCAAGCGGTGCTCACCAGCACCAAGATACTTTCCTGCAAAGTGGTACGGGGTGGTCGACCTAATCTGTGTAATTCAGGAATCGTGGCGTGTGCTGAACAATGTGCGGTCGGGGTGCAGATGAATTGGTCACTGTTTCTACTGAATCAATTGGTGGAGGACACTGTGGCAGTTCAAGCCGATAAAGGCTCATTCACATATAGCTGGCTTCTGCTATTGATTTCATTCATGGCCTGGAAGGATCCCGACGTGTACCAGGGTATGGAGGTTGATGCTATGAAAGAGCGTCGCGGTGCGCGGTATCAAAACCCGTGGTTTGTCCGAGAACCAGAGAAAAATAGGAAATGTGTATTGCTGTTCTGGTTATACTAGGAGATGCTCTGTGCGGCTGCGACGAAGGTGCCCCGATTGTCCGAAGAAACCATAGCACATTTCAAGCTGGTCATGGTGTTTGCAATTCGACCGTATTCAATTTATGTCCAAGCCCACCGTGACCCAGATCGGCAATGGTTACTGACACCATACAAGGTGATGACGGCAGAATTGGAGGCTACCGTGAACAACTGGCTAGAGGAATGGCGTGAACCCATGGGGTTGGTAGAAATTGAGGCTGGAGAATCGGTGAAAGGCCCAGATGATCGCATATCGGCACAGTACTAGCATAGTCATCATGATTCCGATCAAGAATCCATAAAGACACAGACAGATGACGACAGTGACCGGTCCCTTGAAGAAAATTGAACGAAAGGGCACCAGGACCCTGCGACAATCAGTGGGTTGCCCCTGTCGATGAAAGCGCAGCTGGGCTGACTCATAAAAGCAATTGCTGATGCATCCACCGCAGCGGATCAGAAGATGACAAGGATGACAGATGAAGGATTCCATGCGCTCACTGCTCGTATCGACTCTTTGTGTGATATGGTTTCGTAGAAGGCACCTGAAGAAGCAGTGGCACCGCAAGTTAGCACAATTAACACTGAGCCGCAGGTCAGGAATTTGGAGATTCCCCCAATTGCGATTGTGACTGAAGATGAGGCTGTGAATGCCTTGCTGCAGCAGTTGAAGAAGGTGACCATCAATGTTAACGCGTTTCCAGCACAAGGATTAACAACTGTACATATGGTCGCTAGCCGAGAAATGGCTGACAAAGTGCACAAAGTTGCAGGAGCGCGAGGCAGCTGCACAAGCAGCCATTGCAGATTTGACAGGAAGGGCCACTGCAGCGCGATAGGATGTGGATGAGCTTGAGGAGGACATCAAGAAAGAGCGAGCTGAGAAGGCTCGCGAGGTTGAAGAACTAAAAAAAGAGCAGGACCACCTCATCGCAGAGAAGGCCCATATGTGGGATGATAGTGTGCGAGCAAAGCGGGCCATTGCGGAAGCTTATCATCATGTGCCAGAGCCCACTGAAGTGTTGGATATGCTTCAACGTGTGCAGCAACTGGGGGCTTCCATTGTCCAGTTGCGACACGAGAATCATGAGTTACGAGTTCAGGTGAATCCCAGTACACCGCAAGCAGACGTGGACGACCGTAAACAAGCTATTGAAGAGATAGCAACGTAGCTGGCGGAGATGGAAACAACAGCGACGAAGCTCACAGCCGACATTGTGCAGTTTTGGGGTCGGATTGTTCAGGATGAGTAGGTTGAATAGCTGATGAAGTTTCGGTAGGAAGTAGAGGGGCAGTTGGAAACGCTAAAGGTGGTGATGCGCACAATGCCACCCATGGAGCAAGTTGCCAAGTCTGCAGATTTGAAATATCTACAGCAGTGCATTGCCAAGGCCGACGAGTGACAGAAGAAGCGCGTCGTGTAGCTAGAGGAGTTCCAGGATGTTGGTGGTTAGTTCATGACAAAGGCTGGCGAAGTTCTCCAGGAAGTGCAGGGACATCGTCAACAAGTGGCCGCGAAGCTCGTCGATCACCCATCGCCCCAGGATGTCATCGATAGTCAGGAGGAGGCTACAACAACAAAGGAAATGGTGACGACAGTCGAGCAACAGTACGAGGATTTCAAAGTAAATACCACAAAGTACACTATGTCCTGCTGACGTGGCTCGAGGGTGAGCCACAAGATTGTGTTGGGGGCCTGTTGGCAAGCGGTTTGGTAAGGTAGTGTTGTAGCATCACCAATGCTACGACACGTTAGAAGATGTCACGGAAGGTGGAAACCTGGGCGGAAATAAGATTATTTTATGTATTTTTGAGTCGATTGTATTCAGAATGCAGGCTTTTTTGTCATTGGACCATATGATATGTAATTTGGGTTAATTGTACTACAGTAGGTGGGTTTTGGGGTCATTTGGACCGTGTCAGTTAGATTTTGGGTCATTTGTCCAAGTGTCGGTTAGAAAGTGGTTAGTAAATGGACAAGCATTGTAAAGGCGAAAGCCTATATATAGACAAAAGTTGTAAGTGTTGAATCATATTAGTACGGATCCTTGGATGTTGATGTGTGTGTCTTTGAGTCTGTATCTGAGATCAAGAGATATTGTTGAGATCTGGTTTTACAGAGATGTTGTATCAGGGTTTTGCTGAAGTAATATGACATGACGGAACTGTTTGGTGAAATTCCTTGTGTACCTTTTATGATAATGCATGTTGCGATTCACGAATTATGCTATGGTTTCTTGCTGCAGTTAATACTTTAATGTTATACTTGTTGTGATGAATGTTTCTATTGAATGATGTTAAATTTGAATGCATAGATTTGTCTTGAATGTTGCGATAAGTTAATTAACTGGTGCCGCAAACATCCTCCTTCATTCGGCGGAAACATGGTTCTGTCCACTCTCCCTTGAATGCCTTGGGTGAGACCTCATCTGCTCCGCAGGTGTTGCTGGATGGGGTAAAACCTATCTGGGCCGATGCTCAGGGAGATGGCGGTGGGTTGGTGTCGACAGTGATGGGAACCCCTGTCGACTGGGTTTGAGTCAACAGTGTTGGCCACATTTCTCCTGAGTGTTTTCTAGAGTGAATATTCATCTAAATGCGTGTCAAACTTTGGAGCATGTTTGCATTCAGTTGGTTCTTCTCTTCCTGAGATCTGAGAAACCTCTCATTATTTGTTTTGCAACTTTGTAATTCCACTCTTTGGTTTCTCATGGTTTCTGCAATGTTTGGGGGAGTTACTTGATTTATTTGGCTATTAGTCTATGTCTCTTCATTCTCAACATGTATATTTTGTCCCATGACATCTACTTCAACTGCATAAGGATACTGTGCATCATCCATGATGATGGTTTTCTTCACCCAACTAAGACCAAGGATTTCCAACTTGCGCTATATTGAGTAGTGACCCTTATCTATCCTTGATATGATATTGTATATGCAAAAGTGTTCATATAAGGACCTTTATTAGCTTCGTTACATTCTTAGAATTTCAAAAAATTATTTTTCATGCATTATGGGAACTACCTCTATTGACAATTAATTGTGTCAAATCAAGGTTACATGCACTTTTTTGTTCAATATCTAAAAACATATGAATACCCCTTTCTTAATATGACTGTGAAAAATTGTTCCGCTATGGATAATATTTCCAATGACTGTCTTCATGCTTAATTATGAACTTGGAGATGAAAGCTACAATCTTTCAAAATTTCTATTTTTTTTAACCCAATTCTACACTTTTCCTGTGCAATTATCCTCATAAGAACCGTCTTCTTGGTTCCATTCAAACTGTTCTTGTTGAGGATCATTAGATTGGGCAGCGAGTAAACACAACCCTTGTCCCTTGACAATCTTGGCAGGTCTTATTTCTAAATCATATTCCTGCAAGACATTCATCCAATGGGCACGCTTTTCACCCAGTTCCTTCTGGATTAAGACATTGCGTATTGCTGCATAAGGAACGATGAATTTAGTCCCGGACTTTAAAATATATGGCCTGAAATGTTTTACATATTTGTAAACTGCATAAGCTTGCTTATCAATTTTAGGATAATTCATTTCAACACCTTTGAATGTGGAGCTCATGAAATAAATGGAAATTTCAATGTCTTCCACATGTCTCTGTGTCAACACAACAACATAAGAAAATTCAGTGGTGAATGTATAAAGAATAAAATATTTTTTGAAATTTGGTGACATTAATGCAAGAGCTTCTACAATAGCTTTTCTAATTTCAACAAAAGAGTCTCTTTGAATATCATACCACTTAAATTGGACATCCTTTTTTATTAAATCATGTAAAGGTTTAACTATATGATCAAAGTTTGGAACAAACCTTCTGACAAAATTTATCTTCCCCAGAAAAGGATGCATAGATTTCTTAGAACTTGGGATTCTGATTTTAGCAATCGCATCAGTTCTCTCAGGATCAATAATCATACCATGTTTAGAAACTATAAATCCTAAAATTTTACCCTCTATCATCGCAAAGATGGATTTATTCGGGTTCAAAAAGATACCATACTTTCGAGATCTTTTAAAAACTTGTCTAAGAGAAGATAGATGATCATGTCTCTTCTTAGAATAAATAGTTATATCATCAAGATAAACTACTACAAAATTATGCATCAGGCCTCTAAAATCTATATCCATAGCTCTTTGAAAAGTAGCACCTGCATTAATTAGTCCAAAGGGAATTTTTGTATAAGCAAAAGTTCCCTAAGGTGTCCTGAATGCAGTTTTGAGTTGATTAGAAGGAGTAACCAAAACTTGATTGTAACTAGAGAAACCATCCAATAAAGATAACATTTCTGCACCCTCAACTTTTTGTAAAATTTGTTCCATGGGAGGAACAAGTTAATTGTCTTTTTCAGATGCCTTATTTAAATTCCCGAAATCCACACAAAGTCTTATTTCCCCATTCTTTTTACGAACAACTACTAGATTAGCTACCCATTTTGTGTGCCTCACATGAAATATGATTCTTGCTGCAAGTAATTTCTCTAATTCTTTCTTAACAGACGGTTCTAAGCTAGCATGCATTTTACTTAAGTTCTGTATATATGGTTTGACCTGAGGTTTCATAGGAATGTTATGCTGGATGATTTTAGTGTCAAATGTTTTAAGATCATCATAATTCCATGCAAAAACATCTTTGAATTCCTTGCATAGTTTGATGTAAGCCCTTTTCTCAGCAAGTGAACAATCAATCCCAAGATTAATCAATTGAGGGTTCTGCTAAGTTCCTAAGTTAACATGCTACTAATTCAGAGAAGAGCTATGAGTTTTGTAGTTGGTGGCATTTTTGAATTTATCCTGCAAATCATGAAATTTCTCTAAATTAATTACTAATTTAGGAATTAAGTTAGAAGTAAATTGAGGATCTGATAAGGATTTCTCATGTTCAGCTTCATCAATGGCTATGTCTTTAAAAGTGTCTTGATCTGTTAAGAAATATAGGATTTGTTGATCATTATAAGATACCTTCCAATTGGTAACATTATTTGGGACTGAAGGTCTGTACATCAACTCAATGGAAAAGTGTATGGGGATAAACCCTCAGGGGGGAATTTGTCTGGAAGCAGTGTTTGCTAACAGATCAACATCAAAGTTATGTGATCTAGGAATAGACCTAATATTAAATGATTTAAAAAATTTAGTTAAGTCCCATAATTGTTTATGATAGTTTATCAAACGAGGAGATATGCAATGGATTATATTTCTAACTTGTTTTAAAATAATCTTAGAATCTCCATAGCATTCTATAACTTGAGCACCTAAGTCAATTGCTTTTATGAGACCCTAAACGAGAGCTTCATATTCAACAATATTATTTGTACACTCAAACTCCAACCTACACACAATCATAATTTTGGTGCCTTTTGGATTTATTAGTACACACCCTGCCCAACACCTTCCTTTGATTTAGAACCATCAAAAAACAAAGTCCAAGAATTTACTCCTATTCTAAAATTTGTATTTACATTATATACATTGTGTACAATTGTGCCAGAAAAAGGAACAACAGTGTAATTTACAATTCTAGATTGACTTTCAATATTTTCAGTGAGTGAAATATCAACAGGAAAATTTCCAAAAAATGTGTCAAACGTGTGATGTTCAATATGTGTGTTGAAATAGACAACAAGTTCATTGGGATCATTTAAATCTGTGACTATCTGCCTCATGTATGGTTCTCTATTGATTTTAATTTTATTAGGTTGACCATTATATGGGAGCCACAAATGGGACCAATCGGTAGCAATGTTCCCCTTCAGTTTCTTTTACCAGCCTCTGCTTAGCCACATGCCATAGGATTCGGGAATATCAGCAATTAAAATGTCAATGGTATGATGGATTCTTGGATCGACAGATAGTTTGATGAGGACATCTTTCAGTTCTCCTACTACCCTAACTCTTGATCTATCAAGTTGGACAATATGGGCAGGAGAAGGTTCCCAAGAGACATTAAGCTTCTTACAAATTGAAAGAGGCATGACGTTGGACGAAGTACCAGAGTCTATCATGCAATTATGTACATTCCTATTAAATATCTTGAAAGTAAGAAGAAAGGGAGGCGTCTTCTTCCTAGATGGTTTTTGACCACTTGGATTTATAGGGGTTTCCACACTGTTATTTTGAACTTCTCTAGATTTATTAAGAATTATGCTTTTGGGTAAGGTCTCCCTCAGGGAAGGTATCTTAAGGAGTTCAAATAAAGAAATATTAGCCTTCATCTTTTTGAGATATTCAACTACGTTATATTCAATTCTAGGAATGAATACTTCCTTTTGCATTGTATCTTTACCTTTTTTGGGGATGGATGGTGGTGGAAATTCATGTGACACTTTCCCTTTATGAGGAGTGTTGTAAGGATGTTGTTCATTATATATTATTTCTGGTTCACATTCTTCTTCAAACAAAGGTAATTCAACGAGATAATTGATTGTATTAATATGTTGATCTTGCTCTTCATCAAGAGGTTCAGATTCCTCAGTATCTCCCTTTTTAGTGATTTCCTTGTTATTATCAGGGATGGTTTGTGACTCATTGACTAGAGCTCTACAAATATAATAAAGTTATTCTGAAGACAATCCCTCATCAGGGGTGGGCGGAGCTTGATTTTGAGGAGGTTGATAAGGCCTTCTAAAAGGTTGTCCTACAAATCCTCTATTATTAGATTTACCCTCAGTATTTATTTTTCTTAAGTCTACCATTTCATTTGATATCATCTGTAAAAATTTCTTTACACTATCCATATCAAAAGGATCTTTTCTTTGTATGGCAGGTTTAGGGATATTTTCTTTCTTTTTACGAGATGTGGAAGATTGATCTGCTTGAACATCTGGATTATCCTTCAGACCAAACATATCCTTCTCTACTAATATTTCCTCAACAAAAGCTTCTTGAAGGTTGTTTTTATGTGCTCTTTTGACCCACATAGAAATAGGTATTGGTAGACCTTTAACATAGTAGGCCACCAGTAATTCTTCAGCTAGGAGAACATTATGGGGAATCTTATTTTTTAAAGAGGAAAACCTTTGGTTAAAGTCTTTGATCCTTTATTTCCCTTTAATTTTTAATGATGACAAATCCATGACTAGATCTTCGGGGGTTCTATCATCCCCAAAATTTTCAAGAAATAAGGTTTCAAAATCAGTCCAAGAAGTGATGTACCCAGCTGTTAAGGCGAAGTACCATGTGGCATCTTTTCCTTCAAAGGTGTAAGGAAATAACCTACAAACCACATCTTCATGTACAACATTTATGAGTCTAATGGATTGCATAAAAGTCTTGATATGATCATCTGCCGGTGTTTTATCATCGGGATTAAATTTAGGGATCCACTTCTCTGGATTTTTGGGTGGTCTATGTTGATCCCCATGAATGAACACAACATCCTGATCTAACCATGGCCTATTAGGCTGATTTTCTGTTGGGCTATTTCCTGGTGTAGAAGAACTTGAAGATGAATCAATTTCATATGACTCCTCTGATGATGATGAAGATGAGGAAGGAGGTGATGGTGGTGGACCCCCTAACACTATATTGGGTTGTGGATTATCCTCAGGTTGAGTTTTCGTTTCAAACAATGGATTGTTTCGAGGTTCAGGAAATAGTTCCTGACTGACTGTGTTCTGATTTTCAGTATCAATCTGTAAATTTATTATAGGATGCTGTTGAGACAGTGATTGTCTCAGGTTCCTGGTTGAATCAGTCCTATATTCTACTCTGGAGGTGAGATCCTGAGTACTTTGTATCAGTTTATCAAGAGTTAAAGGTCCTATGGTTGGTGAAACAAAAACAGTCTCAGGTCTTCTGATCTCTTGTATAGTTACGAGAGTAATGGGGACTGTAGGTTGAGTCTCAGTTTGTGGGATAGTTGATGTGGATGCATCTGTTTGACTTTTAGTAATGATTGGTGTCCTGGCAGGAGCAGGTTTGCTGGTATTTCGTTTAGGCATGACTTAGAGGGCTCCTATCATTAACAAGATAAACAAATAAAACGATGACATCTGAATAATAATGTTTATAAGGGCCAACATAATTCAATAATCAGGCCAAATAACATTATTAATAAGAAAACCAAAATGAAAGATTAGGTTGAGAAACTATAAGGTATCTCCTGAAGATGGGATGAACTATCCAGCCCGAAACGTCGAGTTCTGCATTTTTCCACACGGGATTTCCTTCGGTTGTAATTATATAAACATGTTATCTTAAATTAAAAATAATTTTTCAAACTTATATAATAAACAAATATATAATGTGTTTTTAATCAATTTAATTACAAAAAAAAATTATTTAAAATTTTTTCAAGTTAAATAAAAGAATTATTAAAAATATATGTTTTTCATTAACATACAATAAAATTCAACTATAAAAATAAAAAATTATCTTTATATTAATAAACAAAATATATCTCATATATATATATATATATATATATATTATTTTGTTAATAATTTTAATATATGCATATATAATTCCAAATCGAGTACTGTTGGTAACATGTCATGCTAAAACCAGGGTTGGCAGGAGCAGGGGGAGTTATCTTTGACTCCAAGCTGAACAAAAAGAAAGAGTTTGCCTGGGGTATTGAGAGCAAGACGAACAATGGAGCAGAATGGCTCGCACTCATCAAAGGGTTAGAGATTGCTCTAGGTCTGGGCATCGAGAACTTGATGGTTATTGGAGACTCTCTCATCGTCACCCGAGACGCTAGAAACATTGTCAACAATAGGAAGAATCCCTCCTCCAAACTGCACCACCTCCTCCTCAGCATCAGTAAAGAATTTAACAAGGTTTCCTATTGTCATGTTTTGAGAAACCTCAATGGGAAAGCTGACGCAATGGTGAATACTGGAGTTGGAATCCCTTATGGCTCCCTTGAATGTGATAATGTCATCTCAACAAATATATGGATCCCCTAGCTCAGGGTCTCTCCAAGGAACCTTGGCCCTCCACTTTTCCTCATATAAAACTCTTAATCTTTTGAATTCAAACTATAGAAATTCCAATTTTTTGTATTTGGGTAATCACACCACCCATAGTGACGGCCAGCTCTATCCTCGTGAGATTTGGAGGCACTTCAAAATTTATTACTGCTGGCCATATGGACAGATGGCCAACATACGTAGTCAGAGGCACGGTTTAAGACAGGGAATGTGGGTTGTTTCCCACACTCCCGCCGTTTGTTCTTTCTTTTGGACAGTGCTGGTCTTTCCGCTGGTTTTGAGCTTGTTTTCACATAGGTTATTTGTGTTCGCGTTGGTTAGCAGTATGGATCACCACTTGCTTCCTTTGGTTGAGGATAATCATTACCGGAAATGCTTCAGGTTCAACAAGTCTATTAGCCCTAACGCTGCTTGTAATAGGGCGTTGACGTTGGTTGACGAAGAGGTTGGAGTCTTGATGGACAGAAGACACCCCATGTGTGGCCTCTACCACAGGTAGGACGGGGCTGTGAGTGCTCAGAATTTTGAAGAGAGGCACGGCCTCACAAACTACGACTTGGAAATGAATAGTCGTCTGCATGAGTTGGAGGGCCAAGTCCAGGTGATACACAATGAAAACTTGGTATTCAAGAAAATTCTGACCCGCCTCTATTCTCTGTCTCAAGCAACACACCAGGAAGTTAAGCATCTGAACAGTCTAGTGGATGAGAAGGTGGAGCAATTGGAGGAGACGTTGGGCCTCTAATACCCACACAAAAAGCGTAAATCTGGTGCAGGGAACAGTGATATGGCTGACTTGGAAAGCAAGATGGAGAAATTGAAGAACTTCATGGCTCAGGACGGGAATTTCGTCGACCTAAGCTCAAATAGGAATGAGACTGCTGATTCCAGTGGAGCAGTCATGAACACCGGTATTCCCTGGCTGCAAGATGGTCAGTTCAGTCTTTTTTTTTTTTGGTTTGTTATGTATCTGTATTAGCTCTATAATTTCTGCTCTGCACCTTTGAAAGTCACAAGCTGGGAGCATCTCATAGGAACGATACTCTTCTGGACAGCTCCAATTTTCAGTCTTTTGTTTAAACTACCAGTATATCTTTGTATTTCTTTTGTATTAGGATATTAGGACAATTTTTCAAATGCTACAGTTTTCATAGACCTGGAAGGTTTTACGCTAGTTACAAGCATGTAAATGATGATCAGGGAGCGCTAGATGCTACCCTACTAAGGGAGAAATCTGCCTCTGCATTTTGTAATTTCTGACTCTACTTTTAATCAAAGCTTCTCAACCGTTTGTGTAAAAAAAAATGTCATGCTAAAGAGGCAACATGTATTATCTAACACCAATTAAATTGGATACAGAAACTAATAATTAGACACGTTAAACAAAGTGGAAGACAATAAATTCTCATAAAGTGATTTCTAAGACAAATTTTCCCATATTTAAAAAGGGTTTCTGAGGCAGTAGTTGTATGTTTCCAACTGTAGCCAGGTTGAGACTAAAATCATGTTTTTGGTTTGAAAGTAACCTTTTAGACCTTATCAGAAACCACAATATGAACCGTGAAACCAAATATGAAGCATATAGATTTTCTGGCAATTATGCAAAAACATATTTTCAAGCAATGGTCAGGAAAACATCTACAATGTTGTGTCCTCAAAATAAACAAGAACTCGGAGTTTGTACCCTACTATATGCTTTCAAAAATAGAAAATTTCGCAACATATTATAAGGAAATCTGAAATCATGATAGCAACCAGAACCCTAAGGAAAAGTTAAGCAAAGATATACAATTTTTTGTTTTTATATTAAATTTCATAGGAAATATACAAAATATTACCTAACATTTTGGAAGATCTAAGCATGAATGAACAACCTAATATATTGGTGAACTCAAGACACCAAATGGCAAACTCAAGCTCTTGGGTTTTTGGGTTTGTTTCTATCTGGAGATGGAAAAATTAATGGCTGAAACATAACTTATTGTATCGAGAGTAGAAAAAAAATTAAAACCATCATAGATCCATCTTAAATCCATGTATCTATCAAGTATGCACCAAGAAGGATCAAATTTCTCTAGATATATTTTTTTCCTAGATGTATAAAAAATGTTAAAAAAAAATTGCACCTCAAGAAATTGAATCCCTCAAGTGTTTGATAGATCCAGGTTCAAGACGAATCTATACTGATCCTTATTAGATACCTCTGTTTTTACCAAAGTTATGGTATGCACACTAAAAGCTTCCAATTTTTTATCGTAGTCATATAGCCGCTTCGCATTTCACTCATAGTAATCCATATTCTCTGAAAGGATCCAACAAAACTGCTGGAAGAGGGAAGATGAATGGTTAAAGTCTATCGGTCGACCTCTGCACCATATCAGTGCTGTTATATACAAAATAAAAGCACCGATGAACCGCAAAACAACTATAGCTACTTTTAGGTTTTCATATATATATATAAGCTAATCAAGTCGAATGATTGTTTGAGGTAAAAGGGAATCAGAGCCAGATGGGTCACCTTTGAATAAACTACTGCAAAATGGGTCAGTCCCCAAATGCTAAATTATTTGCTTTTGATGCCATGGGTATCATTCTATTGGTCCAAGAATACAAAAAACCGAACAAAATCTATGCTTTTGTGGCCTGCCTCGAAAACCCACATGAATATCAATAAAAAAAAGACGGGGAGATAGCCATTACCTGTGATTATTGGCATAGGGTTTATGTATTTCTCTCGCTTTACAAGGGTCAGAGGCCATCATCCTGTGAGGTATGGGGCAGATCAGTTGGTCCTTCCTCAAACTTCCATTCGTATTCCTTAATGCACACATTCTGCTCTATTGTATGGTTACTAAATCTTACAGATCTCAAGCCCAAACAACAACAACAGATCTTCTTTCAAAAACTTATAAAATGTATAATGGAGGCCAATAGACCCAAATCTGACCATTTAAACTAACATAAAAACATATATATACATACAATAACACTGCCTTGAGATATAAATATTAGAAAAGTAAAAACATAAATACCAACCTTAACCATTCTAGATCCATTGTCACATACAAGGGGTTGGATTTCTTTTACATAAGTCGTTCTCAGAGGATGTCAAGACTCGTGTATAATGGCCATTCCCTCTTGTGATGGCCATTCCCTTTAATACTGCAAAGAGATGCCGCTAGTGAAATCTTGTTCAAACTGACATTTTTGCAAAGGCCCACGCTTTGATTAGATCACTTTGGACCATGAATGCATTTGACTGATGTACAAAATCCTTCCAGATGCCTAGTGCCAGAGTATGCAATTTCCTTAATTCTATTATCGTTGCCACCTTCCTTGGAAACCTCGCTCCTGAAATTGTATTTGGAGAACAATTTGAGGATGAAATTGAGCCCTTGTCAACAAGAAATATATGTGTGTGATATTCAAAAACCTTCCATGGAGGACCATGGACCGATTTCAACTTCAGTAAGATTTGCGCAGATGGCATTAACCTCAGATAACTATCTTCTCGGCCTCCAAGAAACAACAGTTCCTTTACGAAACAAGGGCTCTGGGAACTCTCTCAACAATCCCCTTCATGAATGAAGTATGAGAACATTCTCTTTGTGAGAATGTAATTGTAAAGATGAAATAGAATTCTTCACAATCAGAATTCGCAAACCAGGAGCGACCATTCGACCCTGTGATAAGGCTTCAATCAATCCCCCCAACAAAGACTCGTCTTTGTATACAGACCAGTAGGATTTTGAGACCATGAAAAGATTAATAGAACCGTGAGGTTCCTCTTGAGTTGTAGCCATAGAATGAGCCATATAAGATCATGTGCATATTCTCCAACATTAACGCCCATCTGATCCCAATCCCCAACACCATTAACAACCCCGATAGCATGTTTATCTGTACAAATAAAGTGAGCATCCTCTCCACCTGGCTCCTTGTCCAGGTTTAGGATGTAGCATGCACCTGATAATAATTTAAATACTCCATTACCAAGATGTGCCTGGTCTAATTCAACACCATATTTAATTTGTATTAAAATATGCTTTCATGTATAATTTTAATTTGATCGCCATTGAAAAAACACGATACTCATAAGACCTATGTAATCACGATCATGTAATTATTGAATTGTGAGTATATTAAATGAACTAAACTATGTTCAATAATTTATGTCCTTGATATTATTGATCCATTAGAAATAGTTTGTCTAATCTTCATAGCTTTTTAACAATGAAACAAAAAATTATATGCATACCTTATGTGCCACATATAATGTTAATTTTTCAGCATTAATTCAGTATACTCTAGGATCTTTACTGAGAGAATAACATGTACAGCATATCAAGTATAACAATGCATATCAATCACACCAAGCAATCACATGAGACAATAGACACACAGAGTTTCACTGGGGAAAACCATAAAGGTGAAAAACCCCACAACTTCCTCAGATATAGAGAGAGCAATGATACAACCAAAGTACAAGAGATAGTCTTCTCCTAGCAGCTGATCCTCCTCCTCACATGTGCGCCACTTTCCGAGTGATGGAAGAGTGAGTAAGTGAATGATCAAATAGAGATCTCCCGATCTCTATTTATACATGTCCTGTCCTGCCCAATAAACCAGTGGGGCCGACTTGTCTAGCTTAGCCTAATAACCCATGGTTAACTTAATCAGGGTCTACCCCACACATGGTGGTCTAATAACCCATCAGCAAGTTACGACACTTGCGACACTTGTCAATACAAATGACGACACTTCTGTATAGAGGAATAATAACATCTCTATAGGAGTACAATATACATAGATGAAATACATAGGTGAAATACATTCCGAAGTTACATATACATCAACACTCCCTCTTAACTAGGAAGGTATTTCTCAACACAGATCTGCTAGCACAAGTCTTCTTCTCTGGATCATCATCAGCGAATCATCGTCCTTGAATCATCATCATCGTCACTGCTGCTGCTATCTCAATCAATCTCCAATCTAATCGTCATAGGAAGTTCTACAGAGCCATTCCTTTTTCATACTGGATGTAGTCCCACCACTTGTAGGTCTTCATCATCATTGGCCATACTGTGGAATTCTTAGGACTGATTACGTATCAACAAAACCTCGAAAGAGCATCCCGGGATTGATTACGAGCTTACTGCTCAACCTATCGGATCTCCCAGGATCTTTTACATGTTGACCTTCACAAAACCTACTCAGAGCATCCCAGGATGTTACGAGCACACTGCTCTACCTGTCTAGATCTCGATAGAGAATCCCATGTTGTTACAAGCACACCACTCTACCTGTCCGGATTTTAAAGGATCTTTTCTATGTGAACTTTCGCAGAACCTACTCAGAGCATCCCAGGATGTTACGAGCACACCGCTCTACCTGCTTGGATCTTTATAGAGCATCCCAGGATGTTACGAGCACACCACTCTACCTGTCTAGATCTCGATAGAGCATCCCGGGATGTTACGAGCACACCGCTCTACCTGTTTGGATTTTAAAGGACCTTTTCTATGCTACCTACACAACTTGTCCACAGCTACAGAGTATTAATCCGATACTCACCATACATCATCCTGATGTACATCATCACATGATCAACCCGATCATCATCATAGCATCAACCTGATGCGTATCATCTGGAGCAACATCCTGAAGCTCGTCATCTGTGATCATCCTGATCAGACAGTATATCTGTCTGATGCATACAAAGTATCTACCTGATACATATCATCATACATGATCTACCTGATCATACAAATGCATCCATCTGATATACAATGCATCCACCCGATACATACATAAGTACATGATCTACCTAATCATACAATGCATCACCCTGATACATATACAAAAATACATGATCCACCTGATCATGTCAAGCATCCGACATGATGCATATACAAAAATATATCAAGCATCCAACATGATGCATATACAAATATATCAAGCATCCAACATGATGCATATACAAATACAGGATCAAACTGATCAAAGCATCCAACTGATGCATATACAGAGCAGTAACTGGAGCATCACCCTGATGCTCATCATCCAGCGCTTACATCCACAGCCATGGGAAGGATACTCCTCTCACCATGCTCAGAATGGCTCCTACAAATGTGTCGATCACTTCTGCCTCAAAGTGTCGTCAATCTGAAGAACACCAAGCCTCTCTCTAAAGTATTCAAAATTCACTCTGGCTAGTGGTTTCATCAGCACATCTACAACTTGCTCATTTGTCGCAACATACAGGAGATTCACTGCTCCTCTCTGCACCATATCCCTGATATAGTGATATTTGATCTCAATGTGCTTCGACCTGTCATGGAACACCGGGTTCTCAGATAGCTTCACACAACTCTGGTTGTCATAAAAGATACCAGTAGCTTCTGGAGACATACTTCCTCACAACTAGCTGAACATGCTGCAACATACTCTACCTCGGCTGTACTTAGTGCTACGTAGGATTGCTTCCTTCTAAACCAAGAGATCACACCTGATCCCATGCTGAAGCAACACCCAGATGTGCTCTTCCTATCTGCAGCACTACCTTTCCAATCTGAATCAACATAACCCTACAGGTTAAACTTTTGATTCGCATCATACTTGAACCCATAATCAATTGCACCCTTCAGGTACCTCAGAATATGCTTTACAACAACTAGGTGAACACCTCTTGGATCCGTCAGGAACTGGCTCAATGTGTTCACTGCAAAGCAAATATCTGGTCTAGTGTTCGTCAGGTACATCAAGGACCCAATCATTTGACGATACACAGTGACATCAACCGAATCAGATGAAGCATCACACAGAATCTTTAGGTTCGATGCCATAGGTGTGTCCATGGCCTTGCAGTCCATCATCATGAACCTCTTTAGGATCTCTACTGGATACTTCCCTTGACCAAGGAAGATTCCATCTGCACTCTGCCACACCTCCATGCCTAGGAAATAGTACATCATCCCCAAGTCCTTCATCTCGAACTTGGCAGCAAGCTTCCTCTTGGTATCGATAATCAATCTATCCTCACCTGTTACAAACAGTTCATCCACATACAAAAGTAGTATCACAGGATTGCCTTCCTCGACCTTGTAGTAAAGGTTGGAATCTGTTTTAATCTTAGTAAATCCCAAACTGGATAGAAAGCTGTCTATCCTACCATACCACGTCCTAGGAGCTTGCTTCAAGCCATACAAGGATTTCTTCAACTTACATACATATGACTCCCTGTCATGTGTCTCAAAACCAAGTGGCTGCTCCACATACACTTCCTCCTCGACTACACCATTCAAGAAAGATGTCTTGACATCCATTTGGTGTATCTTCCATTTCATCATTGCAACTAGAGCAAGTACTGATCTAATGGAAGTGTATCTGGCCACAGGAGCAAAAGTATCTTCATAATTAATCCCTTCTTTCTGGGAGAAGCCACAAGCTACAAATATCGCTTTGTATTTATCTATGCTGCCATCTGCAGCATGCTTGATCTTGTAGATCCACTTGGAAGTCACTACAGACTTCCCTTCAGGTCTTGGGACTACATCCCAAACATCATTCTTCATGATCGACCGGTATTCCTCGACCATGGCATCCTTCCATTCTTTCTTTTCCATTGCTTCTTCATAACTGGAAGGTTCTTTGTTCATAATATAACAGAGTAAGGCAACATAACTGGTATGAGATCTAGTTCTCTTCCTCGCTCTATGTTCTTCTTCTGGAATGCCATACCTTTCTGCATCTTGAATGAGCTCTCTAGCCCATGCAGGTTTCCTCTTGTGAGAGTTCTCCTCACGAGGTGGATCTATAGGTATTTGTGGATCTTCACGATCTGCTTCTGGAATTGCTTCACTCATGGTGGTGTCTTGGAATCTGTTTTCCTTGGGTTCTTGATGATATTCAAAAGGTGTCTTCCTTGACTTGATGAAAGCTGAGTTTTCATCAAATGTTACATCCTTGCTAAAATCAATCTTCTTGAACCATAGAAAATATATTCTGTAAGCCTTCGAGCTTTCACTATACCCCACAAAGATACCCTTCTTTCCTGAAGGATCTAGCTTTGTCCTCTTTTCCTTTGGAACATGTGTATATACTGGACAACCAAATATTCTGAGATGGCTGACTTCAGGTTTCTTACCAGAGAAGACCTCTTCTGGTGTCTTGTTGTCCAATATCTTGTGAGGTGTTCTGTTCTGCACATATACAGCTATCCTAGCTGCTTTTGCCCAAAGATGCATAGGTAGATCTTGGTCATGTAGCATTGCTCGAGCTACTTCCATGATAGTTCTATTTTTCCTTTCTGCAAATCCATTCTGTTGTGGATTGTAGGGAGCAATCACTCCCTTATAATCCCTGAATCACTGCATAACTTCTTGAAATCACCTGAAGTGAATTCTCCACCATTGTCGGATCTGTATGTCTTGATCTTCTTATCAGTTTGATTTTCCATCAAGGCTTTGAATTCCTTGAACTTATCAAATACATCATCTTTTTTCTTCAAGAAATATACCCAAGTCTTCCTAGAGAAATCATCAATGAAGGAAACATAGTATACATACCCACTCGGAGAACTGGATGACATCGGGCCGCATACATCAAAGTGGATAATATCCAAGATTCCTTTAGCTTTGCTTTCACTACTTGGAAATGCCTTCTTAATGTTCTTTCCTTTTGCACATCCTTTGCAAACACCTTCACGCTTTGTCTTAATTTCAGGAAGACCTTCTACAGCTTTGCTTGCAATTGGTAGTGCTCTATAGTGCACATGTGCAAGCCTTCTATGCCAAAGTTCACTTGGCTCCATGGATTCATGTACCATGGCATGTTCAGGTTGTCCCTTCAATTTGTACAATCCTCCCTCTTGCTCTCCAATCACTACTGCATCATCTATAGTTTTACCCTTTGGCCACATTAGGACTTGGCCATCTACAAATGCAACCCTTATGCCTTTTGCATCCAATGCAGATATGGAGAGTAGGTTCTTCTTGAGCCTAGGTACATATAGAACATCTTTCATCTTCAAATACTTCCCAGAGTATAGGTTGTAGGAGGCTTCACCACTTCCTTTGATAGGATATTGATAGTCATCCCCAAGTTTCACCTTATGGGGTGACTCATGTTCAGATAGATTCGCAAAAGATTCTTTAAACCCAGTCATGTGTTTGGAAGCCCCACTATTAATAAGACAATCATTACAACCATGGGATATAATACCTGTGAGAGCAGAGATTAGAACATATTCATCTTCACTTGATGAAGTATCACTTTCTTCCCTAGCCTTCTTCTTGGGAGGTTCATCATCCTCAGCAGCATGAGCATGAAACCTATTCTTCTTGTTGAATTTGTTATTGTTATCTTTCTTCTTCTTGGGACAATTTGAAGCAAAGTGTCCTCCCTCATTGCAATCAAAACATCAAACATGATATAGATCTTTCTTCTTGTGATGAGAGTGAGAATGATTCTTGTTATGAGATCTCTCCCTTTTAAACTTGCTTCCCTTGGTGTGTGCTGTGAGAGCTTGATCTTCATTCCCCATCTTTTCTTCTCAAGCCACAAGCCTTGCTTCTTCTTGTGATCATTCCTCCCAAAGTCTACTGAATGAGATCAACTTCCTCCTTGCACAGATTCCTTGGATGAAGGAGTCCCATGGCCTAGGTAGGCCATTCAATGTGGTCATGACAACTTCACCATTGTCCACTACTTCATCCACAGCTTCAAGTTGTTCCTTGATCTGAGAGACCTTAGAGAAATAAGATTGAATGGTCTCTCTATTATGAATCTTTACCCCTTTCAATTGATTCCGCATAGTTATCTCCTATTTATGTTCTTTCCTTCAAACATCTTGGTCAAAGAGTCAAACATTGCCTTGGGTGTCTTTAGAGATGACACATGTGGAATGAGATGATCCTTGTTAGAATCAACAATGATCCTCTTTTCCTTGACCAAGCTCTTCTTGTGAAGAGCCTTAGCCTCTTCTTCTTCTAGGACAGGGACCTCTTCACTTATATAAGTGTCCAACTCATTTTCTTCCAGGATTAACCCAATCCTATACTTCCATGCTCAGAAGTTATCAGCCCCTTCAATCTTATCCTTAAGCTTGGTGTGGTGAGATATCTTTAAGGAGTACTTCAAATGGAAATAGAAAAGATTTAGGTCTTACCACTTGATTTGCTGAAAACTGGATTTGGTCCCGGATTAGGGTTTGTTAGAGAAACCCTAAAAATTCAAAATGTGAATTTAAACTTTCTGAAAGGATAGAAAGACGTGCCTTGATGAGCTGATCAACCTGGTATATTCAGAATTTGAGATCTGCAAAGTTTCACCCTTCATAAATGCCTTTTAGTCTTCCCAGATTCACTAGGGATGACCCTGAATTAGGGTTTGAGTTCCCCGGAGATTCACCCAACCAAAAATATCGATCCAAAGCTCTAAACTTCGATTTTTCCAAGGAGCTTCCAGCTATGTCTTCAGATTTCAGAAATTCCCATTTTTGTGGAAACCCTAATTTTTAGGGCCAAAACTGAAAGTGATCAGAATTGAATTCTGACTGGACAGAGAGATTCTCCTTGATGAGTAGAGTCAATCTACCTAGCTGCCTTTCCAAAATATGTGGAGAGAAACCCAATAAACAAGAAACCCTAGTTTAACAAACAATGTCTTCTTCTCAGGGAAGCTCTGATACCATGTTAATTTTTTAGCATTAATTCAATATAATCTAGGATCTTTACTGAGAGAATAACATGTACAGCATATCAAGTATAACAATGCATATCAATCACACCAAGCAATCACATGAGACAATAGACACACAGAGTTTCACTGGGGAAAACCATAAAGGTGAAAAACCCCACAACTTCCTCAGAGATAGAGAGAGCAATGATACAACCAAAGTACAAGATATAGTCTTCTCCTAGCAGCTGATCCTCCTCCTCACATGTGTGCCACTTTCTGAGTGATGGAAGAGTGAGTAAGTGAATGATCAAATAGAGATCTCTCGATCTCTATTTATACATGTCCTGTCCTGCCCAATAAACCAGTGGGGCCGACTTGTCTAGCTTAGCCTAATAACCCATGGTTAATTTAATCAGGGCCGACCCCACACATGGTGGTCTAATAACCCATCGGCAAGTTACGACACTTGTCAATACAAATGACAACACTTCAGTATAGAGGAATAATAACATCTCTATAGGAGTACAATATACATAGATGAAATACATAGGTGAAATACATTCTGAAGTTACATATACATCAACATATAAAAGATAATAGATGTATTAGACTTCCAAGGAAATTGCATGCACCCCCTACGTGCCACACATTTAAGATCAAAGTGTATTGGAGTTTTATATATATCAAGATTTATTATGAAATTAAAGACTAATAAGTCATGAAATGAAGTTAACCAGGGTGATCATGATGGGTGAATATTTGCATAAGTAGGGAGATGTGATGGAGGTACAGATATTCCATGATGAGTGGGCTTGTTGGCATTCTTGTTGAAGGGAGTAGGTATCCTTTAATGGGGAACCTATTATATGTATACTTGTCAATTGAATTTCATTAGAAGGCTTCCACAATTTACGTTAGCATTTAGTATTGTTTACACCTTTCATTCCGTGGCTTTCCATTGTGTATTTGTACGTGTATATTGAATTTGATGGAATTACCCTAGTTTAGCTGAGTTGCAGTTTTGGTGCGTTGAATGAATTTTTTACCCATTTTTTTATTGTAGTTTAAACTTTTCACTTGGTTATCCGTCTGGTGGAAACGAGTTAGGAGACCATGGCTTCGATTGGTAAAGGAATTTGGCCTCACTCCCTTTTCATGATAACTAGCATACCCCCAAAGCGGGGGAAATGAAACGCCGAGAAGAACTTCAATAGGTTGTAAAATGAAAGAAAGGTGTGTGTACACAGACAATATAATTTTATGTGTTTGAAAGCAAGTTTAGCTAATTTATGGTATGGATAGTAGTCAATGAAATTGAAAAGAAAACTCTTGCAAGTACTAATAAGCAATAAATACAAACCCATGTAATCAATGGCAAGTAAAATGAACTGTACATTAATTTGTCATACGAAAAAGTATACATATGTGAGTAAAACAATAAAGGGCTAGGTTATGATCAAGTTTGGCTCTAAATATATTGGAAATCAACATTAGTATTTTCATTTGATAGGGGGGTGTAGGTATTAAGGATTGCAATTTTAAGTGTGAAAGGGACAGAGGATGAAGGAGGATGAAGGCATGCCTCTTGTTTTTTTTGAAGCGATACATATGAAGTGTCTTTCATCTTTGCATAGCATTTGAAGGAGAACTAGAGTGTAATTCGGATTCCTTATAATGTTGTAATATGTGGCATTGCTATGAAGGTCAATCCTTGACATTGATTGTTACCAATGTCAATGGTTGACCTTGTTAATGTCAATCCTTGGGATTTATGGATAGTCAATTTACAAGTTGTCTCTACTTCGATTTATGGGTGGAATTGGTATGTGTTTTGGTTGAGATTGGTCCCATGGAAGACCATTGTAATTATCAAATTTCATGACAACATAGGTTGGTGACTTAAGAGGGCTAGATCTAGGTGTGCATACAATTTGCATGAACAATCCAAGTGCACCATTTACTAATCCTTATAAGATTCCAATGATGAAAAACAACAAAACATTGAGATTGCATAACATTTAGCTTTCTTCCTTAGAAATTCGTGATTATTCAAGTATTAAGAGTTGTGAGTTTGTATGCAACGTTGATGGTTATTGTTTTGGCATTTGCAGTCCTACGACAACATTAGTGGTCTTTTTCACTATTGCATCATTCAAAGCTTAAAAGACCACAAGTTTCACTAGTGATCTACATTGTCACGCAAATTAAGTATGTTAAAATATTAAAAGAAGTTAAAAATGGATAAAATTAGAAGGACAAAAATTAATTAGAAAAATTGTAAAGTTTAACTGATTGATAATAAAATCCATGTATTTAAAAAAATTGTAAAAAGGTGAAAATTTATAAATAATAAAAAACACAACATTACTTCATTATTAAAGATAATTTTTTTTTAAAACTTATCAATTTTTTAAATCACTCCTCTTCGGTGGCTTCCTCAATGGAATCATTGAGTCATCCAACGTGCATAGCTCATGGATAGACTTCTTCATCCACCAAACATTTTTCTTGGGTGGCTTTCTCAATGGAATCATTGAGTCATCCAACGTGCATAGCTCATGGATAGACAACTTCGAAACAAAATTGCTCACAAATGATTTCTTATGATCCCTTTGTTTGGAGTCACATGAGAAGAAATGTGGCAGCACATGGCCATTTACAACTCTCATGGCTTACATAAAAGGTAGACCCTGTTACCCCCATTTTGTATAGATGCTACCTTGCGATTCTCATAAAAAGGTTTACAACGGGGGTAAATGTTCAAGATGGTTGATTTATGTTTCATTGTATGGTTGCCTCATTTGATGATCTTGATGATGGAGAGAGAACTTGACATGATTCACCATTTATGTTTCATGAGAACCTATCATCTAACCTCACCCTTGGGACCTGAAACTCAGTCTTTGAAAAAGCATCCCTTGGCCTTTGGTTGGACCTTTACCTACTATACTAAGCCTTGTGCCTTGGATAACCAATTAAAGAATATATTTTAGACCTAGATTAACAAGCAATAGATTGTTTGTCACTCCGATAAGGTAATCCACAGTAGCCAATACATCTTGTGATAATGAAAAAATATTGTTCTCGGGTATATCAAGGTTCAGTTTTTGGTTCGGATTTCGTCGACCAATCTTTCCCAATTCACATTTTTGTCGGAATTTTTTTTCCAAAAATTCTTTACATAGATACTCGGAAAATACCAAATCGCCACTTACACAGTAGAGTTTTTTATAAAACTTCAGAAACCCGTGTTGTAGATTTTCTTAAAACCCAACATTTAAGACTTCAAATAAATGAGTCCATCTTCATGAAATCTTCATTAATGTTGGTGATTGGTCATAGTTTTGCTAAGCTTTCTGCCATAGCTATTGATATTTACCTATCTGTCTAGTTCAAAAGGAATGGTTAGGAAGCTAGAGGGATCATATATTTTCTCTATGTGTTATTATTTTCTCTACTGCTCCTTCATTGACTTTCGGAAGCCCATTGACATTGTTCCCAGGAACCTACTAATTGAGCGGCTTTGTTCCCTTGGAGTATTTTATTGTCTTGTATTTACTGTGATGTTACTGTATGAGATAGTGGTAGGGTTTTTTTTTAGCTCTCCCTCGGCCTTATCACCACTGGTTATACCTTCATTTGAACTCCTGAATACCTTGGATAAGAACAAGTCCTCCAGCTACACATGTTGTCTATCCGCAAAATCCCAAAATACCTTGCTTCAACTTCGAATATTTAATTTATGCATAGGCTTGGAGCTGAATCGTCCCAACGGAAGCAACCCTTATCACTAGAAAATCACTAGCCTGAATGGAGAGGTGTTTAGCAAGTGACAGGGCTAAATCACCTACATTCATCGCTCAAATTTGTTTGCCTTTTCCATGCATATTTGCGTTATAACACCCATGAAGTGTCCACCCCAAAGGTAATTTTATGGTGGATGGATGTATTTCCTGGTACTGCTCGGTCAAGTGAGGACTTTAGTGAGGGATATTATTATTGGATATTGAATGTAAATGAATATATTTACTGCTAGTCATGTAGGCATGCCTCTTGGAATGAATCAGGTAGGCCTCTCCACACTGCTAGGTGGGATGGCCATCTCAAGGTTAGATGCTTTGGGAAGATTGGGTCTTTAGGATATCCAGTCGAGAAGCCTTTTACACACCCACCTTAATAGTTAATAGTCTAACCACGAACTTCATGAAAGTGAGGCACAACAAAGCACCGCTACCATCACTTCAACGAGGCAAGTTATATTAACAAAACCTAAAATTTTGTGCCATTTTTAATTCTAAGTTTTGTGCATTGATTTTTGGCATAATAATTTAACACAACTATCCAGAAATATTTTATTCTATGAGTGAAAATTCGGAGAAAGTTAGAATTTGTTTTCATTTCTTTTCCATACAGATGTCTACATGTCCCACTATCTTCCAGATTGCAGTTAACATCTCCAACATCGTATTAGATATGTGATATCATCTAGTAACAAATACAATAGATATAGAAATAATATCCTAATAACTGGAACGTCTATTTACTCTAGGAGGTATTTATGAGGAGGTAATGGTAGAGCCCTCTTATCTTTCACTTTTTTTTAATCCTATAAACTGTAGGACTATAACCGTTATTTATTGTTTGAAGCCAAAGGTGTCAAGTTGTCAGGTTAAGGGTGTTCGCAAAGGCTCAGACAAAGAATGTTATTACCATAACCCTCCTAATAACCAGACCAGTATTTATATCCCTTATATCGCTAGAACTAACCAAACATGGATTAATATCATTAGAAGGATTGCGTAGTGTTTGCATGCAATACAGTTGGCAATGCATACTTCTCCCACTATCTCACTATCTGCATGCCTACATAATGGCTCTCTATAGAGTAGCCTGAGCACTCCAGTAGAGCATAGGCAATTGAATCTGTCCAAAGGAATCTGGTTTCTTTCAACAGTTAAAAACCACTCCTGTCGTTGCCTTGGACGCGTGTCCTTCTAATTCTGTCAGAGCCTTGGTCAGATTCAATTTCGGGAAGAGACGTGTAAGAAATTGTAAAAACATGTTAATATTTTGGACAATCCTCTAATTTAAAGCTTTGGGTATGTGTGTACTGAAGAGAAATTAAGCATTTGCTCTGTCATTGTGAGGCTCACTGTTTTTGGTTGTTGTGGTTTCCGTCGGGTCAGGGTCAGTAAGAATGTGGAGAAATGGTTCATCTTTTCAGCAAAATGAGGAAGTGTCAAGCACTCTATTTGCAGATAAATTAATATCAAACACACAGAGCATATGAAATTTATTGTCAACCCGAGAAAGTCTTTTTATTTCAAAGGATAAGTGCACAATATATGCTTAAACACAAAACCATTAGAAGTGAATAATTTTACCTTCTATCATCCATATTCATCCCAAGAATCTATGCAACCCCAGGTGCCTTCTAACTGCTATACTATAATTCTTTTCTATTATGCATCAGGAAGAAATGATATCAGATCTAATCAACGATTGCAAAAAGGAAATCTCATTCGTATTCTAAAATAATCACTTGTTTAATCTAATCAAGCTGGAAATCATAACACATGAACTGAACATTACTCTAGAATTTCAAATGAAAGGAACTGAAGCAACTGTTCTAAGAAACTGAATTGTGAAATAAAGATCAATCAACACATAACAGGAAAGCTAATTTGTAAGAGCTTCTGGGATCACGTCTCAACTATAGGATGAACACGGTAGTGTGAACAGAAATTGAAATGTGTAAAGCAACCCTGACTCAGTCGACTGTTATTCTATACCATTCACCAATCTCACAGAAATATAATCTTTTACTGAGAAATCCACACAATAAATATTGCTGCTGCGTACAAAAGAAAGAACAAAGCATCACACAACAAGAAAGATGAAATCCTAATTTAACTCAGCAATCTCTGTGGAAGACGGGCCCAGTCTTCACACAGAGACGCTAGTTGAACAACACTCTCTTTAAATCAGAAGTAACCCCTTATATTAACAGAAGAATGAATACACAGTTTGGCTTGGCTGCTAATACAAAATAAATTGATTATTTGCTGTCCAACCCCTCGGTCGAGGCAACTCCCCATATTTATACATACAACTTGCAACATCTAATCCTATAATTGGGCAGCCATGAAGATCTCTGATCTTCAGGCGCCCTAAATAATCTAGCTGTTACAATGCGTGGCAGAACTAAAATATCCAAATATGAGAGAGTTATTAATTGCCCCAAGAGTGGCGGTCCTTCCAGCTCACAGCTGGACTCAAGCAGCGACATACTTAAGATAGCAATTTCTGTTACAGCTGCCCTGTCACGACTGTGCCTTGATTGACGATTCGAGCTCCAAGGAACCTTCTACAAGCAATGAACGTTCCTTTCTCAGGAAGCTCCTTCATGACTTGTTCAACTCCGATCTTCCTGCAGTCTATTTGTCTCACTACCTTCATAAATCGCATCATGTTAGCACAAATTAAGAGATGCACAGCTTTAATCATCACAATCATAAGTATTAATACAATAAAACAATAATCGGCCATACCTTGGTAATTTGGGGAATAAGATAAGGACAATAAGTCGAATTGCCAAGGTAATTGGTGTAAGACAAGGGAAGGGAAGATGATAAATGATGATCAAAAAGGGCCAATTCTGGGCTCAACATCTCCCCCCAACTATCCTGTTGCATGTCCTCATGCAACAACCTGCATCTGAATCTTGAACTGAGCTCTGTCCTGGAGAGAGGAAGGAATGTAGGTAAATCAGGCATCTCATCTATCTTTTTGAAAGGCTTCTGTGAGCAACCCGGCATCTTCCAACTTCACTGTTTCCCTTCCACTGCTATTTGCTGATATCTGGGAATGCACTTGGTGTGGTGGGAATCTTTCTGCAGTCTTCTTATGCTATGCCTGGGGGAGTTGAAAAGAAATCCTCAATCTGAATCCAACTCAATGACATCTCTAGGAGGTGGAAGCACTGGTTCTTGTGGGACAGTGTCTTCCAGCGCATCTAATTTTAACAGGAGAGTTGCTGGTTCTTGTGTAACAGCAACATCCCTTAAACCTTCTTCAACAGCTACCTTTATTGCTTTTGGAGACACTGGTTCTTGTGTAACAGTGTCTTCTTTGTCCTTCTGCTGCTGAGACTGGATATCCTTTTCAATTTGCAGCTCCTCCTCCAAGATTTCAGTGTCACCTGAGCATGGTGTCTGTACCTGTTCATCTTCACTCCACTGTGTATCAGGAATGATATCCACTCCCAGGTTATCTTCCAACTGCAATTCAGGAGTTCTTGCTGCAGCTTCCAAGGATGTTGGTTCTTGTGTAACAACATCCTGGCTTACCTCTTCATCCTTCTTTTGCTGCAGCTCCTCTTCTATGAGTTCTGTATCATGGGAGTCCTCTGGGGTTACAACCCAGAGTTCATCATTAAATTCCAGAGTATCCTCTGTCCCGGCTTCTTCTCCTGTCTGCTTGGCCGGTTGGACAATTATATTCAGGGTTGCTGGTTCTTGTGTTGCAGCATCCTGTTCCAATTTATCACTGTCCTGCCTTTCCGTCTCTTCTTCTAAAACTATTGTGTCCTGGGAACGTTCTGGGGTTACAGCATAAAATTCTTCACTAACCTCCAGAGTATCCTTCGGTTCCATGATCTCTGTATCGTGGGAACATTCTGGGGTCTCACTATATTCTTTTATAAGCTCCAGAGCATCCTTCATTCCCCGTTCTTCTCCCATCTGTTCTATAATCTCTATGTCATGGGAACATTTTGGGGTTACCATACATTCCTTATAAATCTCCAGGGCGTCCTCCACTCCCAGTTCTTCTCCCATCTGTTCTATAATTTTTGCATCATGGGAAGTGGCAGCTGCAGCAAGGATGTTTAAAAGTGCTGGTTCTTGTGTGACAGCACCTTCTTTTTCCACTGCTTTCCCTTCTGTGGCTACAGGCTGTTGTGCTGAATAAGTGCTAAGTAAAATTTTATGGCCTGCTTCCTCAAAGATTTCCCCACAGGTGGGGCAGAGTATTCGCTCATCCTTTTCTCCAGCTCCAGCGGAAGCTGATTCCTCCACTTGGTCTGCAGCCTCTATTAATGTGTACATTTTTCTTCCACCCTGCTTTCTGCAGGTTTCCTTCCAAGTTTCCAGCTCCCTTCTAAGTGCTTGGAGGTCCTCTTTCAGCATTGCATTCTCATACAAGAGTCCCTCAACTCCAGGTTCTTCCTCCACTGGCCTTTGTGGAGCATCCCTCGGTCTTGGTGTAAGGATTGGGGGCTCAACCTGTGTCTCTAAGGTTGCCCATTTTTTTCTAGCTGCCTCTGCTGCTGTGACTGATCGAGTTCATTTTCTTCTGATTGGTGCTACTAAATCAAACTCATTGGTGGCCCTCTTCCTTTTCTGTGACGTTTTCTTTTGTGACTTTTCTTTTTGTGGTGTTTCTTCTTGTGGGGCTGGAATATAGGGGGGCAAAACTGAAGTTAAAGGAATATTTCCCTGCCCCCCATGCTGTTCTTCTTCAATCACAGCTCCTCCTCCTACCCACTCAGGTGAAGACTCGATTGTGACCAGCTCAATATCTTCTTCCATTGCTCTAGCTCCGTCATCTTCAGGTTCCATTGTCGCAGCATTTGATGCTGCTCCAATTTCACCTTCTGCTGTCGGAGCTGCCCTGTTATCTAGGTTTTCCACGAAGGTTTCATCTACATTGTCGCCTGATGGCTCTGTTTGTGCTTCCCCTCGCTCTCCTTCAAATGCAGTGTCATCCCCCACTGGTTCTGCTTGTGCTGGGGATTCATACACCTCGAATGGCTCTGCCTGTGCCCCTGGTTGTTCTTCCTCTGTGGTTTTACCAACCCCTGATGGTCCTGCCTGTGCCCCCAGTTGTTCTTCTTCTGTTTCATCCCTCCCCCCAACTTCACTGGAGGAACTCCGGTCCTCCTGTTGTGGCGGAACCTGTAATTGCTGCAATGGGATGACCCTCAAGGGAACAGGTTGCTGTGGTCGGGTTATAAATTGTTCCCATGTTATATTATGTTGGG
This sequence comes from Larix kaempferi, assembly GCA_027924585.1. Taxonomy (NCBI): domain Eukaryota; kingdom Viridiplantae; phylum Streptophyta; class Pinopsida; order Pinales; family Pinaceae; genus Larix; species Larix kaempferi. Next base: position 4,107,941 of record BSBM01001130.1, on the reverse strand, counting down.
AAAGGGTTCTTACAATAATTAGCTTAATAAGGCCATGGTGGGTGAGAGAGGACAGTGGGTGCTTTGCAGACTGAACAAATGTTGCCATATGACGCAAATCGTGCAATAAATAAAATGGAATATTCAACAAAATGCCATGGCGAAGATGAGAAAGCAAAGGAAGTTCAGAGTTATACACAGTTTGGTATCTACCTTCGCAAGTAATGTATTTCTTGAGGAAGATAGCAACCTGGTCCCATGGCTGCGGTAGTGACTTCAGTGCAATCCCTCTCCTGGATGCTTCAACTTGCTCCCCTGGAAGTAAAAATTCTTCCCGTGCAACCGTTGCAGGGACTCGACGGTTAAACCAAGGTTTTCCCACCATCGGGATAGCTATAACCTCGGATATAATGACCTCAGAAACATCTATACACAGCCCCCACACCGTGGAGTGTGTTTTAGTAAGATTCAAGGCAAATTGCAGGGCTGCGTCCCGATCGAATCCGTCCAATCGCTCAAAGAACTCGACCCAGCCAGCAGCTTGAAAAATGGCTAGAACTGGCAGATTCCGTCTGAGTTCCCGGGTATTGAAAGGTTCATGGCGAACTGGAATGCCCATGGTCCTGGCTGCAAGATGAAACTACTATTCGACAGAGTACAGGATCCCAGAATGGAAGTTGCAGCACAGAGAATGCACGAATCGTTGAGCGGAGACGTTGAGCGAATGAGCTAATTCGGAAAGTTAAGCACAGAAAAGCGTTTAAAATTTCCATGCCGAATTGGGGAAGGTGGCATTTATTAGTATTATGTCGTACGAGGGAAAGGTTTAATCAGGTATAAATGGTGGTACGAGTGAAGGTATGACCAATATCGTTTAAATGATATCAATGCTTAATCACGTGATAAATGAAAGCCATACCTCATAAAACTGTGCGTCGGAAGGCTGCGGAAACTGGTGGAGCATGCAGTTGGTGACGTCACGGAGCCGAACGCGTGCACAGTCAGACGTGGGATCATGATGACTCGGATAAGGCACTAATTTCCTTCGCCGGTGAAACACAAGCCATCGCGTCCTCGGGGTTGAAATGATGAGTTCGCCGGCAGGACTGGGATGAATCAGCATCATGATTAGCAGGTTGCAACAATTCTTCTGTTAACACGGGAGTTACCACTGCAGGTTGCCAAAGAAATGATAACACGGCCGATGAAAAAGCTGTTGCAGCTGGCGAGAAAGAAGTTGCAGCCGCCGGAAACAAATTCACGGCAGCGGGGAAAAAAAACATACAGCTGGCGAGAAAAATTTTACGACTATGGAAAATATGTTGCAGCGCTGGAAAGAAATGGCAGCTGCCGGGAAATGATGTGGCAGTGACTTGGTCAATGAGGTGGCAGTAGCTGGTAAATGAGGTGGCAGCCACCGGGAAATGAAGTGGCGGCTGCGGGAAAAAAATGTTGCAGCTTCCGATGTTGCAGCTGCCGAAGTTGCAGCTGTCGGAAAAGATTGACGGCTGACGGAAGAAGGACATTACGGCTACCGGGAAATGAAATGGCCGTGGCTGGTAAATGAAGTGGCAGCGGCTGGGAAATGGAGTGGCAGCTGCGGAAAATGAGATGGCAGCCGTGGGAAATGAGGTGGCAATAGCTGGTGAATGAGGTGGCAACCATGGGGAAGATGAGGTGGCAGCCGCGGAAACTGGAGTTGCAGCCGCCGATGTTGCAGCTGTCGGAAAAGATTGACGGCTGACGGAAAAAGGGCATTACGGCTACCGGGAAAAGGAGAATGTGGTTGCCGGAAAGGATATACAGCTGCCGGAAAATATGTTGCAGCTACCGGAAAATATGTTGCAGCTGTCGAATTTTTTTTTTTTTTTTTTTAGGAGCAAGGACGGCACAAGGAGATTTTCATTACGGGCCCAAACTGGTCGTTCTCCTGGCGCTTCCCTGAAAATTTTTAAAAGACGACAGCAAGCAAAGAGATCAAATGCAAAAAAAAAAAAAGAAAACAACAACTATACGCTACAGCAAGAAATTATTTATGTACAGAAAATACAATTTTCAGTTTAAGGTTTGGCAAAGGTAGAGAAAAGTTCCTGCTCTGGTGCCAATTGATAGTCTGTATCAGCAGCAATCTGTGAAATGAATGCATCTTTCGAAATGGGCTTCCGATACAGTCGCAGTCTGTGGCCATTAGCAAGTAATGGTATACGGTTTTCATCAATGGTAACCAAGCGAACAGTGCCGTTGTCAAATACCCTGTCAACCAAGTATGGACCCAGCCATCTTGTGCGTAATTTTCCTTTAAAATCCTTCTTGAATCTGGAGTCGTATAATAGTGCCCAGTCTCCTTCACGGAAGATTTTCTTTTTGATGAATCGGTCATGCCAATTAGATCTCTGTTGCTGAAGCAGCACAGTCTGGTCTACTGCAGCTAACAGTTTCTCATCCAATTCATTTAATTGATTCAATCTTCTTTTCTGGGCTTCTGTTACATCCAGGTTCATTTCAACGGCTGTTTTCAGGGTCTTGATCTCAAATTCAATTGGAAATATGGCACTCTTTCCATATACCAAATCATAGGGAGAAAAGCCCGTGGTGTTACGCCAAGTCGTGCGATATGCCCACAGTGCTTCTGGAAGCCTGTCAGCCCAATCCCTTCGATGGCTTTTAACTGTTTTAGTAAGGATTGCTTCGATAACTTTATTAGTGCTTTCCACCTGACCATTGGCCTGGGGATGATAAGGTGAAGCTATCTTGTGCTGCACATGATACTTCCGGAGCAAGGATTCAAATTGGTGTGAAATAAATTGTGGTCCCCCATCGGTAACTATTTCCTTTGGTACCCCAAAACGGGTAAAAACTTCACTGTACAGAAAATCAATCACCGCCTGGTCATTTGCCTTAGCCAAAGCTACAGCTTCTACCCACTTGGTCATGTAATCTGTACACACCAAAATGTAAACCTTCTGTTTGGAAGGAGGGTTGATAGGACCAACAAAGTCCAATGCCCATCTATCAAATGGTTCTAGTACCACTTGGGGCTGTAAAGGCATCTGATCTGTCTTATTAGGTTGGCCCATCCTTTGGCAGCTGTCACAGGACTGAACATATCTTTTAGCATCTCTGAACAGTGTCAGCCAATAATAGCCCATTCGCAACGCCTTATGCCCCGTTCTTTTGTCTGCAAAGTGTCCTCCGCAAGGTTCATCATGACAGGCCTTTAGTATATGAAAGATCTCGTCTTCCCTTACACATCTTCTAATCTCAAGATCAGGTCCTGTGTAAAAGAGATGGCCTTTAAGCCAACAATACCTGGCACTTTGCTGAATAATTTTTCTTTTCTCTCGTTTAGACATATGTGGCGGAAGCTTCCCTGCAACCAAATAATTAGCAACGTCTGCATACCAGGGTGAATGAGCTGAGAGTGCGAATAAATGTTCATCCGGGAAAGCATCCTCCACAGGTGAACTGTCATCGCTGTTAGTAAATCGTGATAAAAAATCAGCAACAACATTTTCTTTTCCAGGTTTATCTATAATAGTAATATCAAATTCCTGTAATAATAAAAGCCACCTGGTTACTCTGGCATTAGTGACGGGTTTGTTCATTAAATACTTAATGGCAGAGTGGTCAGTATGCACAAATGTAGGATACCCAGTAATGTAATGCCGAAACTTATTAATAGAATAAACAATAGCAAGGAATTCTTTTTCAGTAACAGTATAGTTTAGTTCAGCAGGGGCTAAGTTTTTACTAACATAATAAATAGCATAAGGTACTTGACCATCCTGCTGTCCTAGTACTGCTCCAATGGCAGTATCAGAAGCATCTGAAGAAATGTGGAAAGGTATGGTCCAATTAGGTCCCCTTAAAATAGGGGCTGTGGACAGTTTCTCTTTAAGCTTATCAAATGCTGTCTGGCATGCTGTACTCCACACAAACTGTGCGTCCTTCATTAACAATGAAAACAAAGGAGAAGCAAGTTTGGAGAAGTTTTCTATGAATCTCCTGTAATACCCAGCATGTCCCAGAAAACTTCGCACCTCTTTCTGAGTTGAAGGAGTTGGTATATTTTTTATCACCTTAATTTTTGAAGGATCCACTTGAATACCATCAGTAGAGATAAAATGTCCTAATACCACCCCCTCGCTCATCATCATGTGGCATTTTTCAGTGCTTAGTGAGAGGCGAGCCTGTTCACAGCGAATTAAAACTTTCTTTAAATTTTCCAGTGCTTCCTCAAAATCCTTGCCATAAGGAGTAAAATCATCCATAAAAACTTCCATGCTATCATTAACCAATTCAGAAAATATGCCAATCATAGCTCTTTGGAACGTTGCAGGTGCATTGCACAATCCAAAGGGAAGCACCCTGTAGGCGAACGTTCCCCAAGGGCAAGTGAAGGTGGTCTTATCCTGATCCTCTGGAGCAATCTGGATTTGATTGTACCCACTGAACCCATCCAGGAAGGAGAAGAACTTCTTCCCTGATAGGGTATCAAGTACCTGGTCAATAAAGGGCAGAGGAAAATGATCCTTTTGTGTAGCTTTGTTCAGCTCCCTATAATCGACACATACTCTCCATTTACCATTTTTCTTGGGCACAATTACAAGTGGGGAAACCCACTCACTATCTGAAATAGGATAGATAAATCCTGCTTCCAAGAGTTTCTGGATTTCCTCCTTCACTATATCCCTCAAATTGGGGTTCATGCGTCGTTGGGGTTGACATACAGGCCGGGAGTCGTTTTTAATATAAATATGATGAGTGCACAGACTGGAAGGAATACCCTTCATGTCTGTATACTCCCAGGCGAATGCCCCCTTACGTTCCTTCAAGAGATTGGTTAGGCGCATTTGTTCTTCTGAGGAGAGACCGGGATTGATGTTCAAAGTTCTTCCAGGCTCTACCTCAATAGGAATGCTTCTCGAGTTTTTCAAAACTGGGATTATGTTTGTGTCATTGACTAGTGCTTCCTCCGTAAGCTGTTCTTGTTCTTCTTTGCCGAGGGTACTGTTCAGGAGTTGATAAACTTCCTTATCTACTGAAGCAGGTTCGCTAATGAAATTATTAATGGCATCGTCTTCTGTTTCTTTTTTGAAGGTTAGTGCCTTCCCTATTGTTAGTAATGGATGAACATCTTCCTCCTCTTCCTGTTCTATCCAAAGGGAAGTTTCAGTTTCTAGACTCGGCCGTGCTGGAGGGTACAGGGTGAGGTTTTTGGTTTCCATACCATCAGATATAGTCATAGATCCTGATCGACAGCTGATGCAAGCATCAGCTGTAGCCAACCAAGGCCTCCCCAAGATCAATGGATGTCCCCCCAGCTGTGATTTTGGTTGTAATACCAGAAAGTCGGCAGGATATTCCCATGAGTCTACTGAAATGACAAGGTCGTCCAAAATCCCTTCGGGTCTGATGGTGGATCTGTCTGCCAATTCTAAGATGGTAGGGGTCGGTCTAATATTGGTAAATCCGAGCTTCTTTACAGTCTCCATTGTTATAACATTGATCGCAGCTCCTAAATCTACTAGTACGTTGGGTATCTGCGTTTGTCCTATGTGTACAGTGACAGTTGGATTGCCAGGATCCTCATACTTGGTTATAGGGGTTTTTCCAGTCATTAAAGCAGATAAATTCCCTATGACATGAACAGTAGGAGGATCTCTGGGTTTCCTTCCCGGTCTTTTAGTGGACAGGTCCTGAACAGTTCTAGCATAAATAGGTACATCTTGAAGAGCTTGTAAAAGGGGAATCTTAACATAAAGGTTCTTCAATTCTCCTAAGAGATTGAACTGAGGTTGCCCCCCTATTTGTGGCAGCATCAATCTCTCAGGGTATGGTGGTTGCCTTACCAGCTGGGTAGGCTGCGTATTATCCACTTTATCGTTTAATGTTTCAGCCGTCCCATCTGAGGGATGCTCAGCACCTTCAGTGTTAGGAACCGGATCAAATGGATGCTGGGAACTCTCTTCTTTGTCATGCACAGATGGTGGAATATTTTCTGAAATTACTCGTTCTACTATCTTCCCAGACCGTAAGCGAATATCATTACAAGGTACAGGGGAAAGAGAGTAGGCCGGCATATTGAGAGCTTCCAATTGTTGGACTGCTTTATTATTTGGGTTAGGGTTGGGTTGGGCAGGCAGCTGAGGCCGTATTGGTAAGTTAGGAACAGGATTATTTTGCAGCTGCAGCTGCAACTGCTGAGGTGGGTATTGAGGATATTGATGAAATTGAGGATATGGAGGATACGGTAACTGTTGAGGTGGAGGTGGTTGAGGAAACTGGTTCCCAGGATGGAAGTTCCTCCATCCAGGAGACCATGAAGTAGGTTGATGTGGTGGCTGTGTCCAAGGACTCCATGAATTATAACCTTGCATCGCATGTTGAGGGGAATTCCACTGAGCATAATTTGAAGGGAATTGTGTATTCACATTTTGCATATTAGTATTCCAATTATTCAAATTATTCAAAAATGGAAATGAATCGGGAGACATACCTTGATTCCGGGGCTGCCAGGGTTTCTTCTGTGCAATGAAGTAGGCTGAATCTACCTTTGGAGTTGATGCCTGCAGAACAGCCTTCACTTGGGGCAATGTCGGACATTCTTTCATATCATGGTTCAGCTCGCACAGCTGACACACTTGTATTTTGTCAAGAGGGCATTCTTTCAGTGGATGAGTCTTTCTACATCGGGGACAAAACACACCTAGTGTGAGATCCTCCACTGCCTGTCTTTGCTTGGCCTTCAAGACATCAATCTCTGAAGAGATAGAGCTCATCATTTCTGTTTTAAAGTTTTCAAGAAGATTGCCTATCTCTGCACGTGTAGCTCCCCCATTGGATGACTTCTGAGTTCTGTCGAAGACATCACGTTCCAGCTTATCTCGTTTATGCTGCTTGTTATGCCTAGAAGATCCCCTGGAGTGTCTCTTACATAATTCCACAATTGTCTCAAAAGATTCTTTAGAGATATCTCCCTTTCCTAATAAATTTAGCATGTCTAAACAATCATCCCTGATCCCTCGGAGCAGGATTATCTTAAGCACATCTAGTCCCATGTTCGTCTGCCCAGCTCTCTGCACATTGTACAGCAACCTCTCCACAAAATCCTCCAAACTTTCATCCTCCTTTTGTACCATCTTGAATAACTCCTCCCTTTTGTCCCTGGTGTTGCAATATTCTTGATATTTTTCCAGGAACACTTGCTTCATCTTATTCCAATTAGCAACAGTTCCTCCCCCAAGGCTCATGAACCATCGTAATGCATTGTCCTTCAGGGTGGCAGGAAAAAGCTTCAACTTTTGGGCATCTGTGACATAATCATAGCTGCGACAGAGGATATCGAATTCAAAAAGGAATTCGTCTGGATCCTCTGCCGCCCTGCCATGGAAGCGAGGTAACACCGACGGTGAGATGTTTTTCATAGGAGCTGTCCCCTCTAGCTGCTGTATTGGGAATTGCAATGTAGCCATAGTTTCTGGCGAGGAATCATCTTCATGATGGTATTGTACCACTGCTTCTTCCTCTTTGTTCTCATGTCTGTTATTCATCTTTTCTTCTGTATCTTCTCCTTCGTTTGTTCCTTTGTTCCTTACCTCAGTTGTAACAGCTGCGTATTCTTCAATTGTAACAGCTGCGTATTCTTCAGTTGTAACAACTGCGTATTCTTCAATTGCAATAGCTGAATCAGCCGTTCCTTCTTTAGCAGGAGTATATGCAGGAATCACAGCTGCTCCTGTATCTTCCACTGTAGATCCTGATGCTGGCGCTCCAGGATCAGCAGGGCCTCTTTTGATAGGAGTCTCCCGTTGACGAGATCTGACAGCTGAATCAGTTTTGTCAACAAGGTCGTCGATGAATGTTCTTCTACCCAGCGGTGGACCTCGACCACGACCCGAACCACCTGCACTGTTAGTAATTTGTGGGGTTTTGGGGGTTGGGAGGTGATCGCGTTTTACCCTCCTCGTATTCATGCGAAGCAGATCATTTCAAAAACAACCAAAAAGACTGACTAAAAGCAATTATCAGATACAACTAATGACTAGTGTTTAATTTTCATCCTTCCCCGGCAACGGCGCCAAAATGTCAAGCACTCTATTTGCAGATAAATTAATATCAAACACACAGAGCATATGAAATTTATTGTCAACCCGAGAAAGTCTTTTTATTTCAAAGGATAAGTGCACAATATATGCTTAAACACAAAACCATTAGAAGTGAATACTTTTACCTTCTATCATCCATATTCATCCCAAGAATCTATGCAACCCCAAGTGCCTTCTAACTGCTATACTATAATTCTTTTCTATTATGCATCAGGAAGAAATGATATCAGATCTAATCAACGATTGCAAAAAGGAAATCTCATTCGTATTCTAAAATAATCACTTGTTTAATCTAATCAAGCTGGAAATCATAACACATGAACTGAACATTACTCTAGAATTTCAAATGAAAGGAACTGAAGCAACTGTTCTAAGAAACTGAATTGTGAAATAAAGATCAATCAACACATAACAGGAAAGCTAATTTGTAAGAGCTTCTGGGATCACGTCTCAACTATAGGATGAACACGGTAGTGTGAACAGAAATTGAAATGTGTAAAGCAACCCTGACCCAGTCGACTGTTATTCTATACCATTCACCAATCTCACAGAAATATAATCTTTTACTGAGAAATCCACACAATAAATATTGTTGCTGCGTACAAAAGAAAGAACAAAGCATCACACAACAAGAAAGATGAAATCCTAATTTAACTCAGCAATCTCTGTGGAAGACGGGCCCAGTCTTCACACAGAGACGCTGGTTGAACAACACTCTCTTTAACTCAGAAGTAACCCCTTATATTAACAGAAGAATGAATACACAGTTTGGCTTGGCTGCTAATACAAAATAAATTGATTGTTTGCTGTCCAACCCCTCGGTCGAGGCAACTCCCCATATTTATACATACAACTTGCAACATCTAATCCTATAATTGGGCAGCCATGAAGATCTATGATCTTCAGGCGCCCTAAATAATCTAGCTGTTACAATGCGTGGCAGAACTAAAATATCCAAATATGAGAGAGTTATTAATTGCCCCAAGAGTGGCGGTCCTTCCAGCTCACAGCTGGACTCAAGCAGCGACATACTTAAGATAGCAATTTCTATTACAGCTGCCCTGTCACGACTGTGCCTTGATTGACGATTCGAGCTCCAAGGAACCTTCTACAAGCAATGAACGTTCCTTTCTCAGGAAGCTCCTTCATGACTTGTTCAACTCCGATCTTCCTGCAGTCTATTTGTCTCACTACCTTCATAAATCGCATCATGTTAGCACAAATTAAGAGATGCGCAACTTTAATCATCACAATCATAAGTATTAATACAATAAAACAATAATCGGCCATACCTTGGTAATTTGGGGAATAAGATAAGGACAATAAGTCGAATTGCCAAGGTAATTGGTGTAAGACAAGGGAAGGGAAGATGATAAATGATGATCAAAAAGGGCCAATTCTGGGCTCAACAGGAAGGTTGGGAAGTGGCCTCCTCTCACAAGGGTAATAGCCAAGCCCCTCCAACTGTAGCAACAAACCGGCCAAGAGGATCGTGCTTACATCCACAACAAGCCTGGAATTGGATCTTGGAAGGGGAGGCGATCTTATAGTATGGAAGGCGATAAGCCTGGCCGTTGGGTAAATGATAGTAGTGATCAGGACCAGGCTTATAAGGAACGGGGATGGAAGGAGTCGAGGAAATCTCATCAAAGGAATGGAAGTCTAGAAAATAGGACCACCACAACCAGGAATGTTAGTGGCTGGGGTCAATATGACAAGGCAAATCAGACAACACAGAGCAGTTGGAAGCCTGAAATCTCAGAGTATCCTGTTGAAAAGATGAGCAGGCAGGATGTTGTTGTCCCTCCCCCACTTTCCAATGGTTGGAAATGGGGAATCCAAAATAACGACAACACCAGATTGAATTCTTTGATGACATCACCGATGCTTGGGAAAGGTGTTGGACATATGGGTGCAAATGCTAATGAAGAGAATTTTGAACTGAGAAGTAAGATGTTATCTAAACTTATTCATTTTGAGCAATTAGGGGGGACATTTCATGAAACATGCAGAGTTGGCTATCAATCCAGTGATGGCGATGCAGAAATTGATAATCTCGACATCGACGAGGATTTTATGAGCAGCGATGACTGCTTTTGAAGGGAGTGATGTAAGCCATGAGACTCGAAAGAAGAATAAATGGTTCAACAATTTTTTTGAATCCATGGATAGCCTGGGTCTTAAGGAAGTGAATGATCCAGAGAGGTAGTGGCATTGCCCGACATGTAGAGGCGGTGTTGGGGAAATTGATTGGTATAGGGGTATGCAACCTATTTTAGGCCATTCCAAAACTATCATAACAAAGAGGGTAAAGGTGCACCACAAACTTGCAGAAGTACTGGAAGAAGAGTTGAGAAGGCGAGGAGCTGCATGTGCAATTGTCGAGGAAATGTTTGGCAAGTGGAAGAGCTTGCGGGAGATGGTAAACGATTAGGAGACTTGGCGTTTTGGAAATCTTTGTTTGAGCGATCAAATGCTGATTAGTAGACGAATCAAACTCCAAACAGATCAGATGACAATCGACAATCAGTAGACCAATCAAACTCCAAACAGATCAGATGACGATCATGATCAGTAGACCAGTTAAACCCCAAATAGGTGGCAATCAAACCCCAAACAGGTGGCAGCACAATCAATAGACCAATCAAACCCCAATTAGGTGGCAACACTTTATTGGCCAGTGACAGACGACGAAATTTCGAGTAGAACCATCCCCTTAAAGAACGCCTTCAACGTAATTAGCTTTTTGAACTAAGCAATGACCTTCCAAAGACCATATCTTGGGCTCTTGATGTTGGCCAAATTGAGAAAACAAGAGCCTGTAGAAAAGCTTAGAGCATGAAAAATAGATTGGGAGTGGTTTCAGAAGCTGAATCTTGAAATATTACGAAGACATTATGGAAGACACGATCAAATGTTTCCATTTCCATAAGCGTTTTATTACAAATATTGACAACCAAGAAGCATAGCTCTGCGTCTGCTTCGCAATAATAAACGCAATTGAAAAAGAGTGTTGACCGTTCAAAAAGATGAGCAAACAGGCAGTAGCAGCAACAGTTTCCCATTGGTTTTCAAGGGGATGTTAGCAGCCATTGCCTTCCATTGTTTCCCTTAAACAGGCCTTATAGCTATAATGATAACAAAAACATGAACTGGCATTGCTGCTCGCAGTGGGAGCAATGTTGGGGGTTCGAGTCCGGGGGTTGTTTATCCATTAGGTTAAGAACATGCATCTCGAGCACTGCTTTTAAGTTCTATGCCTGTTGAATTGAGCAAAGAGGATTTGAGGCGCGAATTGGAGGTTGAGGTTGCGATTTGATGTCAGGAGACGGAGAGGTAATGGTAGCCACCACCACCAACAACAACAATCACAAGAAGTGAGAGGCGAGCATTCTCTAGCATAAGCCAATGGAGGCACGAAGCCTGCTCTTCATGCGGCACGAAGCCTGCTCTTCATGCGGCACGAAGCCTGCTCTTCATGCGCATTCAATTTGTTGATTGATTGAACTTTCGGTGTCTTGATGGTTTTGTTTTTCGTGGAATGAATTTGGTCTGTGTTGTTGTTGTTGCAGTCAGCAGATGCTCCTAACAATGCTAGACCAGCACTGCATCAACTGCAACCGAAGCATCACGGATCCAAACAAACTGATTTAAACTTATAAGATAACGTGTGGATGTAAATTCGACATGGGGCGGCTCCTGATTGGCCGTCGACAGACGATGAAGGCTTGAAAGGAGCAGGCCCCTTAAAGAACACCTTCGACATAATAAAAAAAACTTATGTCCGTTTATAAATTTAAAAAAATAAAACCAAATAAAAAGTAGGATCATAAAATAAAAAATTAAAACCAAATAAAAAGTTATTAAAAAAATCCATATTGGCTTGTAAAATAAAAAAATAAAAATCATAGATTAATCTTAAACACGGATCTATCTAGCAATTACACCTCAAGAAATTGGTTCCCTCTCGGTGCTTGATAGATCTGAGTTTAAGATGGATCTATGCTGGTTATTATATAGATACAATTAAATAGTCTTAATTAATATTATTTTTTTTAAATAAAAAAAAAACAATTTTAATTTTTAAAACTTAAATAGTACTAATTAATACTAATTTTTTAAAATAAAAATCAATTTTATTTTTTTAACTGAAAACAATTATGTCACTTTTAATTTTTAATTTATTTACTTATTTACTTATTGGTTAGTAGTAGTATTTTGTTATTGCTGATGATGATGGTTATTAACATATCACTATGATTAAATTTGCTTTATAAATAGATTAAAGTCCATATCCATGCCCTTTAGATTCATATAAAAAAATTAAAATAAAAAACAATTTAAATTTTTTTAACTTAAATAGTCCTAATTAATACTAATTTTTTAAATAAAAAACAATTTTATTTTTCTAACTAAAATCAATTATGTCACTTTTAATTTTTAATTTATTTATTTATTTACTTATTGGTTAGTAGTATTATTTTGTTATTGTTGATGATGATGGTTATTAACATATCACTATGATTAAATTTGTTTTATAAATAGGTTAAAGTCCACCTCCTGCCCTTTAAATTTATACAAAATGATAGATGGAAAATTACTAATAATTAGTAAGAATCTTTAATTTTTATTTGGCATTTCAATTTTTAGCTCCAAAATTATGTAACTCCCTCTTATGTCTCAGTTTGCCTCCCATTCTTGAACACTCCCATGATTGAACAATAATTTATTTGAGTATTAATGCAATTATGGTGTAAGGGTGGGATTATAGTTGTGGAGCCCAATTGTGGTGTTTTTGTTTTGGGTGATTCTCCTATCTGGATTTTGTTGCCATGATGGAACAACAATTTACTTGAGTATTAATGTAATTATGGTGTGAGGGTGGGATTATAGTTGTGGTGCCCAATTGTGGTGTTTTTGCATGGGTTTTGGGTGATTCTCCTATGTGGATCTTGTCTTGTCTTAGCTTTTATGTCTTTGCGTCGTTTATGGGTAGTTGGGGTTCTTTTCATGAAGGCAACCAAGTGCTTGGTTTCTTTATGCATGACCAAAGTGTTAAGATTATAGTTGAGTATTCAATGCTTTGCTATGGTATATTGTTGAGTTAAAGAGATTACCCAAAATTGTGGGATAGGATTTGTTTCTTAGCTTTGTGAACACTCAAGAATTGGTCACTTGATGCTTGTGTGCACTTGGCACATGATGGTCTACTTGCTTGGATGGACAAGCACTTGAAGAGCCACATTGATATTCATGCTTATTTTTGCGATGGCATATTGTTGTATCTCCCTATGTTTCATGATGATCTTGTTATATTCTATGATGACATATCTTTCTATGTACTTATGATGTATGGGAGAATGCATAGTAAAAATTGGGATCCTAGCATCTCTCCCTATGATGTATTATTTTGTATCACTCTATGTATTGATGGAATGCACCAGCTTTGGGATCGTGACATTCCACACCTTGATAAATTGTATTGGAGGATCTTGTGCATCCCACACTTGGTATATTTTCTTGTATTATCACTAATCATTGATAAAGTACGCAAGCATTGGGATACATCCCATACTTGATTGATTTGCTTCTGATGGCATTGTGCACTAGGAGAGTGCACCAACAGTGAGACCCTGGAATCTTCATGCATTATATTCATCTCACTTGGAGCATTGTAGGGGTCATTAGCTTGATGAAGCAAGCCTCTTTTCATAAGTTCATATCTGCAACATATGGTGGTGTTTTCCTACAGGGGAAACAATTTCATGTATCGACTTGTGACATTTTTGCAGGGTGTTCACAGTGCTTCCATGAGACTCCTTATGCAAGTCTTACATATTGCATAGGAGAATATATTCTACACCTTGTATTTCTTAGGGTCAATTGGCATCCTGGTATTTGTACTTAGTCTCCACACTGAGTGCATGGTCAGATGGAGCTATGCTTTGAGAGGATGATTCTCAAGGTGTAGTGGGGATATTTTAGAGATGCAGCATTGGCACATTTCCCATGTTCACAATCTTTCTTGTTTGAGGATTATGGGTGAGTTATTTCCCTTGTTGATGTATGATGGAGAGTCCCCATATTAGTGGCTTGCAAGTGCATTCCTTGGTGCATGTGAGTTATCACTTCCTGTAGATGTATGGCCCATCGTGTAGTTGGATGTGGTGGTGGAAGGCATTGATGATGTGATGGTATTTCCCCATGGTTTCTTCATTGCTTGAGGACAAGCAAATTTGGGAGGGGATGACTGTCATGTCCCCATATTTTTCATGGTTTAAAAATTGCCTAACGTTAAATTTGAAGGTAAAATGATGGGAAAAATGACCACAAGATGATCCCAATTCAAATTAATGAAGTCTGGAGAAAAAAATAATTAAATGGGATTAATTGGAGAAAATAGCCAACAAATATTCAAAGTCCAAATTAATATTTATTGGCTAATTAATTCATTAAATGGAGAAATAATGGGTCAAATGCGCCCCCAGGAGGTTGTTAACGAATATAAGGTTTTTAAAAATGTGGACAAACCTAGAAAGTTCAAAAAGGTGAGCACACTTGATGAATTTATTGAAGAAATGGTAAAATGGTCTTTTTGCAACTAGTGGGGTTCCATAAAACTGGGGATTGCTCCCTAAGGTGCCCTAGAGAATTAATTGATCAATTATGACCACCACTTGATGGATCTAGACCAAATATAAGTGTCCACAAAAGGAATTTCGAATTGGACTCTCATAGTCAAAGATATTTAATGAAAAGTTAGTGTTGGCATTGAATAAGTAGGAAGTGGTCCAAGGAAGTTAGAAGGTGCATTCACGTGGTCAAAGTTGGTTAGAGTTGGTGGAGGAAGTTAGAAGGGTGAATTTACAAAGGCCAATTTGGTTGGAGGGCGCACTACTGAAGGTGGTGGAGCTATTATGGGCCACTAACTAACTAGTCCATGATTTTGGGACGTCCATGATATTGTTTCATAGTATTGGAGATCTCTCAAGCTTAAAAGGAGCAGCAAGGCACACTAGCAAGGGTTGTTGATGAAATTTTATTGTATAGGAGTTTCTTAGGATTCTCTTTGCTTGGGTGATGCTCCCCTTGCATACCAAGAGGGTGATGGGGCCCTCATTTCTAGTTGGGTGATGTTCCCCTTCTAACACGGTATTGCCAATTGAGTGGATATTTCCCATTCAACTAGACATAGAGGAGTTGGGAAACCTATCCTTCTCATAGATATTAACTGTATTTTACATTATCATCTATGTACTCCCACAATTTTCCTTCATAATAAAGGATTTAGTGATCTCTTGCTCCCATTGATTATTGTTTTGATGCAATGATTAGATGTGTATATCATGAGATGAATATATGTGACTATTTTGTTGTGGAGGATGTACTATATGGTTCTGCATATTTTTACAAACATTCTACGGGAATATGTTACATATCAAAATTCCAATCTTCAGTTTCTATCTTCCCTCCTTCTACACCAATTCTCCCTTGCTCTTTCACTAGTCAATTTGACTAGTCTTCATTGTTTTGGTTGTATCATGAGTTTTGTATATCCAAATCCAAATATGAAAGATGTTGCAAGTAGATAAGACCCATGGGATCCCGTACCATGTGGAAAAACCAACATTATTTGGCCTTAGGTACAGTTTAAGTCGGGTTGAAAACTGCCTTCACGAGATGTCCACCAAACTCCAAATGAATATATTTAAGTTGATACAATTAGGGGCGATAATATAGTATCCATTCAAAGTCTTAGTTCCAAAAATTGGGTGGCCCTAGTGTGACCTGGGACCATTTGTAAATCTCCTAACTACATAGTCCCGAATCGAGAAATCTCACTTCCAGAGGTCTAATTGTCCAAATAGACCTACGAATTTTTATGTAGACTTTCCTAATACAAAACTTGTCATAAAATATACCAGATACCTATTCCAGAACCCTCCCCTTATTTCCAGATTCTCCTACCTATCCGGAAATCAAATCTTTGTGTCATACATGTCTCATTTAGCTAGTGAGCCTAGTTCTTTGCAATTCTTGGTTTTAAGGATCTAGTTTTCATATGTTGGTGTACGTACGTAGCATTGGAGTAGACTTCAGCAGTAGCTGATTTTGAAACATAAATGGTCCCAGTACGTTGTGCAAAGGATTCTTGAGATAGTGTATCCCCTGTTTGCCATCATTACATGAGGTTTTGAGTTAATGGTCCTAAATTCCTAGCTAGGATCATCACAGTTGTATCATAGCTTAGATACTATGGATGAGTTTTGATTTGGTGTACCTGGATTCTAGTTTGGGTACATCACAGATGTCCAAAAATGTGTACACTAATATTGTCAAGGAAATGGACATAATTGCATCGCAAGAGGAGCCATCTCAACATCATCGTGCTTCAAATGTATGAAATCGTTGATTTTTAGGATTATGTACATCTCATTAATTAATTCAACATTAAATATTAATTTTCAATTGTTTAATTTGTTGCATAAAAGAAAATAAAATGGAACCCAATCAACACACAAGACATGACGAGAAGGAAAAAATGGGTTGATAGCAAAGTTTGTGAGTATATTTGTGATTTACTTATAAGAACTTAATATTTCATAGTGGTTGTGATTTGTATATTTAATTTTGTTTGGTTTCACTGGAAATCCTTGGATATCTCGAAATAGGTCTTAACATACAAAGAGGACCCATCAGAAGAATTAATTGACATTAGGATAAGCAAGGGTTGTGAGTATATGTTGGTGTATCAAAAATTAATTGTGGATTTTGTAAGTATCTATATTGTTTTACTTCTCTCATTTTATAATTAATAAAACAATAAAAATCCTTTCTATTAAGTCTATGATTTGTGATGAGGCATAAAACTTGCAAAAAACAAAGTATGGAGTGGATCCAACATAAGACTTGTTGATAGAAGGCATGAGATTTGGTTTTGAAAGAATGTGTATCATTCATGACTCAATTATTTCTATGGTACGTCGCCTTTCAATTTACATTCATGTATACTATATTTTATTTTTCATTATTCCCAGCAATGTAGATACACTCAGTACACTTTATTTTTATGTTTGCAGATGGAAGCTGAAGAAGAGGAAAACAATCGATCCGATCAACAAACGTTCGGCCAAATAACCCGAATGATGCAACTGACTCGAGCACTGATAACAGTTCCAGCGAAGAATGGTGATCCATATTTAATTTTGATGTTAATGCAAGCTGTTGTAGCTTACTGTATATTTTGGAATAATCGCCTATGAAAATCAGACATTTTGTATAATAATGTACTGGACATAGTGTCTAAATTGAAAAACAACGGGTTACCAATAAGTGTAACAATTACATGCATGTTGACATTTTGATTATTGTTATCTCTATGTTGTCCTATTTTGTATGACAAAGGCACTTTTATTGATATATAATAAATAAAATAAACTTTTTTATTCTATTGCATTCTTCAATGTTGCTGTCAAATGTTACATGTGAAATGACACATTGGTAATTAAATGTATGGATGATTAAATATTACAATAGATGCTTGCATCTATGATATAAGAAATTAATCCAAACAAATGCAATAATTAAAATTGAAATGCATAGTACTATAAAAACAACTTTCAATTTCAGATGAATAATGGAATTAAGAAATATAAAAAATTATATATATATTTGACTCCAATGTCAGTAGCCACTGTTCAAAGAATCATAAGCGGTGCTTTTAATAATTGATGTCGCACCAGTGCGCCTACCCGAACTATATGCACCAGTGTGTTTATGTCAACAACAGGCCCGACACTCCAATGTAAATTAAACACACCATTAAATGTACACATGCCAAACGTCTTATCCAGTGCATTTTAGTTTTTGGATAGCACCGGTACATGTCAATGGTTTATACGCACCGATAACTATCAAAGCTTATACGAACCGGTGTTTTTTTGTGTGTTTAAGTGTTCTAGTGTGTTTTAGTTGTTTAAATGCACTGGGTTATTTTGATATTTTATAAGCACTAGTGCGTTTTACAATGGAATGCACTGGTGCGGTCTTATAAATGGACAACATCAATAAAATTTAAAAATATTAAAAATTGTCCAGTGCGTATGGTGTAACATATCGCATCAGTGCGTTTATTTTGTGTGTAAGCATATATGCGTAAAATATAAACGCAAGCACAGGTGCGATGTTGAAATTTGGTTCTTTCCGGTGCTTGTTATGTTTTAGTGCACTGGTGCATATTTTTACATCGTACAACACCGGAAGTGTTGTGTTTCTACACACACTGGTGCGCACAATTTAAACAAAATGCACTGGTAAAAAACCATGTGCTAAAACATCCGGCCGCCAAGTATTTTTAGTTATAAAATATGTCTGTAATAACCTTCGTTAAAACATCTGCTACCATTGGCGGAGATTGTAGCGGAGGTTTTTTTGACAATTTTTACCAATCTTGTAAAAGTAAAAGCCTCCGTTATGACCTACGCTACATGCTCTTTTGCTTGTAGTGTATTTTTCTTGTAACAAAGCCTAATAATATTATTTTGTTAATTAATATTAATGGTATCAATTGAGTCCATCCAAGGATATCCCAAAACAATATCCACGCCATCGATATCTATTGCATAAAAATTTGATTGTGACACATATTTATCCATAGTAATATTCAAATATTTAAAACACTAAACATTTTTACCCTCAATCTCTGTGCTTTGAATGCATTTTACGTGGACTTACAATCTTTTTGCCAAGTTAACATCAATGAAATTAAACTTTCTACTTGGGCTTATAGAAACAATAATAATATTTTTTCATTGAATACATCCATGAGCTTGTAATAGTGATTTTGTGCATGAAAGTAAACCCTTTGTGCTCTCTTTAACCTTCTTCTTGGTATGAGACCACTTGTCTAAAAATACATTTTCATATTCTTCATCTGAAAGTGCCTTAATCTTGTCATGGTTAAGCAAATTCCACCATAAATGAACATATTTGCTTAAACCATAGGGTAACCAAGATCTCCAGTTCTCGTTCCAAGATGACTTTGTTCTATATATGTATTCTTCAATGGTAGGACCATACGATTTCTTGTAAAATAAAATTTTCTTGGAATAAAACCCGCAACAAAAGCTATGGTTTTAAATAAATAACTTAGTTTTAATGTAGCTCCCTTGTGCAACGAGGTTTTTGAGTGACAAATTTGAAATGATCATAACTCCATTAATATTTCTCTGAATCTATATTATGACCGCAATTATGAAATTCCATGGTCATTAGTTTGACATAAATCTAGGCAATCTATCAAAATATATATGATCTTCAGTCCATACGGTCATCATTGGGAAAAGAGCCTAAAACAACTAATTTTAAATCAATGATAACTCCACTTCTTGAACTCATATTTGGATGATTTATTTTTTAAACTGAGCATTTTGGTGAGATGAACTCATATCTACTAGTAGTTTATTCATATTCTCAATAGAATTGTCAGAAATTGAATTGAATACCATCATTCACTTTTTTACCTTGAAAAAAATGCAAAAAGAGAGGAAAATCTTCATTTTTCCACATGGAAGGGATCTAATACAACTTGTTGCAAACCTTAATAAATCTAAAGATAAAATATAGAAAACACAATAGATCCACATAATAGATAACAAGATAGTGAACACAATAATGTATAAAAGACCCTTAGGGTAGAGTAACACCATTAATTTTACCTTATGGAAGTAATCACTCCACAAGCCATGCTTACTACAAATATTACATCCAACATCCAACTTACTCAATAAAATGATAATAATGTGTATTTGTACTTTCTCATGAGTACTCCTACGCCAACTGCCCCTTATTATTATATTATTTCTTCTAATTACCTAGTGGTCATATTTACTATCCACCAATTACCAAGTAGGCCTATTTACATTACATTCATTATACCCTTGCATACCTCCTTGGGTACCTCATATTATCTTCCCTAAGTACCTTACACTATTTTTTGATATGGACAAAACAATAGTGATTAAAAGATTGAACTCTCGCTTATTTATAATTTATACCATGAAAAGAAATAATAATTTTAGTAATACAAGGAAATTACATTCCATATATACTAAATAACATTCCATAGTTCCTGCAAAAGGGATCTCAATCTATCTAAAAACCCTAGATACATTCTTCTAATCATAGTCTATATAGACCAGCCATAAACAACTCCACTAATAAACTTAGACACGTTCATCTTCTTTAGAAAGATTATTTTTCTCGGGTCACATATTGGATATGATCTTTAGAAACTAACATAATCAAAAATGTAAAACATACTCCATTTCATTACATTTATTCAACAAGATATCATCTATAGGTCTATATAACATAACTAACACAAAAAAAACTGAAAATATTATGATACATAGCCATCCATCTCCTCCCAAATCTATGACCTACCGAGTTTCAACATTAAACACTCCTTTTGCTAAACCATAAGCATATTCATTCCTTTATATGTATATATGATGGAAGGAGATAGAATGGAAAACCAATTTAATAGTAAGGATCTCACCAAATATGGAGAACAAAATGGGTTTTCACAAGTAAATGTGCCCTCCATCCAACTGATCACCCCTTGTGAATTCCCACATGCTTGAATTCTATGAGCACCATTTTATTGGTTGCTAACATATGGAAATGCTAAATAATGCCACATAAGTTTTGTGAAATCATTAGACCCCTTCCCAGACTTGCTTTAAATTTCAACCAATGACTGTTCGATAGATCATGATATATATAAACTATGTGAGAAGATAAAGAACCTAAAAACTCTCACACATTTCAAAAAATCTAACCTAATATTATTTTTATATTTTTTCCTTAATCTTTAAATATTTTTTTAAAAATAAAATTTAATGAATTAATAATATTTTCTTTCCCATTGGCTTTATAATTTATATTTTTTTTCACTTGAAAAAAAAAAGTCGTCCTCCCATCTCCATTATAATTGATATCCTTTTCCATTTGAAAAAATGAATGCTTTTATAGTGTTTTGGCTTTTAGCTAGAAAGCTAAAGCTAGATATTTTCAAACCACTTTAAGGCTCATTTCACACTTCACCTTATTAAATCAAGCGACAACTTCCATCGTGGATCTTACTGGGGAGTCGCTATTGAATTACGACTAGGAGTGATTAAATTTGAAAGGCTGGTCTTAATTTTAGTTAGAATAGTATGGAAGTTTTGAAAAAAACTATATTTCAATTGATAAAATAAATTAGTTATACACTTTATAAAATATGTGTTAAATAAAATGGTGTGCTTTAAATATTCTATGTTTTTATTTTTTCTAAATATATTTTATTTTATAAATTATGGGTTATTTGAGGGTGTTTAATTTATTTATGAATTCAAAAACACAATTTAAATACTTCCAAATTTGGATTTTACCTAAAAAAAAAGTTGGATTCCGACCAAAACCAATTGTAAAGTCCAAAACATAAAATAAATAGACTACTCCAAATAAAATATTACACTTTCAATTAAATTTATGCTTATGAAAAAAATGAACCCCACCATAAGGTCCAAAAAACTCAAAAGAAAATAAAAGAGGAAATGGAGTGCAATAAATACAAACACTCCAAACACTTTAATGTTATAACTAATCGCTACAAATAACATAAACTCAAAAAGTAGGCGGGGAACTGGGAAATTAGCAATGGGAAATGAAAATTAGTTTGGTTGGGTGCTTGCAGTGGGAATTTGGGGTCCATGGAAGGTGAAATGAAGATGCGGGAAAACCGATGGGATTTTCCCAAGACAAAAATTTCATCTACTGAATTAACACCGTGATTGCAATCTAATAGTTTAAATCTTTGGGTTTTCATGTCCATTAAAACATTTTAAACCAATGTGAAATAATTCAATATGGTCATATCATGAGGGTGTCAGATATAATTATTAAGATGACATAAATAGAGAAAAAACATTATGCAACTATGTTCCATTTTGATTCAACTATGCGCTAAAGAATCCTGAGTCAAAGTGAGAACGGATTGAATTAAGCTTTGGTGTAATGAGATCAATGTGGTGGCCCTTGATTTGATTTAGTGTGGGATAGATCAAACCGTCCATCGGTTTTCCCAATTGATGGTGTTTAAGGGAGATTGGGAGGTAAAGTAACTTCAAGGTTAATTCTCCTCTCACCACCCAATACCACCTTTGAGGGTGGTTTTGACATGGCAACTTTTGGTGGAGATTAGAATATGAAAATGGGTTGATGAAACCACCGCTTTCGCCTCCCGATAACCCTTGGTCATGAGGTATGGTCACATGCTTGCTTAAATATTTATGAAAGTTTGACTTTAGAACTAGTATGAAAGGGAGTTACTTCCTATCATTTCACTAATATATATTATATAATGTGGAAGTCATTGGAGTATGTAAATAGCGCCAAACAAATAGAAGCCACTAGGTCAAACACTATGACACTAACTTGTCCTTTTTTTAATTTTTTTCTCGATGAAGAATCTCCCCATGCCTTTAGGATGGGTATATAACCTCAGCCAAGGCCAACCTTAGTGTTGATTGGAAGAACGATCTGCCCACCACGAGAGGTACTCAAACTAGATTGTGCAAAAACAAAGACCACCTTGAACACCCCACAACTTATCTATGTTCCGTATGGCTCTCTCTCTCCCTATATATATAATAAACACCATTCTCATGAAATATGATAACATGTTTCCTTTGTTTTTACATCATTATATAAATATAATTATGAACATCATAACTCATTTTCAAACTTAAGAGAATACATTAATATTAAAATTAAGACCACTTTCAAATACTTGGGTTCTTATAATTATTATATACATATATGTACCAGGACTTTTAATTATATACATGTATGCATCTCAAAAATTGGTTTATCTACTGGGTAGATAAGAAAAAACAAATTATATTCCAAAAGTCTCAACTGTAAAGAGAATTTAAAGCCGACCTCAGGCTGAATAAAGTGCATTGAAGATGAAACGCTGCAACCTGCAAAGTATCAACATGAGCAAACAGTCCAACAGTAGACCTACCTAAAGCATATCCAGTTCCAATTCTTTATCGGAGAAGAACCGGAGTTTCTAGTCCCAGGTTTAGATGGAGATCATATGGTTCAGAAAGAGCTACAGCGATGTATTAAGTTTTATATCATCTTGCCCTATGGTCACTAGCTTTCCTTTGCCCAGTTTTCCATACACCATCCCTCATTGCATTGCAGCAATAAGAGAAAGAAAGAGACCAGGACTACCTTACACGAGCTACTCTCTCTTCCACTACTTTTTCTTCTTCTTCAATTGAATCACAAAATTATTATACACATGAAAGTAGGATAAATAGTCAATATTGTAAATTTTTTTGATATTTTTTTTAAGTTAAAATGCACTGAAATGATTTGCTATTTATTATTTATATGTTGATGTTAATGTTTGTATTTATATGTTGATGTTGATGTTTGTAGGTATTGTTGTAGACTAGGAATATGTATTTATTTTGAAACATACAAATAAAAAAATTGTGGTTTATGATTATATTATTATTTCATACAATATTATAATGTATAATTTACATTTTGAAATGGTTGAATGGGTATATAGGTATTGAACAAATTTGTTATCGTTGATGTTATTTCTATTGTTAATTTCTGTACATTGCAAAATAGTATTAGAACGTTTGGAATTATTTCTTAAGTACCCATCATCTCAAGAGTGGTGCAAAATAGGATTAGAACTTTTGGAATTATTTTTTAAGTACCCCATCATCTCAAGAGTGGTAGGTCAATCATAGGAAACATGTCAACACAATATGAGAAATGTAGGAAGCAAATGGTAGAATTCCTAGGAACTTGAAAAGAATTGATAACTTAGGAGTATTGCACTGCAAAGGGCTATTATTTATGTCTCCAAATTGTGGTGAGCATAGGTTTAAAGCCACATGAGAAAGGGTGAAAATCCCCTTCTCCTTGAGAATTTTAATAAGATTGTTTAGGGGCCTATAATTTTCACCATAGTTAGCCCAAGGCTCATTATCAAGTCATATCATATGACCATCCTCTACTTTCCATATAAGCCACCCACTAATTAGAGAAAATATTATAATTGTTACCTTCCAAATAGTTGAAACATTATGACAATGACTCTGTTGAAGGTCTACATATTTTTTTATCTCATGCACCACAAACCCATCCCATAAGAGTATGGTCTAACAACAATTAGCGAGGTGATTGGGCTTGTGTTAACATGGAAACCCTAGTTCAAAACCCTCTATGGATGTGGTTGTAAATATAAGTATTATTGTATAATAAAAAAATTGTCTAAGGAGGAAAACAAGGTTGTTCTAATATTACTTCAAAGGGAGAAGAGTCCTAGTCTAGATGACTGGACAATATATTTATTCATGCGATTCTATGACATGTTGGAAGAGGAACTCATGAGGGTGGTGGAGGAAACAATGACATATCAAAAGGTGATGGGGGTCTTTAACTCCATATTCCTATCCTTAATCCCTAAAAAATATAACCCAACTTCCTTTGGGACAATATCCCTTTGTAATTACATTTATAATATTATTCCTACAATAGCAACTATGACATTGAAAATGGTATTCTCGGGAACAATTTCCAAGAAGCAATTTGGATTTCGGCATGGAAGGTGTTTAAGGAAAAAAAAACCCAATAACTTAGGGCTAATTATTGATAGAGCGAATGAAATATCATAGACTTCAATACATAATCAATTGGCTATATAATAATAACTACTGAGATAGTAAGGAATAAAAGAAAAACTTGTATCCACACTAACAATTGTTTTTCTATCTTGATATGTAGTGTGTGCTACTTTTCACAATTCCAACTTGTTCTTCAAAATCTACACACAGTCAAAACAACAAACCTTCCTCAAACCAATCTAGGAAAATAAGCAAGAATCATAACCAAATTATCAAATGATAACAAAGATTCATAAAAAATGATTCTAATTATATGTCAAGAAGTTAATTAAATCCTCAAACCTGGTATACAAGTAACAAGCAGACATTTCGCAATATGATTTTGGGGAGGGAAAGAAGATGTATCTTTATTTTTACATAAAATGAACAACAAATTAATACCTAATCAATGCTACCAACAACTTCATCACTAGAGTTTGCATTCCTCTTGCCTAGACTACAAGCATTCTCATAATCCACTTATAATATTTGAATTTACTATGGCTAAGCAAATCCTTTGATAATTTTTCACCCAACTCAAAGCCAAAATTATGTTCATGGTCAAGGGATTTTGAATAGCAAAGCAACAATTAAAAATCCAAGCTTTTGAGACTCTAGCAAATTCTTCAACATATACTTGCCAATGAACTTTTTGCCCTTTCCCCAACCAAAGTCTTGTGTTTATACCCAAGGAAATAAGTTAAGGTGGTTGGAGGTGAAATTTAGGGCATGCACATGTGTATGGATCCCGTATTTTCCATTTAGCAACACGCATTTAATGTTTATTTTTTAAATGTGCCCTCATGTTGCTTTAAGGAAATACATAGGTATCGCAAGAGTTGTTCTAAGGAAACTTACAAGCAAGTTGTAAACCTTGGAGAAAACAATCTTGTAAGGGGTAGAAACTTGCTAAATGATCGATGACTAGCCAAAAAAATGCATTTGAGCAGAGGTGACCAAATACAACTATAACATATGCCACCTAATGTGTGAGATTAGAAGGGAAGCTCATGGACAATTACATTATAATAACATGGAAGAAATAAACAAGTGAATCTAGATGAAATATGGAAAAGAAAGGATTAGAAAGGTACCTGCAAGCAAAAAAAAAGTATTTGATAGCTCTCTTTTCTAAGGTGGGCATATCCATGCTCATGTGAAAATAAGCATGTCCACCAATCCACATTTGGCTTCTATTTTTGTCTCCAAATTGTGGCGAGGTTAGGTTTAGCCACTGGACAAAAGGTAAAAATCCCCTTCTCCTTGAGAATGACAATGAGATTTTTTGGTAGCCTATAATTTTCACCATAGCCAACCCAAGGATTATTACTAAGTAGTATCATATGACCATCCCCTACTTTCCATATAAGCCACCCACTAATGAGAGAAAATGTTATAATTGTTACCTTCCAAATAATTGAAACATTATGGCAAGACTTTGTTGGAGGTTTATATACTTTTTGGCTCACCACCTAGAACCACAAACCTGTCCCACAAGAGTGTGGTCTAACAACAAGAAGTGAGGAGATTGGGATTGTTAACATGGATACCCTGGTTCAAAACCCTCTATGGTTGTGCTTGTAAAGATGTTCTTATAAATATAAGAATTATTCTACAATGAAAAAATTGTCTAAGAGGAAAGCAAGATTGTTTTGGTTTGAATTCAAAAGGACAAGAGTCATGGTCTAGATGACTAGACAATATATTTATTCATGCCATTCTACGACATGTTGGAAGAGGAACTCTTAAGGGTGGTGGAGGAAACAATGACATATTGAAAGGTGTTGGAGGCCTTTAACTCCACCTTCCTATCCTTAATTCCTAAAAAGGATAACTTCATGCCATTCTATGACATGTTGGAAGAGAAACTCTTGAGGGTGGTGGAGGAAACAATGACATATTGAAAGGTGTGGGGGGCCTTTAACTCCACCTTCCTATCCTTAATCCCTTAAAAGGATCATGCAACTTCCTTAGAAGATTTTAGCTCAATCTCCTTTTGTAATTGCATTTATAATATTATTCCTATATTAGCAGTTGTGACATTAAAAATATTATTCTTAGGAACAATTTCCAAGGAGCAATTTGGATTTCTGCATTGGAGGTGTTTAAGGAAAAAAATCCCTAATAACCTAGGGCTAATTACTAGTAGAGCGAATGAAATATCACAAACTTGAATACAAAATAAATTCGATATAGTAATAACTACTAAGATGCTAAGGAAGAAGAGAAAAACATGTATATGCTATATTAATTTTTTTTCGGCCTTAATACTGTAATGTGGGGTACTTTTCACAATGCCAACTTGTTCTTCAAAATCCACACACAGTAAAAAAAACAAACCTTTAATCAAACCAATCTGGCAAATAAGTAAGAATCATAACCGGATTATCATATGATAACAACAGAGATTCATAAAAATTTATTCTAATTATATGTCAAGAAGCAAATTCAATCCTCAAACCAAGTATACAAATAAAAAGCTGACATTTTGCAATCTGATTTTCGGGAGGGAAAGAAGAGAGATATTTATTACTAAATAAAATGAACAACAAATTAATACCTAATCAATGCTACCAGCACCTTCCTCTTGATTTTATATAAAAGTTGCTATGCTACCAGCACCTTCCTCTTGATTTTATATAAAAGTTGCTAGCATATATTTGCATCGTTGAAATCAAAGAAAATCACTGCGAGAATGTATGATCCCTAGATTGCGATACCAGACTACGAGTATGCCTCCAGATTTCAAGCAAAAGTATCGGGCTGCAATTGCAAGATGTTGTTGACTGCTATGTTTCATTTTCCAGATTAAGAGTTTGTAAAAGATTGGCCACGAGTTCGCCAACACTATGAGAATCACTTGTTTATTTTCTTTTTCATATCTTTTTACACTAATCTTTTTATTTCTTTTCGTGCAGATTTGATGAGAAAGGAACTTGATTAATTTCTTATATTATTGTCTTTGCAGGGATTTCTTTTCTTTTTGCAAGAACAGAAACAGGCGGACATATGAACCATCTCAACAGGTAATACAAAATAGATGGAGAGCATCTTGTGGGTTCATCACAGCTGGTCACGACTATTCAGAGGGACGTTATTTATCTGCTCACCTATCTAACAAGCAAAAATGGTCAGTAAAAGTGGGGGGAATGCTCTGTAAAATCTCAGGGAATTAATTCCCAGAAATGCTATATGATCTTCTCTAGGGTTCGAGTCTATGGTCGAAGCTACTTTCTGGAGTTGATATATTTTTGGACTAAGCTTTTTGATGTTGGAAGCTCATGTGTCAAACTGTCTCAATCTTTCTGAAGACTGGTATCTTGTATGGTTTTGGTTTTTCAGATATATATAATTACATATAACTCTTTAGTTTCGTCCTTATATGAATGGTATTCCTGTACTTTGTTATTAAGCATCTATAACGTTTACAGTCCCGAGCTAAAACAGAATTAGTATCTGATTCATGTGGTGTTTCTCGTCTTTTGTCCTTGGCACTACGTTGTTAAAGATTGGCTAATTGAAGTTTAGTTTTCTAATTTTAAGTAATCATTATATCAAATTCAGATTCTAAATTTGTTTAAGTTTTCTATCTCTGGAAAATATTTGCATGTTTTGGGATTAACAGTGATTTAGATTATTGTGTCTTGAAAGAGGAATCGTTGTTTAATTCCTTGTTAAGGTTATGTTTATTTTCGAAGATTGTTCTTAGGTAATATCATGCTTTAAAAACATTTATATTTTACAGAATAGCAAAATTTAATGTTAATTTGCTCCTGGCCAAGATAGGGAAAAATAGATCTTAGATTAGCTTGTAGATTTTTAAATTGTAGTTTGCAGCTGTTTTTTTTCATTTTAAATAGTTATATTATTAACATAGTTAGTCAACATAGATTAGTAAGTAGGAATAGTTAACTTATTAGGGATTTTAAACAACAGAAAATAGAAACTATATATAAATTCAGAGACTCTCTTTTGAGAGAAAATGGTAGCAGGACCTTAATCCTATGAGAGTTAGCTATCTCAAACACACCGGGGGTTGCATTAGATGCCTTGTGTGGGATATCTCTTCGTAGTTGTCCTTTGACAATAAATCTGGCCAACAAATGGTGCTAGAAGGAGGGACATGAGATAAATAAATGGTTTTATTTTAAAAGTTTTTTTTTTCGATAACTATTATCCTCCGGCTTTGTATTTCAGTGTTTTATATTTTAATTCTTCTATGTTGTCACACGCACTATAGGGATAGTTAGTTTGCAATCTAGACTATTCGATTCAATTTTATTATGTTTTATCAATTATGTCGCATTCCCAAATACCTGCACGGGAGTCCAATACAACTTTGAGCCTGCAATGGCCATTGCATGAGCTCCCTAGAAAGGCAGTTTCTTTCTTGCCAAAGTTTAATGGTGAAGGGGATATCACAGCCTTAGAACACATAAGAAAATATGAATATGTGTTGCGTTTGCTTGATGCAGTTTCTTGCTTGCCAAAGTTTAATGGTGAAGGGGATATCATAGCCTTAGAACACATAAGAAAATATGAATCTGTGTTGCATTTGCTTGATATTACACAGGAAGATGTTGTGTGCAAGCTTTTCCCTTTT
Source organism: Larix kaempferi (assembly GCA_027924585.1). NCBI lineage: Eukaryota > Viridiplantae > Streptophyta > Pinopsida > Pinales > Pinaceae > Larix > Larix kaempferi. The sequence goes on along the minus strand of BSBM01001130.1, from coordinate 4,078,509 downwards.
ACTTTTGAAGGTGAGGTGTCAAACTGATACAATTTTTTTCCCATTAATACGATTCATGTTTGGTCTGATTTCAAAAGGGTTTTTGAGAGTGCTTATGATAATTATAATGCAACTGATATATATATTGAGTTAGATGAAATACAGGTTCAAGAAGGTGAATCTATACGTGATTTCAACACTCGCTTTCAACAGGTTCATCATCGACTCAAAGACAATCAAAGACCTTCATGTGACATTCTATATGAGTGGTATGTGCGTTCTTTACCCAAATCTATAGTTATGTTTATTGCACAAAAAGGTATAATTGATTTTGATAAAGTATGTGAACAGGCACAAGCTTTGGAAAAGGATTTTAATAGGTATTCTTTAGACTCTCCTTCTTCTTCTTTTTGAAAATAATCTTGATGGAAATAAATATGAAGAAGATAATGCATATGAAATTTCTAGGTTGCAAGGTCAAGTTAAAATTTTGTATGAGGAAATTATATTTTTACATAATAAAAAAAAATCAATCATGCATGATAAAAACATTGCAGCTATGCATACAACATCAATGTGCTTTCATGAAAATGAAGGTCTAGCTGCAAATTCATTTGATAAAGTTGATTATTATATTCCTCCACCTGGAACTATATATGAGGAATGCCTTACTTCAGATTCTCATTCTTTTGAATCCACATATGACACCCATGAAGAAAGTCTCAATTCAATTTCTTTTGATTTATTGGTTAAAGATCTAGGAGCCAGTGATCAAAGCTTTGAAAAAACAAGTTGTAGTTCATATTTCGAAATACACAATCTTGATCCTAATAATTTTGAGAAATCTAACCTGATGAATCCATTTTTTGAGTATCCTTTAGCTTCGTTTGATTGTTATAAAGGACATAATGAAGGTAAATCTTTGGAAGAAGAGTTGGCCAAAATTGAAGATGATTTTCAGAATATTTGTTCTAAATACACCTTACTTAAAGATCAAATTATTAAGGAAAAGTTAATTCATACACATAATTTGAAAAATAAGAAAATCCATGCTTCTATCAACTCAAAGGGAAAAGATGATATAAATCAGTCAAGCTCTATTCATAATAAAGCACATACCTATAATGTTGATTTACATAATACACAAAACCATGAGCTCGAAGAAAGACCCGACGATAGTCCACCATGTACCAGTTTTACGGACATGAAAGATTGTGAACAACCACAAATTTCAGGAAATATGATTGATAAAGATGTATGCATGATAACGAAACTATTTTAAATAAAGCATTCTCTATTCAGTCTTTTTATTCAATCCTCAAATCATGATTTTTTGTGTCCTTATGATATGATATATGGTCAATTCATTGAATCTTCATTAACTACCTTCCAATCTGATTTTCATGATCCAGTTTATGCATGGTTGAAGGAGTCATATTTGAAGAAATTTCCATTCCGTCTCCAACTCTTTGTAAATAGTAGATCTGATCTAATACTTCCTATCATTCAAGATGAAGCACTTCGATTCCCAATACTGATGTTTGACGGATTCCATTTTTCAGAATGGGAAGTGCTTCGATGGATTCATTGGCTGTTTGATTTTACTTAATCTTTTGTATATATGTAGTTTAGTGTAGGAGTAGGATAGCTAGTAAATTAAGTAGTTTACTTTTTATTTGAATAAAGAAGCTATCAATAATTTCAATAAAAGGTGAGCCACCATCAAAACACGTTCAGGAAAGTTTTCATTAATTGAACACTATTTATGTTCTTGTCCATGTTATTTTCTTAAACATGTTGAAATTATATCTTGAATTCATGATCTCTATTATGAAATGTTCAATCCATATATTACTTTAATGTTATGAGACAATAATATATCTTTAACTTTGCTTATGACTTCACTCTTTTGACATAGAATTTAATGTGGCTCGCTTGTTTTCAAATCGTTATCATTCTTAGTTGAACACTTAGTTAGAAATTCTATTTTAGGAATTTCCAATAAAATCGTGGTTAATTTAAACATCTCATCCATCAATCACAATATTAAAGGAAAATGAATTTTCTTTCTAGAATTGGAATTATCAAAACTTGACTCTATTGACGCACTGATAAAACATTTTCACAAAATCACCTTCATTTTGATGCGTATATTGTATCTCCCTTTCTATTTTTATTAAACTCTTTTACAAAATTATCGAAAGTTTAATCTTGGGAGATTTGTCGTTCTTCTTTATGCATGTCAAGGTTTTGTGATTTTTACATTATTATGTATAGTTCGTCTCATAAATTATGACCATATCTTGGTTCTCTAATTTTAAGTTCATTTACCTTTTTCAATGGTCAACTTAAGTTTCGAAAAATATCTATCTTTTTGCTTAGAATGCCTAATTCTCTTTTTTTTTGAATTGTGATACATACTTTTCTTGGTTGAGATTTCAATTTAATCAAGTTTTACCTTAGGTTTATTTGTATATATGATTGGGCGTTTTGGTTATATTAGTTAGTTTTACTTTTCATTTTTCATTTCTTAGTTTGCTTGAAGTTAGAAGGGGGTTATTGTATATAAATAACGTTGTGTTGGCATGCTTCTTATAAGCTTGATATCTTTTTTACGAAGGCATTTTTTAAGCGGTTTGTTGTTCTATCAAACCTTCTTACCATGACCAAACTACTCCTAGCTTTGAAAAACATTTTACGAATTTATCCAAGCAATCAATTAAACCTCCAAGTGTTATCCTCATACTTTTGTCTTTTAAATGGTATCAAAAGTCAATAAGTTCACCTATCAGGGATGTTTCTTCAAGAATCTATATAAGTCAGTAACATTAGCCATCATTAGACTGTCTATACCATTTAAGGAGTTTTATCTTGATTTTTCTACCCATCCATTAACTTTTGTTGTAAATAAAATGAATCATTTTAAGGATTTGGTTAAACAATAGGAGGTCTCTTAATAGATTCGTCCTATCATGATCATCGGCCCTATCGGAATGACATCACCATCTCTGGTCACCAAGCCAGGGTGATGGCTCTTGGTTGAAATACTAAGAGACGGGAGGTCTTATCATGAGCTGGCATGTTCATATCCTATAGTTCTCGTGAGTGATGCTGTCAACATCTGGTCACCAAGCCATGCTGTCAACATCTGGTCACCAAGCCAGGGCAATAGTCTCTAACCAAGGTTCTTATAAACATCACCATCTCATTGTAAATAATTACAAAATAAATGAAGAAGTTAATTAAGGAACAAGATGTCTCAGGAATGAGCCGACTTGCTCATGATCGTGGGTATCATTAGACTGACATTGCCAACATCTGGTCATCAAGTCGGGGCAGTGGCTCTGGATTGTGAAATCGAGAGACAGGGGGGGTCTCATCACGAGCCAACCCGTTCACTTCTGATGGTGCTTGTGAATGAAATTGCCATCATTTAGTTACCAAGCTAAGGCAGTGGTCCTTAATTAGTCTCTTTTGTAAATACTTTTTATTTAAAAAATGGTATAAAATGTGAACAAATGTTTGTATTTTAATGGATGGGATAGATTATCTTGATGTCTTCTTGAGAGTATGGTGGTCACATATTTATGTTAGTGTTTACTTGACTATTTTTAGCTTTTCAAGATTCTTTCTTGATGGAGTTTCCTCACTGTATGTATATATCAATATCCATTATCTTTGTAAAGTTTCAGATATAATGCTTGCGGTTATTGATCTTGTTGTAACAATATTTTAAGTTCGATCCTTACTATAAGATAGTGAGTTAAGGAGGTCATGTGGTATGAAATTTGATACTTCGAGAAGTCTTTTTCTTCTTCCTATATTTATCATTTTAAGGTATATTATGTAGAGATAACTGGTTCGCCCAGCATGTCGCCATTTGTTGGCTCCCCAACAAATTCCCCTTGATTTTGCAAATAAAGGGGCCCCCATTAAATTTTGTATATAAGATTTTTTTTAGTTTTTCTTGTTTCATTTAAGAATCCAATTAAACCTCCCTTTCTTCACTAGATCCTTTACTATTTGTGACATTTGGTCTTTTGGCTTCATTGGTGTTCATCAATGCTTGCACGATTCATGATGATCTTATCTAACTTGATTTCATGCCTTGGTTTAGAGAAGACTTGAATCAACGTAAGGATTTAAGAGCCTTGGTTTATTATTTGATCCCAGTCTTAAAATGGCTATTATATCAACAACAAGGTAAGTTTATAATTTTCAATTCGGATAAGTCTTGGATTAAGCCTTCACTCTCATCTTAAAATTAGTGCTCTTCTTCCTAAAATTGTAATGCTCATTTAAATCTTGCACATAAGAAAAACATTCTAAATAATAATAGAATATTATAATGAAGATCTTTAATAATATATATATATATATATATAATAGATGGACATTTTGAATAAAGAAAATGTTAAAATTCTTGACATTATATTCTAATTAATATTCAAGAATTTTGATCACTTTTATGGACCAAGTCGTATTTAAACTTATTCCTCGTTAATAAAAGCTTATTATGATAGCTAAAACTTTATGCAAATTTCCTTATTATGTCCCCGACATATAGTTTTGAGTCGGGTGGTATTAGTTGGGGTGGCAAAAATCGCGGATATGAAATTGCAAATTTTTTGTTAAAGTTTATATTTATTTGTATTTTTTTTATTTTTTAAAAGTTCATTTTACGTGGTTGTGGTTTGATCCGTACGCAGTGACGTTGGCCTGGGGCTGTGTGCCCCAGGCCCCGGTGGCGGGATGACGTTTGCCAGTTTAAATGAGGTTTAAATGGTCTCGGGGCTGAAGACTCCTGTGCGATTTATTCACCAGTCTTGTCCATTTATCGTGCCTTTCGTCGAGCTTTGTTGTGCGCCCGCTGGCGTCCGGTTGAGGTTTAAACGTGTTGCAATTTAAATGAGGTTTAAATGGTCTCGATACTGAAGACTCCTGTGCGATTTATTGACCAGTCTTGTCCATTTATCGTGCCTTTCGTCGAGCTCTGTTGTGCGCTGGCGTCGGGTTGAGGTGTTGCAGGGGTTTAAATGGTCTCGGGACTGAAGACTCCTGTGCGATTTATTCAGCAGTCTTGTCCATTTATCGTGCCTTTCGTCGAGCTCTGTTGTGCACCTTCTAGCGTCGGGTTGAGGTGTTGCAGGGGTTTAAACGTGTTTAAATGAGGTTTAAATGCAAGTTTAAATGAGGTTTAAATGGTCTCGGGACTCAAGACTCCTGTGCGATTTATTCACCAGTCTTGTCCATTTATCGTGCCTTTCGTCGAGCTCTGTTGGCGCGGGGTGGCGGTGGTCTCGGGACTCAAGACTCCTGTGCGATTTATTCACCAGTCTTGTGGATTTATCATCCCTTTCGTCGAGCTCTGTTGTGTGGCCATTAGCGTCGGGTTGAGGTGTTGCAGGGGTTTAAATGGTGTTGCAGTTGGCGTATTCATGCGGTATGGTCCAGGGTTTCGTGGTGTTGATGCAGTATGGCGCGGGGTGACGGTGGTCTTGGGACTCAAGACTCCTGTGCAATTTATTCACCATTCTTGTCGATTTATCGTCCCTTTCGTCGAGCTCTGTTGTGCGCCTGCTAGCGTCGGGTTGAGGTGTTCCAGGGGTTTAAACGGTGTTGCAGTTCGAGCTCTGTTGTGCGCCCGCTAGCGTCGGGTTGAGGTGTTCCAGGGGTTTAAACGGTGTTGCAGTTGGGGTATTGATGCGGTATGGTCCAAGGTTCCATGGGGTTAATGCAGTATGGCACGGGGGTGACGTTTGCCGGTTTAAATGAGGTTGGTGATCTCGGGACTCAAGACTTTTGTGCGATTTATTCACCAGTCTTGTCGATTTATCGTTCGTTTCGTCGGGCTCTGTTGTGTGCCCACTAGAGTTGGGTTGAGGTGTTCCAGGGGTTTAATGCGGTGTGCTCATTGTTTGTAGGGGTGAAGGACGGTCTCCTTGCTTGGGTGATGGAGCACTCTGAAGCTATATTTTAGAGGTTCTCTGGTGTTCAAGCTTGTTCTGTTTGGTGCGACTTGCTTTTGTGTTGTGGCTGTTTTTGTTGGATTTTTTGCGGTGGCGTGGTTGTTTGTGGCTTAGTTGCGGTGGTCCAGCGAAGGTGGGGTGGTTTCTGGTGGTGGGTATTGTTGTCTGAATGGGCTTCAACGAGCTGTGTCTTCTGCAATTTCATTGACGGGTTCTTTGGATGGGTAATTCTTGGAATTTTCTCTTCAGCTAAGACTTGTGTTTTCTATTTTATGAAAAAAATCCGGTTTTGTTACACTGTACGATTAATTGGTTATAAAATTTTATAAATGTAAGAATTTTACAAATGTATGGTTTTCATTTCACAAGCTGCGTCAAGAAATATTGCTGAAACTTTTGTTCTGTTTGTGGCTTATTTGCGGTGGTCCAGCGAAGGTGGAGTGGTTTCTGGTGGTGGGTATTGCTGTCTGAATGCGCTTCATTAATCCAGTAATTTGCGGTGTTTGTGTCTGAACGTGTGGAGCGGTTTCTTGGTGCAAGGAGCTGTGTCTTCTGCAATTTCATTGACGGGTTCTTTGGACGGGGAACTCTTTAAATTTTCTCTTCAGCTGAGACTTGTGTTTTTTGTTTTATGAAAAAAATCCGATTTTGTTATACTGTACGATTAATTGGTTATAAAATTTTATAAATGTAAGAATTTTACAAATGTATGGTTTTCGTTTCACAATCTGTGTCAAGAAATATTGTTCAAACTTTTGTTGCATAATTTATTCCATAGGAATTGTTTGTGACTGTGGTTTAAAAAACACAAAGACTGCGTAATTGGTCATTGCCATTTCTTTTCTTGGGTAATGACCTAGACTCCCTGAAATGAATCTACGGGGAACGGAATTGGATGTATGTATGTATCTGAACATTTAATGCCAAGAGTAGCAACCTCCCTCCATCTCGGGTATTTCGGCGAGGTATGGAATGGGTCATGATATCATGGGCTGCGTCGGCGCTGGGATTAAATGCTAATACCAACCTACCACCCAGGCACCGGGGTAGCAAATAAATGGCATTATATTATATTATTAATTAAATTTACAGATCTGTTTGTATTTATTTTATTTTGCTTTGTTCTTTTTCCATTTCCATTATGCCATGTGGTATGAATGTGATATTTTTAAATGGTTCTTTGGTCTGCTTCGTTTAAGTGGTTTTCCTTTTCGCATGGACCTGTTTTTCAAGTTTTCTCAGAAAACAGATACTATACAGATTTATTGAATCTAGAAGTAGAAAGCACTTTCAACCTAGGTATCTGTACTTGACAATAGAAGTCTACCCCAAAACAACAGACCGGGAGCTTAAGAGAGGGGTGGTCATTTTCCATTGCCTTTGGCAAGTGCGCATATAAGACAAACGGCATTTCGGGTGCAGTATAAAATCTGGGTCTTTGGCGAGATACTTCATTGTCTTTGACTTTGACATGTGCCAAATGAGGTAACGACTAACAAGTATTTCAGTTCCATATGTGGCTGAAGGGGAAACCCTTAGATGCAGTGATGCTGAGATTCACAACCTACTGTTTTATTTAAGGATAAATTTTTGAAACATCTAATCTGAAATAAAGTCTATGATAACTTAGCAAGAAGATGGTTTGGTTTCATCTAAAGGAGAAAACGTGGACAGTGTTTGGAAGAGAACACTCCTGTAAATTCACAGGAATCCTGTGAATATTTAGAGAGCCCTATATTGGCAAAGTTTGTTATTTGTCATGAATACTGTTACAAGAAACATGAACGTTAACAAACTCTTAGATGCAGTGATGATGGTATTAACAAACTGTTGTTTTATTTAAGCAAAAATTGATGAAATATCCAATCTGAAAATAGCTTTTTCTTTAGATGAAACCAGATTAGCTTGTTGCTAGGCTACCATAGACTACATTGGTCAGCTTGGGTATGCTCGAGTGATCTATAGTTTGTCGCAATAATGTAGATGTATACTTTTTTGGCCTGTGTGGACAGGGATTTGACACCAAGACAAAGGTTAATGGCCCACACGAAACCCTGGACCAACTGCAACACGTGTTGCATGAATACGCCAATTGCAACACGTTTAAACCCCTGCAACACCTCAACCCAACGCTAGCGGGCGCACAACACCTCGTTTAAACCTGCAGTGTTGCATGAATACGCCAACTACAACACGTTTAAACCCCTGCAACACCTCAACCCGACGCTAGCGGGCGCACAACAGAGCTCGAGGAAAGGGACGATAAATGGACAAGACTGGTGAATAAATCACACAGGAGTCTTGAGTCCCGAGACCATTTAAACCTCATTTAAACCTGCAGTGTTGCATGAATATGCCAGTGTTTGAATTAGAGCATAATTTATTTTTAGTTTTTATTTTGCTAACTTGGTGTAGTCATGATTTTTTCAATTGCTTTCACGAAGATGTTTTAATCTCTTTCGCTAAAATGAGTTGTTCATTTATCAAAATGTTTCCATGCATAATTATTAGGAGGGTTGCACAAACAGAAATATGAACCCAACTCACATTTCCTAATTAGATGCATCTAGATTTGTTAATAAGCCGTTTGCAGCTAGATTTTTCTTAGCCTTTTTGCACAAAATGTCGAAGTAAAAAACCTAGATTTGCTCAGCTGCTTTGATGACTTACCAAATAACCGAGACAAGTGATAAACTGCTTCATATGTTAAATATTAAACTAGCAATGCAGCACCTTGTTGAAGTTTGCTTCTGCACCTGCATTACGCGTTTCAGCATATGTAGATGCAATATGCTCTGATTGCTGTAGGTTATCGCCATACAAACACCTCAACCCAATACTAGCGGGCACACAATAGAACTCGACGAAACGGACGATAAATCGACAAGACTGGTGAATAAATCGCATAGGAGTCTTGAGTCCCGAGACCACCAACCTGATTTAAAGCAGTAAACGTCATCCCGCGTCATACTGCATTAACACCACAAAACCCTGGACCATACCGCATCAATACGCCAACTGCAACATCGTGAGAAATTTATCTCGCAACAAGTACTGCTTCCACTTGATCAAGGCATGTGTTATTGCCAACGTCTTTCCATCGTATGTAGACTTTATATGCTCATTCAATTGTAATTTTTGCCTCTCAAAGGCAATGAGATGTTTATCACTTATGAGCAGAACTCCTAAGCATGTTTCTGAAACATAGTATTCATGGACACATGTTTTCCTGACATCTGGATTTGTCAAGACCAGAGTGAATGTCATTAAGGTTTTCAACCTTTCAAAATAGTCTTTAGCTTTTTTATCCCATATAAAGGCATCACTTTTAAATAATGATGTTAATAGTGCCACAATTTGTGTGCGTGTTCTCAGTGTTCTTATTATGTCCACGACATATAGTTTTGAGTCAGGTGGCATTAGTTGAGGTGGCAAAAATCACAGATATGAAATTGCAAAGTTTTTGTTAAAGTTTATATTTTTTTGTATTTTTTTTTTTTTAAAGTTCATTTTACGTGGTTGTGGTTTCATCCTTACGCACTGACGTTGTTCATATTTATCATCTAAAACATATATAATAAATTTTTATTAAATTAAAAAATATAACATATATTCTTAACATCTCATCATCTCATCTCTGCAAGCTTCTTCATTGTTGGCCAATTAACAAATTAATATTCCTCCTCTCTATGCAATGGGTTCCCTTTAAAGCTTTGATATTTCCAAATTGATATCACTAAGCAATACATGTTCAAATTTGATGAACCGATTTACACTTAAAGACTCATGACAATATTTTTTTCCCTACAGAGTATCTTGACCGTTTCAACATTCTAATGAGAGGCAGATTGCTCTTGCATTTGAAACAAGCATGCACGTTATGTCATTTCTTTCACTTGTAGTAATAAGTGATCTTTCTAGCATTATTTTGAGGTTTTTAACGCTATTGTAACTTTTTTTCCCACTTTTTAGCTTTCTTTTGTGATTATTTAATAGTATTTCATACTGAAGTTTTACTTAAATGATGGAAAAAAATTATATTGTTCTTTATAAATAATATATCTCTAAAACTATCAATTTTCATATTAATGAGCTTATTTCTGATAATCAATGTTGTAGATGACATCTCTAATAAATTCATTAGTGTAAACTAGTATGTCTCATCTAAAGAGATGCAAACTAAGCACCTTCTAGCGAAAAGTTGCCCAAATATCCAACAACATTGCAACAAGTAGTTGAGCTATTTGCATCGGTTGTTTGTCTGTGTGTTAAAGCAAAACCTTGTGGGATGCCCACCCTTCCTCGAAATATTTGGAGGGTGCTTCAACTACCATCTATAATAGTGGATGGTAACCCCAAGAAAGTTGATCAAATTTGTATATATGATCTATGACCTTCCATTGGCATGATTCTTTGCGTGTACACTTCAACCATTTGAGCCACCACTAGGGGGGTTTCTAAGGAAAACCTCACGACATCCCCCTATTCCCTAGATTATGTAAATGAAGGGAAACTCAAGCACCAACAACAATAGTGTCTAATAATCCCAAGTGATTTGACCAGATTTGATCGTATGAACTATGGCCTGTTATCAACATAATACCTTGTATTGATGATTCGACCAGTTGAAATCACTCTTGAAACTCCATACAAACATATACATATCTATGGATGCAAATTAATAAATTTATTGTTGTTATTATTAACAAAATATATGTGATTTTTTTCCTAGTTTTTACGAATTTAAAAGCTATATACATTATATAGATATGAACATTACAATTTGCCTGAGTTATAAAACACACCTCTATAGTAGTGTACGAGACTAAGAAATCCGCTTGATGATGTCATTGATTTGGGGATAGGTCACTTAGTAATCACCACAATTTTCTTGCGCTTAACATTGATGATTTTAGTTAAAATGACATGTGCTAAAAACACTTTTTAATTTTGTCCAAAACTGCATCTGGATTTGTTAGCTGCAATTGGTCAAAATGTGTATATATTTAAATTTCTGCACAAATATCCCAAGTACAGACATCCTTTAGGATAGAGACATTTCAGAGTCATATAACATATAGAAATTTCAGAATCACATAGCATCCAGAAAATTCAGTGTAGCTTGAGTGTGAGTAAGATTTAGGTTTTGTGCAAAATGTCTTTGTTTTTTGTAGTAAATAAAAGAGGTTTGAAAATTGGGATTTTTGTTATTTAATAATATAAATAATTTATTAATTTCCTGTTTACGAAATTTGGTTACAAATTTTTTCTTAAATTGCTCAGTACTGTATTAATTAGATTTTATTATTCATTTCACGTTAGGGCTAAATCTAGAGAAATTAGTTGCTGTCAAGAATTTCTTTCTGCAAAGCAGTTGTCTATAATGCTTAGTTATAGGCCTTAATAATGGAAAATAGAAAATATAAGTGCTTCATGCAAAAGAATGAGTACTCATTATTGCATAATCATCACAATTGAATGCTGATTTAAAACCATGTAATAATGCACCAAAAACCTGTTCTTGGTTTCTAACTCTTTCATTTCATTTGCAAAGTGCAAATGTGAATAACTATACTAAGCAAGCATTTACAAACAGGCATTTTCAAGTGTATTTGCTTATTCTTGGATGATTGTTAATTCATTTGATTGAAGATGTTTGCAAATCGTAATTTCCTTGATATGGTTAAAGCACTAGATATAGCTATAGGATAAGACTATAACAGCACATACATCCTCATAAATTAAGCCATAGGAAATAAATATGCAAGACAAAGCCAGGGTATGTATCACATTTAATGTTTGGTGTTTCCTATCTACTTTATATGTGTTTAGAAGATTGTGCAGTCATGCAATGGTTATCTGTGTAAACAACTTACATCTCGAGGACCAACTTCAGCACAGGGACCACACAGGAGTGCTCAAGTTGATAGAGATCAAAATTTTGTTATAAATTCTTTTGCTATTGCTTTAGCGCTAGTCAGAAATTTCAATGGTAATTGTGAGAAAATATTGCTTCTGTAAATCATATTGCTAAATTGAAAGGTAACACAGGTGGCTTTTATTTTTTATAGTACAAGGAACTATATTTGTACCCACACTTCAGATCTGATTTTTGATTTAATGTTGATGTGTAGATGTTCAGTGGCACCTCTTTTATTGTTATTTGATCAATAGAGAGAAATGAGCGATATTTCTATTTCGCATCCCACCACCCTTCCCTATACTATGATGATGAGCTTTTAGGCTATATTGGACGGTTGTACATTTGAGAGAGATATGACTGGTTGTACCTTCCGCACCTTGATTGAGTATGATTGGTTTTGTGGTACCTTATCTTTCACTTGTGTTTAATGGGGTCATTTATCCTCTTTGAGTAACTTTTTTAAAACCACCTTGCTGAAGTTTTGCTCTTATCCAATACTACGGTTGTTTGGCCACATTTGGAGCATACCCTTGGTTCTAAGGGTCATGCGTCAGGAGTCTTCAGTCCCGAGACCATTTAAACCTCATTTAAAACGGCAAACGTCATCTTGCCGCCGGGGCCTGGGGCACATAGCCCCAGGCCAACATCACTGTGTAAGCATGAAACCACAACCACGTAAAATGAACTTTAAAAAAAATCAAAAAATACAAATAAATATAAACTTTAACAAAAACTTTGCAACTTCATATCCGCGATTTTTGCCACCCCAACTAATGCCACCTGACTCATGCCACCACCTTCAGGCTTGAAGTATAGCTGACAATGGAAGACACAAGTGTAGTTTATTACCACCATGCAAATTTAATTTGACCTTTCAGTTCCCATTACCATTTCCTCTCATACGACGTCCCACAACCATTTCTCTTGACACCCACTCCTGATTCATTCTGTATGCATTTCACTATGCAACCGTCTCATATTCTCATTGCATTTTCCCTCGATTAGTTTATCAATTCAGTTTGACCCATGCCCGCCATTCGAGGAGTGTTGCCAGCAGTTGTGGGTCATACTGAATTGATCAACTAGTCGAGGCAAAACGCAGTGAGTATCTGAGACGGTTGCCTAGTGAAATGCATACAGAATGAATGAAGAGTGGGTGTCAAGAGAAATGGTTGTGGCACGTCATATTAATGTGATTGTAAGGAACTCTTTGAACGTGAGGTCCATAGTTTTAAGTCTTTTTCCTCATTTTCATGCCTTTTTGTAAGACAATAAAGAGGGTAGTGGCATCAACATTGAAAATGGTTTCCATTCAAACCTATCAAGTATACTTTTAGGTCAGTAGTATTCTTGGCTCCGAACTATAGCTACAATTTGGAGAAAAGAATACTGCTGACGTAAAAGTACACTTGATAGGTTTGGATCGAACAAATTACCATCGACATGTAAGCTGTTGTATTTTTAGTTTAATGTTGACGTGGAGATCTTCAACTATACCTCTCTTATTGTTGTATGATCAATACGTTTATTTTATTACTTGTTACTGATTGAATTATTAAATACTTGTTGTACCTTCTCCACCTTGATTGAGTTATTATTGGACTTTTGTTACCTTGTCTTTGACTTGTGGTTAATGCGAACATTTACCCTCCTCCATTTTTTTAATACCACCTTGTTGAATTTTTGGTCTTATAGAGTACTTGACTTTGATCACCTATGGTCAGTTGTGATGTGCTGATAATCACTTCTTTTATCCCGAGACTTGGTTGAAGTTTATAATTTTTGTGACTTTATTTATGTTGAGTTATGTACTGTGCTTGACTGTCATTGACCTAATTAACTCCAGTCATTTCTCTCTCTCTAGTTTGTACACACCCTCTTGTAGGGTTAGCTGGTTCCTACAGAAGACTGACCTCTCCGAGGCACAAACAGTCTTTTCTGAAAGTAACACTTCTGAGTATATTTTCAAGAATAGTTTCACACCCAAGTTGGTATCTTAAACTATATCTCTTTTTTTGTTATATGATATGTATGTTTATTTTATTACATGTTACTGAATATTAATAGTTTATCGTTTTAGTTTACTTGTCAGTGTAACTCATTATAACAGTTTTGAATATACCAAACAGCCTGTGTTAAGAACTTATGGGTTGTACTTTTGGGGTTCTTGGTTTCAAGAGGTAAGTATTTAGACTGACTGATGTATATCCATGGAATGCTTTTTTTTGGAAATTTGTTTTTGTTGTTTCTATTGGAATTTGTGTTGTGGAACTAATGTGAATTGTGTTCAGTATTATTAGCTATACAGGGAAGGCACATACTACCTTAAAGGTGTTTGATTGCTATGGCATTCTTGTTTTTTATTAAAAAAAAATTTGCACACTGATTTTTTGCTCACATCATTCAAGAAATGTTTATAACCCTGCACTGTAATCACGTCATCTAACTACATGCAAGTTGGGAAACTGTTACTTTATTGCATGTGCATGTGTTGTATGTTTTCTACCTTTGAATGCAAACGACACAAAAACCTATCTCAATGGTTACAAATATGCATTTGGATATTTGTATACTGGGGTAAATTGTGAGGTGCAACATGTTGTCATGTCCTTCAAGGCATTGTTCATGCCATGTATTGATATTCAACATGGTGCTTAATAATTATGTATTTGCTTGTTTTAAACATGTAAGCTCGCAACTAAATTAGTGAAGTTTATATCTATAATGATCAAAAAACATCTGAAGGCTCACTACTGTCCAGGGTCTCAAACACCACCTTTCACAAGAAACTAGCATTTCATTAGTTCACTGTGCTGTTAATTAACCATAAAAATATTATATATATCCTAGAAGGGCAAGGCAAAATCAGTTGATATTCCTCGCTCGACACCTAATTCATATTCTTCACTTGCATTATGCTCCCTGACAATATCCTCCATCTTGTCAATATTTATAACAAACTAAATAATCTTGTTAACAACATTTTTGATGTCTTGGACTCTGTTATCTTACAAAACAACAAGAAAATGCTAACCATAATAACTGGTGACTTTAACATTGACATGTACAAAGAAACAATATCGAAAAGGAGGTTGGAATTGTTTATGCAGAGTAAATGTCTACAGTTAAAAACAAACATAGCTACAACAGAATATGGTTCTATGATTGACCATTTTTTAACAAACATAGACATTGACAAGCTTTCATTTACCATTTCTGATGCATATTGGTCAGATCATTTTACTAGCATCTTATCAGTACCTGCAACTTGCATATAAGAACTGATACAGCTTTTTGTCTTTCTTGTTTTTTGTCTTTTTTTAAGATGCTTTTCTATTTGAAATATATTCTTGAATATTTTAACATGCTCTGAGTCTTCATTGGATGTGCAAATTGGAAAGAAAAAAAATACAGCATTTCAAAAAAACAACTAATCAGAAACAATATTCTCGCCCAAGGAGAGAATTTAGCTATGTCTATGACATCATACAGTCCTTCAACAGAAAGAAATGTTTCTTCTTCACAAGATGCTCCAAAGACTATTGCAATGGGAATACTGTCGCAGCCAACAAACAGTGCTAAAAAGTAATGTTCCTATCCAACAGCTTTGTTGATTCAATATCTTTGACTACATTACTTTATCTTGTACCTAACACAAATTCAAACATTTGAATGAATTATCTAGTTCAGCTTCTCTACTAATTTCATTTTAATGTATTCGATACAAAATTCAACATTCAATCAATCACTAATCCATTTGTTCTTTCACTTTTTGATATTTTTAAGTGTGCACAGATTAAAGCAAATGGCAGTTGAACCATCATCAATAATACAGCTATGTACTGCAACACATAGGCATGTATTTGAGGGGGATGTTTTGGTTGTCTATGGACCTGCACAAAATCGTAATCAAAACTCCCCTGTTAAGACAAAGATTCTGCATGCAGATGTTGTTGACAAAAATGGATTGATGACAATGACATTTACAATTAATGATAGTTTGATAAATCGCTTTGGCAATTTCTTTTTGCCTGGAAAAAGTGTTAGAATTTCTGGCTTTGAACTGAAAAAGAAAGGTCAATATGACCGAGGAGATGAAATAAATTCAATAGCGATATTGCCAACAAGTATCATAGAGACAATTGACCAAGTATGCAAAATGCATTGCCTTCCACCAGATACAACAATCAATGAGCTGGTTACATCAGATGAGGCATATGTCGTTGGTTCTGTTGCAGTCATAGTTGTTGCCTGTGAATACAACAATAAGCAATTGGACTTCTACATAAGAGATGGTGAAAGTGCAAATGACTATGCAACTGTAAAGTGGATTCTCTTTAAACAATTTTTTTTCACTATATTTGATTTCATTTTTTTATGTTTTTTCTTTCCTGCTGTATCTACTGCTAGATGGATATACAAAAAAAAAAAGATAGAACCCATAACAAAAAACATTTGTCTATTCCCATCCCCTTCACTAATTCTTCTTCAGTTATTCATGTTCAGTTTCAGGTTAATGAAAGCTATACAAATTTCTTTGTCCGAGTGCAACAACAACTTGCACTTGACGAACCGCCTCTGTATCTAATAAAAAATATCGTAAGACCAGGTGCAAAAGGAACTCATCTTATGAAGGCTTCACAAGCAACTTTTATAGATCCCCTAAATGATGACTTCGCAATACAAAGTTTGCTTCCAATAATTGAAGCTAAAACACAGGTGAGATATGAACAATGTCTCCTGTAATGTCACTTGAAATGTTTTTTTGTCATTTCATTGTCAATTAAGCAAGTTCTTTATATGTACTTTCAGCAATTTCACAACTATTAAAACATATTTTATTTTTTCTTAAATGTTCGGCCTGCTGCATTATTGACATCAAAGTTTTCTGCTTCTGATATGAACAAAATATAGACTTTTTACTTGTCAAAATGTCTTTTTTACAGTTCCAGATTTAGTATTCCAATTAGTAGCAACACAACTCAGTACAATGATATGTTTTCAAACACCATGTTGCAAAACCTGCATTTGCAAACATGTTTTCATAAATTCGATTTTGTGCTTTTCCGTAGCATGGCCTTTGTATCAAAACATGCTCATTGCAATGTTTTTTTATGTTTTCTGTTTACTTGGCTAGAACAGGTATATGGGACATTGAAAGTAAAAAATGTTTTTGCACCACCCTACCACTGCATTTGCACACAGTGTAAACTGCCAATGATACAAAGCACCGTTTTTTGTACATTTTGCAATCGTGAAACACCAACTACTTATGAACATATATTACAATGTAAGCTAGAGACTGAAGAAGGGACTATTGAATGTACACTTCGGGGTACACAATTAAAAGAATGTTGTCCCGATGTTTTAGCTATTTCTTATGAACAATACTCCAATAGTGTTTCCTCAGCCATTTACAATCTTCGCAAATTGAAGCAACAAGGGCTTTACACTTTGGCAATGAACAACAGAATTGTCGAAGTCAAAAAATTTTGAACAAAAGGTATGATCATAATTTTCCTTTTTGTTCAAACACTTTGAACAACTTTCCAATTGTTTCAGCTTCGATTCAATATTTCAAAATAGATTACAAACACTCTCTATTGCAACTTCTTTTATGATTTATTTGAACCTGTTTTTTACAAAATACACACAATTTTAAATAATTTGTATTTTCCCATTCACACAACCCTTGCATTGTAATCATGTTCATCGCTTATATATCTGTCAGTTGTCCTATTTATTGTTTAATCAATAATAAACTTCAACGGCTTTTTGAAGATTCAATTTTAATGTATCTGAAGTTCGCTTTTGTTGTTGTGTTCATTTATTTGAAGATTGCAAAAAGCACTGAGCCTAGTAAAAGCAGAGGAATCATCCCTAGTATAAGATTACCAAAACCCTGTTCACTTTTAATAGATTTTTTGCCTTTTGCATCGGTTTACTGTCAATCACAAAGCTCTTGCAATTGTTTTTTTTTCTTATATTTTGTCCATTTCAATGGCCAATGTATGGAAAAGAAAAAAAGACATAGAAATATAACAGTCAACAGTATTTGTTTTTCATTTAAATTAGCATTTGCTACATATCTTATCTTCATATCTGTTTTTATATTCTTTCCATAATCACAAAGGTCTTGCAATTGTTTTTTTTTTAATATTTTGTCCATTCCAATGGCCAATGTATGCGAAAGAAAAAAAGACAGAAATATAACAGTCAACAGTATTTGTTTTTCATTTAAATTATCATTTGCTACATATCTTATTTTCAAATCTGTTTTTATACTCTTTGCATAATTGCTGATAGTAATGCACGGCCCATATGCAGGGATGATAGAAACTGCACATGCTACTGCAACATGCCTTATGTTGTCACTGCTCCAGATTTTGCCAAAGTGTGGCTTCTCTTAGCTTTTGATGCAAAGTGCATATGCTATGACTTGAACAAATGCATGTTCTCATTACACATTTTGTAAATTTATGTGGTTTTAAAGCCTTTTACATATTTATAGACTTAATGCAACTGAAAGAACTTCCGTTAAAATATTGCTAAACTGTTTTTTTCTCTACCTCTTTCATGGTTATCAAATTGTTAAAGCTGTATAAAATGATATAGAATTATTGATACATTATATTGACTAGATTCACAATTCCAGTCATTTAATTGCTTTGCTTTTTCTTTATCTAGTGATTTTGGTTTCAGATTTGGGATTCTGCTTATTATTGTTGAATCTGATTTTGCAATTCAAATCTTTGCAATGTTTTCTGAAAAATGCCATGCAATGTGCAAACTTTGCCTCTATATGAAAACCATATATTGCTCAATGCCAGCTAGATAGGAATTATTTCATGAATTTACCCTTGTCATTATGAGTTAGAATGGTGAATGTTGAATTTGATTTTCCAATTCAAACCTTTGCAATGTTTTCTGAAAAATTCCATGCAATGTGCAAACTTTGCCTCTATATGAAAACCATATATTGCTCAATGCCAGCTAGATAGGAATTATTTCATGAATTCACCCTTGTCATTATGAGTTAGAATGGTGAATTTACCCTTGTGATCATGATTATGGATTTACCGTTGTGACTTGAAACAAATACTAAATCTTGGATAAGTTCACTTCATCAAAAAGGCTACCTCTCTTGCCTGAGGCACATTTTCATCATTGTTTTTCCCCTGGTTGATTCTCAGCTTTAGCTAGATAAACTAGAAGAAAACAAGTATAAGTCATTCTTTGGATTTTTGGTCCATTCTTCATGTTTGGGAAGAATGAAAATTGAACTTTGTTAAAAAAACTCAAATTATGAAAGAAAGGGCAGAGTTAATCACATCTTCAGGTATCATGGTTTCTGTTTCTGAATGCTCTAAAACAATGCATTCCAAAAATGAGAACATTGCTGTTAAACTCTTGAAGAAGTACATTCATTATTCTAAAACCAGACATCAACATGCGCTGACAGATAAGGTCATTTTCTATCTCAAACTTGTACATATACACTTATTTATGTCTTCTAATTGTCTTATTATATTTTGAATACCCAAATGAAATCAAACAATCTTACACACTGACAGTGATTGTATCGTGATAACTTGCAGGGATCAACCCACTTCACTCTATTGTGTGTTCATAGACTCTTCCTTTTCACTTCCCAGTTCCCAGCCATCACAGTGTTCACTGCGACAATGATCTTTTTCTTTACACAGTCTAGTAAGAACTCTGAGATAATTCCCTGAATGATTTTTTCAGGCCATTGTACTTGTTTGTAGCTGAATTGTAAAATCATCTCAGAATAAGGACTGAAATCCAAATCATCTTCTGGCATTTTTGTTGAAAATTGATGTTTTTCTATTGTACATTGCATATTTTTTATTTCTGTTTGATGCGTGCTTGAATGTGTCAACTTCTCCAAGCTTTATCTAAGTTGGCTTTGACTATTTTAGTTTGTTGGAGCTTTATCTGAGCTGCATTTCAATTTTTTAGCATAATAGCAGTTTGTTTGACATGAGTATGGATTGTTTGTCATCTTGGAGTTTTATTTTAGTGCAGTTACAGTAGCTACATTTAATATATGCTTGAGGCTTTTTTGTTTCTGTTATATCTAGGGATGCTTGATATCTGGAAATGCTCGGTCTTTGGTCTGTATTTAGTTTCACTTTGTCCCTGGATTTTTCTAGTTTTCTCTTAATGATGGTTTCTAGCTTTCTGTTATGTTTTCAAGTAGTTTGGTTTAGTTATAGTTCTTGGGTTTCATTCTTATTAGTTTTGATTCTGAATGTTCTTGGTTCTTGAATGCTATTTATAATCAGTCGATAAATCAAATGTGGTGATGTAGCAGTAACTGCTTTGCTTTTGTGTCTTCCTGATTCTTGAAAATGTTCTTGATTTCTAGAATCAATGGCTGAATACATGTATGGCCTTGTAACAATAATAATCATTTATCTGTTCTCTTTGTTTTGCCTCAGGACTGTTAAAACGTTCTAAGCAGCATTGCTCTCTCAATAGTAGAGTTTTCAAATGTAGCCGTAGAAATTAGTTTGGAATTACACATTTTTGCTCTTTTAAAATGTCAATGCATCAGAAAACTGTTAATGATATCCATTTTTGCTAACTTTCACTATCAATTTTCATGTTTTAATCAATACAGATACACAGTCAAATCTGGCCAACAAGAAAAGAACTAATCGCTAAAATACTTTGTTAAATATTTTGCCTTTTCAGTTTTGTTCAAAAATAAAGTTGAATTGTAACTCTTCTTTCAATGTAATTTCTTTCTGTCATATGTTGAGCAAGTTAATTTTCTAAATGATACTTAGCAAGGGTTTTAACTCGTTGTGCATTCAATCATGACCAATATGATTTCTTATGTTTTACGTCTTTTAGAGTTACTACAGAAATTATATTTGAAGTTTTACTGCTTTGTTATCATTTTGTGTACATCTGTCAACAACAATGCTCATCAACCAAAGTGCTGTCATTGATTTTTTGTTGCCGAATCAAGATGTTGACAATCCATGGAAGATTAATTGCGCTAAGGTAAAACATAAAATCTAACTCGAGACATGCATACCTTGGATTTATGTCATGCAACCTTTATTTTTATTTTTTAGCAATTGAAACGTCAAATTCTGTTGGCTCATTTCAGACAAAACAAGTGCTCGAAGGACTCCCCATTGTAACAGTACACACTAGTATGAAATTTAAGATCCTTGGTTTTGGTCAAAAACCATGCAAACACAATTTCTCCAGGTATGATCGTAGCTGACAACAATTCAAGACAGGCAGAAGAACATGGTGCAGACTTGGTAGCATCTATTTTTGTAAAGAAGTACATTATTATTTTAAACGCAGACATCAAGCTCTGCTCAAAGATAAGGTCATTTTCTATCTCAAACTTGTACCTATACATTTATTTATGTCTTATAATTGTGTTGTTATATTTTCAATGCCAAATGCAATCAAATAATCTTATTTAATGACAGTGTTTATATGGCGATAACCTACAGCCATCACAACATATTGCATCTACATATGCTAAAACACATAATGCAGGTGCAAAACCAAACTTGAGCAGGGTGCTGCATTGCTAGTTTAATATTTAACATATGGAGCAGTTTATCATTTGTCTCGGTTGTGACAATTCCACCTCCGTAAGACTTGTTCAGGTAAAAAAGTCTTTGTCAATACACTCTACTTATTATTTATAATTTTGTATTTGTTATTCATTATGTAACTGGAATGCTAAATTCCCTTCAATGACTTTGAAGGTAGTGGTCACCTATTGAAACAGAAGCCAAGGATACTCTATGTTTACCCCCAAGGTTTTGAGGAGGATGGGACCACAACAGTGGAGTGATCGAAGGGTAAAAACGTAGGGTTCAGTAGCAGCAAATTTGATCAATAGTTGTTACACTGTGCAGCTGCTTCAATTCTTAGCCACCCATTCATTTAATTCATTTCGCCGGGAGGTTTAAATTAGAATAGATCCTCTCTAATCAAACTTATCTGGAAAGATGTACAAATAACGTTTATAAGGGATGTATCTGTTGAAAATTAGGCATTGGGATATAAAAGCTTATCTTCCAGGCATATCTATTATTAATCTTATGAACTCAGGTATTTCTTATATGGAGCAGTTTATCATTTGTCTCGGTTACTTGATAACCATACAGGAATTCGCATGGCTTAACGCTTCAGCATTATACAACCAATTGTGACAATTCCACCTCCTTAAGACTTGTTCAGGTAAAAAAGTCTTTGTCAATACACTCTACTTATTATTTATAATTTTGTATTTGTTATTCATTATGTAACTGGAATGCTAAATTCTTTTCAATGACTTTGAAGGTAGTAGTCACCCATTGAAACAGAAGCCAAAGATACTCTATGTTTACCATGCAGGAGATCAATATCACTTTTATATCATCTCTTGAATATTTTTGTACTTCCAGGTATGCCAAATTCACTTGATTACTTCATGAAGCTAGGATTCTGTATGCTGATGATCTGCACGTTTTCAATTATTTCTTTTGAAAATATATAAATTTCTTGTTGAACATTTTGATAATGATAAGCCATGATTAGATACTTGTTTAAATGAGCATACCAATGTTTGACACATAGTGTGTTTTTCAATCAGAAGAGATAAGCTTCCTTGCAAACTCAGTTTACGGTCAATTGCAAAAACCATGCAAACATAATTGCTCATTATCTTTTTGCAATGCGCAGGAAAAAAACATTGCCAAAGCACCGATTATGCCACTGCAAAATGCAATTTTGAATATGGCTGGCATTTTTCGGTGTTCAAATACAAAGCAAGGGTTTACCACTTTCCCTCAAGATGATTGCGAGCTCTTTGGGCAATGAACCCCAGCAAATTTGTCAAAATGCTAGCAAACTTTCAAGAGCGGAATCTATATCAAGGACAAGTATAAATGTCCTTGATGATGAATCCGAGGAATGCTTTTTGGACTTGGCAGCATTTCCCAAGGGTAGAAAGTTCAATGTAAATTCACTCTTGGATATTTGGATATACATTTGTAGGAGAGAAAGGCAAGAAGCTTTTGTGATCTTGTTTTCAATGCGTTTGTTTATCACCCATGGAATGTAACTGAACTAGTTAGTGATCAAAATACTTTGAATTTATATTAAGATTCAACCAGCTCTGCCATATTTCTAATTACACTGTGAGTTATTTCCTCATCTGAGCATTATGTTTTTCTGTCGACTTTTTGTTTGCTTAGTGTCATCCATTTTGTTAAAAGCACATGGCTTCAATTCAAGCCCTTCATATTGCACTTAACTGTTTCCTGCCTTTAGTGCTCACAGCTTGTGTTTGCAACAAAAAAATATATCCCATGCAAGTTGCATACACTAAAGTCTCGGTGATCCTCCAACTACTTCAGACAAGCTGTTTTCCTGCAAATGTCGAGTCTCAATGACCCCATACTTGACTGTTTTCTTTTGTATTTACTAATTACATTTATTGTCTCTCCAATTCCACTAAAAATAATCCACATCTGCAGCGATGACAGACATTGCCCATGGTATTCCAATATGCTTATCTTACCAGTGTTGCAGATTTTGCTACAGCGCATCCTCCCTCAACCTTTGAAGCAGAGTGCATATGCTATGGCTCCAACAGATCTATGCCTGTAGTTTTTGTTGTTTTTGTTGAAGACATTGTGTCTTCCTTGCCTTTTGTACTAAACGCACTAGTTCATGGCCTTTGAAACAAAATCCTTGTCGCATAGAAAAAATATTATTTTCATGTTCTATAACACAATGTAGGTATGTTATAAAAAAAACAATTGTTCACAGATCTAATATAAATGCAAGTATGTAATAGGTATACGATTACAATTTTCTATTCAAGTTCCGAAATTATTCTCTCTCTTTTTTATCATGCAAAAGAACTACCTCTTTCTTTTTTTCTACATTGCATTTTATATACCCATTTAAATTAAAAATTATTTACTACCTTACTTGACTACTTTTTTATGCAACTCACAAAAATAGAAGAAAAGAAAAATCCTTTTGCCAAAAAAATCGCTTTTATCAATTAATGACAATTTCATATACACTTGACAATGCCCCCACTAGCAATGTCGGGGACATCGCCACTTTGTGGCTCTTGTTTCATAAGGGATGGTAAATGAACCAAAGTTAATATATAACTTCATAAAATATATAAATAACTTTTGTTTTGTATACCTTTCTAGGAATTTTAGACGGGAAAGAATGTAATTAGTTATTTCGTTTTCACTCTATTATTTGGTCGAAAGATGAGTAACCTGAGATTTAAGAGTTTAGACTTATTATTTGACAATTCCAAACTTTAAGCGATGGCTTATAAATCTGGTAAGATTACACCCGTATTAAAATATCTTCCCAAGAATTATTTTTAACGTGAAGTTGCTAGCAATAAAAGAGATTGTTCAAAATAATTTGGAACGGATTTGTTATGCAAAGTCTAATACGCCACTTTAAAGATTGGATCATTTGGAATAGGTTTGATGTCATCAATGAAAGAATCTAATACCGATTATGTTGGCCCGCAAATGGGAGGGGAACACGTCCTTAACATGCCACGTTATCTACTCAAATTAATAAAAGGGATTAGACGTCAAGCATCCAATGCATGAATGAATGCCCGAAGGATACTCCAAAGTCACTCTATTTAGACCTCATTAAAGAGACTTGCTACAAACACACCGGGGGCTGCATTAAGTGTTTTGTGTAAGTTATCTCTTTGTAGTTGACCTTTGACAATAAATTCGGCTAATAAGAACATAAGCACAATATGATAGTGACTTGAGTAGAAACATGTATTGGGAATGATCAATGAGATAAGCCAACAATGTAGCAGGTAGTGAGACCATCCCCTTAGTGATTGAAAGAGTAACCAATCAAAAGATCATAAAATTCAAAATCATGGTACAACTCTTAAGGAATTACTAAAACCCAAATTGTGAAGCACAATATGATAGTGACTTGAGTAGAAACATGTATTGGGAATGATCAATGAGATAAGTCAACAATGTAGCAGGTAGTGAGACCATCCCCTTAGTGATTGAAAGAGTAACCAATCAAAAGATCATAAAATTCAAAATCATGGTACAACTCTTAAGGAATTACTAAAACCCAAATTGTGAAGCATAGACATGACACAAGTGCCTTGTTCAAAGGCGGCATAACTTTGCTATTTCATAAAACATATAAAAGATCTAAATTCTGCCCCACCCTTTTTTAATATATAAATATAAGAATTTTTGTCTTTTCCATATTAGGAAAGCTTAAAAAATAATAAAATAATTCCATAGTACCATGGAATAAATGAGTGTTACAAGGCATGTAGTTACATTCCAAGTGTACGTATCATGAGATGGACACTTAGAAGTTGCTTTTTCAAGGATATAGATTTCAAAATGCAAGTATCATGGATGTAATTGATGACCAATGCAAATGAAATTATGAAATCTACAATGGAGTATTAGGCATAAGTGTGCTAGTAGCTATGAGAAAAAGCAAATGCATAATAAAATATATGGGATCCTTTCATGGAATGATAAAAAAAAGGTAGAGCGGAAATCTTGTGGTTCAAAATCAATGTCATTATAGGACTAATAAGGATCTTAACATGGACACTAAAAGGAAGATTCTAAGTAGGGAAACTCATGATAGGTAGGCTCTACCATTGAATTCATGACAAATGGTACAAGGATAAAGGCTTAACAATCTTGATTCAATGAGGTCGAACCTAAGGAAAAATAATTGGAAATACAAATTAATAATGCAAAGAAGTGTGTAAAACATATTCCTATATGCCAATTAAACAATATTGCATAACCATTAGTTTTGGCATCTTGCAAGGTTCAAAAAAATAAATCAACACTTTCTCAGAGGTTAAAAACATCAATACTCAAAGTGTAAAAGAAAAATAGAGTAAAATGGTATATTAGTTTGTTAATTATGTAAACAGTGCCTATAAATACAATAAAAACAAGCTATTTCACCATTTACATTTGAAAATTAAGAAATTGTGAAAAACCATATTTAGGTGGAGATTTTGGGAGTGGCAACCGTCTGATTCACATACCATCAATTCCAGGTACTTCCCCTTTCGTTACTCTTCATTTTGTGAAAAATGATATTTAGGTAGAGATTTTGGGAGTGGCAACTATTTGATTCACATGCTATCAATTCCAAGTACTTCCTGTTGGTTGTGGAGCCAGATCTTCTAGTCTCATAGATGATATTGTATTAGCCGTGTTTGTACCCCAGTTCTATATGATGTGTAGGTGGATTGTACACTCACTCTAGCGGGGGGGCATCGCCCCCCCACGAGGTTCCAGGGGGGCCCATCCCCCCTAGCTGGGGGGTCCGGGGGCAGCGCCCCCGAAGAAATTTTTTGGGGCTGTTTTCGCCAGCTGTTTTGCGGGCCCATGGTTTTGGGTATCCCGTGGTATTTTCCCATTGTATTTCCCTTATAAAAGAAGAACATTGTAATACGGCTAGGATTGATGTATTAGGTTTTATGCATTGTAAAGATCTTTGAGATCTGGAGAGAGATTGTAAAACAGAGAAGAGGAAGTGCAGCGGTTGTGCTGCAGGTTGTATCCCTTCGACTTGCTGGACGGTAATAATAATAAGGACTGGCAAATTCAGTGTGGACGTAGCCCAAGTTGGGTGAACCACGATATATCTGTGTCTCTCTTGTAATGTGTATGTGTGATTATATTTGCATTTCTGTTTATTGTTATTGCTCTGTGATCCTGTTTTTCTAACAATTGGTATTAGAGCCAAAGGTCTATTTGGCAGTTAAACCCGCAGGAAGCTAGGGTTTCTGGTTCGAGTGGGAGCAATGGCAGAAGAAGGAAAGTTTAAGGTCGAAAAGTTTAACGGCCAAAACTTCGGGTTATGGAAGATGCAAATGGAGGACTATCTGTACCAGAAGGATCTATACCTACCGTTGGGAGGAAAAGCAAAGCAGCCGACGACTATGAAGGACGAAGAATGGGTGGTTCTTGATAGAAAGGCTCTGGGAACAATACGGTTGAGCCTGGCTTCGTCGGTGGCTTTCAATATCTCAAAAGAAACGACAACAGAGGGTTTGATGAAAGCATTGGGTAAGCTATATGAAAAACCCTCGGCTTCCAACAAGGTATTTCTAATGAAGCGTTTATTTAATATGAAGATGTCTGAAGGTGGATCTGTTACTGATCATTTAAATGAGTTTAATACGGTTACAAATCAGCTAAGTTCTGTAAGTGTGACCTTTGATGATGAGGTTAGGGCTCTTCTAATCTTGTGTTCATTGCCAGAAAGCTTGAATAGCTTGGTCATGGCTGTAAGTAACTCTGTCTCTGGTTCAAACACCTTGAAATTTGATGATGTTATTGGTGTTATTCTTAGCGAGGAAATGCGAAGAAAAAGCACAGGTGAGACATCAGGTAATGCGTTGACCATGGAGAGCAGAGGAAGACAAAAGGAGAGAGGAAAGAGCCAAGGTAATCGTGGAAAGTCTAAAACGGGCAGATCCAAGTCCAGACTGGGAAAGATAGAGTGCTAGAACTGTGGAAAGAAAGGACATCTGAAGAAAGACTGCAAATCTCTAAAGAAGAAAGGAGATGCACAGAAGGAAACTACCCAGGAAGCAAATGTAGCAGGTGATGTGTTACAAGATGCTTTGATTCTTGCATTAGATAATACTAGTGATTATTGGGTAGTAGATTCAGGAGCTTCATGTCATGCTACACCCCATAGGAAATACTTTCATGAGTATGTTCCTGGTGATTTTGGACATGTTTTATTGGGTGATGATGAGCCATGTAAAATTGTTGGAATGGGTAAGGTATGGATAAAAGTTAAGAATGGAACTGATTGGTTGTTGAAAGATGTTAGGCATATTCCTGCTATGAAAAGAAATCTGATCTCAACAGGGCAGTTGGGAGATGGCGGTTGTCTATCTACGTTCGGAGAAAAGTGGTGGAAGATCACTAAAGGATCAATGGTGATAGCAAAAGGAGACAGAGTAGGTACGTTGTATTTATGTCCTCATAATACTGACCATTCTATCTCTTTAGCATCCACAGGAACAGATACAGCATTGTGGCATCATAGGCTTGGCCACATGAGTGAGAAGGGGATGCAGATTCTCCACTCAAGGAAGTTGCTGCCGGATTTGAAGCAGGTAAGTTTGGAATTTTGTGAAAACTGTGTTTATGGAAAACAGAAGAGAGTCAGATTTCTCAGGGTTGGGAAACAGAAGAAGAATGAAAAATTAGAGCTTGTGCATACAGATGTATGGGGACCGGCTCAGGTACAATCTCTTGGTGGCTCTCATTATTATGTTACATTTATTGATGATGCAACTAGAAAAACTTGGGTTTATTGCATTAGACAGAAATTTGATGTGTTTGCTACTTTTAAGAAGTGGAAAGATTTGGTTGAGAATGAGACAGGAAAAAGGTTGAAGTGTCTCAGATCTGATAATGGAGGTGAGTACTGCGGCAAGGAGTTTGATAGTTACTGTTCATACCATGGGATTCGTAGAGAGAAGACAGTCCCAGGAACACCACAGGAAAATGGTGTGTCAGAAAGGATGAACAGAACGATCATGGAGCGTGCAAGGTGTATGCGACTGCATGCAGGGTTGCCCTTACAGTTTTGGGCAGATGCTGTAAATACTGCTGTTTATTTAATAAACAGAGGACCTTCAAGTGCTTTGGATGGTGGTATTCCAAAGGAAGCATGGACAGATAAAAAGGTAAACTACTCATTTCTGAGAACGTTTGGTTGTGAAGCATTTGTCCATATTGATAAAGAAAATAGAACGAAGCTTGAAGCTAAATCCAAGAAATGTACCTTTATTGGATATGGGGTTGATGAATTTGGTTATCGTTTATGGGATTATGAAAATAACAAAATCATCAGGAGTAGAGATGTGATATTCAATGAAAAGGTCATGTATAAAGATCAGTTGCAGGGAAAGAAACAGGAAAAGGAAAGCACAGAGTACATAGTGCTTGATGAAGTTAAAGAAAATGAAGTTCCAAAGGTGCCAGAAAATCAAGAGCAGCAGCAAGTACCTGAAACTCCTGCAACTGTAAGAAGATCTACCAGGTTAAGTAGACTCCCTGAACGATACTCTCCTTCAATGTATTATTTATTGATGACTGATTCTGGTGAACCAGAATGTTATGAAGAAGCAATGCAGGTGGAAACTAGAAAGAAGTGGGAGCAAGGCATGAATGAGGAGATGGACTCATTGGTAGGAAACCAGACTTGGGATTTGGTTAAATTGCCTGCTGGTAAAAGAGCATTGCAAAACAAATGGATTTACAGGTTGAAGGAAGAAGAAGGAGGTAAGAAGCGGTACAAGGCTAGACTTGTTGTAAAGGGGTTTGCACAGAAGAAAGGTTTTTGATGAAATATTTTCTCCTGTTGTTAAGATGACTTCAATTAGGACTATCTTAAGTCTAGTGGCTGTAGAAGATTTGCATCTTGAACAATTAGATGTAAAAACAGCTTTCCTCCATGGGGATTTGGAGGAAGAAATATATATGCAGCAGCCACAAGGGTATGAAGTCAAAGGTAAGGAGGATCTGGTATGCAGGTTGAAAAAGAGCTTGTATGGCTTGAAGCAAGCTCCAAGGCAATGGTATCTAAAGTTTGACAGGTTTATGACAGAACAAGGTTATAGTAGATGTCATTCTGACCACTGTGTTTATTTCAAGAAGCTAGACAATGGAAGATATATTATCTTGTTATTGTATGTGGATGACATGCTTATTGTAGGGTCTGACATGCAGGATATAAATGTACTCAAAAGGAAGCTAGCTAATTCATTTGCGATGAAGGATTTGGGTGCTGCAAAGCAAATCCTTGGTATGAGAATAATGAGAGACAGGAAAAATCGCAAATTGACATTGTCTCAAAGTGAGTACATACAAAAGGTGTTGGAGAGGTTCAGAATGCAGAATGCAAAACCTGTAAGTACACCTTTGGCTAGCCATTTCAGTCTAAGTAAGGAAATGTGTCCCAAGACACAAGAAGAGATAGATTACATGTCCAAGGTTCCCTATCAATCAGCAGTTGGCAGCTTGATATATGCCATGGTGTGCACAAGACCAGATATTGCACATGCAGTGGGAGTTGTGAGCAGATATATGAACAATCCAGGTAAAGAACATTGGAAGGCAGTACAGTGGATTCTCAGGTATTTGAGAGGCACTACCACTGAGGCATTATGTTTTGGAGGTTCAGACACTATTCTATAGGGATATGTTGATGCAGATATGGCAGGTGACAAGGATAGCATGAGGAGTACCACAGGGTATGTGTTTACTGTAGGTGGAACAGCAGTAAGCTGGATTTCGAAACTACAGAAGGTTGTTGCACTTTCAACAACAGAAGCAGAGTATGTTGCCATTACAGAGGCTAGTAAAGAGATGATTTGGTTGCAGAGGTTTATGGAGGAAGTGGGTAAGAAGCAGAAGGATAGCAGACTGTATAGTGACAGCCAGAGTGCCATTCATCTTGCAAAGAACTCAGCATTCCATTCCAGGACTAAACATATACAGCTCAAGTACCATTTCATACGCTCTGTTCTGGAAGATGAACTGTTAAAGTTGGAAAAGATACATACTAGCCAGAATCCTGCAGACATGTTCACAAAGGTAGTGACCAGAGAGAAACTGAGTTCGTGCTCGGTTTCAGTTGGCCTTCTAGCATGAAGGTGAAGAGGAGAAATTTGCCAAGTCCAAGTCCAGCAAGTGCAGCAGCGGTGGAGTTGTTGTGATCAGTCTCCAAGTGGGAGATTGTTGGTTGTGGAGCCAGATCTTCTAGTCTCATAGATGATATTGTATTAGCCGTGTTTGTACCCCAGTTCTATATGATGTGTAGGTGGACTGTACACTGCCCCCCTGGCTGGGGGGTCCGGGGGCAGCGCCCCCGAGAAATGGGGGTTCGGGGGCAACGCCCCCGAAGAAATTTTTTGGGGCTGTTTTCGCCAGCTGTTTTGCGGGCCCATGGTTTTGGGTATCCCGTGGTATTTTCCCATTGTATTTCCCTTATAAAAGAAGGACATTGTAATACGGCTAGGATTGATGTATTAGGTTTTATGCATTGTAAAGATCTTTGAGATCTGGAGAGAGACTGTAAAACAGAGAAGAGGAAGTGCAGCGGTTGTGTTGCAGGTTGTATCCCTTCGACTTGCTGGACGGTAATAATAATAAGGACTGGCAAATTCAGTGTGGACGTAGCCCAAGTTGGGTGAACCACGATATATCTGTGTCTCTCTTGTAATGTGTATGTGTGATTATATTTGCATTTCTGTTTATTGTTATTGCTCTGCGATCCTGTTTTTCTAACACTTCCCCTCTCCCTACTCTTCATTTTGTACAATGAATTTTTCAAAATTTTCGTTGATGGGGACCCCTCTTGAAAAGGCAGTTTGTGTGCATTTGAATTTTTCTTTATTAGATCAAGGGAATACAGCCCTACCTATGAATGCAATATATAAAAATCATGGATTCCCATGTATTTACCCAAAAGAAAGCACAATTAACCCATAAAAAACAAAGTTTTGAAAAATTGGAAAATATTCTAATGATGAAATTATGCTGGCTAGGCAGACATATTCACCATGGCCATTAAAGAGAGATATATCATGAGAAAGTTGATAATGAAGCTATCAATAACCTTGTCACGATAATTCCTTCATAGATTATGAACTCCTAAAGTTTTTCATGTGTCCTAACAATCGGTCTCAACCACATTTCCTATATATGTTGATCGGGCACTAGGGTCTCGATCACGATACTTTTGTGATAGAGAACGAGACCCTCAAGATCAAAGTGGAGGATATTTATTTCTTGAGTAGCCTTTCTCTTTGAGGAGAGCAATCATCATGATAGTTGGGGGACAAGGTGGTGGGTTCTATACTACGATTGAGTATGTCACCATGTACTATTGTCCCAATGCACAAAAAGCTATCTACCAAGTACCAAGTCGCCATTGGGCACATAGTTAACTTGAGTCTAATAGTATCCTTCTCACTTTGATTTGCATGTTTGGATTAGCATCCCCTCAGTTGGCATTGACACCAACATTGATGAACTATGAAGAGAAGTGCCTAAGACTTAATGTGTTCGATTGGTGCACAACATTACTGGGCAATATGAAATCCCAATTAACTAACTATTGACTTGGAAAGACCAAGAACTTTAGCTATGAAAATGTTCTATATTCCTTTTTCATGGAGAGATTCCAAGAATGTGTCGTAAAGTCCCCATTCATGAGAATGGGATTAGATATCGCAAGATGATTAGGTGGACTCACATAATGTATAGGTTGGGTGGTGTAATCATCAACAATGCTTTTAAATTTTGATTTGTTGATTGGTGATCAAATTTGATCATTTTCATTGATGGCTACCCATATTTGTAGTAAGTTTTTTTGGATAAAAACAGTGTTGAAGCTTAGAAACATCACAACGTTTTGAGTGGACACTCCCCATGATCAAAAGATCCAATTTTTTATATAAAAAATAGAAAAGAATATATGAATACAGTAAACAAATAGAATCGATAAAATAATATCTATTAAAAGCATATATTTATATTAAGTCAAGTTAAAGGAAAAGATAGAAGATTACTAAATTGATTGAAAAAAAGAATAAAAAGGGGAAATTAATAGATTAGAAATGAAGGGGAATAAATAATATAATCGAATGACTTAGTAAATGAACTAAAAAATGAATGAATAAATAAATTATAAATAATCATATAAAAGAGAAAAGTTAAGTGATTATTAATTATAGATGAAGAAGGGTTTTTGGATGAGCGGGGTAAATGGGGATTGAAAAGAGATGGGATGTGGTTAGAAAGAGATGGGACACCAACTTTCATTGCGACTTAGAGCTAGTGTTGCCGCCCATTGCCAATTGTAGTCATATAGGTAAGCAATATTCTATTTTGAAAATTTCTTACACTTTTTTGGATTTTTTAATTCATTCTTTATAAATTTTAGAGGTATATAATTTTTATGAATGATGTGTTGCTAACAAAACATTCTATAGGTCCAAAGAGACTAGATGGGGTTCCTAGGAACTGGCGCAAGGGACTCGAGGAGTAGGAAAAAGTAAAGTATGTAGAGGTCCCTAGAATTATCAAGAGGGTTTAGTGTAACCTAGAGGGATTGAACACCATATTGTCAATGGCCTAACATAGAGGACCTCCTAGAGTGCATCGACATACATGGGTATGGTTATTATGGTATATCACCACTAACATAGTGTGCTACCACAAGATCCACGCCGCTCTATATCCCAAGGATTAGTCCTCTTATCATTTTACCTTTTTGTACTATCAATGATGAGCCCACATCATAGCATTAAAGGCTACATAGCCTGATTTTGGATGTGATACATCATATTTTTTTGGACATTATGTGACATGTTATTATTTTATCTATAGATGGTCTTTTTCAACTCTACTTATATATGGAAATAATGTGATTGATTTTATTTCATGCTGTATGTACATGCATGCTTTGTTCTTATAGTAGTCTAATACATAATTAGCCAATTCATGTCGATTTCGTCATTAAATATTCTCATAACATGAATGTATGTAATCATTTCAAAATAACACTTGAGAAGTTTCATAAGAAAATACTTCCTTAGAAGCATAGGATCACATAAGTAATAAATGATATTTAGTTGCAACATTGCCAACTATGAATATAGGTGAACCATTATACACCAAATCCCAAATGAAATGGATTCTAACAATAGTTCAATGATTGTACTATATTCAAAGACATTATTGGTTACATGATTGAGACAAATACTTCTTGAGTTCACAAGATGATCCGTGGAAGGATAAATTACCCAAATTGCAAAAGAAATGGTCAAGTGTGATGATTAGCACCATTTTCAAACCCTATATATACAAACAAGTATGATGACATATCTAATCAAGCACAAATCGTGATAAGTGAAGATCGAAAAAAATAAAAAGATGAAAAATAAAACATAGCCTAAGCGGGAAAACAAAACTACTTATACACAACATATACAAAGGTGTCCCCCTAACCTTGTTGTCTAGAAGCATAATACCTCTTAAGATAGAGCATGTTGTGGGTCTCTTCCAAAAAATTCCCTTCATAATTCATAATATTCTAGCTCATAAGCTCATTTACTAAGAACACCTCAAAAGGTAAGGATTGTGCCACATAGGATTAAACTTACTTACCCCTGAGGCATGTTTATCCTAGTCATAAAGTAGAATGAGATCCCCTTTATAGAAGATTCAAGGATGGATAAACTTATCATATTGGGCCTTGATACATTTTTTACAAGTTGTGTTCATAATGGTTGCATCTTTGTGGTGTTCATCAAGTCATTCTAAGTAAATGATACATTCTTAACCTTGATATACATCTAAATTCCAACGAGCAAGTATGTACATCGGAATTCCGATGTCTCTAAGTCAATACAGTGTGAATGTCCAACGAGCAAGTATGTACATCGGAATTCCGATGTCTCTAAGTCAATACAGTGTGAATGTTACATGACCACATATGGGATGTCATGAAATTGGTGACCACATTGGCTAGTTTCTTGTACACCTTACTAATCATACCTTGCTATTAAATATGTACAATTTTTTTTTAAATGACTTAAAATGTACAAAAAAAACATCCTTCACATATTCAAAAATTACCCATTATAACAACTTATATTTGAGCATTAAAGTTAAACACAACACTATTTCAATAGTTATGGAACTATCCAACTAGAAATAGTTATGGGACCACATCTTTTGCACACTTCACATTATGTTATTTGCATAATCTATGAGACCTTGGCAAGCACATTCAATGCTAGTTATTTGAGTAACCTATGAGACCTTGGAAACCATGTCATGATTTTTTCATCATGATGACGTTGAAGATGACGATGATTATTATTATTGTGATGATGTTGATGGCGATCATCATGACGATGATGATTATTATGGTGATGATTGCACTGAGAGTAGCGAGGTGCTTACAACCCAGTATGGGGGATATGTTGTCACATTCGTCATGTTTGTCACGTTACAAAATTCATGTCAGCTCATAACCTATGAAAACTAATTAAAAAAATTAATTAAAATATTCATGTCGGCTCATAATATAAAAAATAAAAACCACCATAGATCCATCCTAAATCCATCTATGAAGCACCGAGATAGATACAATTTCTTGATATTTAAATTTTGTATTTAAGTGTAAAAAAATTAAGATAAAAATACTTACACCTCAAGAAATTGGATCCCTCTCAGTGCTTATTAGATCTGGGTTTAAAATGGATCTATGCTAGTGATAATGTCAAAGATGACGATCATGATGATGATCGTGATGATGACAAATACATTGATGTTGATGGTGACGATGAAAATGATGAGGGGTTTTATAATCCCTATATCGCTCCTAAACCCATAAACCCATAACCCCTACATCCCGAATTTCCTAACCCTTAAACCCTATCCCCTGGCCCCTTAAGCCCTAATAGTGATGATGGGGATGATGACAATGATGAATATATTGATGGGGATGCAAATAATTATGATGGGGATGATAGGTACATTTATTATGGTGATGATGATTATGCAAAAGATGATGATGATCATGACAATGATGATTATTATGGTGATGATGATCATGCTGAAGATGACAATGATCACGATGATGATGATGATGTTGATGATGATGATGATGATGAAAATGGAATTGATGGTAATGGTAATGATGATGATGACGATGATGATGATGATGAAAATGGAATTGATGGTAATGGTAATGATGATGATGATGATGATGATGATGATGAGAGGTTTTATAACCCTTAAACCCCTAAACCCCTAACCTCCTAACCCCTTTAACACTTAAACCCTTAACCCAGAACGATGATGATGATGATGATGATGATGATGATGATGGGGATGATGACAATGATGATGGGAATGAAAATTATGGGGATGATGTTGATTATGATTACATTGATGATGATGAACCCTAAATCCCTAACCCCAACCCTCTAACCCTTAAAACTCTATCCCCTAGACTGTTAACCCGTAACTCCAAGCCCTTAACCTTGTGCCATTACAAAATACAAATCACACCATATATATTATATATTATATAAGAAACACATATATATGTTGTATAATATATAACATATACAATATATTATTTATGACACACAGACATATATAACTTCACAAACTCGTTGTTTACCATCGCCCTGACCATTATATCATGCCCCCAAAAGAGTATCAGACCCAAACACCACCCTGACCACAGATCAATTGATATCACACTGAACTACATATATCCCAACCACAGAGCTATTGTTCTCAATCACATCCAGGCCGACCATAGAGCTATCATGCTCAACTGCATCTGGCCCAACCACATAGTGGACATTCCATAGATTAGATTTCCCAACCAACTAAAGGATTCCGACAAGGGATAAGAGACCAACCGGTTCGAAGAGACCAATTGGGATAAAGGAGAGAAATTTCAACCCCAAGGAGACAAATTTTGACCATCCATAGGAGAACGACGAGAGAGAAGTGACCAACTGAGCTGGAGAAGAGACTAATTGGGCTAAAGGAGAAAAATATCAAACCCAAGGAGACAAATTTCGACCTTAGAATGTCTATCCATTCAATAAGTGATTTAGGTTTTTACCATAGATAACATCTATTAAACAATTGGAAAAATTTGTATTCTTTTGGGAAAAAATATTTAAACCCTTGTTTTGAATTGCATTGGGAAAATTTCATTTTGAATATGGATCAATAAGTTTAACAATTCACCCTGTATTTCTTCTCATCGCGATCTCCAAACGATATTTCAGGTAAGCCTATTTTAGGTATAGGGGGAATCTTTCGATGTTGATAACCAAGCCTTGAGATACTACGATCTCTTGATCGGAGCTAGGGATGACCTCGACTTGAATATTGAAAAGTGTGTTTCCACTTGTTCACTCCAGATCTTATATACATACGTAATATGTTATGAACATCAATCAATTGAAGATCAACTCTTCCTTCCTGCCTCAAGTCGACTTCAGTCCTATCAGTTGGGAGAAAAGGATCCACTCAATGTGCCAGGAACCTTGTCATTTGTTTGTTTCAAAATGGGATCCATATCCATATATAGATAGGGGTCACACCTTCTTTTGAGACCTTAACTCATTTCCTTCCTCTTTCAGGTCACTTGTGACTATGTTGGAAATTGGGATGAGCACATGCAAGTCTAGGCTTACTCATAGATTGATGAATGAAATCCATAGGATTGGTAATCATTAGAACTTATTCCATGACCATATATTTAAATTGCTATTAATTAGTAAAATCAATAGTCCCTTTGATGGACCCTCAATTCTTCATAATATTTTTTAGGAAATGTGGAAGTGATAGGAGCATCAACATTTTCATGAGTTGTTGAGCATTCCCCTAATGTCCTATCCCAATTATACTTGAGAGATTTGGTCTCACTATTGCAACACAATCATTAATCATTGTTGTTTTATGATGATGATGGGATTTTGTCTTCATCCTTTGTAACATTTCTTCAATTATGTTATTCATTAACACATTGCAATTTTAAGGGAATCATAAGTATCACCTTATGCAAAGGCTTGATGTAGGAAATCAAATTCCAAAATCCTTTGATCCAAAGTGAAATAAAAATCTCAAGTTGATGTACCAAAAAAAAACTAGATAATTTAGCCCAAGAGACCACTGAAAAAGGTAATTTATCGGTAAATAAAATTGTAGAAAAGATAGTTGAAGCTTAAAACAATCTCTTCTCCATTTAATCCGATATATGAACTCAACAAAATCAAAATATGTATCCCTTTGATTGAGTCGGAAAAGATTCCGCTCAACCCATAACTCACTTTGACACCATAAGTTTATAAGATGATTCTCCTTAGGTTCTAGTGAGACCACATTATGAAGAAAGAAATTATATTATAACCCTCTTTTATAGTATTTTGATTGTGTAAGAACATTTCTTACACAACTATATGTTAGACTCTGGGGCATCGCATAATTTCACCCTAAAGGTAGTCATGGATAAACTGGATCTAGAAATCATGAGTGTCACATCCCCTCCCATTGATCCAATGCAAGGAAGGGAACA
Source organism: Larix kaempferi (assembly GCA_027924585.1). NCBI lineage: Eukaryota > Viridiplantae > Streptophyta > Pinopsida > Pinales > Pinaceae > Larix > Larix kaempferi. The sequence goes on along the minus strand of BSBM01001130.1, from coordinate 4,040,433 downwards.
TGACTGAACATTCTGGGGCTTTTACAAAAAATCAGCCCCATTCATTATGAATAGATTCATAGCAAATAAAAAAACACATGTGTGTGCAGATGTATAATTCAATTAAACACAACGGAAGTAAAATTCTTCTGCACACACATATATATCATGCAATTTTTAGCATATTGATAACATACATCAAATTAAAACAATGCAGAAGTAAAACACATAAATAATACTTATTTTGATGGTGAAGTTTCCCCAAGCAACTAGCTACGCAATTGCAACGTTCCACCCATCCATAGGCCAATTGTGTTCATCAATCTCTCAACACAATTGCCACCCCCAAGCAGGGCATGATTCCTACAAGGAATGGGAACCCTCAAGCTCATGCATAGCAAAATGCACATCGGATCTAATCCATGCTAGCCCATAGCTGGGTTTATCAAGCCAAATGTGAACCCTTCTATTTTTGGATTCTTGCACTCAAGCTCAAGCCAAAGCAATGGATACCCATCTCAAACTAAAACATTCCCTCCCACACACAACAATCTCAAATATTGGGCATGGATACACATTTTTAACAATGGGATTTACAAACAATATGTCCAAGGGTTTTCCCCAATTTGTGGGCACACTAAAAATAGATTGTGAGAGGGAAAATCGACCACAGGGAGAAAAAACGATTTTTCCCATGGGTTATGAGCATTCCAATGGCCAAAAAATGCCTCAATGAAATCCCAGGGACCCCAAAATGGATTCCTCTTCTTCCCCGTTGTTCTATATCACAAAAACGCCTTTCTCTCAGCTGAGAATGAAGGAAAACACAGAAAATTCATGGAGAAAAACGCCCAGGTAGCTTCAAACTCGTGAGAGAGCCAAACTGGTTGATGGATAATGGCTTGGGGAGCAATTTTGTGGCTCCTTTCTTGCCAAGGAAGTCAAAACTTGGTTTTCAAAAATGGTGGCTTGCCCATACTAGAATTTTGGGCAGCCATACCTCCTCATTCCCAATGCATTAACTCCCTCAACCAACTCTTGGAAGAATTAAATGATTGGGTACAAAAGTCAACATGGGTAGTTGAAGGTTCATGGGTTCTCTCATTGACACTTGGTTTGACTTGATTGGCTCCAAGGGTTTAAATATCCCCCCCCCCAATTCCTTGTAAAAATCATGCCCCCATACTCTTGTTGCATTGCATAGCTAGTTGTGGGCATTTTTATTTAAAATACTTGTTTACATCATATTTACGATTTCCATCGTGCCAAGCTAGCACATGATCCACATGCATCAATTTTCAATTGCCGCTACGAGAACAATAAATCGATAGTGGGGCCTTGGCCTTGAGCTCCTCGCCATGATTTTTATAACAATATTACATTATTTACATGTTTAATGCAACGAGGTCAAAATCACGATATTACAATGAGGCCGTATAAAAAATTGTATTCTTTTGATTCAAGACAGCTCAAATGTGTAGGAAAGATTAAAGACTTGGTTGTGACCTAAGCTCAAATTCTAGTGAAAAGCATAATAATGTCCATAAAACCTTGTATCCAAGTTTTGATGAATAGGTGCCTCTAATCAAATTCCTCAACCATGTTAGATCATCATCTGTCTCTTTGATATTTGCATGAGTAGTTCGGAGATTTGCTATATAATTTTATTTCATGTATAACTGCAAACCTATAGATTTAGTTCCGTGGCTTAATGAACACCAGTCAAGTCGAATATCTTACTGTTTCGGATTGTTGGAATGATGGTCCCAAAGAATTCTCTGAGAGTCATTAGAAATTGTTTGTGATAGCGATCTGTAATTTGGAACTTTACAACGATTTAACATTGTTCTTAACGTAAAACCCATGTTCATGAGTGCACCCCTGCTTTTATCTATATTTGTCCACACAGACCCTTTAGATAGGTCTAATCTTGGTCCCTACAATCTATATTATGTCACTTCTTAAGCATTATTTTCCTCCTTATAATCAGTGTTGAAGTATAATCTTTGTTGAAAGTGTCAAAAGCGTAATTTTCCCCCTTATAATCAGTGTTGAAATATAATCTTCGTTGAAATTTGACAAGTTATGAAATACATTTAAAAAGAAAAAATAATTAACAATTTGTTAAATAAATATGATATTTTTAACTATTAAAATGTTTTTGAAATACAAACCTTACTTACCATTTTTTTTACCCACTTATGCATCTTTGATCAGCAACAGTCAATCAAAATGACTTTCCTTAAAGAGGAAACGCATCTTTGAACAACAACAATCAAAAAGGCTTTCCTGAAAAAACAACAGTCACTAATCAAAATGGCTTTACTGTTAGTCCCTACGCTGACACATTTTTTAACAGCAACAGCAGCTAATCAACATTATTTTCACATTATTATATACATATAATTATGAACAACTGACCTCATTTTCTCACTTTTGAAGCATACATTAGTCATAAAATAAAATTAATAACACTCTCCAGACGACCAACAAAAAAATGACGTTCAATCATTCTGCAAATTAATAAATTGCCACATAATCTCCAAAGAGAAAATTTCAATGAACAAATATTTTTGGTAAAAAATCAGGAAGGAAGATCGACTTAGCCGAGTTAAAAAAAAAACAAATTCAAGCTGTCAAGAACTCATTGATTCACTTCTTTCTTTACATAGTTTTTCCCTCAAAAGGAAGGCTATGAATGTGATGACTCTTGCACAGTAACCAAAATACTTTGTTGTATAAGGAGAAGGTCTAGCAAGAACTTTAACCACATCTACCATATTGACAAGATTTGTCTTTATGCCATTACCTCGTCCTTCAATTGTTTACATCAACTTAGGCATTAGTGATTCGAGAATTTAAACATAATGTTGCTTTATGAAGCTTGAGATGCCACTCGAGAATCAAGGGATGTTTCCATTGATAATTCAAGAATTTAAACATAATGTCATTTTATGAAGCTTGAGATGCGACTCGAGACTCAGTTGCAAAATATATGTCATAGATTTGTTCCAAAATCCTTCAGTCCAAAATCAAAAGGCTTGAGAGCATGCCTCTCACAACATGGCACAATAAGCATGTTGATGTAGTTGAAGGTAACCATGACAACAAGTAGAGGAGTACAAAACTCAAATAAATTGGCCACTTCTCAAAGCATTTATAATGGCCAAAAACATATATATGATAATTAGGAATTTCATTGAAGAAAGTCATCCTTGGGATTTATTCCAAGGAATCCCGAACTTACTTTTTATTTAAATATGTCATTGCAGCCTAGAATAGGTTAGCCAACAAAGTTAACAATAGTTGAAGCTCATTTTCTCAATTGGAACATTGTAATTCTAAATTTTTTAACTAATGTGAGATCATCGTTTGATTTAACTTGTTTGTTGTGAATAATTTGTTTCATCCTAAGAAATTCAACACCTTGCTTGCTTCAAAGATTATCACCATTAGGGATTCCGCAAAGTCTGCATGTTCTTCACTAAAACCCATCCCACAAAAACTTCCGCAATATTATTTCACTAACACGGATTCGATCCTACCAACTTCGTCGGACAACACAATCGTCCTTCTAAACTGCTCCGACAACTCCATTGTGAAGCGGGACTCCGCTAGGCTGCGTATGACCAAGAATTTTACCCTTTTCTTGCCTCTTGAATTTTTTGTTCATCTGACGGTAGAAACAATGTCAGGTGAATTATCCCCTCTATTATTGATATGTTAAAAAGATTTAAGAAGGAATAATTGGTGGGATTAGCACATACATTATTTATCTAAGAAGGCTCGCACATCTATTATTTATATTACGAAGAAGGATGCCACATAATGAAGAGTGCATCATGGAATCTACTCATTGGTTTTAAAGCACCATTAGGAACATAAGCACATCTATTTGTTAGATTCATCTCTATTAGTTATATGAATGAATATCTTCATATAGAATTTATCCCACCTCGCTTGTGTCTATGTTCAGAAGCTAGAAACATTAGGACATTACGCTATTAGAATTTACTCATTTGTCACCTATATGATTCTACGGGAGTGATTGCCCAGAACCTACAAAAATTTGATAAGACTATATAGCTTTTTTCATGCCTAATTCTTAGTATGAATCAGCAAGCAAAAGAAGGTAGATTTGGCATGATTCACCTAGTTTCATTCTCTCTGACTTGCTATGATTTCTTATATAATATAAATATTACGGCATGGAATGACATCATAGAAACAGGAACACTGCATCTAGGAATCATTACATCTTGTTGATAGGATATAGATTCTTGCATCATGAGTAAAGTGTGCATCACCATGATTTCTTGGTATTAGCATTGTCAATAGTCGATACTGCATCGTGAAATCGAGAACACTGCATCTAGGAAGAATAAAATCATGGGATCAATAATACTACATCATGGAATCGCGAAGAAAGCTGAGTATAATAGCAAGTACGTATTTTCCTCCTTATTATGGGTATCGATTTGGCTCAAATGATGGCTCTCCTATGTTTGTACCCGTGAAGCCCTTCTTTTCATCACTCGTAAAAGGTTGCAGAGATTTGATCTACATCTACTTGATCGATTGTTTTTTTTCTTCTTGTGATTGCCTGGATTTTGACAGCCCAAGAAAGGCGTAGTAGGGCTCGCGGGCCAAATCCTTCTGCTGTAATACCAACTTTGAGAAGCTCAGAAAATGGAGTTGAAAGATCTACAGTGTTCCCATTACACCAGCGGCTTAAATTTTATAATTATATTAAATTATTATTTATATGATATATACTAGACACGCTTTGCTTTATCAATAAATGTTTGGATATCACTAAAAACTTAAAATTGAACTTACCATCGCAACGACCTGCACGAGAACGTGACCACGTCCATGCATGAGCTACGCGTGGCATGACTCGACATGCTCACCAGAACTATTCTCTGAGCGGGTGGCCTCATCTCCATCTAAGTTTTCATATCTCCTCTCATGCATGACAGGTGTTATCATGCATGAATTACTCTAGAGGTGGCCTCAAGCATGAATTACCCTCCACGGTCTCACGCGCAATATTCTTATCAAATTTTCATGAATCATAGCTTTCCATTTGCTAAAATCGAGAAAATTATGAAGACATATGAAGATGTGAGGATGATTTCAGCTAAGGGACCTGTGATTTTTGCAAAAGCTTGTGAAATGTTCATTTTGGAGCTTGCGCTCATGGATTCATATAGAAGAAAATAAGCAATGCATTTTACAGAAGAATGACATTGCAGCTGCCATAACTAGAACATATATCTTTGATTTTCTTATGGATATTGTGCCAAGAGATGAGTTGGAGGAGGAGGTTATTGGCATTCCTAGAGCTCATGTGCCTGTTGGAACTCCAGCTTAAGCTATACCATACTATTATGTTCCTCGGCAGCATCCAGCACAGGTTGCGCCTCCTGGAATGACCATTGGCAAGCCAGTGGATCGTGCAAGGTATGCTCAACAACCTCATCCTCCTGTTGCTTATATGCTGCCGCAGATGTGGCCACAAAAACAAATGCCAGAGCAGTCCAGGAATCCATCCTCTTGTAGTTAGGTTATTTGGGTTGTTTTCTATTGCCAGTAACAGGTAGATGGTAAGAGGGAAAATGACAAATCCCTATTTTGATCATGTGGAAATGCGTATGCTCAAGTTCAATCTGGTAAGAGTTGTTTGACCTGCCCTGTAGAAATTATTTATAAAACAAGGATCGACTCGAGCAAGTTCTTGTGTTTACTGTTGCACTCTCCAAGCCTCCACAACTTCAGAATTCTGGCTGGATATTTTCAAGAAATTATTTCATGCCCATCTTCATGTGAACGGAATTAATAGAGATGCTGTGAACCTTTTAGTTTTTTTATACATGCTTTATTTTGTCCAATATCTCGTATAGACTTTTCACAATTCATAATTTTATCATTGATTTATATTAAGCAGAGCCATCATAAATTTAGGGAGATGTTATATTGGTCTATTGAGTTTACACTTTTACTTACTTTTATTTGACTTTGTATGCATCATAGACACCCTAAATTTTGGCATTTGTTTGACAAAGTTAATTGTCAAGTTTATGTTTTTAATTTTTATTTTTTAATTTTTATTATTTTTATAATTTTATAATTCTTTTACACAACAAGAAAAAATGTCAATTTTTTTTACGGCACCAATAAAAAATTAAATTATTTAATTTATAAAAATTTGAAAAATATTTTTAATTTTTAGAAAAATAATTTTTATATTCAAAATTTAGAAAACCTTAGTTAACATTATCTTTAAAAATCCAAATAAAAGCAAGTCAACTCCAAATACGAGCAGTAGAGTGAATTACAATCGCAAGGACTATAAATACAAATATTATAGACATTCGTTAAGGTCATAGTTGATCACTTGAGATCCACTCCAAATACGAGATCGTAAAAAATGTAAACATCTTTATTCGTTCACTAATACGTGCAACCCTTCTTGTTTTGTTTTCACATTATTATATACATATAATTATGGACAACATAACTCATTTAGCACTCTGAAGGAATATCGTAGCATGTTTCCTTTGTTTGTGTTGCTATATATATTTAAAATCAAGAGAGTACGTTATGAGGGAATATGGTAATGTTTTTATATTATTATATTATATTATAATATAATTAGAATTAGAATTAGAATTCATTTTCTCACTTTTTGAGGAATACATTAGTCTTAAAACCATTCTTAAAGAATATTGTAGTATGGATAAAAAAATTTAAATTATTTGTATGTATCTAGAATTATCTATAATATAATATAATATAAATGTCAATTGGTTGTAGATTAGGTGGTTAGGAGGAATGATTGTTGTATTTCTCACCTAGGTTCAATTCTTGTAAGTGACATGTGTTGGCCCCAAAATAGCTCCTTTTTGCCCATACTTATCTATACATTTTTCCCTGTTTTGCCTCATCTTTCCATAATCTAAGCAAATATCTTCCTAACCAGAGCATGGATTGCAACAAGTATAATTCATTATTGCTTCATTTCATTAATGCCTAGTTAGGTAGATGTTGTAGTTCATTTAAGTTATTTTCAGTGTGGAATTATAGTAGGTATATTTCCAGTTAGTTGCAACAATAGGTTGTTTATGAATTGCATTTTCTTTGGTGTGCTGCAACAGTGTGGTGTGACAGTCGACTATGTAGGTTAGTTTTCATTTGATGCAAAGTGTGTTAGTTAGTTGTTTTTTTTTTCCTTAGAAAAATTTGTAATTTTATTCAAAAAGAGGAACAAAATTACATTCTGCACATGTAATGGAATCACTAAGATCCCTACATTGTCACATATTACATCCCATATTACAAATATCATCAATCCAGTCAAAATATGGCTGTCCTCCAGCCTGCGTTCGACTACTGTCTCATAAATTCCCTCATAAACTACCCATACGAATTCAAAGTTGATGTGGCTGTCCCAGCCTGCAAATGCACCAATGCGACGAGTCCTCACAGAGAATATGCTGTTCATACAGCCCACCTACAGAAAGTTGATGTGGCTGTCCCAGCCAGCAAATACACCAATGCGACGTGTCCTCACAGATCACATGCTGTTCATACAGCCCACACAGAAAAAATGCTGCAGCCCGCGTCCAGTGAAAGTTCCAGCCGGTCCATCCAGTGGAAAGCCACCCATTGTGCGCAGCGAGAAGCCATCCCCTATCTCCCCCTACAACATCAAGGCAGAGCCTCATTGACCTCATTAAATGGTCTGTGATAATAGCTGAATATGCCTGCCGGAGAATGGATCGTTATCTTCCATGTTCCATAAGCTAAAGCCTGCTGTGTAGCCTCCTTGGAGAGCTGGTCTGCCATCCCATTCCGCTCCCTGTAAACATGTGTAAAAGTGATGTGGTTAAAAGCCAATTTTATCCGGTTCACTTCTTCCAGGATAGGTAGTAGATCCATCACATGACACAGTGTAATCTCCTTGGCCCAGTTGATGACTAGCAAGGAGTCACCAAAAATCTGAAGGGATAAACAGCCTTGTTCCAGGGCAAATAACATCAGCAATTTTAGAGACATGAGTTCTGCATAGTTATTTGTACCGCTTCCCAAACCAGCCACCAGATGGAAAAAATGCGCCTCTGATTTGTAAAGGACTCCCCCCCCTCCACAAACCGATTGTTGGTTTAAGGAGGCGCCATCAAAATATGCCCACGGCATGGAGAGATCAATCTGTTCTACCCGCACAGGACGAGATCTGCTCACTTTTACAGGGGCCACAAAATGTAGACTGACCGCCACCATTTGAGCCACGACAGTTTCCAGTGGAACCCTGCAGTCCTGGAATATCACCTTATTGCGGGCAAGCCAAATGCCCCAAGTGTATATACACGGGAGAGCCCGGAAAGAGCAGGTAGATTTAACAACCCACCATGATTGGAAAGCTTCCAGCACACTCGCTCCCCTCCACCTCTCCGTGATATCCAAAATATTGCTGATATCAATCCAAACAGCCTGTGAAAATCTACAATGTATAAAGAGATGAGCCAAATTCTCTTCTGCATCCCTACAAAGTGGACAGATCCCCGGACCCTGGAGAAAACGTTTTTGCAGAATGTCCCAAGTGGGGGCCTTATTTTCCAGGATCGCCCAGAATAGTAATTTTGCTTTACCCGGACATCTTAACTTCCACAAAAGTTTCCACCACCACACCAAAGCCCTGTTATGTATTTCCACATTGAGCTGGATATATCCTTGTTTAGGTGAATATACTCCGGAGGGATGGTGATCCCAGATAAGTACATCAGCCCTATTGGTCAATCTAACATGGGTAAGTCTTAACCTCCGAATATAATCCGCCCAGTCCCCCTGCAGTTCATCCGATATCCCAAGCTGTCGTGCAGAAATCCACCCCTGTTGCCAAAGTGTAGAAGCTCCCGGATCCGCTAAATCAGCCAGATAATGACAACCTCTAGTAGCCAAAAAGGATCGCAGTTCCACAGAAAGGACATGTCCACCCCTGCATCCAACCCAAGGGTCCATCCCTATACGAAGGAGACGCCCATCGCCAATCCGCCACACCAATCCAGAACCGACTAAAGAGAAATGCTGCACCACCGCTTTCCAGACCACAGAGCAGTTTGCCCTCGACTTATTTCTCAGCCTGATCCATTCGAGAAGAGTTAAAGGGGCAATATATTTATGATATACCACTCTAGTCCAGAGACTCTGTGTATGAATTAATCGCCACGACACTTTGGCCCCCAAGGCTTTAGCAAACATGAAAATATTCTTTAAACCCCACCCTCCCAAAGCCTTAGGAACAACAATTCTCTCCCATCTGACCCACACCAATGCCCGATGCTCACTCGAACCCTTCCAAAGAAAGGCAAAACACAGTCGCCTGATCTGCTCCAGAACACCAATGGGAATCCAAGCAAGAGACATCCAATACACCGGAATAGCTTCCAAGACTGATTTTATCAAAACCAGCCTCCCCGCCCGAGATAACCATTTGTGACTCCAACCCTGAAGACGCTGTTCTAATTTAGCAATTAACCAGCACCAATCAGTCTTCAAATAAGCATTCGGTTTCAAGTGAAAGCCAAGGTACTTAAATCCCTCATCAAGAGCCAAAGTCCTATATGGTAGTTTGTTAACCATACAAAGAATCTCCTGCTCAGTTAAATGCGAGCAAGTGATAGTAGATTTGTCAATGTTTACTAACATACCCGCTGCAGCTTGCACTAAATGGAGCCCTTCCACCACCTTGTCGATATCCTGTCTCGTGCCATCACAGAAAATCAGGATGTCATCAACGAAAAGGAGGTGTGTAATGAACAGTACCTGAGAGATAGAAATGCCTCTAAAAGAACCTTCAGCTTTTGCAGTCAGGATGAATCGGCTGAGTCCTTCTGCAACTAGGAGAAACAACAGTGGAGACAGGGGACATCCCTGTCGTAGTCCCCTCCCAGCCTGGAAAAAAGGGCTAGCAGAACCATTAATCAGAATAGCAAAGTTCACCGTAGTGAGGCAGGCCATAATCCATCTGATAAATTCATAGCAGAACCCCAGATGGGTGAGAAGCATCCGGATATAAAGCCAGCTAACCCTGTCAAAAGCTTTGGAGAGATCAATCTTGATCACAGCACCCTTCTGCTTCTGCACCTTGAGAGTGTGTAATCCTTCCTGTGCAACTCCAATTGCCTCATGAATTTGCCGTCCTTCCAAGAAGCCAAATTGCTCACAGGAAATATGCTTAGACAAAATATTCTTGAGTCTGCGCGCCATTACCTTAGAGATGATCTTATAGATGCAATTACAGAGCGAAATTGGTCTGAATTCAGCAAAGTTGACAGGCTTGTCCGTCTTCGGAATCAGAGCTAAAAAGGTGGCGTTGAAGGGGCCATGGACAAACCCAGCCTTGCGTGATTCTTCCACTACATTCAAAATCTCCTCCCCGAAGAAATCATAGAATCCCAGGAAGAATTCTATAGGCCAGCCATCTGGCCCCGGGCTGCTATCTTTATTAAGGGATTTCATAACCAACGTGAGCTCCTGCTGCGTCACCTCCTCCATCAACAGTCTGTTGTCTTCCTCCCCTACGAAACTGGGAAAAGGCTGAGTCACCCGAATGACCTCAGCAATGGATATTCCAGGTGGAGCCTTGAATAGATCTCCAAAATGTCGAACGCCCAAATCTACTAATCCATCAAAGCTGGAAACCTGTTCCCCAGATTCAGAAGATAGTTCCCAGATAGAGTTGGTGAATTTTCTTCCCTTAGCATAAGCTTGAAAAAATTTAGTATTCTCATCCCCGCACTGAAGCCAAACCGCCCTGCTTTTCATCCTCCACAGCTCTTCTCGCTCACACAGAATCACGTTCCTGCGTCTCTCCCACTCCAACAACTCTTCTTTCTGCAATTCATCCTGTAGACCCATGCCCAGACTATTAAGTATCCTGGCAATGTTAAGCTCAGCAGCTTGTAAGTTCAGTTCATCTATCAACCTTTTGTCATGAGCCCAAATGCTAGTGACCTCTTTAATTCTTTTAAGGTTGTGATAAAAGTGTGCACCAGCAGGCGTCTGAGAGTCAAGTGGACGATGAACCCATTGCTCCTGTACCAGATTAATGAAAGTCGCCTCCTTCAGCCAGCTAGGATTGAATTTGAAGGGGCTGGGGGGTTTTTTCCTGCCACCTCGTAACTCGAGGAAGATGGGGCAATGATCAGATATCCCACCTGACCCAACCCACTATCGGACAACATCAACCCCATGTGCCAATCCTTCTGCCACCAGAAACCTATCCAGTCGTTTAGCCACTCTATGAACCCCAGCTCTCATATTCCTCCAAGTAGGTGAAAGCTTGGAAGGTATGATGTCGAGAAGATCCTTCCTGATAAAGGCATTAATGAAATGGTTTGCTAATGAATCCAGAACAGCCCGAGGCCCCCAGACTTCAGAAGACCCCAGAGTAAGGTTCAAATCCCCACCCAAAATCACATCCCTGCCATCAAATATATCCATACCTAATAAGGAGTCCCAGTAGCCCACCCTATTTAGGTAGGGCCCATAAATATTGAGTACCGTGGTCAACCGACCTAGCTCAGAATCCCAAACTTCCAAACCAAGAACAGAGGATATCCCCCAAGAACAATCACATCTGCATCTCGTTACCTTCCACCCCGATGCCAACCCTCCAGAGCGCCCCCGAGCATCTACTCCTACAAATTTCCAACCATGGAGCAAAGATTCTAATGCACGAACAACATCCTCACAGCCACCCAAAGTTTCCTGCAGTAATATAACATCCGGTTGATTTAAGTCAACCAACCTCCGAAGCGAGGATTTTTTAATGGGGCTCGCCAACCCACGACAATTGAAGGACATAATTTTCATAAAAAATCCCCATCCTGGGCTTTCACTGCTCTAAGTGCCCACTCGATAGATGATTGTGTTCCCATCACTAAATCCACTTTAGCTCGTTCTTTAGCTTTAGTCATATGGGATTTACGTCCCCGGCCTTTCCCCTCCACACAAGAGGCCAATTCGGGTAGTCCCCTGCCCCCCAATCCATCAGCTGGAATCTCCCTACTACGAAGAGCATAGCGAATTTTCCTACCCTCGGAGCAAGTAGATTGTGAGGAGGAAACAAAAGATGGCGTGACATTACCCATATCAGGCCGAAGATGATGATCATCCGGTCGAGGAGGAGACCCAATGCTGCCCCCCCCGAGACAAAAGGGTCAGCTAGTAAGGAAACAGAAGGAGAAAGTAAAGGAGACCTACCCGTGTGTAACTCAGGGGAATCCCGACGAAGAGAGGGCATCTCCCGCGGCAATAAAGTGGCCTGTGAAATTGGCGATACAGAACACAAAGAATCCCCCTCAACAACAGGAGGCGCACGCCCTTGCTTCTCCTTACCAGTATTCACCAATGATGGCAAACGATTCTCTGAATCCAGCCTCCCATACTCAACAGAAGGTTCCATAGAATCAAGATTCCCCCCCCTGTCAGTAGCAGGCCCACTCCCACCCTTCACCACCACCTGAGAGTCCACTTGCAACACAGGGAGAGCAACAGCTTCAACAGCATCATGAGGCAGAGGCATACTTTTCCGAAATGATAAGGGACAACAGGCTACAAGATGTCCAAGAGCATGGCAGCGATGACACCTAAACAGCACGCCCACATAATCCAGTGTTTGAACGAAATCCCCATCCTTAGAATGAACTTTAATCTCAGCAGAAAGTCCCATCTGAATGTCGAGATTGACTAAAATCTTAGCAACCGAGTCTATGCCAGTCTTGAGATGGGAGGAATCAGAGCACACGTAATCACCAAGATAATTCCCAATCTCAGCAAACCGAGTCTCGTTCCACATATGCATGGGAAGACCTGGAAGCTTAACCCACAGCGGTTCTTTAGCTACTCGTTCCGTTTTAGCGTCGAAGAAGGGGGACCATCTTTTCAGAACAAGTGGGACTCCCAGCATCGACCAATTTTTACTCAGAACAGCATTGACCTCCCCACTGTTCAAGAAAATGAAGGAGAACCAACCTTTCGACAAAACCCGGACCTCAGGGACTGAAGGCGCGATGTTAATCCACTGCTCTGCCACCCAACGCTGAAGGAAGCCTCTGCCTAATCTCCTGCCTCTAACATGTCCTACCACAGCAGTATGTGAGTAATCCACGGCCTCTGCCAACGTAACATCTACCCCCAGCACTAAAAGATCCAGTCTCTTACGTTCTTTGACCTTCTTGACGGGAATTTTAGCTGCCTTGGCAGACATTCCTGTACGTGGCTGGGAATCATCGCTCCCCGGGACCGCCATCAATGCCCCACACAGTAGTCAGCAATGGGCCAAACGAATAACACAAAGAATGTTATACAGAGAAAGATGCGGGAGCCGATAGTAAAATGTGCTGAAGATAGGAGAAATCTCTTCCCAGATTCGTGTCCAGAAAAGTATTCTAGCAAGAAATGCAATCTCAATGCCCCAGCTAGAAAATTCTTAGCAGAAATCACCCCTAAACAGGACATCTACGGCCAAAGCAACTGTGCCCCATCCATGCAGCTCACGGCCTGCAAGCATCTGGCAGTGGGCGGAGAAACAAGAAAGCTCAGCTGCAGCACGAATCCACCAGAACGCAACTACCATTAAAGAAAACAACCTGCATCAATCCTGCTCATCGCCAGTCGCTAAGCTTCTCAACACGCACAGGTTTCCCACCCTGGGATGAAACTCTGCCACTCCCTCATATTTCTGCCCAATGTAGCGCACAGTTCAATAGTCTCGATCTGCAAGAATCTCTATAGGAAAGAGATCCTCCAGAACCGGTTCAGTAAGATCCAACGTACATCTTCGATGCACTTCTTGGAGCTATCTTCGACCTCCTTCAGTTATTCTATGTTCTATATGGGACTCGTATCTAGTTGGGGGATTACCATTGTGTTAGTTAGTTGTTACAGACAAGCTCAACTCTGATTCCCTTCAGTTATTTATCTTTCTTAGGATTTCCAATTTAGTCAAATTATGGTTCAAGTTTAATTCTAGTTCTTTGTTGTTGTTTATCTTTCTTAGAAATCATTAGATTAGACATGTTATGATTGAGTTACAGTAGTTTCTAATTGAATTAAACAGTTTTTGATTCAATATTGTAGTTTGATATCTTTAGGAATTAACTTCTTGCAAAAGTAAGTCTAGTTTATTTATTCCTAAATCAGTAACTGTTGGATTGATATTTGTAGGAAGGTAATTGTACTTTGAATTATTAGATAGATAAATTAGATTAGTTTTAGCCATGAGATGAGTTTGACAGAGCAGATAGGTAGGATAATTTATCTTCATTCATTCAATCAGCTACTTGAGTGTTTATGCATAGATTGTGCTAGTTACCTTTGAAATAAAAAGACCTACCTAGGTTGACAATTTATATTGAGCATCATGTGTGTTAGTTGTAATTGATTAGCATATAGGGTGACCAACATTTTGGCGCCGCTGCCGGGGAATGGTAATTGATAGACATAGATAGTAGTTGATTTATTGATTTCATTTTAGCTATGATTATTTGAAGCATTCATGAATACAAGAAGAAAAACTCGGGACCCCCCTCAAAATACTAACATTGCGGGTGGAAGAGGTTGTGGCCGTAACCAAGGTTTGGGAAGACAGACATACATCGATGATATAATTGCTAGAGTTGATTCTTCTACCAAACTAACGCGAGCATCTTCAAGAAGAGGAAACTCCGTTATCCCTAATCTTGAAACTTTTGCATCAACCGTGGAGAACGCAACGGGACCTTCAGCTCCTATTCTGGAGAAGAAACCTCCTAAAGACAAAGGAAGTGTTGCAGGTGCAGTGGGCCGAGAGGAGATCTATCATATTAATGGGCACAAAGTCACTGAAGAGGAGTGGTTGGAACATCACCAAGAAGAAGAAGAAGAAAGAAGACAAGAGGAAGAAAGGAGAAGAGAAGAAGAAGCAAGGGCAGCGGAAGAAAGAGCAATGGAAGCATTAAAATTTTGGACCAACATGGATAATGGAGAACGTGAAGGAAATAATGAGCGCCACAATAACAATGAGAAGGAGGTGGAAGATAATCAACATGGTGACACTGTTGTCACACTTGAATTCCCTATCCTCTAAACACTAGGGGCGACTCCCATGAAGAATATTTCACCCTCGGTTCTCCCGAACTTCCATGGTAAGTCCTTTGAAGATCCATATGAATTTCTTTTTGAGTTCGGCATCCTTTGTCGCAGTTACGATTACACCTCAAGTGCGTAGAAACTGAAATTATTCCCAGCCACCCTGAAAAGAAACGCTCTGCGCTGGTTCATGAGTTTGGGTCGTGAGACCATTACTACTTGGGATCAAATGAAACAAACCTTCCGTTCCAAATATCAAGAATACTGTAGAACTAGAGATAGGAAGGAAGAATTGTTTAAAATGGTTCAGAAGGAAGACGAGAGCTTGAAATATTTCGTTGAAAGATTGTTATACAATTTACAAAGGTCTGGTCATGCCGATATTGGAAAAGATGTACTCAAGATTATATTACTACGTGGGATCAGAGAAGATTTCCTTGACATGCTGAATTTGTTGGGAAAGGGGGATATCTAAAAAGAACCCTTTGAAAATATTGTCGACTTATGTCGAAGATATTCGAGGGGATCCTCCAGAACCAACAATCGGGACAAAGAACAAGATCGAGATGTCTTCACTGGGACACAGAAGTCAGCCAGTGGAGAAGCCACTCTGGCATAAATTGGCAACCTTTTGGAGAATTTTAAAACATATATGATGAGTTCCATTTCCTCAGAGTTGTATGTCTTGAGATAAAAACAGAGGCAACCAATAGAAGACCTAGCACTTGGTGTATTATGTGCCAAATGCAGAAAGAAGCACCCACTGAAGGAATGTTCGCTTGACAAGGTGGAGGTATGTCAAATATGTGAATTGGATCATGATACCAAGGAATGTCCTTCATTACCCAAAGTCAAAGCAGTCCTACAGGCATCTACTTCAGATGTGGAACAAGCTTATTTTATCGCCCAGAAGAAGCCTTGGCAGCCTTGAAAGCAAGGTATAAACCAAGATCCATCACCTTTTTGGAATAAAGTGAATAATATGAATACACAATTCCCTTCACATTATTCTAACAACCAATGGAATCCGTCTCAAAATTCAATGCAAAATCCTAACCCTTGGATTCCATGGGCACAACAATCAAACCAACAGGCTCCCTGGTCTCCCAGCTGGAGAAATTCCTACCCAGGAAATAATTTTCCTCATCACCAAACTCCTTATCAATAGTATCCTCCTCAACAATATCCTCACCAACAGTATCAGCAGCCACAGCTGCAACTTCAAAACAATGTCGCACCTATGAATGTACCACTACGACCACATCTTCCTGCTCAGCCTAATCCCAAGCCGAATAATAAAGCAGTTCATCAATTTGAGACTGCCAACATGCCTTCTTATTCCATTTCCCCAATTCCCTGCAATGGCATACACTTACGATCAAGGAGGGTAGTGGAACCCATCATCATTGAGGATGTTCCATCCTTTATGACTGAAGCAAGAATGGATCAACAATTCAAGAATTCAGTTAACACAACAATCCCCATCATTAAGGATGTTGAAACTCCTACTGAAACACCAACTACATTGAAACACAGCCTATACAACCGACAAGAGAACCACCATATCCTGAACGATTGGCCCTACAAAAGACAGTGGAACAACCTTGGTTCAATCTCTTAGGGGAGTTGAAGAATTTATATGTCAAAATTCCACTATTACAGGCCCTCCATGACGTGCCCATCTATGCCAAGACCGTTAGAGACCTATGTGTAAAAAAACCAGGCAGAAAGCCTATAGATCCTCCCACTGTCCATGTAATGGGGAAACTCTCTAAATTAATAATGGGTAAGAATCCTCTGGCTAAGTATGATGATCTTGGAAACCTTATTGTTACAGTACACATAGGACACACTCAGATACCTAACGTTTTGGTAGATTTAGGCGTAGCTATCAATGTTATGACCATCGAAACTATGAAGAGACTCGGGCTCACTAATCTTCGACCAACCCCTACCATATTAGAACTTGCTGAAAGATCAACAATCAAGCCTGAGGGAATATTGGATGACCTTGTAGTCTCTGTCGATTCGTGGTAATACCCTGTGGGCTTCTTGGTTTTGCAACCGAAGTCACAGCTAGGGGGACACCTGCTGATCCTGGGAAGACTGTGGTTAGCCACAATAGATGCTTGCATCAGCTGCCAATCAGGGTCCATGACTATCTCAGATGGGACTGACATTAAAATCCTGACTTTATACCCCCCAGCCTGACCGAGATTAGAAGCTGAAACTCCACTTTGGGTGGATCTGGAGGAAGAAGAAGGCGTTCAGCCATTATTAACAATAGGGAGAGCCTTAGCCTTTAAGGATGAAACTATTAATAGTTTCATCAGTGGTCCCACATCTGTCACTAAACATGCTTACCAAATTTTGAACAGTACCTTAGATGAAAAAGAATAAGAAAATCTAACGGAAGAGACTTCGAGCAATGATGCCAACATAATTCTAGTACTTGAAAATTCGAAAAGCATTCCAGTGTAAATTGAGCCAGGAAAAACAGTGAACATTAATCTGAATCTTGCGGCCAATGAGCTGGAACGCCTGATCACTTTGCTGAAAAAACACAGGGGAGCTTTCGCATGGGAATACACAGATATGAAGGGTATTCCCTCTAATCTATGTACCCACCACATTTACATCAAAAGTGACTCCATACCAGTGTGCCAACCACAACGAAGGATGAACCCGAACTTAAGGGACATTGTGAAGGAATAAATCCAAAAAAATTTGGAAGCAGGATTTATATACCCAATTTTAGACAGCGAGTGGGTTTCTCCACTCGTGATCGTACCAAATAAAAATGGGAAATGGAGAGTCTACGAAGATTACAGAGAATTGAATAAAGCAACACAGAAATACCACTTTTCCCTACCTTTTATTGATCAAGTTCTTGATACCTTGTCTAGGAAGAAGTATTTTTCCTTTTTGGATGGATTCAATGGTTATAACCATATTTAGATTGCTCCTGAATACCAAGACAAAACCACCTTCACCTGTCCCTGTGGCACCTTTGCATACAGGGTACTTCCTTTGGGTTGTGTAATGCACCGACCAAATTTTAGAGAGCTGTGATTGGGATCTTTTCTGAGATGGTAAACGATTGCATGGAAATTTTTATGGATGACTTCACTCCATGCGGTAGTAGTTTTGATGAAGCATTGAAAAATTTAGAAAGAGTTTTGGAATGCTGTGATCAAACCCAACTATCTTTAAGCACTGAAAAGTGCCACATGATGATGAGTGAGGGTGTAGTTCTAGGACACTTTATCTCTACTAATGGTATCTAGGTAGATCCATCCAAAATTAGGGTAATTGAAAACATACCTACTCCTGGAACACAAAAAGAGGTACGTAGCTTCCTAGGGCATGCTGGTTACTACAGAAGATTTATAGAAAATATTTCCAAACTAAATTCTCATTTATTCACCATGTTGATGAAGGATGTACAGTTTGATTGGAATGATGCATGCCAAACAATGTTTACTGAACTTAAGAAAAGGCTGTCCACAACACCTATCTTACAAGGGCCTAATTGGGCTCTACCTTTTCATATCTCCTTGGATGCTTCAGATACTGCCATTGGAGCAGTATTGGGACAACAGGAAGGTCATGCTCCGTATGCAATTTATTATATCAGTAAGAACCTAGCCCCTGTTGAATTGAACTACACTGTTACAGAGAAAGAATTCCTTGCTATTGTTTATGCTATCAATAAATTTAGACATTACATTATTGGATATTCCACTTTTGTGCACACTGATCATTCAGCCATTAAGTACTTAATGAATAAACCTACCACTAATGCTAGAGTAACTAGATGGTTGTTACTGTTACAAGAATTTGACATTACAATTATTGATAGACCAGGGAAGGAAAACGTTGTTGTTGAATTTTGAACCAAATAAATTCCGCCCTTATAATATATCAGCCCATTCAAAAATTTGTAGTTATCATCCCCTTTGACCCCATCTAATACATCACAAGCAAATCTATCTTTGGCATATTGAACCATTAGCATGTTTTTCCAATCCTTTGCCATGTCCATGAGAGAAAAATAAGGTCTTCTAGATAATGCATCTGTTACAATGTTGTTCTTTCCTTTCACATATTCAATATCAAAATCAAAAGCTTGGATCTTTCTTACCCACTTTTGTTTCCTTTCATTGAAATCATTTTGGGTGAGGAAGTGCCTTAGACTATTGTGATCAGTTTTCACCACAAACTTGTTTCCCACCAAGTATTGTCTAAACTTGGTCAATACATGCATGATGGCCAACATTTCTTTGTCATAGATGGAGTAAATCTTTTCATGTGGCTGCAACTTTCTGCTCTCAAAGGCTATGGGGTTGGCCTTGCTTTAGGACAACCCCTATCCCTTCACCTGAAGCATCACATTCCAAAACAAAAGGTTTAGTAAAATCATGTAATGCAAGTATTGGACAACTAATCATTACCTCTTTCATTTTTTGGAAGACCTTTTCAGCCTCCTAATCCCACTTGAAAGCATCTTTCTTTGTCAAATCAGTGAGTGGAGAATTCAATTTGGAGAACCCTTTCACAAACTTCCTATAATAGGTGCATATTCCAATGAAGCCTCTTAATTTTGTGATGTGTTTTGGTGATGACCATTCAAGGATAGCCCTTATCTTTTCCAAGTGCACTTTCACTCCTTATTGTCCAATAATGTACCCAAGATACAACAGTTCCTTCATCCCAAATTCACATTTAGACAACTTAACAAACAAGGACTATTTATGCAAAATTTTCAGCACAACCTCTAAATGATGCAAATGCTCTTCCCAAGTTTTGTTGTAAATGTGAATGTCATCAAAGAAAACCAAAACAAATTTTCTGAGTTGCTTGCAAAAAATATTATTCATGCATGCTTGTAATGTGGCCGGAGCATTAGTTAATCCAAAAGGCATAACAAGAAACTCAAAGTGGCCATAGTGGCATCTAAAAGCAGTCTTTTGCACATCTTCTTCCTTCATTTGAATTTGATGGTAACCTGATCTAAGATAAATTTTGGAGAAATATTTGGCCCCAAATAGCTCATCAATTCTAGGAATAGGTACTTATCTCTGATTGTCTTCTTGTTCAAAGCTTTAAAGTCTATGCACATCCTCAAGGTTCCATCTTTTTTATTCACCAACACTACTGAAGCAGCATAAGGGCTAGAGCTTGGTCTAATGAGTCCCAACTCTAGGAGTTCTTGGATGGCCTTTTCAATTTCGTCTCTGAATTTTTTTGGATGTCTATAGGGTGGTATTTGGATGGGTGAAGTACCGTCCTCCAAAACAATGTTGTGTTCAACCCCCCTATCAAGTGGTCTACCATGTGGAATATCTCTAAAAAAAAATTCATATTTTTGTAGGAGTTGCTCTATCTCCTTTAGGTGTTCAAAAAACTTTATTTTTGGCTTGGGAGAAGTGATAAAATATTCAGCAGCCCATTCCATATCTCCATGCCTCAATATAGATCTCATACTATGGGAGGTCACTACTTGATTTGGACAGGTGTGTTGCCCTCTCACAACCCTTAGTATTCCTTTCAAATCTTGGAATTTCATTTCAAGAATTTGATAGTTCACTGTATGCTCCCCTATAGAGTACAACCATTGCACTCCCAAAACCACATTAGTATCAACAACATCAACCACATAAAATCTATTAGAAAAAGTATAGTTACCTATGGTGATTTGCAGCTTTGGAACCCATGTTTTGCACTCCATAGTGTTGTGACCTGGGATGACAACTGTTAAGCCATCGAATGGTTCAATAGGTATATTCCTTCTCTCCACCATATCTGCATCAATGAAGTTATGTGTGGCTCCTCCATCTACCAAAACTGAGGCCCTTTGTCCTAGTACCACACCCTTGTATCGAATAGTGTGATAACGAGGCACTGCTAAAAGTACTGACATTCTTACTTTGTCAGGTGAGGGATGATTTTCTTCTTGTTTCCCTTATTTTGTTGCATCATATCCCTCTTCTTGATCTGAAATATGTCATTTTTCCTCCATACCCCCTTCATACTCATCATTATCAGAAAATACTTCAATGTACTGAGCTTTCCCCTTAGTACATTTATGCTCCGGTGCCCATGGTTGAAGGCATATGTAGCACTAATTTTTTCTTCTAAGTTCTTCCCTATTTAGTCCCTCTTTCTTATCCTTTTCAAATGCATCCCTTTTCCGAGGCTTATTTTCAATTGTATCTCTTTTCCAATGATTATTTTCAAATATGAAGTTAGGCTTGGGAGGAAACCTTGTTCTAGGAAGCACATTTTGGAGATATCTAGTCAAGCTCATAGCATCCTTTAATGTAGTTGGTTTGTGGGATTTAACTAAACCTTTTAAGGGTTCAACCAAACCTTCAATGAAAAGCAATACTAACCTTCCCATAGATACATCAGCCACCTTGACTGATCATTTTTTGAATTCCATCATATAATCAACAGGGGTTCCCACTTGCTTCAATTGGGCTAGTTTTTTGAAAGGTAGTTCTGGGTCCTTTTGCTCAAATCTCTCTAATACCCTGTCAACAAATTCTCCACATGTAGTAACTTGATCATGTCCCAAAGTTTTCAGACCATGAAACCACCATTCATTGGCATCTCCTTCTAGATGCAAAATAGCCATTTTTAAGGCATCCTCTTCCACCATTGGATTCAGGTGAAAATACACATCTAGTTTTTGCACCCAAGTGTTAGCAAAACTTTGAGAGGAACCATCAAAAGTGGGAAGTGGCATTTTACCAATAGCACAATTTAATTCTTTGTTATGGAATAGAGCCCTATTATCTTCCTTCTTTTTGAGTTTGTTTGAAGCAGTAAAGTATTGATCAAATGGTAGAGTCCTTCTACAATCTTCACTTAATTTTTCCCATTCTGCCACCATTGCATTAAGATCAAATTAGGTGTTAGGTTCTTCTTTTGGCACAATAAATTTAGGTGTAGTAGGCCTTGGTGTTCTCTGAAATTCATTAGGTCTATTATGGGGTCCTGTGCTTGAGAAAATATGTTCACCCATTGTCTTCTTTTCTTCTGAATGTGAACTACTGTTGCCTCCTATTACTCCTTTGCTTCCAAGTTGGCTAGCCAACAATTTGAATCCTTTCATCATATGTTTTGTCATGACTTCAAATAATGGTTTCATGAATTTATTAAATTCCTCCTTATCATCAGAGAGTCTCTTCTCATCCTTAGTCATAGTTTCAACAAGATGCTCTTCTTCTCCTACTTCTTCCTCTTCAAGAACAACACCTTCAATTTCAGGTTCTAAGGGTGGTATCTTATTTGTTTGAATCCTTGTCTTCATGAATGGCTAACCACATCAGGTGCCAAGAACATGCTCTGATACCACTTGTAATGTCCCTTTTTTGAATTTTATTAAAATGGTGAATTTTTCAACTTTTTCCACTAGTTCGACCTTTGACTAGTCTTGGGTTCTTGACCTCCAAATGGCTCCAAATGCTCCCAAATTGTCATAGAAGGTGTATGAATTGTTTTAGTGCATAAATATGAGGTTCATGGATGATTTAGAGTCATCAAATAGCTTCTAAAACTCTCCTTTAAGTTATGGACCAAGTAAGGAACTTGACTAGCAATTTGGGGTTTGAATCCCCCTTATGTAGGTGCTAAAGATGGCTCTCCAACTGCTATTGGACCCTCTCTAATTTCATGAAAGAGGCAGGGAATATATAGGGGACATTAATATGGACTCATATGCATATTTATTCATTCAATTAAGTCTGCTACAACCCTCTCCAAATCAGAAGCAAAATACTAGTTTCAACCTTGGGGGAAATGATAGGCAATCTTCTCCAAATGCTTTAAAAATGAATAATATGACTCCCAAATCTTATGCACTGAACATTAAACTTTTAGAACAGATAAATAGCAGTCCATACATCATTAATCCATCAATAGTTCACTTGTCCATTCGAATACATCAACATATTATTGGCATACATCAACATAGTGGGGAAATTAGCACCATTTGCTCATTAATAATCAGATTTACATCATTCCACTTGGATTCTCAACTTGGTACAATTCTGAATATGAATAATAGAGAATTTAAATTATATGACAAAATAAATAGGGCATTATAATCTCCCCCAAATATAACAATAGCTCACCCAATGCGCCTCTCCTCAAGGATCATGAATATGCCAAGAAAACTGGAAATGGTTGGAGGAAGGAGCTGCACTAAGAGAGACCACGAGCTGCCCTGTAGATTACACCTGCAAAAAAAGACTCCATTAAATCTCTCATGAAATTTATGGATGGCCTTTCCCACTACCAACTAGGATGGGAATCTTTCACCCTCGAAATTGGCTAAGGCAAGTAGAGAAGTACTCCACTAGCTCTCTTCACAAATGAAAATTCTGAAAATGATCAAAAAATTCTCTCTTACTTCATCCCTGTATTTTATAAACATCCTTAATCTTCTAAGGTTCTAATTCCATCCAAATATTCCAAGCTAATTCGAATTTGGGAGTGATTCAAGTTTTGCCACATGTCTCCCACTTCCTAGCCTTCCACCTTCCACCAATTCGAGTACGCATCTCTTGGCCTTCTCTAACTCCCTTGAGCACTCACTTAGATGATATTTTTATGTCTGACATGTTATATTGGCCAGATGTCAGCCCTCAGGTCTGCAATTTGTCATAGGTGTCATAGCATCTTCATCATTGTTGTCATAGAAGTTAGGGAATCTAGCTCAAGTGTCCAAGAACCTCTCATTTGACTCTTCCTCTTCCATGGCAGTTACACTTCCATCCAAATTCGACCTATGATGCAAATTTCCAAGTGTATGAGCCTTCCAACTCATCCCAAAAACATTATAATTCCCATGGATTCGAAATTGCAAGAGGAGGATGCCACGTGGCATAAACATTCTAGCTTGTGTGGGTCCCACAACCTCCATGTGTCTTCATGATCAATTGCCACTTTGATTTTCCCTTGTATTTATTTTTTTATCTCCTTTATTAAATATTTATTCCATTCTAATGTCCAAACATCATTTATTATCCCCCTTATTCCAAATACCAATGTCTCCATCCAACCTAGGGAACTAGTAGGATTGGTGGAATTTTCCTATCATGAATTTATTTGAATGGACACATTACAAATCTAGACTTGGGGGACATATCCATCCACCTTTAAATGATACTTTTATTTCACTTATACCAAAGTTTGATAAACCTGATTCCATGAATGAATTCCACCCTATCTCACTTTGCAACATCACTTACAAGGTTATGGCAAAAATCATGGCAAAACGGCTAAAGCGTGTCCTCTCAAATTTCATTTCAAAGGAACAATTTGGCTTCCTGGAAGGAAGGCAGATTCACAAAGCTATTGGGGTTGCTCGGGAAGGCTTACACTCAAAAAATTAAAGGCATAAAGAGTGTTGTCATCAAAATTGATCTCTCTATGGCCTTTGACAGAGTCAGCTGGCTCTATCTGCGTATGTTAATGACACACCTGGGTTTTGATAATGCTTTCATCAAATGGACGATGAGCTGCATCTCAACAGCCTCTTTTTTTTCTCATAAATGGCTACCCCAAAACCTTCTTCTGCGCTGAACGGGGACTACATCAGGGCTGCCCACTATCTCCTCTACTCTTTCTTCTGGTGGCAAAAGGCTTGAGTCGATCCATTCTGGATGCCAAGCACCATGGCACTTTTCATGGAATTCGCATCACCAACACTCTTCGGCTCTCCCAGTTACTCTTTGTGGACGATATTCTACTCTTCTGCGACGGCTAGATTGGGGACGCTGAGCAACTAGACAACATTCTGACTCTCTTCCCAGAAGCCACTGGAATGGTCATAAACATCCTCAAATCCTCTATTAATCTCTACAGATTGAGTGCTGAAGAACAACACAGGTACCTTACACTCTTCCCCTATGAAATCTTATTTTTGGATGAGGGTTTGAAATATCTGGGCTTTCATTTAAAGCCAAATGGCTATAAAATATGTGATTGGACTTGGCTTATTGCAAAACTGGAAAGGAGACTTCAGATTTGGAGCCATCGTTGGCTTTCCAGAGTTGGTCATCTTGTTCTTATTAAATCTGTTCTGGAGGCCATCCTAGTATATTGGATGTCATTGGCCTGGATTCCTAAGGGTATACTGGAAAAATCCAGAAAACTCTGCTTTCGTTTTCTTTGGTCTGGTCACTCTGATACTTATACAATGCCTTGGGTTAATTGGGAACGTCTTGCCCTGTCGAAATCCTTGGGGGGCTGGGGACTCAAGCATATTCAAACTTTTGCCACTTCATTGGCTGCAAAGGTCGGCTGGAGAATCCTCACCACTAATAATCTGTGGACGGGGGTGGTAAAACAGAAGTACATCGCCCCAAAATCACTCATTCTCTGGATATGAAACTCTACTAAGCCGCGGATGGGGATGTCTATCATTTGGAAAGCGGTACTGGCTTATTTGCCACTCATTACACAAGGGCTTGCTTCAAAGGTGGGAAACGGTGCACAAATTCGTATTGGCTCGGACCCGTGGCTCGGACCCGTGGCTCGGGTGTCAAAATAAACATATTCACCCAGATCCACTCATCCAATTTCTACAACAACAAGGTATTTTTCATCTAAATCAAATTATTGATCCTCCTTCTACCACCTTCTGGCAACATGGCTGGAAGAGTCCGGAGAACCTGGATCTCCCGGTCGATTTTAACAATATCTGGAATGAATATCTTATTGCTCCAAGACTCTCTCATGTCCGTATCACCGACTCTTTTGATGAACTTATTTGGTCATCGGCCTCAAATCGAAGATATGCTCCAAAATTGGGATACAAACTGTTGATGGAACAAAAGAAACAAAATGTCGAGAATAAATGGTGGTGGCAAAAGATTTGGAAATCACACTGTCCCTCAAAATCAAAAAAATTTATATGGTGCACGATTGCAAACAGGATTCCTACTTGGGACCGCATAAGGAGGAAAAATATTGAGGGCTCGGGCTGGTGTACTTTTTGCAAACAGGATGATGAAACAACCTCTCACCTCTTCCTCCACTGCCTTTTCACTAAAAAACTCCGATCTGAGCTGAAACTCATACACTCAGCAACTGGATCGTGGGAGGGGTCTATTGTTGAAGAGGCATGGAACACTCGACACTGCATACATTCGTGCCTTACCTTTGATCGTTATCTAGGGCATCTGGATCGCACGTAATCAACTGATCTTCCATGGAAAAACAACTACCCCCTCCATTCTGGTTAATCACAGCATTTCGATACTTTCCCACTTCCCACAGGAGAAGTATCTTCCTATTCCCCGCATCATTACTGAAGAATTCATAAATCCCACACAACATTGGGCCTACTTTGATGGAGTATCACAGAACAAGGTCTGTGGTGGGGGAGCGATCTTGTTCCTCTCAAAAACCCACTATTACAAGATTCACATGGGGATGGGCCGAGGCACAAACAAATTTGCCGAACTATTTGCATTAAAATTACTGCTTATTTTTGCACTGGAAAAGCATTGCACACATCTTCAAATTTTTGGAGACTCCATGATTATCATAAATTGGATAAATCAATTACAGAGGTGTCACAATCTTATCTTATGCACAATGTTAGAAGAAAATTTGAGACTAATTGGAATGTTTGACAATTTCACTTGTCAACATGTCTATAGGGAACAGAACCGGGAGGCTGAATTCTTATCAAAACAGGGCTTGACACTACTTCTTGGTCAATGGAAAATTTTGGAGCAGGAAAATGATACTTTCCATGAATACAACCATAGGCCGTTCATCGAAGGACTTGGAACGCACAACATCTAAAACACCTGATCTACATATACTTCTTTTTTCTGATGGACACATGATACTCTTTATATAGATTTTATGTGATACTTTGGATGTAATTAAGACGAGATATAGAGCACTCACTTGAGAGCTTGAAAACACTCTTTTCTGAAAGCTCTATATTATTACGCTTTTTTCCAAGGAAAAAAAAATCATATTGCACATAATGAAATTACCTGAACAAATTCAATCGACAACATATCAATAGGATAGTTGGGCAGAAATTAGAACCCAATCTGCTTTACTATAATTGAGAAATCTATATATAGAATATGAAACTTCAACATATTCCAGAAATCCATAATGCCTGTCGAGTAATGAACTATTGAAAGGAAATAAATAAAAGTAGTTTTCTGAGGAGAAAGGTAAATTTAGAGTAACTCAATTGATTCAAATTGTGTAAATGAGGAGAAATTGAAGTCTAATTTAAGTAATTTGTATTATGTTTGTCGCGATTTATATTTTAATTTAATTGTTTTTAAAGTTATTCTAAAATCTCGACACCGGCATACACATAACCTCAACGTTTTAATATCCAATCTTTTTGTTTTTGTACGTGTGACAAGGCGACTTCAATGACACACTTAGGCAGGCATGCATTGTGTAACGTGTCAACTTAGGGTGATCAATAACACTGTGTAACGTGTCAACTTAGGGTGATCAATAACATTGATGCTATACATGTGGAAGGTATACACAGATTCTTCGACCAACCTGCAAATAGTTATTTCAATCACTCTGCATTTTTCCACTTCCAATTGGAATGATTTTAACGAAACGATTCATTCATAAATCACTAAAATTCAAAGAGAGCGTTGATGCCTGTAGACAATGTGTATCAGGTGAGAGTTGTATCAAGGTGTCAATGGTCCTTTCTTCCCTGGAGTGGCCAAGAGCAGCAACAATTTTTAAACCATCTTATCTATGGCAAGGGTTCTTCCATTCCTGGTATGTGCACTGGATACTTTCCTATTTCTAAATAATTTCCCCATTTTAATCTCGTTTGTGGGGTAAAATCTTGTGTTAGATGTAGGCCTGGGTAAAAATAACACCTCCAACCGTTGAAATTAGGATGTTCCCTAATAAGCCTAACATTCAAAAACATAGCTAAAGCTGGAATCTTATGGGAAGGGCTTGATTGTAGCTACATTTTATTATGGTGGGGCGAGTTTCTCTTCTACTATTACCCATGGTTCCTCACATGCAAGCTTTTCTTCAATTGTTGTTTGCAAATTCCTCAATGATTTTGGAAGATGCCAGTTCTTGTATCTTCCAGAACATAGTCAAACTTATTCATGCTCGTTTTGAGGTATTCAATTTGAGTAAGAAGGATATGTGTTGTAAAGTTATGTGCCTCTCTAATCACTCTTGATACTCCCAAATTTATTGGGATGAATTTTACCCTCTTGTTCATTCATTTCCAATCTGCTTGCCATCCCCTCCACGACTAGGCATGCCTTGTCCTTTACTTGTCAGGCCATTGTAAACATATTTAGTTAACTGTATATATTTAGTTAATTATAGATGATTCTTGAAATGCTTGCACAAGTAATACCTGTGAATATTGACCTGATGTCATATTGGAAGAATGGATTTTGTATGGACAAGAACCTCCATCTACACTGAAAGATGTTGGATAACATGCATCTGATATTTATCGTTTGTTTATTTGCAGAATATTGGTCTAGGATGAATAGAAAGCAAGGAAAAACCAGTGTCCACGAAAGCCCTAAATGTTCTTTTCCTGATGGTCAGGCATACCTTGGAGCAACATGTCAGATTGTAAGATGATTTATTTCTTTAGCTATGTAATTAGCCATTTTTTACATCTTCCATCTTCCCTGTGGGCTCGAAAGAGAGACTGATGGCTACTTGTGAAATATTTATGTTGTAGTAATGAAATCATTCCATATATATAACCTGCTGTAAAGCTTTACAAAACTCACCCTTCCATTTGCTTCAGGTCTGCGTACTCTGTAATCAGGGTCATAGCTATCCCAGTGGGCTGCTTGATTCCTAGGCATTGCTAGCGGGCTGCTCTAGGTGGGTTCGATTCTCAGGTTTTCTTTCCCAACTTCACGAGGTCATGCAAGAGAAACCAGAAAGGAAAACATAGTGGTAGGATGTGGAAAAAGAGGCAAAGAAAGAGCTGGCAAAGGTGGCAGTAGAAGAGGTGGCAAGAGGTAGCAATAGAAGTAGTGGAAGAGACGTGGGAAGAAGTGGCAAGCGGCATAGTAAATTGTCATGAGGCAATGTAAGCGATGGATGCGGTGCAGGAATGTTCGAGGTAGAAGTTGGCATAGTTGATTGTCAGAGAGGTGGTGCATTGTAAGAGCTACATTTTCAGCCACGTACAAATCTCCAAACCCCATGCATCTGCTGCAAGATTTGGCTCTGACAAAATCTTGTGGAAGATTTGATTAAATGAAAGAACTGACTGCTGAAGGAGAACGATATGATGGTGAAGGAGAACGATAAGATGATGAGAATAGGAAAATCACCTGGAAAATCTAGCGGAGGACAAAGTTGCAAGCTATGAACCGGAACCAGATGACATAACAACAGAGGACAAAGTTGCAAGCTATGAACTGGAACCGGATGAAATAACTTCACAAAAACTGATGAACGCGTGTCAAATTTTAAATGGCATGAACTGACAGCATTTCCATTGGCCCAATGAGCGAGGAATCCAGCTACAGGGATCGTTGTTTGCATTCCATTGGCTCAATGAGCGAGGAATCCAGCTACAATGGCATGGATTGTTGTTTGAATGCTTATGTCGTAAAAATACCCCTATGCGGAGAGCATAGTGACAACACCTTTAACCATAGGTCGCAACCCAAGTGCCATCCTAATATTACCTGCTACATCCTCTGAATGAACTTCCCCAGGATTCTCAATGTCCCAAAGTATAGCCATAGGACCTAGTAGTACCTTAAATTGTTGGTTGCCTGCTTGTGCTGATTCTAGATCCAGTACATCTGGAACTTGATATCCGATTGATTTTTGTGGTATAAAATCTGACAACCATATTGATTAGTAGAAAGATATTAATCATGCATGTGAAAATGCATCAAATAAGAGTTAAGTCATATAACATAACCAATAGTTTTTATTTAGTTAAAAAACAATTCTAGTAGAAAGATATTAATCATGCATGTTAAAATACATCAATAAAAGTTAAGTCATATAACATAACCAATAGTTCTTATCAGTCCCTGCCTGCAGCAGGGACTATAGGAATCGATTTCGTCATATTATATTAGTTGGGAACAGTTTTCCAAGCAATTTAACTAAAGTTTTTTACCTGATATTCTATTCTGACCAATCAGCTAATTCTAAGCCTTATTTGGCCTTTACTGGAGGTGATTACTGCATGTTAGCCATGTGTTGAGCACACTGGAGTCATCGTACGCGTACTTTCATTTAATTGATGAGTACTCGTTGTACTTCAAGCCTGGCAAAGCGTAATATGAAGACATCGTTGCTCCTTGCTACTCCTAAAACGAAGGATTCCAGCCTGTTTGGGCTTCGATTTAATTCCATTTGCACTCAATTCTGGAATTAAATCTGGACTTGGTGCCAGTTCCCATAGGCTTTCTTTTCATGGTAGCCTACCATATCTACCTCGTCTACAGAATCATCAAATACCCCAATTGCACCGTCATAGGATTCGAAAACGGCAACAGAAGAGTCTGGGTACAGCAGATGATGGAGGTGAGCATAATTGTTACTGATTTAGCAGGTCTCCTGTTTTTTTTCTCAGATTCATGGCCTGTTTTTACTTTTTTTTCCTGATTTTGCTAAGGTTTTGAATTGTAGAATATGCCGAGCAATACAGGACTGGCTCTTCAGGTCGTAGCAAGCAACATATCTGCCGCGTTTTATCTCGTCATTCTTTCCATAACCCTAAGCTCTCTGATTGACACTTTGGTGGGCGCCACCAAAAATAGCAGCAGCAGCGCCAACACCACAGGCCTGCTAAATGTAATAATCTTCGGAGATAAAAGCACAGTAGTGGCTTCTGTCAAATATGTGAGCCTGCTGGTTTGTTTCTTGATTGCCTTCATGTCGCATGTACAAGTGCATTCGTTATTACATTCATGTGAGCTTTCTCATCAGCACGCTGCATTCAAGTGTCCCGGCGGATTACATTGAGAATTTGGTGATTCGAGGGAGTAATTTCTTGCGAGAAAATCCATACGTTGCTTGTCAAAACACAATTTCAAATTTCATAACGTACACTCGATCTCTTCTACTCACTGTACTTTAAACCTCACGAAGCGTAATATGAACCCATTGTTGCTCCTTAAATGAAGGATTCCAACCTGTTTGGGCTTCGATTTAATTCCATTTGCACTGCTACAATTGAATTGCATTTAATTCCATTTGCACTGCTACAA
Organism: Larix kaempferi; assembly: GCA_027924585.1. Lineage (NCBI taxonomy): Eukaryota > Viridiplantae > Streptophyta > Pinopsida > Pinales > Pinaceae > Larix > Larix kaempferi. The sequence continues at coordinate 4,009,063 of BSBM01001130.1, read as the reverse complement.
TTGAATTGCAGGAGGAGGAAAGATGCTCGAATTAAATATGGACTTGGTGCTGGTTCCACAGGCTTTCTTTTCATGGTAGACTACCATATCTACCTTGTCTACAGAATCATCAAATACCCAGTCACCTCCCATGTCCGTGGATGGGAAAAGTTAGGCTGGTCGAGGAACTCCATGACACCAAAAGCGTTTAGCGGTTAAACAACCATTTATCCAACATACTTTTAGGTGCATACAATTGCCATACTACTGTAAAGAACACAGGATAATAAGAACAAATACATTCATTAACTCAATAAAAGGAAGAAGATGTGGCATATAAAGAACACAGGAGAATAAGAACAAATTCATTAACTCAATAATAGGAAGAAGATGTGGCATATAAAAGGTATAATCACCATATTATAACCATTTCACCAACCGTACCAAAAATGCCTAGGCCCCATTTGCATATTAACCTTTCCATCGCGACTGTGTTCGCTGCCAAAGGGGGTCGTGGTGGGTTCTTCTCCTCTATTTCAGTGCCTACGAGTTTGTTTGTGTGTTGTGTGTGGTTTGGTTAAAGTTCAAACCCTAGCTCATTACAGCTGTGTGTGAACGTTTTGCATGCATTGTCATTGCGAGCTATAGCTCGTTGAAAGGGTGGTCACACTAGTCATGGAACTTTAACTTCCTCTAGCCAAACCACATCAAGGTGCCAAATTTCACGAGGGCATATATGTATGGCCCCTTAGTTTAGCCTGCCATTGTTTTACCATGAGCCACTTTGTTGCCCCTTAGTTTAGCCTGCCATTGTTTTACCATGAGCCACTTTATTGCTTTCGGATTCTCAATGCTAATCTTAATTTATATTTACTATCCACAGGTACATATAAAATATTCATGTATATTTTTAAAAGAATTACATCCATCATACTATGAAAAAAATATGACTAAGTGATTGCTTTCTGCTTACATAAATGAAATGATTTATAGCTGAAAATATTTAGAATCCAGGGATTTTTTTGCTTTATTATGCAATTGCTTAGTTGAGGCTCTTACCAACTACCCTGTTCACCTCTATATACTGCCTGCCTTACCTTATTACAGCATCGGACGGATGAAAGGACTTTAACATGGAGCCTTTTTGAACGAGCGTTCACATAGAGCAGTGTTTTACGTGTGTTACACTACACTTGCTTACATCTTCTTACTTCGGCGGAGGTACCACTATTGCTAAGGGGAGGGTTTCAAATAAGTAGAGCATGGACGAGCTTCACATAGAGTAAGTATTGTTGCATGGGCTTTACTCGGAGGCTCTAGCCTGGTAGGCTGAGATAAACGAAATGAATTGCAGCCATCATACTATGAAAAAAAATATGACTAAGTGGTTGCTTTCTGCTTACATAAATGAAATGATTTATAGCTGAAAATATTTAGAATCCACTGATTTTTTTGCTTTATTATGCAATATTGCGGTAAAATATAGAGGCCAGTAAAATAGTACTGAAACAATTATGAATGCTTTTACCTATAACACTATCATTTGACATCTCACTAAATTCATTAGAGTCACTTCACAATTCCACAAATTGAAATGAGCACTATTTCAAAGGGCCATAAGAGAATTAAAAGGAATGGAGGTCAAAGCAGTTTTCATGGAAATGATCCTGACGGATAAAGCCTAACTGGCCACCAAAGCTTCTTACTTTAAAAGATGGATAAAGCCTAGAACTGGCCACCAAAGCTTCTTACTTTAAAAGGCAAGGTAACACAGAAAACTAGACAAACACAATGAACACAAGGGTCTCGACGCTTTCACCATGGCCAGTTCCTCTCACCATCAAGCAGAATATCATGGTGTGAAGGTGGGTTTTCATTGTTTCAAGCTTTCTCAACAAAGCAAGAAGTCCAACATATTTCTGTTTGTTTATTTTCTAAGGTTGACTATGATATACTGTCTTTAATTTTTACTAGCAGTTTGTTGGTTTCGAACTCACTAGATAGCAGACATCATGCTAGCTAATATCCATATGTATCTTTATTTCTAGTTTCTTTTCAAATCTATAAGTCAAAGTTCACAACTCATTTTCATAAACTAGTTAAACCTTCCAGGACCAACTCTTCTAACAAATGGTTGAGTGTAACAATACTGCAAGTAAATGACAAAGATTTAGCAACTAGTTGATAAGGATAAGGACAAGCCAACATCTAAATACTCAAAAGATGTTTCAAGTTCTACTAGAAGCTATTTTTATAATCAATTTGTATTTTAAATTAAATTTCCTTGTTTCCAGATAAGTGTCAAAAAGTAAACTCAACTCCTCCCCCAATACCATTTCACACAAATATATTAGTCATCCATATCATAATGCACTATCAAATAAAGTGATTATTAATTTATTATGACTGCAGTTATGTTGTCATAGTCTGAAGTAGAGATTCACTCTGCCACATGAACAAAGATCAAAGAGTTTCAGATTATAATTTCAGGAATACAAAACCTATTACATATTTTTGGGGACTTTGGGCCATTTCTGCAACCCGGTATTGTATCATGCAAAGCTTGTTAACCTGGTTTTTAAAGAAATAGTTTGTATTAAGTGATAGGTTGTGTCCAGTACCAAAATTCTATATGATATGTACAAACAATTCCAAAGAATTGCACTAGTGAAAGGGACTTCAAGCTTTGTTTCTTCCCTCTTGTTTAGTTAAAAAACAATTCCAAAGAATTGCACTAGTGAAAGATATGTACAAACATAAGCACAGTTTTCAATACTTGTTATGAGAAATGAGCTAAAAGTTCTATGCAGCCTCTAAGATCTAAAGATACGATAGAACAATTTCCTAAAATTAGAAAAAATAAAGCTTTATATTCCCACCAGTCATCTTTTACTTTCTCCTGCAGAATAAATGCGTAGCGCCTTATAATTTGTCGATTTCTGTCCAGACAATTACGTTTCTGAAACCCTTGAGATAAATTTTCTTAGATTAAATCATATTTTTCAGTGCCTAAAATAAATTTTCAATAATAAAACTTTATTTTTCATTTAGTTCTTGAAATAAATTTGCCCTCGTAAAGATCTGTTTCACATAAATTTTAACGCTGGAAATAATTATGAGAAAATAACCTTTTTCCAAAAATTAGAAAAAATAATCTCCATTATGAAGACTTGAGTCCAGTCCACCCCAGTCTCGAAATACAACATTCGAGGCCAGTCTCGAAATACACTTAACATTCGAGGCCAGCCATTTTAAAGGCTTTGAATGATACATTGAAGACATTGGCTTTAAAAAAGCTGATATTAAGGTGTTTAGAGATTTTCTTAAATACACTAATTTTCTAAACATTTTAAAAAGATAAATCTTTACTGCAAAACATCACACGCTTCTTCCATAAATTTTAGCCAAAAAATTGTTTTCGTCTCTATTGACAGTAATAATAAGCATAATAATATTTCACTTTTATGATCACCACTTTAAAAAATTTAAGGTTTAAAAAAAAAATTATATTCAATCTTTTTATAAATTGAATGTCATCATGCTAACTAATACGTAGAAGCTAAACATATAGACTCTTGAGGAGGTAACGACTAATAAAAGTTCACAAGAAAATGTAAACATTGTTTTTAATTTTTGTAAGTGTTTCTCATTTTTAAAGAATATGTGGAAGTTTTGACTTGTTCATATAAAGTTTAAATTGAATATCATGAATTATATTGGAAAAAAATAGTTTTTTAATTATAATTGGATATATAAAATGATATATATAAAATTTGTGTATTTTGAAATTTGTTTTTAAGATATAAATATTTTTTATATACATAAAGTTATTTTTATATTGGTTAAGATATATAGCTTATAACAATATATAAGCTTCAATATATCATGATCCTTATGTTAATGGAGATAACCGCAAATGAGTGTAAATATGTTTAGTGCTATCATAATGATTGATTGTTGGGTGTAAATATGTTTATTGCTTGGCCTTGACCCCTCCCTCTATGCAAAAATACCAAAAAATCTTTCATTGACAATACTCCACTATCCATTTCATGTGCCTTGCTAAGAAAATGCCCCTTACTGAGTTGGATAACCTAAAATTTGTGCTTCTTGGAATTGTTTTTACCACATAAATACCTCTCTGCACAACATACTAATTCCATATTGGTTGAGAGATGTGGCCCACAACAACACATAAGCTCCAATATATCATGACTTTTATGCTAATGGGGATAGACACAAGGGAGTGGTGGACCCCTAGTGAAGATGTTGTCGCTCACTTAACTTTCTAGCTAACATCTTCTCTCTTTTTTGTTCTTATGACTTATGCAGGTTATCGGTTTTCACCATTACTGACTTCTCTTGTTAAAGAGCTTAGGATAAAAGACAACCAAAACACCTCACTTTTTCGGTGATTTTGAGATAAAAATAGTCCTTATACATCTCCATGTTAAAGAGGTTGTTAACTAATTTATTATTATGTAATGATGGCTTTGGCGAGGGTTAAAGTATTTAACCTCAGGGTGCTCGTCGCCTCACTTCGTCATTATGAATGACACTAAATGAGTCTCTTTACCTTAAAAATGGCCTTCCAGGGTTTTCCTTCGGTCATTTTTCCGTCTCAGTTTAGCTCTGGAGGAGGGCCGAGCCGAGCCGAGGCTCTCGCCAGTCTGGAGATGTGTGGGTTAATTCTTTTGTGAGCAGCAAACGGCTCTCTTACAGGGAAAATTTTGCTCCTATGTATAAAATTTCGTGCAAAGCACCGTAGAGAGAGTTGGTAACAGCTGAGCGGGACTGTCTGAGTCGTTCGCTAATAGTGCACAACCCCCGGCTGCAAGAAATCTGTATTAGTTCATATAAACGTAAGTTAATTTGCCCCCTTTACGATTTTCCTTCTTTCCTTTTTATTTTTCTCGGTATATGAAGGTCTAATTTCATTTCCCGTTTCTGTGCAGGGTTGCTCGCCTACTTAGGGTTCCCATCGGTTGAGCTACTCCATAGACAAGTCGTCCCAGGTAAGGAACATGTCTATGTATGGCTCGCCTTCTCCTTAAGGTGGATGAGTACAGTCTCGGTGTAGGGAGTGGCGTACCACTTCCATTTCTGTGATGGTTTCACCTTGCTTACAGTGAGATTATGTAAATTCTCCCATGCTATAGGGTTTATAATTATGTACAAGAATTTTCTAGTCCAGTGCCAATTTTGGCTTAATATTCTGTAATGAAGGAAAAGGAGATGTTACAGTATGTAGTTTGAGATTTCGGCCGGTTGATGTTAGTCTTATAGAATTAGGATTAGCATTCTCTCCTGAAGTAAAGAACACTATAGTTGTATTGCCTGTTAATTTCCACTATCGAAGTTCTTCTCTGAACCGAATTTGAATGTACTATAAATTTTAATACATGAAACCTTGTAATTATGGGTTGATGCTTTCCTATAAATCTTATTTTCTGGAGCTATTTACTCTGCTCGACAGGATTATTTGACCACTGTACAAACAAAATAGTTTAGGGTTTTTACTTTATTTACAAAACGGCTTTCTACCATTTACTTGATCACTGTAACCCTTATTTCGCAGAGGGTTTCTAATAGTTTTACGGCTGCCCGTATTATGCTTCATTTGGTCAAAATAGATTCGCACACATAGGCCATACTAAACTTATTTATTTTTATTGCGATTCTAGTTTTTCATTAATCTGAGTCTCTCAACAGACTATGGTAAACTTAACTAATCTTTCTCGAAACCTTTAGGGTTCCTCTCTTTTTCCTGTTCAGCATTTATGCGATAGTAGGAGTAAAAAAGACATCGACAATACATACAAATGATTAGGTCTTGAAACCCTTAACTTAGAAAGAAACTAATATAATTATTAATTAATTATTAACATTCAATGGTCCGAAACAGTCAATCACATCTTAAATGTAATTACCATTGTTTAACACTATAAGCAATTTCATAACCATCATAATCAGTATTTAGGACAGTAATGAACAATACACTGTAACAGCATTGCATATTAACCATATTCGGTGTTTGAAACAGTAAAGGGACGAGCTAGCTAACCCTAATCTCACGTTAGGGAAGAAGACTCATCCGTGCTCAGTTATAGGTACTCGGTCTTGAGCAGTCCCGCTCCACCCTGCCTTAGAGTTAGAATCTTGAAGCCAAACGGCTTGCAAGTATTCACCCCCTTGCCCGGAACCCAAACCAACTATCAAGTGCCACTAATTAGGACAAGTATAGTTACAGCTTTTATCAAGTGCCACTAATTAGGACAAGTATAGTTACAGCTTTTATCAAGTGCCACTAATTAGGACAAGTATAGTTACAGCTTGGAGCCTGATAGCTCATTTGCAGCCTGAAAGCTTACTTACGAGCCTGAAAGCTCATCCATTGCAGAACATCAATGTCCTAAATCTCTCTTGAGCCTGACAGCTCACTTAGGCTTTATTTTCATTTACTGCAGAGACAATTTCTGTTTTTTTGTTAGAGTAAATTAAAATAACTAGCAACTCAAGTTGTTCATTGATCTCTTGCCAGTCTCATTCATCTTTGGAGAAGATTAAATTATTATTATTTTTAAAGGAGATTTGTAATGAGTTTGCAATGAAACAAGATGTGAAAAGCCAAGACTCTTTATAGGTTTGAAATTTCAATTCATAATGCTTTTGTTTCTTTTACTGATCTGCAGGACTATACGTGCACTGAGGATGAAGACGAGGATACATTTCAGAAATTTAAAGCAAGAGAACGTAAGAAACCTCCGTTGCAAAGTCATCTGTTGGACTGTATTGATACTCAGTTTACCGACGCCATAGGAAAACAACGTCTTCTGATGGTTAACTGGATTATGGAGGCAGAATTTTGCACAATTTAAATAGAATTGGAATTTTGAAAAAGTCCGTGGATGTTTCAAGAATTAATTCGTAACTTCTGCTGGGGCGCAGTACACAGCCTCATATCAGCTTCAGTGGGAAACACTCTTCTTAAGCACGAATTTACTGTACAGATTCTTGTCTAGAGGGAAATTTACAAACGATACTCATTTACAGGTCCTGGGTATCGCCTGCATGACACTTGCAATCAGAATTGAAGAGAATCAACTTAAGAATTGGTATAAATTTCAAAAGATTATTTCTTTCAAGTTCTATTTCCGGTATTAAAATGCATTCAGACCATTACAATATTAAAATGCTTTTTAAATTTGTAATCGCATCAAACATCTTAGAAAATGAAACATATATTAATTCGAGCATTTCGTTTTCAATATCAGGCAGGAAACATTTACAGTCGCAAATGGAATGGATTGTCCTTAAAGTGTTGGATTACCGATGCTCCTCACGGACTACCGCTACCTTTCCCTGGTAATTCTTGAAGGTTGGAGGCAGAAATAAAACAAAGATAATGCGGAATGAGCTACGGCTCTTCAATCTTTATTCATAAACCGAGATCAACTGATGTAATACAATCAAGAACGTAATGTGTATTTAAACACTTATGGAAAACCCTAAAAGCTTTAACCTAGCTTTTGCATGCATGCAAAGCATGCTGTTGCATTTATTAACTGAACTTCTAAATAGTAACTCAAGTAAAAGCTAAAGCTAACTGAAGTAATTACTATTTCTAACACTCCCTCTTAATTACTACTGCTGACTACTGCAGCTTTTACAATGCCTAAATTATTTCTATGGATTTCAAAAATATCTTTTGCCAATGGCTTTGTGAATATGTCAGCCAATTGGTCAATTGATTTACAATGCTCAACATGAACTTCACCATTGTTCACAAGTTCTCTTATGAAGTGATATCTAGTATCAATGTGTTTGCTTTTCTGGTGAAAAACATGGTTCTTGGATAGAGCAATTGCTGAGTTGTTGTCACAATAAACTGTGGTTGGTCCTTCTTGTTTCTGTTGAAGACCTTCTAAAACTCTGCGTAACCAGACTGCTTGACATGCTGCTGATGTCGCTGCTACATACTCTGCTTCTGCCGATGAAAGTGTTACAATGGGCTGCTTCTTGGATGCCCATGAAATCACTCCTGATCCAAGATGAAAAACATGACCGGAAGTGCTCTTCCTGTCATCCAAACTTCCTGCAAAATCACTGTCAGTGAAACCTGTCAAAACATCATACTCTGTGCTTGAGTATAAAATTCCATAGCTTGAAGTCCCTGCAACATATCGTAAGATCCTTTTGCCAACTTGCCAATGCGAGTCTTTGGGAGACTCCATGAACCTTGAAATCAAGCTGACAGCAAACATAATATCAGGTCTCGTAGCTGTGAGGTACATGAGACTTCCTACAAGTCTTTTATACAATGTTGGATCTACATTGGGACTGCAATCTTCTTTGCTCAACTTAGTACCTGTTGCCACTGGTGTAGGTGTTGTTTTGCAATTAAGCATTCTGAATCGCTTAAGAACTTCATTAGCATATTTATTTTGAGAGATAAATATACCCTTTTCTGACTGTTCTACTTCTAGGCCAAGAAAGAACCTCATCAATCCAAGGTCTGTCATCTCAAACTCTTTCTTCATAGCTGCCTTGAACTCATCTACTGAGAGGTCGCCTCTAAAAATCATATCATCAACATACAAACAAACTATTAAAATCTGTCCTTGTTGATTTACCTTTGTGTAAAGTGTTGGTTCACTGCTGCTTCTGCTAAAACCATTTTTGATGAGATAAGAATCAATTCTGCTATACCAAGCTCTTGGAGCTTGCTTAAGCCCATATAGAGCTTTCTTCAACTTGTAAACTTTGTCTTCATGTTCTTTTATTTCATACCCATGTGGCTGCTCCACATAAATTTCTTCTTCAAGAATTCCATTCAAGAATGCCGACTTGACATCCATCTGATACACTTTCCATTTTTTTTGTGCTGCAATTGCTAGGACTGCTCTTACTGTGTCCAATCTTGCCACTGGTGCAAAAGTTTCTCCAAAATCAATTCCTGGTTGTTGCGAGAAACCCTTTGCTACTAACCTTGCCTTGTACCTATCAATCTCACCTTTTTCATTGAGTTTGGTTTTATAAACCCACTTCACACCAATGGGTTTCTTATTCTTTGGCAGGTCAACTAGATCCCATGTATCATTTCTCTCAATGGAATCTATCTCTTCGTCCATAGCATTTACCCAATGCTCTTGTTTTACAGCCTCTTCATAAAACACAGGTTCACTAGCAATAAAAACATAATTGGTATTTGCATCCAATTCATCATAAATATCTGTCAATCTTCTAGTCTTTTTATTACTGTAATCAGATTCATTACCTGACTGCGGACTTGATGCTTCACCTCGAACTGAGTTTCTAGGTGTTCTTTCTGGAGTATTTGCTATTGGTGAAGATGCTACTGGATCTTGTTGTCCAATCAACTCCTCATCTTCTCCATCTTCTGGTTGGGGTATTGCAGCTCCCATACCCTTGTCTATGGTTCCATTCCATGACTCTTCCTCCTTGAACAAAACATCTCTGCTGAGAATAACCTTTTTGGTAATAGGGTTATACAGCTTGTAGGCTTTAGTTTGTTCACCATATCCAAGAAATATACATTTCTCACTCCTGTCGTCTAGCTTTTTTCTTAGCTGTTTAGGAACATGAGCATAAGCAACACAACCAAATACTCTGAAATGAGAAACATTACAAGTCATACCTGACCATGCTTTCTCTGGTACTCTGTTCTTCACAATTTTGGTGGGAGATCTGTTCATCACATGAACAGCACAAGCCACTGCGTCTCCCCAAAATTCATGGGACACATTTCTTCCTTTCAGCATGCTCCTTGCCATATTCATGATGGTTCTGTTCTTGCGTTCTGCAATACCATTCTGCTGAGGAGTATATCTTGTAGTGAATTGCCTCTTGATTCCATGATGCTTGCAGTAATCATGAAATTCCTTTAATTCATACTCTCCCCCTCCATCAGATCTCAATACTTTGAGTTGATAACCACTCTGTTTTTCAACCAAAGCCCTAAATTCCTTGAACTTGCCAAAAGTTTCAGACTTCTGACGAAGGAAATACACCCATGTTTTTCTACTGAAATCATCAATAAATGTAAGGAAATAATAGCTTCCACCAATCGATTGAGTTTGCATTGGTCCAACTAGATCAGTATGAATAAGTTCTAAAGGTGCATGTGCCCTTCGAGACATACCTTTAGGAAAGCTATCCCTGTGCTGCTTTGCAATGATGCAACACTCACAACTGCTTTCTGGCTCCTTCATAGGGGGCAATCCCTTTACCATCTCTTTCTGCTGCAAAAACTTGAGACCACCAAAGTGAAGATGTCCATATCTAAAATGCCATAGCCAATAATCATCTATGCAAGTGGCTTTTTGAGCAAAAGAGGTTACCTTGCTGCTGCAATTCATGACTAGTGGATACATCCTGTTCCTAGTCACTTGTATTTTGATGATCAAATGTCGATTTGGGTCATAAATTTCACAGTCTGATCCATCAAAGACAAGTTTGTACTTCTTTTCAGTGAGTTGCCCAATGCTAAGCAGATTATGCTTCAATCCTGGAGCATAATAGACATCTGAGATTGTCTTTTGTTGGCCTTGTTTGGTCAGAATGTTGACCACTCCTTTTCCAAGAACTGGAACCACCTCATCCGTGCCAACTTTGACCTCTGTCCTCACTGATTCATCTAGGTCTGCAATTAGACCTCTGTCACCTGTCATATGGTTACTGCAGCCACTATCTAAAAGCCAAAGTCCCTTTGGGCTTTCGTGTGCAGCATGACATGTAAGAAATAACATATCATCTTTATCCTCAGAGGTATTAGTCACATTAGCATTATGATTTGCTTGATCAGCCTTTTTCCTTTTGCATTGATGAGCATAATGCCCAAATTTATTGCAATAATAACACTGAATATTAGATTTATCTGACCTTTTTTTGTCGCAGTTTCCGCCTTCATGGTTATGATGGTGATCTTGATCTCCATTGCCATTACTTCGGCCACTTCTGCCTCGTCCTCTTGATTCTCCTCTGCCTCTGCCTCTTCCTCTGCTTCTTGAGAATGAGACATGTGCTTTGAAAGCATTCTCATGAGAGGATTCTTCATTCCTGTTGAGTCTGGATTCAAATGAAAGTAAAGATCCGGTCAACTCGTCTATAGAGAGAGTACTTAGATCTTTTGCTTCCTCAATCGCTGAAACTTTCGACTCAAATTTGTGGGGTAGGGATCTCAGAACCCTTTCAACCACCCTTTGATCTCCAATCTTTTCACCATAGATATTCAGCTGATTAACAATCCCCATGACTTTGGTCATGAAAGAGTCTACAGAGTCTGATTCTTTCATCTTCAGATCTTCAAAGTCTCTTCTTAGGTTTTGGAGTGTTGCTGTTTGAACCTTACCAGCACCTTGATAACTGGTCGCCAAGGTATCCCATGCTGCTTTGGCATGTAAAGATGCTGATATCTTTGGAAATACACTGTTATCCAAAGCGTTCATTATGAGATGCAGTGCCTTTGCATCCTTCTTCCTATGCGCTCGCAGGACATCCTTCTCTGCGTTTGAAAGGGCCTGAAAAGCTGCATCATCTGCAGGTTCGGAATAGCCATACACGACATATTCCCATGCATCTTCTGACCTGAGATAAACCGCCATCCTCGTGGCCCATACATCATAGTCCTTTTTCCCTGTAAGAGGAGAAATCTGAGATTGATTGCTGCTAGAAGCCATAGACGCTGCGATGTCTTTCACTGGCTCTTATTCAAAATAATCTCCCTTCCTCTTTTTTTTTTTTTTTTAAAAACAAATAATAATCCTCCCTCTTAAACAAGTTTTGAAAAATATCTTCAAATATCTTCTTCTCTTGTAAAAAAGAAAAAATTCTTACTCAATAACTGCGTGAAAGTCAAAAAACAATCACATAAAGTGAAAACCTTTTTGCACTTGTCCAAAAAAGCCGCCTAATTCCAATTACCGCTCTTTGTCTTAAGGGAGAGGCCGCGGTGAAATCTCGAAAATTTACCTCGTATGTCTCCAAACTGCCGCGCTTTAGCCTATAGTATAGGCGCGACAGTTCCTAAAGTACCGCTCTGTGGACTATATGGAGGGCGCGGTACTCCAAAAAAATATTTTCTTTAAATAATTTCTCCAAAAAAAAATAATTTCTTCAAAAAACTTACAAATTCTTCAAAGCTACGGCTTTGGCTTCTCCGGAAATTGATGCTACCAATTTGATCTTCTCCTATGCTCTGATACCAAACTGAAGGTTGGAGGCAGAAATAAAACAAAGATAATGCGGAATGAGCTACGGCTCTTCAATCTTTATTCATAAACCGAGATCAACTGATGTAATACAATCAAGAACGTAATGTGTATTTAAACACTTATGGAAAACCCTAAAAGCTTTAACCTAGCTTTTGCATGCATGCAAAGCATGCTGTTGCATTTATTAACTGAACTTCTAAATAGTAACTCAAGTAAAAGCTAAAGCTAACTGAAGTAATTACTATTTCTAACAATTCTTGCACAGTATATTCACATCTCAAAAATTTTATACAGAACATTAGTTTTTAACAGCTCATACAATGTTCTATTTCCAGGTATTACTTGAAGGCTGTAGGAGGAGACGCAGAGGTTGAGAAGACGGCCAAATATTTGGCGTGCTTGCTGTCCACCATAGCTGCATCTTTATGGTGCATCTTTGGTTCTCCTTATCAGGTGCTCAATTATCCAGCTATTTCGTACCAATCGACAATGCAGGTCACTATTAGATTTTTTTCTTATTACTACTGCAATATTCCATTTACAGTATAAATAATAATAGAATATATATCCATGCCATCCGCCTTTGTGTAGGAGAAGCATAGAAAGGATGGCGATGAAGATCTGACAGAATGTGTCCAGCTAATATTAACAAAAATGTAATCTTGAAATTTGGTGTTAATTTTGAAATTTTGACATCACTATTTTGGTGTGTGCAGATGCTAAAATGGTTGCCGGAGAACGTTTGGTAGTGAGAAAAGCGTGATTACTCTTTCCTCTTCTTGCAGTTATAACGATAGGTTTCGACGCTGTATAAATGACGTCCGTTTCAGTTTAGTTGTTTTGCTTCATAGAGGGGTTTGAATCTTTTTACTTTGCACCCAAACTATGCTAATATTGTAACTAAGTTCACTGTGAAAATGAAGGAGAGAGAAAGCTGCTGGTTAAAAGTCTGACTTGGAAACTAATAGAGGGGAAACACACCCGAGTACAAACGGGCTACTCGGGTTATTCAAGAAACACTTATAAACTATTTTTTTTGGATTGTTTTGATGTTTTGAAATTTGACTAATAAACACGATTCTGAAGGAATAAGGCGTTCAAGAAACACTAATAAACTAACTTTTGGATTGTTTGGCGTTTATGAGCTTTTGAAGAGTTAAATCGAGATGTCATTAGTTAAGAAAACACTTGTTTATTTATACCACCTTTGTACCTATGGTTTATTTATACCACCTTTGTACCCATATAGCATTCTAGATTCCAGTTTCTTAATGTTGTAAAAGATTTTATGGTTCACATGCTCAAAAGCATTTTTCATTCCAATTTAATTATCGTTTCCCGCCTCTTCCTTTGTTTACTCTGGAGGTTTCGTTATTTTCTGAGAGATTTTTTAGATGACTAAAAACCTCCTTTTTCTATAATACTAGTTTTTAAATGATTTTTTAATTTATTTATGGTGATTTTTGTTGAAATTTTATAATAATATTACATAATTAAATTACTAGATTGTTGTTAAAATTTTATTTACTAAATAGTTGAGATTTTTTTTATAAAAAATTACATAATAAAATTGATAAAATTTGTTATTTTTTGAGATTTTATAATAAATGTTATACAGTAGAATTAATATGAGATTTTATAATAAACATTATATAATAAAATTGGTATAAATCTTGAGAAATTTGATAAGTATTTCTCTTTTTGAATTAGGATTAAGAAGGAGTTTATGGCTTCTCCCCATTTTTTTTTCTCGTGAATTCTTCCACATAATTAAGGTTTAGAAGTTTTAAATGTTGTTTTATGATCTTCTATATAGAATCTCATAGTTGATCAACCCATCCAATTGCAAGTTTAGAACGAACATCATTTTTTTTAAGTTCCTCTTCTATCACTATATCAAAAAACATTGTATTTTCTTCTTCTTTAGTGGGCTAAGTGATGAATTTAAGGAGAAATATTTAAGCTTCTTCCCTATCCATTTATAGTTTTGTGTATATATCCTTGAAGTGGTTATGAGTAGCTTCTTATCCATTTATAGTTTTGTGTATATATCCTTGAAGTGGTTATGAGTAGCTTCTTTGATTTGATGAAGGTTGTCTAGTACTACTCCATTTGGAAAGATAGTTTCAAAGATGATGTTCTTGTTTCTTCTTTAGTTTGCACACTTATGAAAGCATTTTTTCTTTTTTGTCTATATCTTTGAGCCATCCACTTCGGGATTTGAGCAAAAAATGCTTTCATAAGTGTGCAAACTAAAGAAGAAACAAGAATATTATCTTTGAAACTATCTTTGAGCCATCCACTTTGAGCCTCCAATAAATTATTCTCACTACTACAAAGATTTTTTGTAATAATTGTTTGCATCTTGCTATTGGCCGCATAGGTGGGGTGGCATATCATCATTTTTTTATATTTGAATTTGAATTTCATTTAGTTTTTATAGGGTTTAATCTTTTGGCCCCAAACAAGCGATACTAACCCGTGTTTTACTAGTTTAGTCCAGGTAATTTTGACAAGATCCTCGAAGCCTTGCACATCTCACTAGGATGGGTTGAAATTAAAAGGGAGGATGATGAATTTTCCTATCTTCACCACAGCTAGAGAGATTGGCCTATGGTTAGATGCCAAATTGAAGATGATATCTAAGTTTATGTGCATATTTTCATTCAAAAAGAATCCTGGATTTACTAAAGAACAATGGAGTCTTTATGAACTGAGACTCTATTATTGTGTTGGTTCAAGTGTGCTTTCCCATTTTGGGTTGAACATCTGTCAAATTCAAAGCAAAGGAGAAATTAGGTCCTTTATTATTTCTTTGTAGGGGTCCCTTATGAAAGCCCTCAACCCCTTGACCAAACCCTTTTTTATTTTTATCAAGTACGAAGCTGAAATCACTACATAGGATTTTGTTAAAATCAATTTGAAAGCAATAGAGTATTTTCAATTTCTTAAATATACCCCCATCGGTTCTCTTCTCTCTATATGGATGTATAGGTTTATAAAATGAAATGATTGTCTAAATTTGCATCATTATCAAGCAACAAGTAATCTAGTGGGCTTCTATTATTTCTTTATATAATATTAAGAATGGTTAAATACCAAAAGGTTGTCAAACCTCTAGAGGCATCCTTGACTTCTTTTAGGGATTCTTGGATACTCTTCTAAATTTATTTATTTTTCAACAAGGAAACTTGAGAATCTTCCCTATTACTCTGAAGTGTTAGTACCCATCGACTCTTAAAAGACAAATACAATTTACACTTTGAGTCATGTGACCACCTAACTTGAAGTAATAACCATGACAACTCAAACAATTAGAACACCCCCCCTGTGGCAGCACATGAACTTTTATTTTGAGGAATCAAACTTGGTGGGCACATAATAGCACCCTACTTTCTTTGACATGATTTATTTGTTGTGACTATGTTTGAAATAAGAAAAGACTTTTCTTGTCAAATAAGGGGTTTTAATTTTATCCATTAAGTTGTGGTGTAGTGAAAATATGGGGTGCTTTTCATAATGATTGCCCAATTATATGAATCTAAATGAGCACACCCCAAAGTAGTTGTTTAATATTAGGTTGAAGTCCTAGAAGAAATTAATGGCTCATGAATGTGTCCAAGCTTTGTATATCACAATATAGTGACATAATTGTTACTATGAAAAAATAAGATATTTTAGTTTCACAATTTTTTCTTTCAACCCTAATCCCTTGATATTCCATGAAAGAATATTCAAACTCACTGTTTGTTTTTATGCAAAGGATACTCTGCTATGCTCTACTTCTATAACCCTATATTCCAACATTTCGGTCCTTGTGATTTGACATAAACTCATATAGTTCAAAATATCAACACAAATGGTTTAATCATTACAAAGAAAGTGTCACTTACACATTGTATGTAATGGCTAGCTATGCTATCCAAGTATTCTTAAATCTATTTGAATTTCACTTTCGCTTTGTGTTGGGGTCTCTCTTTTGCATACCAAAATTATACTACGTTCATAGGTCACTTCTGAACTTGTGATCTTCTTCCACATTATGGGGATTGATAGGGTACTCTAACTTCATCAACCTTTCATCTACTATATGAATTTATAGTGTTTGTCTCCTCCTTGCTACATTAGATCTCATTTTGATGGATCAATCAATTGTATATTATGGTGTCTTAGTTCCAATTGCCTCTTGTGGTGCCTTGGCTCCATCCCTTCACACTTCACTCAAACTTCATCCCGATCTCAAAGAAATATTCAACATAGATATGTGAAAGAAGAGGTAACCTTCTCCACTTAGGGCATACTAGTCATCATACATCTAAGAGTAATAGATATACCTTTTGTCTATAGACTAGCCTTCTTTCTCTCATTTAGTTTTATTTTGGATATAGATTATTATTTCTTCTTTTCCAAGGTGAAGATCATGATCTATACCCATGTCAAGTAATTCTAACCTTACTAGATTTTATTATTGCTTTCCTATTCCCTAAGACCAAGTAGTTGTCATTACTTTATAGTAGAGTAAGTTAGTTTAGGTTCACATCTAACTAACCGTGGGAGAAAAATAAACCCAAGGTCACCTTTTGAGTGCACTTATACTTAATGCTTCTTATTTTGTTGTGTTTATTGGTTATTAACATTTAGCTAAAACACCTTTTTACTATAATACCATTTCATTTCCATATTTTATCTTTTCTTAAATTAGTTTTTTTTCAACAATTCTCTATGTAATATAATTCTTCTTCTTATTATTAATTTAATTAAATACACATAATAGATCTCTCTAAATCCAATAACCTTTAATCTATCTAGTGACCATCCTTTTACCTTTCTGTGCTCCGAGATGATAACAAGAAATCCACAAAATTGTAACCCATTATTTCCTTAATGTGATTTCACTCATTATCATAAGAGCCACCTTAACCATCATGTGAAGATTTCTCCAAAGTGATAACAAGAATAGAGTAGAGGATCAGATGTAGTATTTAAATTTCCATTGTCTATTTGTCATTTTCTCAATAGATTAATTATTGTCAACACATTTTAGCAATCTTTATAGTGGCGAAGGTTATTTTTTGTTAGTTTTGCATAAATTTGTCTATCGAGTGAAAATTTCTAACATTCAAATATAAATTTAATTAAATAACAAAAAAAATCCTTTTAACGATGTGGATTATATCTAGTTCATTTTTGTGGATTAATTCAAAGGAAAAATGAAATGAGCTTAAGCAGAAAATTAACTTTGGGATCCCATGTTTCAACCTCACCTCACCTCATGAACAAGGTCTATATGATATATGAAGGTCAATGGAATTCAAAAGCATAAATTTGTTGTAAAGTAAAAGTGATCATGAGGAAAACAAGAGCATTTGGAAATGAAAGTTATGTTTGACGAATTTCAAGCTTTTATGATAAAATGATGAAATTGGAAATAAACAAGTGGGAAAGGTGCAATGCAAAACATTTGACGACATCCTTTAGAACTATTGATGGCACTTCCATTAGCCTCCTCATCTTCGGAGCTCCAATACCTCGCCAATGCCATCACCGTTCATGTATAGAGTGTTGAACAAAACAACTAGGATGCCAATCCCATCGGCTTGATCTCCGCTTGAAAGATGATTGGGGCCATCACTATTTTAAAGCTGATGTTATCTACATTTCAGGTGATCTTATGCCAGCCCATCAATCTCTGTCACTTGGAAGAGGACATGCAATCCATCGTCAAGCACATCATATTGTAAGGCGCGCGAAAGACACTGTACACAGTAGAAGACATAAGCCTTCTCGACACTCCTTCTCCTTCTGGACACTGAACCTTCCTTTGGTAAGAAAAGTTCCCATGGTGACATGATAAGTGTTAAGCCTTTGATGGCTAAAAGTATTTGCTTCGATGGCGGTACAATAAATGTTAATCCTTCGTCAACTTATCAAAGCTCTATTAGCTAGTGCTTCGCACTTATGCTTTACGCGGCCCATGGCATGTCCTTTTCTGCTATGGAATCACCTGGCCCATTGTTGCCACGGTTTCTCCTTTTCTACTTTGACATTACTTAGCCCACCGCTTATCATTTTCTCCTCCAGCATCCTTTTGGCAAGGATATGCTACAACGCAACGTTTTCTTGTTTAACTACCAAGTGCTGTTTTTTTTTGTTTTTTATTTTTAAAGATAATACTGGACTAGCGGTTAGCTACTGAGTTCCGTCAATTCGTTGTCGGACTGCTCAGCCTTATATCATAACTAACTGATATCATAACACAATTATTTAACTACCTTGTTGTTTTTTTTGTTTATTATTTTTAAAGAAACATTAGACTCATAAGCTTAATAAAGAATAGTTACTACTATTTACATACCGTTTCGGCAATTAACTTGTCAATTAATTTTTCAATTGAATTATTACACCTGCTAAGATAATGGTTGATTGATTGTGGTGTAAATATTCTTGCAGATGAGCCTTCCCTCCACCCTCTATGCAAAAATACCAAAAAAAATCATATTAACAATACTACACATCACCCCTTTCACATGCCTCATTAAAGAATTGCCTTATTAAATCAAATATACCTAAAATGTGCAATACTAAATTGTTTCTATAACATAAATAATTTTTTGCATCTCTCTATCGGTATTTAAATACTATAATTGACTTTAATTTTATTATTTTTCTAAATTAATATTTAAAATTTAAAAAATAAAATAATAATTAAAAATAATTATCGTTAAAATAGAATGTAAAATTTTTAACTAAAATTGTTAAAACCATTAAAAGTGATTAGCACTCTAATAGAATGTGAAATCTCAAAGTAGAAGTTGTTAGGACAATAACACTTCAAGAAGAGGATATGCCATAACTCCAATGTGGACATGGGATATTTTAAAGTGAGCTATCTTGAGGTCATAAACCCCAAGTCCGGTTTAGTACTTAGGAATTGTGACATATTTCTTAAGAGTCTTGAAAGTATATCGAACATTAATTGTATTTTGTAGTTAACAGAATCTAAAGATTTTATTGTTGAACCAATATATAGCAATTGATGAGATGGACATAGTGTCAAAAGTCCAAGGAAGAGTTTCATTATTTTATGCTAATTCAAAGGTGAGTACATGAACATGGTCACACATAAACAATTTACGAAGAATTGTGTTTATGTTAATCAATATATGAGATAGATTATATTTTTAGTTGGTATAAAATGAATTTGTTGGGTGGTTTAGATAGATTATACTTTTAGTTGGTATAAAATGGATTTGTTGAGTGGTTTAGATAGAAATTATACTTTTAGTTGGTATAAAATGAATTTGTTTGGGGGTTTTTATGTATTCTTTTTTCTACTTTATTCTTATCATGTAGGTGTGGGTGGGGAAAGAAAGAGGAGAAAATAAGGAGTAAGGTTGGAGAGAAATAATACAAAATTTTATAATGTTATCTTTTAATTTTCCTTCTATATTCATTTTTATTTTTAATAATGTTTTATCATATTTCTTGTCGGATTTATATCGTTATCCTCATTTTCACACCCATTACCATTATCCACACCTTCATTAGTGATGAGGGTGGTTAGAGAAACAAGAGGAAGCATTATAGAATTTCCTCCTATATATCCCCCCACCCCCATCTTAGGAATAATATAAACTTTATGATGTTCCCACGTCTAAGGGGTGGGAGGAGAAAAAGAACAAAACATGCTAAAGTTTTCTCATGTTTCTTTCCCCGCCCCCGACCTAAGCAGGAGGGTAAATAGGAGAAAACATTATAATTTTTTCTCTTATTTCACCAAAGAAAACATTATAATGCTTCTTCATAATTATCTCATTAGGATGAGGATGGGAGTGGGTGGAGAAATAGGAGAAAACATTATATAATGTTTTCTCATATTCTAGGGTGGGGTAGAAATAAGAGAAAAATTCTAAATATTTTCTCCTAGAGGAGAACTTTATAATGTTTCCTCTTATTTCTTCCCCTATAAGAAAACTTTATGATGAGGGTTGTGGTGGGGGAGACATAGGAAAAAAATTTATAATGTTTCTTCATATTTCTCCTGCACCCCATAATGAAGATGGGAGTAGTGGGGAGAATAGGGTTCATATTTATCCTGTACCCCATAATGAGGATGGGAGTAGTGGGGAGAATAGGGAAAACATTATTATATTTTATCTAATTCCTTCCCTATAACCCATAGAGGGTGAGGGTAGAGAGAGAATATTTTACTTAAGAATTCAAGCTATAAAAATTGTCTCTTCTTTTTATTATTCTAGCATAAATTGGGTTAAGAGAAAAATTATAAAAGAATGTTTTCTCCTAATTTTTAAGCCAAATTTACATTGGAATGGTAAAAGGAAACGATAATTTTTATAGATTTAATTCTCAAGAAAAAATTTATTAATTTAGCTTCTTGATTTAATTAAAAGTCACTAAGTGCGTGTTGTTATTGCATGTAATAATTAGAATTTGATTACTAATAATTACTATTAACCTCTATAGAATAAAACGGTGAATTCTATAACATATTAATCCTTACAGTATCCATTTTATTTTAAAGAGAAAAAAAATCATATAACTTGGGATATATGATTTGTTAGTAGCTAATAATCCTTGAATTTTTATAGAGAGGTAAAGATAAATACATGTTAGCCAAGTTAATTTCAAAGAGCATATTAAAGAGACCTACTTTCTAGCAAAAAATCAATAGCTCTAATAGACTGAGGACAAACAACTAAACATGAGCAACTATGAAGAGCAAAAGGACTATCCTCACATCCTACTCAAACAACCAAACATGGGAAACTATGAGGAATAAAAGGACTATCCTCACATCCTACTCAAACAACCAACCATGGGAAACTATGAGGAACAAAATGACTATCCTCACATCCTATTTTCTTAGGTTAAGTAGCTAAGGCCCTGATCTCACAACCCTAAAACTATCAGAGATCTCATGCAACCACACCATATGCAAACTCCCATTACTCACAAGCATGCGATTTGTACAATAAACAATAATTCAATAGTAGGTATGTAAATTAGACATCCACCTAAATCCCTCTAACTTCTCTTATTTCCCCCACAAAACAATCAGATGTACACCCCACCTCCCCCACATTTCTCCTCTTTTAATCACCCTCTAATAAAATAATATAAATTGCATTTATTTTGTTAAGTGGGTATGCAAAAAAAATTCCTTAATTTCCTTTTATTAATTAATTCCCTTTAAGTACATATTTAAATTATTATAAAATTTCAATTTCATAACATCCCCAAAATGCACTTAGTATTGACAACAATGCTAGATCACATTATTACAACAAAATAGAAGATATCAATCAAACAAGTACCTAAAGAACTCGAGGAGATATGCAAATCAAGTAGAACATTGTCGTTAATTGCATGGCTTATATTCATTTGTATGAAGGGTGACTAGTGAAAGGTTTAAGGTTGTGTCATACTCTTGTCCCCTACCAATGTGGCAATATGCTATGAATTACTTCGTGATCATAGGCCCTCATTGTTGATTAGGTTGTCATTGATGCCAACATTGTTTGGTCATTGATGCCAACTGTTAAGTCTTGGTGTCCCTTGTGGAGCCCCTGAGGGTTAGTGTTTGCTTAGTGTTTGTCTGTGTCAGAGGAGACCTTTTGACCTTGTCCAAGCCCAAGCTTGAAGCCCTTGGAGGCCTTGGAACAATGCCAAAAGCCCTGGCTACCCATTAACTTGGTTAAGTGACCCCTATACCCTAGAATGTGTCCTTGATGTGTTGCAATAGGCCAAATGACCCTTTCAGTGGTCATTTATGTTTTAATAAGCTCGGGGCACCCTAGGTCCTTGAAGGAATGACAAAAGGATTTCCTAGAGGATGGTCAAAATTGTCAAGAAAATTCTTGAACCCACACCTTGATGGTCATGGGGTTCTTGGTGGCTAATAGAACACACCCATACATATGTTAACTACAAAAGCCCTAATTACCCTTTGACGTGGTTATGTTGCCCTTAATAAGAATTCATTAAGTTCTAGTGTCACCTATAATCCCTAATCTTTGCTAAACACACTAATAATGAAATATTTTAATAATTAAAGTATTAATAGAATATTTTAAAAAAATAAATAAAATAAAAAGGGAGCCCTAATAAAAGTTTTTTTTTAAATAATCTAAATTAAAATTAAAATTAAAAACCTTTTAACCAATCCTAATCATTATTAAATTTCATTAAATGAACTTAAAAATTTTAAGGAAATAATTAACATTTTAATTCATTTTTTAATTAAATTTAAAATTTACTTCTCCTTAACTCAAAGTCAATTACTTTTAAATTAAAATCCAACATATCTTAAATAGGTCGGCTTCAATTTAAATCATATATATGTAAGCCAACTCATTTGAATGAAATTGAAAAAAAAAAATTGCGGGTGAACAAAACTCGGATTTACGAAGGACTGAAAAATTCCGTGCTAATATTCTATGGCGAGAGAGGAATTAATTCCCATTGGTTTTGGTTATCTCTGTTGTGGCGAGAGTGGAATATAATCTGCGATGTGTTTTCTGGTTATCTCAGCCATTACTACAGGGAGTCCGAGTTCGTAATATAATCTGCGATGTGTTTTCTGGTTATCTCAGCCATGACTACAGGGAGTCCGAGTTCGTAATATAATCTGCGATGTGTTTTCTGGTTATCTCAGCCATGACTACAGGGAGTCCGAGTTCGTGAGCTTGATTGATTGGGTTCCAGTCTCTCGCTTGACAGCTTGATTGATTATCTTCGACAAGAGTAAGGGTTTATCTCTTCCCCACGAGAGGTTTTCAGGCTGGCCGGTAATCTTTTCTGCCCATTCAATATCGTGAAGGAGGACGCATCTCAATAACTAATTCAGAATGCAAGACTGAATATCGCGTGGAGTTAATTTTTGAAAAAGGAAATTCGCGTGAGTATCCACCAGGAACAATTCGTGGCTTCTATGGCAGTCTGCAAAATTTTTATTGGTGTGGAGAATCTCGTATTGAGACAGAGCTCGGTTTTGATTGAAGGCACAGCTGTTTGAAGAGCTCGGATTTTTTTTTATGGGTAAAGGCACAGTATCATAGCCACGGTGAGTATGGCAATTTGCTAAAGAAGCCGAGACGTGGCTGAGTTTCAGTCTGAGTGAATGCATCATTGCAGAGAAGTGAAGTATCGGCCAACCAATTTACTTGGAAATACTGTCGATGTGTGGACTATAACCCAAAGCCGTTTGACTGCAGACCGAGTAAGAATCTAGCCGCCGGACCGAGTCGAGCCGCGTGTTCTCATAGCAGTTTTGAAAGAGGAATTGTCGTTTTAGAAAGAAGAAGCCACTTTCAAGGAAGGAAATGGATATGTAAGAGTTGACAGTTCACCGGCTGAGTATTGAATTGAAATAGCATTCCTTTGATCTCACGAAAGACTTCGTTTCAAGTGATAAGCAAGCGTAATTACATGAATGCCTGGAAGAACAAAGAAATTCACGCCGTCAGGAAGTTAAGCAGTCGAAAAGCCTAGCCGCAAATTATTTGAAGTTTTCCCGAGCTATGCATACGAGTGCTGAAGGTTGATAAGATTTCTAATCAAATTGAAAACTCGTGGGGATTTCACTCTATCAAATTGTGAGCAGCAGCAGCATCAGCAAACGGGGTAGAGGCACTGAAGCACTCTACAATTTGTGTAAACAGTCCAAAGTCCTTTATTTGCTGCTGGGCGATTTAAGGAGAATGACAAATTGAATGAATAACCTGCTGCTACAATGATCTGTCCCACAAGGACAACTTACAGACAATTCTTGGAGTCTGAAATTTGCAGCAGTCGAGAGTTTTCTCTGCATTAACATGTAAGAAAAATTTGGCAGTGAACAATGAGCACAAGCAGATACAGAGATTGGTATGTGACAGATTTACAGGTTGTGTAATTTGGTACAAAGTGTGTCAGTGTGAAGGTTGACGTGGAAATAAACAGTGAACAAAGTTAATCAGCAGCAGAGAGGAAAGGGTTTATTGGTTAACAGGTCCACAGGTTCAGCGATCTTTTTCTAAAGGGTGGTAGGGTGGTGCTAGGGCTCACAATCTTGTGAGCTGAGCTGTTGTAGCAGCTTGTCAGTTGTGGCTGACGAAGCCTAGGGGTTGTAGCCCCTTCCAGTTGTAGCTGGAGAAGTTGTATTAAATTTGTAACCCCAGTTGTTGCTGGGTCAAATTTTATTATAAAAGGCTTCCGTGATTTTACCCCCAGGACTTGGGTTTCCACATAAAAATCTTGTGTACTGTGCATCTTGTTTTTATTGTTGATGATATACTACTATGATTGGTGATTAGCAACTTGCTCTCTGTTAAAAATTTTAATATTGGCAAATACCGATTCACCCCCCTCTCAATATTTCAACACTCATGAAGGTATAGTGGTACCGATGTGCATGTCATAGAGCACCTAGATTATAGTGGTACCGATGTGCATGTCATAGAGCACCTAGATTATCCCAGGATCGTTCATCTCATGGCACATGCCATCACGATTAGTTGATTTCTAATATCCACATGACCAAATGAATAACATTCTAAGTAACCTCGTGTGTGAAAGTATCATGACATATATATTGAATCATGACAACATGTAACTTTATAACATTTCACATAAAAACAATTCATTAAACTTTAACAAGAAGCTTGGAATAAGGTTTGTTATTTGATTATGTTCATAATAGAGTCATCCCTTGCCAATCAATTATAAGTAGTTAGGTTGGGTCATTACATACACTTCTCCTTCCATAAACTTTGTCTCAAAGTTAAGGGCTCAAAAAAAGATTTTCCATACTATAACGACTTCACGTAGACCAACAATAGACCTAAGCACTAAAATGGTTCACTTCTCATATAAGAAAAACAAATATTTATCTTCGGATTATTTAAACATAGATAAAATGTTAAGGTACATTTCATTTAATGTAAGGAAAATAACACAACCTATATTGTTAAAAGGTATCGAAGAATGGTAAATATAATTTATGTGAATTATTAGTGGCAATTTCAACATGAATTCATAATTACTATAAGTATGAAAATAATAAATTCAAAATCTAGCTTCACTAACCATGTATTAACTTGCAATCCGAGTAGGCAAGAAAAATAAGTTGCATAACTTTTCTTTCCATTTTAAGAACTCCATGATCCTACTTCCAACAGAACTATACCAATTTACCTACCCTTTTTAGTTGGCATTGCCCTAGTCTCTCTCTCCCTCTTAGCTAGTCAATCTCAATAGTTCAATAAGAATAATTCACTTAGCCCCAAAACATAGATATCTACATCCAACATTCTTAGATAACATATATATAAACCCTAGTTTTTAGTTATTTCACAGTACAAATCAAATATTGTTAATCTCTCATTCACATTAAAAACAAATGCACTAGAATGATATAAATTAATTTTTTGTAATCAGAATGAGCATGTCTAACAACAACATTCTCAATATATACTAAATACACAATACGTAAATATCAATTGACCTCTATTAAATATCTATTCATCTATATCCCAATTTTCTCCCCCTTAATGTTTGAATAGTCTATTCAATCCTTCATAATTTGTAGCCCTAAGTTTTCCCCCTCCTGGTCCTCAAGTGATATATCTAACCTCTCATCACTCACAACCTTAGTTTTCCCCCACTTGGTGCTTGAGTGATCCTACTCGTCATGGCATGAGTATCTCTATTGAGAGTAGTCTTTATATGCCACATGGGATGGTATGATAATTCATCGTATGGGTGATTAAGAAAGCATTGAAAACATTATAATGTTTTCTCTTCTTTCTTCTAGTGGGGTAGAAATGGGAGAAAGCATTATAAATTTTTTTTAGATTTTTCCTTGCACCCCCACCATGTTTTCTCTATAATGTTCCCTTTTATTTCTTCAATTGGGGAATAGGAGAAAACTCAATAACATTTTCTCTTATTTGAGAAAACAAGGTGGGGGTGGAGGAAGATTTAAGAGAAAACCTTATAAAGTTTTCTCCTTATTCTCCAGGTAGGGGGTGATTAATGGAGAACTTTATAATGTTTCTAATATTTCTCCCACTACACCCAACCTATTTTCACAAATAGGAGAAAAAATTATAAGATTTTTTGCTATTTCTCTAGGTATAATTCTTTTTTATTATTTTGTTAGAAAATATAAAAAAAAACAAAAGCAAACAACACACTACAAGGAGAACACTTTGTAGCGGAGGTTTTGTGGAATCTCCTCAAAAAATTTATCCCTTGCTCGTTTGTACCGGAGATTTCTAGTGGAGGTGGGTGACCAAAGGTTTTTATGGGGTTTTTTTTATCGACGCACCTTAATCGTAAGGCGCACTGGTGCGCTTACAAGCATAATGCACTAGTATGTAACTGACAATGCACACTGATTACCTTTATTATTACAAAAATATAAAACATCGTTTTCATTTTGAAAACCACACATCGATGCTCCACAAATAACAAAGAGCATCAGTGCCTAAATGGTGCACATAAATATAACAGCAATGATTCTTATAACAAATAAGTGCACATGTAAGCATAATACTGATACTGACTAATTTTTTACATTTAGACCCAAATCTCGCTAGTGTGTGATAAAATTTTACAAGGATTGGTGCATTATGCATATATCACACACTAATGCATTCATGTCTTGCATTTAAAAATATTGATTTTTTCATTTAAAAATAGTGCATCGGTGCTCTTCAATACCTACACGCACCAATGTATCTCTATTAGGTACACCAAGGTAGTGTAATATTAAAAAAAATTATCAATCGTAATTTCATTTTTAACTTTCATTATGTGCTTACGACAACCCACACAAGCATCGATGCTCACCCTCTACGTACGACCACCTCGCTACAGTGCTTTATAGTGCCACTTCCACATTTAAATAGCTTTTATGGTGAATTTGTGAAATAGTCCATATTTCCATTTTTTTTTCTCAATGGGCCAACCATGCCTCCTTGGGAAAAAAGAGACCAAGTAAATTGTTTGTTATTTCCTTATTTGCAATTTTAGTGTATTAAAGTTTTACAGACATCTTTAGTTTGCTCATTTTTTCAACTTAAAAAAAATATGCGCAATGTGATTTCCACATTTGACTCGCACCGGACTACACTAGTGCGTCCTGTAAATTTACAGGAAGCACGACACCGGTGTGTCCCATATAATGCACCATCCCAATCCATACTAAATACAATACACCAATACCTCGCAAATAAAAAAGAAAAACCTCACCAATGCTTTCTTGCCCATATGTTGCATCGTAACTGGGGTATTATTTAACAAAACACACTGCCCATAAAAATAAAAATAAACATTTTCAATGCATTCAAAAACACAATTCACCATCCCAATTAAAATAAAAATAAAACACACACTAGTGCATTCCATTCCACTGAACACATCAACGTTGGCACGTTTTATAACACAAGGCATTGTTGCCATAAAAATTAGACATAAAATTTAGTGGTGCATTTTGTCCCCTGTAACGCACTGTGGATGGTGCGTTTTAAAATACAATACACCACAACACCAAAAAAAAGATTAGAAAAATCACCAATGTGTTTCAGTCCCTACAACAAACTGTGCACAATGCATGACAAAACATATGCAACGATACCTCACAAATAAAAAATAAAACCCTCACCAGTGCATTAATTATACTATAGTTTATTGTTAATTGTTCATTCTAAAATGTCAATTCTCGCTATTTCATTCGGTTAAGGTGTGGGCCTCGTCGGTAGGGTGACTCGAGTTCAATTCCCCTTAGGGGTGAGATAGTTGGGAGGAGACACCCAAAAATCCAATCATCATAAGGGTTCGTGTGGCTCAAGCCGGGTGCAATCCCCGTGTGACTTTGACGGCTTAGATGCCCCTGGGTTGTGGTTCTTAACAAATGGTTCATTGCTACCGGCCCCGAGTGACGAGCAATTGAACAAACAAACAAAAAAACAATTCATTCTAAAATAGAAGGCACTACGTGATAAATTAAAGATAAAAAGACTTAACAATGTGTATTTTCTATTGAAATTCACCAGTAACAATGCATTCTAAAACACAATGCATTGCTTGATTAAAAATAAGACAAAAACATAACCAGTGCATTATAAATCATATGGTGCACCGTAATTGGTGTGTCGTTTAGCACAACACATTGTTCATAAAATGAAAATAAAATAAAATAGTGCATTCAAAGACACAACACACCACCCCAATTGGAATAAAAATAAACACACATCACTAAATTCTATCCCACCTAATCCACCATTGTTGGTGTGTTCTATAACACAATGCACTAACACCTTAAAAACTAGACATAAAAATTACCTATGTTTCATTCAATGTAATGCATCGTTGATGGTGCATTGTATAACACAATGCACTACAATGCCAAAAATAAAGAATAAAAAGCTTACGGTGTGTTCCGGCCCCTATAGCACATTGTTCACAGTACGTGATATAACACAGTGCATCGTGTCAAATGGTATTTTCTAGAACACAACACATCGCCCCCATCAAAAATAAAATAAAAGCACATAAGTGCATTCCATCCCAACCATAGCACCATTAACGATGCATTGTACAACATAACGTACCGCCTCTTTACAAATAAAAAATAAAAATCTCATTGGTGCATTAAGTCACTTGCAATGCACCGCTATTAGTGCAACCTAAGAAAGAAAAACACCAAGCACTATGTGTATTAATTATTTTAGGTGCACTGGTTACTTTACCATTTTTTTTGCAAACATAAATTAATGTCAATAATTTATAAATACAAAATGGTTATATATGTGTGTCTTTTATAATTTCAATTTGTTTTATCTATATATATGTGCCTAAAAATAATTGTATGTGAATCAGAGATGACAATGACAATAAAGACAACAGCAACAGGTCAACCCGTACAACTTTGTACGTCGGTGGAAGACTAGAGAGAGGGAGAGGGAGATGCTTCCTCGCCCTATTATGCCTCACACACATTCCCTTTTGAGGAATGTTGACGCCCTCAAGTTTTATGAGGAGGCTACATCCCTCAAGAGGAATGCTTCATTTTTACAGTGGTTGATCCGTCATTAAGATCACGCGAGGCAGGATTTTAGGGTTGGTCACGATCTTTGTTATTAGTTCACAGAGAAGGATGTTTATTTTATTGTTGGGTTGTCTAGGAGGGAGGATTTTTTCCCTAGTTCGCTGATCTACTGCCCAACATTGCAAGAGAGAGCCAGTTTTCATATGTTCAAATATATGCAACCTCGGACATTGCTGACCCTACTCAATTCCAAGTTGTTGGTGGCAAGTTGTCATTACATGCATTTAGTTCAAAGGAGGTTAGGTGCATATCTCTTATTGTCACACCACTGGAACACTATAACTCTAGTGGGAATCACATTAGTTGCTCTCTGATGTACTATATAGATAGTTTAGTTCAGAGGCCCCAAATGATTAGGTGGTCAAAGATATTTTTTAGAAAAAATTGTTTTGCTTTGAATCATCATCGCTATGTTTTTTATGGCAGGGGATATTCAATTTTGCATCATAGCTTCTTACTTTCTTATTTGAGAGGTTTCATGCCACTCAACTAACATTACCTAGATGCCTCCCTCCTAGGATAGGACTGATGCATGTATGCGCATGTGGGGGCAGTTGTTTCCCAAGAGTGGCCATCAAAGTTGTTGTGTAATCGGGTTGGTCAAGATATTTGCAATTTCTTGACTGGAGAGGACGATCCTATCTTCGATCTTATACAATACCCATACAACAGGATGGATTGGTGAGGATGTCCAAACATCCTATTTACTTAAGACGAGCCACCAAATGAGAGAGGTATTATATTATTGTTATGTTTTGATAAATGTAGTTGCATATTTTTTTGTCTTATTTAATGTACATGTGATTTATTGTAACATTTTGTTTCAATTATCTGATTATTATTCTCTACTATTTTGCAAATGTTTGCACATATGTTCGTGATGAACCTCCCCAAGATACTAAGGAAATGGATGACTCATATGTTCACCATGCTCAACCTCCAATATAGAGACCCTATTTGTCACGCATGTCGGATCACAAAGTCCAAACTGAGGTGGAAGACCACATATGTAGTTTGATGGCTAGACAAGGAGTGGTGTCGGTGCTTGTTCGGTACATTATATGAGTCTAGTAGCTATCGGATATATGGGCCACCTTTCCCCATGACATCATGGATGCATCATGTTTTCGGTGCCCTCAACCTCATCCAATGGTTGAGGGATGTCGTTGAGTCCTCTTCATCTATCCCATCTACTGAGGTTTATTTTCCTAGACTTGGATATCATGATTATCCACCATTTGGTCCTCCACTAGAGTGACCGACATCCCCTCCTCCTCCATTAACCGATCTACCACCTCCTCCTCGTGATCCACATGTGTCACCAACATCACCATCGACGGATCCACCACCTCCTCCTCTTGATCCACATGTGTCACCGGCATTACCATCGAACGATTCACCACTTCCTCCTCCTCCTCCTAATGGAGAGATATTATATTTGACATGGCAAGATATGCCTAGCTAGCAGTGGAACATGACATGTATATTCATCGTTGTATATTTCAGTTGAAATGTATATGTATGACATGTTTATTGATTTTGATGAGATGTATATTGATATGTGTATCGTTCATGTATATTATGTTTTTTGATATCATGTTGATATTGTTTTTGTTTGATTTATAAAATGTATGTTTATTAATTCCGATGATGTATTTTTGAAATGTATATTGATAATTTGATATATGTGTATATTTGATACGTATTTCGCTAATGTTGTTCTTTTTTTAGTTGTCTAACTTTAGTTTTATGAAATTGTTTAATTTTGATTGTTATTGCAAAAAGTGTAAGGCCTCTTGACCTTACTTCCTTAATTCAATATCATAGATACACAAACTAGTATGAGAAACATGTTTATAACCATGGCAATAACAATAATTGAAGTATAACATGAATTTGAACATTAACATACTGAAAAGTACCTCTTTGAATGTCAAATTTGTCCAAGAATGCAATAGTATTTCCACAACAACAAGCCTTCATCCTTACTTCCTTCGATGCCCAAAATGGAATTATAGGCCCTTGCCAAATAGGAGCCTAGCTAGCTTCCTAGATCAAAGAAACCTTTTAGTTTCTTGGCCCTCCATGCCCGTGACTCTAAGAACTTGGTCCATGAAGATATTTCTTCCAATTCTTCCCAATAATTCTTCCACCTCTCAACAAGCTCAACCTCTCCACAACTCCAAATAAAAGAACTCCCTCTCAACTCCTCTTTAATCTCTTTATTTATCAAAATTTCATGCACTTTTCCCAAGTCTCCTCAACCACCCTCATTTATGGGTCATCAACCACCCCTTCTATAATTTTAGGGAAAAAGATATCTAAAATTAAACAATGAATTGAATAACAATAAATATAAAATAGAAAGTCTTTCTTTTCGGAATCGTCTAAAAGAGCGACAATTTGCACCCATTATCTGATGATTTTTCCATGGAAATCGAGTGAAAATTGTCGAAATTGCATTTTCGGGTAGTTGGAATTACATAATCGATAAATATAAAATAGAAAGTCTTTCTTTTTAGAATCAGCTAAAAGAGCGACAATTTGCACCCATTATCTGATGATTTTTCCACCGAATTTGGGCGGAAATTGTCGAAATTGTAGTTTGGGGTTGTTGGAATTACATAATTGGGGTGCTCCATGGGTAATTAAGGTCGTTGAATCCATTTTTGCAATCAAAATTGCAATTCCAACAATCAAATCGCAATTTCAGCAAAAACCATGTTGTTGGATTTCGACAAAAATTGTCAGAAAGGTGCAAATCGTCACTCTTTTAGCTTACTCCTTTCTTTTCATGCTAGCTTATAAATGAATTTGAAATTTCCCTCAAAAATTATGACACAAAACTTTATCTGTTTAATTCATCATACCAACAAATAATGAAAGTTAAGAAGTTATTTAATGCTACTAGATATTTATATGTATTCAATATATTTACTACAATCCTTAGTCATTCATTTAGTAATTAATACATTAATTAATCATACTAGTGTACATGCACAATGTAGGTATGCATCTGTAAACAACCATTTCCTTTAAAGAATATTTCATGTATGTGCTCATCCAAGTATGTAAGCTAACAATTAGTAATCGCAACATCTAACAATCACACTAGCTAGTTTGCAATCATTCAATAAAAACGACACAACATACCCATATTATCACACATGAGTAAGGCAAGACGTTTAGCACACAAAAGTAACCATGTCGTTAAATAACTAACTCACAACATCCTTCTAAATTACTTTGAACCATCCTTCCTCACTAACCTATTTCTATTCCACATCTTATCCTTTCCTCTGTCGGAATATGTTGGAGTGTCAACTATATTGACCTAACCCCAGATAGAACCCGTAAGTGGAAGTTTCGACTATATCGACCAAGCCTCCCCACCAGACAACTATAAGTCATCATCACACACCTTGGGAAGCATGTTTCTGCATGGCCCTCCCACTACTCTAGGTTTCAAAGGATGCACGGTGGGAAATACCTCCACCCCTCTTGATATAACTAGGGTTGACACCTTATACTGTTCCATACTGTGCAATTATTGTCCTTATAGTCACATCATCGAACAACCTATACTGTGCAATTATTGTTCTTATAGTCACGTCATCGAACAACCATTTTGGGCAAGCTATGCATCCTGTCGAAACCACACTTACCCAAGAGTCGTAGTAATATTGGAATTCACAATTAAATCATAAACAAACTGATATCACTTTATTATCCTCTTGATGTCTTGGACATCTTGAGCCCCTTGGCACTTTTTAGGAATCTAACTATCTCATACCCAATCAACATGTGGGTTAGTTCACCACTTACATAAATCTCATGTATAAACATACCCAAATATTTCAAGTGATAATCCATATCACTAAAACAACACTTAGATATAATCAGGTAAGTTCTTTTGCAACATATATTGTACTTGTTGTATACCCAAGGTACAACTAAATTGGTATCCGCGTATCGATATTCAACATTCAATTTGCATGTTCAAATGAAATAACATATTCATCTCCATTAATAAAATAAAATGATACATTCCATTTACTATCTACACATAGGGAGTCTATATGTTCACATAACAATAGTCTTAATCAACCTAACTAAGTACAACATATTATAAGCAAAAATGAAAATGTTAAGTTAATTCACATTAGGGTTTTAAGTACTGAGTGTCTAAATATGGGGTGTTACATACACCCACCCTTTAAGAAACTTCATCTCGAAGTTATGGTCATTCACAATATTAAGGAAAAATAACGATACAATATCCATACACCTTCTTGTTAGAAAACCTTATCCATACCAGTCCCACTAGACCTTTAAACTATCAACATTTAGAATCTAATTTTACTTACTTTATTACATGGGATGTGTTCACATACTACATATTATACGCAATTGGTTTGACTTCATCAAAGTTTATCAATACATTTTAACCCAAATAGTTAGCATGCTGTCAACATTATAGTTCTTTTGTATATCACAATTCATAGGAAGACCTTATATCCCATATAACATTCCCTTAGGTTTTAAAAATGTATTATTATGACTCACTAATCGATTCTTAGCTTTACTAAATCTCTACCTTCACGTTAGTAAATTTAATTAGATCCAATCTTGACGATATTTTGAATGATTTACCACAATAATATTTCAGATTATGCTATGTCTATCAACCATGTACACATTATTAGTCAATAGTCAGAAAGAGTAGAGATGTTACCCACAAGTCTCACATTATACATAAAATGCTTACAGTTTAGATTTTTACATAATCAGTGATATACACTCACCATGACACTCGTAACTAGACATGATATACGCATATTCACCCCTCCCTTATCCAATGGTTTTGTAAGGATACACGTAATTTTTCATAATCAATTTATCATAGTGGGAGAAACACAATTCCAATAAAACTTGTATTATTATTTGTAGTGAATTTATTATTGATTAAAGCTTTGATCACACTCAATTATTTGTTTCCACTATTTTATTAATAATCTAAAATTTTATAACTAGATTTAAACTTTGTAAATGTAATTATCAACTTCTAATCTATTATCATCATTCTAATGATTTGAATATAATTCGTGGTATGTTTCAATTTTTTTTTATGATTAGACAATTCCAAAGTGGTAAATTAGTCCTCTTACACTAAACAAATTCATCACTTTCTTTAAACTAATTGTTTGAACATGTTCACATGATAATTGTGTTAAGATTCTTATGACTCTTATTATTACCCAAGATTGTAGCTATATTAGATCTACATACAATTCATATTCCCATATCACAGTAAAACATATCCATTTAACCAACAATGAGAACTTTATCTCGTCATCAAGATATTAGCATACAATGATTACATTTGAGTAATCAGTTCCTAAGAATATATTTACTTTGGCTATGTAGTTGCTATGACCAATCTCATTCACTCAATATTAATTTATACATAAAATTTACACCTCCACATATATTATTTTCTATAATATACTAGTGAATCCATGAAGATGGGTGTCTATTTTGGGGGGTCCCATGAGAAAATAAATCTGATTTTTCCTTGTTTTCCAACTTTGGGCGAATAAAAGTGATATTTTTGTTTGGAATTTCACTTTTCAGTAAAAAGAAAACTTTTAAAGAATTATGTTAGCTTTCTATTCATAATTTTTTTTTTATTGAGATTTGATATGTCGCTTTTGCAAATGTTTGACAGTGTGTTCTTATAAAATGAAAGGACTACAAAATAGTCATGTTTTGTCGCAAGCGTAAAATCATTGTTAAACTTGTTTTTTGCAGAAAAAAAATATGCTACGACAATCTACACACAATACACTACTGCATGACTATAAGTTTGTAACCAATGGATCTATATACTAATTATTATATTTTTTTGAATTCGATCAATGGGGAAACCTTGTCGATTTTCAACATGTTTTTTGTCACAAAACGTTTCTCTCAACTGAATATAAAACTAAAAAATCTACGAATATTCTTTTGAAGTAGACATGCCAATTAACTGCACCATATTTTTTTCAATTTTTTTGGTGGTGTATTTTTAAAGCTGTGGATTTTTCATTTCATCGCATTTTGAAAGAGATGAAACCAAACTCGACACATGTTAAGAAAAAAAATAATTAAAAATATCAAATCTCACCTATACACAACAAAATCTATATATTCATAAAGTAGATTCAATGACGAAACTAATGGTATCAAGGCTGACAGTCGCTTTGTAGTGTAAGAGATTGTTTCTACCTTCCAAAAATGGAGAAACCTGAAAACTGTACAGAAACGTGAAGTTTTCAGGTTTCAGAGGGTTATTCGGCCGAATAACCTTTTTATGTAACGGAGCCATTATTTTTAACAAAGGTTATTCGGTCGAATAACTAAATGCAAAAAGAATTTCATCAACAAAAAAAAAAAAAACAAACAAACAAACAAACAAACAATGTTGTCTATACTTGTATAAATAAACTAAAGACATTCATTATTTTCGCATATTTCTGGTCAAAATATTTTTGAAAGGGTTTTTAGAGATTTCTTTTGCAAAAGGAGTTTTTTTACAAAGTATTTTTCTTCATATTTCTTTCCAAGGAAAACATTCAAAGAGTTTTTTTCTAAGGCATTTTTGCAAAGGAGTTTATATTCCAAGATATTTTTGCACTTCTTATTTCTTTGCAATGGGTTTTTTTCAATGTATTTTTTTTCCAAAATATTTTTGCGAATGAGTTTGATTTTATAAAGTGTATTTTTCAAAGAAGGTTTATTTTCAAATGTTGCATTTAAAGAGTTTTTATTACGAGGTATTTTTGCCAAAAAAAAATTATTCCAAGGTATTTTGTGCAAAGAAGTTTTTATTCTAAGTTATTTTTGCAAAGGAGTTGTATTTTTCCTTCTTATTTATTTGAAAGGGGTTTTCTCAAAGAGTTGTTTTCCCAAGATTTTTTTGCAAATGAGTTATTTCTTTGCAAGGGGTTTTTTCAAAGTATTTTTTTTCCTAGATATTTTCGCGGAAGAGGTTTTTTTTACAGAGTATTTTTCCAAGTGGTTTTTTTTTCAAAAAAGGTTTTGCAAAGGAGATGTATTTTTCCTTCTTATTTATTTGGAAGGGGTTTTTTTAAAGAGTTGTTCTCCCAAGTTATTTTTGCAAAAGAATTATTTCTTTGCAGGGGTTTTTTCAAAGAATTGTTTTTCCAAAATATTTTTGCAAAGGCGTTTTTTTTTCCAAGTAGTTTTTTCAAAAAACGTTTTTTTCCTAAGTATTTTTTCAAAGAAGTTTTTTTTCTAGTGGTTTTACAAAGAAGATTTCTTTAGAAGGTGTTCTTATTCTTTTCCAATGGGTTTTTTCTAAGGTAATTTATTGTCAAGGAGTTCTTATTTCTTTCAAAGAAGGTTTTTTTCAAAGGAGATTTCTTTTAAGGGGTATTTTCAAAGGAAATTTCTTTCCAAGATGTTTTTCTTCAAAAAACTCTTACAAGATTTTGATAAAGTGAAGTAAATTTTAGTTCACGTGTTTATAAATTTCGTAACTGTTTTTAAATCTTAATTTTGTTTTTTTACTATAAAATGATGATTCTTTAATTTATCATCTATAGATTAAACAATCATGAGCAGTAAGAGAAACCGTCAAAGAAATCATGATCGTAAACGTGATGATGATGATGAGAATAGAGAAAAAAAAAAACTCAAATATCATGCTAAAAAAACAACGCTTGTAGAAATGCAAGCGACAATTTTATTGAAGATATAAATACAGATTTACATGATAATGTTGATGAAATGAAAATTGAAAATAGAGTACAAGAAGAACAAATTGAAGTTAAAGAGACCATTGTTGAAGATGTAAATAGTGATTTACATGCTAATGTCGATGAAGTCAATATTGAAGATCAAGTTCAAGATCCAAAAATTGGACCTGGTATGTATATATCATGTATTTTTCAAATTCATTTTTTATAATGAATTGTATTTTTTGATATATGTTAAATTAAATTTAACTTGATGTATCGGTACTTTCACCATTGATAATGAAATGTTAGAAGACGTTGATTGCAACAAATATGGAAAACAAATACCCATACATGCTGCACGATATCGTGCTAAAAATTTTTATGATGATGTTCTGAAGAATTATTCAATAACAGGACAAGCACAAATTTTGAGATGTTTATTAGTGTCAAAGAAGTTAGAAGATGCTACGTCATTATTGGGTATTCACAAGGCGACCAAAGAGTCGAAATTGAAACATAATGTGATAGAAAATATAGGTGATGCAATAAATTTTTTTGAAAAATTCAGGAAGAAAGATACCAGTGCTGCACGTAGAGCAATTCAGACAACAATTGTTTCAACTAGTACTAGACAAAAACGTTTGACAACACAACTAGAAAAAGCAGTTGGAACCTCAAGAAAAACATTAAACAAACATAGCAAATTCAGAATGCAAATAGATGAAAATGATGAACTTACTTGCTGGGCAATTATTTGTAGACATCCTTACAAAGATAGAATGGGAGCAGGTGTTAAAGATATTGTACGGGAATATTGGTTGGCACATGCTCGAGTTTCACCAAATTCAAGGGATGTGATACGACAAAGAGTATCACGAGGGGTATATGAAAGCAGTCCAAAACATATAATAGATATGACACAAGTACAATTGTTCAATAAATTCAAGAAAGATCATCGTGGAATTAATGTGTCAATCATTACATTTGTGCAACAAAAACCATGGTATGTTAGACCTATTACTATACGTGACACATGTTGTTTTCGTTATCATGTGCAATTTCTATTATATTACGACATGTTTCTTGAAGTTGGTAAAAAAAATTGGACAAATTCACCACCTCCGCCCATAGTACGTGAATTCATATCTCAAACTCTATGTGAGAGAGATCATGATGAAGTATTTTATAATAAGAAATGTGTCAATGGAAAACATTGTCATCATTGTGGAAATCTGGTCTTATTCCACAATAAATATCCTATCGATAATGATCACTCGCTGTCAAATGTAACCGTTGATTGGAGAAGATATGAATACATCGGTTATGCTACAAGTTCTAGTGATGCACATTCCAAAAGAATTGATTTGCAAGAAGATAAAATGTGTGACAGATTTTCTCAAGAAATTTGAAAGTGAAATTTATAAATACACCACGCATTCACATAGAGCACGATGGAAAGACCTTCAATTCAAACAGTCTCATGAAATTTTTCCACCAGGAACAATTTTGTCAGTGGTTGATTTTACAGAAAACTACACATTTGCTGCACAAAAAGAGATACAAAGTGAATACTATCATTCTAACCAAGTTTCGATATTTGTCCATGTTCTATATAGACATTCTCTACATGATGTTGATGTCATTGAAAGCATGTGTGACAATCGAGATGTGATTGAAGAATATCACTTTTATATCAGCGATGATCGTACACACGATACACATTTTGTTCAGCATTGTATTGAAAGTATTTTCTACGATTCACTAAAAGGATGTGACGTTAAATTTAATGAACATTGGATATGGTCGGATGGATGTGCGGGACAATTTAAATCTTCACGATCATTTTATTGGTTATGTCGACTTCATAAAGCATTGAACATTAAACATCGCTGGAATTTCTTTGAAACTGGACATGGAAAAGGTGAACATGATGGTGCAGAAGCATGCGTAAAAAGAGCACTTCGAAGATGGAAAATGAACCATTCTTCTGCACGATTTCATTCAGCTGCAGAGGTTGTCCAATGGTGTTAATTACACCTAAGCCATGATTATAATCAACAATCAAAAGATGTGCGCAAGTTTGTACACAATTTTTTTAATTTATATTAATTTTCAATTTAAAAAAATGTACACTAACATTTAAGTATATGTACACTAACATCAAAAGTTGTCATTTGTGTAGGTTTTTTTGGCTTGTTGGGATCCAAGATATAAATAGATCAATACCATACGACGCTAGCACCATACATAGGACTAGAGATTTTCACTCTATTCAAACAAAATCCTTCCTTTGCATTTGACAGTAGAAAGCAATCATGCTTTTGTCATATTTACACTGAAAATGTTGAATCTACAGAAGTTTGTGAAAACATAACGAACAATCATAACAGAAAAATGCCACTAGCAAGCGTAGAAGAATTAGAATCAGAAGAAATAGCAATATCATCTGATGGCGACAGAATTTCAGATCTTGTTAGAGAAGGTAATGATCTTATACATGTATATTAATCGATTCAATTGATTTAAAAACCCTAACGCCAATTGTAATTTGCATAGGGGATGTTTTCGCTATGATTGCACCTATAAACAACAACGAAAATGTGAAGTATTATTTGATATGATGCACTGAAAGAAAGATGAATGTAGGGACCCCCCTTTGGCGATCCTACTTAGAAAATTATTAGAAACTTAAAAACACAACATATCCATTTACATGCATAATCATTTATAAGACTTATCAAATTGGAGAACTAACAAAAACACAAAACCTGTTACTGCAGGTCGAATTCGTTGCTGGAGGAGTAGTCGTCGTCGTCAATATAATCCTGCTTGCCCTTGTCGTCCGCTTCATGCATTGTGTCTGTCTGGAAGAAGCTCGTTTAACCATTGGCGAAGCAACCGTTAGCTTCGCCACCCAACCATAGGCTCATGCTTTCAGTCGCATGGCCTCCCCCGAGCTTTGGTCGTATAACTCACACACAATAATCAAGAAATCCAGCTTGGGATCCCCCCCCACTAAGATTTCCAGCCAAACCCTCAATAGCAGCAAGTCATGAGGCAAATCAAAATTACGATAGTCATCCAGAGTCTGGGTCCCTTACCCATTCCCAATTCCTTCCTTACCCATAGTCATCCAGAGTCTGGGTCCCTTACCCATTCCCAATTCCATGCGACACATGTCGCTTCATGCATAAATATATATTTGATTAAATTTCTAATTTAATAATACTCACCCATCCATGTGTCAATTTCTCTAGGAGATGCACCAACATTCCTAAGTTTTCTCATGTTTGTCCCCAAGATATTTCACTTAACTCCTAGATTTGTGGTGTAGGTGGAGTTGACTAGGTGTCCATGCCCAGGATTCCATTTTGCTTCTAAATAAATATTTATAATACTTTTAAATACTCAAAAATATTCTTTCATGTGCAAATTCATAAATAACCATTTCTAATGTTAAAAATACTAAAAATGCATTTTCCTAAGTAAATGATCTAGGTGCAATTTATACGTTTTTAGGTCATTAAGTTAACAATCATTTTTACTAGGATCCCGGTGCCACGCCATTGGGACTCCTCGTTCCTTAATTCATTTTCCCGACATGGCACCACTCCATTGGGTCCAGTAATCAATCGTTTCCATTTCTCGGCAAGGTACCACATTGTCTGGTCCTTGCATCCACTCTTTCTGTTCTTGGCAGGGTACCGCATTGTCGGGCCCTTCTGCCGTCATCCTTTCGTTTTGATTTGCGAGAACTTCATGTAGGGATTTCAGAAGCCGTTACCTTCTATCCTCCATCTACACGCTATTCGGGACTAATGGCGCTGAGGAGTGAGTCTATTCTCACTGCGCGCCCCCCAACTCGTACGTGACCAACTCCGTCGTGGCCCACCTTGTATGCCCTCACGCTTTCCTCTTGAGCAAGCGGATCAGTGCTTATCTGCTCATACGTGGTATTCCGTCGGAAGTCGACATCACCGTCGCTCTCCCCGTGTGTGATTTATCCGTACTCTACGACCCTCAATTCCTTTATGTGTGTGTCAGTGAGCCGTTTCACCTGTCGCTACACATATTTCCCAAAACACCTATTAATAGTTTTGTCCTAATTAATCATAGTTCATTCCATAATCAATCATACAGCTAGTCGTTAAGCATCATTCACATGTACATTTTTCATAATCAAAGTTAATCGTTAAACAACATGTAATCATTCATTTACATCAACTATCCAGATACACATATATCATAATTTTATTGATTTACAATCAGTCGTAGTCATGAATATCCTCAATATAACATCAATGGGTCATTTTATTAATGTTTCAATCAGTCGGGTCACTCAATAGGTTCCCTCAAGATCTGCAGTAGTCTAGGGGCACTACATACACCCCTACTTATTTAGAACTTCATTCCGAAGTTCAGAATAAATGCGGAAAGCTATGATGCATCTTAGTTGCATCCTCCCAAGTCGCAGAGCTAGGACTGTAACTATCCTATTCACGGGGGTTTCACTCAATAAACCACTATCATAGCACGTTCGTTCATGGCATATGAAACAATACCCCTAATTTCACTAAATATTGGAAAATACCTTCCAAAATTGTTTTTTTAACCCCCCTCCCAATATGCCTTCCCAATTTTAAAAAACCCCTATTTTCACTAGATATTGTATGTATCAATTTTTTCATTAACATTTTTTATACCCCTTTATATTTATACCTAGTATATTGATATGATACCCCTCTTATGACCCCACATGCATTCTACAATGCACCTTGCTTCTTTCGATGTATATTGTGGATGCACATTACTTCAGCCACAATGCAATTGCTCAACCACGTATCATTATGATTTGCAACATCTAATGGTCTAATGAAGAGATAGGAGATCACTTCTTGTATGTCACTAGAGCCAATTCACAGAGTACAACATTTAGATTGCATGTTGCAGTTCCCCAATCGCTGACTAGGCCTATTGTGGGATAGGTATCCACCCCCCCAGGGCCTGTAACAAGCTCTGGGAGGCTGACTAAACCTATCAAGGCCTGTAATAGGCACGAGTGGTTGGGTATTCAAGCCCCCAAGGCCTATCGAGGGCCTTTAACAGTCCCTGGAGGCTTAGAGCCTCCTAAGGGTATTGGTAACAACTGGCTGAGTGTTATTGGTAACAATTGGCTGTCAATGACCACTCTCTCTCGACTATGATCGACTCACAAACCACTTCACCACGAAACCCATGGCCTCAAGCATGCCTCAAGATGCGATTTCCCTGCATACTGGTAAGCTCAAGCCTTACCTCAACCCGATTTCTCATCCAGCCATGATCCCGCCATCTCCATTTGGCAAATATTTGTCAACCTGGCCATATAAAAAAGACCCCAAAGTATTTTTGTATTGTTACATTAAATAAAAAAAAACCTTTGCCCCTTAATATATAAGCAATATAATTTTTAGGTTTTCATGAATATTTAATACCGCAATATGAATGAACGTGATATTATTTTCCTTCTAGTGAAGCCCCCGTGATCCTATTGCACTTTGACTTGACCAATCAAGGCTAATCATTAAGCAATAACTAATCAATCAATTATACCACTCCACACATATAAATTAATTCCTTAATTCATTTACCAATTATTGTCGTCATTCCCATCTTCAGGGTTTCCTTAATCATTTAAGACATAACAAGGCTTAAGAGACCATTATATCGAAGTTGTTCAGCTGGGTCACTCGACAGGTGCCCTTAAGGTCCACAGTCATTCTAGGGGCATTACAATGAAGTTATTGGAGGACTACAATGACAACGAATATACATACGAGAGAGGATCCATCATTTTAAAAGGCTATTTTTTTCAACAGACCCATATGACTGAAAATTATGTCTACTTTCAAGATTATGAACCTGATGTTATATGTTGTCAATATAGTCATTTAGTATGTGCATCTCGAATAAAATTGGTACAAGTTTCGTCGAAAAAAAATTTAAAAACTAAAAAATGGAAATTGTCCAAATATGACCATGAACGGATAATTGAGGACGACATTCCATTGCGATGTTTTTAACTATATCAAAAATTAATCGATCGATGTTTTTGTCCATGTCCATGTCAAATGTTGTGTACAATGTATTTTTTTTCTTTCAACTATGTCAATGATATTGAATGGGAACTAGAATAAAAGTTTAAATGATCGTATTTTAGTATGCTGAAATGAATTCATAAATTATTTGGTAATGAAAACTTTAATGTGTAATTTCGTCTTAAATTCTGTGTACAGTACTTTATTCGGGTCCCCATATGTCTATTAGACCACTAAGGGATGAGATAACGGATGTGGTTGTCCCCACACTACGCCCCAAATCTTTACTTTTCACTGAAGTATGTAAGTGAAGAATCACCGAGAAACCTGCTAGATTTCATCTGATCCATTTCATGCTTCTCTAATATACTTAATGAATGAGAAATTATTATTCTTGATCCATAAGATGGATTGATCCATTACTAGTTTTATGGTGGGATAAACAATCCATATAAATACATGATCCATGAGTTTTTTAAAATATCATTTGTGTAAGTTCACATAACTGAAATCATGGCAAATAGAGATAACAATCATTTGATTTTTAATCACAAGCAAGGATTCCAGGATTGTGAAGCTTATGCTAAATTAGAGCAATGATTATTTACAACAAATTGATGAAAATTCATCAAATTGTTGTCTAAAATCATTGCTCTAATTTAGCATAAGCTTCACAATCCTGTAATATTT
This sequence comes from Larix kaempferi, assembly GCA_027924585.1. NCBI lineage: Eukaryota > Viridiplantae > Streptophyta > Pinopsida > Pinales > Pinaceae > Larix > Larix kaempferi. Next base: position 3,965,226 of record BSBM01001130.1, on the reverse strand, counting down.
GCTTATGATTAAAAAACAAAAAATTGTTAAATCTCCATTTTCCATGATTTCGGCCGCATAAAATGTACCTGAATATTGAAAATAGGAATCATTAGTTAAAAATTGAAAATATGAATCATTTATACAAATTTCAATTTATCATTTATCTGAAATTCAACTTTTATGTTAAAACCAAGATTTTATATATCAAACAAACATTCTTTCTTAACATTCCTAACATTATATTGCACCTATTAAAACTTCTTAACATTCATTCTTAACATATTCCTAACATTCCTATCAAAACTTCCTAACATTCCTATCAAAATTTGAACCTAACATTCATTTTTAAACTTCCTAACATTCATATTTCTATCAAAACTTTTTAACATTCCTAAACTTCCTAACATTCAAAGCTTCCTAGGATTCCTAACATTCATTCTTAAAATTCCTATAAAAACCTAACTTTCATCATTCTTGAAATTCCTATAAAAACCTAGATTGCAAATTCCTAAATATTAGATTGCACCTATCAAGACTTAGTAACATTCTTAAACTTCCTAACATTCATATTTCTATCAAAACTTCCTAACATTCCTATTTACATATCCAACACTAAAAATATTTTATATCTTAACAAACTCGTAGATTTTACATCCTAACATTCACTCATCCTTAACTTCCTAACATTTTAAACATTCATCCTAACAAACTCTTAGATTTTACATCCTAACTCATTCATTCTTAAAACTTCTTAATATTTTTAACATTCAACACTTCCTAACATTCATTCTTAACATTCCTTACTCCTAACTTTAGACTCATAGATTTTACATCCTAACTCATTCATCCTTAAAACTTCCTAACATTTTTAATATTCAATACTTCCTAGCATTCATTCTTAACATTCTTTACTCCTAACTTTGAATTGCACCTATCAAAACTTCCTAACATGCATTCATGAACACTTCTTAACATGCTTAACATTCATTCTTAACATTATTAACTTTAGATTGCATCTAGATCAAAACTTCCTAACATTCATTCATTCTTAACTTCCTAATATTTTTAACATTCAACACTTCCTAAAACTTCCTGACATTCATTGTTAACATTTTAAATATTCTTGACCCTCGACATTCATTCTTAACATTCCTTACTCCTTACTTTAGATTACGCCTATCAACACTTCCTAACATTCATTCTTAACATTCAACACTTCCTAACATCCATTCTTATCATTCCTAACTTTAGATTGCACCTATCAAAACTTCCTAACATTCATTCTTACCATAACATCCATTTTTAACATTCAATATTTATTAACTTTATAATATTCATTCTTAGGATTCAACACTTTGCTAACATTCATTCTCAAAATTCATTTTTAATGTCAACATTTTCTAACATTCATTCTTAACATATCTTAACTTTAGATTGTACCTATTAAAACTTCCAAACATCCATTATTAACATTCCTAATATTCGATCATTAACATTCCTATAAATTTTACATCTACATACATACATAAACTTAATAATGCATACATTCATAAACATGCAAAAACATATTATAAACATTTATCACACCAAATATGCTAAATAATTAACAAAAAAAGTAGATCATTTAAAGCAAATACAGAATATGTAAGTTCAATGTACATGTATATAATCCTCAAAAAACGTTCATGAACATGTGAGTTCAATGTACATATGTATAATCCAAAAATAAATCTCCTCAATGTCCAAAACAACTACAATCTATATATTAACAAAAAATAAAGAAGTCCACCACTATCCTCCACTAGGGCCTCCCCTTGGACTCAACCCAACCCGCAACATGTAAAAAAGCAGATTATGAATATCATAAATTATTTAAACAATTTTAAACTAAATTCAAAAAATTAAAATATTAAACTTATATATCAAAGAACAATTCAATTATTAACAAAATTATATCAAATTCTCTAAATGCATGTCCACCACTATCATCCACTGGAGTCTTCCTTTTGCCTCCAAAAGATCAAAGAGACCCAAGCTGCAACATGTATAAAATCAATTTATGAATCTCATAAATTATTTAAACAAATTTAAACTAAATCCAAAAAAATTAAAATATTAAACTTATATCAGAGATCAATTCAAGTGTGAACAAAATTACCTCAATGCCAATATCCACATTCATTAAAGAACCTATATTTCTCCCCTAAAATTTAAATTGTGTTAATAAATAAAGCATAGTGCAAGCAAAAAAAATTAAGCAATTAACTTAAAACTGAAACAAAAAAAATTAAAATCATTAGCTCACAAGAGATGGTAAATCATCTAAAAAGTTCGTATCTAAAGAAACATGTATGGATAAGTCAAATTAACAATAAGATACATAGTTAAATTAAAATTTAAAAAAAGGATAATATATCAAGTTCAAACATAATTATAAATATGTAAATAATAAATATACCTCTCCAATATGCTCTACATTTTCTACATTTTGACTAGTGGAGAATCGAAAAGAATGTTCATTCATCATCCTGGAAAACTGCAACCAATAAACATTTACATAATGTACTTATTACTATACATCAAAACAGACATAATATCATTCATATAATGTAACAAAAAGTTCAATTTAAAATGAATAAAAGATTAAATAGATTGTCATATCATAACCAACAAACCTCTCCTAAACTCAATGTGTCATTGGATACAACATCTAACGCTATGTCACGAAAAACCTTGGCATAAGCCCTGAGATCTCCAATGCTCATTCCATCTACCTCATCATTCGTTTTGTAAACAAAATTTTGACGAATAGTAGCACGAGCCCTCTCTCAAACCAATCCCACATCTACTCCAACTAATGTCAACTCTAAACCATAACCAACAAAATCCCTTGCAGCTGTCCCAAGTTGAGATGTGGGCTCCATCTCTGATCTTAATGCCACAAGCCTGGGTGGGCGAGATATCTGGGGTGGAGGTCGAAGAGTTGTAGGGTCTCTAAGAGCACTTTTTCGATCATATATTTGACCATTTTCCAATTCCATAAAATTCAGAATAAACATCAGTATAGTCTGGCTTCATATTTAAAAAAAAATCCACATAAAAAAATCTAGCAAAATATTGAGAAACCTCATCGTTCCATGGCAACCAACCATAGGCTGCAAGCAACCGATCATATAGTAGATGTGCAAGTTCAGGGTGCTTGAAATATTACACTTTCAACATTTTTTGCTTTAGACCTTCTTTGAAGTTAAACATTGAATTGGCATGTTCTTTTGTCACTCTCTCCTTCACCACAACCCACTTGTCCGGACCCATCACTTGTGCCCTTTGTCTTCGCATCAAATCAACAAAACCATTCGTAGTTGGTCTGAGATCCTCATATGCCTCAATGAACTTTTGCAATGATCCCAAAACAATCTCCAAACTTTGTTTACTCTCTGGAGGGAGATCCATAGTAGATAAATCTTTTTCCAACTCGTCATAGTGGGATCTACAACTTTCAAGAGTCATTTGATGAACACCACTTTCCCATGGAAGCTCCTCAGGAAAATCAGATGGATACGTTGTCATGGGTGTACAACCCTCGGTTAGTTCAACATATTACGTCATGGCTCGACCATCGTCACCATGTGTAGAATGATGATCCTCTTGGGAACCTTGTTCTGCACCCACATCCGTCTCATGTGCTCGCTCTTCCTCCCTCTCTGTAGAATTACGAGCATCTTCTGAACCATGCTCTGCTTCAAATAAAAACAAAGTTATCTGTAAACATGTACAAACTCTGCGTACACACAAAAAAACAAATTGTACATGTATTAAAAGATTGATGTTCATACCAACAGAAGGTCGAGATCGACGTTCTCCCACAGAAGATAAAGGGGAATCATCTGTACCCCTATCGCCTCTCCAATGATCGAATGAATGTGAACTATACAATAAACTTGAATCTCAAAGGGAAGTCGACAACCTTCGATTATCAATTGAAACACCAACTCCCGAAGAATGTGAAGACCTCCTATGCTTTCGCCTTGAAGACTCCTCTCTTTCCATTTGATATAATGTCTACACTTACACAAATATCAACTCATTACATATTCAAATTCTACAAATTCTAAGACCTAACTGCTAAAAAAACTAAGTTATTTAATAAGGACCTAGATATACCTAATATCATCTAATAGTTCTTAAAATGAATATAGCTAATCTTGTTGGATGTATGAGGAATTAATGTGCCAATCTTCTAAGTGTTTTTTATGTTTAAAATGAATGGAACCAATATAGTTAAATACTAAGTGAAGGTTACATTTCTTTATGTCAAAGAATGAGTTCATGAACATGTTAACTTTTAATTTAAATCTTAAATTAATAACTTAATTGATATTTTAATAATTTAAACATAAATTGTATCTACAAATATTTCCATTATTCCATAGAATCATAAAAAATTGACGATTCATGGTATTATGTTTCGCAAGTTTTCCATGTTTCCCAAATTTTCCATGTTGCACGATGGTGTTGAGTTTCAGCCTGATAATGGTGACGATTCATGGTATTATGTTTTCCGAGTTTTCCATGTTGCAACAAAAAAAAAACATAATCCCAGGAATGGTCACCTTTACAAGGCTAAAACTCAATACCATTGTTTTCTATTAATTAGATTCTCAATTCAAAATGCACAATCATAAGGCATGACATTCTCAAACAAAAAAATCCACAATGTTATCTCTACGACGATGTTTTCTATGGTTTAACAGCCACAGGAGGGAGAGGGTGTTTTATAGAGAAAACAATGCACAATTAAATAAAAGCCTAGATAGTGCCACTGGTAAGTTAATGGATAAAATCCACCTTATTGGGGCCAAACACCTAAATTTAGGACCATAATAAATCTTGTGATTCTGTCAAAATTGTGGACCCTGCTTTGCATTACAATAAACAGAAAGATTGGTCTTGCACACTCAAGCCAACATCAGTATAATTTAGGATTAGATAGGTTATAAGCCCTAAATTGTAGATCATGTAATCATATTCCTAAATTATAGGTCCTTAAATTATATGTAAACACTAGGCATAATTGATAGGACTATTGAGATCATGGAAGCTGAAAAAGTGCATACAAAGAGAGAGTTGGTTGGTAGTGGAACATATGGTTTATAGGTGTGTTTATGTTTTTTATGTAAATTATTATATTATTTCCTACACATCTTGTCATTTTATCTTCTGAATTTTGTGGAATTATAAATATAACACATGATAAAAGCCTAGATAGTGCCACCGGTAAGTTAATGGGTAAAACCTACCTTATTGGGGCCAAACACCTAATTTAGGACCATAATAAATCTTGTGGTTCTATCAAAATTGTGGAGTCAGTTTTGCATTACAATAAACAGAAAGATTGGTCTTGCACACTCAAGCCAACATCAGTATAATTTAGGATTAGAAACTAAGTTATTTAATAAGGACCTAGATATACCTAATATCATCTAATAGTTCTTAAAATGGGTATAGCTAATATTGTTGGATGTAAGAGAATTAATGTGCCAATCTTCTAAGTGTTTTTTATGTTTAAAATGAATGGAACCAATATGGTTAAATATTAAGTGAATGTTACATTTCTTTATGTCAAAGAATGAGTTCTTGAACAAAGTTCATTAACAGAGTTCAAGAACTCTAAAATTATGTTCACAATATTTGCTCTCCTAGTACTGACCATAGTTTACTTGCAGCCCTATTACCACTGCTACTAGGATTAAATGGTTCTATGGACCCTCTAAGTTATGTTTGCATGGACGTGTGGGACACATGGCTAATCATGTTTGTGAGTTTACAGATAAATGGTAGTGTGGAAGAGACTAAGGAATCACACCATCTATTTCATATATAATTCAATATTAAATATAAAGCGTAAATGACTAGGGTAATAAATAAATTGATTGTCGAGATGAAACACTCACAATAGTAAATGACTTAATGAATTGTAAAAAATATTCATGAAATTATTATTAAATTTCTATATAAAAAGAACTTATAAGATGAAATCCTTAAGATGAGTGTATAAACATTATATAAGAACATGAACAAAGTTCAAGAACTCTGTTCATGAATGGAAAATATAAATGTAAGGAACATGCAAATTTAGTTCTAAGTAGGTTAATTTACGACTCGTCGTTGACGTAAATATATTTTTTCTAAATACAACCCTCTCATTTAAATGCTTAATCAAATATCTCAACATTTATTTCATTGACAACTAGATGAGTACATCATTTAACCTCTAAACATAAACAACATCGACACTTAAATGTTTATATAAATGAGGACTTTCATGTTTATCATATGGCTAAATTATTATTATTATCATGTTTATTGACAATCCAAATATTTTAAGAAGCGTTGGGATACCTGTAAAACTAGCTCGCAGACAGCAATTCGTCGAACCCAACAAACAGGAGCAAGCCAAAAACTCACAAAACCGAACACAAACACCAACGTCGCACAGGAGCAGATCACCAACTCGCTGAACGAAAAGAATTGTCCTGCAAACATCAACAAATTTAATTAGCAACGGAAAACAAAACAAAAAACGAAATTGAAACCGAAAATGAAACAACTAGAAACTAAAACAATACCTGCGAAATCAATGCGTTATCAACTCCACGCCGATGATGTAACCTCCATATCGAACCCGTAAACTCCACACCGAAGCTAAAGTGAACCTGCAATTTGTAGGTGGTGGTGGATCTGACGGGGAGAGGATGTCGAAAGGGTGGCAAATGGCGAGATGAGAAGATCGGGTGACGAGATGGCGAGATGGGGGGTGGCGGATGGAGAGATGTCGGGTGGCGAAATGGCAGTTCATGAAACGATGGCGACAGAGGGTGGCGAGATCGTCGACGATAGCAGCAAGGTCCGTAGGCGCGAGAGAAACCACAGACGGGGTCGCAAAAGGGTTGACAGGAGAGGTCGCAAAAGGGTCCACAAGTAGGGTCCAAAACTTCTGCCAAAGAAAATGACAAATAATGGACGCAGCCGGACTTTTATGTGGAAACATTATTCGGCCGAATAAACTAACAAACCCGGATATTTTTTTCGGCGGGCACTGCCTCGCACACACTTCGAGGTCCCCATTAATTTAAACGGAGAACCGTTACTAGTTATTCGGCCGAATAAAGTATGGGTTATTCGGCCAAATAATAAATGTTATTCGACCGATTAATAACATTAATCGGCCGAATAACATTTATTATTCGGTTGAATAACCTCCGCTACATTTTTTTTGCACTTGATTCTCACGAAAGTGTTACCCACCTTCACGTTTTCACCCATATTATTTATGTTTGTTTAATACTAACCTAACCACTATATATTTAATCAATTATATATATATATATATATATCCTTTTTTTTAATAATGGTTTGTTATGATTTATATATATTAAGAAATAAAATTCCAACATTTTTTATTTTTATTTTTTACATCGAATCTTATTATCGACAAACAAACCAAGGTTGACATCAAATAACTACTAGCATGGTCAGATATATATATATATCCTTTTTTTAATAATGATTTGTTATGATTTATATATATTAAGAAATAAAATTCCAACATTTTTTTATTTTTATTTTTACATCTACCAACAAACAAACCAAGGTTGACATCAAATAACTACTAGCACGTGGTCACACACACACACACACACACACACACACACACATATATATATATATATATATTTCAATAACTAGAGAAGGCAGAAGTACATGAAACTATAATAAAAATAGAGTACATTAAAAGGCATATAATGAGTGCCATATAGAATAAATACTTTTGTTCTTTGCCATGCGCTATAGTAGGAGGCAATGGCCACTTTTAAGACCTATAAGGATTGATGTGAAAGATGAATTGGCAATGTAGCCACTAATGCAAGTTGCAGTAAAGACTCAACAATAACATAGATCGAATGTCCATAATTTCCAAGTGAAAATAACACAAATTTAACATGGAAATAATTGCTACGTGAAGCACTTCAATGCAACATGCATTGAAATTATGGACATGGATGTTTATTTCCATTATAAAATTCTTATCAAACAATTGAATTTAGATAAATAAACCATTTTTTTAAACCATCAATATTGACAACCGAATGGAAATGTGAACGTAGAAATTTGAAAAATAGAGAAGATTTTATGTAAATAAACACCTCAAGAGAAGTGTTAGGGCTCTGGGATTTAAAAAAATGATATCCACTCTACCTACCCTAAGGAGTATGAATGATCTACCAGATAATATTACTCATTCATGTCTTGTTTCCTTAATACTAAACCTATCTATCATAGATACACTCATGGCGCATAATGACATCATGGGAAATAAGCCAGTGTTGCACCACTCCTCATGGGTATCGCGGTTCCACCACTTTCGTGGTCGTCATTACCATTGATTTGTAAGCAATTCATGGTACATGTTCTAAGGAATTGCAACAACTTGCCAACCTGCTATTTAGTTGTTTTCTTTAGTCACGAGTTTCGCTTGTATAAGGAATAACCCAACTTGCCCTTCAATGTTTTCCTGATTGTCAGTACTATTTTATGCATATTTTTATCAATATAACACCACAAAATATGACCTCTACATTATTGTTCAGGATAAATTTACTAACCCAATTTATGTATGTTTGTGTTTCTCCTGTGCTTTACACGAAGGGGTCTACTCGATTTAGTTATGGGTATATATTATATTCCATAGTTCTGCTTCTAATACTAGGGTTTTAATAATGCTAAGTTAGATGGCCCATATATTTATCTTGGTGAAAAAATCTCAATCTGATCCGCTTAACCATCTATGGAAATCTTCCCTAGGAATGCATTTTTCTGGATGGATAATATATATATGTTACTTTTTTCTTTTTTCTTTCTTTTCTCCATTACGTGGAGGTGGGCCATAGGCTTAATATGTTCTTCAACTAGATTTGAACATTTTCCCACTTTGGGTCAGTTTTATGAGTAATTGAAACCATTGGTGGGTGCATAAAGGCCTCTTAAGTTTTTTTTTGTAAATATACATAAACTTGAATGAATTTAAGGGAATGTGGATTGTCAATTTGCAGGTTTGCGAATAACCTGTGCAACTTTGGAAGAACCAGGTAAGTGGAATTGAATTCGTAGTGTCTCTAAGGTACCAGTTACTCTCATACTTTGTGCCCTTTGCGATCACCCCCATAATCAGCTCCAAAATACCTTTCCAACACGATTCATCCATAAACAGTATCCATGTATCGATCTATTGAAAACTGGTTGATTCAATCCTTTTAGTTTATAACCTATGTAAGTTTTAAACCTATGAACAGAAGCAAAGAATACAAATTCTTTTAAGAAAAACGAAAATTACATCACAACATTCACACATAGTACACAGAGATTTACCCTAGAAACCCTTAACCGGGAAAACCAACAAACCTTGGAGCCACAACTCCTATTTTCCTCATCTTTCATTATGAATCACTCACAATACAATATAGGTATTCCATAGCATCCAATACCCTAATCCATTAACACGGATTAGTCAATAGACCCCAATCCCTTAACCGGGATTAAATTACATATTTTTAGAAAAATCCCCAAAAATAACACATACATGCAAAGAATATAACACATACCCAACATTCTCCCACTTGTTTTCTCTGCATAACAATGATTCATGTACTCATAAAGTGACAGGTTCAGTGCATCGATGTCCATAGATTCTCTACACTGAGAGAACTTCTTTGTACTGACAGACTTTGTTAATAAGTCTGCAACATTCTTCAAGGTGTCAACCTTCTCCAGGAGCACCTTCTGGTCTTCAACCATATCTCTCACAAAGTGATATTGCACATCAATATGCTTTGTATTAGCATGATAAGCAGGATTCTATTCCAAGAATATTGCACTTTGGCTGTCACAATCTAACCTTACATCTTTTTGTACAAACCCAACACCTGAACATAATTTATGTAGCCATACAGGTTCTTTACTTGCATGAGTGGCTGCCATATATTCAGCTCTAGTAGTTGAGAGTGCAACTACAGCTTGTCTCTTTCTCATCCAATTGATAGCTCCTCCAAATAGGTTAAACACAAACCCACTTGTAGATCTTCTATGATCAAGATCTCTATCCCAATCTGCATCAACAAATCCATGTACATTTATTACTATGTCTGGTCCAGGTCTTCCTTGGTAGCAGATTGCATAATCTATAGTGCCACGCAAATATCTAAAGACCCTCTTTATAGTTGTCCAGTGCTCCTTCCCTAGTTTTGACATATATATTCTCAATACTCCCACTGCATGAGCAATGTCTGGTCTGGTACAGACCATTGCATACATCAAACTGCCAACCGCACTAGCATATGGAACTCGTGCCATATCTTCTTCATCTTCGTGTGTCTTGGGACACTGATCTACAGATAACTTTACACCTACATGTATAGGGACCTTGACCGACTTACTTTCCTGCATTTTAAATCTCTGTAGTACTGTCTCAACATATTTTCTTTGATTTAACCAGATCTTCTTGTTTGCACGATCTCTTTTAATCTCCATTCCTAGTATGAAGTTTGCAGCACCGAGATCCTTTATGTCAAATTTGGAGGATAGATGAGACTTCACCTCCTTTATGACATCTTTGTTGTTTCCAATTAGCAACATGTCATCAACGTACAGTACTATGTTAATGAACTGATGACCAACTTGTTTGGAGTATACACAGCGATCATCCTTGCTTCTCACAAACCCCAATCCAAGTATAAATGTGTCAAACTTTTGGTACCATGTCCTTGGAGATTACTTTAAACCATAAAGGGACTTCTTTAGTTTACATACCATCTCTTTCTTTCCCTTTACTGTGAACCCTTCTGGTTGTTTCATGTAGATTTCTTCTTCTAGATCCCCATGTAAGAACGTTGTCTTCACATCCATCTGCTCTACTTCAAGATCAAAAGCGGCAGCAATAGAAAGAAGAAATCTAATGGAAGCTTATTTTGCAACTGGAGAAAATATTTCACCAAAATCAATTCCCTCTACCTGAGAATATCCCTTTTCTACCAAGCGGGCTTTGTACTTCTCCACTTTACCTTCTGCATTTAACTTCTTTTTAAATGGCCATTTGTTGCCAGTGACTTTTCTTCCAGCAGGTAACTGAGCTAGATCCCACACTTCATTTTTGTCCAAGGCTTCCATTTCTTCAAGTATGGCATTCCTCCATAGATCTATATCCTCTAAATCAACAACTTCCTTCATATTTCTAGGATCATCATCAGTAATAGATAAAGAAAAACTAGACCGAAAATCAGGAGGGGAATACCTTTCTGGTTGCCTTCTTTCTCGAGATGATCTCCTCAAAACTGGGGTATGAGGTTCTTCTTCTTCTTATTCATCTTCTTTCATTGAGTCAGATTCTTCATCTTCTAACTCAAACTCTACCTTCTCTAGTTCCTTTTCCATTGAAGTCACTTATTGTCTGGGAAGTTCTTTGACCTCTCTAAACACAACATCTCAATTGTAGACAATCTTCTTAGTTACAACATTCCAAAGCGTATAACCTTTCATACCATCTTTATAACCAATAAAGATACATTTTTCAGCTTTATTGTCCACCTTATTCCTTTTCTCCTTTGGAACATGTACATAAGCATCACAGCCAAAAACTTTCAGATGTTTAATAGAGGGTTTCTTACCAGTCCATACTTCTTGTGGAGTTTTGTCAACCAAAGTTGATGTGGGTGGTCGATTTACCAAGTAACATGATGTCTCCACTGCCTCTGCCTAGAATTCTCGTACTATCATAGCACTGCTTAGCATACTTCTTGCATTTTCCATCAATGTCATATTCATCCTTTCAGCAACTCCATTCCGTTGAGGTGTGTATGGAGTAGTCTTCTGCCTTGCTATACCGCACTTATTACTGAATTCCTCGAATTCATTCCCATAGAACTCTCCACCATTATCTGTCCTCAACACCTTTATTTTCTTTTCTGTTTGATTCTCTACAAGAGCCTTAAATTCTTTAAACTTAGCAAATACTTCAGATTTCTTTTGAAGGAAATAAATCCATGTTTTCCTTGACAAATCATCTATAAATGAAACATAATACACAGAGCTACCTAGTGATGGAATAGACACAGGTCCAAACACATCGTTGTGTATTAAATCTAAAATCCCCTTTGCTCTTGTAGCACCAGATTCAAATCTTACTCGATAATGTTTTCCATATATGCAATGTTCACAGAAATCAAAATCTAGATTGCAATCAGTCATACCTTCAACCATACTTTTACCTTGTAATGCTCAAAGACCCTTTTCTCCGATATGCCCCAATCTTTGATTCCATAGCATTGTCTTTCCTCCTGATGCAGTCAGGGTTTTATCTTTTGTATCTCCCCCCCAGGAACAACAGAATTGTTACATTCACCAATGATGGTTCTTCCCAATAGTTTGTACGGAGTTTCATACTGAATTCCCCTCATCAATACCATTGATCCTCGAACCATTTTGCAACTACGATCTCCACACACAATCTTTACACCTGCAATATCCATCCTTCTGACAGATATCAATTTTCTCGCTAGATTTGGAATGTGTAGTACCCCACGGAGACTTCTAATCCTTCAATCCTTCAGTTTCAACTTGATTCTACCACGCCCAATGATACTCGTTAGTGAATCATCTCCCAAGAACACATATCCTCCATTGTACTCTTCATATTCACAGAACCACTCCCTATGAGGGGTCATATGACATGATGCACCTGAGTCAATCAACCATATATCACGTTCATAAGGATTACTAGTAGAAGCTAGGTACACATCCCCTCCTCCTTCTGAGGAATTCTTTGCCTCTATGGTAGAGGTATCCTATGATCCCTTTCCTTTCTCAATATTCTTAGATCTACAATCCTTTTTATATTGCCCATCTTTACTGCATTTCCAACACTTCCTTATAAATTTTCCTGGGGATTTAGATCTACCCTTAGATTTAGATCTCCCCCTAGATCCCTTATTTTTGTTTCTCTCCTTGGGGCGACCTCTCACAGACAAGGAATCCATGCTATGAGTATCCATGGCTTTCTGCCTCATCTCTTCTGATAGCAGAGATGATACTATTTCATCAAATTTTAAAGTTGCTTGATTAGCACTCCCTATTGCTACAATTAGGTTGTCCCAGGAATTTGGCAAAGAACACAATAATGTAATACATTTATCTTCTTCGGCCATTGTAATTCCAACATAGGTTATTTGACTTAACAAAGTATTGTAGACATTTAGATGCTCTATCACTGTGTCATTATCATCCATTCTGAGGTGATACAGTTTCTTTTGTAGAAACAACTTGTTCACAAGGGATTTTGATTGATACAAACTCCCTAGTTTCACCCAAAGCTTTACAGCGGTATCTTCTCCAGATATGTTCAATCACACATAGTATGATAAGCGCAATCAAATTTTACTCCTCGCCCTTCTATCTACTTTCTCCCAATATTATTTCGACATTCCAATGGGTTGTGTACCTGGATCCGCAGCAATCCACTGATCCCAATCTACAAGAAGATCCTCCATTTTGAGCTTCCATAGCTCAAAGTTATGGCCGTTAAACTTATTGATCTCAATTATTGAATTGCTCGCCATTCTCTTTCAATGCACAAATCAAAGCTGTAAAGCTCCCACTGAACACGGGTTTATCATAGACCCAAGATCTATCAACCGCGTCGAACCCTCAGCAATAGAGGCGTCCCCCTGAAACCAAACAATCGAGCTCTGATACCACATGTAAGTTTTAAACCTGTGTAGAGAAGCAAAGCATACAGATCCTTTTAAGCAAAACGGAGATTACATCATAGCATTCACACATAGTACACAGAGATTTACCTTGTAAACCCTTAACCGAGAAAACCAACAAACCTTGGATCCACAACTCCTATTTTTCTCATCTTTCATTATGAATCACTCATAATACAATATAGGTGTTGTTCAGGAATTCTACCCTATAACGAGGAGAGGGACACTACCAACTTCTAGGGTGATAGGTAAATACATTAATCATATCACATAGGCTTCTACAAAAGGAAAGAGATCAAGCTTCTTGAAGGCATACCTTATTAGCGAAGTTCGATCCTAGCTTTCGCTTGCTCCTTCGATTGATCCTCCACTTAATCTTCCGTTTGACGAACCTGCAATACAAAGATACGTTCCTCAGCGTATCTTAACTGATATAACAATGATGAAATTGAAATACAATTTAAAAATCAAATACAATCAAGCATTTAATCCAAACAAATATGCAATCCATTAGACATTTGATTGGGACGGGAAGGGCATTTCAACCTTTATTGTCAAAAGCAAATAATCAGTACAAGTATGCCTGATCATTCAGAGTGCTTATGAAACCGGATCCTGGTCTCCTGCTCTTCACACTAACTTTGGAATTCCTCCAGCGTAACAACCCTTAATGCATAGTTTCTCCTCTCTCTCTCATCTATCCCCCTTGTATTTATGGGACAAGGTAGGCAGTTTGGATCGAGAGGTAGTTTGATTGGGAAGTTGAGGAAGTTGCAAAACCAACTTCAACTAATCCCAATTCGTCAAATTAATATATTTTTTATTACATTTTAATATGTGCGCGCGTATTTCACAGTAGAGTAGCGCACAATATGCAACTTCATTGCTTTACAACCAACGTTTGCAAGATTTTTTAAGGTGTGTGCTAGTTTGCTTAAGTAGAGTAGGGCACAATAGCAAGTGTGTGCTACTATTATAACTGTAGAGTAGGGCACACTTCAAGAAATGCGCTACTATCATGCCTGTAGGGTAGCGCACATGTCAAAAGGTAGGTTAAAACAGGGTTTTGTCAGCTGCTGAGGGGCAAACCAAGTCCATGTATCATCTAGGGCAATCTTGCTCTTCAATCCAAGTTGTCCTTTTGTGTGATTGACGGCTTAATGTGATCACGGACGGAGAAGTGCAGATTTGACCTATAACAGATGCCCCCTAATGTCTGAGGTCAGAGGGAAACAATGGCCGAAATACATTATAATTCCAAGTCAACGGAGGAGCAAGAAACCACAGAACCAAGTCACAAAAGTACCTGAAATAAAGATCAAGGTCAACGAGCAATTACAATCTTGACATCATAAAGATGTGTAGCATGATACAACATGATCTCCGATACATAACTAGGAGATGTATATATAGCATGGCCACTGAAATACAAGCGTGGATCCATGTCAGAATGAGAGATCATAGCCATAACAACAAACTGGATCTATGTCTCATGGAGAGCCAAAATGAGTGAGGCTCAGTCTTGCGCAGCTTGGGTGATAACATAATGAGGTAATGCTATCAAAATCCCAAGGTCTTCATCCAAACAAACCAAGGTACAAACCCTAACCATGTGAATAAATGAGCTGAAAGTCGAACATGGGGGGAATCGTTTGATTACCGGTCATTGATGTATACCGTTAACAAACGCGAGGGCTTCCACCGATAATGATAATGGGGCCCAAGGTACCTAGTACGATCCAACAAGTGGGAATAAGAGGACTTGAAGTCAAACACCTGAGGAACCTATCAAATAAGAGACATTGATGTATTCTCATAATTTGACAGCGAGGGAAATTGCCACTGGTGACTACAATCCCCAAGGTAGTAACCGAAACTCTAAACTTCATTCCCAGATAAAAATGAGTTGATGTCGATGGGAAGAAGTCCGTTGGAAGGGAGGCCTTAAGGAATCCTCCATCATCCAACACGAGGAACACTCAAATGGTATGAGTTGAATGTGGCGTAGGACATGTAACAATATTAACACTAGGATGGACGACACATGAGGTCAAGGTAAACTGCAGAATGGTCGACATGGGCTATATCCTTGAATAGTGAACACAACACCAAGTGACTTAGGTAGTTTTCAACATGATGGGGAAGTGATATAAGCCTACAATGTAGGAGACATTTAGCAGACCCTCCATATGGTTGAAATAATAACCAACCGGGGGAGTAAACAACTCGGAGATCAGGTTCACCCTAAGGTCAAAAACTAAACCCAACTGAAATGATAGACTTAAAATAGGTGTTGTGTTCAAGGATAGGACTGGAAACTGTAAGGTGTGATATACCCTTCTTATCCCTTATTCTTTTTAGATAAAAGAATACCTTTCTTGTTGTTTTAATGAGTCCAAGAAAGAATGAAAACTCATTAGATCCAACCATGTAAATATTTTAATGAGCCCATGGGAGGAAGACTCGGGACCTTCTTCATTGTTTACAGAGTTCAAAGAAGAGATAGAAGAATACTCTATAGTACTGATCTCTGGATTTTAATATCGAGCCGAGATCTGTTCTTGCTCGCCAGTGTTTTCAGTTTTAAGGAGTCTGAAAAACTTAAACAATAACTCCATACACCTACTCGTGGATTTTAATATCGAGCCCAAGTAGGTTAATGCTCGCCGGTGTTTTCTTGTTTATAGAGTCTGAAAAACTTTAAACAATCCTCTATTTACCCTCTCGTGGATTTCACATCGAGCCCGAGTAGGTGAATGCTCGCTTGGTGTTTTCATGTTTCGAGAGCCTGAAAACCCTAAAGAAGGTTCCAAAAGGTCATTTTTCATAAAGTTAGTCTCCTCCCCCGAAAAAGTGTAAAACAATGGAAGAAGAACTCTTCTAGACACGGATGACTAGAGTATTCCTTTTTCATAAGTAATCCGCAAAAGTCCGGAAAAGGGTTAAACTTATACTTAAGCAGATGTCGCTTCAAAACCTTTAACGAGTCTGAAATGACAACTATACTTGGCAATCTTGTCATATTTAAAGAGTCTAACAAGAGCTTAGAGAGAACTCCATAAGAATCTTTTTCGTAAAATTTTAACGAGTCCGAAAAAATAAACTCATGACCTCCTTATTGTTTTAACGAGCTCAAAGGAGAGATGGAAGAATGCTCGTAGCCTCCTTACTGTTTTTAACGAGCTCGAAGTGAAGGTGGAAGAATGCTCGAATGACTCCTTCAAGTAGGGTCGATGCCCAGAATCTCCTCGTGAGACCAGGCAATGATGTCACGGAATTCGTTAAAAATATTGGTATACAGAACGATATCTTCAAGATAACAGTCTGCTCCAATGAAGATGTTTTCGGTGACCCCAGGTTCAGTGGAAATGTTAATCGGGATGGTTCTTGCTGCACTCGTCCTATGCCCTTCGGTGTAAACAGTACTTGAAGTGGAAGAGGACAAATCAACATTCCCACCAAGTCTCATCGAAAACTCTCCTCTCTCTATCATGTCTAGATTTGGAAGCAGGTAAGACCTGTGATGCATGTGTTCCCAAGGCTGGTCCAGGCCCATCATGGCTTCCAAAATGGATTCGTCGGATGGCAAAACCGTGTCGAAACAGTCAAAAGAGTGGGTCGAGTTTACTGACCATGCCGGAGCATAGTCTATATCCAACTCAACAGAGACTGGCGGAGTTATGATATGTTTCGTTGTAGCATGTTGTGCTTCCATGTATGCTATTTCTGCAACGGATAAAGGCACTGATGGTTCTGACACAGTGGGAAGTATCCATGGATCAGTCCTTAAAACGACCGTGAAAGTTTCAGTGGATGTACCTTCATCAGAACGCATGAAAAGAACAGGAGAGGATAGGTCAAAAGTGCCTATTAATGACCCGTAAAGCCCTGCTCCTAAACTCTCAATTACTAGGGCAGATTGATCAACTAAGGGAATTGTGGATTCCGATAAAGTCTAGTTGTTTCGCCGAGAGAACGAAAGATGATCGACTGTGACGATCTTTCCTTCGTGGGGGAACATTACAACTCGGAAAACAGCCGATGCAATAGCTTGCATGGAATATGTCCAGCTCCTTCCTAACAACATATTATAATCAAGCGGAGCATCCAGAACTTTGATCTCTTACCGGCCAGTGTCACGTCAAATGATGGCAAGACTCTGTGTGGATAGAAGGTTCTGCCATCAAATGCAGTAAGCAGTGTGTTAGAGGGGGCTAAATCGAGAGAACCCAAGGCTTTCCAACAAGAAATTGACATTACACACGTAGACGCGCCCTCATCTACGACAGCTCGTCCAATGGTCATAGGACCATGAACTACCTCTATCTGAAGAGCAATGTGGTACGGCAACTGGTACTTGATATCAGACATATCAAAATGAGCAGTCATGTTGGATTATTCCATACTTCCAATCGCTACCAAAAGTGCATTTCGTTGTAATGAACAACTTTGCAAAACTTCTAAGGTGGACATAGCACAAGGGGTCTGGGCTAGATCTTCAACCACATTGTAGTTGGTAGCAGCCTGTGCATTGGGATTGTGCGAAGCCCGTTTCAAGACACCTTTCAGGATCTTGGGCACTGAATCCATAGGTATGTGGAGAGGAATGGAAGATTCGGGAACCTCTTTATCCTTATTATGTGAATCCGGGGTATAATTTCTTGCCCGAGTTTGTAAAAGAGCGTCCGAGTTAACCATATTAATAGAAGTTTGATCAACTGAAGCGTGGGTGGTGCCCCCAGTATTGGAGGTGCCAGAAGCTGATCCCTGCCCTTTTGGAAATGGGTCTTTAAGGACGGCAGGTTTCTTTTCTTGAAGCAGCTTCTGGGCTTCTTCGATTAGAGGGCATTGGTGAGTGAGGTGGTCTTGCTTGCAAAGCTTGCAAGGGAACTTGACCTTCTTCTTTTCTCTATTACCCTCCTCGGCATTTTCTTTGTTGTTGGGCTTTTGTTGGTTCCCCTCTCCTCTCTTGCCCTTCTTCTTATTGTTGGGTTGCCGAGGGCCCTTTTGATTAGTCTGAACATGTTGTACAGATTCAGTAGTAGAAGGAGAGGTTGTGACGGGAGTCACTTCTGCAATCGATTGTTTGACCAATAAGGCATGAACCTATTTAGTCAATGCTTCGAAGGCTACAGAATCAACTGAACCTACTATGCCATCAACATGTGGTCCAGGTTTTGGTCTACCTAGATCAATGTTTGATCGCGGTGCATCAGGTATAATCTCATAAAGGAGCCCAAACTGAGCATAAACCAAGTCTAGTTGCTGGGTCCTTAAAATGGATTCTTCTTCTAATGACACCCCAGAAGTAGCTACTTCCTTAGAAACATAAGGAAGGAGTGATTTTAGATACCACTCCAATAAGAATTCTTGGGGATATTGGCCTTAATGAGCCTCTTCCTTCTTCGCCACTCCTGAATATGATCATATAAATGGGTGGCTTTGTTTTTTCTAAAGGTAGACAAAAGATCTGTCTCAGCATCGTACCGAACAGGAAGCTAGAAGTGGTTCAAAAAGACTATGGCGAGATCCCGAAAGTTAAAAAAGGTGGCTGCAGGTAACTCAATGTACCATTTGGCTGTAGCACCGGTCAAGGTTCTTTGAAAAAGTCTCAACCTAACGAAATATTCGTTCAACGAGTTCGAAAAACACCATAGATGAAAAGTGGTAACATGTTCACTAGGATCTTCACCAGTTTTACCTTCGAATTTTGGAATGTCCGAAGGTATCTTAGTGGGAACTAGTGGCCACGTAACATTATGGCACACCGGATCGTTCGTTAACTTGGAAAGATCTGGCAAATTCAGGTTTTCCATAAATGGTAAACGTGGTCTACAAGATGGCATTTGATGAGCTGGAGTCATGAAGGGGGAACCTCCCATAGTTTGACCCATAAAGTGCTGGTTAGGGTTGCCCCCAGCCATCTGCTGATAGGGGTTGCCCCTAGCCATCTGCTGTTGTGTGAAAGTGTTGTTGAAATTCCCCCACCCAAATGAAAGTGGGTTGGTACCCTGTGCATTTATCTATTGTGGCTGGGTGTTAGCCTCGCCATATTGTTGGTTAAAAATATTACCCTCTCCTCCAGAAAACAAAGAAAAGGGGATATTTCCTACAGGTATATTACTTTGATTCATATTGTAACCTGCAAAGGTGTTAAAACCAGGGGTAGTCGAGGTGGACAGCGCAGTCATGGTACTCATGACAGGCATAGTTGCAAAGGGATTCGGCCCAACATTGGGTGTGGAAATCCAAGTACTAGGTATATGGTATGACTGTTGAGTTGCATGAAGTGGAATGACATTCACTGTATTATTGGGTCCAAAAGTAGGGGTAGTGACTGAGGCAAATGTCAAAGCTGTTGAGCTTGGCATGCCTAACGTACCAGCGTTAAAACTGAAGGACGGAGTTGAAACAGAAGTTGTCTGCATCGAACTCGATGTAACAGTGGAAGAAGGATTCACAATACTTGTATTCATAACCATTGTGGGAGTCTGTGGAACTCCTTTTTCGTCTCCTGGGTTAGTCATAATATGCCGAGGTGTGAAAAAATATGCACTATACTCGGGTTGTTGGAAACCTACAGGGACCAGTAGCGGATCGTTGGATCCGGTAAGAGGAGGGTTAAAAGGAGTATTAAAATCACTAGAAGTAATATCCTCAACCTCGATATAATTAAGAACTTGTCGATCCGAAGTTCTGGGTTGTGGTTTTCCAGGAGCCTCTATTTCACCAGTAAGTTCAAAAATACCACTGGAGTTAGTCCTCCGTCGTCGTGGTGGTGGTAGTGGCTCCACACTGGGTGGGGGAAGGTTTTGCAACCTCCGAGACCTACGAAGTTGCTGGTCTTCCACAATTATATAAAAATAACACTAAGTAAAAACCTAGTGGCCACTAAGACTAAGGGGCAAACAATATACCACTAAAAAAAAATCCTAAGTAATCAAACCAATCAAACGGATAGAAAATACTCTCGGAAGTAAGTCTGGAATGATTAGGGCCCAGAAAATACTAACAGAGTATTCATGGTCATTTTTGTGGCGTCCACCGGAGGTCCATTGGGTGCAAGCGATTGAATCACCAAACCGCTTTCCCCAGAGTACTGCCAGAGGGTTACCTTCCACGCCTATCCGAGGTGAAGTGGGAATAACCGCCCACTCTACCTATGTAGGATCCTAAAGGTCTGATACTAAGGCTACCGTACATATGAAATATTCTGGCCGGGGGACAGTCGTTAGCCTAGTCAAAACGCATGGGCAGGGTAGCAAAGTCTGAAGTCCGAAAGGACCCCCGTACGCAAATCGACTCTAGTTTATGGTCAAAAGGAAAGTGAGGGGATATCCTCAGCAATTCCAATTTCCCACGGCCTCGTGCTTAACTCTGGTTTGAGTAGAGCATCCCGGGGTTATTTGATATATATGGGTTTACCTAAATGAAAGTTGTACTACGATTGTTACGTAATGAAGCCAGTTGCGAGCAGTTTAAGGTGATTTAAGCTCGTAACTCTAGCATAAGCTAGTTGATGTCGTGTATAACTAAAAAGAAAATGTTTCTAATTGATTTTATTATAAAAAAAAAATTTAAGGCAACTTTTTACTCAACGGGGTAGTGCATTGTGTGGAAATGGTTTGAGAAAGTAAAGTGCAAAAGAAATAACTTTCAAAGCAACAAAAGACTCTTTTTCTCTTCTTCTTTTTTTTCCGTTTATGCTCTTTCCAAAATGAAAACTAAGCAAAACCAAAAAACAATCTCTTTTTTCTTTTCTTTTCAAATTCAAAACAAAGTAAAAATAAATGATTATAAGCCTTACTACTTTAAACTACCAAACTCATTTTTTGTTTTTTCTGATATATGTAAAAAGAAAAAGAACTCGAAAATGGAAGCAAGTAAGACCTAAAAGAGCAATGTAAGTAATGAAAAGCAACTCTAAGGCTCACAACAAACAAATCGATGATTTGACGAAGACTTGTCCTACAAATTTTTTCAAAGGAAAAGGATTTGGGCTTGGAAAACAAAGTGGAAAGAAAAGAAGGATAAGAGACGCTTCAAATGGAAAGCTAAACCTCAAAGGTTACTCCAAAGCATCAAGAACCCTAAAGAGCACTAAGCTAAGTAAACGGTAGGCAAGCGAACCAAAAATGGCCTTACAATTACAAAACTCAAATGGAAGCAAACTAAAAGACTTCAACTTACTTGGACTGGAACTGACAAAGCAATCAGGAGGTATCTAGACTCAAAAAGCTTTTGAAAACACCCTAATGACTCTAACTCGGGGTCAAACCCTAAATTAAGGGCCAAGACACCATCAAAGTGTGCTTAGTGTTGCCACAAACAACAAATGCTACAAAACAAAGGTTTGTATACCTGCAACAAGCATCTAGGGTACAGACAGAAGTGCAGCTACGTCCAACTAGGAACAAAGCGTGGTCTTCAAAAAGAGTTGCAAACAACAAGACACCTCAAAAGTACACAAGCAAGCAAAAGATGAACTAAGGGACTTAGGAGAGGAAAATAAGACTCAACAAGGGCATGAAGACCTCAAGGATCAGTTAAGAAAGCAAGGTAAGAGACTGGACATCAAACCAAACAAGTGCAAATCAAAACCCTACAGCAAACAGAGAGTTACAGGGGTATGCGCTACTGTGTAGTGCATAAACCAGCGCACACTGGGAGATGTGCCCTACTGTACAGTAGGTAAAGTAGCGCTCATCATCAGGTATGCGCTACTGTGTATAAGGCATACTAGCGCACATGTCAGAGGAGGTCTGAAACAGGCTCTAAAACTTCCAACTAGGATGAGTCAAGCAAGGGAAAGCAAGTACAAGTGACCTACAGGGCCTCTCAGAGGATCAAAAAGATAAAAAAGTACTGGAAAGAAAGTTAAATGAGTCTCCTAGAACAGAAAACAACCGGTCCCTAGCGGAGTTTCCAGTCTGTTGTTCGGGAATTCTACCCTATAGCGAGGAGAGGGACACTACCAACTTCTGGGGTGACAGGTAAATACATTAATCATATCACATAGGCTTCTACAAAAGGAAAGAGATCAAGGTTCTTGAAGGCACACCTTATTAACGAAGTTCGATCCTAGCTTTCACTTGCTCCTTCGTTTGATCCTCCACTTGATCTTCCGTTTGACAAACCTACAATACAAAGATACCTTCCTCAGCGTATCTTGACTGATATAACAATGATGAAATTGAAACACAATTTAAACATCAAATACAATCAAGCATTTAATCCAAACAAATATGCAATCCATTAGACATTTGATTGGGACGGGAAGGGCATTTCAACCTTTATTGTCAAAAGCAAATAATCAGTACAAGTATACCTGATCATTCAGAGTGCTTGTGCAACCGGATCCTGGGCTCCTGCTCTTCACACTAACTTTGGAATTCCTCCAGCATAACAACGCTTAATGCATAATTTATCCTCTCTCTCTCTCATCTATCCCCCTTGTATTTATGGGACAAGGTAGGCAGTTTGGATCGAGAGGTAGTTTGATTGGGAAGTTGGGGAAGTTGCAAAACCAACTTCAACTAATCCCAATTCATCAAATTAATATATTTTTTAGTACATTTTAATATGTGCACGAGTATTTCACAGTAGAGTAGCGCACAATATGCAACTTCACTGCTTTACAACCAGCATTTGTAAGATTTTTTAAGGTGTGCGCTAGTTTGCTTAAGTAGAGTAGGGCACACTAGCAGGTGTGCGCTACTATTATAACTGTAGAGTAGGGCACACTTCAAGAAATGTGCTATTATCATTCCTGTAGGGTAGCGCACCTGTCAAAAGGTAGGTTAAAATAGGGTTTTGTCAGCTGTTGAGGGGAAAACCAAGTTCATGTATCATCTAGGTCAATCTTGCTCTTCAATCCAAGTTGTCCTTTTGTGTGATCGACAACTTAATGTGATCACGGACGAAGAAGTGCAAATTTGACCTATAATAATAGGTATTCCGCAGCATCCAATATCCTAATCCGTTAACCCGGATTAGTCAAGAGACCCCAATCCCTTAACCGGGATTAAATTACATTTTTTTTGAAAAATCCCCAAAAGGTGTCGGAGGGATTGTCAGGCACACCACTGACAGACGCACTCTCCCCTTCACATACATGCAAAGAATATAACACATACCCAACAACCTATGCATATGTATCTTTAAAAAGGATATTATGGATTGAACACCTGTATTTTGCACTCTCTTTGACCTGAAGTCTATTTTTGTTTCACATGTGAATGACACTTAGCTTGCTACAATTTTGCATAAAGTATAGATAGTTAAAAATTCCATAGTTAAGAAGTAATTTTTGCAATAAAGATATTATGAAAGAAAGCAATTTACATAGAGGATACCATATGTAAGGCCTCTCGACCTTACTTCCTTAATTCAATATCATAGATAAACTAACTAATATGAGAAACATGTTTATAACCATAGCAATAACAATAAATTATAATGTGAATTTGAACATTAACATACTGAAATGTACCTCTTTGAATGTTGAATTTGTCATAAAATCTAGTAGTCTTTCTGCAGCAACAAGCCTTCATTCTTACTTCCTTCGATGCCCATAATGGAATTATACCTCCCTTCCAACTAGGAGCCTAGCCTACTTCCTACCGTTTCTGTGACTCTAAGAACAATAATGCACAATATCTCTAAGAACTTGGTCCATGAAGATATTTCTTCCAAGAATTATTCCACCTCTCAACAAGATCAACCTCTCCAAAACTCCAAATAAAAGAACTCCCTCTCAACTCCTCTTCACTCTCTCTATTTATTATTTTTTCATGCACTTTTCGCAAGTCTCCTTAACCACCCCATTTGCGGGTCATCAACCACCCCTTCTATAGTTTTACGGAAAATTATATCTAAAATTAAACAATGAATTGAATAACAATAAATATAAAATAGAAAGTCTTTCTTTTCACGCTAGTTTATAAATGAATTTGACATTTCCCCCAAAATTTATGACACCCCACCATACCTATTTAATTCAATATACCAACAAATAATGAAAATTAAGAAGCGTATTTAATGCTACTAGATAGTTATATGTATTCAATATATTTCTTACAATCCTTAGCCATTCATTTAGTAATTAATACATTAATTAGTCATACTAGTGTACATAAACAATGTAGGTATACGTAGTTAATGTATACATACATGCGCGTGTACTAATTATAAACCAACATTGCCTCTAATGAATAGTTCATGTATGTACTCATCCAAGTATGCAAGCTAACAATTAGTAATCACAACATCTAACAATCACACTAACTAGTTTGGAATCATTCAATACAAACAACACAACATACCCATATTATCACACATGAGTAAAGCAAGACTTTTAGCACACAAAAGTAACCAGGTTGTTAAATAACTAACTCATAACATCATTTTAAATTAATTTGAACCATCCTTCCTCCCTAACCTACTTCCATCCTCCACGTCTTATCCTTTCCTCTGTTGGAATATGCTGGAGCGTCAACTATATTGACCTAACCCCAGATAGAACTAGTAAATGAAAGTGCCAACTATATTGACCAAGCCTCCGTAGTAGGAAATTGGGAATCATCATCACACAACTTGGGAGCATGTTTCTGCATAGCCCTCCCATGACTCCAAGTTTTGGAGGATAGGCGGTGGGAAATACCTCCACCCCTCCTAATATAACTAGGGTTGACACCCTATACTGAACCATACTGTGCAATTATTGTTCTTATATTCATGTTGTCAAACAACCATTATGGGAAACCTATGCATCTTTTCAAAACCACACTTACCGGAAAGTCATAGCAATATTGGAATTCACAATTAAATCACAAGAAAACTGAAATCACTTTATTATCCTCTTGATGTCCCGAACATCTTGTACTCCTTGGCACTTTTTAGGAATCTAACTATTTCATAGCTAGTCAACATGTGGATTAGTTCAACACTAAAATAAATTTCATCTATAAACATACCCAACTCTTTCAAGTGATAATCCATATCCCTAAAACAACATTTAAATATAATCATGTAAGTTCTTTTGCAACATATAGTGTACTTGTTTTATGCCTAAGGTACAACTAAATCTGTATCCACATATCAATATTTGGCATTCAATTTGCATGTTCAAATGAAATAACATATCCATCACCATTAATAAAATAAAATGATACATTCTATTTACTATCCACACATAGGGAGTCCATATGTTCACAAAACAATAGAATCAACCTAATTGAGTCTAACCTATAATAAGCAAAAAAAAAAAGTTAATTCACGGTAGGGTTTTAATTATTGAGTGTCCAAATATGGGGCATTACAAAAAGTTATAGCCATTAATGCAACATAATGTTTAACTCTGCTTCGAGGTGAATGCAAGGGTATCGTTGAATCCAACACAGCCACTGGATACTTCGATGGAGTGGCAGTGGGTGGTAAATGTGTTGTTGGGATACATTTGATCATTAATAAACATCATATCTTCAAGTTCATACTGAATATTGGTGAAGGTACTAACTCTTTGGAAAAATTATTGGGCTTGTGGAGTCTACTTAGAATTGCTACTTCATTTGGTGTGGATTCACTAAAATATTATGGTGACTCTTTGATGGCTGTGAAATGGATTAAAAAATTCCACGAGCTAAAATCCCTCTCTTTTCAACATTGGTGTCATAGGATCGAGTCTCTTCTATCCACCTTTTATGATTGGACTATCGATCACATTTACAAGGAATTGAATAATGTGGCTGATGCTTTGTCCAGGAAGCACTCACCGAGCAGGAGGGCCTTCTTTCAGGGGAAGAGTGGATTGATGATCAACCTGAATCTTCTGGATCTACTCCTTTTTTTCAAGATTAATCTCCCTTTGATTCTCGGCTGCTGAAGTTTTTTAGAGTTTTTTCTAGATGGACTGATTTTTCTGGGATGGAATCTTGTTTTTTGATTTCTTGTTAGTTTTGATTATGTAAATGGTGGTGGACATTGAACATAAAACTTGTTTCTATTCTTTTGAAAACTTTGTATGGAGGAATACTTTTTTATTTTTATAATAACAAAAGTACAGGTTTTTTCCTTCTTTGAAAAAAATGTGTTTTATTGTTTATTGCCCAACAAGATACAATATGTTGATTAAACATGTTTACAAATAATATTAAATCATGAAACCAATCTTAAATCATATTTAAAAGAAAAATAATATCAATTTGTTTTGTTAAATCTTTTCGTTAAATCTTGGAAATAATTAAATATAAAAAAGTTTAAAAATGGCTTCAACTAAAGTCACATAGATGATAATAGTTTATATTATTAATATTGTAAATAGTGATATAACATCTTGCTTATTAAAACACAAAAACAATTGTAAATCACATTTCATTGATTTTTTAATTAATTAGTTCGTCTCATTAAAAAATATTAAATCATGGAAACCATCCTAAATAGTATTTGATTAATTTGTAAATTCGATTTTTTTTATTGAATCTTTTTGTTAAATCGTGGAATTAATTAAATATTTTAATATTAAAAAAAAACAAATTAGAGGGATATTTTTAAATTTCTATGTTTGAAGTTGGTAGGTCCATCATGGATGATGCTCACACAGTATTCTCACTCACTTTAGGAATTGTGAAATTTCTTTGAATCTATGGATGGCTATATATATTCTGCTCTAGTTAAATGTGACTACACATATTGTTGGCAATTTTGACCAAAATTATTTTGTGCAAGTTGGACAGTATAGAGATCATCTTTTAGGTTGTAGAAGACTATTAAATCCCATTATTTCATTTTAAATGGTTTTTTTTTTGTTGTAGAATCTCCCAAAGTCTTTATACATTCAAAGGCAGCGAGACATTATATTGTATTTGTCCTACCATAATCGGATTGTGTATTAGTAATTAATAAACATTAGTGAAAATGTCAAAATGGAATTATGCAATTGGGGCAAGTTGGTTTATAAATTCCTTAAGTGTCTCCAGTTTTTCAAATTATTAGAAATTATATTGTGTTGGCCTTCCCCATTATTAATTGGATTGATTATGAATTAAATTTTTAGTGCAAATGTCAAATTGACATTAATCCATTTATGGCACGTGCCATTAGGGATACTCGGTTTGCAACAAGTCCCCAAGTCTCTCTACGTTTTCAAGCAGTTAGGCATTGTATTGTGTTTGTCTTCCCCGATATTCATTGATTGCTTATCATTGAATTTTTTTATCTTAATGCAAATAAGAGGGCACATTCAATTGGGGCAAGTGAGTGTATGTCATCTAGCACCTACTGTGTAATTTTTATAAGAATATTTCATTAAATAAAATTTACTTTATAATAAATATTTACTAATGTATTATATGAATACGTCATCAACTTTGTGGTATCCCAATTACTGCTTAATAATTCAAAAGTTAACATAAACATATTTTAATATAATACAACATAAATTTGCTATAATAAACAATAAATATGATAATAATTAAAATATATCAAAATCGCATTTTACGCAAGTACTATTTAATGTATTTTCAATATGATGGTGGTAAATTGTTGTTAACTTTTCATATCCAACATTATAAAATGAAAAAAAATAGTATAAATACCCATGACAAAATGACACATCCACAATATAAATGTCGAAATAAAATATTTACATATCACTATTCGTCTATGCATTCGTTGATGCGATTCCATGAGCATTTAAAGTTTTATCTTTTAATATCATCATTTTTTAAATAAATCTTTACTATTGTATTATATGAATACATCATCAACTTTATGATATCTCAATTATTGCTTAGTAGTTCAAAAGTTAGCATAAATTTATGTTAATATAATACAACATAAATTTGTTTTAAAAAACAATAAATATGAGAATAATTAAAACATATCAAAATCACATTTTATGCAAGTACTATTTAAATTATTTTCAATATGTTGATTGTAAATAGTTGTTAACTTTTCATATCTAACATTATAAAATCAATAAAAAAACATAATTGGCATATTATAAATACCCATAATAAAATGACACATTCACAATATAAATGTTGAAATAAAACATTTGCATATCATTGTTCATTTCCATCAGCTTGATTATCTTCCTCATTTGGAATTATAACATTGTTGTTCTCAAAATTATGTTTTGATCTTGGGTCATTTCTCAATACAAACTACCAATCCCCATCCAACACATATGGGTAAAATAACACTTGATTGCATTGTTTTGGGAAAACATAGGCTCCTTAGTTTCAACCCACTTTTTTTTAGTTAATAGATATTAATCCACTATCACGATCTTCCTTTACATTACTTTGATCGAAGGTATCCAACCACTTGCACCGAAAAATAACACATTGAAAAGATGAGAAGTCCACTTGCATGATCTCTTGTATCTTTCCAACGTAACCTAGGTTTCCATTTATTAAGTTTTTATCACGGTGGCTAGCACTACTAGATTGGTCGAATTCAACCTCCACTCCACAATCTTGTGTGAGATGTCCATCACCAACATCCTCAATGCAAAAATGATGTCCATGTCCCCACATAAATGGGAACAAATGCACCTGTGAAAATTCTAACAAAGGATGGTGTCATATGTCTAATAACCAAAGCATTAATAAATACATAATGCATGTTATAATTCAAATGTGTGTTATAAATTGAGCTTGGTACTCAAAGAGATTATTACAGAGTTGATGCACCTGATCCCTATGTTTAGAGCATCCTCTTCTCCATGTGGGCAATGACCGGACGCTCCATATTTATCTGTGACTTGGTCAACCACCCAACTATTGGTACAGATCTTTGGCATATTTTCTTTTAAATGATCAGGATAAGGCATGCTTCTATAGTGCAACCATCTAAGTTATTTTTGTCACTTTTCCATTTCCTTCTTTTCTCTTCATAGAACGTGACCCATGGTTGCATTGCCTCCCCATTATAAAGAATGAATTTATTGATGGCATCAGTTTTTTAATTCGTTGAGGTATACAAGAATTCAAAAAGGACAATATGAGATCAAATATATATTATCAACTTCAGTCTAAATAGTTGCTTTATACAAAATATACAAAAGATAATTGACATACTCTTTATCATGCACCTTTTTTGTTTGTTTGGAGTAGCTCCCCTCCCTTTTGTCTTCATCTCAATCATCATCCCAAACCGCTGCCCCGGTGTGTGATCAATTTTCTTCATGTACTCATGGGCATAATAGAACAACTCATATACTATGTAACCCTCTGCCACATATTCCTTTGATTTTTCCCTTTAACAAACAAGCCCCTTCAATTTTTTCATGTGCCTCTTTAAGAAGAACATCCAATGACATGAGAGCACCCCGCTAATTCATCCTCATAAGGTAGGTGAATTAGAAGATAGACTTGCAAATCCATAAAACTCATGGGCAGTTCCTTCTCAAACATACAAACAATCTTAGCTATCTCTCGATGCCAACCATGGAATGCTAGACATAAGAGTCTCCTTTGATGTGATCCAACATACAAATGCAAATAATTTCAATATGGCACGTCACGGGTCTAGGGGGAATTCATGGTTCACACAACAATACACGAGAAAAGGATACTCACTACAAAATAGACATAGTACATATAATTAATTGCCATAAAACTTTGAGGGCATAGTATATTTTAACCTACACTACAGAAAAACAATCATGTATTAGAGATACATACCCTTAGAAGGTTCAGATGGTCATGTGATTTCAACCCCAACAAATGTGTTTTTATAGTTAAGCAACATCTTAGAGTTTACCCATATAAGAAGGCTCCTTCAAACCCAATATAACATCCTTCGCCATCAAAAGATCATCTTTCTTCAAAATCCACAGTACATCACCTTCTTTAAGAGACCAAGAGGGACTAGCCTCTCTTGTACTTTATTTTCTTGGCTAATGTCTCTTTTAGTATTCAAAGAAATAAGATCTCTCCTAACAACCAATGTGTCACTTTTTTTGGATGATATGTGCCTCCATAAAGAAGATGAAACATTTTTGAATATATGCATAGGATCTAGTAAGTGGGAAATCTTAATATGCTCCTGATATGGAAGTTCATAAAGTATAGATTTCATTTTCATCTCAATGGGTATTTTTCAACATAGGTGTCGAAAAATTTAGGATTATTGTACATAGGCTCCCCATTTGAATCGAACATTTCTGCAATTTCCTTCTCCTTCTTCGTGTCATATGCCTAAATCCAATTTGTCGGTGTGATTAATAAGTCTTCATGTTCTCTCAGGTTTACCATTGAAAGTAGATTTAAGTCTTCTATAAGGGTGCTCTTTGGGGAGAAATACCTTCAAACAGTCGTACACCAACTTCTCTAGGTGGTTGGACCACCTAACCTTTAGAGAAGTTCCACAACATTTACATCCATGATATCCTTTTGTTACAAAACTTGTGATATCATTATATATAGAGCACGTTAGCGTCAAAAAATATAGTTGCACCAAATTAAATATGCCAAAAAACGTTATAGATAGGAACAAATCAATCAACATGCTTACCAAATCAAACTCTTAGTCCTGGATATCCGTGTGTGGTGTACACACATATTCCATACAATGTAAAAGACCTTTCCATTAGGATGGGTCTTGATACATCATATACATGTATATCTTCCCATAATCGGTTAAATTCATCGATATATGGTTGGAGGTAGACATCCATTATCTTCACTTTCTTTCCACCCAGGATTATAAGAGACATCATAAGATGTCCATTCTTCATAGACAACCATGGGGAGATATTGTTATTAATCACTACCACTTTCCAAAAAGAATAGTTAGTGTTTTGAAGGGAATACTAAATCCATCCATGGATATGCTTAATCAAAGGCCCTATACTTCATCCTTGAATTTATCGAGATATGTATCCTCTATATGCTTCATGGTTATTGAATCTATTGGGATTCGCATAACTCTTGGTTCACTTCTATGTGAGGCATGCCACCCCTACAACACAACTAATTGTTTGCAACAAAAAAGCCTTTGAATCCTTGGAATTATAGGCATTTGCCTCAATATCTTATGAGGAGGACGATGGTTCTTTCCCTTGTTTTTTATTTATGGTACCTATCATTCCCACATTCTGGACATATCTCTTTGTTGACAAATTCATCTCTATATAAAATACAATCAATCAAACATGCATGGTATGATATGTACTCAACACCCAACCTTTTTAGCATTTTCTTTGCCTCTATGCAGCTGTTTGGAAAGAGATTATCACTCGGAAGTACCTTATCCTTTAGTATCTTGCAATTAGTGGGCAATATTAATGTAAACTTTCATCAACCAGGCATAAAATCAACCATTTTCAATGTTCATTGTGTGACAAGATTCATTAAAAAAATTGGGGAATTAATGGTCAGTTGCCTCAAAAGTGTCGAGAAACGCACGTCTAACTCACCATACATTGCTTTTAAGTTATAGAGTAACATCATTGTCCCTATTTGAGTAGACCTTGACCCATGTCCAAAGAGAGGGGTGGTGGAATCATATTCCAGAATTTCAAAGAAGGTATCGACAATATCAGTGTCATCACCATGTTCATTTTGTTGGAATGCACGTAACAACATTCCCTTCATGGCATGGGTATACCATAAGAAATCATCCATACCAACATCTATATCATTTGTTGCCTTCATCCCCAACATGTGAATAACTAGTGTCACTGTAAAGTTTTTGAATTGGTGACTTGAGACGTAGTGGGAATTGAATAGGTGCTTGATTAAACCATGCTTGGTATGCTTCATCTCCAAGTTGTGCTCATTTAGTAGCCTTCCCTTGATTTGACATCGTAGTGTGGTGCAATGGTAGATGGTAGATAGGTGGCTCATCATCTGAATCCTAATTGTAAAAATATTAAACATTACATCAATAATATTAATAACATGATGCATTTAATTTGTTCAAACATTATACCAAACATTTATTAAAAGCATGGAAAAAAATTCCCAATGATAAACACACAACCAACTACATTATAAAACAAATGTTGAATTTACATTAGTTCCATTGAAAATCCAAAAATACAATTACTCAATGATCTTTTTCTTACACCCCAAGGGGATGTCTAAAGGTAAACCCAATGGAAGGCAATTTTTATGAGAAGTTGGTGGTCTACAAAAGTTATAGTTTATTAACAACTCGTCATTGGGATACAAACTACGCATTGCATGCACAACAACAAATTTGTTTCTTTTCTTTTCATAAAAACTCTGTCATTGAGTGTTCTTCAAACGAACAATTTGCACTAAATAATGAGGACCTACAACTATTTATGAACCCTGCAATATTCCCACGAGTTCATGAATGACCATCAATATATAATAGATTTTTCATGTCAATGTTTCTAGAATCATCACCATTCATGCACATACTATACATGGAAATGTTATGTTTGTATTTAACAATATTCAAGCAATGAAATCGACTATAAATAAGACCACAAAATGACTTAAGTGCTACTAACTATTTGGGAGGAAAGGATACATGTGAAAGAATAAACAAACCAAGATTTGCAACATCTATTTTAGACTTGGAAATCATATAACAATTACCACAAAAGGAGAATTTGATTTCAACATTGAGCACAGGAATGGAAGACAACCAAGCTCCATACAAAGCATGGTTGTAACAAGTTTCGTATTTACTTTGCAGATGGATAGGAAGAGGGAAGTCATCGATTGTAATACACTAGTTGTTAAGCCCTGGACTTATGATCTTTTATGCGATTGTGGACTTATGTTCATTTGATTGTTAATGTGATTATGGACTTATGATCATTGTTTGATGATATGACTTTGGCCTTTGGCACTATTATTAATATTAATGTTACTATTGGCATTGTTTCTATATTTGAATTTTGTTGCTATTGATTAATTAAACAATTGGATCAGCAAAGGCAACTAAAAAAGTATGGGAGACCATGGTTCTCATAGAGTGAGGGGGAATGAGGGGCATCCCTAGCACCTTAGAACTTGTTGTTCATTGAAAGTTTTCCATCCTAGTTCATTTTTCACCTTGGCGATATTAGTAGTGTTGGTCACCCAAACATTGTACAACAGACCCTATTTTTTTTATTTTTATGGACTATGGAGTTACTATTTCACCTTATGCATACCTTAGTGGGCCCCTCTTTCCTAGTGCACCCTCCTTGGGAGATATTCCCTCCCATTTGTGTGTTTTCTGTCATTTATGAGCCCTCTCCCTAGATTCTAGGAGTTGTAAGCTAGATTTTAGCTTCCACAAGCTAGAATTTACCTCCACCTCAATAAGTGCACCCCATTCCTCTATTCATGGGGATGCTCCCTATTTTTGTGCTTACAGGTCATTTGTGATCCTATTGGACCTGCTCTCTCACCTCACATGACTAGTGCGCCCTCCTTGAGGTATTCTTGGCCTCCACTCCTTGGTTTTTGGTAACTCCTCCTCGTGATGCTAATCTGGGAAAGGGAATATTCTAACTAAGCCACCACTCCATTAATTTGAGTTAAGTCTCTGTGATGAAGCTTAACCTTACCTCCTAGCTAATTCGAGTTGATCCCCTTGGGTTAGAGTTGGACCCCTTGTGCTATAAATTCATATGCCCTCTCATTCTTGAAGCTAATCCTTAGCTTTGGATCACTTTCCTTGTGCTATCTCACTGTGTTGTGAGTGTTGACAATCATGGGACTATGTGGGGATTGTATTGAGACTGAGTGTTTGTTGCAGGATTCTTGAGAGGAGTAGTCTGTTGTCCATTACAGGGAGTTATTCTAGTGGATTGTCACCACCATTTACATCCATATCACTCTACTATTCCAAGTTCTCGCATAGGAAGCCAATAAATGGGACGGTGACCCCATAGGCAGTGGAGACGAACAGGAAAGTAGTAGTGGGAAGCATTGTGGTTCTCAGAAGAGGTACTTCCGAGAGTTTCTAGACTGAGTGTTCCTCTACCTATGGATCCATGGTCTTGGCTCGGGGGTGACCTGTTCAAGCGAGGAAGGCTTGACTGTGTCTACGGTTGGGAGGAAAGTTGTCCTGCTGCAGCCAATTTCCATTAAAGATCAATGTTTCGTCATATACTTATTTATGTTATTTTCCATGTTTGTGTACCATGGAGGTTGAAATGAATTTTGTATTTTTTTATCAATTATGTGTCAGGATATGTATGCAGGGTGGATGGCTCTCGATATGTTGTATTACCATGTCTATCCTTTATTATTTCTCTCCTCCTTCATGGTTTATGAATGTAACTCTCACGATGATGAGAGGGGCGCAACCATAGGTTCTGGTTTTCCCATTTTTATTCATTTCGGGGTCATGAGAGTTGTTTTGTTGTATCCGGAGCAGCGTTTTCAGTAAGGAAACACATTTTGTTCCACTAGAAAATCTTTCTGGATGACCAAGTTATAACTATTTTGGTCGGTAGTGTTTTCAGCACTAAAGGGAATGCACCCTCTCTTCTGATCAAGAGCACTCTTGTTGTTGATTTGATTGTAATGTTACAGATCTGATCATGTTGTTGCAGATCTAATCATGTTATGGTAAATCTAATTTGTGTTAAATTTTCTGAATTTACTTCAATATAATCTAGGATCTTAACTGAGAGAACAACATGTACAGCATATCTACAGCATATCAATCATGGAGACAATAATGCAAGCACACAAGAGACACAAAGATTTACTTGGGGAAAACCATAAAGGTGAAAAACCCCAATAACTTCCTCAGAGATAGATAGAGCAATGATACAACCAACCAAGAGAGATAGCCATAACCTAGCAGCAGATCCTCCTCCTCCATAAGTGCGCCACTCCTCCTTGAGTGCATGTGTGAGAAGTGAGTGAGTAAATAGAGTGCCTCCCGCACTCTATTTATACTTGACTTGACTTGCCTTTTTACCTAACTCATGTAGGCTCGAACTTAACCACATAACATAATGCTGACTGGGCCGACCCCCAATAGGGTGGTCTAATAACCCTTTGACCCACATGGCCGACCCCCAATAGGGTGGTCTAATAACCCTTTGACCCACATGACTTATACAGGGCCGACCCCAAACAAGGTGGTCTAATAACCCATCAAGTATAAGTTACGACACTTACAATATAAATGACGACACTTTCATATAGAGGAATAATACCATCTCTATAGGGGTACAATATACATATATGAAATACATTCCGAAGTTACATATACATCAACACTCCCTCTTAACTAGGAAGGTATTTCTCAGCACAGTTCTTCTAGCACAAGTCATCTTCTCTGGATCATCGTCACCGAATAATCGTCATCGATTCACCATCATCGTCACTGCTGCTGCTATCTCAATCAATCTCTGAATCTACTCGTCATAGGAAGTTCTACAGAGCCAGTCCTTTTTCATACTGGATGTAGGCCCACCACCTGCAGGTCTTCGTCATCACTGGCCATACTGTGGAATCCTCAGGAATTATTACGTGTGTCACAAAACCTCGAAAGAGCATCCCAGGCTGTTACGAGCACACAGCTCTACCTATAGGATCTCCCAGGGCGCTATTACATGTGACCCCACCACAAAACCTCGAAAGAGCGTCTCAGGATGTTACGGGTACACAACTCCGACCTGAAATCTCCCAGGGCGCTATTACATGTGGTCCACCACAAAACCTCGCAAGAGCATCTCAAGATGTTACGGGTACACAACTCCGACCTGAAATCTCCCAGGGCGCTATTACATGTGGTCATGGCAAAACCTCGCAAGAGCATCCCAGGACTGATTACGGGCACACAACCCAACCTATCGGATCTCCCAGGGCGCTATTACATGCCATAGGACAAAACCTCGCAAGAGCATCTGCCAGATATCCTAGGGCGCTATTACATGCCATACACAAAACCTCGAAAGACTATCTGCAGATCTCCTAGGGCGCTATTACATGTCCTCCCAGAGCAAAACCTCGAAAGAGCATTTGCCAGATGTCCCAGGGCACCGATATTACATGCCATAGGCAAAACCTCGTAAGACCATCTGCAAATATCCCAGGGCGCTATTACATGCTCATCTGCACAACCTGATCCACGGCCATAGAGCATCAACCTGATACTCACCATACATCATCCTGATGTATCCATGATCATCCTGATCATCATCACTGCAACGTCCTGATGTATCCATGATCATCCTGATCATCATCACTGCAACGTCCTGCTGCATGTCATCTGGAGCAACATCCTGAAGCTCATCATTCATGATTATCCTGATCATCATCACTGCAACGTCCTGCTGCATACCAAGTATCTACCTGATACATATCATCATACATGATCCTCCTGATCATACAATGTATCCATCTGATACAAATACAAATACATGATACATATCACCATACATGATCCACCTGATCATACAATGTATCCACCTGATACATATACAGATACAAGGTCCAAGCATCCAACATGATGCATATACAAAATACATACACATGATCCAACTGATCATATCCAGCATCCAACATGATGCGTACATACATACATAAAATGATCCAACTGATCATATCCAGCATCCAGCATGATGCGTACATACATACATAAAAATGATCCAACTGATCATATCCAAGCAGAAACTAGAACATCATCCTGATGCTCATCATCCAGCGCTTACATCCACAGCCATGTGAAGGATCCTCCTTCCAACATGCTTGGAATGGCTTTAGAAAATGTGTCCATCACTTCTTCCTCGAAGTGTCCTCGATCTGAAGCACGCCAAGCCTCTCTCTGAAGTACTCGAACTTCACCCTGGCTAGTGGCTTCATCAGCACATCTGCAATCTACTCGTCCGTAGCAACATATAGGAGCTTCACAGCTCCTCTCTGCACCATATCCCTGATATAGTGATATTTGATCTCTATGTGTTTCAACCTGTCATGAAACACTGGGTTCTCGGATAGCTTCACACAACTCTGGTTATCACAGAAGATACCAGTAGCATCCAACGGGAGATCAAATAACTCAGACAGTAGCTTCGGCAGCCATACTGCCTCACAACTAGCTGAACAGGCTGCAACATACTCCGCCTCATCTATACTCAGTGCTACGCAGGACTGCTTCCTGCTAAACCAAGAGATCACACTTGATCCCATATTGAAGCAGCACCCAGATGTGCTCTTCCTATCTGCAGCACTGCCAGCCCAATCTGAATCAACATAACCCTGCAGGTTAAACTTTTGATTCACCTCATACCTGAGCCCATAATCCACTGTACCCTTCAGGTACCTCAGAACATGCTTTACAGCAACCAGGTGAACACCCCTCGGATCTGTCAGGAATTGGCTCAATGTGTTCACAGCAAAGCAAATATCTGGTCTCGTGTTAGTCAGGTACATAGAGGACCCAATCATCTGACAGTTCATCGTGACATCAACCAGATCAGATGAAGCATCACACAGATGCTTCAGGTTCGATGCCATAGGTGTGGCCATAGCCTTGCAGTCCACCATCCCGAACCTCTTCAGGATCTCTACTGCATACTTCCCTTGTCCAAGGAAGATTACATCACTCTGCCACACCTCCATGCCAAAAACAAATAGTGCATCATCCCCAAGTTCTTCATCTCGAACTCGGCAGTAAGCTTCCGCTGCGTGTCGGAAATCTATCTTCACCTGTAACAAGCAGGTTATCCGCATACAAAAGTAGTATCACTGGATTTCCTTCCTCAACCTTGTAGAAAAGGTTGGAATCTGCTTTACTCTTGGTAACGCCCAAACTGGATAGAAAGCTGTCTATCCTACCATACCAAGTTCTGCACACATATATGACTACACCATGCTGTCTTGAGATCCATGTAGTACATCTTCTATTTCATTACTTTTATATTTCTCAATGCTGCCATCTGCAACATGCTTGATCTGATAGTTCCATTTGGAAGTCATAACAAACTTCCCTTCACGTCTTGGGACTACATCCAAAACATCATTCTTCATGATCGACGGATCATGGCATTCCATTTCTTCATCCCAGATCCTGGGAACTTCAATATCTTCAATAAATAAATTTGTTGTTGAACAAATGTTGTAGTTCTTCTTTTGTAGGAGATGACATACGATCTTTCCTACACAAAAAGTTAAATTGCATGATTAGAAAACATCTCATAGTTTTCAGAACAAATTCTTACACATAAATAAATATGTCATACAGTCATGCAATTATCTTAGCCAATGCTTTAATACAACATTTATCCATATCCCGTAACTTTCTAGATGCCTTCCAATCTCTACCAGAACATTGTTAAGAGTGTGCACAACTCCCAACATGTCAGCAAAGAGGTTTCATTCTAGATAAGTAGCAATGGAATGTTGTACAGTGCCATAGGCCACTTACCCATGTATATTAGTAGTATACTGTTCATCAATGCAACTATTCTAATATGCATAATACACAACCTAATTCTAGGAACATCAGTATATACATTATTGAACAGTATTATTTAAACAAACAAATATGCAAGAAATGATGATTAAAATACTTATCTTTCTTTGTTCGTTGGGTGGACTCCCTCTGAGTCTTTGCTTCCTTGCAGGAGCTGTTGGAGTCCTAAACTGAAGTAGCTTCTTCTACACCTTTCTGTTGTGGAATGTAGGAAGATGGTGAACTCCCTCTGAATATCTGCATCCTTGCAGAAACTACTGAAGTGTGCTCCTTTGCTTTCTTGCAGGAACAACTGGAGTGTACTCCCTCTTGATCTTTGCTTCCTGGATTACCTGTTCTTGAACTCATATTCATCCTTGGTTCCTATGCATGCTTATTAGTATCATGATTGTGTTATCCTTGTGATCTCATATAAAATCATACATTCATTAGTATACTATTAAAACACAATAATCTCAAGCATGTATAGCCATGATCATTTCAAACAGAAATAATAAGCATTATCATTCAAGGTTTATGTAGGATTCTTATGGTTAGTCAAATCATAAGAAGCATAACATGTCTAAACCTGTAATTACTCAAACCTATGACTCTTCAGGTTAGTTGAATCATCAATCAAGATAAGAGATATAATATGCATAAAACCTGTGATTATTCAAACCTATACCTTCATGATTCTTCTGGTTAGTCATATCATCAATTATGGTAAGAAATATAATATGCATACAGCCATGACTTATTCAAACCTACGACTTCATGAATAATCATTATCAAACAACACAACAGTATAAGATCCTAACACAAGGTAGGATTCTATCTTGATATAGGAAAAACATACCTGGATTAGCATGCTAGCTATTTATGTCTAACATACTCACATGATGTCTTCTTGTTCTTCTTCAATGACTTGTGCTAGTAACCTGTATATCTTATAGGTTAACTATTACAAAATCAAGTTATACATACCTCGTAAATGGATCTTCTATGAGATCCATGACAATGGATGAATCTTTGTCCTCATGTTATCACGATCATATGTTCTTGGACCAGAACATGATTTGTCTTTCTTGGTGTACCTTTCATGTTAGTAGACAACATAAACCTCATACAACACCATAATGCATTAGTACAATCATAAGTGTCAATACCCTAATCAATGAATATTTTCTATCGTGCATTCATAGTTTTATTAAGGTGATATGACAAGTCTAAAATCAAGATTGTACTAACCGTAATAACATGAATACAAACATACCATAAACTTAATCATGGACAAATATCGAAACATACCTCGATGAGTCATACCTGTCGAGATCGCTTGTAATCTTCTTATATAAGGCCTTAGCCTCATCTCCCTCTGAAACAGGAACTTCTTCACTCATGCAGATGATCAATCCATCTTCTTCTAGGATTAACCCAATCCACTTGATTTGCAAAAACTGGACCTTGAGCTGGATATGGGTTTGTCAGAGAAACCCCAAAAATTCAAACTTTGAATTTCAAACTTCTGAAAGGATAGAAATATGCGCCTTGATGAGCTGATCAAGCTGGTATATTTAGAATTTGAAAACTGCAAAGTTTCACTCCTCAATTTTGCCTTTGAAACTTCCAGATTCACTGGACGTGACCCTGAACTGGGGTTTGATGAAGCTCACTCTTCTTCCCAATCAAAATGTTTGATCCAAATCTCTAAGCTTCTATTTTTCTGAGGAGCTTCTAGCTGTGGTCACAGATTTCAAAAATTCCCATTTTTACAGAAGCCCTAATTTTCCACTTTTCTGATCAAAGTCCCGAACTAGGGTCTAATCAAGCCCGGCCTTCTGACCAACCAAAAATTCTGATCTTGGTCTCTAAATTTCTATTTTTATGAGTAGCATCCAGCCGTGGTCTCCGATTACAAAAATTCCAACTTTCTCCAAAGCCCTAAATTCTGGAAGCCATGAATGAAGGTACCAAAAAATAATTCTGTTTTGACAGAAATATGTACCTAATTGTTTCTGGTGTAACTCCGAAATTTTTGATCCACAGGGTCTGAAAAAGTTTTCTGAAATAGCCTGACCTGTTATCTTTCCATTCTGATAGATCTGACCTCAATTGGATTCTTTGAGAGAGAGTTATGCCAAATGTCGCAACGTGACCTGTTTTGGGATAAAACAGGAGAGCGAACTTGTACGGCGTGCCATGTGTCACTGTTTTAACTTCGTACTCTAAAAACGTTTCCTGAGATAGCTCGGCCTGTTACCTTTCCATCCTCACAGGTCTGACCTCAATTGGACTCTCTGAGAGAGAGTTATGCCAAATGTCACAACGTGACCTATTTATGGGATAATACAGGAGAGCGAACTTGTACGGTGTTCCACGTGTCACTGGTTCAACTTCGGCCTCTGAAAAAAATTTCGGAGATAGTACAGACTGTGTACTACCTGTCACTTTTTATGAAATTTCATTTGGAGCTTCCTAGCCCAAGATATGACCTTTTTCCCAAGGTCACCTGATTTTGACTCAGATCTGGAAGAGGCAGAAACCCTATATTGCACAGATCATAAATCACAAAGTACAACGAATTAGAGGTTTCCCTTTGGACACAAGGTACCTGGAGAGTTTAGCTTCATCCTGTAACAATTTCAGATCCGAAAAATTCGCCAAAACAGATTTATAGCGAAAGTGCTACGATGACTGGTTTTTGCTATATCAAGCCCTAGCATCGTAAGTACAACAAGTGTCATACATGCCATATCATGCCTTCTTTCAGGCTAGCTCTGATACCATGTTAAATTTTCTGAATTTACTTCAATATAATCTAGGATCTTAACTGAGAGAACAACATGTACAGCATATCAATCATGGAGACAATAATGCAAGCACACAAGAGACACAAAGATTTACTTGGGGAAAACCATAAAGGTGAAAAACCCCAATAACTTCCTCAGAGATAGATAGAGCAATGATACAACCAACCAAGGGAGATAGCCATAACCTAGCAGCAGATCCTCCTCCTCCATAAGTGCGCCACTCCTCCTTGAGTGCATGTGTGAGAAGTGAGTGAGTAAATAGAGTGCCTCCCGCACTCTATTTATACTTGACTTGACTTGCCTTTTTACCTAACTCATGTAGGCTCGAACTTAACCACATAACATAATGCTGACTGGGCCGACCCCCAATAGGGTGGTCTAATAACCCTTTGAACCACATGTCCGACCCCCAATAGGGTGGTCTAATAACCCTTTGACCCACATGACTTATACAGGGCCGACCCCAAACAAGGTGGTCTAATAACCCATCAAGTATAAGTTACGACACTTACAATATAAATGACGACACTTTCATATAGAGGAATAATACCATCTCTATAGGGGTACAATATACATATATGAAATACATTCCGAAGTTACATATACATCAACAATTTGTAATGGTGATTGACAACTAGAGGGAAGGCATCCATTCAATCTAAATTATACTAGTGAAAGTTGGTTGTAGGGGACATCCACGAGATTGATTTTGGAGGCTGTAGTTGGAAACTTTTGCCTTTTCCTTTTCTTTGGTTTGTGTGGTTGTGGCTATGTTCTAATGCTATTATTACTTATTGCTTATCCACTTCTATTAGCACACACATCACGGAACTGATAAGTAATTCTCATATGGAAGACAATTATTATGCGAGCAGATGTCAATTGCAATACTTACTAATCATGTCCATTCTAGCTTTACAATTCGATACTTACTATCAATTACTTGATTTAATTACATATTCATAATCGTATTGAAGATTCTAAATACAATGCATTCATATTACGAAATACAATGTTGATATGTTTAATATGTATGCACATTTGGGAAATGCCATCTTTTATTTTCATGCACTTCATAAGGCTAAGTTCATGTCGAATGGCTTGTTGGCCTAACCTTAGGCCACTTTATTCCGCCGTGTAATATTTAATTTAGCCTTTTTCCTAGACCTCTAGTTCCTTTGGCCTTAGTTTGGGGTCGTGGACACTACATCGATGCCTTCCAACAATTGAACTGACTTTGGTGTGTACTTAGACATTTTTTCTGTAAACTCATACAATTTTTTTGATCTCCTAGTAGAAATGTTTTGGGTAGTATTGATATCATACTTTGGATCACTATAAATCTCATTTGACTCAACAAAAGGAGATGGGTTGGTTAATTTAGGACAAAACTTAGTTGATTTGGCTTCTAACTTTTCAAAAAAGGAGGATATGGAAGTGGTCCTATGTGTCTTTTCTATATCATCTATTTGATTTTTTACTACAGTAGGAGGTATTAGATCATCAACTTTGGATAGTAGATCATTAATATGACGAGACAATGTGACATGTCATGGGTTTTCCTTCAACCCTTTATATTTTGAACAACCACATACTACCAGGGTGTCATAAAAGAGATCCAATTCACGGAGCAGTACCATTGAGCTGAGCTGGTTGCTAGAAGATGGCATGTTACGACTAGCAGGGTAAAGCAATTGTCCATTTTCATCAAATATATGCATACAGTATCTTTATCCTTATAAGAGCTTGAATGTGGCATTTTTGGACTAGCATAATAGCTTGTGCATCCGAACTCAATCCCAAATCATGGTCTTGTAACGTTCAATGAACAATTAATCAAATGCACATGCATAATTAACATAAACTGAATCAAATTAATGAAGAATAAATAAAATTTGGGCTTACTGCAAATGGAGGGGAGAACTTGAAGAACTTGCAACAATATGGAATGAGATGGAATCTTAAGAATTAGCCATTTAATATTATAACATTTTTCCCTACATTTGAGCCAAAACCATCATCAATATGTGAATAAATTCTTAAAATAAATTTTGGGAAGCATAGAACAATATAACTTCAAGAAGAATCCCAAAAGGATTATAAAAGTTATCGGTGCACTTTATTGTTTTTTAAGGAACTGATGCGTCTATATATACAAGAAGCATCGGTGCACATGATAAAGAACTTCACCATCAAGCGGCCTTCGTTTTTTCCTCCACAAAAAATAAAATGTGGAGGTTTGCATTTGCATCTTGTAAAATATTTACTTTTTTCAATGTGTTATACATTGTAAAGTGAACCAACGGCCTTCACTCATAATAAGGCACCGGTGTGATTTAAATTGTAAAGCACATCGGAAAAGGTAAGTTAAAAAAAACGTATTAAAGCGCACCAAAAAAGGTAAGTTAAATTAAAATGTATCAACTTATCATCAATGGGCCAAAATATACAGAAAACTTATGAGCAAGAATTTCATTTTCCTCAATGTTTGTTTATAAAAGAAAACCCTAATCCTTATTTCATTCTTTTTTCAATATTTAGAAATGAGATTTGTGCAAGAGAGATTTACCAGCAAAGACTTTGTAGTGTGGATATCTTTTCGAAGAGACAAATTTGTAAGAGATCAATGTAGGTCACATCCAAATCTGCAGAGGAGAAATTTAAGGTATGTCACTTCACTTAATTAAACATCTCAATATTTCCCCTATTTGATTCAAACAATTCTCACTGCATTCTCAAAAAAATAAAAGAGTTTCATAATTACCTTCAGTATTGGAAGCCCTAGCTTTCTTCTTGTTTCTCTTGGTTACCCTCCCTATATTTCACTAGATGATTTTTTCTTTCTTTTAAGCAATATATTTTTATAGGGTTTTTTTACTTGTATAT
The DNA here is from genome assembly GCA_027924585.1 of Larix kaempferi. Classification (NCBI taxonomy): domain Eukaryota; kingdom Viridiplantae; phylum Streptophyta; class Pinopsida; order Pinales; family Pinaceae; genus Larix; species Larix kaempferi. The sequence continues at coordinate 3,920,339 of BSBM01001130.1, read as the reverse complement.
GGGGGTTTTCAGTATCCATTGCAATGGGAATTCTCATTGCACTAGGTCCCAAAACTTGTCGTTATCAATTAAAAAAAAACTTTCACAGTTTGTGGTGTGCACTATACACAAACACTTCATTGGTGTGTATGTACAGCAATTATGCAGTGGTGCTTACTTATGTAATATGGCACTGGTGCATTATTACAAAATGTTGCAGTGGTGCTCATGTGTATGTCACTGGCATCATTAAATTTGTAATGTAAAAAAAAATTATACCAAAAACGTTACGTTTTGAATTTGTTCACATGCTCAGCGGTGCACATTAAACATTTATGAGGCACTAGTGTGTTTAGTATTTTATAGAGCACCAGGTGAATACAGAATTTGTAAAAAAAGTTTTCAAATTCATTAGGGGGGGATGATATAACGATGCGCATAGGTATGTATACCACACCAATGCGCAATGGTATTTTTACTGCACCTGTGCACACTAGTATATATACCGCACCGATGCTTATTTCTATTATGCACACCATTATATTTTTTGTTTAAAAATATTTTATAATTTCTATACCTAATGATTCATGGTTTTTTCATTTTTCTTATAGAAGATGGGTGATAGAAATTCAAGGAAAACAACTTATTGCAACATGTATAATGCTAGCTCATCCCAACAAAAGAACAAGGCAAGTTTTTTAAGTTTTATTAGAAATTTAATATATTTGAATTATCTGTAGGTTTGAATTAATCATGTGTATTGGCTAATGCATGTCATGCAGAGCAAAAACTTTAAGAAACTCGATAAGATTGTTCACAATCTAAGTGCAGAAAAACATAAAATCTTTATGGGAATGTTGCAAAGTGAGGAATTAGGTGGATCAAAAGGTAATCAACATAATTTTTTTCTTTGAATTTTTACTAAAAAGGAATTTTTTAACATTAATAGCTAACATATTTTAAACGCTTGATTTCACATTTTTTAATGTTCTACAGGGAACAGAATGTCATCCCAAGAAGATCAAAATTATGAAGGATGTAAATGATGATGAATTGGTCCTCGGTTCATTTGCAATGGTGCTAGAAGTTAATGAGGGGGGGTGTTTACAAAACTATGAGGGATATAGTGGAAAGAATGTATAGATTTACTTTCCATTTACAATACAAAAACCAATCCAATGCTCCAAGAATCGGGTTATATATAAACTACAACAAGCATTTCCAAAGCAATGGTCAAAGACCCGTGAGATTTGCAATAGAAAAAAATTACATTATTGCTGTTGTTCTGAATTTCAGTGTTGATAGCTTGGACTAGAGTGTACATTCTTGCAATATCCCTTTTCATCTCAAAGTTTTCTGCCCTAAGCAGTCAGATTTGTTCATCCATGATTTCCAGTAGGCTGTTGGATTTTGAGGTTGAGTCTGGGCTGGAGAGAAGGCGGGAGAAGGTAGACGCCGAGATGAATACTTCCAAGCTCAGAAGGTTGAAATTTGAGAGGTTACCGGAGTGGGAAGGTAGAGGAGAGCGCAAGATTTCACTAGAGGGGTCGTTCTCCTATGGGAGAGGAAGTGTTTTTTTGCAGAGGAGGCACTTATGCAGGAGATGAAGATCAAGATCAGGATTTGAGGATCCAGCACCCACGGTGGATGCTGGAGGAGAAGCAAGGAGCAAATCATCCATTACACTTTGGAGCAGAGCTATCACAGAGTGCCAAAGGAAAATAAGGAGGGAATGCAAGACAAGGCAAGAAAGAGGATGGGGTCTCTGACAAGAGTCTAAAAATGGGTGGAGGAGTTCCTCTTTGAGGCATCCACGGATCAAGGAACCCAACATTGTTTGGGATTTTCTTCATTGTAAACAATATAGACATAATCTATTTGGACCCCTTTGATCGCCATTTGATCCGCGAAGTGGTTGTTTGTTCAGAGAATGTGGAGGAATTTGAGAGCACTGAAGTCATTGGTGAGATTTTTGAAGATGTGGTGCAGATTTAGAGTGGGAACTTTAGAATTCATAATAAGTTTTCGGGACTCTCTTATGACCAAGAGAGAATCACCAAAAACAACCAAATATTTTATTCCAAGAGTGTTTTCAATCTCCAATCCCTTGATTAAGGCGAGCCATTCCGCATTGTTGTTTGAGTTCTTCCCTAGTCCCCAAGCAAAGTCTTTATGTCTGTTCCCCCCAGGGTCAAAAATAACCCCTCCTGCACCTGCCAACCCAGGGTTTCCTTTAGAGGCACCATCAAAGAAGAGGGAGTGACATCCTAGCTTTTTCCACCAACTATTGAAAGCTTTCAGGCTCATTCGAACCTGTAATTGAAAAGAGTTTGGTTTTTTGAGGGAGGGGACCCCGAGAGAGAGTTGGAGAAGTAGTGAAAGTCAGAGGTCCAATTTTTTTCTTCGACTGTCAAGGGTTTGAGATGCATGTGTCTTAAAAATTTTGAGGGAAAGGATTCAATCCATAACGCTTTTGTTGAAGAGGAGACTCTGCTGGGATGGAGGATCTAATTTTCAAATATTCCTTTATTTATGGTTGTCTAGATTTTCCAACATATATACTTTGGAAGGGCTACCCAAGATCTGGAGAAATCTGGTTTTTTGTGAAGAGATCCTTGATAATAGTCTTTCCAGCAGGAGAAAAGATCTTTCCAGTTTGTTGAGAAGATAAGATTAATTTGAAGCTCTTTAAGGGCTATGAACCAAACCTCCTTAGAAAAGGAGCAATCCATAAAAAGGTGTTCCAGAGTTTCTTCAGAGTCTTTATAGAGAATGCATTGTGAAGGTCCTTCAATTCCCCTTTTTTTTAGATTCTTAGTTGTGAGGGTTTTATGGTGTGCTAAGATCCAACAGAAGGAGTTGATTTTGGGCAGGTCATCCTTACACCAGACATTTGTCCAGATAGCTTCCTTTTTACTGTTTTTTTAATAGTGTTGTAATCGGCTTTGACCAAGTAGGTTCCTGATTTCCCCCGGCTTCTGGAGTCAACTAAGCTATGATGAACCGGAGATGAGCGTTGAAGGATCGTCTGTAACACTGAATAGTCCATGATCAGATGCTCTGGAACGTCTAAGTTTTTCCATCCTGCCCATCTGCCATTATTATACCAATTACAGATGTCATAGATAGTGGAGATGTTCTGATGTTCCATCCAGAGTTTGAGGTCCATGAAAACTTCTAAATGGAGCGAAGGGGAGGAGGGTCCAATATTATCTTCCCAAATTCAAATCTGTCTACCATTTACAGGAGACCATCGCAAGCTATTATGGATGATATGAGCTTCTTTTTTGCATAATCTCCAAATTGGAGAGTATTCTCGACTAAGGGAAGATCATCGATACAACGTTTTCTTTTTCCTTTCAGGTATTTTTTCCTTAAAATGTTCTTCCACCACGCTTTATCCCCTTAAACAATTCTCTAAAGGATTTTGGCTCCCAGAGCAAGGTTCATCATTCCCAAGTCTCGAATTCCAGCTCCTCCACAACATTTTGGGATGCAGACAGTTTCCCAGTTAACTAAGTGAAACTTCTTGGTACTGCTCGACTTTACACCTCGCCAGAGGAAGTTTGTGAGTTCCTTTGCAATGTCCTGTATTATCATTTTTGGAGCTAAAGAAATCGATCAGGAGTAAATAGGGAAAGCAACAAGGATAGAATTAACGAGGATGAGTTTTCCAATAGGGTTGAGCCATTTTTCTCCCCAAGAAGAGGATTTTTTTTTATCTTTTCAACCAATCCTTGCAAATTTGAAGCTTTCTTTTTTCCCTTGTGTATAGGGACACCAAGGTAATTGAAGGAGTTCCAGTTTGTTTTGCCTTCATATCCTAGGGTCCTTTCTATCCTGTCCATTGTTCTGTCGGGACAATTCTATCCATAGATTTTTGTTTTTAAATCATTTAATTTTCCATCTGAAGCTTTGAGAAAAATAGAGAGGACTTCCATAAACCTTTTGTAAATAATCACTTAGGCTTCCCCAAGGAGGATTGTATCATCCGCGAATTGCGCATGATTTGGAGCTTTGACTCCTATGGGAATTTTTAGACCTTTGAGATCACCATTGTCTTGAAGGGACTGCAATTTACGCTCAAATATTCTTCTACTAAAAGATACGGGAAAGTAGATAAAAGGCACCATTGTCGGAGCCCTCGGGAGGCTTGGAAAAAGAGGCTCCCCCAAGGAGGATTGTATCATCCGCGAATTGCGCATGATATGCAGCTTTGATTCCTATGGGAATTTTTAGACCTTTGAGATCACCATTGTCTTGAAGGGACTACAATTTCCGCTCAAAGATTCTTCTACTAAAAGATACGAGAAAGTAGATAAAGGGCATCCTTGTCGGAGCCCTCAGGAGGCTTGGAAAAATCCTGCAGGTCTACCATTAACAAGTGGAGCAATCCAAGGACTGCTGATGCAAGCTTTAATCCATTTAGTAAATTTTTTAGAGAAACCCAATATGAGCATTATCTCGAACAAAAAGAAATGATTAACCCTATAAAAGGAATTTTCCATATCCAGCTTAATTGCCATACCTTGTTGTTTGCGATCCAGGCTGGTGTGAATGGCTTCCTGCACGATGATAATATTATCCATGATTTGTCTGCCAGCAATGAATCCTCCTTGTGTATCCGAGATAATATGAGCCATGATCTTTTTCATTCTGGGGGCAAGGATTTTGTAGGAGGTGTTGCACAGAGAGATAGGCCGGAATATTTCTATTGAAAGTGGATTTTTTTCTTTAGGAATCAAGGCCAAAAATATGGAGTTTGTAGCTCCACCAATTTTGTCTTTTTTCCTGTTCCAGTTTAGAATCCTTCTTAAGTCGTCTTTGATGATGTCCCACGCAGCACGATAGAAGTTGATCGTGAATCCACCTGGCCCTGGAGATTTGTCAGGATGAAGGGTCCAGATTGCTTCAATAATTTCTTTCTGTGAGATTGGTTTCTCCATATCCTCATTATCTGAGACAGATATTGAAGAGCGAATACCTGAGAGAAGATCAGCTTGAGAGATTGGGTCCGTTTCTCCACTGTCAGAATATAGTTGATGGAAATGATGGAAGGCCAACTTTGTGATGGCATCTTGTCTTGTGATTCTTTGATCGTTGTTATCCTTCAATTCCTTGATATAGTTGAAGCTCGTTCTTCTCTTTATTTGTTTATGGAAATAATCAGTCTTTCTGTCTCCGCCTTTTAACCAAGTTGTCGAGATTTTATTCTCAACATCTCTTCCTTGTGCCTGGATGCTTTTAAGATTTCTAGATTTAGGACTTTTCATGGGCAATGGAGTCGTTAGTGATCTCCTCGCATTCCATTTTAGAGTGGAGAGTAGAAAGACATGCTTGAAGGTCCTTTTTTTATGGAGGATGGTTCAATAAAAGAGGAGGTGGCCCAAGATTTCAACACGGAGCGAACTGCCCTGAGTTTTGATTCCCAGATAAAGCTATGTGAGCCAGGGAAGGTGGAGCTCCAGGCCAATTGAATAATATCGAGGGTCTTAGCGTTATGAATCCAAATAGGGTTGAATCTAAAGGGGATAGGGCCCAAATCAGTGGGGGGGGAGGGAGAGGGAGATGGGTTTATGGTCAGAGGTGGCTGAAGAGATGATAGAAGAAATCAGAATCAAATATTTTTGGAGAAGAGAAGAACTTACCAGAAAATGGTCGAGTCTAGCGGCGATGTGTCCTAGTCCTGTCCACTTGTTGTTCCAAGTGTATTTCCCATTTTGTTGGATGGGGTCCAAGAGATCTAGATCAGCCATCATATCTTTGATTTTTTCTCCAAAAGGATCTCTGATGATTGATCCTCCTCTTTTTTCCAAGCTTGATTTCGTGGTGTTGAAGTCCCCTGCTATGATAGCCTCTTTCCCATGCAACTCAGTATCTAAAGTGGATAGGGAATCCCAGAAGGCCATTTTATCTCTATAATGTGTAGGTCCATACACATTACAAATGAAGATCGATTCTTTCTTGCTTTCATTTTGTAGTTCTACTAGAAGCCAGTGAGTATTTTCTTTTACTAGTCTAATTTGGTATTTGTCCAATTTGCAGAAAGTTGCAATTCCACCTAAAGCACCTCTGGAGCTAATGGCCTTTCCTATACTGTTTTTACAGAAGAGGCAAGAAATATTTATTACCTCTTCTTTCATCATCTTAGTCTCTTGAATAAGCAAGATATTTGGTTTCTCAGATTTTAAAATATTTTTCAAGGCTTCCACCTTAATAGAGCCTCCCAGACCTCTGCAATTCCAAGAGACTATTTTCATTATTTCTTAGATGCATGGGATCCTGCTCGGGAATTATTTTCTTTAACTCCAGTAGATTTAACATTCACGAAGATTCCTGCGTTGAGTGTTTAGTGAAGTGCTCGGGGATAACGCAGTACTCATTATGAAAAGTCGACGTTTCGAACCTTAATCACGGTTCATCATCAGGACAATGAGTCAAGGTGAGGATAGAAAAATCATAGCATAAATATTCATTGATGTTTGTTTGTTTTGAGAGAGCTGAGATCCAGGAAGTGTCGGCCAAAAACCCTAACCTAGATGTAGTTCATTTAATTATTTACTAAATTATAAAATTGATTAAAGGAAATAATTATTATAATATAGTCGATAAATTTAGTTTATTCATAATGTTTTTTAAAAAAATTTAAAATTAATATATTAAGATTAATAACATAATATCAATTTATTAAATATAAGAGTTTTATTAGAATATTGTAAATTTTTTAACTCATAACTTTAGTTTATTTGTAATGTGTCAAAAAATTTTGTAAAATCAAAAAATATTATTAAATTAAGATTAATAAAATAATTTTTTTTTTAGTTTATTAAATATAAGATTTTTAATTAGAACATTGTAGATTCCAAAGTTTTATTCATAATGTTTCAAAAAATATATTTTGTAAATTGGTTTGAATATTTTAATAAAATTAATTAATTTATAAATTTAGACAATTAATTAATAAATTTAATAATTTACTAAGTTGAATAAAATTTTTCTTTAGAAGCAAAAGATTAATAAAATTAATTAATTTATAAATTTAGACAATTAATTAATAAATTTAATAATTTACTAAGTTGAATAAAATTTTTCTTTAGAAGCAAAAAATTAATATAATTAATTATTAGTTAATTACTTAAAGTTGATAAAGGTTGATTTTTAATTTAACTAAGTTGAATCAACTGATAAAAACTTCTAGATGTCGATTTGTTATAACCTTATAAATTAATATCTAGGTCTTAGACTTACTAATTTTAATTTTAAGAGATTATGAGGCTAACCGATACATTATGCGACCTAAATCTTCTTGATGAGGGGGAGCCAGGTATTGCTAATTTCAAGGCCACCGTCTCTATTTAGGTTATTAGGATGCTTGGCTATCTCTATGGCTTCTCTAATTTTGCGTTTAAAGTAATGGTTTTCCCTTGCGAGAATTTCAGTGTTTTCAAGACAAATGTGGTGTTTAGTGTTGATGGAGTGTTCAGCTAATGCGGAGGTGCGGGTTCTCTCATGACGGATGTCTGCTTCATGTTCTTTAATTCTAACTTGGAAGGAGCGTCCCGTCTCTCCAATGTAGCAATCTCCACAGGAACAAGGGGCCTTATAAACTCCTTGGTGTTGGAGTTGGTCTATGGGATCTTTGACAGACCTAATTTTGCTTCTTATGGTCATGGTTGGTTTAAATGAGGTTGAAATATTCTTTTTCTTTAAGACTCTTTTAATTTTGTCCGTGACTCCTTCGATGTAAGGGAGGTAGGCTTTCAAAGTGTCGGGACGATTATGGGGTTTAGGTGTGTTTTCTGCCCTAACTATAGCCCTCCTAATGTCTTTCTTTTTGTAACCAATGTTTTGAAAGACTTTGGAAAGGTGGTCTTTTTCTTGTTCAACATGGAAAGGTGGTCTTTTTCTGCCCTAACATTCTGCAGAATTTTTGTATCCTCTATGCTTAATTGCCTTCCTAGTTCTAGTTTTCTCTCTGTTTCTTGTTCTCGGTGTTGTCTTTGAGATTTTGTTCCCCGCGTAGACAGAGATGGGCCTAAATCTGTTGTTTCTTGTGTCTCTTGAGATGACGAATGACCTGGAGTTATAGACATTGGATTGATTATGTTGTGCTTTACCATCTCTACCCAGGTTCCTCCATGGGAGGTCGATCCATCAGGAGCCTTTTCAACAATCTCTTCAACAGCTGCTGGCGAGGGTATCGCAGAGGGATGGATCCTGTTGTCTTTCGGTCTGTCTTCCATTGTAGGGTTTTCCAGATTTGGAATTTCTCCTTCTTCGGTGAGTAAGGCTTCAAATTGATTGCTAGTAGAAGATTCCTTGTTTTATGTGGATTGCTCTTTATTTTTTTCTTTCCAATTTCCAAGGTTGTTGCTAGCAGGAGTAGGATTCATTTTTTTCCCTCTCTCAATTTGTTGCCATCCCTCTTCTTTATTTTTATCAGTGTCTTCCTGGGTAGTTTTAGGGAAATTCTTTACAAAGTGGCCATACTCATGACATTTTCAGCATTTGAAAGGGAGTTTTTCATAATCTACCTTCTGAAAAAATTCCCAACCATCCATGGAAAGGTTAACTCCTTATGTTAATCCTTTCTCTATATTGACTTCCACATAGATACGGGCACAAGAGAAAAGTGGGCCTTTTAGTTCAGCTTTGTCAATGAATCTGCCCAAGGAGTTTCCAATAGCCTGAAGAGCTTCATCATTCCAACAGTGAAGGGGTAAATGCGGAAGACGGACCCAAACCGGGACGACTGAGGGAACGTATTTCTCTGGATCAAAGGATAAATTCCAATGGCTGAGATATAACCCTCTCGTCCCCATGAAATAAGGACCACTTCTAAAAATGACATCTTTATCTTCCTTATTTTCAAATAAAAAGGTAAAGAAATGTTTTCCGCAGAAGCAGTGTTGCAGACCTCCAACAATGAGAGGCATCCAGTTCTTGGTGATCCAAATTTCCATGGATTTCAGTGAGGGCCAAATCCCTGAAAACTGGACAATGAGACCTCTTTCGCTCAGAGCAAGGGCTTTCATCCGTGAAGCTGCAGACGTGATCTGGATTCTGGGCGTGGCGGCGCGCTTAACAAAGGCAGAGGAATGGGGATCCGTAGCAGGAGGGAGAGGGGTTGAAGCTACTAGGGCCTAGAAGGCGAGATCCAGACGGCATCGAAGCTCCTCTGGGGGAGGATCCAAAGGAGGAGAGGCCATGGGAAACCCGAGCCTGAGCCAGAGAGGCGCGAACCCTAGCAGAGCGCAACCGAGTTGGATATTCTAACAGGAGTCACTTTGTTCTTCTTTGTTACCAACATGTTAATCAACATTTAAGAAATATTATTACTAAACATGTATTTCTATAATAAAAATTACTAAATTAATTTTTGCTTCTATATTTACTTTCATGTCAATTTAAAATATATATATATATATATTATTGTGTTTTTCATTTTTCAGAAAGAATATGAAAATTCCAAAGGAAAAACAAGGGGATCACCAAAACATGTCTATAGGAATGTCCAAAAAAGTGTACAAGGAGCTTGTAAAAGAAATGAACATAATTGCATTGCAATAGGAGCTAACCCAACAACAATGTGCATCATAGGTATGTAATCATTGATTTATTCTTTTATGTACATCGAATTTCATTATCACATGAAATACTAATTTTCGATCATTTTTTTGATTATCTCATGAAAAGAAAAGAAAATGAAACCCATTCAACACATAAGACGGGACGACAAGGAAGAAAAGTGATGATCTCAAAGTTTGTGAGTACTTACATTTTCGACCTTACTTAATATTTCACATTTGTTGTGATCTTTATATTTAAATAATTAATTTACACTCATCTATGGATGTCTTCTAATAGGTGTTAAAAATAAAACAGATTCATCTGAATAATTGATCGACATTGGGTTAAGTATGGGTTGTGAGTATATGTTGAAGTATCAAGCGTTAATTGAACAATTTGTAAGTATCTATGTTGCATTTTAACTTCCCTTATTTTATAATTAATGGAACAACAAGAATCATTTATATTAATTATATCTGTGATTTTTCATGGTGTATTAAACATGCAAAAAACAAAGTATGGAGTGGAGGCAACTAAAAATATTTTGAGAGAGGACATGGTGCATGGCTTCAAAATAATGTCTATTGTTTATGAAACAATTGTTGCTATGGTAAGATTTTTTATTTACGCAAACATATATTCCACTATATAAATGTGCATATACTTATTACACTTTATTTCCATGTTTGTACATGGAACCTGAAGAGGAGGAACACAATCAAAAAACAAGTTGAAGAACAAAACATTAGGTTAAATAACCCAACGACAATATCACCTACAAGTAATGAATAAATGAGGCATGCACGTGGCTCGAGCAATGAAAACAATTCAAGTGATGAATGTAAATCAATATAATTGATTGTTACTACAAGTAGTATGTTTTGGAATATTTGATTGTTGTGAAAATCTGAGATTTTGTTTAATGTACTAGACATATTGTCCCAATAAGTGCAACAATTACATATTGACATTATTAATGTATTGGACATATTGTCCCAATTGGATGCCGACATGTTACCAATAAGCGCAACAATTACATATTGGTTTCATTTTGATTATTGTGGACCTTTAATTAGATATTGACATTATCAATGTATTGGACATATTGTCCCAATTGGATGTCAACATGTTACCAATAAGCGCAACAATTACATATTGGTTGCATTTTGATTATTGTGGACCTTTAATTACATATTGACATTATTAATTTATTGGAAATATTGTCCCAATTGGATGTCGACATGTTACCAATAAGCACGACAATTACATATTGGTTGCATTTTGATTATTGTGGACCTTTACGTTGTCCCTTTTTGTATGACAATGGGTCTCTTATTCATATATAATAAAATGGTTTTATTACTTTATTTCATTGTCCAATGTTGTAAACTGGTGTGTTGCTGATTAAATTATATAAGGATGATTTACATTGTTACAAATAACTGAGGTGTAATCTATTGGATAACGCATTAATGCAATCATTATATCTGAAGACAATAATAAAAATTTAAAAATAAATATTATTTTAAAAATAGATTTGATTTTGAGATGATTAACTTTGTTAAAAAACAATTAATTAAAATATATACTACATATCGGTACATTGTATTCTTCTGAAGTCACTATACAATGCGTGCCATAAAATACGAGTAATGGTGTGTTTTAAGACTTATATGCACTGGTGCATCACTATGATTTATATGCACCAGTGCTTATTAATTTAAAATACATGCTGGTGCTAACAATTGTTAAAAAGCATCGTTGCTTTAGCCGGCATAAAATACAATTATATCTATCAGTCCAAACTATTACGGTGTGCATCATTAAAATAAGCATAGGTGCTTTTTATATATTATACACACCAACATGTTCAATTGTATGTACTCATTAGCGCTTACTATTTATACGAGCATTGAAAGTCCTAAAACACGAAGAGAGCAACCGATGCGCAATATTTTGTAAGAGCATCGGTGCGTCAATTATTTATGTACGCACCGATGCACTAATAATATACAAGCACTGGTAAACCATAGAACATCTGAGTGCATAATACTAATACGAGCATTGGTGCATCTTATAACAAAAAATTGCATCAATTCTTAATAATTATACAAGCACGTGTGATTTTTTATTTCATACACATATGTGCTTGTTTTACTAACATTCACTGGTGCATGCTACCAATATAAGCTCTGGAAAAAAAGCGTCCATTGAAACCTCCCGCTACCCAAAATCTAATAGTTATAAGGAACATATGTTAAATCCTCCACTACTAATTGCAAAGGTTGTAGCATATATTTTTTTGAAAGTTTTTCCCAATCTTGTAACACTATAAACATCCACAAAAACATTTGCTATAAGGTGTTTTCCTTGTAGTGACAATAAAAATAGAACACGAGATTTATGTGGAAACTTTATTGTGTGCGGGTAAAACCATAGGGAAATGGTAGCTTCAATATTTTATGATTACTCAGCAAAAACTTACAATGTTTTCTTCTCTTATGATACAATTCCAAGGGTCACTCTCCTTTTGTACAATATATATGAGGGTTCCAAAAGGAACCAAAATACATTAGAATGGTATAGAAATATTCACCTCGGGGGATTTTCCCCCACACACACAAATAGGAGGGGCTTAGTGGCACTCCTATGACACCCTTGCATACCCAATACACATGAATTGCATGATGAAATAGTCGTGTACCACTATACAATAAAATTTCATAGATTTAGATATTGAATTCACCTCCTAAAATAATCCCACTTTAAGTTGATATACAGGAAGTTCCTTTCCTATATTTTCCACTAACATGCCATCTGTAATGTTGTCTTCATCACATTTTCAACAAGCATAGAAGTTTTTCACCATTCAAACTTATATGTTCTAACAAGATTTATAAGCATATATGCATTATTCTCTTCAATGTCAGTTTTCTCCAACAAGACCCTACCTTCTTCCACCACTTTCCTTATGAAATGGTACTTAATATCAATATGCTTCATGCCATCATGAAATGTTGGATTCATCACTACATGAATAACACTTTGACTGTCACAATGCAACGTGATATTCCCCTACAATATATTGAAGTTATCCATCATCCGCTCTAGCCATATTGCCTCTTTACTAGCCTTAATTGTTGCCACATATTTTTGCTTTAGCGGTTGATAAGGCCACCACTAGATGTAACTTGAATTCCAGCTTATAAATCCACCAACAAGAGTGAAAGTATTTACTGTAGTAGACTTTCGTCCATCTCTATCTCCACCAAAATCAGTCTCTATAAAACCTTTATTCTGTAAATATGCCAATCTATAGAAAATAGTAGCATCTGAAGTGCCCCTTAAATATATCTGTATCCACTTCACAACATTTTGACACTCCTTACTAGGATTTCTCATGAACCGGCTAACAACTCCACTGCTTCTACAATAATTATTCTAGTGCTCACCATGGCAAAGATGAGTCTTTCTAATGTTGATGAATATGGTACAATAGACATGCGTGTCTTCTCTACTTGTGCTAGGAAATTGTTCTCAAGACAACTTAAAGTGTGCAGGAAGTGGGGTGCTAACTAGTTTTCTTTTATGTATATTGAAGCACTGCAAAACATTTTCTATGTATGACTTTTGACTTAACAAGATCTTCCTACCTATTATGTCCTTGTATATCTCTGTCCCTATAATTTGATTTGTTACTCCTAAATCCTTCATTTCAAATGTCCTAGCCAATTGAGCCTTGAGTCCAATCATTTTCTTCATATGGGGGCACGTAACCAACATTCCTTGGCAAACTCCCAACATCATGTATTAGTGAAAGACGAACTTCCATTCTAAATCTAGCCTAAACTAACAAAATGTGACCCTTGGTGCACGTATTAAAAGAAAGAATACAAATTTTAAAAAATCAATTATAGGTATATCCATGAAAAGGTACCAAGGGTTCATTTTGGAAAAGGATTATTAAATATTTTATAACTCACAACATCAAGGTTGAGTTTTAGAAGAGTATAAAAAGGTTCAAGGTACTCTAGGCCAATATAATAAGTGTGCAAACTAATAAACAAGAATATCATCAACTTTAAAAGAGTCACTAGGCTCCACTCAATTCATGTGACTAATTTCCAAGAAAGTAAAAAGGATAAAAAATGGATTTTAATAAAAAGAAAAAATATTTTTTATAAAGGTATTAAATCCTTGTGCTTCGAATTATTAACATTTAAAGCGAGTATTCAAGGAAAATAAGTTAAGATCATTATCGGTGCGGACCTTAAGGGAAATTACAATAATGTAGATTTGGTCTATCAATTAATGATTCTAGAGCCAAGTATAATTGTAAAGAAAGGCATTTTTTGCAATGAATACAAAATTAGGGGAAAACGTATAATAATTGATGGTTATAAGTACATGTCTCAAATTTCAATTCAATGTTACAACTATGTATAAAAAGAGTTCGATATAATTCTCGGTTCAACTTGGCTAGAAACACTAGGTAGATTCATCTTAAACATGGAGAAATTTTTTTTGATGTTTTTCCTATAAAAATAAGAATATAACATTGCAAGACGTTATAGTGAAGTCATGCTTAGAAATGCCCCCATCAGAATACCTAAGGGATGTATCAGAAGTGATATTTCAAGATAGCCAGAAGTTAATGAAAAGGTTGTAGCATCGGAAAAAAGAATGTGACAAGGTCATCACTGAAAAATATGAAGAGGTTTCTCGCCTAAGAAATCGTAATCAGAAACTACTTGCAAAAATCATGAATTCAAAGGAGAAGAAGCGGTGTTTTCAAAAGTTAGAATAAAAGAATCAAGATCTTGAGAATGAATTCCACAATAAGTTATCATGGAAATATCAAGAAGCTTATAGCTTAAGGAAACTTAATCAAAGGTTGCTTGAGCAAATCAAAATATTAAAAGAAGAGCAGTTAGGAAACCAAGACCTTCACAACAAAGTCGGATAAATAGAAAATGATGAAGAACCTTCATCCTTAAAGGATCATAATTGAAGTTTACTTGCCCAAATAAATAAGATAAAGAATGATAAGAAATTGCTACAAAACAAATTATAGAAATATTCCTACAAGGAATCCCTAATTGATAAAGAAATAATGACCAAATTCGTTGAAATAAAGAAGTCCTCAGAGATAAAAATCAAGAATAGGAGAAGGGAACCAATACAGATCCAATTGAAATCTTACCTACCAAAAAATCACCAGAAGCATCAAAAGTCAAAGGTTTTAAGAACATGACACCAGATATAAGCATACCCTATCGTCATCCTTATTAAACAGGTCATCAACGAACTAGTCGAAGACAAAAATCAATATGCAAAGCTAAGTAGAGATCCTACTCTGTTGATGAGAAGTTCAACAGAATTCTATTATCCTCCAATTCATAGAAGTAATTTCCAAACAAAATCGCAAAATATCGAACTAGGACGGTTTGAACCTTACAAAATTCAACAACTATGCTCATCACTTTGAAGATCATATCACCTTGTGTCCTCAACAATGATGAACGTAAGAGTGAAGAATTTTGTGAAGGCATTACAAACCAAAAGGAAGACATAACTTTTGTATTCTTTGAGGAGAAAGCATTTTTAAAGGGGTAGGCATTGTAATGGATGTAAATGTAGAAATATACAATTCGAAATATATAATAATATTAATAATAATAATAATAATTACTAATTAATGAAAGGACACATCCTATCTAAAAGGCATGACTTATTGAAAGGACATGACGTGTAACCATTGTGACTAGGCAATGTTATAAGTACATTGTCACGTGGTCATTGTATCATCGTCTCATATCTTGTTCATTACTCATTTATTATGTATTTGTCCTTTATGGATATTGACCTATTGTACTTTTTTATGGATATTCCATTACTGAACTATTTTCATAATTGAGAAAATAATTTTGTTCATTTCAGGGTCCCATAAGATTATTATTTTGCTACCACTAGGAATCCTTTTGTAATCTTGCAACAATTATCACTAAAGGTAGTAGAATGCCTCGATTTATCCATCATTTTGATTGAGAGAAAATTCTTCCATAGATCCAGTATAAGTCATACATCACATAGCTTCCTCTCTCTCATATCATCTAGCTTGATCCTAATACCCCCTATTCCCACAATTTCTAGAGGATGATTATCACCCAAGTAGACCATCCCAACACTATAGGGCTAGTATTTAACAAATTGTTCTATATGTGAAGACATGTGAAAGATCCACTCAAGTCCAAAAACCAACCATATAAAAAGTGATTTACTATTACTAAGATAGAAAGCCTCACATGTTGTCATTTCTTTTGAATCTATTGTGCTAGCGTCAATTGATGGTTAATATGGCTTTCATCCTTCTTTTCCTTCTTCAAATGTTAATAGTCATTCCTTGATTGCCCTAGTTTCCTACAATTCTATCATTTCCCTTTCAACTTGTGTCCTTTGGACTTGGATCTAAACTATGATCTACCTTTCTAACCCCTTTCACTAAATTGGATTCTCACAAATAGGGGTCATTGGTAGAGGGCTCCAGAGATGATTTTTGCCTCAACCCTTCTCCTGACAAAACAACTACCGCATCATCAAATTTTAGAGTTGCTAATGATGATTTGGTGATGGTCGCCACCATATGATCCTGAGTATATAGGAGGGAAGAAAGTAAAATGATTGCTCTATCCTCATCCTCCACCTCTACACCAATTGAGACCAGTTTACTAATAAGGGTATTAAACTCATTCAGATTATCTGCCACAATTTAACCCCCCTTCATTCTTAGATAATAAAGTTGATTTTTAAGAAAACAAAAAAAACTTATCTATTGTCGATTTAATCTCATAGAGATCCCAAAGTTTCTTCCAAAGGGATTCCACAGTCTTTTCTTTAGCAACATTGAACAAGGTAGAGTTTACTAGGAAAAGCCAAATTGTAGAAAAATCCTTTATGTCTAGCTTTATCCACTCCTCGTTTTTCATGTCGCTCAATTTATTTGTAACCCCTTTCAAGGCTAGGGCTTGGTCATTTTGAACCAACAAATACTCCACCTTTATCTTCCATAGGGATAAATTCTTTCCAACAAACTTTCCAATCTCAAACTTGGTTAAACCCCTTGTCATTATTGCAGCTCGTACTTGTAGAAAACCCTATGCCTATAAGTTTTATGAACTCTCATACTAGATGTTAGAAAAATAGAAAAATAGAAGCAAAAAACAACAATAATAGAACATGTGATTTACAAGGAAGCTTTGTCGTGCACAGGTAAAACCACTAGGAAACGACAACTTCAATCTTTTATTATTACTCGACAAAAACTTACAATGCTTTCTTCTCTTGTGATACAATGCGAGGGGTCACTCCCCTTTTATACAACACATATGAGGGTTCCAAAAGGAACCAAAATACACTAGAAGGGTCTATAAATTTTTTCCTCGGGCACTCCACCCCCACACCCACCTTGGCCCCCTGGCATGCACGGTGCAGACAAATCACACAATGGGATAGTTTTGTACCACTATTATTACAGGAAAATGTCATAGATCTAGATATCAACTTCACCTCCTAACAGACTTCTCCCCACACCCACATAAATAAGAGAAAAAATTAGAAATTTTATCCTATTTCACCCCCTAACCCCACCCTTTAGGGCGGTTGAAGAAATCTGAGAAAAAAAAATTTAAAAAAAAAAAAAAAATTATAATCTTTTCTCCTATTTTTGTAGGTGGGGCTAGAAATAGGAAAAAACATTATAAAGCGTTCTCTTATTTCACCCCCACCTCGCAAGTGAGGGTGATAGGGGGATAAATGAGATAAAAATTTATATTTTTTTTCCTATTTCTCCCCGTCCACCCTCATTATAATGTTTTTTCACGTTTCTCCCCCCACCTCCACCCTCATTTTCTCTTCTTTCATGTTTTCTCCTATTTCTCTAGAAGGGGGTAGAAATAGGAGAAAAATTTATAAAGTTTTTTTTTCCATATTTCATGTTTTCTCCTATCTATCTATGAGTGGGGAAGAAGAGAAAAATTTTATTCTATTTCTCCCTCCATCCCACATTCGTTTTCTCCTATTCTCCCCGCACCTTGATGTGGTGGTTGTTGAGGGGGGGAATATGAAAAAACTTTATAGTGTTTTCTCCTATTTCTCCCCCCACTCCCTCCTATGATATTTTGGGTGGTGAAATAGGAGAAAATTTTATAATGTTTTCTCCTATTTCATATCATTTTTCTCCTATTTTTCTACTTGTTGGGATATTTATACACTTGAGAGTTAGTTAAGATCAACTTGTTTTTATGCATATTTAGGTAAACTGTGTTTCTTTAGTATTCATTTGCAGTTATGTAATTTGACAATCATTATATGTTCTAGACATAAAGTGATCCGATAGTTCATCTTCTCATTGATACTAACAACTACATTGATCCACGAATTAACATGCAACTAGTCCATGGTATTTATTTAAATAGCATGGAGGGTCATTTGCTAATGATCATTTGTGAGAAACTCATATCTAAAATATTTTCATTTTGCATATATTACCTTAAGTGGCCACATGGGTTGGGTCATGATGGGTTTCCCTCTTTGAGGGTTTTAACTACATAGTACATTGGTGTGCCAATATTTGATGTATTTGTTTGATTAGTTGCTTATGGTGTTTGATGTTAGTGTAAATACCTTGTTTTGTAATACATCGTATCAAATCACTTATGAATACATGCTCCCATTGTTGATTGAGATCATGTACCTGTGTCACTACATGCATTAAAGGACTTATAGATTCTAATGTTTCTATGCATTTCTAGGTTGGGCTAGTTGCTCCATTAAGTCTGGAGTGTTTCTTTCAATTGGAAAAACTTTTCACTTCACCCAAAAAGGTTTTGAGTTTCCCAAGATACAACCATTTTATCAAATTTGGATATGATGATAGTGAGGATGAAAATCCACCTCTGCCTACTCACACTCATCATGTTGGATTTGTTGAATATAAATCTTCACCAACATAATATCTTCCTAGATGGGTTTATACAACAAGAGAATAAATTAGTGATCTTGTTGATGATCCTTCGTATCAGTGTTGTACACGTTCACAGTTCCAACGAGCCTCTTCTCTTTTGGCTCAAGTTTTAAGGACTCATGATATAGACACATTTGCAAAAGCGTATGGCCATTTAGATTGGAATGAAATAAAGAATGGATAATATTGTTCCTTAATGGTGAACGATACTAAAGATCATGTACTCTTCTTCCAAATGGAAGATAATTTGTCAAATGTAAATGAGTGTATAGAACTAAGTATGCATCAGATGGAAGTGTTGAAATACACAAGGCCTAGTTAGTTACCAAATTATTGTCTCAAGTCAAAGGGATTGACCATAATGAAACCTTTCCCCCCATAGCCAAAATGAATTCCATCCACCTTGTTCTAGCCCTTAACGCTTCATATAAATGGGAGGTCCATCAAATGGATGTCAAATCAACCTTCTTGCATGGGGATTTGAAAGAAGAAATTTTACATCGAACAACCTCATGACTATGTTCAAAATGACTCCATTCTTGCTCACCACCTTGAGATATCTCTCTATGATCATAAGAAAGCTCCTCGGGATTGGTATGCCAAAATAGATACCTTTCTTCTTGACATCAATTTTTCTAGATGTCATTCTAACCCCAATGTCTATAACAAGAAAGTTATAGGTAACCATCTCATAATACTTGTTCTTTATGTTGATGATCTTATTCTCACTTGTAGTGACCCCAAACTTTTAACCCATGTGAAATCCAGTCATAAGAAGAAATTTGAAATAATAGACTTAAGACATTTGCATTATTTTCGTAGAATCCAAGTTTTACAAGCTAAGGAAGGAACTTTCATTTTCTCAATCTAATTATGCATGTGACCTACTTTGATGCTTTCACATGGAAGATTGTGAACTAGCCCCATCTCCCTTCCAGTCCAGGGTCAAACTTGTTTCCATGTGTACTAGACCCGAAGTAGATGCCACTTTGTACCATTAGCCAGATGGTAGAGTTTTCTATTTGACTCATAGCTATATTGATATTTCATTTATTGTTGGTCTTATTGTTTGGTATATGCAAATGCCCCATGAAAGCCATTAGAAAGCAACAAAAATGATACTTTGGTATATCTAGGGTACAACTCAATTTGGAATACAATTTAGTTGAGGGGGGGGCTCTGTTATTGGTTGGTTTCACTGATTCTGATTGGCCTAGCAACCCCAATGATCAGAAGTCTATTGCAAGTTATGTTTTCAGTCTTGGTTCTAGACCTGCCACTTAGGATTATAAGAAGCAACAAGCTCTTGCTCTTTATTTAGAAAAAATAGAGTATCAACAAATCCTTTATGAGTTTGGATTCCAACAGTGACATGCGGCTTCAACAAATCCTTTACGAGTTTGGATTCTAACAACAACATTCGACCATGTGTTTCTATGACAATTAGAGTGCCATCAATCTCACCAAAGATAATTTCAACATTAACATAGCCAACACATTGAGTTACACATACAATTCATCAGAAAGCTTATTCAAGATTGTGTTCTCAAAGTCACATTTTTCCCTACAATTGATCAAGCTGCAAACATTTTCACAAAGTCTCTTATAGAAGCGAAGTTTTCCAAATTTCAATCTATGTTAGGATTTCATGAAATTTTCATTATGAGGGGTTAGGCTCTAATTCCTCCTTCTTTCTCCAATTGTGTCACCTTTGTAAATCCTTAAATCCTATCCCAAGTTGTTTCGAAGGGGGGATGTTAGGATATTTAGACACTTAGGAGTTAGTTAAGATCAACTTGGTGTAATGTGTGCTTCTTTAGTGTGTGCATTAGTATGCATTTGTACTTATGTAATCAAATGGTCAAGGTATGTTCTAGACATAGAGTGATTCAACGGTTCATCTTCTCCTTGATACTAATGACTATATTGATGCATGGAATAGCACCTGACTGGTCCACGATCTCTATTTAAAGAGCATCGAGAGTCATTTATTGAAGATTGATTTTGAGAAACTCATATGTAAAATATTTTCCTTTTGCATTAATATATTGCCTAAAATGGCCATGTTGGTTGGGGCTGTGGACTATTTCCCTCTCTGAGAGCTTTAATGACATAATACATTAGTGTCTTGATATTTGATATGTTTGTGTGAGTAGGTGCTAAAGGTGTTTGACCTATGTGGAAATACCGTGTTTTGTTGAGCACCCACCACTTCTACCCTATGAATGTTTGGTGGGTGAAATTGTTTGACGGACAATCAACTTGAGCGGACACGAACCGAATCTCCCTAGCTCAATGTGAGTCTAGAACAAATAGTACAGACTATAAACCACTTTCCTAGATCTATTTAAGGCTCAAGTTCCCGAATGTCTTACCTTAAGTTTGAAGTCCCTTTTCCTGGATGTTGTTCCACGCCTTGCGGTCATCAAATCTAAGCTGCAAGACCTGTCAAGATGCACAAAACAAGACAAACAAGTAAAAATATTCGAATGATAACAGATTTAAGTAAACAATTAAGCAGGTAAACACAACAATATTGGTGGAAAGCGTTTATATTACTGTAAATATAGGGAGAGTACATAGAAAAGAATGACTACAACCAGAGCTTAACGTAGTGGTCCTTCTCCATCCAATCCAATGCCATGTCCTCCCAAGGAAGTGTGCTCCCTAGTATGGTCGCCGGATTTGTTTGAAGGACAATCCACTCGAGCGGACGCGAGCCGGATCTCCCTAGCTCAATGTGAGTCTAGAACAAATAGTACAGACTATAAACCACTTTCCTAGATCTAGTTAAGGATCAAGTTACCGGATGTCTTACCTTAAGTTTGCAGTCCCTTTTCCTAGATGTTGTTCCACGCCTTACGGTCGTCAGATCTAAGCTGCAAGACCTGTCAAGATGCATAAAACAAGTCAAACAAGTAAAAATATCCGAACGATAACAGATCTAAGTAAACAGTTAAGCAGGTAAACTGCACAATATCATCAACACAACAATATTGGTGGAAAGCGTTTATATTACTGTAAATATAGGGAAAGTACATAGAAAAGAATGACTACAACCAAAGCTTAACGTAGTAGCCCTTCTCCATCCAAGCCAATGCCATGTCCTCCCAAGGAAGTGTGATTCTCTCAATGGATGAGTTAGATATCTCTCCAAGATGATTTCACCAGCATGTAAACACTATAGACTTCCTCCCCTTGGAGAGGGGTAGAGCTTCACTTATATAGGACTAAGTGGATAGGGTATGGATAGGGTAGGTTGAGATATGGTAGGAGAGAGATAGGGGATCCTTCCAAGAGGTTAGGAACCGAGTGCCAGCTCCCCCAAGAGGTCAGGGATAAGGATCCATGTCAGTAGGCTTCAAGAATGGGCTCGAAGGACCTATTTTTGTCCATTAACTGACATCGTCTCACCCTACAAGAGAGCAAGATGCGACATCGCAAGTTGCATGAGTGCAGCTTGCGACGACCTCTCAAAACCTAGTGTGGATGCAATGGTATCTCTTCCAGGTTAAAAACTTAGTCAATGAAGCTTCAGGGATGTATACACTGAATTTCAGGATGGTAGGATTTTAGGTGTAACAGAATGCCCCCCAAAGCATGAAGCTATTGAAAATTGGACAAGTGAAATGCTTTGACAGAAGGAATGGAAATGGCTTGTCGGACGAAGGACACTGCTGCAGTACAACTGACTCTGAGTACACTGTCTCATATGACATACAACATGGTTGCCGACCAATACATTGCAGATCCATGGCAGTAATGACCGACTGAACACAATCATGGCTACTAGACAGAAGCGTAGATCCATGATGAGATGATAACACAGCCATGACCAATACAAATGTGGATCTGTGCGATATGACTCAATACAAACTCCATCGCAACCTGGGTAAAACATAACTCCCCAGGGTATTCAAGCTAAACCCGCAAAGATACGAATCTATCCATGTGATTACAAATGTCTTGACGTCGAACATGGTAGAAACCACTTGATTACCGGTCATTGATGTATACCGTTAACAAGCGCAAGGGAAATCACCATTGATGTCAATGATTCCCAAGGTATCACAGTATATATCATTAAGCGTGAATAAATGAGTTGAAGTCGAACGCCAGATGAGATCTTTCAATCAAGAGTCAATGATGTAAACTCATGTTGAAAGCGAGGTAACCTGTCATTGAGGCATGCAAGGCCAAGGTACTTGGTTGGTTTTTAGATTCAATCCTCGGATGATGAGTTGAAGTCGACAAGGATGAATCCATCGAAGGAGGGCCATGATGAATCCCCCATCATCGACACGAAACACAACAAAGGATGTGTAGAGTAGATCGGATGGTACAGTAACATGCGATACTTGACTCAGAGTAGACCGAGATGATGGAAGGTGTACTGACTGCAGATAATGAGTAGTGGGAGTATTCTTGAACATGGGCATGGCATACCTTGGCAGTATTGACTTGACGAGTTATGGTACCAACTCCTAATGCAACTGATGATGGAAGCATTCTTTGAATGACTCAAAGGAGTAACAAGACTCAGGAAATAGGTGAAACTCGAGGACAAACGGATGATCCAAGTGCAGTATGCAAATGAAAATGAGTGCCATGTTCAATAAATGATTAGGTATTGCCACTGATAAAGGGTGTAACATAAAAGCTTTCCTTTTTCCCCATCATGAACGATGAGTGCCTCATGTGTTTTTTACGATCTTGATGAGGGTAACCAGATGCTCGGTATAGCTCATCTCATAGATGAGTCCAATCCTAAATATTTTTCGAACCTAGGATAGGAGGGGTTCATCCCATGGCGGGCCCTTCAATGTGAAAATTTAACTAGTCCATAGAAGGTAAACTCGGTCTTCATTTCATGTTTAAAGAGTCTGAAAAGAACTAAAGAAGACTCCAACGGTCCTTTTTCGTAAAGTTAGCCTCATGGCCTAGAAAAGGGTAAAACAACGTGGGAGAGGACTCTTCCAGTCATGATTGGCTAGAGTATACATTTTTCGTAAGTAGTGCCCCCTGGTCCGAAAAAGGGGTAAACTATCGCCAGGAAGACGGCCATTCAAATTCTTTAACAAGCGTGAACGTGACAAGTTTGCTTGGCAATCTTTTCGTATTTCGAGAGCCTGAAAAGAGCTTAAAGATAGACCGCGGGGGGGTTCCTTTTCTGTAGGAGTTTAACGAGCCCGAAAAAGTGATAAATCGTAACTCGGTAACTTATTCTCATAGTTTCAAAAGCACAAGAAAGAACAAAGAGTAAGCTCATCATCATTAAATAATTACAATCTAATGAATGGAAAATAATGACAAAAACACACAAGGGGTGTTCATACCTGAGATGATCGTTCCAATCAATTAGAGGAAATTTGGATAAAAAATGGGCCTCCTAAGGAAAATAATAATAAAATAATAGTAGAGAGAGAGTAAAAAAACTACTTTTTGGATTGTATTTTCAATTTATCTCCTTGTAGGTTTAGTCAAATTTCAAGCGGGAGGACTCGTTGGATGCATAATTAAATTATGCATCCAACAAGTACCCATGTTGCATACTTTTAACAACATCCACACCATGAAAATTTGAAAATACATTAAAAAACGTGTTTCTAGTGAGAGAAAACATGTTTTTAATGTATTTTCGATTTTTCATGGTGTGGATGTTATTAAAAGTATGCAACATGGGTACTCGTTGGATGCATAATTTAATTATGCATCCAACAAATCCTCCCGCTTTAAATTTGAGTAAACCTACAAGGAGATAAGTTGAAAATATGATCCAAAAAAGTAGTTTTTATTTTTTCCCTCCAATTTTTTAGGTGCTCCCTTTTTTAATTTTATAGCATTTTGATTGGCTAATAAATGATGACATGGAATTTGTATTACTTTTGGAAGGCCCATTTTAAATTTAAATTTCCTATAATAGTGAAAACGACGTGAAAAGA
The DNA here is from genome assembly GCA_027924585.1 of Larix kaempferi. Lineage (NCBI taxonomy): Eukaryota > Viridiplantae > Streptophyta > Pinopsida > Pinales > Pinaceae > Larix > Larix kaempferi. The sequence goes on along the minus strand of BSBM01001130.1, from coordinate 3,895,826 downwards.
CACTTAATGGCCCGTGCACACTCGAAAACTAGGTCAAATAGCCAACCAAGCGTTCAAATGCAATAAAATCGACCCAAACTATAGCAAATGACCTAAAAGCATCAAATATTTGAAAAAAAGAATATTCCTTTTTTCTATAAATAGAAAAATGGGTCAAATAGAGTCACCATTGTTTCATTTGCCAAATTGGGAGGAGAAGTGCCATTTGGAACCAAAACCTCACTTGTTGATTCCGGGAGCTATGAGCAACCATTTTACCCACCGTCTGAAGCAGGTAACTTTAAACTTCATCCAGCATAATTGTAGTGGTTTACATTTTTTATTTTGGTTCATTTTTTTGGGTTTTAGCTTGGTTTGTGAAGGGCCATTGCGTCCTCGGGTCGTCGCAATTTTCCCTTTCGGGAACTGCGACGAGACTGAGTTGTCGCAAAGCTCGTAAAGTTGGACTACGACGATGTCGCACTATTAGCAATAACAGGGTGCGATGACAGAAATGTCCAACCCCAAACTCAAACCCTACCCAAAAAAAGGACTTTCAGTGGTTGAAGTGAGTATTAACAATGTTTAAACTCTCCTTTTGGCAGGTTACAAGCAGCCAAAATGGTCTTGGAGTGGCGTGAAAGGGAGCATGAGGTAGATGACATGCAAATTACAAATGATCCACTATGTGTGATAGCGCTGAGGAATTGTGGTCTCCTCATGTTCTTCGAGATCCAGGGCATGAGGGCCCAAATCCCCCTGCTGATGCATATGATTAGATGTTGGGATGCGGCTCAGCAGTATTTTGTGATTGGCGAGCACGTACTTACTATAGATGTCGAGGAAATCTACTTCCTGACTGGATTGTCCTGGAGGGGGGACAATGTGCTTCTTACTGGATCACGGGGAAGTGATCGGACTGTGGAGGACATGATCCTACAGCATTGTACTCCTCACGCTCGTGCTTTTAGTGGGAATATTCCCATAAAAGATGTACGAGAGCATCCGTTGCGTGCCATTCTCTTTACCATTACGAGGGTAGCAGGGAGTCAGGCTCCTCACTTGACTACTTGGTCTCAGATGCTATATGCGGAGGACTGTATGTCTCCGAAGATATTCAACTAGTGTGAGGGACTCCTCGCGAACATTTGAGCTCAGTCGACCAAGTGTCGGCGGGGAGAGCTCAAACAGTTCAGGTACGGATCGATAGTGATCTCGTTTCTCTTGGAGTGGGTTCCCCTCTTGCGCCCACAGGTACAGTTGGATGACACGGATCCTAGGGATCCTCACATGGCTATATGGACAGATGTGATGGACCGACATGGTGGGGGCCCCCCATCATCGAATATGGTCTTGAGTTCTTCACCTGGCTAGAGGGCCAGTTGCTTATGGTAGAGGACTTCCCGTACAGTGGTACGAACTTTAGAGATGACCCGGACTTGCCGCTACCCAAGGGAGAAGTATGGGGAGACATAGGTAAGAACAATAACCCTTGTACTTTTAGTTTTGCGCATTTATGATTTTTTTGTTATAGTACTGACGCGTTAACAACATGTGTGTGCATACGTGGGCCCCATACGACCAGTGGGAGTCTCTCTTCTTGCGAGGAGAGAGAGAGGAGAGGGAGCAGTCATGGGTCTAGCCATACAAGCTTCCATCACAGAGATGGATGGAGTCTACGCGAACCTGAGCGGGTTGACGTTAGATGTCCTAGAGCCAATGGTAGATGAGTTACCGCGGCCTATGCAGGTGTATATAGTTGGAGCGTCTGTGCGCTTCAATGCGCTACTTCGCAGGGTCGCGACAGCAGCTGACTGTTTACACACTCAGCAAGCTAGAGCTGTTAGACCTAGGGGTGTACGGGCCAGGCATTAGGCCTTATGTTGTTATCATGCATGTACTGAGAGCTTAGAGGCCTCAGATTTTTTGTACTTACTGAAAGCTACGAGGCTTCAGATTTTGTAGAGACTCACTGAAAGCTGTCGTGCTTCAGATTTTGTACCAACACTACTTTTTATGATGATATATATATATACAGACATTCCGGCGGTTTATACATTATGTGTTTTAAAATGGATGAATGGTGCAGTCTTGTTTATGTGTTTGCCTATAAAATGAGTTATTTACATGTTATGTCTTTTTTTAACAATTCATGAATATGCTTATGTGTGTGTAATGTACCAATCTAAGATGAAGTTGGCCATAGAATCGGCAACTGTGTTCGCATCTCGTGGAATGTGCAAGTACTGAATGGACTCGAAGGACCTTTCCAGAAGACGGACGCGTCGATAGAGATAGAGTAAGGTAGGATCGCGGATGGCGTAGACTCCGTTAAGATGAGAGACCACTAGTTGAGAATCCAGGTGGATGACAACGTGGTCCATACCCAAATAAATGGCGTTAGTTAGGGTTCCAATGATTGCTTGATATTTTGCAGCATTGTTGGTCACGAAACCTAGACACATTCCCCCTAAGCTGATGAGCTCGTCGGTAGGTGAATAGAGCACCCAGGTTGTTGAAGCAAGGTTACGGGTATGCCGGCTAGCGCCGTCCACAAATCCATAGCATGTTGCCATCTGCACACGCAGACAGAACATGGTATAAGAAACGAAACAAGACCTAAACACGTAAGAGATCAAAGCGTCACACCACACAAAAAACACACACACGCCATGTACAGTATATACAAAAGTACCTATGCATGAAAGACTCAGGCATAGTACCTCTTCAGGTAAAGCCCGTTGCGGGGCTCACCCAAAGATATCCCGTCATAGTCTTCAAGCTCATAAGCTCCCTTCTCTAAGACATGTTTCACTATGTAAGGTCCATGCCACATGGACTCAAACTTTCCTTCCCCCAGCTTATCATGTTTTTGGTCGTATGTGAGGACCAAATCTCCTTCGATGTAGGCACGAGGTTCTACCGACTTGTCGTACTGTGCTTTGAGGCATTTCTAATGAGCCTCATTGGCAAGAGCGGCATCTCGGCAAGTCTCGTCGAGCTTAGCTAGGTAGAGGAAGCGTTCTTCCTCAACAGTAGTGTTTGGGAGAAGTTCAATGGAAGGCTTGAGGAACGGAATCTCGCACCGCACTCAATAGGAAGGACCGCCTCCAATCCATACACTAGTTGGAAGGGAGTAAATCCAGTGGCGGTTTTGACGAAGGTTCGATAAGCCCAAAGTGCGGAGAAGAGCATGTTATGCCAATTGGCTTGGTGCGTACCCACCATACGTTGGACCATAGTTTTCAAGACCTTGTTAATGACCTCAACCTGTCCGTTCAACTGTGGGTAGTATGGTGTTGAGTTTTCATGGCGAAAACCCAATCTGTCACTCAACTTGTCAACCATATGGTTCATAAAGTGAGAACCATGGTCGGTAACTATCACTTGAGGAACTCCAAACCACGCTATTACATGGTTAAACATGAAGAGTGCGGCGGTCTTGCCGTCGTTCGTGTATGTAGGCATTGCCTTGGCCCACTTTGTAAAGTAGTCCACAGCTACAATGACGTAACTATGCCCCCCAGCCGAGGTAGGCTTACAATGCATGAAATCGATGCCCCATTTAGCGAAAGGGCCAACGGCAATAACCGGGTGTAACAGGGCGGGATGGGTGCACTTTTTCATATGAAAATGTTGACATGGAGGACATTTTTTTACGGCCTCGATGCAATCTTTGATGATAGACGGCCAGTAATATCCAGCGCGAAGAATCTTTTGGGTTGTAGCCATCCCAGAGAGGTGACCACCACACGCCCCAGCGTGACAGTCATTCAAAATGTGTTCAGCCTCATCATGATTCAAACAACGTCGAAGGATAGAATCAATACCACGACGGTACAAAGTATCACTGATAATCAGATAATACTTCGCATGGTGGCGTATTCAACGACGGTCGTCGCAAGACAATTGAGGGTTGAAACATTGGGTTTGAAGATACAATGTGATATCTCCATACCACAGATCAGACATACTGATAAGAAACAATGACTCATCTGGAAAAGAATCATTGGGCTCAGACTCTACATCAGTACGGGGAAGGTCGCAGATGAGCTCAACAAACACCAAAGACTTTTTAGACTTGGGCATTTTTGAAAAGAAGATCAAATTCTTGTAGTATCACGATCCAGCATGAATACTTTCCCCCAAGTACCTAACGAGTTAGAACGTGGTACATGGGGTTCGAATCAGCGATGATGGTGGTGGTGCAAAGCAAAATGTAATGACAAAACTTTTGCACGGTGATGACTGCCGCGAGAGCGAGCTTCTCAACATGTGAATAGCGAGTTTCAGTGTCAATAAGACCTTTACTGGCATAGTATATCACATGTTCTTGGGCGTTCTGGTCTTCCTGCACCAAAACCATGGCGATAGTGGTGTTGGAAGCGACGAGATATAGAATTTAATCTCGATAGTAATCGACAGTTGGAGCACAGGGGCATGTGTAATGGCATGTTTCAAGCTATCAATAGATTGTTGAGCTTGATCATCCCAAATGAACGGGACGTCCTTTTTCATCAATCTCATGTATCCCTGCGTCTTTTGCGCGAAATTACAAACGAAGTACCATAAATAAGTTGCTCTTCCTTGTAGACTCTGAAGTTCCGTAATGTTAGTCGGAGGGGGAGTGCAACAATGGCTTCCACCTTCAAGGGATCAATGCGGACCCCATCTTTTGAGATGATAAATCCTAAGAGGTGTCTAGACTCGACACAAAAAATACACTTATAAGGATTCAGACAAATATTGTACCGTCTGCATCTGAGGAAAACAATTGTCAGATGATCTAAGTGGAACTCGCGCTGCTTCAAGTGGACAGGGAGGTCATCCAAGTAGGGTTCCACAAAGTCCTTCACATCATGGAAGGCGTATGACATGGCCCGCTGGAATGTGGCACCAGCGTTTTTAAGACCAAACGGAAGTTTACGATACGCAAACTTTCCCTAAGGGTAGATGAGTGCAGTCTTGTGTTGGTCGGCGAGGTGGATCTCAATTTGGTTGTATCCGGAAAAGCCATCCATAAATGAAAAAATGACACTTCCGGCACAATTGTCGATAATCTGGTCAATAAAGGGAGTCGAGTAGTTGTCCTTGGGACAAGCTTTGTTGAGATCCCGATAGTCGACACAGACATGAATGGTACCCTGTTTTTTGGTAACATGGACGATGTTTGAGACCCATTCTGTCAATGGGACAGGATAGATGAAGCCGGCCTTCAAGAGTTTCTCAATCTTTGCCTTGATTGCTGCAGTATTATGAGGGTGTACCAGTCACAGCTTTTGGCGAACAGGTTTGACATCGGGATAGGTTTTAATTTCCTGTAAAACAATGGAGGGGTCTATCCTAGGCATCTCCTCGTAGGTCCAAGCGAACAAGTCTCGGAATCGCTTGAATAAGGTCGTACAAGCAATGACTTCTTTAGGGGAACACTTCTGGCCTAAATGAATGTGTTCCACTACACCAAGAGTAACCGAAATGTCTATCGAGGTGGTGGGTTCGACGTTGGCTAAGTTGCCTTCGGAGTCCGTTTGACACATAAGTATCGAGGACTAAGACCCAGAGTAGATATCCAGTTTCAAGATGGTGTGAATGTTGTTCTCCACAGTATCGAACAAGGGAAAAGAAGGCAAACGATGATGGAGGTCTTCCCACGGAGGATCATCTACGCTCATAATTTCCATAATGGACTCGTCAGAATGAAAAGTCGGTAGTAGAGGATCGTATGATGTCCGTTGTAGAGAACAGGATGTGGAGGCCAAAGCTAAGTGGTCCTCTGGCGCTGATTGGATAGCCTCATACATGAGTTCAGTGGGTGATAGAGGCATGGTGTCTCCAATTAGGTGTGTGGTGGCTTCATCAGGTACAAGCCATGAATCAGTGGAGTTGGGGATAGGTGAAATCTGCGAGGAGATCATGTTCACCGTGGCAACATGGTTCAGGGGATTTGAAGTAGGAAAGACGCCCATAAGGGATGAAACCTTAAGGAGGCTGACCCCCACGATCTCATACTGATGTGAAGATTGTCCAATCGAAGGAAAGTTATCGCCCGAGTGAGTAGCGATGTCAGGTGTGCAGAAATCCAGTTGGTCGATAGTAACAATTCGGCCTTGATGGGGGAATTGTACTATGCGAAAGACAGATGATGTGATCGCAGTCATGACGTAAAACCAATTATGACCAAGCAGAATGTTATAATCTAACGGGGCAGCAACCACTTCCACATTAATGGTTGCGGTCTTGCCCCCCAGCTCGACTGCTAAAGCTTGTAAAAGCCCATGAGGTTGAAAGCCATGTTCGTTGAAGGCTCTCAAAGTGGTAGGAGAACGGTTCAACTCGGGAGAGCCAATGGCCCTCCAACATGAGATCGACATGACTGAAGTAGAGGCACCTTTGTCCAAAATGGTACGATGGATTGTCTTCCCAGCAATGTTTGTGGCAACTTGAAATGCCAAGTGATGGGAGAGCCTCAGTTTGAAGTATTCCAACCGAAACATGATAGTATTCGATGAATCCAGGTCAACTGCACCGATGGCTGCGAGGAGAGTCTTGCGGTGATTAGGGCAGTTTTGCAAGACTTCAAGCGTCGACATAACACAAAGAGATTGTGCTAGGTCCTCTACAATGTTTTAGTTTTGAGCAGCCCGAGCATTAAGATTGAAAACCAATTTTCTAATCGTGCTCTTGGGTGGACGCAATACTGACTCGAGAGAAGACTTCTCAATGGTGAGAGAAGCATCCGGTACGGTGACATCAGGTATCGAAGTGGAAGCTTTTTCAGCATTACTTCCAACAGGTTCCTTTGCTGGAACAGAGTCATACAAACGAGAACGGGTGTTCAAGTTGATGGTCTCGCTATGCATCATGAGAATATGTGCGGTGGTGGATGCTTCTCCTTAGGAAGAAAAAGTGTGAGCGATCGACTTCTGATTTTGAGCAGGGAAGGGATCGTTGAGAACTACGGGTGTGGGTTTTCCCTTGAGAAACTTTTGAACTTCATCTCTATGGGGGCACTCTTTAGAAAAGTGATCATCACCACACAGTAGGCAAGGATACTTCAACTTCCTTTTCTGTTTGGTATCATCAGGGGTGCTCTTTTGTTCCTGCTGGGTGGAAGATTTCTTAGGTTTCCCTTTGTTCTTTTTATTACCATCATACTTTTGAGGTGAAGCTGAAGAAACAGAATTCACTTCTTCGGTGACAGCAGGAGTGGATGATTTGGTGGTGCTGTGACCAGCCTGCGTTGGTGATGGGGAAGAACCCAGTGGGTTCGACGAACCAACAGTTTGAGAGGAAGGATGGGTGTGAAGGGATCCAATGATGCCATCGGCTTGGGGTCCCTTGGGTGGTTTTGCGGGGTCGTAAGTGTTGTGGGGCACATCAGGAAGAATATCAAACAACGTGCCAGATTGAGCATAGGCTAAGTCTAGCAAATGGGCACGAGCGATGGCTTGTTCCTCAGTGACAGTACCTCCCATGGAAACATCTCATGCTATGGTAGGAATGAGAGACTTCGTAAACCAGTCTGCTAGGAGTTAATCTAGAATAGGAGCCTTAATGAGACGTCATCTCCTCCGCCACTTGTGTATATGATCGGAGATGTGAGTGGCGGTATTTTGACGGAGAGAGGTTAAAAGCTCTGTACCAGTTTCGTACCATATAGGCAGCTGGAAATGAGTCAAAAAGTTCATAGCAAGAGAAACAAAATCAGGAAAAGAATGGAGTGGTAGTTCGATATACTGTTGATGTATATGTAACTTCAAAATGTATTTCATCTATGTATTTCATATATATTTATTGTACCCTTATAAGAGATGTGTTATTCCTCTATAAGGAAGTGTCGTCATGTGGATTGAGAAGTGTTGCAAGTGTGTGTACTTGCCGATGGGTTATTAGACCACCATGTGTGGGGTCGGCCCTGAAATATATATTATATTGTGGATGTATCTAGATAGACAAGTCGGCCCCATAGTGTAACTAGGAAAACAGGCTAGCATAAATAGAGATCGGGAGATCTCTATTTTCATCACTCAGAAACTCATACTTCTCTCACTCAGAAAGTGGCGCACTAGTGAGGAGGAGGATCATCTGCTACTAGGAGACTATCTCAGTGTATTTTGGTTGAGCCATTGCTCTCTCTATCTCTGAGGAGGTTGTGGGGTTTTTCACCTTAGGGTTTTCCCCACGGAAACTCTGTGTCTCTTGTCTCTCATGCTTTTGATTCTTGTGATGCTTGTCATGCTTATTGTGATTGTTATGCATTGATATACTATATATGTTATTCTCTCAATGAAGATCCTAGAGTATTGTGAATTAATGCTCAAAATTTAACATATACCACTTGGCAGCCGAACCGGTGAGAGTCCTTTGAAACAATCTAAGACGGATCGAGTCGTCCATCAGGGAGTTGGATGAGCACCACAAGTTGTATGTCATCACATGATTTTTAGGATCCTCACCCGGCTTACCATCAAATTTTGGGATATCTAACGGAAGTTTCACCAGAATGGGTGGCCAATTAGTTCCATGGTAAATGGGGTCATTGGTCAAGCGAGACAAGTCAGGTAGATCCAAAGTAGCCAAAAAGGGCAGCTGCGGATTAGTCTGCGAGTACTGATAGTACGGATAAGGCATGTAAGGACCAACAGGACCTTGTGTCGACTGACCATAAGGCGTTCTAGGAGGAAATTGGCCATAGGGGTAGGGGTCACCCGGACTAAATGTAGGTTTTCCTCCATAGTAAGGTGGTCCATTACCATAATAAGGTGTCCCATTACCATAAGGTGGGGGCCCGCCTCCGCTGCCGGGAGGGGGTGGGCCGCTTCCAAATGGTGGGGGTCCGCCACCACCGCTAGGGTAGGATGGGCCGCCACCGCCTCCACCGGGAGGAGGTGGTGGTCCGCTACCACCACCGGAATAGGACGGGCCTCCACCACCTCCACCGGGAGGGGGTGGTGGGCCACCGCCGCCGCCGAAAGGGTAAGATCCTCCTACGCCACCTCCACCATAGTAGGGTGGCGATCCACAACCGCCGCCACCAGGATGAGAAGGTCCTCCACCACCACCACCGGGAGGGGGTGGTGCTCCTCCACCACCACCAGGATGAGATGATCCTCCCCCACCACCACCGCTAGGGGGGTGGTCCTCCACCACCTCTACCAAGGGGGGTGGACCATGATGACCGAAATGAGGTGGTCCTCCACTAGAAGGTAGAGGTCCTCCTCCTCCAGAGTTATATGGGGGCCCGCCACCTCCAATGGGAGGTGGGGGTGGACCAAACAGGGGTGGAGGGACTGTAAGTGGGGGTCCATGTTGTAAAACATTTTGTTGTCCCCATAGAGTGTAAGGATTTCCAGGGTAGGGTACCCCGTAGAGTGCATTTCCGGGATTAAGTTGACCCGGCACAGGGTTAAGATGACCTGGATACGCTTGACTCGATGGATTTTGAATTACGTTGGACGACCCCCCAACATGGGATAGTCCCGAAGTGGAAGGTCTAGGAGGTAAGTAATTTCTAGCGGAAGGCCTGATGGGAACTCCTGCTGTAGTATTATGGGTAATAGATGGGGGTTTCCCCCCAGCAACAACTTACTGACCACTAAGTAAAGGTTGACCCAACACTGGTTGTTGATTATTCACCGTAGGATTACCACTACCTGTAAAGAAGGTAGGGGGTAAAGAGTATCCTCCCCTTGAAGTTTGGGGTGGGGAAGGAGTAGGTGACGTAACTGCGGTAGTCACAGGTGTGTTAGACTGTTGTGCTTCGATAGGTTGGGTTGTTAGAAGTACTAAACTGGTCTCCTGTCTAGGGGATACATGTGTAGGAATGGATGGTTGACCAGCTTCAGCAGTGGTCACGTGTTGCGTGGATGATTCCGGTGACTCAAAAGATAAAACACGACTTGGGAGTGGTTGGTCGTCGATCCTTAGTTCAAAGTTTCGACTTCGAAACTCCTCACCCATAGCACATAAACGAGCTAATTTCTCACGATAAGGTGCTAAGCGGTCATCGGGGCTAGCCCAACTGGGTGGGGATGCAACAGCAAAATGGGCCACTTGGTGGCCTGTAGAAGATGTCCAATAAGCTGCTAAAGGACCAGTAGCTGCAGTGGGGTCATCCTGGGATTGATTTATCCATTCCAATGATCCAGGATCTCCCGGTGCAACGGGAGGTAAGTCTTGTGAAGTGGGGATTTGTGCTTCTTCACCCTATGGGGTATGAGAGGGCGGTGAATCTGGAGGAGTATGAGGAAACAAAATTCCTCCAACATTCAAAGTGGGGTTTTCCACTTCATGTGACTCGACCCTGGCTTGTGGATCCATTCTTACCCTCGAAATTACCTCCTGGTTAAGGGGATATTCGGGTTGCAAATTCTGGATCCTGCAAGACCTTCTCCAAGGAAATTCAACCAGAGCGACTGAAACAAAAATTTTCTCCTAAGGCAAGCTAAACAAAAGAAAGCAAACCAAACAAACCCTACAAAAACTAAGTCCACAAGCAAACTTATGTTATAAGAGTGGATTCAAAGGTCTGGAACCTCACAGGATTGTCAAGGCTTCACAAATCGCTATATACCGCAGGGTCCAACAGTAAAACGTGACAAGGAGGATTGGGACCATACCCTTTCCTAAATACCCGATTACCTGGACGGTACGTGCGTAGTAATCTCCCTGAGTGTTGTTCTCGGTGTATTGCTTTGCCAAGACGTCCAAAAGGTTAACTCAGTTGGTTTGAGGAATCCTAAGGGTGTCTCCTGATATACGCAAGGTACGTGGGAGCTCAAATCCGTAGTGGTGCTATCTAATGCACAACCGTTAGGCAAGAGACCTTCCTATATACTACCGAGTACGTGAAACACCTTTCAATATACACCAAGTACGTGTGGTGCTTGGTGGGTATGTGAAAGAGCTCGATATACCGATAAGTACGTGGAAGACTACAATACCCCCGGGATACAGTGCTGGCAAATAACGACAGCTACCACGCTTAACGACACCGGAACATGTCTCTAACTTACACACAAGTTACTAAAAATTTTACCCTAGTTCTACCGTTAATTTTACCTAGACGGTTAGGTGAATGCATGAGGTGAGTACATAATCGTAAACATAATGAAAGCCCTAACTACATGCAAAAAATATACTTTTCTTTTGATGAACTCTATGTATGGGAGGGAGAAACTCTCTTTTTCTTTCCGACAATTTTACCAAAGCGATGCAATGCAAGACAATCCCAAATCTACCAAAAAATGACTATGAAGTATTCTTTTTCTTTTCGAGCGAAACATAACAAACACGACACTACTAAACCAAATCAAAGCATGTTTTTCTTTTCTTTTATCTTTTCAAAACAAAAATGATGCTAAGTGACGAAAAGAGAGAGTTTCTAAGTAAAGTATGCAAGCTTTTCACTTTCACTATGATGGTGTAAAAGCACAAAAACCAAAAGATACAATGCAACTTCCCAGGCATGGAACTACTTTTGCAAAACTTGATATCTATTCGAATTTTTCAAGAAAATGAGCAACTCATAATTCATGAAAAACACAAATAATGCAATTTTCTTTCAACTTTTCCAAAAGATCTATGAATGAGGCATTCCAATGCATGTGCAATTCTTCAAATGAGCTTGAAAAATGATGGAAATAAAGTACTTTTGATCTTTCAATGGATGTATCAAAATAATAATTTGACAGCAACAATGCTTTTAAATATAAATACTAAAATGAAAAGATTACTCGCAGCACTTCAATAACTCAGAAAATCTTAAGAAAAGATGAGCACTCAATGGACTGAAATTACATACAAACACTCAAAATCAATCAGTAACAAGCAACACTAAAGCAAGCAAAGCTCAAAGATGAATGCAAATGAGGTCTGGAAACCGATCTAATACAATGATCAGATCTGGAAAGGAGAGGAGGGAATGCAAGGGTGAGTGGATGCAGGTGGGGGAGACAAGAGTGTCCACCACTACCAAATCTCAGACTTGTCCAAGATGGAACCCAAAACAACTCCAAATAAAACCAAACAACTCAATCACATAAAGCAAAATGGGATCTCTGACTGGATCTTACAATACAGAGGGAGTCTGCACACAAACCAAAACTCAAATCAGAAATGGAGAAAGGGTTCCTGTATGGCAACTTTGGCAGATCAGCCCAGTCTGTGCTTGTACACAGTGCGATGTCGTAGTTCACCAATGAGAGGAGTGCGACGATGTCGTAGTATACCAATGGAAGGGTTGCGATGACATGCTCACAGGAAAAGAACAGAGATAAAAAATAACACAGTATCGCTCTGGGTTCACTAACCAGGTGCGACAAGCGAGATCTAAGTTAAAAAATGAACGAATTCTCCAGATAATGAGCATGAAATGGTCTGAAAATGAGAAGTACAAACTCAAAGGAAGGAAATCAAACTCTTCAAAGTGAAAATCTGATGGTGAAACCAGCTTAAGAGGAAAATGACAAATAATATGGCTTGTAACAAGAAATCAACTAAAAATGACATTCAAATTGACAACTGCAAAGCAATGTTCTCATCCCTAATATGGTCGCCAGATTTGTTTGACGGACAATCCACTCGAGCGGATGCGAGCCGAATCTCCCTAGCTCAATGTGAGTCTAGAACAAATAGTACATACTATAAACCACTTTCCTAGATCTAGTTAAGGATCAAGTTACCGGATGTCTTACCTTAAGTTTGCAGTCCCTTTTCCCGGATGTTGTTCCACGCCTTGCGGTCGTCATATCTAAGCTGCAAGACCTGTCAAGATGCACAAAACAAGACAAACAAGTAAAAATATCCGAACAATAACAGATCTAAGTAAACAGTTAAGCAGGTAAACTACACAATATCATCAACACAACAATATTGGTGGAAAGCGTTTATATTACTGTGAATATAGGGAAAGTACATAGAAAATAATGACTACAACCAAATCTTAACGTAGTAGCCCTTCTCCATCCAAGCCAATGCCATGTCCTCCCAAGGAAGTGTGAGTCTCTCAATGGATGAGTTAGAGATCTCTCCAAGATGATTTCACCAACATGTAGACACTATAGACTTCCTCCCCTTGGAGAGGGGTAGAGCTTCACTTATATAGGACTAAGTGGATGGGGTAGGTTGAGATATGGTAGGAGAGAGATAGGGGATCCTTCTAAGAGGTTAGAAACCGAGTGCCAGCTCCCCCAAGAGGTCAGGGATAAGGATCCATGTCAGCAGGCTTCAAGAATGGGCTCGAAGGACCTATTTTTGTCCATTAACTGACATCGCCGCACCCTGCAAGAGAGCAAGATGTGACGTCGCAGGTTGCATGAGTGCAGCCTACGACGACCTCTCAAAACCTAGTGTGGATGCAATGGTATCTCTTCCAGGTTAATAACTTAGTCAATGAAGCTTCAGGGATGTATAAACTAAATCTCAGGATGGTAGGATTTTAGGTGTAACAGAAATAGGAGAAAACTTTATGATGTTTTCTCCTATTCCACCCACCGCCCACTACCCCCACCCTATGAAATTTTTTGCTTCTCCACTACCCACCACCCCCATCCTATGAATTTTTTTGCCTTTCTTATTTATCCCTAGAAAACTTCATAAGGTGGGAGTGGTGGAGGGGGAGGAAAACATTATAAAGTTTTCTCCTATTTTGCAGACAAGCCCCACTCTTTTGGGAATGGGGGGATAAATATGAGAAAACTTAATGGGCATGTGGCGAAATAGTATAAAAATTTATAGGTGGGGGAGAAATAGGCTCGTAAAAGTGGCGGGACAAATACAAGAAAACTTCAATGGGTCGAAAGAGAAACATGAGAAAACCTTGAATCATGAGGGTGTATAATTTTTTCTCATATTTTTTCCCCCACAACCACTCTCACCCTCACAAGTTTTCTCCTATTTATCTCCCAACCCCACAAAATTTTATACACCCTCAAGACCCGAGGTTTTATCCTATTTCTCCCACCACCCCCTCACCCTAATGAGTTTTCTCCTATTTCTCTCCTCACCCCACAAAAATTTATACACCCCCATGACCTAAGGTTTTCTCCTATTTCTCACCCCACCCCGACATGGAGGTGGGAGTAGAAATAGATAAAAACACCCTTATGGGTGTTAAGGGAGAATTAGGAAAAAACTTCATAAAGTTGGGGTGGGGATGCAATAAAAGAATATATATGTATATATATATATCACACACCCTTATATTGTTTTTCCTCACCTCACCTCATCTTATAAAGTTTTATCATATTTATCTCCTAACATCCACCCCATCAGGTTGGGGTGGGGGTTAGGGAGAAATAGGAAAAGAAAAGTAGCCATTAGTTAACTTATCTCATTGTTAAACTAAGAAACCCATAAAAAAAATTGGATTTGTAATATGAATTTTTGTAAGAAAACCCCAAACCCATCATTATGAAGCATGTTGGAGATAATGAGCATTTGATATCGTCACGGTTAAATATATTAAAATATTATAATATTTTAGGAGTTAGTTATATGTTTTAAAAATCCAACGCAATAATAATGAAACTAAGATTTATAAATGTGTGTAATTAAAATAAGAAAACAAAATAAAGAGGAATCAATTACGTGTTAGTGATGATGGATTATGTATACTACTATTATCAATATAAAAATGGGATCAAGTAGATGGGTGAGAGAGTCCTCTCTGCATCTTTTTAGGTTTTGAAAGTCGAAATATTAACCTAAACCAAGTGGCTAGGTTTTCTTCCCTAGATGCCCTCCCATTTTTCTTAGTGGTTACTAGATAGGGTCGACCGTGGAGTTTATTAACGAGGTTCTTCTTTTTTTTCCCCAAAAAAAATTTCACACTTTTATATTCGAGATTGAAACAAAAGTACATTCATCATTAGTGTTCACCACTTCTTAACTTCATCTTTGTATTGTTTAAAAACAATCACAAAGTAAGATCAAAATAAGTTTTTCAAAACTTTACATGTATTTAAAAACTGGAACTTTGTTCCTCTTTACTTCAAAACCTGGCCATGAACTTTTTATGTTTCTACAAAAAACAAAATAGGAAAATAGGATGGGCTTCAAAGCCACTGTATTCATGTTCAAACTGAATTCTGCTCTTCAACTCATGATGAACCTGCACATTCTATCTTGGATAAACTGTAAACTTTTTCCGTTTTTATGTAAAACAAAAAAGAACTGTGCTTAACATTATATTCATCAAAACTGAAACTCCATAAAAATCAAGATTTTTTAAACATTATGATCATAACTGATTTCTTCCACTATGTTGCCATGATGAACCTACACAAAGATATTTCCTGGAATTTGTAATGTTCCCATCTTGGATAAGTTGTTTTCCTTTTGATTTGTTTCTCATATATATGAGTGAAGGTAATTGTTTCAAAAAAATTAGCAATTTTTTTCATATCATTAGCCAAATTTCTTATATCGACTGCCCTTATGGATACTAAGTCATTCGTCGAATTTATCACCAATTGAGAATCACCATAAATATTCAAACTCCTTACTCCTCTTCTAACGGCCTCTCTGAGGGTAGCATGGAGGGATTAAAACTCTGCTTTATTGTTACTTCCATCCTCAACTCCTGTCGTAGGCTCAATATAGTGATTTTCCTTACAAATAATCACTCCTCCAATGCCACCTTTCTGATTTTCTCTTTGAAAAGCTCCATAAAAAATCACTAGTCCTTGATTTATCAATAGCGGGCTATATGATCATTCTCTGCTCTTTTATTTTTTCCTTCTCCTTGAATATCTGAGCTAGAGTTATTATCATTGTTGAAACCTGAAATGTTGGAGTAAACTTCCCCTAAAAAATACACGCATTCCGTGCCAACCATATTCCCCAAAGTGTTATAAAAGGAATGGATCGGTGTTTTTATAAGGAGCTTTTTTTGAACCAGTTTTGCAAGCATTCTTCAATTGTCTCGCCCCCCCATATATCATTTTCCTTCAACCATATTCCATCTTCTTTCCATACCTGTAAGGAAAATGCACAATTTATGAAAAGATGATTTACCTCTTCGCTTGCCTCTCTACAAAGATAACATAGACCAAGACCATGAAACTGTCTTTTTTGTAAGACCTCCCAAGTTGGAACTTTTGAATGAATTGCTAGCCACATTAACAACTTAGTATTTTTGGAGCTTTAACCCTCCAAATAGCCTTCCACCACCACAGACAGGATCCATCTAAACCATTATGACACCAACAGAGACTGTCTTCCTCTTCTGAAATTCTTATGCATCCTTTCTAAAGCTCTTTAACATATTTCTCCCAGTTATCTGCATTCTCCCCTCTTAGATTCAGAAAATCAGCCTTTTTCCATCCTTGATTCCAGACTTTAGTGTTATATTCATCTACGATCTATGCTATGTAAAAAAAAATGATTATTTGAAGCCTGTATCAACTCCTCAAAAAGATATACTGCATTACTACAGCCTAGAATTCCATCTCTCCCAATCTTCACCTACCTCCCATTCTTTACATCCCATACTAAACCATTTCCAATTAGTGGATAGGATGTCACTAAATCTTTCCACTGATTCGAGCTATGTTTAAAAATTTTCTTAGGATTCCTTATCCATTCCACCAGGGTCATGGGAGCTATATATTTTTGAAAGATTACTTTCTGCCACAACCCATATTTACTTATCAAATTCCACATGCTTTTGTTGCCAGGGCTCTGCTAAAAACTTGAAGAAATTTTAATCCACACCCCCCTTTATGTTTTGGCAATGAAATTTTTTGCCACCTAGCCAAATGAAGACTTGATCCTTCCTTTTTTCCACTCCACGAAAATTCAATACAAATCCTCTTGATTATGTCTATAACTCCATTCAGAATATAAGCTAGAAAGCACCAATACACAGGTATTGCTTCCAGGATAGCTTTCACTGGTGTTAACCTTCCTCCTCTAGTTATCCACCGATGACACCAAAAATTGATTATGCTTTCAATCTTACTAATGAGCCAATGCCATTCCTTGTTTCAATATCCATTTGGTTTTATATGATAACCCAAACATTTAAAACCCTCATTGAATTCTATCTGATTAAACTGGAATAACAGATTGATTTGTTGTACCAAATTATCTTTTACACCATTAAAGCTAATAGTCGACTTCTTAATATTCACTTCCATACATGTTGCCTTGTAAAACAACTTTAAGATCTTTTGGAACTCTCTTAACTCCTCCAACGAGCCCCTAGCAAAGATCAAGATATCGTCCACAAACAGTGAATGATTTAGAAATAATAAACCTCCCACCTTTACACCCTTGATTCTCCCTTCTCTTCGAGCTACTAAAATAGCTCTACTCAAGCCTTCAACAATCAAAAGGAAAATGTATGGAGACAGTAGGAAGCCTTGTCTCAACCCACGTTCTGATTTAAAAAACTTGGAAGCAAATCCATTAATCATTACAACAAAAGAAACTATATTTACCACCCCTGTGATCCAATTCATTGCTTTTACTTCAAAACCAATCTGGATTAGAATCAAATGAAGATAAATCGAACTACATCAGTGATAAGCTTTTGACATGTCTAATGTCATTACCACCGATGGACTTTTTTTTTGCTTTATGGAATGAATTGCTTCTTGAGATGTTGTGATGGCCTCATGTATAAACTTGCCTTTGCCTTTTAAAAAAATTGTTTGCTCAATAGAAATTACTTTAGGAAAAATTTCCTTTAGTCTAACAGCAATGATTTTAGAAAAAATATTATAAGCTGCATTACATAAGGAAATCAGTCGATAGTCCCCAAAAGAATCAGATTTATCAGTTTTGGGTATTAAAGCAATGAAGGTTGAGTTCATTGAGCTTCAGTGGTCCATCCATCTGGACCCTAAAATTAAATAATTTTTTTAATATGTAAATCATTTATCTCATCCAAAAATATAAATAAAATTCGTGGTAATATATTTTTGCCCTTGAATTTGAATTCACTATTGATCCTCCATTTTAGCCCCATTTCATTGGAATCAAGGCTCTTTTAGGAGTAGCTTGCCCAAGATTTCATTAAAAATTATTAAAGACATTTATTCAGTCAATATGGCTTTACGGTTGGTTGTTTATGGGCCCATGGTTTTGGGTGACCCATGGTATATGCCCATGGTATTGCTCGTGGTAAACCCTATTTAAGGATATGAGGAACTCTATGGTATTTAGAAGATCCAAATTTTTTCTTAAGATAGTCAGGATAAATTCTATGGAAAAGCATTCTTTCAATTTTCATGTTAAGAATATTTTTATTATTTTATTATATTATTAAAAATAGTTACCAATCCAATTTTTTACATTTGATAAATTCATTTTATTTCGTTAATTTTCGATTAAAACTTCAATTGCATTGACACCATATGTCATTATGTCATTACAGGTAAATGAACAAATAATCACTATAATTATTTTTTTAAGTGTTCTATTGTTTTAATTAAAAAAGATAATGACATTCATTTCTACTTATTAACATTTTATTTTTCTATATAATGTGTTTTTTTTTTCAAATCAATATTCTATTTGTTATGCCAAATCATATTTAATATTTTTTAATTATGTAAAAACTTCTTCAATAAATTTGTTGAAGCTAAATAGTTGGTCATTAAGATTTGGTTCATATAAATATAATAATAAAATGGATTTAAATTGATTTTAGACATTTTGTAATAGAAAATAATTAATAGTTCTTAATGTCTTATTGTTTTAATTAAAAATATTAATAGCACAATTTTCATTCAATTCCATTTATTATGTCCCCGAAGAGGATCATATATGGATCGTTAAAACCATATTAATGTAGGCTAGAGTCTATGCTAACCTATCAATTTTTTGTCATTGCCTATAGTTTAGACAAAGGTTGGAATATTTTTTTTATAACTTGGAATTTTAAAAATGATTTTTCTTAAATTTTATTGGTTGCAGAACCAAACGTCATCCTTGTTTTTTTGGTGCCCAAGAGGGAGCGGAGCTGACGTGAGGTTGTCAGGGCCTTCAAAGAACAAACATGACAGACTTCATGATTTCTCAAAAAAAAAAAAGGTGCGCCCTGGTTGTCATTTAATGTTTCATGGTTGAGGTTCTTATTCTTTGGATCAATTTTTCCTCCCCACACACCCAGGTTCCCGTACTTTTTAACAGTGTACAACACAGCAGATCAGCATGCCACTCTGAAAACAGAGCATAAAAAATAGGACACACTAATAGTAAGAAAGCCACTCCAGAAACACCAAAAACATTGTTGTAGCATTGTATATTTCCATTCTCATTAATTTTCTTGATAAATATATAAGCCCTTCACGCATAAAACCAAACAAAGAAAGCAGCATTGTACGTTCCTCATTCATTTTCTGGAGGTGTTTTACAAAAATACATAAGCCCTTCATGCATAAAACCCAAACAAAGCATGTGTTGTAGTGCATCACACCTCCATGCCATCAGCCTCTCCAACATCATCAGTAAAAATTACGGTTGATATGTAAAAATTACGGTTGATATGTTCAGATGGAGAAGAGTACCAAGAAAATCCTCTTTACCTTCATTCGACATTTTTGAGGAAATCTGAGTTTTATGAAACCATGTTTTCTGAGCATTGGTCCTCCGATAAACTCCCTTTTGAAGTGGATTTAACATGTTCTCACAGTGTTGACAAGTATATTAAATGTTTCGAGCTCATGTATTCTTCTCAAGTACCCGAGAGCCTTTTTTTTCTCCACAGTGGACGAAGCTCTGACTATTCTACCAGTTGCTTCCGAATTGTTGTTTCATGCCTACATCGAGGAATGTATGAAATATTTAAATGCTATGCGTTGGAATGATGCTCAAGCAGCGGAGCTTCGGGCCCTGATATCATTGCAGCAGATAAATACTTCGCCTGATCTAGCTGCCAGACTTGGTATGAGCCCATGCAATTCTGATTGTGTGCATTTAGATATGTTGGAGGAGTATCTGCCTGAAATGTTGCGTATTGATATAGAAAAAGATCACACTACAGTGGATAAATATATTGTAAACTACTTTAAATCAAATGTATCGCCAGCTGTCGCAGAGAAATGCAAGCCAGCACTGTTAAGAGAGTTTAGGGCCAACATGGATCATATTAAGTGTAGCAATCTCACTAAAACACAGATTGATAGTTGTTATGCGTTGTTGTGGCTGGTTCGCGTGATTCAACGTTGTGATCGAAACTTGTTCAACATGGTGCTCAAATTGTTTTGCGAAGATTTTGAATTTCATGACTCACTAGCAGAGCTTTACGGAGTATATGATACATTCGTAGCATCGTTCATATTAATCGAGAGCCTATATTATCTATTTTGATTAATCACTTTCTGAAAGCTATGGCGGATGGGGAAATCATTACAACTACATCGTTTCACCATTCTTTTCTTACAAATTGGCTTGATATCATAGTCGCATTGATTTCTCAAAATAGGAAGAAATATAAGGAGATGTTTCCCACACTGGAGAAAGGAATCGTTGATTTAGCTGAAACCCTTCCACTCGCTAACCAGAGATGTATTTACAACATTTGGAAAGAAAATTTCTGGAAAGGTTCGATCCAATGTAATGCTTTTGTGTGGTGGACCAAGAATCTGCATGATGCCATCATTAGACAGCACTGATTGGATTCATCCATCTCCAACCAGACTATTGTTGTTGCAGTGATAAGTATCTGCATATATCTGTGTTTAAGTATTTAGTATGAGATTTGTATGTTTGTTTTGGCAAGAACAGTTCGTATTTTGAAGGAGATTTAACAACTACCTTTGGTTATGTGAGTGAGATAGCATCGTTTTAAATTTTGAAGGTTGGAAAATTCAAATTATATAATTGCAATCAAGGTGTTCATAGTTTTCATGTAATATAATTTATGGGCATCAAGCTTATTTTCTCTCTCATTTTCTCTCTCACGTTGAATGGTGGATTCATTATTACCTTATGTTAATTTTGTAGTGTGGATATTCTTGTTGCAGTATTTATGGGCATCATGCTTAATTGCTCTTTCAGATGGTGGATTCATCTTTTTTTGAGGGTGGATTCATTTATTTTCCAGGGAGAAAAAAATTATACTTTTGTTATTATAAAACTTGAATAAAAAAGTAATTATATTTTTGTTATTTAAAAACTTAATCAAAAAGTACATTTCCATCACTGTTTTTGAAGAAATTGTAAGTTCATACAAACTATAACTCATACAAACTATAACTTATACATGTCAAAAACAAAAAAGATCAGATATCACTTGAATTTTCCTTAATTATCTATCCAACATCATATTCCTTCCTTCACACGTCTCTTGAAAAACATAAAGCGTAATTACTCTCTTCTTGTGGAATCTCGTTGGTTATTTCGAGGGACGAGAATCTTTGATATCGTGGAAAATCATTCAATGATATAAAACAATCTCCTCATCTCATGAAATCTCAACGGTCTTCTTTTAAAATGGTGCAATTGTGGCAATTGTGCCTTCGATTTATGTGATATTATGTTCTTCATAACCTTTGAATTCATGGCAAATAAAAAATCCATTTATTTTTTATGAAGTGGCGATGGATAGTAGTATCTCAGTGGATTTTATGATCAAGATATGGCCTCCAAATCTAGTTTAAATTAGTCAACGAATTGATGAATCTACTTTTGTAGTGGTTTGTTGAACTCCTCAATCGTTTTCATTGTAGACTAAAAGGTTGGTGGCCTTTTAAATGCTTTGAGAAACAATAGACTATCGTTCCTCCATGTAGATTCACTTCATCAATTGGTAAATCTTATGGAAAATGAGTGCCTATAACATTTCCCCAATAGTGGCGGATTTGTGAGTTCACTTTACGATTATTATAATTTTCAATATTACTTGGTGAATTTATTCCCTTCATTCTACACAATCTCTCACCTTGAAATCAACTCCTAAAACATGTGTATAATCAAAAGTTAATTTTACTTACATGGCTTGTCAAAGCAGTGTCCCAAAATCAGGTGGCCAATTTGTGAATTCACTTTACCATTATTATAAATTTCAATATTACTTGGTGAATTTATCCCCTTCATTCTACACAATCCCTCACCTTGAAATCAATTCCTAAAACATGTGTGTAATCAAAAGTTAATCTTACTTACATGGCTTGTCAAAGCATTGTCCTAAAATCAGGTGGCAATGTCGAACATTGCCACCTTGTGACTCTTGTTAACATTTTCTTTTTCCATACCACCTTGTGGCTCTTGTTAACATTTTCTTTTTCCATAGAGTGTGTTTTTGTATTTTCAATTCAATAATCTTTTTGTTAAGCCAAATCATATTTAATATTTTTTAATTTTGTAAAAACTTCTTCAATGATTGGATTTGTTTTTTTTTTTACGGAAACGGTTAAAGTTTATAAGTGTCTGGCAAATGGGCTGCCAGGGCCTTTACAATTCAGATCCGCTGTACGGAACTTCATTTCCAGCTCAGAAGACCAGTTAGAATGATGCTGATGGGTGCTGGGAAGATCCCAAAGGAACCGGGAGACCATGTTTCTTACTCTTAGGGGATAGGATGCTTTGAAATTTCTCCGTTAACAATAAGTTGACTCTTGCTCAGGCTCGCTCCTCGGTTGGCTTCAGTGTCAGCAAGATTATTGAGATTCCTTAGAACGTGGTAAACCTTATAGGTTCTGAAATGCTTCAGCATGAGTAGGATTTTCCTGTGGATGTGGGTCAGATTTGTACTGGCAGGCTTCTTCTTGGTGTGCAGATCCTTGACTATCAACCTGGAGTCACCAAAGATGGTAAGCTTCTGAATGTTCATTTTTCTTGCTTGATTCAGTCCTTGCCACAGTGCAAGATACTCAGCACGATTGTTGGATGCATGTCCTAGGCCCCAGGCATAGGATAAGACGGTGGTACCGTAGGGATCGAGAATAATGCCTCCTCCTCCAGCTTGACCGGGGTTCCCTTTCGAGGCCCCGTCAAAAAATAGGCACCAATCATTCAGGACAGATCTCCACTTGATGAATTCCTGTTCTTCCAGCCTGATATCCCAGCGAGCCTTTTGAGGAGGTTTGCTAGCTTGATTGCTTTGCTGGTTCACCTTGATCTCCTTAAGCCAGCGCTCTTCTTCGGGCAGTAGAGAGGCCTTATTTCTGATCGCAGACTTGGTGCTTAAAGCTTCAGCAAGCATGGATCTAGCCTTCACGGCCACTTGAGCTGGAAGTCTGCATTCCTCTTTAAATATCCTATTATTTCTTTCCAACCAGACTTTCCAGCAGAGGAATTTCGGGGTCCACATCCATGCATGCTTGAGGACGTCTTTTTTGCTTAGCTCGAAGGGGGCAAGATCGATCCAACTGCTGATTAGTTCCTTGATCGAGTTGGGCAGATTTACAGCGATGGATCCTGTCATGAGACTCCACACTTCCTTGGTGAAATCACAGAAGATGAACAAGTGGTCTATTGTTTCTTCAGCATGATAGCACAGAGGGCAACGTGATGGCCCTACCCAGCCTTTGATTTTCAGTTTTTCTCCTGTCAAAATACTGTTGTGGAGGACGGTCCAGATAAAGATATCGATCTTAGGGATAGAGGCGAAATTCCAGAGGGCTTTCCATGGCCCAGGGTTGGGAGAGACCCATGGCACCTCCAGAATCGCGTCATAGCCCTCTGCTGTAGTGTACAAGCCCGATCGGGATCCCCAGCTGCGTGTGTCTTTAGCTCTGGCGCTGATGGGGGACTTCCCTTGCAAAAGATCCAGCAGGGTAATAGCTTCATCATCCAATTCGTGAGGATAGTCACCCAGGTTCCAATTTGCCCAGGATTCATCCTCATCTCTGTTCCAGATTGAAATGTCCTTCAACGTTCTGAGATTTTTATTGTCGAGCCAGTCTTTAATATTGCTCAGTTCGTTGAAATTGTTAAGAGGCTGATCCCCAAGGATCGAGTCCTCCCAGATTCGAATTTTTTCTCCATTGCCAGGAGACCACGTTAGCTTGGAGGTGAAGAAGGGGATAGCTCTTTTACACAGTGAAAAAATCGGGGAGCCTTTCTGCAGTTTTGTGGCCTTTTCAAGACACCTCTGTCTGTCTCCTTTGAAGTATTTCTTCTTGAGTATTTGCTTGCTCCAGGTTCTTTTGCCAGTTATCATCTTCCAAAGAATTTTGCCTCCCATGGCAAGATTTTGGGTGGCCACGTCTCTAATTTGAAGACCCCCTTCCATTTTTGGCCTGGTGATCTTGTCCCAGCTTACTAGATGAGGTTTTTTCTCACAGTTACGGCCACCCTCCCACAGAAAACGACGGAGCAGCTCATTAATTCTATTGGTGATGGTTTTTGGAGCTAGTAGCACCGAACATTGATATATTGGAAGGCTGGTGAGGACAGAGTTCATCAAAATCACTTTGCCTGCTTTGTTGAGCCAGTTTGCCCCCCACACCTGTATCTTTTTTTTAGTTTATCAAGCATTGGCAGCCAATGGGCAACTCTAGTGGTGTCTTTGAAAATTGGGATGCCCAGATAGGTGAAGGTGTCCCAAATGGTAATAGCTTCCATTTCCAGAGTTCGAGCTATATCCAACATTGCACGAGGTGAACAGTTCCAGCCATAGACATTGCTTTTGAGGAAGTTTATTTCACTTCCGGATGTATTCCTGTAACAGTCCAGTTCGAGTTTAAAGTTCCTGGCTGTGTTGAGATTGGCAACTCCCAGTAGGAGTGTATCATCGGCGAACTGGGCATGGTTTACATCCTTGACCTTTGGGACAATTCTGATGCCTGAAAGAGACCTATTTTGGAGACTTCTGTTCAGCTCATAACTTAGGACAGCGGCCTGTATAACATACAGCATCGGGGAGAGAGGGCAGCCTTGCCTTAATCCTCTTGAGGCCTTGAAGAAATCAGCAGGCCGCCCATTGACCAGCGGGGCAATCCATGGAGATGAGATGCAAGCTTTGACCCACATAATGAAATTCTGATTGAAACCGAAGTTCCTCATGGCTGCAAAAAGGAAATCATGCCTGACTCTGTCAAAGGCATTGGCTAAATCCAGCTTTACTACCATCCCTTTCTCTTTTCTCTTGTAGCTGGAGTGGATGGCTTCTTGCACTAAGATAATGTTGTCCAAGATCTGTCTACCTTTCACAAAACCCCCTTGGTTTTCCGGAATCAGCTTAGGCAGGATTTTTTTAAGTCTATTAGCCATAATTTTGGTTATGATTTTGTAACCCGTGTTACACAGGGATATAGGTCTGAATCTGCTGAAGTTTTTAGCTCCTTTTTCTTTCGGAATGAGCGCCAGGAAGGAGGAATTAGTGCTGCCCCCCAATTTGTTACAGTTCTGGGCCTTCTTCACCATTCTGTACAAATCCTTCTCTATTATGTCCCAGCAAGAAATATAGAACCGGGCTGTGAACCCATCTGGCCCAGGTGCTTTATCAGGGTTCATATTGTCAAGGGCTTTCTTGACTTCGCGAATGCTGATGGGCCTGTTGAGCTGCAGGTTGTCCTCTTCATTGACCAGTATAGGAATATCTGAAAGTGGGTAGGAGTTCGGTTCCACCGGGTCCTTATCTGGGGCGGAGTAAAGATTTTTGAAAAAGGAATGGGCTGCCTCCTTAATGCCTCTAAAGTCCTTTATCACTTGGCCTTGGGTCTGAATTTCAGTGATGGCATTGTAAATCTTTCTGGCTTGGGCTTGCTTGTGAAAGAATGTGGTGTTTTTGTCTCCAGCTTGGAGCCAAAGCGATCTTGATTTGACTCTCCAGTAGGTTTCCTCTTCTCTGCAGGCTTTATGGTATTCCCTTTGGAGCTCAGCTTCCCGGAAAAGCATTGCAAGAGTGACAGGGGAATCTTCCAATAATAGCTGATGCCTTCCCAAGGCCT